>JAMKCF010000001.1:19708802-20969347 GCA_023634235.1 Pisaster brevispinus | reverse complement strand
GTACATTAGCACATGGAGGAAGGAAATCCATGGTTAGCATCAGACATGTCAAATCATTCATCAGCTGATTCATCATCATTCATGATCATTCATGGCCTCACTTAAGTTAAAATCATGACATGAAAACTAAGTAGTACTAGCCTAACGTAATATACTTTACAGTGGGGCATTATTTTATTTTATTATTGTTAATATTGATCTATTTATTTATCTTAGGAATTAAACATATTACTTTTTGTAACTAAAGTGAACCCGAACGATCAGTGAGTCTCCAGCATTGACTGTCGTGTACGTGTGTGAACCACGGTGTGTGTGTGTGTGTGGAATAGAGTCCCCTATGTAGGAATGGTACAGCCCACCTTCACTGCATGACAACTTTTTCGATGAATTACTTAGAATTTCACAATAAATAACGCCTAAATTTCATCTATGATGAACACTATATGTAACAGAAACTTAGTAAATGCAATTGTTGTTACAAACCTTTCATTTATTCTCGTTCAGAGGGCATAAAATGCAGGAAAATCAGTCACATTCACCACGGTGGACGCGGGAAAGCTTGTTCAAGGAATTGACGTCATGCGAGTGATATGCTAATCCGAGTTCCAGGTCACGACAAATACTATTGGACAGAAAACAAGGGGCTTCGCATTTTCTTTTATTCCGACGGCATTTCTCAGCCAATCACAATGACTTTTACATATGACATAGGGAAGGACTTCATAATTGGAAAGCCGAAAACCCCGATGTCATTGCATAATGCAGTGTTGAGTTACAGCTTCACAGATTCTGCCAAGCATGTGTGCAAGACATGATAACCGCGTGTTCACACATGGAAAATGGGCATTATAATTTTTCGAAAAGGTTTTTATAAAGCTGGTCCGACGGCATTGAATGCTCTATTCAAGTGAAATTTATGCATTTCGTAGGAAAATATATAGATATTTTCACCGATGGACCCGATTCGGGGGGACTTCTGCCAACCCGTTTTGTGCGTAACGGAAACACGGTTCTTATCGGTGGAGCAAAAGAGACTACTTTCCATATGAGAACAAGAGCCAAGGCCAAGGCCAAGAGAGATGCAATGAGGCGCCTGTGGGCCAGCCAGAAGGATGATCCATCATGTATGTCTTCCTTGTTGATGTGTCGTCTCATATCACCCACCCTCCCTCAATCATAACCACATCTCACACCTCCCCTTCTATGTTTTCCCGTTACCCGTTACCCCTCTTCCAACAACCTCCTCATTTCATTCCTCTGTTTCTATGTTCTCCCCTGTTACCCCTCCATTTGACATTTCACCTCCTTCACAAATTGTCTTGGGGTTGGCACCTCCCCAAGGCAATGGGTTAAAGCCAAAAGATGCAGAGACAGAAAGAGCATTTCACCCACCCTCTCCCAACAACTACCTCATTGCATTCCTCTGTTTATGTGTGTTCCCCTGTGACTCCTATAGAGATAAACATTCCACCTCCTTCACGAATTGCCTTGGGGTTGGCACCTCCCCAAGGTGATGGTATAAATCAAAGCAAAGATGCACTGAGTTCTGAAATTAAAGCACAACAAATAAAGCCTGAAAGTAAACCTCAAAATATGATACCTGAACGTAAAGCTCAAAGAAAGACTGACAGTAAATGTCAAATCGTAAATTCTGAAGGTGAATCTGAACTGAAGTGTCACAGTCAGCGTGATGTAGAGCTTGGTGTTGAACTTGGAGAATGTACAAAGGTGAGATGTGAAAGTATAATTGAGAGCAATCCTGTATCTTTGGACAAAGGTGTTGAAGAAGTCAAAACAGACAGAATATTTGACGCAAAGTGTGGAGGTAAAGCTGATATTGGTCCACAAAGTACTGATGAAGTCCAGGTAAAACCTAATGAGGTACGTGTAATTTGTCAAACGAGTAAAGGCAACGGGTGTTAAGGTAATTTTGGAGCAATACTTGAAACATTGAAAGATCAAAGATGTGTTTCTCTTGAAGGTTGATGCAAAGAAAACTTGCAAACACAAGAAGCACAAACTAATCTCCAAGCTACAGTTCATGAACAGACAAGTTTTTGGCTGTGTGAAAATGCCTGCAAGACTCTAGCAAGGAAAGAACAATGTGGTAAATGTAGGATATGGTATCATATTGATTGCATGGGTTTTTCCCAAGATGTTTGTAGTGCTCTAACAGAATCAAGACTAATGTGGATCTGTCGTAAATGTGGTTTGTCCAATTACACCGATTGTTTGTTTCATGAATTTGGCATTGCAGAAGATAATGAATTTGATCCGATATCTGAGGGTGATCACGAAGAAGATGAATTTGAGGCAATTGAGGAAGAGCAGAGTGGAGTACAAGAAGTTGGTAAGCATGTTGGAATATCCAACGTTGAGAGAAGACGAAGGAGTATGAACAGGAAACATGTGAAAAAGGAGAAGAGCAAACTGAATGGAAGTGACTTGAGCGTTGGTAAAGAAAGTAGACATTGTCAATTACAAAGTCGCAAAAGATCTGCTCTATTTTGTGTTGACATCAGCGATAGTAAGAGAAGTAGAAAAAAAGCTACAAATTCAAAAGTTAAGTCTGAAAATGAAATCGGCAGGATGAAAAATGGCAGTACGTATGTTGGACCCTGCTCAATGAAATGTAAAAAGAATCATAATGGGGCAACTAAACATGAAATAAGTGAGGCAGGAAAGCAGAGTACGTGTGTGGAACCTGTTAAGGTTATTAACCCAGTTGAATTAGAAGGAAGAGTTATTGCGCAGGGTAGTTTTCATCAAGGTAATAGAAGATTTGGTGATAATTCTGGAAAGCAGTGTGTTGCCAACTGCCTTGCATCAATGATGTATAGCAAGAAGAAGAATGTCAGAAATTGGAATTGCAGTGATATGGACAGTATTCTGATAACTGGAATGAATTGTATGGATTCTTGCAAGACAGCACAACAATTAACAATAACTACTTATTGATTCAAGAATTACCAACTGAGTTAGATGTTTTTGATGCACACTACAGTATGAAGTATCATGAGCCTGTATCAGGAACCTTCAACGAAACTGCTCGTCACTTAGAAGAATTTAATATGAAATCATTGAAAGCTGCATTAGAAGATGCTCAGAAATACTATGCATGTTTTATAAGCTTCAATGGAAACACATTTAGTGTTATTGCTCAAGATGGTATGTACTTTGTGTTTGATTCCCATTCCAGAAGTATCCATGGCTGTATGGTTCAAGATGGAACAAGTGTTGTGATGAGAGCAAGATCATGGCAACAAGTGTACAGGTATTGTACTAAGTTAGCTCAATCCATGAATCTGTCTGACAGTGAGCAGTATGAATTAACTGGTCTATCCCTCTGTGTCAATGGTGAGGCTGTAACATGTACATGTACAGATGATAACGGTTCAAGTGTTCAACAGAGCATAGTATAAACCATGGAGTTGTGTTTTAATATGGAGGACTGTGACTTGTTTGGTGTATCAGTAGAAGATGACGCAAATACTAAGAAAGATGTACATATTGGTACTCAAAAAGCAGAGTCTGTTGATGAGTGTTGTAATGTTGAAGATGATGTTGATAAGTCAAGTAATCAGATAAGAAGAGATGATCATTGTAGTAACAGTGCACACAGTGATCCCAGTGATGAAGTGGAAATAGTTGAAGTAACTTGACCAGGTCTTATGAAATTCTCTCCATTAAATTTTGATGCAAAGATCACTCTTTGTAATGCATATAATTTTGAAGTATCCCACTTAAACTACAACACAGTAAATGTACAGTGTCAAGCCATGGGTAAACCCAAATCTGTAAGACATAAGTGGTGATGGTAATTGTTTCTTCAGAGCTGTTTCATTTGCCATGTCAGGAACTGAAGATAATCATGTACAATTGAGAGTTGCTTGTGTTAATCATCTGTTGAGGAATGCTGATAAATTGACATGTTTTCTGCGAGATGGATTTGTAGATGTTGAGGATTACGTAATGAGACAAAGAATGTTTGATAGTGGTACATGGGCAACAGACATTGAAATCATGGCAATGACACACATGCTTTGTATTGACATATATACATTTGATGAAGTATGCAAGTGGTACAAATTCTCTGCAAAGAATGTTGAGGGAAGTGCTGACACATCTGACATGGGAATTTATCTGAATCACAAACACAGAGTGCACTATGATGTCACATCAGTGTATGAATTGCCACAGCAAGAAAGTGATCTTGATGAGGAACAGGGAGACTGTTTGATGCCTGTCTTGAGTTCACTAAACAGAGTGATGACAAACAATCTAAACAGTGTGAGATACAAATAATAGATAAGTGTAATAATGATCAGACAACAGGAAGGAAAGAGTCTGTGAAAAAATGTACTCCAAGGAAAAGAAAACGTGTAAGTGATGTGAAGTACAGAAAGTTAATGAAAGAATGGATGAGAGAAAAACGCAGAGGAACATGTACTAGTGAAAGTGAAAGTGATCTGACTAAAGGACAAAAAAGCAAACATGAGAGTCGTAAATACAAGAATGATGTTGAGTTTAGAGAGACAAAGAAAGCAAAGTACAGGGAGTATAAAAAGATGAAATATAAATATGATGAGAAATACAGAGAAAAAGTCATTGGGTCAGTGAAAGTTGAAAATAAAGCAAAATATCATTTAAGTGAGAAACACAGGGCCATAAAAGTTGGTGAAAGTCAAAGAAAGTACAAGACTAATTTAAAGTTTCAAGTAGAAGTACAAAATTCAAGTAAAATGAAGTATAAAGAAAATGAAGATTTCAGGAATAAAGTGAAGAATGCAAGTAAAGTGAAGTATCAAGAAAATTATGAATTTAGGAGTGATGTAAAAAATGCAAGTAAAATGAAGTATCAAGAAAATGAAGAATTTAGGAGTGATGTAAAAAATGCAAGCAAAGTGAAGTATCAAGAAAATGATGAGTTCAGATCTGGTTTGAAGGATGCAAGCAAATTGAAGTATCGGGAAAATGATGAATTCAGATCTGGTGTAAAGAATGCAAGTAAAGTAAAATACCACAAAAATTAGACTTTTAGGAATAAAGTTATTGATGAAATCAAATTGGAATACCGTCATAACCCACAATACAAGAAAACATCGATTGAGAGAACTGCTTACAAATATAATGTTGATGTTTTTTATAGAAATAAAGTGAAGAATGCTTCAACATCCAAGTATGAGAGAAATGAAGAATTCAGGAAGAATATTAAAAGAAAGAGTAAGAGTCGATCAATGCTTAAGAAAGTGAAGAAACATGATATGAAGCATGTGATATGTGAGTTTAACAAGGAAATATCAAATGGACCAGAGTACGTTTGTGCTGTGCTTGAGACTGTTGTTTCGTAAGCAAGTCGTCAAATGTAACACGGATAAATATGAGAATATTGATTGTATTAGTGAAAAGTACCTGCACAGTTGTAATCATAATTGTAGACTACAATGTACTGTGCGTGAGTCAAGCAGGTCTTGTCTATGGATATGTCATTCATGTCATCGCAAGTTATTGAATAGTAAGATACCTGCTGAAACTTCTTGTAATAATTTGCAGCTGCCAGACATTCCTGAAGAGTTAGCATGTTTGAACAAGTTAGAGAGCATCTTAATGCCCTAAATGTACCATTTGTAAAGTTAATGGCATTACCTAAAGGTGGACAGCATGGTGTTCATGGACCTGTAGTATGTGTACCATCAGATGTGTCTGAAACAGTGAAATCCTTACCAAGACCTCAAAATGTTGATCAGATAATACGTGTCAAGCTCAAGCGGAAATTGTCTTATAAAGGATACTATCAGTATCAGTTTGTGAATAAGAAACACATACAGACTGCTTTACAGTACCTTAAACACAAAACAAATGGTACCATGATATTGAAATAGATACAGACTGGAGTAATGACTTGTCAGAGAATGTGGAAGAGGAAGATAATGTAAGTGATGTCACAGAGAATGTTGAAGACAATACTGAAGTTGACAATGCTAATGAGGTAGAAACAGATGAAGAACGTTTGAGAGGAATACCTTTAGATACTTGCCTACAGGCTGCAAATATTGGACAAGAAGTATTGGATCAGTATTTTGATAATGTGTACTGTGTAGCACCATGTGAAGGAAATAGTCCAATCAGAGTGCTTATGGAACCATCTAACGAGTGTAAATGTTTTCCAGTATTGTTCCCTAAAGGTTGGCCAGTATTCAGTGATAAGCGTGATGTGGAGATAACACTTTGTACATATTTGAACAACAGACTGATGAATGTAGATAACAGATTTGCAAAGAGTACACAGTACATCTTTTATGCTCAATATCTAACTGAATTAAAGCAAGTAATTTCGAATGTCTCTATTGCAGTAAGAAAGTGCTCAGGTAAAACAAATGATGGTCAGAAAGTCACTGCTAGAATGCTGAATGACAAAAACAAGTTGAAAGACATGCTGAGATCAGACCAGGGATACAAGTTCTTAAAACCCATCAGGGGAACTCCACCTTATTGGCAATCATGTCAGAATATTTTAGCAATGGTAAGACAGCTTGGTATACCTACATGGTTTTGTTCATTTTCTGCAGCAGATATGAGATGGCCTGAATTAATTAATATACTACTCAGACAACAAGGTGATACAAGGAGTATTGATGACTTGGACTGGAATGACAAATGTCTGTTATTGAGGAGTAATCCTGTAACTGTTGCGAGAATGTTTGATAAACGATTTCATACATTTTTGAAAGATGTGATAATGTCAAAAGCAGCACCGATTGGGAAAGTGAAAGACTATTTTTATCGAGTAGAATTCCAGCAAAGAGGCTTTCCTCATACTCACTGCCTGTTTTGGATTGAAGATGCACCTAAGTTGAGTACAGAGAGTGATGATAAAGTGGCAGAGTTTGTTGATAAGTATGTAAGTTGTGCATTGCCATCAAAGCAAGAAGATGAAGAGTTGAATGAGATTGTAAGCAGTGTACAGCAACATAGTAAGAGACATTCTAAGTCATGTAAGAAGAAAGGAACACAGTGTAGATTCAATTTTCCAAGGCCACCATCAATGAGAACATTTATTGCCAATCCAGAGCCAAATGACATGGATAATCCTGAGGATAATTGTGATGATACATTAAGTGAGGACGATGCTAATGAATTTTGAAATCAGTGTGGAGTGCTGTTAATGATGAGAAAAATCAACACATGACAACTAATGATTTGTTCACAACAATTGGTATAACACAGGACGATTTTGAGGAAGCTAACGATGTGCTGAGTAAAAAAGTGAATATTGTGTTGAAAAGAGAGCCCCAAGATGCCTGGGTTAATCATTACAATCCTGAATTGTTAAGACGCTGGAATGCCAATATGGATATTCAGTACATCACCGATGTATATGCATGTGTATGTTATGTTATCAGTTACATGAGCAAAGCAGAACGTGAGATGGGTCAACTATTAAAGCAAGCACAGAGTGAGGCTGAAGAAGGCAATGAAGATGCTAAACAGAGTATGAAACAGATTGGGAGTGTTTATCTGCAAAATCGTGAAGTGTCAGCACAAGAAGCAGTTTTTCGCTGTTGTTCATTGAGACTTCAAGAGTGTTCTAGAAAGGTTGAGTTTATACCATTAGGAGAGAATCCTGTTCGAATGAGCTTGCCATTGAGTGTTATTCAGAACAAGTCACGCAATGGTGATGATGATGATGATGACGATGACGATGACGATGACGATGACGATGATGATGATGATAATGGTGACAGGAATGAAGACAGTGTGTGGATGATTAGCAGAATTGATCGTTATAAAGCAAGGCCGGATATTGATACATTTGAATCAATGTGCCTAGCTACATTTTGCTCAGAGTACAGAGTGTTGTACAACAATTGTAAAGTACCTAGTAGTAAGAGACAATCACCAGTGTATGCATTGAAGAATGACTTGGGACATGTAATGAAACGCTCCAGAACTGATCCAGCTGTCATAAGATATCCAAGATTTTCAGTCACCAAATGTCCTGAGAAATATTATCAAAGTATTCTACAGCTATTTCTCCCATACCGTGTTGATGCACATTTGAGACCACCAAAATTTGAAACATATTGTGACTTTTATGAGAATGGATTTGTCAATGTACTTGGAAGAATACAGTCAGTTAAAATTATTGTTGATAGTAACCGTTGCAGATTTGAAGTTGATCTTGAGTCACTTGAGAATGCAGAACTACATCTTGAGAACTTTGGTGTACAGAAAGATGCTTGGGCATTAATTTGTCCAGAAACTGAACAGGAAAGAGATGAATGTGAAAAGCAATTGCAGCCTGTCATAGATGAAGGTGAAGTTGAACTGAGTATTCCAGACTTGAAACCAGATAAGAAAGAGGAGAGAGTCTGTGACGTTGATGTTCACTCATCCAGAGTAGCAAAGTCTGATGCAATATGATGAGATCATTAAATGCCCAACAAAAACAGGTATTTTACAACATTCGACAATGGTGCATAGACAAGGCTAATGGTAAAAACCCTGAAGCATTTCAAGTGTTTGTTACTGGTGGTGCAGGGACTGTATCTGTCATGCTAACTGCTCCCACAGGTGTGGCTGCATTTAATATCAACGGAGCTACAATGCATTGTCTATACCAATAGATGTGAGACTACCATATCAACCACTTGGTGAAGAGAAGATCAGTACAATTCGTAGTAAGCTCAGTCAGCTGCAGATATTGATTATAGATGAAGTTTCAATGGTTGGTCAGAAATTACTGTATTACATCCACGGACGGTTAAGACAGATTAGGCAATCTAGGAATCACAACCCTTTTGGCAATGTCAGTATTTTAGCTGTTGGAGATTTTTATCAGTTACCTCCAGTGAAAGCAAAAACTTTGTATGACAAGACTGCAACATGTGATTTGTGGAATGACAATTTCAAGTTAGTTAAACTAAATGAAATAATGAGGCAAAAGGAAGATGCAAAGTTTGCAGAGATACTGAACAGACTAAGAGTTAGAAGGAAAGGTGAAGTTTTGCGAGATGATGATGTAACAATTTTGAAAGGACGTGAGACAGGTGAAGAATGGAATTAAGCTTGTCATATATTCCCATGTAATAAGCAAGTGGATAAACAAAATATGAAGATTCTGCATTCAAAGTGTTCAGATTGTGTGCTTATTGAAGCAAAGGACTACGAGACACTCACACAATGCTAAGAAAATCGGACAAGGAAAAAAACTGAAGAAGTCTGGAAGCTTGCCACAGTCACTGTTACTTGGTGTTGGTGCTAGAGGTATGCTAACTAAGAATATTGATGTATCCGATGGCCTTGTGAATGGAGTATTTGGTATTGTATCACGGTTACTAATGTCACAGAATAAATCTGATGAAGTAAAATGTATTTATGTTAAGTTTGATAATGACAAGGTTGGAATAAAGTTGAGGAAGAAATTTGCATCATCTTCAAATGAAGGCAATAGTGTACCAATTGAGATTCAGGAAGAAAGTATTGGTAAAAAATGGGTACGTCATCAGTTCCCATTGAAGTTATGTTGGGCATGCACAGCTCACAAGGTACAAGGAATGACAACAGATAAAGCCGTAGTATGTCTTGATAAAGCATTTACAGTAGGACAGGCGTACGTGAGTCTGAGTCGTGTTACATCACTGAATGGTCTTGTCATTGAAGGTTTTCATGAGAAATTCATATATTGTAATAAAGCTGTTGCTGATTCTTTGAAGAGTATGCCATCATTTATTGATAGCCAAGGTATTGACTGTACAAACACACATGCTATTCTAACCATCACTTTGCATAACATCCAGGGTTTGAGAGCACATTATATGGACTTGAAATGCAAAAGTGAAATGATGAAATCAGATGTCATTTGTCTGACAGAAGCCTGGACTGAAGATCAAGAGCAGTATGACTTCCAACTAGAGAACTTTAAAAGCTACCATCAGCCAAGATGTCGTTCCTATGATAAATCCACTCGGCTGTTTGAAACATTACAACAACGTCACGGTGGTGTAGCAGTATACAGCAGAAGAGACAAAGCAACCAGTAGACTCATAATGCCAGTACAGAACATTGAGTATATTGCATTTCAGATAATTTCCAATGTGTCATTAACAGTTGTTATCTATCGTCCAGTTTCATATGTGCTTAGGGAACTCATATCTAATATGAAAAACCTTGTAAATGAACTTCACAAAGTATCCAACAGATGTATAATAATGGGAGACTTTAATGAAAATATCCTGAAAATCAACAGTACACAGTCTTCAAGTATTGAGAATATGATGAGAGAGCATGGTTATAAGCAATGTGTTATAAATGCCACTACTGAGAAGGGAACATTAATTGATCATGTGTATGTCAGAGGGATAGAATCAGTTCAGTGTGATGTCATTCCTACTTATTATAGTTATCATGAGGCTGTAAATATTCAATGTGAGCAAGTATGAGACATGTCAAAGGTAGCGTATTTGAAGAGACATCATAAAAATGCAGTAAATAAGTGAAACAAAAACAGTTTATATTTACACAATGTACACAAAAGTAATGCTACAGTAAGGAAAATCAGGTGAAAGAGTTTATTGTAGCATACTGGTGAAGCTATTCGAGAACAAGGGCGTAATAACAAATTAACAATGAGAACTTGTCAGAAAACAGACTGCATGAGCTCACTGAAAATGATTCCACACAAATGTATCATCAATAAGAAAACATCAATTAGAGTCATCAAAGTTAAACTAAAATATCAGAGTCAGTATATGTGAATGTATTATTTTTCATTATGGCATTATTTTTCATTCAAAGTGAATTATGAATGAATCTATTTGCTAAAATGTATCAATTTGCTAAAATTATTTGAAATATGTGAAGTCTCACAACCCTCAAGTAAAGTGAAAGAAGATAATTATGTTAATTATTATTTCTTGATGGACAGATAATAGAGTATCACAGTACAATAGCAATGTGCAGAAGATGTGCTCCATAATGAATATTCGTAACGGTTGGTAATTCTGGTCAAGCAAGACACATTAACCTGTAAGTATTGATTAAAGTTGGTAATGTGAAACCGCAATGAATGTGCTTAGTAACGATCTTAATGAAAACCCTGACATTTGAACAATATTGTAATTGCAATCATCACTAAGTCACAATGAAACTGTTTATCCTTGTCACAAACAATTTTCTTTGTACAAAAATGGGTTGCCTATGCAGTATTGACCATGCTCCCCTGGGATTCTTCTTCACTCACTGAGTCTGATGTACTGAAGTGGGGTTTCATCATGACCCTGCTCACCTGGGAGTCTTCTTCACCTACTGAGTCTGATGTACTGAAGTTTGGTTTCATCATGACCCTGCTTACCTGGGAGTCTACTTCACTCACTGAGTCTGATGTACTGAAGTGGGGTTTCATCATGACCCTGCTCACCTGGGAGTCTTCTTCACTCACTGAGTCTGATGTACTGAAGTGGGGTGTCATCATGACCCTGCTCACCTGGGACTCTTCTTCACTCACCGAGTCTGATGTACTGAAGTGGGGTGGCATCACGACCCTGCTCACCTGTGAGTCTTTTTCACTCACTGAGTCTGATGTACTGAAGTGGGGTTTCATCATGACCCTGCTCACCTGGGAGTCTACTTCACTTACTGAGTCTGATGTACTGAAGTGGGGTGACATCATGACCCTGCTCACAAGGGAGTCTACTTCACTTACTGAGTCTGATGTACTGAAGTGGGGTGACGTGATGACCCTGCTCACCTTGGAGTCTTCTTCACTTACTGAGTCTGATGTACTGAAGTGGGGTGACGTGATGACCCTGCTCACCTTGGAGTCTTCTTCACTTACTGAGTCTGATGTACTGAAGTGGGGTGACATCATGACCCTGCTCACCTGGGAGTCTTCTTCACTTACTGAGTTTGATGTGCTGAAGTGGAGTGACATCATGACCCTGCTCACCTGGGAGTCTTCTTCACTCGCTGAGTCTGATGTACTGAAGTGGGGTTTCATCATGACCCTGCTCACCTGGGAGTCTTCTTCACTCACCGAGTCTGATGTACTGAAGTGGGGTGGCATCACGACCCTGCTCACCTGTGAGTCTTTTTCACTCACTGAGTCTGATGTACTGAAGTGGGGTTTCATCATGACCCTGCTCACCTGGGAGTCTACTTCACTTACTGAGTCTGATGTACTGAAGTGGGGTGACATCATGACCCTGCTCACAAGGGAGTCTACTTCACTTACTGAGTCTGATGTTCTGAAGTGGGGTGACGTGATGACCCTGCTCACCTTGGAGTCTTCTTCACTTACTGAGTCTGATGTACTGAAGTGGGGTGACATCATGACCCTGCTCACCTGGGAGTCTTCTTCACTTACTGAGTTTGATGTGCTGAAGTGGAGTGACATCATGACCCTGCTCACCTGGGAGTCTTCTTCACTCGCTGAGTCTGATGTACTGAAGTGGGGTTTCATCATGACCCTGCTCACCTGGGAGTCTTCTTCACTTACTGAGTCTGATGTACTGAAGTGGGGTTTCATCATGACCCTGCTCACCTGGGAGTCTACTTTACTTACTGAGTCTGATGTATTGAAGCGGGGTTTCATCATGACCCTGCTCACCTGGGAGTCTACTTCACTTACTGAGTCTGGTGTACTGAAGTGGGGTGACATCATGACCCTGCTCACCTGGAAGTCTTCTTCACTTACTGAGTCTGATGTACTGAAGTGGGGTGGCATCATGACCCTGCTCACCTGGGAGTCTTCTTCACTCACCGAGTCTGATGTACTGAAGTGGGGTTTCATCATGACCCTGCTCACCTGGGAGTCTACTTTACTTACTGAGTCAGATGTATTGAAGCGGGGTTTCATCATGACCCTGCTCACCTGGGAGTCTACTTCACTTACTGAGTCTGATGTACTGAAGTGGGGTGACATCATGACCCTGCTTACCTGGGAGTCTACTTCACTTACTGAGTCTGATGTACTGAAGTGGGGTAACATCATGACCCTGCTCACCTGGGAGTCTTCTTCACTTACTGAGTCTGATGTGCTGAAGTGGAGTGACATCATGACCCTGCTCACCTGGGAGTCTTCTTCACTCGCTGAGTCTGATGTGCTGAAGTGGAGTGACATCATGACCCTGCTCACCTGGGAGTCTTCTTCACTCGCTGAGTCTGATGTACTGAAGTGGGGTTTCATCATGACCCTGCTCACCTGGGAGTCTACTTCACTTACTGAGTCTGATGTACTGAAGTGGGGTGACATCATGACCCTGCTCACAAGGGAGTCTACTTCACTTACTGAGTCTGATGTACTGAAGTGGGGTGACGTGATGACCCTGCTCACCTTGGAGTCTTCTTCACTTACTGAGTCTGATGTACTGAAGTGGGGTGACATCATGACCCTGCTCACCTGGGAGTCTTCTTCACTTACTGAGTTTGATGTGCTGAAGTGGAGTGACATCATGACCCTGCTCACCTGGGAGTCTTCTTCACTCGCTGAGTCTGATGTACTGAAGTGGGGTTTCATCATGACCCTGCTTACCTGGGAGTCTACTTCACTTACTGAGTCTGATGTACTGAAGTGGGGTAACATCATGACCCTGCTCACCTGGGAGTCTTCTTCACTTACTGAGTCTGATGTGCTGAAGTGGAGTGACATCATGACCCTGCTCACCTGGGAGTCTTCTTCACTCGCTGAGTCTGATGTGCTGAAGTGGAGTGACATCATGACCCTGCTCACAAGGGAGTCTACTTCACTTACTGAGTCTGATGTACTGAAGTGGGGTGACGTGATGACCCTGCTCACCTTGGAGTCTTCTTCACTTACTGAGTCTGATGTACTGAAGTGGGGTGACATCATGACCCTGCTCACCTGGGAGTCTTCTTCACTTACTGAGTTTGATGTGCTGAAGTGGAGTGACATCATGACCCTGCTCACCTGGGAGTCTTCTTCACTCGCTGAGTCTGATGTACTGAAGTGGGGTTTCATCATGACCCTGCTCACCTGGGAGTCTTCTTCACTTACTGAGTCTGATGTACTGAAGTGGGGTTTCATCATGACCCTGCTCACCTGGGAGTCTACTTTACTTACTGACTCTGATGTATTGAAGCGGGGTTTCATCATGACCCTGCTCACCTGGTAGTCTACTTCACTTACTGAGTCTGGTGTACTGAAGTGGGGTGACATCATGACCCTGCTCACCTGGGAGTCTACTTTACTTACTGAGTCAGATGTATTGAAGCGGGGTTTCATCATGACCCTGCTCACCTGGGAGTCTACTTCACTTACTGAGTCTGATGTACTGAAGTGGGGTGACATCATGACCCTGCTCACCTGGAAGTCTTCTTCACTTACTAAGTCTGATGTACTGAAGTGGGGTAACATCATGACCCTGCTCACCTGGGAGTCTTCTTCACTTACTGAGTCTGATGTGCTGAAGTGGGGTTTCATCATGACCCTGCTCACCTGGGAGTCTACTTCACTTACTGAGTCTGATGTACTGAAGTGGGGTGACATCATGACCCTGCTTACCTGGGAGTCTACTTCACTTACTGAGTCTGATGTACTGAAGTGGGGTGACATCATGACCCTGCTCACCTGGGAGTCTTCTTCACTTACTGAGTCTGATGTGCTGAAGTGGAGTGACATCATGACCCTGCTCACCTGGGAGTCTTCTTCACTCGCTGAGTCTGATGTACTGAAGTGGGGTTTCATTATGACCCTGCTCACCTGGGAGTCTTCTTCACTCACTGAGTCTGATGACGTACTGAAGTGGGGTTACATCACGACCCTGCTCACCTGGGAGTCTTCTTCACTTACTGAGTTTGATGTGCTGAAGTGGAGTGACATCATGACCCTGCTCACCTGGGAGTCTTCTTCACTCGCTGAGTCTGATGTACTGAAGTGGGGTTTCATCATGACCCTGCTTACCTGGGAGTCTACTTCACTTACTGAGTCTGATGTACTGAAGTGGGGTAACATCATGACCCTGCTTACCTGGGAGTCTTCTTCACTTACTGAGTCTGATGTGCTGAAGTGGAGTGACATCATGACCCTGCTCACCTGGGAGTCTTTTTCACTCGCTGAGTCTGATGTGCTGAAGTGGAGTGACATCATGACCCTGCTCACCTGGGAGTCTTCTTCACTCGCTGAGTCTGATGTACTGAAGTGGGGTTTCATCATGACCCTGCTCACCTGGGAGTCTACTTCACTTACTGAGTCTGATGTACTGAAGTGGGGTGACATCATGACCCTGCTCACAAGGGAGTCTACTTCACTTACTGAGTCTGATGTACTGAAGTGGGGTGACGTGATGACCCTGCTCACCTTGGAGTCTTCTTCACTTACTGAGTCTGATGTACTGAAGTGGGGTGACATCATGACCCTGCTCACCTGGGAGTCTACTTCACTTACTGAGTTTGATGTGCTGAAGTGGAGTGACATCATGACCCTGCTCACCTGGGAGTCTTCTTCACTCGCTGAGTCTGATGTACTGAAGTGGGGTGGCATCATGACCCTGCTCACCTGGGAGTCTTCTTCACTCACCGAGTCTGATGTACTGAAGTGGGGTTTCATCATGACCCTGCTCACCTGGGAGTCTACTTTACTTACTGAGTCAGATGTATTGAAGCGGGGTTTCATCATGACCCTGCTCACCTGGGAGTCTACTTCACTTACTGAGTCTGATGTACTGAAGTGGGGTGACATCATGACCCTGCTTACCTGGGAGTCTACTTCACTTACTGAGTCTGATGTACTGAAGTGGGGTAACATCATGACCCTGCTCACCTGGGAGTCTTCTTCACTTACTGAGTCTGATGTGCTGAAGTGGAGTGACATCATGACCCTGCTCACCTGGGAGTCTTCTTCACTCGCTGAGTCTGATGTGCTGAAGTGGAGTTTCATCATGACCCTGCTCACCTGGGAGTCTACTTCACTTACTGAGTCTGATGTACTGAAGTGGGGTGACATCATGACCCTGCTCACAAGGGAGTCTACTTCACTTACTGAGTCTGATGTACTGAAGTGGGGTGACGTGATGACCCTGCTCACCTTGGAGTCTTCTTCACTTACTGAGTCTGATGTACTGAAGTGGGGTGACATCATGACCCTGCTCACCTGGGAGTCTTCTTCACTTACTGAGTTTGATGTGCTGAAGTGGAGTGACATCATGACCCTGCTCACCTGGGAGTCTTCTTCACTCGCTGAGTCTGATGTACTGAAGTGGGGTTTCATCATGACCCTGCTTACCTGGGAGTCTACTTCACTTACTGAGTCTGATGTATTGAAGCGGGGTTTCATCATGACCCTGCTCACCTGGTAGTCTACTTCACTTACTGAGTCTGGTGTACTGAAGTGGGGTGACATCATGACCCTGCTCACCTGGGAGTCTACTTTACTTACTGAGTCTGATGTATTGAAGCGGGGTTTCATCATGACCCTGCTCACCTGGGAGTCTATTTCACTTACTGAGTCTGGTGTACTGAAGTGGGGTGACATCATGACCCTGCTCACCTGGAAGTCTTCTTCACTTACTGAGTCTGATGTACTGAATTGGGGTGACATCATGACCCTGCTCACCTGGGAGTCTTCTTCACTCACCGAGTCTGATGTACTGAAGTGGGGTTTCATCATGACCCTGCTCACCTGGGAGTCTACTTCACTTACTGAGTCTGATGTACTGAAGTGGGGTGACATCATGACCCTGCTTACCTGAGAGTCTACTTCACTTACTGAGTCTGATGTACTGAAGTGGGGTGACATCATGACCCTGCTCACCTGGGAGTCTTCTTCACTTACTGAGTCTGATGTGCTGAAGTGGAGTGACATCATGACCCTGCTCACCTGGGAGTCTTCTTCACTCGCTGAGTCTGATGTACTGAAGTGGGGTTTCATTATGACCCTGCTCACCTGGGAGTCTTCTTCACTCACTGAGTCTGATGACGTACTGAAGTGGGGTTACATCACGACCCTGCTCACCTGGGAGTCTTCTTCACTTACTGAGTCTGATGTACTGAAGTGGGGTTTCATCATGACCCTGCTCACCTGGGTGTCTACTTCACTCTCTGAGTCTGATGTACTGAAGTGGGGTGACATCATGACCCTGCTCGCCTGTGAGTCTTCTTCACTCACCGAGTCTGATGTACTGAAGCGGGGTTTCATCATGACCCTGCTCACCTGGGAGTCTACTTCACTTACTGAGTCTGGTGTACTGAAGTGGGGTGACATTATGACCCTGCTCACCTGGGAGTCTATTTCACTTACTGAGTCTGTTGTACTGAAGTGGGGTGACATCACACTGTGAATGGCCTGGATGTGATTTTACAACACAAATGGAAAGGCTATTTTGTTGGATGTGATTTTGGGGCTAGAATGTGATTTTATCAAAAATCACATCCGAGCCAGAAATCACATCCATGATAATTGCTCATAGCCAAAATCACATCCACTGTCTGGCTGAATTACCAAAATCACATCCACTGTCTAGGCCCTTGCCAAAATCACATCCAAGCCAGAAATCACATCCATGATAATTGCTCATAGCCAAAATCACATCCACTGTCTGGCTGAATTACCAAAATCACATCCACTGTCTGGGCCCTTGCCAAAATCACATCCAAGCCAGAAATCACATCCTTGGTTAATTGCCACTATCCAAAATCACATCCACTGTCTGGCTGCATTACCAAAATCACATCCACTGTCCCGGCCCCGGCCAAAATCACATCAGAGCCAGAAATCACATCCATAGTAATTGTGCCTAGCACAATGTCTGGCTGCATTACAGAAATCACGTCTGGTGCGAGGCAGAAATCACATGGGTACGTTTCGCTGCTATATTCGCTGCTAGCTATATTAGCAAACATTTTTGATCGTGTGAGCACAGAATGTTGCTATTTTTGCTGCTAACTTCGCTGCTTACTCCAAACGTTAGCAGCAAAAATTTCTGCTGATCAACTAATCAATGATATTTGATAAAGGAATTTTTCTTGTGTGAACGCAACTGACCTTAGCTACATGTAGCTGTAAACCTGATTTCAGCAAGTTGATTTTTCAACGCTGTTTATTTTTTTCTCCTTGTGTTGCGTGTAGGCCTAGACAAGTTTGTACATCTAAGTTGACGTCATCTATATTCATCATAATGGTTAAATTGTACTCACTACTCATAACATAAACAGAGAATAAAGCTTAGACGAAAGAATCGGCCACCTTTAGGATCCATGTTAGTAAATTATTAAATCGATTTAAAAACGTTTCCCACGTCCCGTCGGCAACCTTGCGAGGTGATCAACCTCCTTCCCATAGACAGGCAACGCACGTGCTGTGGTACGATGACATCGCACACAAATGGGGACGAAATTGTAACACTGAACTTGGCTGATGAGGCAATGTGTTCAGTGACAAGAACGGACCATAAAAAAACATTTCTCATTCCGAATCACTGGGAATATAATACAATCACTGCGAACTAAGACAAAAAATGTGGACCAACATGTAGACTCTTCAACAAAACTACTACAGTGGCAGAGAAAACTACCTCAAGCCGAAACATTCTGTGCTGGCTAAACTGCGACCATACCTCGTGTGAACGCAAGGTACTTTTTAGTCAAGCGAACCCCGCCGCTGTGAATATTTAGCAGTGAAGTTAGCAGTGAAGTTTAGCTACTCGTGTGAACATCGTATTTCCAATGTCACATCTTGGTCCCCCAAGGGGTTGCGGTCGCATTATTATGAACGAGTTCAATAGACTTCAAAAACTACACAACGATCACAGCCAGCGTCTGTGGTTGACTACTAGTTTAACTTTTGCATCTTATCACCATGGGAAGTGGACTGTGATACATCTTTACTTACCGGCATGATCAGAATTGCTAACCAGATTATGTCAATAATCACTGCCCGCAATGATTATGTTAAAAACTCAGAGAATCCTAATTAGTTTTCAGATCTTTTTTATCCATGCAGGAGCAGTATTTATGTTGTTTTACAGTGTTGCTCAGTCACCGTAAAACACCATTAGACTGGAAGATGATACACATTACATGTAGGCTTTCACATACCAATGACTGGGGGGGGGGGGTTCTTGAATATAATGTTTGTTATGCTCGATGTAACTACCTTATCAATATAATTATGATCAAGTCATCATTCATGTTTACCCCTGAAGTTATAAACAAGTACCACATGAAATTGGCAAAACCTAAAAGTAACAGGAGAGTTGACAATATAAAAGGGTAGTTACAATGGAATGCCACTAATTTGAACCACAACATTTCTATACAAATTCTTTCAGAGTAAAATGAGTATTGGGGAAAAAACATTATTGCTAGGGACGGTGAAGACCATGCAGATGTTCAAATTCGGCGTCACACAGGAGCGAGTTTTGAGAAAAGTGAACAATTCTTCCAATATTCAGAGACTTTCAAATTGTATGCCTATGCCAGAAAATTTGTAGGAAATATGCATTTTCTACCAAAATATTCAGTTCGTAATTGCCAAATTAGACACATTTAAATTAATAAAAATGTTCAAGGTTGCAAAGTTTTTGTTGTTGTTTATGTTTCTTTGATAACAATATCTCATGGACCAAACAACACTGAAACTAACAGCAATGATGTAGTCATAAGAGAGACCCTAGATATAGAAGTTACAAAGGCCGCAAAGTCAGAAATGTATTTAGGCGCCTTCAGAGCATTGCCTGTCCAAATGGCCATCCTTTCCCCATTACTTTGGAAAGGGCTATACATACAAATCCCTACAGTACAGTGTATATACTGGTGAATGTTGTCTAACATTCCAGTAACAACTACATCATTCTACAACTCACTTATTCTGCTTGTAATATTTTTAAAGCTTGACGTAACGTTTATGTTGAGGTTGATCAGATATCGAAACCTAAAACAAACAAAAAACAAAAACAAACAAACACAAAATGAGCAGACGTACCCGACATTACACTAAATTTGGACCCTAGACATGTGTATACGCGCCAAATTATGACACGCATGCACGGAAAAATCGCAACCCTCCTCCCCCATGAGGACTAATTTTCCAAGATTTATTTTTCTGCATCAATTATAATCCGACTGATGTTACAGCTTTAGGTAGGCCTTTACTATTTCTTGTTCTTGGGTGACTTGTCTTTTCGAGTGGATTAATTTTATTGCTAGAAATTCATATTAAAATAGTGTTTTTTCTTCTTACCTACCATGTTGGTAGGTAGACCAATATCATAATATTATGTAAATGGCAACATTTGGCTTCTGTTGGTGTACAGGCAGACAGACAGATAATGTAAAACAATCTTTAAAATGTAAAAACATACAGAATACTCACATTAAAATTATATCTTGTAGCACCTCTTTATGCTCGCCCATGCCAAAATTTCAGCTGACATTGCACACTCATTCGTGTTTGCCTTTAATTTCGTAAACGTGACTGCGAGCATAGAGGTTCTTTATGCTGCGAGTAAGCCTTATGTGTGGGGAGTTGAGCAGTCATCGAAAACCCATTCCCCGCGTCCCGCGCGCGCCAAAACAAAAAGAAAAAAAAAGGACTGAGTGAGACTTACCATCGACATAGCAGATTCTGGACGAGTAGATTCTGGACACTAGACCTTCCGTTAACTTCAATATTTATCAGTGAATTGGGGAAAAACAATATTCCAAGTCCCGTCTTAAATAAAACACCGTTAAACAGATGACCAGTTTCTGACATTAACAGTGGGCAATTCACACGTCATAAGAAGATAAGCCAGTTTGCTTTTAAGATATCTACCTCCATGGTTTCACATATTGCCCAGTAGTCATAGCAACACTGTGACATGGCCTAAACCACAGTCCATGCAGGGCTTGATTACGTAATTTTAATTGACTGATGACTGCTGTCCTGCATAAGGCCCTGTTGTATGAACATGTAGCTTGGACGATACCTGTACATGTTGTAGCGTTTCTTCAAAGTTCCATCATTAAAACCCAATGCTCTAGTAGTGCATGTATGGCATCTTATTCTTATGAACTTCAACAAAAGCTTACCATAAATTAATAAGGTTTATTAGAAGTACATCTACGTGTAAATGTACTGTTTGTTAAGTACACCGCAGAACAGCTTGTCAAGAAATACTAAAGTGATTACTAATTTATTTATTCATGAAAAAAACACACCAAAAAACAAAAATACTGCCAGGCAAAACACAAGTGCTGTAACTTTGTAGGCAGTAACGGGAAATACGTGCTACAAGGCCATAGCTCTGGCCATGGAGGCTGTTCTGAGTGCTCACTAGTATCAAGCTGACAAAATCCAATCACAAACTTACCCTAACTATTTATGTAATCGTCAAATTTGTTGCTCAGTGCAAACTGCTTATCGATTTGGAAAGTGGAAAGTGGAATCCAGTTTAAAATAATAAGAATAACAATAATAATGTAAAAATGGAAATACTTTGAAAATGGGGGATAAGATCATTTGGGGGGGGGGGGATAAGATCATTTGGGGGGGGGGTAGCTCAAGATTTGATGTTGCTAACGCTTGGCCAAATTAATATTATATAACTTATTCAGTAATCAAATGTTGGCAAACATTTCAAGTAAATCGTCTGCTTCACAATCTGGTATTGTTTGTCTTCGCAAGTGTTTTTTGGTCAGTGAGCGAATGGCTGCAATAAGAATATCGTAAAAACCGTTGTCTCAAGAAACAGAAGTCATCCTAATTCCTATCAGGATCAGCTATATGACCACAAAATTATATGCGCAATGACCATTAGTTTTGTCAAAACATTCAGATTACTGATCTGCAACCACAATCGAGTAAAAAAGAAAACGACAGAGGAATTTACTTGGCAGACAGCTCAATTTGCTGTCCCTAGAGCCGACTATGTTGACCCTTTGACCTCTGGTCAATCGCCACAAACATAAACATTGGTTACGTGTTCTAAAAATCCAGCCAAGGTCGTACTCAACAGATCCCCTTCGAGATCACATAACACCATCTATTGGACGTAGAACACTATAAAGTATAAGACTGACCTAGAGGTCTAAGATCCCTTTTTGCACTCTTCACCGATAATGTATACTTCCACATAGGCTACAAATTATCTTTTGTGACATTTTCTATTAAATGAACAACTATGTTTCAAGCAGTGACAAAATACAAACATCTAGAAGATGTTCCTTGCTCTATTGATTATATCAGTTTTGTCTAACAAAAGTACACATTAATTTGGTTCCCCGAGTTTTATAAACATTTAGTGCCAGGGAAACACTTTCATGGTGTGTGTTTTGTTTTAAATATGACCGGATTGTGAACATTTGCATGAAATTTAAGTTTGAATTAAATATTTAGAAATTAAAAATTCAAACTTATTCATGCAATTGATTAATCACTATCTGTTTTTTAATACTTGAAAATCATTTTTTAAGTTCATAAACAAATAAGAAAGAAGGTATTTGGATCATCACCTTGAGCAGTTAATAACTCCATCATGGCATTTTAACAAGATGGTAAAGAACATCAGACTTGAACGTTTTTTAGGATTTCCTTTAAATTTTGCAATAGCTCCTATGGTGTGTTTAAAAAAAGATCTGGTGTCTAGCCGGCCCCTTGTTCGGGCCTTCTTTCCGTCCTTTATCTAAGATGTAAGTGTGAATAACTGGTACGGTTTACTAGGTGGGTTGTTACAGCACTTACTCGGTATTCAACAATTCACCAAGAACACATTACCAAAAAAGTAATTAAGCAGTTAAACTTACCACCTGTGGAAATTGCCACCATAATTACAGCGGATTCTAACAATCGATATGTGCAATATTTTTCAAGTGGCTTGAATACTATTTTTGAACATGAATGTTCAAAGATATGAAAATAGAGTTTCAAAATAGAGAAAGGGTTTTAAGGTCCTGGGGCCCGGTCCCTGCTGAGCTGTGAGTAATTGTACCATTGTGTAGGCCTATGGGTGACTGGAATATATTGATTCATGTGACTCCTGAACATGGTAAAATTAATAAAGAATTAAATTTTCACTGATCGACAGTTATATTCATACATGATCATTTATTGCTGAGAAGCTACGTATAATTTTAGCCTTCAGCCTTCTTTGAATTTCTTAGTTTAAAGGTATTTTATAGCAAAGGTTCGGCTATTTGACCATTTAACCCAGTAGTCAAACCACACTACAAACGACAACATTGACTCTATTCTCAACATCCAGCCGATTCAAGGCCGCAGCCCAAGGGTCGAACTCGTCTTTAGTCCCCATGTGTGTGTATCCCTGGACATTCCAAATTTCTAAGGTTTTTTTCAGTACTGAGTTCCAAGTAAGTACAGGGATCGCCTCCGATTACCCACTCTTATGAAATCGAGAGAACCCATAAAAAAAACCACGGCTGTATGGGTTGCGTGTATAGAACACTATAGCACCCTACCTGGAGGTCACATTTACCATTTCCAAGGTACTCTCCACCAAAAATGGTTTGTGTTTTGTTTTAAATTTGACCGGGTATTTGTGTTTCTTTCGGAATACAACATGTAGAAAGAAACAAAATGTGGGAATTGGATGTACAATTTCTTTTTAAAAGCTGTGGAAATTTCCCTGTATAACATAAAACACATTCACTGATACTTCACAAAACAATCAACATGTAGGCCTACACACTTGAAAAAGAAAAAAGAGGGAAAACAAACCAAAAAACAAACGAACAAACAAGTACGTAAAACATAAACAAATCATAAACAAAACAAGAAATGTAGGGCATATTTACCCTTCGATGTTTGCACCAACCATGCCAATGTTACTATTGTGAATAAACAGTTTATAATGTTAAGTTGACCTTTAATAATTGGGCTGAAGAAACTACTCACTTAAACCATGAAGGTAGAATTAATTATACCTCCATGCTTAAACCATGGAGGTATAGAAACTCACTTCAGAAGAAGCTAATTTACTAAAAGGACGAAGACTCGTTTGTCAACCTACATCGAAATATCAGTTATGTGCAGAATGTACACCCACACTTTACAACTGCTACAGCTCTCATTAATTAACATCCTGTTCAAATCTTGAAAGTTTAAGTAGTTTCCATTATTTATACGTATACAGTGGTCAAGCTCATAGCATTTTAAATTACTGTATATTCCGAGAATAATTGTAAATAATAACATCTTACGACGTCGAAATTTCCCGTTGATAAAGTGGATCTACGGCTGTGTAATAAAGGATAAACAGATGAAAAGGCATTCACTTGCCCAGTCTTCCTACTCTTATAATAAAGCTGTTTAAAAACATAGAAATAAAGGTCCTTTTACCCCAGGCATTCCTATCTTTATGTTTCATATAATACCCATATTTTCAAACTTTTGAATGTAAATTACCAAGGTTCTATCTGAAACAAATACGCACATTTGTAAGTTCAACTTTGACTGTAACAAAAGTCCAGTAAAGTATAGCGCCCTCATGCCTTTTGTGTTCGCAAATAAATATTTTGTTGATGATTATTTATTCTTTTAAAATTGAGATAAATTATTTATAAACCCTTCAGTGATTTAAAATCATGCAATTTGATATAAGTTTATAACTGAAATCTGCAATATAAAAGAAACAGTGCAAAAATAGATTGTTTTTGTATCAGCACTCTTTTTTTTTACTAACAAAATGATTTAGAAATTATGATGAACGAACCAACTTTGGTTGTGGATCAAATTACCAAAAATGAATTTGTCTCGAATTAATCTTTTCTTCGTTTTAATTGCATTTTAAAAAGTTTGCTTATAATGTGGCGTTAGAAAAATTATTTCCTTGTGAATTTATGTGTAATTGTGCATATCAAAAGTGACCGATTTTGTAAAACAAAATCCTCCAAGTTTCATATTTTTAACATGGTCGAGCCAAGCTAAATTGTGGGAGAACTTCGACTACTAGCAGTTTTGCTTTCCTTTATACAGTTTGCTACCGATCATTGTCAGATAATAATCATTTATAAAAATATTAAAAGCGATTTTCAATCGAGAAAGTTATAAAAGTTTTTAAACAAAATAAATCCCCAAATGTTGAATTTTTACATTTTGTCAACGCGTGCTCTTGAAAACCAGCATGAATGTATAGCTTTAAGCTTGTCAAATGTTAATGCAATTTAGGAATTGTACAAAATTTAGTTTGAGATGTTACATCAACTACCTGAACTTAGTGTAAAAAGTTTATCTCCATGCAACAACAAGCAAGAACAAAAATAACTTACAAAATGTTGAATTTTTGACATCATGTCACAGTGCTCTCAAACCCCGGTTTGACTGTATAGCGTTTTGCTTGTCAAATGTTAATGCAATTTAGGAATTGTACAAAATTTAGTTTGAGATGTTGCATCAACTACCTGAACTTAGTGTAAAAAGTTTATGTCCATACAACAAGCAAGAAAAAAAACCTTACAAAATGTTGAATTTTTGACATCATGTTACAGTGCTCTCAAAACCCAGTATGAATGTATAGCTTTTTGCTTGTTAAATGTTAATGCAATTTAGGAATTGTACAAAATTTAGTTTGAGATGTCGCATCAACTACCTGAACTTAGTGCAAAAAGTTTATGTCTATACAACAAGCAAGAAAAAAACAAACTTACAAAATGTTGAATTTTTGACATCATGTCACAGTGCTCTCAAAACCCAGTATGAATGTATAGCGTTTTGCTTGTCAAATGTTAATGCAACTTAGGATTTGTACACAACTATGGTTGGGACCAGTGCAGCTCCAGCTTGAGTGTTAAAGTTGGGGCATACCAACTATAGTTGGGATCGCCCATAGAGCTCAACGGGATACCCTGATCAATCATGCGTTGATTAAATTACTGCAGAGCCGGTCGCGTGCCGGTCGCGTGCCGAGGTTTGGAATGCCCTTTGGTTGTGATAGTTTCGCTCACAATTGAAGGCTAACTCGGCGTATAACTGTCTTTTTAGAGGGTTCTGGACAGCGGCCACATGCTACTCTCAAAGTAGCCCTAAGCAATTAATTTCCCTTCTCTCGGAAAACCACTACCAGAATTCGAATTAAATTGAAATATTCTCAATTACTAGTATAAAGTGATAATAATAACTTCATACTTATTATTTTTTTATTTATTTTATAGTTTATTCCTGGGGGGGGGGGTGTTCTGTGTTTACTGCAATCCCCACTACTGTTGGAGCGCCACAATTTTAACACTCAAGTTGGGACGACGAATGTCAAGTTGGGGGCGGAACAGTATGACCATCCGTCCTTGCATTATGTATGCTCTGTGGTACGAATGTTGAATTACCATTTATTTCGTGGTGAATAGATGAAGTGTTTTTTTAAACAATGTTAGTGGAATATCTCGCCCCACATGTGCCTCGATTTCGCGTACGGGATATTTTTGGTATCTTGATGAAAAATGGTTAAAACGACAGGTTATAGCTGGTTTCTTACTGAACACCCATTTTGTTCAGACTTATAAAATTGCATGATTTACCACGGTTTTATATACAGCTTCAATTCAATAAAATACTCTAAGAGTGTGGTGTCTTGCTTGCCCCTTCGGTTTAGCTCAGATCGAGATAAACAAAACCATACACACCAACAACTGGAAGAAAATAACCACTGGTGTCCCCCCCCAACCCCGTTCGCACCATCGTTATGTAATAGGAGGCTGTTGCAGTGCCGCCACGGGGGGAATAACAACAGCACCAATCTCTGAAGCAATCTAACATAACACGAGTGATCAGCTCATACTCGATGCTTACTGATCGTTTCTGAATCTGCAGATGACATTCAGCACAATCGCCATGTAACGGCCAGATACTATTATAATATAGCAGAGTGAATATGCGACTCTATTCGGACAATCTTGAATACAGAATGTGAACCCTTTGGATTTAGTTGCTATCCAACGCATTAAGTTTGCAATGCGTACAGTCATCATCAACGGAATGAAATCTCTATGCGAGCACGCGAGAGAGTGCCCTGCCAAACATCAAACTGTCAAATGTACAGCCCAGAAACAGTTCTCAAGTCAAATTCCAAGTAAGTTAACAAGTATAGGCATGTGAACATAATATAATAAAATAGTACACACACATAATTAAGCCCAATTAACCATGGATGTGATATCTGACTCGGATGTTATTTGGTTAGGGCCCAAACACTAGATGTGATTTCGGTAATCAGCCAGACATTGGATGTGATATTTGCTAGGCACAATTACTATGGATGTGATTTCTGGCTCTGATGTGATTTTGGCCGGGGCCGGGACAGTGGATGTGATTTTGGTAATGCAGCCAGACAGTGGATGTGATTTTGGATAGTGGCAATTAACCAAGGATGTGATTTCAGTCTTGGATGTGATTTTGGCAAGGGCCCAGACAGTGGATGTGATTTTGGTAATTCAGCCAGACAGTGGATGTGATTTTGGCTATGAGCAATTATCATGGATGTGATTTCTGGCTTGGATGTGATTTTGGCAAGGGCCTAGACAGTGGATGTGATTTTGGTAATTCAGCCAGACAGTAGATGTGATTTTGGATAAGTGGCAATTAACCAAGGATGTGATTTCTGGCTCGGATGTGATTTCGTTGGTGTGGATGTGATATTGGACAATCTGTCCTAAAATCACATCATATCGATTCACTCTTCCATTTTTGTTGTAAAATCACATCCAGGCCATTCACAGTGTCATGACCCTGCTCACCTGGGAGGCTACTTCACTTACTGAGTCTGGTGTGCTGAAGTGGAGTGACATCATGACCCTGCTCACCTGAGAGTCTTCTTCACTGACCGAGTCGAGATCAGATGATGTGGGGTGTCATGTTAAACTTTATTTTGTGAGCCACTGAGGTTTAGATCCATTGCAAAGGTCAGTGTTAAATTCAGACTTTCATTGAGAACTATTATTTAATCATCCATTATATAACCCTTTCAGACATAGTTGTTTGGATAGTGTGTGACCCAATCATTCAAAATGTTCCTTGTCATAAATCACTCCAGACCAAAATTGTTAAAACTTGATTGAATTATTTGATCCTATGACATGTATGATAAGCTTTTGTCATTTGGGCTTACCGGCCCCAGTATTTTGGAATCATTTTCTTTAGGCATTTACGTTCAACAACTTATTTCAGTGGATTTGCAAAATGTGATTTTACATACCATCAGAACAGAGTCTGAAACCATCAACTGTCACTTGAAATTATGTAGTATTCTGGTCATGAACCATTTTGCTAAACTTAACAAATTATATTTTCATTTAAGAGTTATAATCCTGAGTGTACAACTGACCATCATAGCTAGAGTGTCACCATGGTGAACATTTGCTGGCACTATGACAGCTATAGATGTTGTGAACATCAAAGTTTTGGTAAGTGTTTTCCCATGATATATGAGAACCATATCTACATATCTCAGGCATGCAACTTTTCAGCTGATCAGCTGATTTCCTCTTTTTTTTCTTTATTAGTACTGCCATAGAAAACTGAAAAACACTGTGCAAAGTTAAGTGTGGTTGCTGGTTGGCAGTTTCTTCTTTTTTCACAATTACAAAGTTGCATGTCTGATATCTGTTTAAAAATTATCATATGTGTTGCTGTAGTATAAGTTTTATCATGTATCATAACACTTGAAATATTTTACACCTGTCGTGTAAATTTTCTTTACAAGATACAGTGTATTTTATTACCTAGTAGAATTTTTGTTTGTTTGAGGACACAAAGATCTACTGGAATGATGTTTGTAAAAGTGATCTTTGTAAAAGCCGAAAATAATGAAGATAAGATTTGACAACATATCTATCATTCATATTAGCACAGCTGAAAGACCACATCATCTTTCTCATGTAAAAGACCACATCGTCTCCCTGGGGTGTAGGACTTCATCACTCAGGTGAAAGACCATATCTCCCTCGGGTGTAGGACTTCATCAGGTGAAAGACCTCATGGCATCTCCATTGGGCATGAATGACCATGGCCCAATTTCATAAAGCTATTTACCGGTAAGCACATTTTTGTGCTTACTGTAGCAGAAAAATGTGCGTAAGCATAAACATGCATGCAAGTTCACCATGGCTTTGCATTGTTACATCACTCGTGCGCTAACCGCGGGTTAGCCAGCATTTACCCTTCTTTAAGGTAAACAGCTTTATGAAATTGTCATACTATGGTATTAAATTTGAATATATTCAAGTACAGTATTCAGGCAAGAATCCTAGGTTTTTTTTACCTCAGAAAGTAAAGTATGCTTAGCAGACACAAGTTAACATTTAGTGTCTTATTATTTTTTACTAGTTCTTTGCTGGTCAGAGAAGAGCAACTTAGTTTGTACTTTAGTAATTTTTCTGCTTAGCAACATATGAAAATAAGTTCTCTCAGCATTATTAAAGATTTATACAATATGTATCGTTACTTTTGCAAAGTAAATATGATTAAACTTTGTGCATTGGGAACATTCAGGTGTGAACATGTTTAACGTGCACCTAAGAAAATGTGCCAAAGTATAATATGTCTGTTAAATGAAACAATATCTAGAAGTAGTTTTGTTTAAGCAAAAAGAGCATTGTAAAAGGTATCCATTCAGTAAGTGGTTGCCAGTGAATAATGTGGTAGTACACTGCTAAAAATGGTATTCTTGAAATAAAAGAAAAAAATCTTAATTAAAAAAATATATTCTTGTGTCACTCCCTTAAACTTTTTCTAGGGAGTGACACAAGAAAAATTTTCTCAAAATAAGATGTTTTTCTTATTTCAAGATTACCATTTTTAGCAGTGTACGATGGCTAAGTCATTTCGTTGTGGGTTAGAATCCCCACGTAACAGTTGTTCTTTGGCAAGGCACTTAACCACAATTGCCTTGTACAAGTTGGGGAGGTAGTGCTTTTTGTTCTACCATTCAGGCTTTTGGTAGGTGATACCCAAGCCTGTTAAGGGGGTAATCCTGTTACAGCCGCAGGAGTAGGTGGAACAGCTCCTGGTAAACAGTTGGCTTTAGCCCACACCTTCAAGCGGCTTTGTGGCCTTGTGTGTGCGGTGAAATTGCACACCAAAAAAATTGCCAACTAACTCCGTTGTTTTGTTATCTTTGAAATCTTTCCAATGAATTCCAATTCATGTGACACAGCAACACATGAAACCAAATTGCCATAATCAATACAAGAGATGACTAAATCATATGACTAATTACATATATATGATGGAGGAGTGAATGTCTGTCAAGGTACACTGACAGAGGCTACAAACTTGTTTGCTCATTGTCATATTATAGCTTGATACCTAAATTGTGGATAAACCTTTGAGTAAAATATTTATTTGCCTTTCTAAATTAGCTATGTTGTAATGTTTTTTTGAACAACTGTCTAAGCCCAATTTTATGGTGCTACTTACTAAAAAATCTGTGTTTATAAGCACCTTTGCAAAATTTATTCAGTTAGTGCTGAATTTTTACTATTTTCAAGTAAGGAAGAAATCCTTAATTCTATGAGCTTGCAAGGGCAGAGACAAAATACTGTGCATTTACCCATGAGATAAAAGCATGGAAGCACATAATTGTCTGCAATCATAAAAGCAATGGCACACTTGGTAATTTAAACAGGCAACTTGGATGCAATCAACTCCACTGTATGCACAAGGAACACTTCAGTGGTATGACAAGTAACTTTAGTATCCTGTAGACTTCACAATAATTATCTGGAAATTGGTTTTTCGACTTTCTCCTTACTAATAAAATATGCTTGGCGTAAGCACGGAAATATTTGCTTCTGCAAGCATTGATGTTTTGCCTAGGTTAAGCAGGGCCATGAAAATCATCCCAGGTTTTTACTACCTGGTCTCAAAAACTCTTTGTGCCATTTAAGGCAGTACAACAGTATTAGATCGATGGGGGTTTAAACTATCAACAAATTAGGGTAGTTCATTGACAACTACAATACACTACTACCCTGGAAAATATATGTGAAAATGCTTTGAATACTATAAAGAGTAAGATACATCTTTTCCGATGTAATTAGGTTTATGTAAAGAAATTCAAAATGTAAGCATTGGTTGTTAATGTTTATGTTTGACCTGTGTGCTGTTTTCTATAATAAAATATGAAACCTGCATTTTTATGTCTGTTTTACTGAGTACAGTCTTTGGCTGAAGTAGTAAATATGGGATGTGATGGGACACTGACCCTATAGCCATAGAAAGGGTTAAACATTCTTTGCTGTAATCTTTATCCAATGAGTTCTAAGTGTAAAACCCGGTTCATACTTCTTGTGAAACCGAATTTTCTTGCGTCACAACTGGAAAAACAGCACGTATTGGTTGTTGCGTCACCAAAACTCGCTTCGCATTTGCTTTCGTGTGATGTATGAACTCGGCTTTGGCAGTTTTTTTTCTACGACACGAAAATTGTCATTCACAAAAACTTCAATTATTAAAAAAAAATTACCGCCATTGTTTCAAATTAAAAACAAACCTAAGTAAAACAAAACATTGCAAATCATGACTACAATAACAATTGCTAGGTGTAGACAACAAATTGCTCTGTGGACTTAGAGGAGGGGTTAACCCCTCCCCAAGAACAAAAACAATAAGGGAACCGCCCCCCCTACACACACACCCTCATTTCTTCAACACCTTGCTTTGGTTTTCTTTTGTAAATAAGTAATGGAAAGCCGTTGTCGAGTAAAGCAAAATGATTTAGGGTAAGTGGATTGATTCCAAGTAGTCGCTGAATAAGTTAAATGATTATGAGTAAGCAACATATGATACATGATTCTTAAGCGAAATGATACCGAGAAAGCGAAATAATTTCATGTCAGCAAAGGGAAATGAATCCTAATGACCAAAATTATTTTCAGTAAATTAAATGATAAAAAGCTGTTCTATCCTGTTGAATTTGATTTTCCCAATATCAAATCCTCAGGATCCCAAACTAAGAAGAAAAAATGTACAGTTCTATTCATTTAAATGTAATCATTATTTTTACTATTATATTGAGCCACAATTCACCTTGTGTCGGATCGATCAACAAATTAAGGAAAATTCGGTGCAGTCTAGTCTACAGAACAGTTTTTTAAGTTAGCATTGAAAGCACGTTCAGTTTTTCAGTACCGGGAAATGTCATTGCATTAACGTGGGATATTTCAACCGTTGAAACATCACGTTCACAAACCTCGGGAGCCCAATTATACAATGACAATCTTATACTATCCATTCAAATGTAAGAATTCTCAATATTCTTTTATTTTGAAATCCCTTAGGATTAGGCTTAAAGAAAAAAACGTGTACAAATGCTGTGGGATTTTAGACGGAAACAAAGAATAATTCAGCATTCTCACGAAAACCCTAAACAACAAAGGAATTTCATGTACATGTGTTGTTCATGTACAAATGGAATGGGCTGTGCACAAAGCAATGGGTCCTCTATACAGTTAGGAATCGAATATCAAGGAAATCTCCAACGCCTTGCCATGATTGCGCATCAAAATGGCTTGCCATGGTGTCCGGTTTGTCACTGATTCGTTAATTATCGTGGACATTTTTCTACTTTGATTAGTTTTAATGACCAGGAACATCTTTTATTAAAATCAATTAACTTTTCAAAACAGTTTATGTAATTTAGGAAACTAATTCGTAATTTTAATTGAAAATTTTGTGTTTTTGACTGTCAAAACATTTGCACTTTCAGCGCCATGTGTTTTGTACACAGAACAAAATCGCGCCAACAAATGACGGCATGATGACGTTTTATGAATTTTTTGCCACGCTGCACAGCTACATAATAAGACGAGTCTATTTCTGAAAACAGTTTGAGGATCAGACATATACTTCTTGAGATATGGTGAGAAAAAGATTACCTAATTAAATATTCATTATAACTCAGCTAATTAGTTAAGAATTTTAACAACTTTATATTTATGACAAGTTCATTTACTAAGCTTCAGTTTGATATAAGAATTAAGTCTTCCATTTTTATTATTTTAGAGATTAGGTTCTAACAAAATCGTGTTCAAATGCTATGGCGATTTTGACAAACAAAGAATAATAATTATAACTAGACATTAAGCGTTTGTGAACAAACGCTAAGCTGTTCCGATTTTATTTGTCTTTTACTAATGCTCAAAATGTAAGCCTGATCTGAGATAGAAGACACCTGACCTTTCACAAGCGTTGAATTTGTGTACTTCTTGAGATATGGTCCCACTTCCGGTTGACCCCTAACAAAAGGTCAACATTGGGTCACGATTTCCCAAAGCTAATCTCCAATGCCCAAGGAGTCTACAACTGAAAAAAGTTTTAAAATCGGTTGTGTAGTTCTTGAGATATGGTCCCACTTGCGGTTGACCCCTAGTAAAGGTCAATATTGGGTCACAATTTCCTAACGCTAATCTCCAATGCCGAAGGAGTCTACAACTGAAAAAAGTTTTAAAATCGGCTGTGTACTTCTTGAGATATGGTGCTGCAAAGATTAACTATATAAATATTCAAATGAATCAATTAAGAATTTTTATAAAAATTTACATTTAGAGTTAAGCTTATGTTCAAAAAATGTAGCGCCCGGGACAAAATCGTCGAGCGCACCGGGCAACAGAATCACGACGTACATGTACACATGCACAAACCACCGTTTCAATAAGCTATAGATCGATCTTTTTGTATAAACAGTGTGCAGTGACTGGTACCCAGAAGTCGGCTATTTCGTTACGGCATTTCGCGTGCATTTGTCTGTGTCGCAGGGCTACCTGACTACATTTTTAGTGGATGAACGGAACCTTGTCTCCAAGACTCAATAATATGGCTAGCCATTGGTGTCCGATTTGTCACTGAATCGTTAATTATCGGGGAAATTTTTCTACTTTGATTAGTTTTAATAACCAGGAACATCTCTTATTAAAAGCAATTAACTTTTCAAAACAGTTTATGTAATTTTGAAAACTAACTCGTAATTTTAATTGAAAATATCGTGTTTTTGACTGTCAAAACATTTGCACTTTCAGCGCCAAGTGTTTTGTACACAGAACAAAATCGCGCCACAAATGTTGTCATTGATGAGGTTTTATGAATGTTTTGCCACGCTGCGTAGCTACATAATAAGACGAGTCTATATTTGAAAACAGTTTGAGGATCAGACATATACTTCTTGAGATATGGTGGGAACAAGATTGCCTAATTAAATATTCATGTCATTATAACTCAGCTAATTAATGAAGAATTTGAACAAGTTTACTCTTAGCATAATTTCATGTACTAAGCTTCAACTTGATGTAAGATCTGAATCTCCCATAATTTTTATTTTAGAGATTAGGTTCGTACAAAATCGTGTACAAAAGCTATGGCAACTTTGACAGAAACAAAGAATAACTAGACATTAAGTGTGAACAAACGCTAAGCTGTTCCGATTTGTCTTTGACTAATGCTCAAAATGTAAGCCTGATCTGAGATGAAGACACCTGACCTTTCACAAGCGTTGAATTTGTGTACTTCTTGAGATATGGTCCCACTTCCGGTTGACCCCTAACAAAAGGTCAACATTGGGTCACGATTTCCCAAAGCTAATCTCCAATGCCCAAGGAGTCTATAACTGAAAAAAGTTTTTAAATCGGTTGTGTAGTTCTTGAGATATGGTCCCACTTGCGGTTGACCCCTAGTAAAGGTCAATATTGGGTCACGATTTCTTAAAGCTAATCTCCAATGCCCAAGGAGTCTACAACTGAAAAAAGTTTGAAAATCGGCTGTGTACTTCTTGAGATATGGTGCTGCAAAGATTAACTAGTTAAATATTCAAATGAATCAATTAAGAATTTTTATAAAAATTTACATTTAGAGTTAAGCCTAAGTTAAAAAAATGTAGCGCCCGGGACAAAATTGTCGAGCGCACCAGGCAAAAGAATCACACGTACATGTACACATGCACAAACCACCGTTTCAATAAGCTATAGATCGATCTTTTTGTATAAATAGTGTGCAGCGACTGGTACCCAGAAGTCGGCTATTTCGTTACGGCATTTCGCGTGCATTTTTCTCTGTGTCGCAGGGCTACCTGACTACATTTTTAGTGGATGAACGGAACCTTGTCTCCAAGACTCAATAATGTGGCTAGCCATTGGTGTCCGATTTGTCACTGAATCGTTAATTTTTCTACTTTGATTAGTTTTAATGACCAGGAACATCTCTTATTAAAAGCAATTAACTTTTCAAAAAAGTTAATGTAATTTAGGAAACTAACAATTAACTTGTTTTGAAAATATTGTTTTTGACTGTCGAAACATTTACACTTTCAGCGCCATATGTTTTGTACACAGAACGAAAACGCGCAATAAATGGCGTCATGGTGACGATCGGATGTATACTTTTTGAGATATGGCGGTCTAAAGATAGGCTAATTAAATATTCATGCCATTATAACTAAGTAAATTAATTAATTAATTTAAGCTAATTACACTTTTCTATAACTTCAAAACCTAAGCTTTAATATGATATAGTATTTGACACATTTATACTAAGCCAAGTATGACTTTTGGCTTTAACAAAATGCCCTGGTTAAACCTATGGGCTTTTGAGATACAAAGAATAATAATAATAACTAGACATTAGGTGTTTGTCCAGGACAAACACAAAGCTGTTCCGTTTCTAATTACATTGATTAAACGCTCCAGCTGTAGTTCTTGAGATATGGTGACACTTCCAGTTGACCCGGAAGTTTAGGTCAACTTAGGGTTAAGATAACCCAAGGTTAATATTTAATGGCCAATGAGTCTATAACTGAAACAAATTGAAAATTGGCTTTGTAGATCTTGAGATAATGTCCCACTTCCGATTGACCCAGAGGTAAAAGGTCAACATGGGGTCAGGGTAACCCTTAGTTCAATCTTTAATGCTCAAAGGATCTATAACTGAAAAAAATTGAAAATCAGTTGTGTAGTTCTTGAGATATGGTCCCACTTTCGATTGACCCCGAAGTAAAAGTCAACATGGGGTCACGATTTCCCAAGTTCAATTTTCAATGTTAAAAGGATCTAATAACTAAAAAGAAATGGAACATGGGTTGTGTAGTTCTTGAGATATGGTCCCACTTCCGGTTGACCCGGAAGTAAAGGTTAACATGGGGTCACGGTAAACCCAAGTTCAATCTTCAATGCTCAATGAGTCTATATCTGAAAAGAACTTGAAATGCACATAATTATCGTTTCCAATCAGGCTCGTAGTCTTTGTTATATTGTTATATGAAAACTGTGCTTGAGGTAATAAATGCAAGAAACATTGAACGCTAGAGGGCGTTCCACAACAATTTAAATTGTGCAGAGCCAAATAATGATGCACTGAAGAGGCAATGTTTTTGATCACATGCAGATGTGTTAACGTTTTTTTTACTCGAAATTTTGTTATCGAGGAACATGTCTCACAAGTTAGCATGTATACTAAGCCTGTGACGGTTACACGGTTAACCAACCAATCAACCGGTTAAATGTTTACATTTTTACAGTTCGGATGAACGTAAAACAGTTCAATCAAAAAGTGCCGCGAAACATTGACTATAATAATTGCCTAGTTACGTCAAGTACACACGCGCACAAGCCAAAATTCTCTGCTGATCCCTGAAATACGCTTGACTCAAGCACGGAATTCTCTGCTTCCGTAAGCGTTGACTCTTTGCTTTTGGTAAGCAGAGCCATGTATTTGGGCCTGGGTCTCACAACTTAGTGTATAAAGTGAACTACCTCTCATTTAAACAAATGAGCCCAATTACAAGGCTCTGGTTACTGCTGAAATCCATGCTTACGGTCAAAATTCTCCGCTTATTTTGCAAGCGCCAAATTTCTGCGCTAGCTGTGTAAGCGAAGAATGCCTAGTTACGTGAAGTACACACGAGAAAAAGCCGAAATTCTCTGCTAACTCCTGAAATACGCTTGACGTAAGCACGGAATTCTCTGCTTCCGTTTCCGTAAGAGTCAATTCTTTGCTTACGGTAAGCAGAGTCATGAAATTGGGTCCAGGTCACACAAGTTAGTACGCAAACCACACAAGACTGTATATCATGGAATAGGTCCCACAATTTAGTACGTAAAGCAATCACACCACAGGTCTCACAATTTAGTAAGTGAAGCGACAAGTCAGTAAGTAAAGATTGGTCTAATAATTACTTAATAAGTAAGTGCATCACACGAACTACTACTCTTATCAAGGAATTATGAATTCGAAACGAATTATGAATTCGAAACAAATTGTTAATTCAAAACGAATTATAAATCTGTTACTACGCCTGTTTTCCACTGATAACATCTCAGTGCAAGCCACAACAGGGCTTTAGTAGCACATAATAATTTTTGGTAGACGATTTAAATTTTGGTCTATGCTATTGTACTAACATTTGTTGTGTCTTTTTAATACTGAATGTTTTTGTTGGGCTAAAATAGTAAATATTGGATATGACTTTATTGTTCATTTTGGCTCTTCATGCACACCCATGAAAAATGTATTTTTTCTTGTCTACAACTTTCCCCATTCAGCTACAATTCGAGCCTCATTGAAACCCCAACAGGTTTGTTGTTTGCTACATAGAGTGATTTCCCGAAGTAATGTATTCGCACAAGAACCTTAAAAACGTAGCCTTGTTTCCTTCACGATTGAGCTTCAAGTAATGCGTTTGCATAAGAAACCTAAAAGATCCTTTTCCGGTGAATGGGACCCAAGCGCGGACAAGTCTGCCACGCGGGCAACATCGTCCCACACACGGCGTTCTATTTTTCTACATTCACGCTGCTGATACCTGAGTAACGATAAGATCTGAGCGGACACACGACGCTCTGCGCTGAGTACAAGACAAATTCTTCTCGATTCTTGTGAATGAAAGTAAACTTGTGTCAGTCGGCGCAGGAATGACTCTTTTTAATACACTCTACATACAAACAACGCAAAAACACGGGTCACAAATGGGTAGGACTTGATCAACTTTTAAAAAAAGCAAGCAAGAGCACCGTTAAACTCGTATAGCGCCCTCATTTGTTAAAAATTTTTAGAGCTTGACTCCTTTTAAGTACCCGTGGCGTTAAATTTGCCTGAGAATTTGGGGTTTTTTTTACTGACAATGTTTTGATAAGTTTTATTGCTTTTAAACTGAAGGTCAATAAAATCTTACTTGTTTTAAGAGACGTTTGTGTAATCTAGGACGTTAAATTTGAGCTTAATTGAAAAATGATGTTTCTAGAAGTCGGATTTGATTTCCCTATCTCTATGTGTTTTGTACACGGGCGAAAATGCGCAATAAATGACGTCATTGTGACGTCGTTCGTGATTTTAGGCCGGAAAATAAATCTACAGCATCTCATAAGTCTAAAACTAAAAAAAGTTTGACGATCGGCGGTACACTTTTTGTGATATGGTCTTAACAAGGTTGGCTAATTAAATATTCACCTCGCTGTAAAGTGGCTAATTAATTAAGAATTTTAACAATTATCACAATAAATGTTAAGTTTATGTACTAAGCTTAAATTTGATATAGGACCTAACTCCTTCATATTTAAACATTAGGATATTGGGTGTATACATAAAACAAGTACAAATGCTATGGGATTTTAGATGGAAACAAAGAATAATAATAATAATAAAAATAATAAAAATCTCGACGAAAACAAAACCTGTTCCAACAGTAAGTCGGAACAGCTAATAATAATAATATAAATAATAAAAATCTCGACAAAAACAAAACCTGTTCCGACAGTAAGTCGGAACAGCTAATAATAATAATAATAATAATAAAAACAAATACAAATTTTTACAAAAACAATAGCTGTTCGGACCACTACGTCGGAACAGCTAATAATAACAATAATAATAATAATAATAATAATAATAATAATAATAATAATAATAATAATAATAATAATAATAATTCCAACAAAAACAAAACCTGTTCCGACTGCTAAGTCAGAACAGCTAATAATAAAAACAACTGGGCATTTGGCGTTTGTGAACAAACGCTAAGCTGTTCCAATTTTATTTGTCTTTGACTAATGCCCAAAATGTAAGCCTGATCTGAGATAGAAAACACCTGACCTTTCACAAGCGTTGAATTTGATTAAAATGTGCCTCAAAAAAGTTTGATCGTTTGGAACCATTCGGAAACGTTTTAATAAATAAAATCAATATTATGTTAAAATTCATTTTTATGCTGATAGTAAGAAACATAAACTCACCTTAATTCTTCAACGGAAGGTCCGATTTAAACGCAAAAAACACCATTCAACTCGGAAGTTGTCAGGAAAATTGGCTATAAAGATGGCGCAGCGTACAGGTGGCCTAAAAACTACTGCGCATGTGTGGTTGATTTGTTTGTGCGATCTTCACTTTGCCTTTACGAAAATTCCAAAGGAGATTTCATTCCTCCAGTAATGCGATGCGCGGCGTGGGAGTCTGTGCACCAAGACGCTTATAAGCGCTTATCGTGATCGTAAATCTGTTCGCGCAGCAGGTGTCCTCCACCGGGTTTGTGCTCAGCCAGACTTCTTGCTAATTGGCTGCTAATGTCTTGAAGGGATTTGGTGGTTCGTTCAAACTCCTTCCTTTTTTATAGCTCCATGTTCCGACTAACAGGATGGAACAGCTAATAATAATGATAAAAACTAGAAATGAGTTTGTAACGAACAAACACTGGGGTTTCGGCCGTTGTTGACAATGTTGAATTAATGTAATAATTAATTCGACACCTGATAACAGCACGATGATGAAAACATGTTTTTCGTACAAGCTACAAGACGGCACAAAGTTTTTGACTTTATGACATGTGGTTAAGGAAATGTATTTTTGTATTGAATTTTCTGTTTGGACCGGACGAAAAGATCAAAGTTGGGTCATGTTTTTAATAAAAACAAATGTATCATTAGCTCCAAGACGTCACAAAGAGTTGACTTTATGACATGTGGTTCACGAGATATGGACTTTAAATTTCAGAGCTTCCTGTATGTATCGGAAGTAAAGGTCAAAGAGGCTGACATTTTTAAAATAATCATGTTTAATCATGTTTAATGTGCCGTCAGATGGTACAAAAATTACAACTCTTTTACGTATGGTTCAGATGATATAAAGTTTTAGATAATAAATTGTAAATAAAAAACTTTATGCCAAGGTTTTATTTATTAATATTTATTAATAAGCTATAGCGCACAGACCTTGAAATAAATTGTGGTGGGAGAATTCAATTAAATTGCGTGAGAATAAACCGCTAATAATATCCCAAAACGCTTCTGTATTTAATAGTTCGAGGACTCTCTACAAGCAAGAGGGCGCTATACAGGTTCACCATTAACTGTAGAAGCGAAGCAGTGAACCAAAATGAAAGGTATAAAGGTCGAACGATGCCATGCGCGTGGACAATGAGCTATGTGTGGGTATGGCCGTATGCAGTGTTACGATGCCTAGCGTGGGAATTAATGGCCGAGTGGTGTACAGCCCATATGCGACAATCGTGCTTGGTTGACGATACGTGTTTTTAAATCGTTAATATTGTCAACAAAGGATTAAAAACCCTTGGTCGAACAGCTGCTGGATCTAAGTTAGAGCACAGGCTTTCATATGATGTATTGTTTGTGTCTTTTGGAACTGTAGATCCTGAGATCGAACGCTCACAAAATTTCATGTGTAAATGTTATGAGACTTTTTGGAAAGAAGTATAATATAAGTGAATTAAAATAAAAATATCCACGAAAACAAAGGTGGTTTCAGCGGATGGCCGAAACCCCCCAAAAATAAAAATCTCGATGATTACAATAGCTGTTCCAACTAACAGGTCGGAACAGCTAACTTAAAAAAAAAAAAATATTGTTGGTCTATTACTAGCCCACCTTGTTGGGCTGATATGGCTCTTTTAGACTTGAAAAAAGATACAAACAGTAATTATATTAAGAATGATTTGTGCAATTATTTGAGGCATGGACAATTTGTGAGTGAGTATGTCTGTACATCCTTTATCAGAATCTAACCAAATTATTCCACTTTTCGTGTTGAAATTTAACAAACAGTAGTTTTGCTGTAAAAAATGCTTTTGAAAACAAATCACATCAAATTTGTAATAATTTTTAATCTGTTACAAGGTTAACAAGAACAGTGATTGATTAGTCATTTTTATACATTTTGTAGTGACAAACATGAAAAACAATGAAAAAGTTTTCATAATAATGGGGCAATGTTGTCATGATCAAAGCAGGTCTAGTGGCTGTACATGGACCTTATGAACTCTCACCCAGTTACTGCATGTGCACATACTCCCAACAGCAGGGATGTGATAGGCTGTTGAAAAAAACCCTGAACTGTGAGCGCAAAGCGCGAAAGCTTGCATGGGTGAAAACTTGCGAGCTGGAAGCCCACTTACATACATTTATCTTGTGTTTTAAAAGCCCTTATCTGCACTCTGGGGCATTCTATTTGATTTAATCTTCATGTTTTTTATGGTCTTAACTAAAAAAAAAAAATAAAAAAAAAAATATTATTATTTTTTTTTTTGAGGGGGGGGGGGGGGTAAAAAAAAAACGGATTTCCGGAAAAAATGAGAAATGACATCCCTGCAACAGATATATTACAGAGGGAGTGTGTGCACGGGCAGTAACTGGGTTATAGTTCATAATTATCTGTACATACCGGCCGCATACTTGCTTTTGTCATGACGATGGTGACCCTTTAAAAGAATGATCTAGGGCAATTATTTGAAGCCTGGAAAATTTGTCAGTATGTCCTAACACCCTTTTTCAGGAAGTGGCCAAATTATTTCACTTTTCATATTCCAATCCCGCTCTAACAATTTGTCTTTGTTCAATCCCAAGTTATTAAAAGTTTACCCAGTCAGATTCCGTTTATTACTTGAGAGATAAAATATAACAGTAGTTTTGTATGAACTAGGCCTAGTATGAACATTGCTTTAAAAGTCGTTTTGAAACTAATCACATCAAAATTGTAGTAATTTTGTTGTATGGTATGTACAATGTTAACAGGAACAATGATTGAAAAGTCATTTTGATTTATTTTTAGTACTTGTTGCTTCTTTATCTTTTTACAGAGTTTCTTCCTCATTATTCCTGTAATGGTAAAAGAAAAGGAAAAAAAAGAGAAATTAGAAACAAAACAAGTATTTACTATTTAAATAGTAGCAAGTGGGGGTTATACTTAGTTTTTATTATACTAACTGTTAAATATTTGTTGGGGTCTAAATTTTGCATCACTGAAGCAGGTAAAAAGGTGAAAAGCTTTTTTTTTTCCTTTTTTTTTCCCTCCAACTTAAGTCCAAAAGTGGTAATTCAAGATTTGAACTGAATTGAACTTTGAAACTTGGCATATACTTGAACCCCAATATGAGGACAGTACTTCAATATTCACACATTTGGTGTTGATATTTATGCCAATTCAAAGTATGTTATTTGAAAAAACCCATATCTCCTGAACATAAGCTATTTTCACAATTTATACTCCATAAATGAAAGGGCTCATGATACTTCATGAAAATTGCACAAACAAGACCAGAAAAATATATATGCAGGACTTGTATCGAGGTCCGACAGGTCTGAGGTTCTGTGTATGAAATAATGTTTGATGCCTTTGCCTTTTCTACATCATGTGGACATTTATGTTACTGACCTGTCAATGTTTGAGTGATTGAAGTCACTTTGTTTGTTCCAGCAACATCTTGAAACTTAATGTCTAAAACGATGGGGAATAGAGGGTGTGCCTCAGTAACTTCGGTAATATGGAGGGCATCGGTCAGAATATCTGGAGCTGTTAAATACTCTGTGTTGTCATCGGTGTAGATCATAATGTCGCCACTGTAAATATTACAGAAAGATACAAAATTACTTAACAAATTAACACTCAGTTTTTGTGAGATGGTAACTGTAGTTGTCAATTTCTGGTTGAATATTGGCAAGTGTTCACAAGATTTTGTTTTAGACCTGAAATGTGATTGGTATTTTTTTTTGATTTAGGTGATATGTCTATTTATGTGCATGAGTTGCACACATTTCTTTGGAATGTATACGTGTAACTTTTTAAAATAGGCTAGCATATACAAAATATCATGATCATCAAATAGCATCATAAAATTAACAATTTTATCGTGATTTATTGTACATGTTTAATTGCATAGCTTGGTGTTTATTTCTTAAGATCGTGGACAGATACAACAGTAAGGTTACTAAGTTAATTGGTAGAACAAATGAGCTCTTAGAGTGTTACCTCTCTTCTTCAGAGAATGCATTGACTGTCACCGTCTGTTGTGAACTTGGCACGTCTCTTGTCTGCTTAGAAGGATGAAAGTTTAAGGATGAACACATGTTTCTGAAGGAAACTAAGGAACAGTAGTGTGATGGGTTTTGTTTTGCCATGGAATGGTATCTAAAAAGAGATTTGGGTCATTAAAAATTGTTTTGTATTGGCAGTTGGCTTTTTAAGTAGAGTAGGCAGTATAGTGTTAGTGGGGGATGTAAAAACAATAACAATTTGTAATATATAAATGTAGATGTTATAGTTGAGATGGCCATATTTAAGGGGTATCAAGAAACAACTTAGTAAGACTGTGACTAACATAGAAGAAGGTATGACATATTAAATTTTTTATGTGATTCAAAAATTTTGGGTAGTTTTGTAATTAAAAAGGTGTACTAGGGGTACAGTCACATAAAAGAAATCTTACTACAAAGGTTGTTTCTTGTGTGGCAATGAGGACAGTGTCATCTTTGAATGATGAAATTTCAACATTCTCCAGTAGAACTGATGTGCCAACAGGTGGAACATGACTTTGGGATGAACTTCCCGAAAGATTCACTTGGACAGATGTTCTTTGTTTACGATCAGTAATGTCCACAGTTTTGAGCTGATAATTCGGTTCTTCTTTTACAGGAGATACCTGATTGCAATAAAGCCAAACAGTTTGGTTGCATTTTATCATGAGACAGTAGGATGTTGTGTTTTGGCATTTAACTTTTTCATGCATTTATACCATAGGTCCTTTTGGTTGGTAAGCAGTTTGCAACAGCTAATTCATTTTAAAAAACCATAATTTTTTTACATTATTCAAAAAATTATATTATGAAGTATGTAAGTTGACATTTTCATCATAAACTTCTGTACATATGAAAGTTTAAAACTTGAAAAGAAGAATGAGACATGTAAATAAATGTTGTATTAATTACTCACATATTAATTAAAATTAAAATATTTAAAGACATATCAGTAATATGCCCGACAAGTTTGTATGGTTTACTAACTGCCTTAATGATTCCTTCAACGCTGACTCTCTTTCGTTTTGGCAGTGTTGTTGCTTCTTGAATAGTGACAGTCTTTGCATGGTTGAACCCTTCTATTTCTTGTGATGTTGGAAATAGTACTGTGCAGATCACCTAAGGAAAGAAGTGTTTATTCTTATAAAATTATGTTTACAAATTTGTTATGATTAGAGGTCAGCATTCAAAATGAAAATGATTAAGTTTGAGTTGATAAAAACGTGTTATACAGAAGTAGGCTAAAAACGTGTTATACAGAAGTAGGCTATGTGAAGGTTGAGGAGTGAAAATCAATATGTACCATGTATGGTTAACACTATTATAGTTGCTCTTGCATTTCAATGACTTTATGTTACTTTAGTTTTAGGTGTTGCTTTGAGAGCTGGCATATTTGTTGACGAAACTATGAAGCTATTGCATGCCACTAGTCGGTAGAACAGACCTTGTTGGTAATACTCAAGTAGCCTGTCTGAAAGGTACAACTCCTTGATTTCATTTTGGTCGGTCAGAACTTGAATTGCGTATGCAAATTTTGCTTTGTACTTCTCTCTTGATAGCACCTTGATGTTAACAGTAGCCATCTGCATTATTTTGAATGTAACAACATGCATAAACATAAACATATACATGTAGTTTTAGAAATTGTCTGAAGCAAAGTTGTTTGTTGTTGGGGGATGGTGTCTTGGTAATTTCAAATGTTGGGTTTTCGGTTTGAGTTGCATATAATTATGAAGGAATATTACATCATCTGTAGACTTAATCAGGATATAGCCTTTTAACAACTGCTTATATATAGTTAATTAGAATTACATGTAATATTAAAAGTGTATAAATAACTATTTGGGGAAATTGTTATTCTTTATTTTGTAGGTTTTTTTTTTAAGGGGGTGCCTTGGACAATTTTAACTAAAGTTGGTGGATGATTGAAAAGCTACCCACCACCTCTCCCATGGCTAAAGTGAAAGTCTAAGGGTTGCAATTTATACAAACACAGGCCTGGTTGTCATTGTACTACTTAAGTAATAGTTAGATTGAACTGTTCTGCACGGACAATCATGTAATTGTCAAGCAACAGTATCCACAACTTTATGTGAGCCCACGTGCAAATGAAAATACCCATCTGAACATGCATGATTTTACCATCTGTCAGTGTCAATTGGTCCAAGTAACATGCAAATATTAAATATACACAAATTATAATGTACTGAGTAAAAGTAATTAACGCTAGGAGATAATATATTCGCCATTAGTCTGTGATTAACTGTTAAAAGTCGAAAAGTTTTTACCTTTGTTTAGAATTGAAACACGTCTACTTGACACTGACTGTCTTATGTCATGGAGCACAACAATCGCTGATGTGAAAGAGCTCGCAATGCAAGGGCGCCACCTTTCTAGCCCGACAACCCCCCCCCCTCCCCCGCCCGTCCGTCCGTCCGTCCGTCGTTCGAATGCGTCGAAACACGGTGTGGATGTTGTATTTCCAACCTCGTTTAGGGTTGCAACCTACTAAATCAATTCTCATAGCACACAGTGCAAAATGCTAAATATTAAAAAAAAAAAATAAAAAATAACACATTCTCACAGGTTTTTACAGTAAAGGGAAAATTATTCGTTGTCTCCTGAACTTCTATCCTCTGGTCAATTTGATATGGGGAGTCCCAAGGCCCGTCGAGTTATTCTCCCTTCAAATAGAAACACCCTCCCCCCCAGCCCTGTGTAAATTTCCAAACGCTTTAATCCTGAAAACATTTCCCTAAACCTCTGGGCAAATAGGACCAATTTTTTTCAGGGCCTATGTCATCCAAAATACCTCAAGCTGGAAGTCATCAACCCCAAGGTTGGGCACATTTTTCACTGTACCCCCTTTGGACCCTAAATCTGTCCAATACAGAATAAAGGTTCAGGAAATGTGTTTCAAAAAATTGAACTTCCTGTTTGAACCAGAACGAAAAGTCAAATGGGAGTCAGTTTTTAAAATGTTAAATGAGTTATAAGCTACAAGATGGTACAACAAATTAATGTAATTTTAATGACATAATGGTTCAGGAGATATGCTTTTTTTTAATTTAAAGTATTCACAAGTGAGGGAGACGAGGTTATTTGTGTGTCTGCAAGTGCGCCCTCTCTCTACTCTCAAGCCCCTAAGAGAGGTAATTATAATGCATTCGTGCGGGGGTGGTCCCCAAAGCGCAAGCGAAATACGTCGAGGCCCCTTGGGCCGGCCCGGCCCACACAGAAAACAGCTAGCCGGTGTGAGAAGAACATGACGTCAGATATTCTTCAGGATGATCCAGCTGGTGCCGCGTGAGAGATTAACGCAACCACTCTACCTCCTGCTGTGTAATCATGGCACTTTTGAAGGTTATAAATCTGAACTTTTTCACTTTCCTCACCCTGTTGGGTTGCATTGTGTGTAACAACAATAACCTTAACATGCATGATGACATGGAACCCTCCATGACGGAACTAATGGAACTAAAAGTAATACTAATGTCCAGACCCAGGAATTAAGAAAACGACCAATTGTAACTGACTTTAGCCCTGCTGTTTTATCGTTTTACAAGTTATTGCTATTATTTTTTTAAACTTTTGGATACTCTCAAGGGGGACTGTCTTCATGATCATACCATGGAGGTAGAATTCCATGATCATACATAGCAGGCCTGTGGTTGTACAAGGAAATCTGAACTCTGACGCAGTTACTGCACTCACGTGCACTGGTAGTCACAACACAAAGAGCACTGTCATTATTATGGCAATGTGATGAGTAGCATGCACTGGGTGCAGTAACTGGGTAAGAATGACAGCTGTCTCCCTGGGGAGTGTACATGTGTTTGTACAGTTGGCCTTGGAAGTAATCATGAATGTAAAAAAATAAAAGAAAACTGGTCCCAAATCAATGAATATAGAATTAAATAAATGTAATATGAAGTTTGCTGGAGCTGTTTTCAGTATGAAATGTGTGAATGTCCCTTTAAAGAAATGGTGATTAGAGGCAGATTGTTTTACTTTTCTTTAAACAAATTAAACAAATTGAAATTAGTTTGTGCATACTAAAGGATTCTATGCAGTGATTTAGTGACATGAATGAGTTGTTATAGTCGTTCGTTTTGTTGGAAATAAATAATGACAAGAAAAACACTGAACATCTTTAAGTTAAATGATTTGGAGATTTATTTTGGAGTCAAGCATGTGGCACAATTGTTTATTATACCACGGTAATAGATTGTGAATGTTATTGGTTGAGAACCATTCATGTGTTGTGCTAGGAAGAAGCATGTGCATGGCTCAGCGGAACATGTGATGTATCCCATGATCATGCCTGCCATTGGTTTTTTGAGTGCTTTGTACAATACAATATTAGAAAATGCCCTGGGTCTGAGGTTGTAAATGGGCTGGTACTAGGTAAATGAATTTAAATTAGGAAGTTTTCTGTTAATGTGTTTGAAATTGTTCAACAACAACAAAATGCAATGTTCAATAATAAATTAATAAAGGTATAAGCTTTAATTCACTTTACAATGTTTGTTTCCAGCTCATGCAATCTATTCTTACCATGGTATAAAAAAACAGTTGTTGCAAGCTATGATGGGGTCCATGTTTTGTACACCAGAGGTGAATGGCTTTGCCTTGGGTGCTATTTACCACCTCGAGTGTAAACAATTTCATGGACCCCATCACAGTTTGCTTGAATAGTATAATGGACCTTTCAAAAGACCGTATAAGTGAATATGTATGATTAGGGAAGATAAGAAATGTGTTGTGCTAACTAATATTTTAATTTATAAGTAAAAGTGTCTAGCATATTAGTATTGCTGAGTACAACATGCATGTATTTATTGAGTTCTATTTCACTTTTTCTCACAATTTTTGTATGCCATTTTTTCAACAGAAGATGCCGAGCTACCGTGCTAGGACCAAAGCGAAGAGGGAAAAGATGCGTCGCTTACGAGCTAAGCAGAAGGAGGAAGCCAGATGTATGTCTCCCCTGTCTGTTAATGTTGAGTCTCATTCCACCCCCTCATCCACCTCTACATCTCATCCCTCTCCTTTCATGTCTTCCCATGTTTCCCTTCCTCCATGTGAAATTTCACCTCCCACTCATGCTGTTTTGGGGTTTTGTACATCTCCCCAAAGCAGTAAGAAGAACAGTTTAAAAGATGTGCCTGAAATTGAGGTTGGCATCTCCTTGAGGCAGTATGGACACTATAAAAGATGTAAAGTCTAAACAATATTCTGAACAAAAATCTGAACCAAAGAATGAATACACTGAATATGAAGCTCAGATATGTGAGATAAATGCTGAGAGGAAAGATGACAGAAGTACTGAGGCCAAACATGAAGTTGAAGATGAAGGCACACAAGAAGGAAGATGTGAAGGCAAATGTGAAAGTGACATCGGCAACAACAAAGAAGGTAAGATTAGAGATAACTAACAGGTTGGCAACATGGGGGATGAAAAAGAGGATGATAAGATGAGAGCTGAGGGAGAGGATGTTAAGAAAGGAGATGATAAAGAGGACTCTGAGGTAAGAGATGATGATGAGGATGATAAGAAGAAAGATTTAAGTGAAACAAAGAATAATAATAATAATAATAATAACTAGATGTCAAGTGTTTGTTCTGTGAACAAACACAAAGCTGTTCCGGTGTTAGGATATCACTGTTTGATCGAGGATCTGAAATGAACCCTGAAAATGAGGCACTTAGACAATAACTCTAAACCTATCACATACCCCCTATTTGACTCTAACGGTGCAAAAATTCCAAACTGTAAAGCTGAAGTGCGGTCGTGTTTTTAAATAAAATGTTATGTGTGCTCAATGCTACAATACGGCACAAAAATTATGATTTAACGACTTGTGGGTCAGGAAAACTTTTTTTTTTATTTAAACTTCATATTTTGACTGGAAGGAAAGATCAAAATGAGGCCATGATTTTAAATAAAATTTTACAATTGTTGTAAGCTACAACACAACACACACATCACGACTTTATGGAATTTTGTTCAGGTGATATATATTTATTTTTTTAGTTTTGAGCTGCCTGTTTGCAATTTTGGACCGGAAGTAGAGGTCAAAGTGGGTCATTGTTTTTGTCAAATTTTTGAAATTGTTATAAGTTTCAAACAACAGAAATATTACGACTAATTAGATGTGGTTCGGGAGAAATCATCTGTTAAATTGTTGAGCTTCCTGTTTGGACCGAAAGGAAAGGTCAAAGTGAGGTCATTATTGTACATAAAACGACCCCAGTGGTGTATGCTACAACACAACACAAACGTTACGACTTTATGACATGTGGTTCAGGAGATATTATTTGTTAAAGCTGTGAGCTTCCTGTTTGGACCGGAAGTAAAGGTCAAAGTGAGGTCATCCTTAAAATTAAATTTTTGCATTTGTTGTAAGCTACAAAACAACACTAACAATACGACTTTATGACATGTGGTTCAGGAGATATGATTTTTTTAAAGGAATAAGCTTCGAATTACCGTTATTCGACACCTGATGACGTCATAGTAAAAAAAATGTGTCATTCATTCTAATAAAATTCACGATGGTAAAAAAAACTCCATCCAATGTATTTTCACGAAAACCCTAAACCTACGTAGGAATTACATGTTGCTCATGTACAAATCGAATGGGCTGTGCACAAAGCAATGAGTCCTCTACCGGTTAGGAATCGAATATCAAGGATCAGAAGTGCATTGCATATGTATTAACCCATCCTGTTAATAGATTGTTAATAGATTCCTTTGTGTTGCAAATACATGTTTAAACAAAAGCCAAAAAGTCTCTTTATGGTGAACATTTATCATTAATTCATAAAAAACATTAAAAGTTCCAAGAAATTTTGCTTTATAATGCAATCGATGGAGATGCACCATTGTGTCCCATTTCATCGTTATTTCTAACTTTTATGTTGCCATTTTTAAGGGTATTTTACAATTAGTTTATTCACAAAAAAGTGGACAGAATTTAAAATGTTATTCTCCGCTATAAACATTCTTTTCTTTAATGATTTGTTAATTTGTCATATTATGTCAAGCCAAAGTGCAATCTTCTCACAAATTCTTCTAACAAGCAAATTTGGGGATTCACAATTCATTTTTTTAAACAAAAATAAAACAAGTAGCTCCCTGAGATGACATCACTGCAACAGCACCCTCGGTAGTCAAGATAAGAGGTGAGTTGTTTTAAATATTTACCCAAATTCAGGTCCTTTAACAACAGCAAAAACAAACAAGGAACGTTTCGCTGCACTTTGTTTCACTGTTTATTGAGTACTGCAAAACTCTGCAGAAAGAAAAGATGTTAAGAATTTCTAAAATGATAGTCTTTATCAACTGAAATTGATTCTAAAGCCAATACAAACTTGAAATAAATCAAATTATACTGTGCTTGTTAACTACACACTGGTACAAAAGATGCTTAGTAGTTCTACACCATTTACACTTTCATAACTTAGAGTTAGATTTTGAACTGCCACAAAAAAGTGATCATGCCAAAATACTCAACTGTTTTATAGATTAATTTTTTTCTTGCTTTACTCAGAGTGAAATTCCACAAATTCATAGTACATGTTAATAGGGGTGTAACAATACATTAAAGATAAACATGATAAAGAACGCTATTATACAGCATTGCGATAACTGCATTTTGACAGTAATGGGTAGGCATACCCAGAGTTGTGGGGACTTTTACACAGTGGAACTATGAAATGAACCGTTGTGCATTGTGATAAAGGTGATCATATCATACTGAGTATGAAACTTATCAACATATATTTCCAAAAGTTGAAATTGACTAAATTTTATGATGGCCAACAAAGGTGGTCATGCCAAAATTTTACTATTCCTCATTGAATATGGGACTTGGTATATGGTGTGTACTTGTACACTTTTCAAACCTATGGCAAACTGATTCCAGAGTGTTGCTTGTAAAAGTGTTGTGATCCACATTTAATTTGTGAAATGTTTATTAGACCATCAACTCATGATAAATTGAAAGAGTAAATAAACATTTGTATTGGGTAACCAAATATCTTTGTTTCATAATCAATGTACATATTCCTTTAGCTTGTCTTTTTAGCCTTCGGTATCATACAATTTTCTAAACCCCATGAGTTGGGAAGCTGTTGATGTTTTTAAATCCTTAAATGAAATCCTAAACACTGATTCAGACTCGAAGAACAACCAATACATGTTTCCGATAAACAATCCGTTTGTGTAGTTGATGTAGAGGGTTCAGTCACCGAGAGTCCAGCACTTGATGGTCCAGCTGTTGATGGATCAGTCCTTCATCCAGTCTTCCAGATTTCCTTATAGAAATTAAACAAAATGTTACAATCTATTGAAAACAAATTAAAAAGTTACCAAGAATTTCATAAACCCGCATTGTTTTACCCTGGGGGGAGGGGGATTGGAAAGGATGGTCAATCAACTAACAACGTGGTGTTCTATAGCTGTATCTCGCAACTCGCGTTATTGAATCTTAAGTTGGGTTTTAATCTTGCACTCATATTATCGAATCTCACAGATTTCAAACCTTTTTTATTGATTAACTGATTTATTGATTAAATGTCGAAACAAAGAAACGACCATGAAGGGATGGAAGAAGCTCGCCACTCTATTTTACAGAGGGATTTATTAACATTGCCATTGTTCAGTGACATGAGGGCGAACATTGACACCTCAGATGCTCATTTTCTGGTAAAATGTACCCATAAATTAATCAAACCCTCATAATTTTGTTGTTATGGGGGGGGGGGGTGTTGGAAAGGTGATTCATCCACTAACCTCTATTTAACTGTGACTAGGACCAATACTTAAATAGGAAATTTAAAATATTTTTTATGGGCAAGACACAAAGATGGGAAATAGTTCCGTAGCCAAAGGAGATTTATTCGATTTTTTAATTAATGTTGAACTTCCTTTCTCTTGTACCTGTTTAAATATTCCTGGTGAGGAATTGGTAGCTGAAACGCTAAACTTGGATGAATAGAAAAACAAGATGCAAGTGAAGTGGATTTGTCACTCACTCAGGACTTTTTTTTTGTGTGAGGGGGGTCTTCTAAATCTAATAATTCCCATGTATTGTATTTTGTACCAAAGAAAGGATCATTGAAGGGGTGGAACAAGCTCACCACTCTATCTTAAACAAAGGGATTTATAGCATTGTCCTTGTTTAGTGACATGACGGTGAACACCATCATTGACACAGACTCACGGTGTGTACATTCGGATCATTCCGTACTGCCCAATCAAGTTTGCCTAGTATCCGGACAAGGAGTTTCTGATCATAAACACTTACCCGTGGAATTTTCCTTCTTGTCGTCCGTTTGGCCATTTCACTTTCTAGCTTTTCAGCTTGACTCCCTGACTACGTTCTGGCAATTTTGGGGGCCTTCAGTGTTGACTAAACTAACTCAAACTGCACCCATTTTGAGGTGATTCGCTGGCCCGAGTTCGTTGCTCAAAGACGCTTATAGGATAAGTATATAGTACATAGTATGACTGGAGTCGTGTCAAAGATGTAACAAAAAATTGCTGTTCTCTTTTTAAAATAATTTTGACATTTGCAGTTGGACTAGTTGTACTGTAGTACTATAGTACTAGTACCAGAGTACTAGTAGTACCAGTACACGTGAAGATATCGAAATGTCAAGAACAGCACAACAGTAATGGGTCTAGCTGAGTGACAGTTGACATGACAGTGTGATCATGACATGATGATGTATATGTATACTTTACTCTCCCAATCTGCTGTCTAATGTCATGAGCATTCATTCTGCATGTATTGTCATATTTTGTATGGAGTAAACCAATATTAATGCATGTCACATCCACCACACCATGTGGCATAAAAAATAATTATTCCCATTGGTATTGTATATTAAAAAACTACAGTATTAATAATAATAATAATAATAATAATTTATTCATTTATATTGCGACCATTCCATATTAAAAGTATTCTAACAAATTATAGTACTGTACGTAGTACTTGGTAGTGTTAGCGAGTAGTATTACATGTACATGTACTGTACATACTGTGCTAATACTAGTACGCTGGTATTTTGTAAAGAGGATATGTGCAGAAATATTGTGTGCTAATGCTGAAATGTTTGTTGCATGAGCCAGTAATGAGGGTTTTTCGTTATTGTTCATTGGTTAGTTTTTTTAAATGTACTTGAAATATGCATGTACAATTTTAAATCATATACTGTTTTTGTTTTCTTTCTCTCTTTCTGTATTCTTTTTATTATTGTTAGTGTTTGTTTTTTGTGTGTAGTTTATTAAAGGGGTAATGTTGTCATGATCATAGCAGGCCTGTGGTTGGTTGTACGAGGAATTGTGAATTTTGACCCAGTTACTGCACTCGCATGTGCTGGCCATTACATTACAAAGTGCACTGTTATTATGGCAAGTGTGCAGTAACTGGGTTAGTGTGACGACAGTCTCCCATTAAAAGAGCAGTAAACATTTTTGTGTACTCTGTGAACATCTTCTTTAAGTTAAATGTTTTGTATTGACGATTTTCCTTGAAGTCGCACATGTGGCTAAGTTGTTAGTTATACCGTAGTAAAAGATGTGAATTATGTTTGCCGAGAACCAATTGCTTCTCCGCTTGGTTGAGCAAAATAACACGGACCCCATCACAGCATGCAACATTTTGTATAATGGGCATTTCAAAAGACTTTATAATTGAATATGTACTATAAATTAGGGAGATGGCAAATGTTTTTTGCTAACTATTTTTTTGATTTGTATGTAAACATTTATATAATATTATCACTAAACTGAGTACAACTTGCATGCATTGTTTGAGCTATATTTCACTTTTGTTTATACATTTGTAATGTTAATTTTTTTCACAGAAGATGCCGAGCAACCGTGCTAGGACCAAAGCGAAGAGGGAAAAGATGCGTCGCTTACGAGCTAAGCAGAAGGAGGACGCCAGATGTATGTCTCCCCTGTCTGTAAATGTTGAGTCTCATTCCATCCCCTCATCCACCTCTACATCTCATCCCTCTCCTTCCATGTCTTCCCATGTTTCCCTTCCTCCATGTGACATTTCACCTTCCTCTCATGCTGCTTTGGGGTTTTGTACATCTCCCCAAAGCTGTAAGAACAATATAAAAGATGTGCCTGACTTGAGGTTGGCACCTCCTCGAGGCAGTATTAACACTATAAAAGATGCAATGAAGTTTGAATCAAAGTCTAAACCAAAGTTTGAATCAAAGAATGAATACACTAAATATAATGTTGAGATATGTGAGATAAATGCTGAGAGGAAAGATAACAGAAGTACTGAGGCCATACATGAAGTTGCAGATGAATGCACACGAGTAGGAAGGCTTGAAGATAAATTTGAAAGTGAAATCAGCAGCATCAAAAAAGGTACGTTTAGAGACAACAAACAGAATGGCAACATGAGAGATGAAAAAGAGGACGATAAGAGAAGAGATTGTGGAGAGGATGCTAAGAAAGGAGATGGTAAAGAGGATTGTAAGGTCGGAGATCTTGAGGATAGTAAGATAAGAGATAACAAAGACGGCTTTAAGTTACAAGATGACACGCAGGATAGTAAGATGGCATATCACAAAGGGGGTGCTGAGAGAAGAGATGACAATTACGACGGTAGGAGAAGAAATAGCAAAGGGAACAGTAGAGTAAGGGATTACAAAGAGGTTGGTAAGATAGAGGTTGGGAAGATGCAAGATGCAACGTGGAAAGTTTGGACAAGGAGCAATCAAAAACCCCAATGTGTTGGATGTGTGATAAATTAATTAGCTTCCATGAACAAAAAGTGCGGTGTGATAAATGCAGTATCTGGTATCATATTGATTGCATGGGATTTTCAGAAAACATTTATGCCTGTTTAGCAGAATCAACTGTAACGTGGATCTGTCGCAAGTGTGGCTTTTCAAATTATTCAAACTGTTTCATGACTTTGGTATTCCAGAAGATGTTAATGCATTTCAGGCAGTTTCTGATGATGATGACAATACAACTGCGACAATAGCACAAGAATTAACAACAGAAGAAAAGTTCCCTATCCAGGAAAATGTAAGTACGAGCTTGAAATTGAAAAAGAGATGCATGAAGAAACAGCATAAAGAAGTGAAAAAACAGAAAGTGAATTGAAAGAAAATGGTGTAAAGGAGGCAAATGTAATGCCTAAACAATGTGGACGGTATGAATTAAGAAGTAGAAAAAGATCAGGATTACCTCTAGTTGACAGTGTTGAAAGTAAGAAGAGTAAGTCGGGCTCAAAATCTTGGAAAGCGCAGCATGTGAAAGAGGTTGGGCAGGATGAGGTGTCATACAGTAAAAATATGAATTCTGGAAGAACTGGCAATGGACTATGTACAAAGAAATGTTTCAAAGAAGATGGCAAAGTAAACAATTTGAATAAAGTGTGTAATGTAAATGAGACAGATCTGAGTAAGAACAGTGAGAGTGTCAAGAGAATTAACCCACTGGCTCTAGATGGAAGAATTATTGCTCAAGGAAGTTTTCATCAAGGCGATAGGAGATTTGGTTCTAATTGTGGGAAACAATGTGTTGCCAATTGTCCAGCTTCAATGATGTACAGTAAGACAAAAGATGTGAGAAACTGGAAGTGTAGTGATATGGATCAAATTCTGATGACTGGAAATGAACTGTATGGTTTCTTACAAGAGAGTACAACAATGAACAATAATTACTTGTTGATTAATGAATTGCCAACTGAATTAGATGTTTTTGACATGCTTTATAGTATGAAGTATCGTGAATCAGTATCTGGCACATTTGATGAAAATAATTGCTTGGTGGAATTTAATATGGTACCCTTGAAAAGTGCGTTGGAACAAGCTCTTCAGAAATATGCATGTTTCATAAGTTTCCATGAAAATACATTTGCTGTAATTGCTCAAGATGGAATATATTATGTATTTGATTCACATTCCAGAAGTATTCAAAGCTGTATGGTTCAGAATGGATCAAGTATCGTGATGCGTACAACAACATGGCAAGGTGTATACAGGTATTGTACAAAGTTAGCACAATCTATGAATTTGTCAAATTCTGAGCAGTATGAAGTAACTGGTTTGTCTATCTGTGTTGATGGGGAGGCTGTGACATGTACATGTACACATGAAGAAATGGAAAGTGACAATCAGAGCATCTCAGGAATGTGTGATTACAGTGACTGTGGACAGTCTAATGTAGTAGGAGGTGAACATAACAACATAGCTAAAGATATTACATATGAGAATGGTGTAGATATTATCAATGAAGAGTTTTGTAAGAGTAAAATTGGTTCGAGTATGATGGATACATGTAATATTAGAAGAGACGACTGCAATGAAAGTACACCTGGTGGTTGTGATGATGTTGAAATAGTTGCAGAATCTGGACCTGGTGTTATGAAGTTTTGTCCATTAAACTTTCAATGTAAGAAGGCTGTTTGTGAAACACTTGGTTTGGAAACATCACATTTGAAATCAGCATCAATTTATGCAGAATGTGAACCAATGGGCAAACCTGATGCTATTTCACATATTAGAGGTGATGGCAATTGTTTCTTTAGAGCTGTCTCATTTGCTGTATCAGGGACTGAAGATAACCATGTACAGTTGAGAATTGCTTGTGTTGATCATTTGTTGAAGAATGCTGATAAGTTAAGATGTTTTCTAAGAGACGGATTTGCTTATGTGGAGGACTATGTAATGAGACAGAGAATGTTTGATGTTGGTACTTGGGCTACAGAGATTGAAATTATGGCAATGGCACATATGCTTCGTACTGACATACACACATGATGAAACCTGTAGTTGGTACCATTTTTCAGCAAAGGATGTTGAGAGAAGTGCTGTGACACTTGGCATGGGCATTTATTTGAATCATAAACACAGAGTGCACTATGATGTTGTTCTATCAGTCCATGAATTATCATTGGAGATGTTGGATATTATTGAAGTATGTGAAGATTATTCAGAGAAGTCTGATGTATGTGATGAATACCTTGCAGAAAGTGATCAATGTACAAAGCAATCTGTTTACCCTAAGGATATTGACAGCAAACATAATATAGAATTGCCAAAATGTTGCAAAGTGAAGAGAAAGAAACGAGTTAATCTAGTGAAAAGGAGAGAACTGGCGCGAAAGAAATATAATGAGCGTAAAATGAAAAAATGTGATAATATGACACTGATGTTGAGTTTAGAGAGGCCAAGAAAGCAAAGTGTAAGAATCGCCAAAAGATAAAGTACAGAACTGACAAGACTTACAGAAAGCAAGTCATAGACTCAAAGAAACATGCTAGCAAAGTATTATATCATGAAAGTAGGAAACATAGAGTGACTAAAATTGAGAGTAGCAAAACAAAGTACAGGGATAATGTTGAATTCAGGAAAGAAGTGATGAACTCAAGTGTGATGAAATATAAGGAAAATGAGGATTTTAGGAAAGAAGTTGTGAATGCAAGTAAGATGAAATATAAGGAAAATGAAGAATTTAGGGGAAAAGTGAAGAACGCAAGTAAGATGAAATATAGTGATGAATCTTTCAAGACTAAAGTCATTAATACACTCAAATTCAATTACCACAAGAATCCTGATTACAAGATGGCAAGAATTGACAGTGTCAAGAATAAATACCATGTTGATGTTTGTTATAGGAACAAACTTGTTGAAGCTTCTAAATCTAAATATCATGAGAATGAACATTTTCAGAAGAATGTGATTGACTTTAACAAAAAGAAGTACAAGAGTAGTGCAAGTTTCAGGCAGAATATAACAAAGAAGAATACCACTCGAGCAATGCACAAAAAGATGAACAAACAACATATCAATAAAGTGTTGAGTGATTTCAAGAAAGAAATATCAAATGGACCTGAATATGTGTGTGCTGTGTGTATGAGACTTTTATTTCGAAAGCAAGTCATTAAATGTAATAAGAACAAATACAAAGCCTGTGAGTGCATCTGTGAGAAGTATGTTCATAAATGTGATGAAAATTGTACAGCTGATTGTGTTGTATCAAAATCAAGCAGGTCTTCTTTGTGGATATGTCACACATGTGCCAGGAAATTATTGATTGGTAAAATACCAGCAGAAGCTTGTTCTAATAATTTACACCTGACAGGTATTCCAGAAGAGTTGGCAACATTAAACAAATTAGAAGAGCATCTTGTTGCACTCAATATTCCATTTGTGAAGCTAATGGCATTGCCTAAAGGTGGACAGCATGGTGTACGTGGGCCTGTGGTATGTGTACCCTCAAATGTTACAGAAACTGTCAAATCATTACCGAGGGCTGAATGTGAAGATCAGATGATTCGAGTTAAACTGAAGAGGAAGTTAGCTTATAAAGGCTATTACCAGTATGAGTTTGTAAACAAAGAACATGTAGAGACTGCTTTACAGTATCTCAAACAGAACAATAAGTGGTATTGTGATATTGAGATTGACACAGAGTGGAGTAATTCCTTGTCAGAAGAGGCATGTGATGTGGAAGATGAAGATCATAAAGTGGAAGTCAAGGATGAAGTGGAAGATGGTAATGACAATGAAGAAGAAACAGATGAGGAACGATTACGAGGCATACCATTGGACACTTGTTTACACCCTGCAAATATTGGACAAGAAATCTTGGATCAGTATTTTGATGATGTATATTGTGTTGCACCATGTGAAGGGAATAATCCAATCAGACTTTTAATGGAAGAAAGTAATGAAGCTCAATGTTTCCCAGTTCTGTTTCCAAGAGGTGAGCCGGTATTCAGTGATGAGCGCAGTGTTAGGTTAACACTTTCTAGGTATCTTAACAATCGACTGATGAATGTTGATAACAGATTTGCAGAAAGTACGCAGTACATATTCTATGCTCAATATTTGTCTGAAATCCAACAGTAGTGTTTCTATAGCATTGCGCAAAGGTTCAGGCAAAACAAAAGACGGTGGAAAGGTCACTGCTAAAATGCTTAATGACAAGGAGAAGTTGAAAGATATGTTAAAATCAGACAATGGGTACAAGTTTTTGAAGCCTATTAGAGGAACTCCTCCATATTGGCAATCAACTCAGAAAAATGTGTTGGCAATGATCAGACAACTTGGAATACCTACATGGTTTTGTTCATTTTCTGCAGCAGACATGAGATGGCCTGAATTGATTAATACACTACTCAGACAACAAGGTGACTCTAGGAATGTTGAGGAGTTGGATTGGAATGAGAAATGTCTGTTGTTGCGAAATAATCCTGTAACTGTGGCTAGAATGTTTGACAAGCGTTTTCATACATTTTTGAAAGATGTAGTAATGTCAAGAGCAGCACCTATCGGGAAAGTAATAGATTATTTTTATCGAGTAGAATTCCAGCAAAGATGCTCACCACATACATACTGGATTGAAGGTGCATCTAAGTTGGGTACAGAGAGTGATGATGAAGTGGCAGGGTTTGTTGATAAGTATGTAAGTTGTGCATTGCCATCAAAGCGAGAAGATGAAGAGTTGAATGAGATTGTAAGCAGTGTACAGCAACATAGTAAGAGACATTCTAAATCATGTAAGAAGAAGGGTACAGAGTGTCGATTTAATTTTCCAAGGCCACCATCTATGAGGACATTTGTTGCTAATCCAGTGGCAATGGATACTGATGATTGTGAGGATATGTCAGATAATGCACTAACTGAAGGAGATGCGAAGGAATTGTTGAAATCAGTATGGACTGCTGTTAATGATGAAGAAAATCAACACATGACAACTAATGAACTGTTCACAAAGATTGGTACCACACAGCATGATTTTGAGAAAGCAAATGATGTATTAACCAAGAAAGTAAATTTTGTGTTAAAGCGAGAACCTCAAGATGTATGGGTTAATCAGTATAATCCTGACTTGTTGAGAGGTTGGAATGCTAACATGGACATTCAATTTATTAGTGATGTTTATGCGTGTGTAACGTATGTAGTGTCTTACATGTCTAAAGCTGAACGTGAGATGGGGTTGTTGTTGAGACATGCACAGAGTGAGGCTGAAAGTGGAAATCAAGATGCAAAGCAGAGTATGAAACAAATTGGAAGTGTTTATCTGCAGAACCGTGAAGTGTCGGCTCAAGAAGCAGTTTATCGTGTCTGTACACTAAGACTTCAAGAATGTTCAAGAAAAGTAGAGTTTGTACCTGTAGGAGAAAATCCTGTTCGAATGAGTTTGCCCTTGAGTGTAATTCAGAATAAATCAGTTAATGAAGAGGATGATGATGATGAAGACAGTGTGTGGATGGCTAGTAAAGTAGATCGTTACAAAGCAAGACCAGATACAAGTTTATTTGAATCAATGTGTTTAGCTACATTTAGTTCAGAATACAGAGTACTATATCAAGGAAACATGTGTAAAGTATCTAGTGAAAAAAGAAAGTCACAAGTGTTTGCTTTGAAGAATGATTTGGGACACATCCAGAAACGTTCTAGAACTGATCCAGCTGTCATTAGATATCCCATATTTTCAGTGACGAAGTTTTCTGAGAAGTACTATCAGAGTATGCTGCAGTTATTTCTTCCTTACCGGCTTGATGTTCATTTGAAACCAGTACAGTTTGAAACTTACGAGAAGTTTTTTAGCAATGGTTTTGTCAGTGTACTAGGAAGTTTACAATCAGTGAAGTCAATTGTTGAAAGTAATCGATCCAGATTTGAAGTTGATATTGGGTTATTGCAGGATGCAGAAGAACTTCTTCAGAAATTTGGTCCGCAGGAAGATGCATGGGCATTAATCAGTCCAGAAACTGAATTACAAAGAGATGAATGTAAAGACAAACAGCAAAATGAAGCAGAGGACAGTGATGAGGAATGTAATGTTCCAGATTTACAATCTGATAGAAAAGAAGAGAAGATATGTGATGTTGAAGCACACTCATCAAGAGTACCTAAGTCTGATGCATTAAATATGATGAGATCTTTAAATGACAAACAAAAAAGGGTGTTCTATAAAATCAGACAGTGGTGTTTGGACAAAGCAAATGGTAAAAACCCTGATCCATTTCAAGTGTTTCTTACTGGTGGTGCTGGAACAGGCAAGAGTCTTCTAGTAAAATGTATTGATTATGAAGCAACACGGATACTTGGATCAATGATGAGAAACCCTGATGATGTGTCAGTAATGCTAACTGCTCCAACAGGTGTGGCTGCATTTAATATCAACGGTGCGACAGTTCACAGTGCACTATCAATATCAACAGATGTATCATTACCATATCAACCACTTGGTGAGGAAAAGATAAGCACACTTCGTAATAAACTTGGTCAGCTGCAGATATTGATTATAGATGAGATTTCAATGGTTGGTCAGAAGTTACTGTGTTACATCCATGGGCGTCTGAGACAGATAAAGCAATGTCGGAGTCATATTCCTTTTGGAGGTGTCAGTGTATTAGCTGTTGGTGATTTCTATCAGTTGCCCCCAGTGAAGGCAAAATCTTTGTATCAGAATAATGTTACAGCTAATCTGTAGAATGATAACTTCAAGATTGATGAACTGACTGAAGTTATGAGACAAAAGGAAGATGCACAGTTTGCAGAAACATTGAACAGACTTCGTGTAAGAAAGAAACATGAACCAATACAGAATGATGACATGAAGATGTTGAAGGGACGTGAAACGGGACAAGAGTGGAATGATGCAGTCCATATATTCCCATGTAATAAACAAGTAGATAAACAAAACGTAAAGATTCTACATTCCAAGTGCTCTGATTGTGTTTATATTGAAGCAAAAGATTATCAGACAGACTCTAGAAATGCAAAAGTTAGACGAGGAGAACCCATGAAGAAGTCTAATGGAAGCCTACCACAATCCCTGCTACTTGGTGTTGGTGCTAGAGTTATGCTAACTAAAAACATTGATGTGTCAGACGGACTTGTTAATGGTGTTTTTGGAACTGTAACAAAAATAGTAATGTCGCACGACAAATCTGATGAACCCAAGTGTATCAGAATAAAGTTTGATAATAACAAGGTTGGATTGAAACTGAAGAGACAATCTACATCATCTTCAAACAATGAAGACAGTGTACCCATTGAGATACAGGAAGAAAACATTGGTAAAAAATGTGTACGGCATCAGTTTCCATTGAAGTTAGCTTGGGCATGTACAGCACACAAAGTACAAGGAATGACAACTAATAAAGCAGTAGTGTGTCTTGATCGTACTTTTGCAGCTGGACAAGCATATGTAAGTCTAAGCCGTGTTACATCACTTAATGGTCTTGTCATTGAAGGGTTTGATGAGAAGTACGTATATTGTAATGAAGCAGTAGGTGATGCTCTGAAAAGGATGCCACTGTATATTGAGGATGAAGGTATGGAAGGTACAGAGTCAGCTGTCAGTATGACCATTATGATGCATAATATCCAGGGATTACATGCACATTATATGGACTTGAAATCCAACAGTGAAATGATGAAGGCAGATTTTATTTGTTTGACTGAAACATGGACTGAAGATCAGCTACAATATGACATGCAATTGAATGATTTCAAAAGTTACCATCAACCAAGATGTCTTTCTTATGATAGTTCAAGTCATTTAACTGAAACGTTACAGCATCAGTCTCATGGAGGTGTAGCAGTCTATGGTAGAACCAAGAGGTCAATGAGTAGACTTATGTTGCCAGTCCAAAATATAGAATACATTGCTTTCCAGATCATTTCCAATGTGACAGTAGCAGTTGTTGTCATCTATCGACCAGCCTCATATGTGCTTCACGATTTTATATCTAACATGAAGATCCTTGTGAATGAACTGCAGAAAGTATCAAGTAGATGCATAATAATGGGAGACTTTAATGAAGACATTCTGAATGTAAAGGCTACTTGTTCTTCAAGCATTGTGAATATGATGAGTGAGCATGGTTACAAGCAGCGTGTTGAAGATGCTACAACTATGAAAGGAACATTGATTGATCATGTGTATGTGAGAGGTTGTGATTCTGTTCAAACTCAAGTAATCCCTACTTATTATAGCTACCATGAGGCTGTAAAGGTTGAAGTTTGAACTAATATTGATGCTACATGTATCAATGGTTAATTTTGGTGTATACACAAATGTTTAAGTTTCATGCACAACCCTTTACATATCATGCACACATCTTTACAAATATGTTTTCTTATAATAAATGGAGTAGGTTTTTATGCTTGAGCGTAAAATGTATGATGATGACCTTGAAAACATTTGATTGAGAATTATGGCGTTATGTTGTACAAAATATACACAGAAAACAAGTTGGAGAATACCACATTGTAGGAGACGGACGTTGATAATGAAACATTGTTAATTGTTTCTAACAGACCTAAGGGAAAAGTTTCAAAAATTTAATAATAAAGAGATGTTTCTCACACACATTGAACAGAACACTGGATTACATAACAGAAAACAGTGGAATTTTAGCAGTAAGAAAACAGTCAGATTTTTACAGTAAGAAAGCAGTGAGATTTTAACAGTAAGAAAGCAGTCAGATTTAAACAGTAAGAAAACAGTGGGATTTAAATAGTGTGAATGCAGTGAGATTTCAAAAATATGAAAGCAGTCAGATTTAAACAGTAAGAAAGCAGTCAGAATTTAAAAGTACATGTATGAAAACAGTGAGATTTTAACAGTAAGAAAGCAGTCAGATTTTAACAGTAAGAAAGCAGTTAGATTTTAACAGTAAGAAAGCAGTCAGATTTTAACAGTAAGAAAGCAGTTAGATTTTAACAGTAAGAAAGCAGTCAGATTTTAACAGTAAGAAAGCAGTCAGATTTTAACAGTAAGAAAGCAGTCAGATTTTAACAGTAAGAAAGCAGTCATATTTTAACAGTAAGAAAGCAGTCAGATTTTAACAGTAAGAAAGCAGTTAGATTTTAACAGTAAGAAAGCAGTCAGATTTTAACAGTAAAAAAGCAGTTAGATTTTAACAGTAAGAAAGCAGTTAGATTATAACAGCAAGAAAGCAGTTAGATTTTAACAGTAAGAAAGCAGTCAGATTTTAACAGTAAGAAAACAGTCAGATTTAAACAGTAAGAAAGCAGTGGGATTTGTGGCCTATACATAGCTTAGAATCTAATTTTATAATCACATTTGAGCAAAAGTAAATTATGCTCAATGTATGTACTTTGAGTTTGATTTATTATTAAAGAAAAAGTATTTGTTTAGATATAAATGATCCACAAACCACAAACCATGAAATGTAAAAAATCATATTTGTCAGTCTTGTACAATTCAGTGTATTATGCAAATGTATGACCATCGAGAACTAAAATAGTAATTTGTTAAACATTGACACACAGATAGTAATGGAGAGGTAAAACACCAGAAGTAGATGCACCACCTGTTGTTTATGAGAGTCTTCTGAGGTCCAATGGGGTGAGTAAACACCCCTACTCAGCAAGGACATCTCATGTCATCTGGTCCGTCTTGTGTTCTCAAGAGGCAAGACACAATGGCCAAACTCAACTGGAATATCCCTAGCACAATGTGTCTTCAGACCTGAACTAATGGCTGAACACCGCTACTGAGACAGGGACATCTGCTGCCATCTAGTGGGCCAACACAATACCGTCTGTCACATGAGTTGATATTCTGGTCTCCAAACTTGGGATATTCACAAAGGTGCACTCTAAGGTAAGCTACACATCAGCATGGGCATTATCTTTTTGGTGAAAAGGCATTTTTCTAAATTTTAGTTTTAAAAATTGCATGTACAGTATTGAACGTTCTGTTTTTACTAATTTTAAAAAAGTCTGCTGCAAATAACCCTTAAATGAAACTACTTATTTCATAAATGTTCAGCAGGATTGGTGTTCTTTTGTAGATGTGTACAAATGTTTTATCAGCGCTACACTTTATGCGTGATCTTTTAATGCTATAGCTGATCATGCAAGTATGGTCTGATTCCTACTCATTCATTTGATTACAAAGCCCTTGGGCATTATAATTTTAACATTTTTTACTAATCAGACAAAATCATACTAATTTTGTTAATGTCTTGTTTTACGTAGTGCTGTACCCTCATATTTACTGTGGAAAAGCAGTGTGACAGTCTCCTGCTCCTGAGTGTACTACTGAAATAGTTTGGAGCAGTATGGCGTGACCCGTACCATACTAACGACATAAGTTGCTACAATGTCCTGCCCCTGAGTGTACTACTCAACTGGTTTGGAGCAGTATGGCATGACCCATACTGTACTAAAGACATGAGGTGCCACACAGTGTCCTGCCCCTGAGTGTACTACTGAACTGGTTGGAAACAGTATGGCATGACCTATACCGTACTAACGACATGAGGTGCTACACAGTGTCCTGCCCTTGAGTGTACTACTGAACTGGTTTGAAACAGTATGGCATGACCCATACCGTACTAACGACATGAGCTGCTACACAGTCTCCTGCCCCTGAGTGTACTACTCAACTGGTTTGAAACAGTATGGCATGACCCATACCGTACTAACGACATGAGTTGCTAAAAAGTGTGCTGCCCCTGAGTGTACTACTGAACTGGTACGGAGCAGTATAGCATGGCCCTTACAGGACTGGTGTTTTTAGTTCCAAAGTGTGCAACTTTTGTTGATCAAATTGTTATAAAAGTTACTTAGCACCAGTGAGTAATGCACAAATAAATTGCTTGTGGCGTGTTGTGGCTGAGTGGTCTAGTTCATCGGACCCAAGCCCTGGTGTTGTCAGCAGCAGAGTGTGGGTTCGATACCCGGTCATGACACTTGTGCCCTTGAGCAAGGCACTTAACCATAATTGCTTTATAAAAAGATGGGAAGGTAGTAACCCTGTTTCAGCCCAGGAATACATGTAGGTGGCAACATACCCCTGGTGAAAGTTTATTTGGGTCATTAGCCCAAATCAGTTACGTGAAGCATTCACCTTAAAGTGGTTAACCGTGGCCTTGTGAGTGTAATTTTGTTTTTTAGCATAAGATCTTATTTGTTAGGGGGTGGGTGATTCAAAAGCCGGGTACATTCTAGGCACAATATACAATTAGCATTCCTGTGGCACACACCCCAAACCATTAGACTGCTAGTACACTCCGTGGCACCACGTCATTGTGCCAAAGTGCGAGAGCATTCTACACAAGTGAATACTAGCATGAATATTTGAATCCATTGTTATGGTGGTCGTCAATGGAACAATCTATGAGCACGCACTGGAATAGTTATGTAACCTAATTAGAATGTTCCAACCATTCCGACTTTTGAAATGCTCCCTAATCGAACAAGGTTGGTACTCTGAAATAAAGTTGTAATGTTGCATGTTAAGGCATGACAATTTTTTGTTGTTGCAATTTTGCAAAAAGTGGCCTACTTTTAAGTAGAGAGGTACAACATTTACTAATAGAACAATAAGCCGGCTCAGTGCTACTAGTTTCAAACCCATAACGATTAAAAGGGCGTTAAAGGAATAAATGCAGAACAGTTTGAAGGGGAAAAAAAGCATCAAAATCCCCAAATAAATTGTAGAAAAGTTTGTATTTCTTTAGCAGGGATGCAAATTTAAAAGTTTTTGTGCTTGCAAATGTAAGTCTATGGGAACAATTCTAAACTGTAAATGAATAAGCATTGGTATGATGAGGGATGCTTCTTGTTACACATTTTGTCGAAATAACTGTGTACATGTATAGAGTTTTGGGTTTCTTCATAATAGGCCTATGTGTGTCTATAAACACAGACAAAGACCGTGTCCTAGCCGTTGTTTGTGATTTGTGGAGGGGAAGTACTTTTGCTTATGTGTACTGTTTTCTACGTGTATACAAGTTTGGGTGCACATGCATACTGAACAGTTTCAAACTTTGTTTGTGGTGGGTAAAGGACACTGTCAAAAGCCTACTTGCAGAATACTGTATGTACAGTGCAAGACATTGCTACACAATGTATACTAATGAAACATGTACATTATTGTAGATTTTCTTAGTAGCGTTTTTTGAGATTGAAACTTGTAGTGGCTAGGATGGCACGACAAAATGATTATTGTAATTTGTATTCCAATCCTTAAATAAAAAACTTAGCTGCATGTACTTGTACTTCTGTCTACAGACTGTAAAGAACATTATCTTGGGGGGGAGGGGTGTGGGAATCAGAGGTATTCTTAAAATGTGTAACTGTCTTATGGCGCTGTAAATGTACATGTTTAACAACAATCTGGATCGATGTAGTCATAATAACAATTACAACATAACAGGGTTCTTGTATAGCACTTTCCGACACCGTTATTATTATCTCTCTTTTTTTCAAAAACGATAAGCAGAGCTATGTTTTGAATTATGAGACCCTTTTATGTAGCACCTTCTAATGCTTTACAATCAGCAGCCACAGTCAGAAACACCAGGGGAAACCCATTCTCTTCATGACAAGTGTTAAACTGTGTTCTTACCTGCATTACACAGCACACAGGACCTACAACTTTATGCCCCATCCGAAAGACAAAACAGTAATGACGTTAACAAGTACCATGACCAGGACTCAAACCCACACTCTGCTAATCAGAAACACCAAAGCTTGAGTCCGGAGCTCCACGTTACATTTGAATATCTCACTCATGAAACTCTGAAACACCAATACTTAATGTAGAGGTTCCACAGATCATAACAAGTTTGAATATGGTGCAAGATGTATGCAAAAAAAAATAAATAAATAAAAATTTAGTACCAGTGTTTCATGAGTCAGACATGAAAATAGTACATGTACCTTGTTATGCTGTAATTGCACATTCTGTGATCAGTAAACATTATATGAGCTGTGGTATGCGTTTCAAGTTTATAATTACTAGTGATATTGATGTGGGTCATAAGGCTGAACTTGCATACTTGTGGTACTGTTTAATGAGTTGTCTCTTTGATAATTATGGGAAATAGTTTGACAACCCACACAAATAAAATTAACAAAGCATACACTAACAATTAAAGTACAAAAAGTAATCAGACGTGCTTATTCAAATTTATTGCCAGTTATTTTTGGAGTGTTAGTTGAGACCAGTGTGTACTTTATGGGATATTTTCTAATCAGTCTTGTTCAACAGGGGAAAATGTACTTCTGGAATGATTACCACATATTTAATACTGACTTCCCTATATGTGACTAGTTCAACATATTTGATCTGTTGATGTAACTACATTTATTTGAGCCACTGTGTGATGCAGGAATAAAAAAGTTACATGTGATTTGTTTTTGTTACTTGTACGTGTCATGATTTATGAGTTGTCATTCTTACAGATTCTGAAGCATTGTTGGAGGTCATTTTCAGATTTTTTTTTTCAATTCTTGTAAGCTACAAAACAACACAAACTATACGACCTCATGACATGTGGTTCAGGAGACATGATTTTTTTTAAAGAATAAGCTTTTAATTACCGTAATTCGACACCTGATGACTGATTTTGTTGTGTTTTTCATACTAATAAATTTTGTAAAGAACACGATGGTAATTTTTTTCTGAATTAATATATTCTTACGAAAACCCTAAACGTACGTAGGAATTACATGTGCTGCTCGTGTACAAATCGAATGGGCTGTGCACAAAGCAATTGGTCCTCTGTCGGTTAGGAATTAAATAAACGAGCTACGCATTTCGCGGTTTTTTCCTAGACTCGTGAAAGTCCGAATCTCATAAAGGTCCTCACAGTATTGCACGACCCATAGAGAATATCATCTACTAATGCGCTATTGACTGAGTCTTTGAAGACTTCCCTTTTTACCCGCGGTTACAAGTTTTAACGATTAATTATTAATTATATGGGTATTGTGATTAGTGTTTTGGGCCTGAAACATCCCTTATTACAAGCATTGAACTTTTCGCAAACGTTTATGTATTTTAGGAAACTAATTAGTAACTTTATTTAAAAATATCGTGTTTTTGACTGTCTAAACATTTACACTTTTAGCGCCATTTGTTTTGTACACAGAACGAAAAACGTGTAAACAAATGACGTCATGATGACGTGACGGAGAATGTTAGGCCAGATTTTACATCTACAATACAAGACAAGTCCATAACTGAAAAATGTTTGAGGATCGGATTTATACTTCTTGAGATATGATGGACACAATATTGCCTAATTAAATATTCACACAGCTGTAACGTGAATAATTAATTAAACGTTTTAATCTAATTGAATTTAAAATTTAAGTTAGGGCATAATCTTTAATGTGATTTATGATTTGTCTACTTCTGATATTTCTAAGAGGGACATATGGCTTTCGAAAAAGACAAGGTTAAGCCAATACGATTTTAGGGAAAGAAAGAATAATAATAATAATAATAATAAAAAAAATAAAAATCTCGACGATTACAATAGCTGTTCCGACTAACAGGTCGGAACAGCTAATAATAATAAAACAAATAAAAATCTCAACGATTACAATAGCTGTTCCGACTAACAGGTCGGAACAGCTAATAATAATAAAAAAAATAAAAATCTCGACGATTACAATAGCTGTTCCGACTAACAGGTCGGAACAGCTAATAATTATAACTAAACACAAAGCTGTTCCGTTCTGTTGACCTAAAAATTTTGTATCCAAAGGTATGAACTGATTCTGTATTTTGTGTATATGACTTAATCTTGTTCAAAATGAATGCTTGTTATCAAGAGTGATAACCACAGTGTGTATAGTAACAAAATCGGTTCTGGTCTTAGACCGGAAGTAAAGGTCAAAATGGGGTCATCGGTTTTATTAAAATGTCTCAATTGTTGCCAGCTACAAGACAACACAAACAAAACCACTTTATGACATGTGGTTCAGGAGATATGATTTGTTAAAGTTTTGAGCTTCCTGATTGGACTGGAAGTAAAAGTCAAAGTGAGGTCATGATTACACATAAAATGTCGCAATTGTTGTAAGCTACAATACAACACACGTTTTACATGTACCAATTTATGACATGTTGTTCAGGAGATATGATTTGTAAGTTTTGAGCTTCCAGTTTTGACCGGAAGTAAAGGTCAAAGTGAGGTCATGTTTAAAAATAAATTTGTGCATTTGTTGTAAGCTACAAAACAACACAAACTATACGACTTTACGACATGTGGTTCAAGAGATATGATTTTTCAAAGCTTTGAGCTTCCTGTTTGAACTGGAAGTAAAGGTCAAAGTGAGGTCATCACTACAAATAAATTGTTGCAATTGTTAGGAATGAAATAAACGAGCTACGCATTTCGCGTTTTTTTCCTAAACTCTTGGAAGTCCCAACCTCCTACGGGTCCTCACACAGTACTTTAACATTTACTGTTGATATCTGTAAGTAAAGACATGTTTAAAATTATGGTAGGTGTGTCAATGTGTAATAAATGAACATGAAAACAGTTAAATAGGATATTATTATTAGAGTAGGATAGTGAGGGTGAAAAGTTTGCATTTGGAAATTGTACATGCAAAATGTGTGTGTTAATTGTTTGTATTTTTAATTGAATAAACAAGTCAGTAACATGTATTGTTTAAAAGGAAACTAAATATTATTTTGCAACAATGATGAGGTAGAAAGATTTACAAGATTCAATGTTGTCATTGGAAAAAATGTAGTACTACGAGTATGATTGAGTACGTGGATTACTTTTCTGCAAACTTATCGAAATTTGGCAGTGTTGGACCAATTTTGGTAAGTTTGCAACATTCTTCGTCATGGGATGGGTGTACAACTGAGAAATTAGTATTTAAAAACGGTGCCTTGTGCTCTTTCAATACTCTTGTTTCATTGATAAATTTGGTGCATTTTGAGAAGCTAAAGTCTGATGAATGCAAATACGTCATAACATTAACAAATTCTGCAAAGGAGATGTATTATTGTGTGAGGCACTTTATATAATTGTTAGCATTGGTGTACAACTAAGATCCCAAATTTATAGACTGTAAAAGTAAAATGTGTTTTAATTTTACATTTAATTGTACTTTAAACTTGCCATGGAACGAGTTACTTCATTTTTAACGCAAACTGGAGACATGCTCAGTGCAATAAGCCCCTGGCTAGGCCTAACCTGACCAACTGTTCATGACCAAGTGTTGTTTTATTACTGTTATAAAGTGGTAGTTTAAGTTTACCTTTTCAACTTTTATGTATGTAGGACGTTGTTGCTCCTGAAAAAACGGTAGACCTAAAATAAATATTGTTTGGTACTACAGGTGCCAGTTGTGTGAAAATATTCATCAGAAAATAAAGTACGGCAATTGGTACTTACTTTTGCTTTGTCGTTTGGCGAATCTCTTTTGTCGATGTCAGCTTGTGTCAGCTTATGTTGAACCCGGACCGATGGCGCGCATGCTGTTTACCACCAAAGGTAGTCGCACAAGATGCGCGTGGAAAAAGTTTGTCAACTCAAGGGCACAGAGACATTGTACACAGAGACATTTTTGTTCAGTTTTTTGGGGACCGAACGAATCACAACTCCGAGTACAAGGTTGAACAAGTTATAAACATGGGGATTGTATCTGTATAAGCATTGATCTCTACTGGTTGCTGGGTACTTTACCCTGCGTGTGTGTGTGGTAAACATGTATAATTATGAGGAGACAGAGAAGCATGCAGTACTTGGGAGAGAGGCAGACGTGAGACGGCACCATTTTGCTGTGACTGAAAAGGTGAGAACACATACGACTTGCTGGTGTAAAATAAATGTTATAATTGTACTATTAAAGTATGCTGTGCCGTTTAATTAATGTATGTTGAGATTTCGTCGATGGTGCGAATATGGGGAACTATTTGATTTTGGTTTTAGTGGCTGAGGGAATATTTGTTCATTGCAAACAATTATTTATAAATTATAAACGTTTGTTGTGCCGTAGCCATAGTAAATACTTAATGTAGGACTACTACAAAATTACGCAGGCGGCGTACAATGGGTCGTACAATGGGTCGTATGAATAAAAGTAGTAAATTCTGAAAAGTATTAGCAAAAAGTAAAAGCATCAACTTCCAAGTAGAAGCATTCAGTAATAGCATCTTCTTAATTCAGTATGAATAAACGTTTTCTCTTACTGCAAAGTGCTCACTTAATGCTTTGGAGTAAATACTTCTGATATCTAGCTGTCTGCCATGGCTGAATGGCTCTGAACAAAAATGTCCCTTTGTGTTGTAACACCCATTCACGTCCACCCCTGCACGCACACACACACACACACACAAGTGTGTAAACACCTCCAATCGGGGACCTCCTATTGTCCCTCTTTTGTTTGGACTCTAACTTTTTGGCAACAGCTCCCATTGGTTTTGTACACAATTTCTAACTGGGGACCTTTAGCCAACCGGGGACCCTATTGTCCTCTTTTGTTATAGGTCCCCGGTTTGAATGTGAAAACAAACTCACACACACACACACACAGCCACACCCAAAAGTAGCATTTGAATTGGTAGAAATATAGAAACCTACAAGTCGGCCATGAGTGACTCTGATTCTGACAATCATCAGTTTGATGAAGGAGATTCATCTGGATCTCCAGAATCAAAGCAAAACGTTTTTGTGAAACTTCTTAAAATTCATAGCGTCTTATTGACGAAATCACAAGTGCCAAAAATCAAAGCGGAGAAGGAGATTGCTCTTAAGAAGATGAGAGCTGATTATGAGCACGCAACTGGCATCGTCATCACTGACAAACAGCTGATGAAGAAGGTGAACTACATGAAAAATGATGTGAAACAAAAGTCTGATATGACCAAGACCGGAAACAAACCGATGAAACTGAGGAACTGGGAGAAAACGCTGCTGGACCTGTTGCAAGCACAGAATAGTCCAGTATTCAGTGGGGTGAAAGGTAAGAGAGCTTGCAAAAACAAAACAGATTGAATAATTCCCAAATCGTATGTGTGACATCTTCTATGTACAATATATTATGGCATGTAATTGTAGGTCTTGCAATGCTTTTTAATTATAGGTGGTTTGAGTGTTGGTATCAAGAGGCCATCCGATCAGGAACCACAGTCAACATGTAGTGTACCAAAGCAGTCTCGACAGGGACCGACTGAATCAAGTGGATCTACCGCCATCCCCCTTAGACCTGACAAGAAGAGTATGATGTCTTCACTCCCGGGAACAGAGGAAACCAAGCATCCGTCTACGGCTGAGTTACAGAGATTGGTTTTGTTAGAGCAGCTGAAACTTCTACGAATGCAGCAACAGAAAATATAATTTTACCTGAAATAAAAACTTATCAGTCAACTTTCTATAATTTGAAGTTTATTTCACACTAGTGAGTGACATTTTAAAGAAAAGAAATCTCTACAGCAAATTATTCAAAGCAAACAAGATATTTATATTTATGTATGTATGCCTAGGCTATTTAATTTTTACTTAAAAGTTAGAGAAAAAAATATGCGAAATCTCTTAAGCCAATTATTTGAACCAAAAAGATACTTTATATATATAATGTTTAAATTCCTATGTTATTTGATTTTAACTTAAAAGTTAAAGGACAAACTTTATATACACAACATTGAATTTCTTTTGAAATTTACTTATCTCAAAAATTACTTCCTCTGATTTTATGAACTAAAAATAGGCCTAGAAGAGGCATATACATTTTCGAAGAAGAAAGAATGTTTTGCTGTATTTAAGTTAATTTGATTCATTGAAAAGAAACCAAACAGTTTTTATTTTATCTTCAGTATAAATAAATGCAAATGTGTGTCAAAGCCTTATGAGTTTTTGTGTACTATCTCTGTCGTGATACACTGTTTTTAGAGTCTATTCAATATTTCAGTGATGTCTCTCCTTTGTTGACCCCTTCTACTCAAGCGATGGTCATTAAGATCATCTTGACCATCTTCATCCACGGCATCATCATTGTTGTACTCCAGCTCAGGGAAGTCACGATCATCATCTTGGAGGTACTTGGCAACGTTGTGGAGCATGAAACATGCGATTACTATGGCTGGAGCTTTCTCCAAGGAAAGTCGCACTTTGTATTGGAGGATTAGAAACCTTCTTTTTAACTGCCCAAAACATCTCTCGATAATGACCCGTTCCTTTGTGTGAATTCGATTGTATGTTGTTTCCTGTTGAGTTACAGCAGGGGTGAAGTAAGGGGTCATCAACCAGGGGGCAATGCCAAATCCTTTATCTGCCAGAAGGATTGCATCACTTCTTGACCGTTCCATGAAATTGGCGACTGCAGAATTTCTCCAAATTCGACTGTCATGGACGGATCCGGGCCATCTTAAATCTACGCTTGTAAACACTTCATTAGCACTACAAGTCGCTTGCACATTTATAGTTGCTTGCCCCTTTCTGTTGATGTAGTCATCACCCTGTGGTCCAGCCGGCTTGCTAATATTCACATGAGTACAGTCAAGGGCTCCAATGACACATGGGAATTGGAATTCCTCTTTTGCCTGCCATACGTTTTTGGCTTCCTCTATGTCAAGTTCTGTAGTAGGAAACTTGATCCACAGTTCGGACTTCTCCACCATCTTGCCAAGGACCTTTGTTATAGTTTTGGAGACGGTGCTTTGGTGTACCCCGATGTCTTCCCCGACGCCAGTCTGAAATCCCGGGTCTCCCACATACCGTAGAAAAACCTGAAGCTGTTGTTTTGCAGTCAGTGCCCCTCCACGTGTTTCCCCTGAAGGGTCCAAAAAATGATCAGCCATCCACTCTACATTCTCCTCTTCGAAACGGTACAGTTGTTTGTAGTCAACATCACAACATTTTCTCCTTGGCACATACACTTTTATCCTGTGAGGAACATTCATAAACGCTGCCATTTCTTCAGACGTGTCTTTACTTCTGCGCCCAAGGTATCTCTGGGGCTACCTTGAAAACTGACCAGTACTTACTTGCATTTTGTAGTATTTTCCCCATTTTATTCATATGGAAATAGGTAAACGCTAAAAATAGCAGTAAATACTTTTCATGTAAAAGTAGATTCTTTTAGTATTAAGTAAATACTTTCAAGTAAAAGCTTTTACTTCCTTTTATTCATATGGGTTGTAGTAAACACTTGAAATTTCCAAGTAAAAGAAAATACTACTTTTTATTCATACCACTCAATACTTTCCGTAGTTGGTTAGTAAATAGCAAAGAGCAAGTAGTCGAGACAGTGTAGGTGCAAGGAAGAACTGGAATGTAAAAAAAAAGTTAAAAAAAACCCAGCAACGTCAAGACATCATGCCGAGTGATGAGATTGGGTTACTTTAGAAAATGTGGTAACATTTAAAAAGTGATTGATATGCTGTGTTTTTATTACAAAAATAAGTTGTGCTAGATTGGTGTTTTTCTTAGTGCAGGGTAGACTCGGTAACTGGGGCGCTGTACTCCTTTAAAAAAAGATGTTGACACCTGCGTGGTCACAAAAAGTAGGAAAACAAATTTGAGTACACCGCCCCAGTTTTTGTACAGAGGTGAAAGGAGACAATTTCACTTGATTTGATTAGTTTGATCTATTTATAGCTCCATGGTTTGATATCAATAATTGTAAACTGTTATGGTATGCCTAATTTTTCTTGTTCCTAGTTAGTTCAAAAGTGTAGTTGTATAATCTAGGGAAGTGTGACAGAATTTTGTTTGTTTTAACTAATAAATAAGACTAGTTCTATTATTTCGAATATTGTGCGACACATGTGCATGTTGCAGGTTATTACTCAATCCTAGTCCTAGAACTATGGAGATTCATTCCGCTGTTGTGGAAACGATAGCGGAATGAACCTCATAGAGTCATAGATCTAGGAGTAATTAATAGTATTAGTGGTAATATGTGTACTTAGTAAGCGGCAGCTGCACTTAACACACAATATAAAAAGAGCGATTCTAATTACTTTCATTGTCATAAAAGCTAGTATAATATAAATAAATATATGTGGACATATAGGCCTACAGGCTATAGTGAGGTCAGTTTGTGGGTATACTTGTTAATAACAAGCTTGTGTTGCATAGTTTGGGGTATATTTTGAAATTTAGTTTGTATAGTTTTGGGCAGATTTTGTGATTTTGTTAAAGTCCATTGCATATTTTGACTAACTATATGAAAAAAATAGTGGGAACTTGGGCATTAAACAATAATGTAGATTTAAATTGAGCTTTTGGAAAGGTCGGCTTTTAGTTTTGAGAAACCAAAACAGCATTACCCCTCTTTGATGCCTTTGTACAATAAGAGGCAACATGCAGGGCAAACATATTATGTCCGAATTGTTCTACCGTCGGGTTATCGCAGCTTCCCCCAGTGCCGCAATGCTTTGAGAAGTACTCCTCAAGAGGATCTTGGCTGAACTTTTCACTCAGGAAGTACTCGACACCGGGTTCCGTCAGCAGGGTTTTTCCCAGGTCCACAAAGGAAGCAACTGCAACAACAACAAATTTGACAATTGTATAAAACATGAGAGAACAAAGCACCATATTATTTGATTGAATAGAGTCAGATGTAGTTCTTAAAAGATGTTTGGAAGTGGAGTTGCAGAGAGGGCCGGGCTTGTGGTTAATACTAAAGTAGAAATCTTCAGAAAGTGTATGAAGAGCACATTCCATTTAAACTTCAGCAGTAAACAGAACAGCAGAAGAGAAGTGCCAGCAGAATAACTGCAACAATGTGAAACAGTATTCTATTAAATAAATTAAGGTTAAACATAAAGTGCACAAACAAATTAGCAAACAATTGGGGGGGGGGGCTGCTTACAGGTCAACTTTGCATGTTGTTATTAGGAAAGTTTCATGCCCAAACACTGACCTGTGATTTTGATTCCTTCAAGAGTCTCTCTGCTGAGACACATCTTCTGCCTGGTGTCCTTGCTGACATCCGTGTAGCTCTCTGCCTCCTTCTTCCAGTCATCAAGGAACCCAATGAAGTCATCTTGAAGCCACTGCAGGAACATGAACAAAAAGGACAACGTTTAAAACGGATTGATGAAGTTTCATTGATTTTCAAATTTAAAAATATTTAATAATTTTGTCTACAGGTCGCTTAAAATTTAAATGCATTGTTTTCATATGGTCAAACTTGTCCCCTTTTTGTTCTCCAATTGATTACATGCGCTCCATATGACTTTCGAAAACAGACAAACGTTTCCAAAAGTATAGATTTAACAACAATAGATACGATTGATTATATAATACATTGAAACAACAGTCGTCTGTTGATGTGTAGGGCTCTAGGGCTGGTTTACGCTTGTGCTTTCCGTCACTGGGATTCGACACATTAAGGCAGTCGAAAAACTGGTCAAACTGCGACACAAACAGCTCTGTTGATTTGGTGTCATGTCTACCCTGGGCTATGAATGCATTCACCACAGTCGAGCTCAGAACCTGTTTAAAGAAGACAAACATCTAGGTTTAATATTTGACACACTTTGTCACATTGTAATTTTACTGAAATTGTTTTACACAAACAAATCTTTGTGACAAGCTGAAAAAAATATACTATTTCCAGTACTATGCAATTCAAATTATTTTATTTAGGGGATACGTGGCATTTTGAAATTGCACGTCAGATATTTTTCGGAAGCTTATTTATTTGTATTTTTATGAAGCTGGTCAAATTTTTAAACACAAAACTTAAAATACCTGGGCAGCCATGTAAACTCGCATCCGTAAGGCTGGGGAGAGATGCAGGTGTTCGTAGGTCAGCTTGTGTAGCTTTCGCAGACCAGGAGATGCCCTTTGCAGACCGACATCAGTATTGTAGAGTTGAACTAGGTTAGACCACTTGACATCTTGCTTGCCGAACTGTATAAAATCAAGTGAAGAGGCACTATAATGAATAAAACTACCCCGAAAATAAGACAATCCTAAGATAAAAGCAGCACATAAAACATGCAAAGCATGCAAATAAATTTGAACCAGTTTTTTGATAAAAAAAAAACAATGATTTATCTTGCTCATAAACCAGTGGTGTCTTTTCCGTCAAGCAATATTGTCCCCCCCCCCCCCGCATGAAAAAAAGAAAGAAAAATAATCACGTACATGCAAGTTCCTGGTCTTGTTGTTCCATCCTGAATTTTCCCAGTTGTTGCGGGTAGTCTTCAACAGGTGAGGCACATCACAGAACAAGTAGACCTTCCTCAATGAGTTGCCTGGATTTGGGCCAAAATAGGTTGTACCGTCCTGCTGCATCTCACCAAACAACCGGTAAAACTTCCTATTTGGTGAAGCCCCATCTGACACAACAGCCCTCACCTTGAAACCTGAAGTCTCCAACAACATGATAGCCTCGTTCATGATTGCCAACAACTGGTAACTCGAAACACCACATGTGGCATAGTAAGCGATGGGAGCATGCAGGGAGATGAAGATGCCCCTTATCATCAATACAAGGACATGAGACGCAAGAGGGGGGTCCTTATCACCTTGACATTTCCTTTCGAATGAGCTGATTAGATTTGAAATATCACCTACATCCATAAAGCCAACTATGCGCCCAGAGCGTGTGTTGTAAACGAGATCCGACTTCACCTTCATCTCATCAAATGCCAGAGTGATGTTCAGCTGGTGTTCATCCAGGGTCTTGATGTTGATGTCCCTCATTATCCTCTTCACCATGTCTGCATTGAAGCCAGAACGGGGATCACCGAAGTGGGCATATGGGTGGAGGGTGCTGGGGTGTGGAAGGCAAGAAAACCACTGTCTCTGATGAGTTTGTAAGTTGCAGATGATTTATTTTGGAGGGCGATACACCAGCGTATCACAGCGGGATGCCAGCGCTTCCCCTTCCCTGCGGTGGCACTTTTCTTCTGCTGTTCCCAGAGAAGAAATCCGGGAGAATCTTTTCCAAGAAGCTTTGTCAGCACACTGTCATTTTGTACGACGCAGGTCTCCAAATTTTGCTCCTGGTCTGGTGGAAGTTGTGTGCTCTCTTTTAGAACCATCGTCTCAATCTGGTTGCCATACTTGCTACTGTTCTTCGTAGTCGATGTTTCTCGAGACAGAAGATTTGCCTTTTTGATAAGTTCTTTTTGGCCCAACAAATCATTCCTCGTAGATGAGCTAGTGCAACATTCATGGTCTGCCATTGTAGGTTTTTTTTTCAACCGTTTGTCGATGGACGCAACGTCACTTCGATGAAGTCTGCACACTGAGCATCTTGTGGCGGGCATCTTGACTAGCAGGGCACAATGTTTGTGTCTGACTGTTTTAAATGGAAGTTCTTGCACAATGTCATTGCCGGTAATAGTGACTGGAATCTCTCCATGCATTCCATGCTTTGATTTAACCAGAGTTGAAAATTCCTCAACGCCAAGACACACATTGTTGTTTGAAACAACGTGGACTTGCAACAATGTCGGCTGTTGTCTCTAGACGATTGGGAAGGCCATTAAGGAAAGCATTTTCCAACTGCATGCTGACATTACAAACAGCTATACTCCACGTCTGGTCTGATTGTACTCTAATAACTGCGCAAGGCTGACCATTTTCAAACATCTTCATGGCCTGCATGAAATTGGGGTTCTTCCATACGACCAGGTCATGTTGAGTTGCGATGTCTCTGAAAGACGACACAGATGATTGGCAGTGGCGGCAGCCAATTTCTTGAAAATCATGTACGAAAATGTTGCAGGTGTTCTCTTTCTTGTGACGTTTTTCCTTACCCCACCAAATCTTTATTTTTTTTTCACAACTGTGGCATATGCAGGGGGGTTGTATAGAGGAGCTATCATATGCAATTTCAACTTGCAGGGAGCATCTGATAAGCTCTGCGTAGTCCTCTTTGGCTTGTGGTGTCCTACCAGGTTGAACAGCGCCTTCTTTGCCACAAAGCCTACAGATGTCTCTACTGGCCATGCTAGGAACACTTGGAATCTCGCGCCCCCCCCCCCCAATTTGAACTGTTTTGCCCTGTTCACTGCTGGTATCTAGTCACGTAGACCATCGTAGACCAATTGAAAGGGTTGAAAATAAGAAAAGAAGATACCTCAAGGGACGAAGTATGGGCAAGTTACAATCAAATTTGGAGAAACTAATAAAAGCACTATATAGACCCAAACTTGAAAAACCAATGCAACCATTCATCAAGCTTGTCAACCATCTACTGCCCCAATGGAGATGTAACCTGTAGAGACAGGGAAAAATCAGGAAAAACCAATAAATACAACGAAAAAAGTTGATCATAGTTTTTCCATAAACAGGTATGAACTGTACTATTTACTAAAGAAACTCTTTAAAAAATTCAAGTTGCCATAATTCTTAAATAATATGATATGAAATATCATTTAAAAAAAAAAAAGGACTCGGCCTCCCTTTTTTTATGTTGTCAGAAAAAAAAATTACACAATGTTTCTACCCTTTGCAAACAATAATTAATACAACCATTAACAGTTAAACACATGATTAAAACTGAAGCAGGTAGGGACACTATCCTTTCCATGATCAACTAAAAAACTGACATAAACATCAGCTGAATAATGTAGGCCTAATATTAATAATAAATTGATCAAGCCAAACTGAGCAATTTCAACCAAAAATCTTAATTTTAATTGCAAAATATTAATAAAATAAGGCCAAATTGAGTAATCTCCACCAAAAAAATCTTAATTTTAATTGTAAAAAAAAAAACCCGGGTGAGTTCAGTAAACTGGGCAACAAATAGAGTAATTTATTTTTAAAAAATATTGCCTCCTCATATCGCCTACGTTCAAGGGGCGCCGTGGGCAATGAATGACATCTTGACAAATGTGAAAAATATGTGGCGACTGATACTACTAGTGATACAGTCTGATATTTTAATTTTATTTATTAATTTTTTGGACGACTATCATTCAATCATGAGTATGATGATGAACCATGAAACAAAGTCAAGACTCTAAATAAATCATCAATTTTTGATGCGTCAAACATATATCTTACATTACAAGTTCGCACTATATCCCCAACCATTAGTAGACTTGCATATTTTTTCGGAAAAAAATTAAATATTCAAGTTTTTTTGCAGCGTTTGTTTCGAGTTGGCTAAATTTGGCCATATCAACAAATGGCATGGTTTGAAAGCCCAGCTCACGATAGTCAAAATCCACCATGTCTCGACCGAGAAAATTCGTGAGAAATACCCCAAATATCAATATTGATAACCTAACATTTATGACAATATTTACCACATATACAAACATAACTTACCGATAAAAAACCCGATTCTGACACAAAGTACATTGTTCGAAAGCTGATGAAATTCTCTAGAGCGGCAGTCGGGCATGTACACTCTACGACCGTTTTCGCATGCGGAGAGCCTTCGGTTGTTTGACGCGTATGTGCTCCAGTGTCTCATTTACGTGCAGCGAAGTGATGTAGGAATAAATTATACAGTATACTACAACACGGAGCAAATTTGCAGGTTGCTGATTACCAGCGAAAAGCGGCGACCATCCTGTGCTCAAGGGCCGTGCGGCCGTATCTGGTTACAAGTTCTCAGGGGGCGGTCGCTGCGCTGTGGCTATGGAGGGGAGATAACGCTAATTGGCTGCATACTTCCTCCTTGGGTCCTAGCTGTGTGTAAACACAACACAGGATCTTGTTCTGCGGTCGTTAAAAAAATGCCGGATCTCAATCCTCCTTTCTAGTGTAAACGCGGTGACAGGGTTTGGGCTAATCCGATTTACCAATCCCAGTGCACTGCCTCCCAGTAAACGCACAATAATTAACGCATAGTCTTAAGTGAACAAAACAGGGGTCAACAAATTCATATTATGTGATTCTCTTTCCACGTGCAAGAAGTTGATGTTGGCAGCATTTTCCTCCTCTTTCTCCCTGTTTGATGTCATTTCTGTAGACCACTTTTTAACGTTTTCATCAAAGTCCCTGCCAAGTGGTAATTGTCTTGAGATTATTGTTTCATGAGACTGTAGTGCCTCTAGCATAAAGTCTTTGAACAGCTTGCTTTGAGACCCCTCCTCTTTTTAGCTGCAGTCCAGTGATGGTTTGATGACTATTGACTAATCTATTTCTGCAGTGCAGAAGAGATCCAATAGCATTCATTCTAGCTTGAAGGGTTTCCTCCTTTGTTCTGGTCTTAGATCTCTCCCTCAGGGGTCCCACAGTGAGAGCCTCTACAACTTCGAATAGAACAGGGGCACGACACTGCAATTCCTGCTCTTGTTCCCTGTATGACCAATGCTGGCGAAAAATCCACAAAAGGGTTAAATTGTGAGACATATCAAACATTAAGCTGAGTAGTAAACGTAGTGTAAAATAATTACATGTCAGAAATTTGTTCATTGTCTAAATAAAGACTCCAGGGTGTATCACCACTGTTTTACAAAAACATAATAACATTTTTGGTTAGCTCATGTACTTGTATGACTTACATTTGGAATAGTACACCAACCTTGCAGATAAAAATGCAAACAAAAAACTTTTGTAAAAATTTTTTTTAAATGTTATTATTAACACATACCTCAAGTGCATCTTTGTCTGTTCTCCGAAATAGGGATTGGTTCTTTGTGTTACAAAGATCGTCGGCCTCGCTAATCAAAATGTCAAGGACTTCCTATGTTGATTGATTAGGAAAATAAAATAGTTGATTTAATGGCGCTTCAAAACCAACACGAATCTCATAATAATTCAAAAGCATATTTATATAAATTTTGTAAACTAAACAAATAGCGAAGGTCTATCACTTTAAAATTTACCGTGCAGTGATGAAGTGAAAAGTACAGTACTACTATTTTAAATCATTCATACCTTCAATTTTAAGGGTTGAAACGTTGTTAAGCCGGAGGCGTCGAACTCTTTGCTTGGCTCTTTTTGTTGCACTTGCAGCCTTCCATTTGGCGTTGAATTACCCAAGGCCAACCTTTTTCGAGGCTTAACTTTTGTCGGGGATGGGCTATACACAGTGTGACCTCATTTAACACTAAAAATTAATGTGTCAAAAAATCATAACTTCTAAAGCACACTTTGTTTTTTTTTTACAATCTTTACATCATTGGCAAAGTATTTATCAATTTTAGAATTGACACACAGAATGTGACCCACTTTGACCTTGACTTCCGGTTGATCAAATTCAATACTTGAAGCAATCATAACTCCCAAACCACACATTCGATTTGTATCAACTTCACGGCATTACAAAGGGACTTACCTAGGACTTACCTAGCGCTATACACTGACCTCATTTGACCTAACTTTTGGTTCAAACCAGAATTGAAGATTTATATTGGAACAAAACCTTACTCCTGAACCACAAATCGGGTTGATAAAATAAAATATCATTAAATCATAATTTTATGACATTGATCACGAACACCTTGTTTTTGTAGTAAACAAAAACTGAATGTCTAGTTATTTTTTTTTTTTTTTTAAAGTGCCGGAAAAGTGGTTAATTCGAATTAATTAGCCAATAAATTACCCTAAATATATTTTGAAACTTGTTTTTGCTACACTCATACCTAGACCCTCTGAAAGGTGTTGGGCTTGAAAAAAAAATGGAAATAGTTTAATTAACCCAGGGTTATTGAGATTTCCCTGGGCGCAGTGAAATAAAGTAATTTTTTTGGGGGGGAGGGTTAAATTGAAAACTAGATATTTAGAGTTTGTCTTAATACAAACTAGGTGTTCGGTTTCGGGGAGTACATGTCTGGTGTAAAAAGCCTGATGGAAAAAAAGCAACAAAAATATATATACATTTGAGATGACGTAATCATGACGTCACGTAGTATTTCAGCAGTCAGTGTCGTCTAAAAATATAGCAAGTTTTAAAGCGGTTGATCATTTGGTTTGGCAGACACATGGCTGTCGAAAACCTATATTACCTGTGTAATACCCAAAAAAGCATCCCAGGGTCTCTTATCCTCGAATTGATACGAATTTTCAAAGATTTAAATATTAAATGACGTAGATTTCCGAGGCGGCATCTGTCACACAGCAAGCAAATAGCAATATCCTAGATCAAAGCATGAACAGTTATTTGATATAGCGCCATCGTGCTTGTGGAGTGTACTGCTTAAGTTTCCGTTACGTGGGACTGTACACACAGGCTTCTTGGACTTTGAACCTTATGATTCATCGCGCGAACAGTCAGCTACAGTGCTTTTCTCTGTACAAAGATTAAATGCGCATTAAAACTAACGTTGGCTGTAACGCCCGTTTAGGACCAGAAGTTAAGGTCATATTGGTATCATTACTGTGCAAAAGTTTCGGCAGGATCACAGACCTACAATCTCATGTAAAAATTGTGATGAAATGATCAGTAGTTTTTGAACATCCGAGTGGCTACGAGCGCTGAATTCCAGGGTCTTTGCTGTGGACCTCATCTTTCTGGACTTCAGTCGCGCGTTCGATTCAATTTCACACAACATATTGATCCAGAAACTTAAGTCAGCGCTATAACATTTGCTATTCTGCTTTGGATTGGATCAAATCATTTGTCTCGGATCGCAAGCAGCGGGTACTGTAAAAGGGCAAATTTTCGGGTTGGCTCCCCATAACCTCTGGAGTACCTCAGGGGTCTGTGCTTGGGCCCTTATTATCTGTCCTGTATGCCAACGACTTACAACTCCACATTTCATCCAAGCTTATCCAATATGCTGATGACATTTTTCTATTCAGAAATGTCTGCTCTGCTGACCCTGACCCTGTATTGCAGAGGGACTTGGACATTATATCTAACTGGGCCGACCAAAATTCCCTTCACCTTAATCCAAGTAAGTGCAGGGCAATTCGTTTTACTTGGAAACGATGTCTCAAGCCTGCCTACCAACTCTCCGGAACTTTGTTAGTGTGTGGACTCTTTAAAACTGCTTGGATGAAATTTGAGAGCAACCTGTCCTGGGATCGGCAAGTTGAAGAAACTGTCAACAGATGCAGTTGGATGATTGGCCTAGTTTGACTCGTAACTAGTGACTGCTTGTGAGACGTAGCGCTGTATTTATACAAAACTTTGGTAGTCCCTCTACTGGATTACTGCTCCCCGGCCTGGTAGGTGTACCTCGCCAAGCATGTCAATAAGCTTGAATCTGTTCAACGTAGGGCTACAAGGATGATTCTAAGACAAAGATACCAGGAGCAATCCTATGAAGATCGCCTTCAATCGCTTGGACTAATGTCTTTGGACAATAGGAGACAATACATAAACCTGTCTTTCTTTTCTAAACTTCTTGTCAGCCCCAACATGCATTTTATGTCCAATGTACTTGATTATTTTCATGTTAATTGTCAGCACTTCGATTCACTTACATTCCACCATGTCAATTCTAGGGTCAATGCATTCAAATTTTGTGGACTTGGTCGATTTCCTAAAACATTTTCTGAGCTTGATCATGATCTGCGTAACTGTCTTGTCACTGAGCCTTTTAACGTTTTTAAATGTAATTTGCGTGACCATTTTAGCTCTTAGGGTTAACTTGCTATTGCCAACCTTCCCCAGCTGCAAATTTGTCGTTGCTACTAGTGTTTTATTCTTATAATGTTTCTCTTTTTGGGTATTTTTAGCACTAAGGGTTAACTTGCTATTGCCAACCTTCCCCAGCTGCAAATTTGTCGTTGGTACTAGTGTTTTATTCTCATTATGTTTCTCTTTTTGTGTATTTTTAGCACTATTTTAACATTCGTTCCATATTTGTTGTATATACTTTGCTTGGTGTGTTTTTTAATTTTTGTGTGATTTTTTTTTGTCTACGTTTGTTCAGTTTTGGTCTTTTGTCATTTTCTTGCCCTAATATTTGTGTCAGTTCTGTGTTCATGTTTTTAAAATTTTATGTAGTGTTCTGTTCTATACTATTTTATTATCTCTATTTTTTATATTCATGTTTTTATGTTCTCTTTTTTTATATACATGTATGCTATTTGTTGGTGGGGTCTGGGAGGGCACATCACTTTGATGACAGTTTTTAAAACTTTTGCCTTACCCTGGACGGCCCCTGCCAACAAAGAATTATATCCAAAGATTTAAAATAAATAAAATAAATAAATAGATATGAATTTTTGAAAATTTCAACCTCTGATTTGAACCGGAAGACAAGGTCAAATGAGGTCGCGTTTTGTGTAGCGATTTTAGACTCATACCAGGCCTATCCGATGATGTATAGATTGTGAAAATTCATTGTCTAGTTATGATTTTTTCAAATATTAACCTTTGAATTAAGGTAACTCGACACCTGATGACGTCATCATGACAAAACGAAGCATTTTCATCTCCTAATAAATATCTAACTTAATGTGAAGTTTCAAGTTCACATGAGCTTGGAAGGGGTGCTTTTGTTAGTGGGCAAGGGACGCTGAGAAGAAGAAAAAGTATCAATAAAAAACTAGACTGAATTTTTGTAGAAACAAAAACAAGGTGTTCGGTGTAGGCATGTCCGAGGTAGCAGACCTAGTGCTTGAAAGAGAGAAAATCGGTAAACATGTCTTTGTACGAAATATTGATCTTAAGTGAATGGTGGCTGAAGGCTCTAAAGATTTCAAATTTGAAATATGAAACTTTGAGAAATTTTAAAACTTAATGACGTCATTATGTTTTCATAGCAAATTTTTTATCAAGGAATTGAGATTTATAAGTATATGCTAAGTTTTACATTTTTGGGAATTGAAACAGGTTTTCAGCAATTTTTTTGCTTCAATGGACCTTTGGGTAAAACTTTTTTTTCCTATAGAGAGAGACCTTCTCTTTTCAACATCATTTTGTTTGCAGGCCTCATAATAAGGACCTGCAATATTTATTTTCACTAAAGCTTCCAATTTAGACAAGAATAGAAGGTCACAAGGGGCACACTTTGTGTAAAAATTATACCAACTGTCAAGATTCCATATGGTGCAATGATAATTTATGTAACAATTTTGGTTCTCAAGGTATTATTTTTTGTTGACATTAACGGTTAATTTAATGTCAGGACGTCCTCGATGTCGTCATTATCCAGAAAATAATTGCGGTTTGATCTAGAGACTCAGGTGTGTAAGTACATAAAACGATTTAGGTCTCAATATTTTTTTGGTTAATGGGGAATGAGTTTTTGAAGTTTTGAATATCATCTTTCAGTTTCGACCATCAGTAAAGATCACAGAGGGTCACACTTTGTGTGAGATGAAAAAAACATAGTACACAGATATTGTATGAAGCAATTATGGGTCTCTACATGTTTCTGTAAATGTTAAACATTGATTTAATGTTATAATGCCATTGATGACGTCATCATGCCAAAACCTTTGCTGTTTCATTGACACACTAAGGTCTAAGTACATGGTTTGTTAAAAGTCAAAACCCTTGTTGGTTCACGAGATATGATGTTTGCATACACAGTACGTGTACATACACCTGATCGGGGGTTAGCATCAATTCAATCCGAAAGTTGAAGAACATACCATGATCAAATAATCTTTTTTTGAAAGTAAAACAAACAAATTTAAAAACTTGGCAAGTTCACTGATGAAACATGTCAACATGATCGTGGACGAAACAAAGAATGCCCCCCCTCTTTTTAACGATGATTTTGTAAAAAAGCTTACCATTTTAATCACCCTGTCTGAAGGGCATACTAAGCAGGGCCTAGAGCGCCTTTGACAGGCATGATCACGTCGATCAACGTGACGTGGGTCTCAGTATTTGCTGAGAAGCAAACCAGTGTCGTTCTTTTACGGTTTAAGTTTTCTTCACATTAAAAGTCATACAAATCCCTAAAGCAGGTGGACATCTCAGTGTAACCTCCTCTTTTATTCATTGTTTTCCATTAAGCCATTGGACGACCACAACAGAACTAAATTAACACAGAACTTTGAATGAGTTTGGGTTTAAGTGCAGGAAAACGTGTTGTTAATACGTACACGAAAGTAGTGTAGATGGAGTCACACACACCTAATTTTGGGTAGTGCAGGGTAGTTTGCACTACTCAAAAACGAACTTTGCACACCCAAAAAACAAAATCGCGTGCGGTATGGGGGTGTGTATTTACACACCAGGAAAAGTGGTGCAAAGGTGAACTAGTCGGCCCACAGTGTTTTAGGGTTCAGGCCCGAAGGGGATGAAGGCGAGTCACGAAGTGGGGAGTCGTGCGGCCCACGGCAGTGTCTTGAGGCCCGAAGGGCCGAGACGTGGGGGTTAACATGATGCACGGCATCATGTTGAGCGGTGTCTGAAAGACACCGCAAGAAGGTACGACAGTGTAACTGAGGGCAAACCGTTATTGTTTGCCCTCAGTTGGCGGTGCGGAAGTGATTTCTTGAAATCACGGAGCGCCGCAGCATAAAACCACGCAGCACAAACGAGTCGCGTACGGCTCGTTTGTATTTTCACAAAGTGAAAACAAAGCGGTGTCTTCCAAGACGTGTGATAAACCGTTGAGGAAGAAGAAAAGGTCCGAGTACTGTTATAGAGTTATTTGTAATCTTAGAGACCACGGGTGTCATTGAACGTGCTTTAATACTTAGTGTCATTTATTTACAGTGTTATCGCTATCTGGTGTGGTCAAGGTCCAAGAGATCAACTGCGTTGGTGTGCGACTTGTTTTTGCCCCGGCCTTGTTTGTTGAATGGCTTATCTCTGATCGACCTGTGTAACAATCGAGGCCCTTGAACTTGCAAGGGCCGATGTTAATCATGACCGAAGATTGCAGAGCTGGAACAATGTTAAACCACTCGAACAACTCATCACCCCCCCCCCCCTTCTTGACCGCGGTCCAACACGTATCGACTTGTTACAGAGGTCAGCAACTAATCACCATCAAGTTATATAAAAGCGGTGTTGATCAGACGACTAATCATGACCGAAGATTGCAGAGCTGGAACAATGTTATAACCACTCGAACAACTCATCACCCCCCCCCCCCCCCCTCTTGACCGCGGTCCAACACGTATCGACTTGTTACAGAGGTCAGCAACTAATCACCATCAAGTTATATAAAAGCGGTGTTGATCAGACGACCGCTCACACATCATCAGCCCGGTCTACATTTGAAGCTCTCCGCATTGGCTTGGGAATCGCACATCATGTCACAGAACAACTTTGAATGGGATCCTGAACCTACTCCCTCTCAAATGGAGAGCATAGAACGAATGGAAATCGATGCGTCGCTACCAAATGTTAAATGGAGCCCTGCAGAGTATACGGCGAGTCAAGTTCAGGCGCTAGCTGAAACAGAAACAGCGGCGATCCAAGAGGTGAGTCAAAGAATTTAACAAATTAAATTAAACAAATAAGCCAAGTGAAAACTCGTTCCCGTAGAATCATCTGTTATCACATCCGTTATAGTTTAGAATCCTTAGTGGTATTATTATTTGTTTGTCACAGTGTCAACGGCAACAGGAGGCTCTCGCCGGACCCGACCGGTTGTCCTGGTCAGATAGTTCTTTGGATGCACTCGAACTATGCGAAATGGTTACGTCCCCACAACCCGGTTGTTCGTATTGGCCCGATAGCATCCAAGAAACCCCACCTCCAATGGCGAGTACATCGTCTGAAATTACCAGCGACAACGACTTCATCGCCGAGAGACCGTTTGACCGGGTAAGAACAACTTCTTTACCACTAACCCATTACAGAACACAACAAGTGTGAGTGTGTGTATCGAATGCGTTTTGTATAGATTGTTTCTGTTTGTTTTTTATTTTACTTTCTTTATTTTCTTTTCAAATGTATATTATTACAGCCCCAGAAAGGAAAGGGTGCGATTTCACTGGATCGGAAAAGACCAGCCTTTGTTCGACCCAAGAGAAAAAGAACACCGGATGAGGAACCGCTGATCGTGGGTGAGAAGCCAAAGCCGGATAGTACTAGGTCGTATTATGGTAAAACTAAAAATTCAAACAGCCTTAAGAATACTAGATTTACTTGTGATACCTGTGGAAAATCCTATGCCCGAAAGTATACTCTTAAACGTCACAAAGAAGTTCATTCGGGGTTTAAGGGAGAGTGTCCCACATGTGGAAAATCCTTTATTAATTCAGTCGGTTTAAAACGACATATTAAGAGACATGACCCTCCCCCACCTAAGGGGTCTTGTCAAAATTAATCCCGGACAAGGTTCATCCCATGTCAAATTTTTGTTGGACGGGCCATCGGATGGGAGTTCCAATGAGGTGATGTTTCACACGCTGAACAGTATCCTCCCGTCCGTCCGATGCACAGTACCCAAGGCACCCCACAGAGTGCTCTGCGGTTTCACTGGCTGATTAAACACTAATATAAACAAACTTGTGGTTTGCAGTTTGGAGGAGTCTGGTCTGACCGTTTGGAGGTCACTATAGTGTGGTGGAGTTTTTAACCCATTGTTTTTTGAAATAGACAAAATTACTAGCCAAGTTCTTGTAAACCGTTGCTTGTGTTCCCTTCCTCCATTCTTAAATTTTTAGGTTAACAGTTAATAATTAAACAAATGGAATGTAAGCATCAAATGATCATCTATGATATTTGTCTTTAGAAAATACTCAGGGTCATTGAGGCCTAACCGTGAAACCGAAAACCTGCCCTTAGGAGACCCCCTGCTGGTTTTCCAGTAGATAGCGATCTAAAGACCCTGTGGTTTGTAAACAAACCATCTCTGGTGAAGGCCAGTCACTGTGAACTCATCCCATGGCCCATCCGATGAAGTAATCACTACAAGGGAATTCAACATGGGACGAGAAACCTGGTCCTGGACCGGTGCCGTCCGATGGCTGTCCGGGATTAGTTTTGACAAGGTCCCTAAGAAAAAAACCACAACCAGCGCCGCCTAAAAGCGCCAGTCTATCCCCCGAAGATTCAATCGTGTTTCCGATTCCCCCAAATGATGACAATAGGGATAATGAGATATTATCTCTTTATCGTTTAAACTGGGGCAGTATTAGGACTCATTACCTGCAAGGCCGACAGACCCAAGATGTTTACAATTTGCGATTGGGACCTTCTTCTCTGCCGATAGGGTCTATCGGCAGCGATGCCGGAGTAGACTTAACTAATAGCGTGTCACTGGAAGAGGGGTTAAGGGGTATTTTTCCTACTTTTTCGTGTAGAGTAAAACTTAACTTGTCTTTTGGGTTTGTTTTACGCAACATCGAGACGGGCGGATTGCGTTATTACCACTCTAGCTTTAACAATGCGCTTTTTTTAACCCACCCGGTCACTATAGCTTCAGAAGATGATTTTGAAAAATTTCTCCAAAAGATACACGATATGGACGTACTACAACTCGCACTGCATTCACGCCCAGACACGAAGTGGGTCGTTGCTGATATCAGTAATGTCACCATTTATGCAAATAAAATGCCACCGTTTTACATCGGTGCAGCACCGCACCAATTACCCGATTACATTGCAAACAATGTGGGTTTAAACAATTTAATCAGAAGTCGCAATTCCGGGGCCAGATACAAGGACAATTTTTGTTTATTTAGATGTCTTGCACTAAAACAAGGGAACTCTGCACTCGCCCTAGAAACGCGCACCAAATACCTCGTCGATAGATACGCCGAAGTAATGGAAAAGCGTCCAACTGAAGGTGTCTGTTTGGAAGACCTGCATCACTTTGAACGCATATTCAAAGTGAGTGTCAGGGTGTTCAGTCTCGTTCGTGAAGAACCTCTGGCGAACGAGGCCGGAGAAGGTGAGTACAGAGCAGTAGCCCATCTGGTGAGAAGATCCCTGAGTAAACACAACCAAACAATGGACGTTTACCTGTACGACTCGCACTTTTCGTACATAAAAGATATGAATAATTACAGTCAGGTTTTCCCCTGCCCTAAATGTAAACAAGTGTGCAACAGAGCAGCCAACTTAAAAAAGCACGTAGCGCGATGCGACAAGGGGGTCAAACATAATTTTCCGGGTGGGTGCTATCGCCTCCCAGAATCTGTATTCGACGAGTTGGTAGAAGCGGGTATAGAGATAGACGAAGAAATGAAGTACTACCCTTATCGCGCCACTTACGATTTTGAGGTGTATTTCAAACCGATAGAGCAGGCTTATGAGGGTATAAAGGGTCTCCAGGCGCAACATGAGTTACTCAGCGTCAGTTTTACTAGTAACGTTCCCGGTTACGAAACACCCATCTGTTCTGTAACAGACGGCGATTCAGCCAAACTAGTGTCTGCAAAATATTGTGTGGTGTTTTGGGGCTTATCAGGATGCTTATGACAGGTTATCCAACACCGTCCCCGACATTCGTTTCGTGGAGGGATTTCCCGACGACCTTCTCTCCTCTTTGGATCGAACGAAGAGAAACTTGGTTGTGATCGACGACCTCATGTCGGAATCGGGTAATAACAAAAAGCTTACCGAACTTTTCACCAAGGGCAGTCGTGGTTGAGCGATTTAACAGGACGCTTAAAACCAAAATGTGGAAATACTTCACGGCTCAAAACAAGTACGCCTATGCAGCCGTATTACCAAAGCTGGTGTCCGCCTACAACCGCTCGTTTCACAGAAGTATAAAGAGAACGCCGGCGTCCGTCACCCCTGCAAACTCCGAAGAGGTATGGCGCACGCTGTACGGCACCCCCAATGGCAAGCGTTCCATCGTTCCATCGGTTCGCATAAGTATGGCGGCTAGAACTTTCAGTAAGGGTTACCTCCCCAACTGGACCACCGAACTTTTTACTATCAGCGATACAATTGCACGGAACCCGCCAGTGTATAAGTTGACAGATTACGACGGCGAAGAGTTGAAGGGCACGTTCTACGAACAAGAACTACAAGAACTACAAAGTGGCTCGGTTATCCTGACAAATTCAATAGCTGGGTGAGGGGACTAGTCGGTATATAATACAGGGCTTACGGACAGCCGGACGACATTTGACGTGCGAGAGGGCTTCGAGATGGATTCCTTTTACGTGACTCTCCCCAGCAACAGCAGCATGGATACCTACCCTGATAACGCGCTGAGCCACTTCAGCGTAAATTTGCCCACTGCTCTGTCTTTCGAGGGGGAGTGGGAGGTGAGTCTCGCAGAGACCGATATCATGAGAGGTCGCTTCGTATCCCACCCCGGACACTATGTGGACCACTACACACGACAACTCGGACGTGGCCATCCCGTCTTTCAAGGCAGCCGCACTCAGAAAGGTTTCGGTCTTGGAAATATATTGGGTGATTATTTGGCTCAAAGGTGAGATACAGCTGGACGCCATCAGCATAAACGGCACACTGGACATGATGGGTAGCAATGATGTCTTGGATAGGTGCACTGTACATGGTGAACAACACAGGTCCAGCAACCGATCCTTGTGGTACTCCAAAGGACACATTGACAGGATCAGACACAGCATCGTTTATGGCAACAGACTGCGTACGTCCCTGTAGATATGAATTCAGCCATCTTAGTGCCTTGCCAGTGATGCCATAACGATCCGAAAGACGACTCAGGAGCAGCCTGTGGTCAAGAGTGTCAAATGCTGAACTGAAGTCCAGCAACACCAGTACAGCCTCTTTCTTCTTATCTAAAGCAGTTAAGATGTCGTTCTGTACACGTAGGAGGGCCAACTCAGTGCTGTGGCCACGACGATATATATATATATATATTTATTGATAACCAACAGCGGTAAACCGCCACTAACAGGCATCATCAAATAAGAAATAATAAAAAATGAATAAGACAGTACTGAAAACATTCAATAAAATAAATATATAAATATATAAATATTTAAGAAAACCATAAAAATAAAAATAAATTAATTTAAAAACATACATATAACAGCGGCGACGCATGGGCGAGTGTAGATTAAAGTCTGTCAAATAATCTTAAATTTGAGCTAGAGCCAATCTCTCAATTACCTTGGATAAGAAGGGCAGGTTTGATATCGGCGGTAGTTTGCGAGAACATCTGTGTCCAGTGACGGTTTTTTCAGCAATGGAATGATTCGTGAATGCTGTACAGGGAAATGACCTGATGTCATCGAGTTATTAGCTATTCTTGTAATAACCGGCACCAGCTCGTTGATGCACTCCTTAAAAAGGCTGATTGGCAGAGGATCTAATGGGCAAGATGTAATGGATGCTGACTTGATGACTCTGAGAACCTCATCTTCAGATACCTCGGAAAATTCTCGAAAAGTGCTTGTACACGATTCTACCATCCTTACTGAGGCAGGAAGGGTTGAAATGGAATCAAGGCTGCCATGCAGCTGTGTGATTTTGGCAATGAAGAAGTTGACGAATCTTCTTTCGGACAATCATGGCATGGCAAAGCTTTGGCAGCTTTTGGACAAGATAGTTTATTGACAACCCGGAAGAGCTCTCCTCTGAAGACAGGAGCAGTGACGATGACTTGACATCAGAACAAAAGTTGTCCATGTCAATTTCTTTGATTCTTCGAGAGGTGACACGCTTAGTGGCAGACGGAGGACGGCTGACATTCACCAAGCACTTAACAGCTGCATGATCAGAAGGTAAGTCATGATGAATTGAAGGAGAACTAACCAGATCTTCATCTTTCCTGGATATTAACAGATCTAATGTGTGATTTCAAGAATGAGTAGCACCATGCACATGTTGCTGTAGACCATGCAACTCCAGAATATCATGGAATCTAGTGGCTTCGCGATCTCCTTCAACATCAACATGGACATTGAAGTCACCGGCTAGTAATACGTGATTACAGACCACCAGGATTTCCAGAAACAAGGAAAATTCTTTCAGGAATGAGGAGTTTAGTTTGTTTTTGTTGTTTGGAGGGGGGCGATAAATGACCACTAGACGAAAAGAGGTTGATCCCGATGAAACATTCAAGCCCATGTACTTAAATGAACTAAACTCACCACTGTTGATGAGTTGAAACTGTATGCCATCACGAACAATAACGGCTACACCTCCACCTTTTCCGTAAGGGCGATGACAGTGCTGGAAGGTGAAATTGGGCAGAGTGTTCTTGATGTCTGCGATGACAAGGTTGTCACGGTTGTCACCAGATAGCCAGGTTCGGTGATGGCTAAAATGTCAAGATCGTTGCTTATAACAAAATCACATAAAGCAGAAGACTCGTTTTGGCTCTAATTGATCTGGCATTCCATGTAGCGAAGCGAATTTTCGAAGTATTGTCTCTAGCACACCGTGGAAAATATGTCAAATTGTTTTGATCGACCCCACGAGCAGGTTTGATTATTGTTGGTGCCTTATGACTTCTAGCTCTGCCATTAATACATGTAGCTATACATCTGGGAGATTTTTTCTTATGACGGCCAGCACGGAATCCTCTATAAGGTTTAATGTTATTCACGACAGATCTGGGTTGATGACAATCAGAAGTAGGCCTAACGAACAAGTAAGGCTTCATTGTGCAACATTCACAGTCACTACATGTATTGTTACTGTCACAATGGCGACATGGAAGGTTATGCAGTGTAGATACTATACCGTATACATGTACAGTATACTTGACAACGTTTTTTTGTTCAATGTGTGTCCAACGTAGAACATCAGTACCATCAAGTAAGGTAAAAAAAACAGCTTAAAAACTCACAGTTTACAGTCACAAAATATACATCATGATAACACATCTTGGAGACAACATTATTATTGACACAACTGTAGACGTGTAGAATGGTTAAATCCAAGAGTAACAGCAAAGAAACAGAAAAAAGCGAGCATGTGAGCCCAACTTCTGTCCGGAAACATGTGGAACATGATGTCGCTCTGTTGGAGACATGGACCTATGAAAGTACACATAATAAGTAGTGGCACTGAATATTCATTATTTGCAAGACAGTTGCACACAAACAATGCACGTAAATGTACTGCATGCAGCAGGTGTATAACCCATAGCTCTATATGGCGCTTTATTTCAGGTTGTCCCAAAGCGCTTATCGTTATTAAATCTTGCTTGGCAGTTCTGTTTTTCAAACCATGGTTTGAACTTTGATTTGAGAGTTGATCTTCATTCATTTTCTACACTTCGTAGAATCATATTAAATACATGTATGTACCAACGTAGTAAATGATGTTATTGGTTAAAATGTAGGTCAATAATTGAAATAAAAAATACTGTTCACAATCGGATTTGGCCATGCAAAAATGTAAACAAAGTTTCGACTCTCTTTTATCACAGTGACCTCATTGAACGTTTAGGCCTTAATCATCGTTTGCAAAACCCTGCGTCGCAGTATGCCAGGATACAGGAGCCATAACATGGTCGTACAGTCAGCATATGTACCGTTAAAAATGCGTGTAAAACTGCTCACAAACTGCTCACAAACTCTTCTTACATGGTATCAATAGACTCAGAAAGGTTCACTGAATCCCCAGAAAAAAAAGGCAACTTTTTTGTTCAATGTGTGCATCGTGCCAATATACACAGGCGGTCACATGATTGTGCTACAAAAAGAAAATGTTACCCAAATCCAACTTTAAATTTTTTTTTTGCACTGCTTACCAGTATACTGAGAAACAAGGTATCTTATTTACTTGGCCTACCCTGAAACCACAGCTTGACCACCTTACAGTAAACAGCTGTGGTCTGCCTGATGTCTGCAATAGCAAAGCCAGTGACAGAATGATTAACGTAATTAACGTAATTTGACAACTACTGACGTCATCATGACATCACTAAAGCGGTGTCTTCTCTTAATGAGTATCTAACTTTATGTGAAGTTTTAAGTTCATATGAACTTGGGAAGGTTGCTTTTGTTAGTGGACAAGGGACGCTGAAAAGAAGAAGTATCAACTAGACATAGGTTTTTGTTGCATAACAAAAACAAAGTGTTCGGCATGACGTTAAATTTTTGATCGTAACAGCCATGTAAGTGCCACGTTTCAGCTAACCAAGCACTTATTTTTCTGTACTCGATGAGGTCATCGTGGTGTGAACTAATTTTTGGGATGTTACACATCCCAAATTGGAAACATGCAAAATTTCAGCTTGATGACCAAAGTTGTTCGGTACGTATAAATCAACACCTAAACACCGAATAATAACAAGAGGTCTTCGGACTTTTGTCGGAACACCTAAAATAAATCGAAACATTACCACTGATTTCAGAAAGCTGATCGGTTCACAATTTATATAAAATTATTACCACTGATTTAAGAATAGCCGATTGGTTCAAGATTTATATTGAAAAACTACAACTGATTTCGAATAGGCTGATTGGTTGAAGATTTATATGAAAATACACAAGTGATTTTATAAAGCTGGTTGGTTGAAGATTTAAATTTAAGTACTACCACTGATTTCAGAAAAGCTGACTGGTTCAAGATTTATACGAAAATATTACCACTGATTTTAGAGATGGTGATTGGTTGAAGTATGTATCAAAATGCTACGTTTGATTTTAGGAAAGCTGATTGGTTGAAGATTTAAATTGTAATAGTACCTCTGATTAAAAAAAAAATTATTGGTTCAAGTAAGGCCTATTTGTCAAAATTGTATCACTGATTTTAGAAAAGCTGTTTGGTTCACGATTTATATCAAATTGCACCCCTGATTTCAAAAAGCTGATTGGTTGCATATTTATATCTAAATACTACCACTGATTTTTTTCAGGCTGATTGGTTCAAGATTTACATCTAAATACTGTTAGTGAGTTTCTGGGAAGCTAATTAGTTGAATATTTATTAAAATACTGCCTTGATTGTAGAAAAGCTGGTTTGTTGAAGATTTAATTCATAATACTTCCACTGATTTAGAAAAGCTGATTGGTTCAAGATTTATATCAAAATACTACCACTGATTTCTGAAAAGATTGTTTCGAAATATACCATTGATTTTTGAGAAGCTGATTTGTTGAGGCTAATTATGAAAATTCTGCCTCTGATTTTAGAGAAGGTGATTTGTTGACGATGTGTACTAAAAAAGTACCACTGATATTAGAAAAGCTAAGTGGTTGGAGATTTGAATTGAAGTACTATCACTGATTCTAGAATGGTTGATTGGTTGGAGATTTATATCACAATAGTAACTGGTTTTAGATAAGGTGATTGGTTAAAGATTTGTCAAAATACTTCCATCCATTGCTTTAAAAGAAGCTGATTTGTTGAAGATTTATATCATAAAACTATCATTGATTGTAGAAAGGAGATTGGTTGAAGATTTATTTCGAAGTACTGAAACTGATTTAAGAAAATCTGAGTGGTTTAAGATTTAAATGAGAATTCTACAAATGATTTTTGAAATGCTTATTTGTTATTGATTTATATTGAAGTAGAACCACTGATTGTTGAGAAGCTGATTTCTTCCTGTAATTTACCAAAGTACACATATGTTGAGTAATTAAGCAATGTTGATTTCTTGGCAATGTACATATTGTGATTATACATAATATATAATATTGGCCTTGTTTAAAAGTGAGTTGTTTCAAACTTTTTTCAGTTATAGACTCCTTGTGCATTGGAGATAAGCCTTCGGTAACCGTCACCCCATGTTGACCTTTACTTCCGGGTCAACCGGAAGTGGGAAAATATCTCAAGAACTACACAACCGATTTTCAATTTTTTTTTATTATGTGATCATCCCATACTTTATTAGCAAATGTTTAACATGAAACCTACTTTTGCTTTGGTAGTTTTTATTTAATGTTGATTGTGAAAGGACAATACACTTCCTCCATCCATTAGTCAGTTAGTATACTATAGTTGAACAGTTAATTTAGTCTGTAAAATTTATTTTCTTATCAGGAGCAGATTTAATTAAAAAAGTAATTTGCAACGGTCTATAACGATTAGGCAAACAACTGTACTGTACAGTAGTCCAGTAGGCTGTACGTTACAGCACACATCAAAATTACCAGTCCAGTAAGGTAAGCAGACTACAGTAACACTAACACTACCGAACCTCCGACATGTCTCTATTATTAATAATGCTTCGACAAAACCAACTTCAAGTTCGTTCATGTTTAACTTCATAAAAATTCATCAGAAAATGTTCAACTTAAAAATATCACAAATTCTTATAAACTGTATTTTGTCATGGCTACATTTTAGAAAGAAACGAGACCATCTACATGTAAAATTAATAGTTTTAAAACCATGGTAGAAAGTACACCACCTACCATAACTTCTTGGTCAACAATTGCTGCTACAGGGGTACCATATGCTACAGCGAAAATACGTAGGTCTGGTTCCATACACAACCATATTCCACGTTACACACTTGCAGCAGGACTCCTGGCCATCCAAATAAATCATAAAATCACAACAAAAGAGGGCGCCCTTAAAAGCGCGCCGAGAGCGAGCGCTTTTAGTGCTCGGTTCAGAATAGGAGCCTATTATATACCGCACTTCATTGATTTATTACATTCTCAACGCTTATTTCTCTCTAATAGACTGTACGTTTTAACAATTTTATAACCATGGCTGGGGGGATGTGCCATCCCTTTTTTTTTTTAATGTGAAGAAATTTACCTCTTTAAAATAACTTTTTTAATGTCAAAACCCTTTTTGGTTCACGAGATATGATTTTGCATATACAGTACATGTTGGCCTACATATAACTAAAGAGGGGTTAGCATCAATTCAATCCGACAGTTGAAAGTCATAACATGATTGTAGACGAAATAAGGTATCCCCCCATCTTTTTAACGATGATTTTCAAATAAAGCAAACCATTTTGACCACCGTGTCTGAAGGGCATACTCAGCTGGCCTAGACCCCGTTTGGAAGGCATGGTCACGTCGATCAACATGACGTGGGTCTCAGTATTTGGTAGAAGTGAACCCAGTGTCGTTCTGTTTCGGTTCAGTTCAGTTTTTATAACGCATTAAAAGTCATACAAATCCCTAAAGCAGGTGGACATCTCAGTGAAACCTCCACTTCTATTCCTTGTTTTCCATTAAACCATTAGACCGGCAAAACGGAACTAAATACACACTGAACTTTTAATGAGTTTGAGTTTTTATGTGCAGAACAACGTGTTGTTATAACGGTTGAAAAGAATAAGCAACACAATCATGTACATTTCCGTTGTGTGGCACTATACGCACAGGCTTAGTGGACTTTGAACCTTATGAATAATGGAGCGGAACAGTCATCTAACAGCGCTTTTCACTATACACAAATTAACTGCGGTTAATACTAGCCTTGGCTGTAACACCCGTTTAGGACCAGAAGTTAAGATGATATTGGTATTATTTGTGTGCAAAAGTTTCAGCAGGTTAACAGACCTACAGTCTGATATTAAAATTGTGATGATATAATAAGTTCTTGAGATATGAATTTTTGAAATTTTAACTTCCGGTTTGAACCGGAAATCAGTGTCAAATGAGGTCACATTGTGTGGAGCGTTTTTAGAGTCATGGCAGGCCTATCTGATGATGTACAGATTGTGAAAATCCATTGTGTAGTTTTGGAGTTATGATTTTTTCAAATATTAACCTTTGAATTAATGTAACTCGACACCTGATGACGTCATCATGACGAAACCAAAAACGGTTTCATCTACTAATGAATATCTAACTATGTTTAAAGTTTCAAGTTTATGTGAGCTTAGGAAGTATGTCTTTGTTAGGGGACAATCGACGGCGAGAAGAAGCTGAAGAAGTTTAGAAAACCTTTAAAAAACGAACAATAAGAAAAGACTTGTCCGAACACCTAATAAAAAAAACTAGACATTTAGAGTTTGTGTACAAACTCACGGTTTTGGCTTGAACGTAATTAAGTGACTGCGTAATTGAAAATAAGGTAAATATTGTGTGCAGGTTTTTTGTCTCCTTGTGCTGTGCTGACGGGCAAAATATTTACTTGTACCTTTTGTTGATCTTTATGCAAGAGAGTAGCATGAAGGTTTGTCATATGAAACTTCAACTTCCGGTTTTAACAGGAACTAAAGGTCAAATGGGGTTACACTTTGTACAAGAACTTTAGAGTTGCCCAAAAGCTTTAAATTGATGTAATGATTAATAATGTACCACGTTTCATTAATAAGATACACATTTTTGTTCCTGCAAACTTATACTTCCGGTTTGGACCGGAAGTGAAGGTCAATTGGGGTCACACATTGTAAAAATTTGTAAATCGTCTAAGGGTTTTAAAATCACGTAAATATATTTATATACAAATTTAAGTACATGAGATATATATTGTTGTTTACAAAATTTCAACTTCCAGTTTCGACCGGAAGTAAAGGTCAAATGGGGTCACACTGTGCGTTTCATTTTGTGACATTTGTTTCACTATGTTTTAAATTGTTCAGCAATTTGTACAGTGTACAACCATTTACAATATGTTAGGTTTTAAAGGCACAAACTTTTCTTTTGAATTTTGTATTGGCAAACAAATGGTTTGAAAATTGCGAATGAACTTCACACGAAATAATGGCACGTAGTTGATTTAATAATGATTTTTTTTAAGTTAAGGCTGTTTTGTGGGCTTTCTTGGTAGTCAGTTGATTAACCAAAGCTTAGACAAAAAGTCGGCTGACATTGACTCTCAGTCGCAATGTGGTTTTATGTAAAATATTATAATAAACAATTTCTAAAAACGTGTTTTTTCAAATACACTCAATAGTTTTAACAAATAAGTCTTCAGGAACGCCAACACTTGAAATAGCTCACTTGCTGGATTCTCTTCATGACGTTATCATTACATAATATATCATTATGCATGAGAGGGTCGGCCAAAGGAATGACCAATCTCGTTCTTTCTATTGACAAATTAACAAATGATTTGATGTTATGCAATGCATGTGATGTTACGGAGAGAATCCAGCCATGTCAGCAATTGACCTACTTTATGTAGGCGTTCATAAAGACTATTTCCAAATCAAACAAATCATGTAAAAATACACAGAAGTACAATAAATTATTTTTCCCAACTTTAAAAAAAAATTATACGGTGTAACATATTAGCATTAATAGCTTGTATTTCAGTGAACCGTTAACAACAAAGAAGTGTGATTTAACATTAGGATCGATAAAGAAATAACTGTAAAAGAAATAATCGAACATATATAAATCTACAATTTGAACAATCTCTTGGAAATTTTTTATAGGGCAATAAATGGTCCAGGTTTCCCAGCAGTGGGGGCTCCAGGTTTCCCAGCAGTGAACAGTCCAGGTTGGGCAGCAGTGGAGGGCCCAGGTTGGGCAGCAGTGGAGGCTCTAGGAGGGCTGGTGGTACCACCAAGCCTTAGTATGTTTGAGGTCTGTACAACAAGCGTGTAAACTGAGTGGTCCTCTAGACCACTGAGAATATCTGCTGTAGGTGTTGATCTCCATATGTCTTGAGCCAGTGTCTTCTGCATGTGGAGATTGAAGATTTCATTATCATACTGGCACGTGAATGCGATTGTTGGTGACACATGGGAGAACTTTACACGATCTCCAGATTTGATTGGGCTGTTGGTGTTGTCATTCCACAGGGCAAGCTGTATCAATCCCGTCTTGTCTTCAATTTCGATGTTGCGCACTTTTTGACATCTAAGTCCCACAACTCTTGGTACTTCATCCTACAATAGTAAATGGATCATGTTATGAGTAGTTATAAACATAGATGTTAATGTTTCCAAACATCTTATAAGATATAAAAGACATAGGCTTACGCCAAGCTGTTTATCGCCAGGGGAGGGAGGGGGTGCACTATGATCATCACCCCCTCCCCCCCATGGTCTTGTCGGGGAAAAGTTCGCTCTGGTAAAGGTAAGGCCAGAATTGTATGTACCTGATATTGAATAGGTTTTGTCAATAATTTAGTGAAAAACTATTAAGTTTAATTCAGTATACTAGTTTTCTTCAAAACAGTTTTTTACAGAACCTATGTGGAGCGAGCGTAGCGGGGTCAGATTTGTTATAGCGCCACCTCGTGATTTGGGGAAATTTTTATTGGTCAGCATCATTTGTACTTTTCAAAATCTTTACACTCGTTGTGAAAGTGCATGCAAAATGGTTCATGGTAACACCATGGTGACACCAACATAGAACATGGAGGTCTATTTCTACCTCCATGCTTGCTGTCAAGTCATTAATGCTAACCATCCATATTACAGTATCTATTACTCAACAGATAATTTTAAATTTATGGTTTAAAATTGATACAGCAGTATTTATTTAAATTGTTGTTTATAATACTTACATGTGTTATTATTCCCATTACAGTTAGTGGAAGTTTCACGCCGGAATGGATGGAGGATATTGGTATGAGTGCAGATTCCGGTAGGTCCACCAGCTTGTTGGCCATTGTCAAGATGCCATCACTTATGAGCTGTTTTAGTGCAGGACAGGGTCGAACATGGGTGCTTTTACTTGCCATGATGATGTCGCTGCCTCCTTTGTTGAAGTTAGGGAGCAAGGTTACTTGACCCACATGATATGGCTCACAGACATTATCATACGACACACATTTTATGTTACTAGTGTGGTCGGACAGGCTTAGCTCGTGAGCTTTATCTGTTTGTTTTTTTCTTGACAGTCTGAGCTCTTAAGGCTCTAGGATAGGCATTTTGCTTCGTGGTGATTTCTTTGACATCCTTTGTGGTGTCCATTTTGTTCTGTAGACATAAGAAGTTAAAAGCAAATGACCCGATTAGTTTTAAATTGAACAACTTGAGTTTTAAAGTTTGCTAGACTAAAAATTTACATGTATTTCTTTGTCTAATTGTTTAAATGCTTTGCTTAGTAGGGGACACATTGAATACACTACACACGATAACAAATGTTTTGTGGAGATATGTGTATTATAATAATTTAAATGTGTTTTGGTACACACGTCCATACATTAATGTTAAGACTCTAAGATGTCCATTCTGTATTACATAAGCTCTCAAGTCAGTTAGGCTGATGCCCGCATAGTTTCCTGACTGTTGAGCATGTAATGTGCCCTCTGATCATCGGGTCACCGTGTTCATGTTATTATTGAACAGTTCGGCTGATCAGTTATAGTTTTTGTATACATTATACTTACATAGGCTGTGTGTGCGCTGAATTGAGGAAGCAACCTGAATGTAGTGATCTGCTATGATGGTAGCAAAGAGTTGATGACACTGATGAATGATGTTTTTTACCAGTTTATATAGTTTCTGAGGGAATTATGTCCGAATTTCTTGGTGCCAATCATAGTCAGGATTGTCGACAGATGTAGCTTAACCAATAAAAAAATCAGAGAGTCGGCCAATCAAGGGAAGAGTTTAGTCTAAGCCAATGACGAATAAGATTCCCAGAGTTGTTTGTTAGCCAATGAATGCACAGTATTTGCTGTAGCCAATAATGTTGAGGATTGTAAAATGGATTGCACTTCATCCAATGAGAAATTTGCAGTTTTGGCCAATGGGGAAGAAGTTAGTCAACCAGTGATTGCAGAGGTATTGTAATGTAGATTGTAATTATAAGCGAGTGATTAAAATGTTATGTTCTAGAAATACAATCAGACTTGTGTACATCCTAAAATAATCTGTCATAGGATGTTGATTTTATAAACATAAGATGACGATGTTATGAGACATTTTTGGGGGTTAACATTTTGAAATTAGGATGTCATCTTCATAAAATATAATATGTGGCGTCACGATAACAATAAGTATTTTATTAAAAAAAGAACAGTTTAAGAAGTGCATAAATGCAATAAGAAATGATGTGTTTGAGCAGGGATTTTAAAGTAGTAGACATAGTTTGTTGGACAAAAATGAGAAGACAGGTGGTCAAAACATAATTTGTAGTAAAATGCAAGCTTATTGTTTCAGATGTTTGTAAAGTAAAATATGGAAATCAGTGACAAGTAAATGATGTTTGAGTAAATATCTATTATTATATGCAATAAGATACAAGTTTGATACATGAATGTACAGTTTATATATGGTATTATTTAAGTTAAAGACTGCATTTTGTCAAAAAAATTTGCAAGTTCTCTTTTAATCAATCTTTGCAGGTAATGTGTTGAACATGTCTCGAAAGTGCAGTTTGGCGGGAGTTTAACTTTTTGACCAATCAGAACCTGGCAGAACAATCTGCCTAGTAACAGTAAAGTTGGTGTTTAATGTAATGTTGTTTCTTTCCATTATTATGGAAGTGGACATTTTTTTTTCAGACGTCACGATGACGATAGTTTTTTTTTCCACAAAATGCAAGTTCAATGTTCATAGGTTTTTTGAGTAAAAAACGGGAACCATTGATAACAAATGATTTGTTTGAGTAAATTTCAAAATGTCTGTGTAAATGCAAGAACAGAAGAGTATTCCAGTAGGCCTAACTGCACACTTTATACACGGTTTTGACAAAATTAATAATGCAGAAATTCTTAAGAGAAATTAAATATGTTTTTGTACACGTCTTGCAAATGCCATCATTGATTGACATCATGCATACAATCCATAGGCATGCAGATAAACCAGGCACGGCGTCAACAGTATTGATGACCGACTTTTCAAAAGCCTTTCGACAGAGTAGACCATACGACAGCTGTCACAAAGTTGATTGACTTGGGCGTTAATGGTAGTCAGGTGCAATGGATTGCGCACTTCTTGTCGTGTCGTCGTCAAAGAGTAAAATACAAAAGTAAAATGTCCGAATGGCGTGAAACTGTCGCTGGTGTTCCTCAGGGCACTAAACTGGGACCTGTGGTGTTTATGGCACTTGTCAACGATGCCGCCGTCAACGTTCAAACAAGTGACGACTCTGACAGTCAGGTCCACCGTTTCAAATACGTGGATGATTTTACTTTGGTGGAAACACGACCAGCTAATACCGATTCACACCTATCATCGTTACTTACCCAGGTACAGGACTGGTCCACCTCAAACTTGATGCGACTTAACCCCCAAAAGTGTGTTACAATGGATGTGTGCTTTGCAAGAAACATCGGTAACCCAACCTCTCTCTCTCTTAACGATGTGATGTTGGAACATAGCAACACAGTCAAACTCCTTGGGGTTTTCATACAAGCCGACCTCAAGTGGCAAACACACGTCGATTACATGGTAAAACGTACCAACAGCTGTCTGTATATTCTGCACACACTTAATTATCACGGCATTTCCGTCTCCGACCTTATCACGGTCTACTCTTTTGTAAGACCAGTCGTGGAGTACGCTGTTCCTGTGTGGTCGGGAGGTCTTACTAAACATCAGTGCCAAGTACTTGAACGCACTCAGAAGCGAGCGTGTATAATTATTTTAGGAGACAAGTACACACACTACTCAGAAGCACTGATAAAATGCAACCTTGACACCCTTGAAAACCGTCGCCAGCAGCTGTGCATCACTTTTGTTAATTCTATACAACACCCCTCTTCTCGCTTACACCATCTCCTACCCCCAAAGAGACCCTGCGTTTACAACACCAGGAAGTACCTCGCAGTTTGTGGAACCCCGCTGCCGAACCTATAGATTTCACAACAGTCCAATTCCTCACTTATCGTGCATGCTGAACTATAATGAAATATAATGTATAACTGTCATAAAAGTGTTACTCCAGCTTACCCCCCCCCCCCATTTAGACTGGTGTATTGTTTGTTCTTTGTTTTTTACACGCTGTATAGGCTATTTTTTCACCCATTCCAAGTTGCTGTTTTTGTGCTGTTGTGTAATGTTTAGCTCAATTTTGTTTCCCTCTCTTTTTAGTTTTTTTTTTTAGTGAATGAGGTTTTTAGGCCTATTGTATTGCTTTTAATTCATGGAAACCTGTTTTCTTGTAAGCATTCATAGCATAGTTGTTTTACTTATCTACATTTGATAAATATATTTTTCTCTTTCCATTGTTTTTTTTATCTTTTATATATATAATTTTTACAAAGGGACGATATGTAGTTTTTTGTTTAAACTTTTTATCTGTAAAAATTGTCTTAATTCAGCCTCTGGCTGCGATGGCGTTTTTATCAATAAACCATTTCAATTCAATTCAATTCAATTCAATGCATCCGGTTTATGTCGTTAGTTTCATTCATCTTGAGCAATTTGTCTCCAATCCTGGTGTCGGAAGTTAGTAAATGCTCAAATAGAGTGAGGAAATAAAAATTTGCTGAAGCCGGACTCGAAGCTGCGACCTCTCGGATATCGTACGAGTGCTTTATCAACTGAGGTAACCAGCCCTAAGTTGGTGTGGGCGTTCCTGGGCAATGTTAAACCTCTGTGCTCGGTTAAGGACCAGTCAAACAAATTTGTAGATAAGCCATGGATCAATTGTTTGTTTGTTTTGGTTTTTTTTTTTGCATGTTTGTTGGCTTTTTAGGTGTTCGGGCATTAAGCCCGAACAACTCATTGTTATTGTTCGGTTTTTTAGGTGTTCGGGCATTTAAGCCCGAACAACTCATTGTTATTGTTCGTTTTTTTTTTTTTTTTTAGGTGTTCGGGCATCAAGCCCGAACAACTCATTGTTATTGTTCGTTTTTTTTTTGTTTTTTTTTCCTTTTTTTTTTTGCTTATTCTTTTCAGAGTCGTTTGTCCGCAAGCAAAAGCATACTTGCGAACCTTGGATCAACTTGAAACTTTATGTGAAGTTAGACCATAATTAGCAGAAGCTGGGTTAGTTGTGACGTTGTGATGACGTCATCGAATGTCAAATTACAAGCGATTTTAGGTCAAAAAGTGACCATATGCAAATGCTTGTATGTTTGTAAATATTAACGCTATGATGCTCATAAATGGGCATCGGATAGATCGAGACTGGGGCAACATTTGAAAAGTTAACGCCAAAATCGTATGACCTCTACTTCCGGTCTTAACGGAAGGTCAAAGTCTGCCTTTGTGTTTTTTCGTTAAAAAATTCAAATTTTTGTCATAACTCAAAATTGAAATTGATTTGAACATTGAAACTCATAAGAGAATTGAACAATATCATCAAGACGCCACAAACATGATGATGTCATGATGACGTCATCGGGTATTGAATTACATTAAATCAATGTTTAATATTTGTAAAAAAACATAACTCATGAACCACATGTCGGATTTTTACAATCTACACATCATCGGATTGGTCGTTAAAAGGTCAACAAACGCTACACACAACATGACCCCAATTGACCTTTACTTCCGGTTCAAACCGGAAGTTGAAAGTTTGAAAAATTCATATCTCAACAACTACGTACTATTTTAACATGAATTTTGCATGAGGTATATGAGTTATCCTCCCGAAACTTTTGCACAGAGATTGTAGCATTTTATTCTTTGCATCTGGTCAAAACCGGGCGTCAAAGCGCTTGTGTCGGTTGACTTTCATTGTATGACGACGCACGATAGTGTAGGCCAACACAAGAATACTCCGACACTGTAACCAAACGAAAAGAACTGCCAGTCAAGACACTTGTTACAGACCAACGTAATGCCATGTGCGCCTTCTCTGAAGTGACGTGATCCATTCATGCAGTGTTAGACACACCACGGGTCACCGTACTTACAACGTGGTGCAATCTCATCAATGGCGTACTACCAATACCAAATAGATCTGAATTCCGTTCATATTCAGCGTCTAATATTTCTCCTATTCGCCTTTCTCGTGGCTTAATGATAAAAATGGAATAAAGACGAAGTTTCGCTGAGATGGCCACCTACTTCAGTGATTCATATGACTAGTAATTATGTGAGAAAATGCAAGCAGAAAAAGACGAACTTTGGTTATGTTTTTATCACACTCCGAGAAGGAAGGATGTGTCATTGGATCGTGAAGGGTGTTTCGGACCCTCCTCACGGCACGTGTTTATCGTTGCTACACGGGCTAAAACGGTAAGTTTTTGTGTGAACATCATTGCTTCTTAAAATGATTATTTTATTTAATGCACAATTACTTTATAAAGTGTATCATGTATCATCAAGTGGTGGAGGTGGTGAGATGTTTTTAAAACTGAGAAACGTTTAGTATGAACATCGAAGAGAATTGGGCAATGGAGGATTGGTATGATTGTTGGCTGTGTCAATAAAGTCAGACAGTGGTCAGACCGATGAATGTTTTCCGTCAACTCTGTATTATGACATAACTATTTGAAAACCCTTCGAAAAAGTTTCCACTAATAAGGTTTCGTTTATCAGTTGTTCACATCAAAAACAGGATGTGCACCTTCCACTAATTTTTTCTTGCGTAATTTCCTTACTCTGATATGTTGTATTGTTAATATGCGCCTTCGAACAGGTTGGTCCTGGAAAGAGCGCAATACAAAGTCAATAAATTATTATTATTAGTATGTAATCATGAAATGTTGTAAGGCTCGAATTTTATTTATTTCAGCAGTTTCAGCTTGACTTAGTTTGCTTTGAGTCATACTTTGTTTATAATTGGGGTTTTTTCTTCTTCAGAATTTACAAATCATCCAGTACCCGAATGGTCTCCAGTGAAAGATTTCATACTCGTTGTGTACCATTCCCTAATTCCTTGTTGAGTGTATGATGCACCCTACATACACGTATAAATAGTTATTAACTCATTAAAAACATTTTATTAGTCAAAATTCACTAGAGGCTTAAACTTGCCGTCTTCATGACTTGCCTTTATCTTGCAAAATTATTAAAAACAAGTGTCTTTTCTTTCAATATTATAAATTTAACAAACCGTTCTGTATGAAGACTAAAAACCAATAGCTCATACCATGTTCGACTTATTTTGACGACATCATCATCAGTGAATATGTATTGAACAATCAAAGCATCATGCACCGATACATAATGAGAAGCCAAATCACAGTATTTGAAAACCTGTTAAAACTTTTAAGAGTTGTAACTTAATAATGTCAACATGATTTGCATAGTCGGATTTAATAATCAATAAAGAAACAATTTCCATTGAAAAAACAATAAACTTTAGTGAGTGGCATACATAATAATTGTACTTGTGAGTAATTCAAATGCTCGTTTTAAGATCTGCAGCCAAGAAGGGGATGGGGGAAATGTTCCTCTATATGACTATGAAATGACAATGGACCCTTCGTTTTTCACTTGGAGCATATTTAAATACCTATGTCTTGATAACAACTTTTCTAACTTCATAATGACGTCATCAGTTTTCAAATAACAAAAATCTTCAAAACATATCTATCATGATTTTTAAGCATGCGCACTTTTGTGTGTATCCTTTCTCTATGGAATAACTGAGTGTTATTTACATCATTTAATCAGGCTTCCTGTCCAAACGAAAGTTAAATTCAGTGTAGGCCTACTATCAGTTAAGTTTATTAATATTTACATGAAAAACGTTATACACTGTATATGGTTAATTAGAAAGGGGCTTGTAGAGCTCAATCCATTAAGTAGTGGCGTTAGCACTTACTTCTTGGTAAACTTGGGTATTAACGTAAGAAAATTTCATTTTAATTTCTTTTTCATCGATTCAAATGTTCTGACATCAACACAATTACACTGACACCGACGATACCCGAACACCTAGTGTTTGTTTCAACAAACACTAAAGCTTTATTTTTTTTTTTGCTTTTTTTTTTTTTTTTTTTGGGGGGGGGCAATAGTGTAGACTTTCCAATAGTGCTGCTTTACATGGTGTTACTCTTATTTAGGTCATGTGTGAATGATCCACAGATCTCAAGCGTGCACAACATTAACTAATCTTTCATTTTTTAAACTTTTACTATAAAAAATGCCCAAGTTTTTGTGTGACTAGAGAAAGTAATTGTCGTTGAAACCTAATTTTTTCAAGTCAGCTGTTCAGATTTGCTCTTGGTCGACTGCATGGAATGAATCTGCCGAAGCTGAAATAACTTGCTGAAAATTTTCATGGACCACCCCACAACTTCAAAAGCCAAAGTTTAATAACAAGTCAAAGCATAAAGTCCCTAAGATGTAAGATGTGAAATTTAAGTTTAATTACACAGTATCTTAATAATATAACTGCAAAAAGTTTTCATAGCAAAAAAAACAATTGAGGGCAGAGTAATAGGTAAAATAATTTGGCATAGGCCCCTCTAAGCCTCCGATTTTTGGACTCGTTGGTGCCAGGTGTGTGATAGGAGATTCTGTCCCCAGGAAATTATTTCCACCCATGTGGCGATTTGTGTAGAAATATGATCTGATAGCGCCCTGTTTGAACAATTTTTGTCCTATCCATGTTAATTTTTGCAGCAAGGGTGGACACAAAAATCGAATTGCTCCGTTTTCGTAGTTGTGTGGTATAGGAACGGACGTACACCTATGGTATATCATTGAATCCGTCGTGGTCGGCTGTGTGAGACGTATATGGCTCAGACTTAAACTTCAACAGGAGGTTAGTAACGTCAATTTATACATAGGTGTTTGAAATTAATATGAAAATTTATAATTCTTATTTTGTTACAGACTTGCTAATATGTGTATATAGTGTTTGCCATTTATTGTTAATCTGAGTTACATGAAAGATTGGGGGTTGCAGTAACATTAGTATTTAAATTAGTAATAGTAGTACTAGTAGTAGTACGTACCAGGTATTAGTAGTAGTACAGTACTTCTAGTCCCTCCATTCTGTATCCTGTAAATATCATACTGTAACGTTACATTTAACAGCTACACCTTAAAAACAGATTAGTTAAAAACAACCAATATGTTGATGACCAACCAAGCTTATTACTTGATTTAAAGCGAATAACGGCAATATACACTTTTGGTGAAGTGTGTGTAAATGTTATCATACTCAACAAAAATCAAGAGATATGCAATAACACCTATCTATGAGAGTTTCAGCTGATTTGCTCATTTTGTTTAATACAAGAAAACAGTAGAACACAGAAGTGCATTCTGCATTTTCGTGTCGTATTTTTTGTGTTTCTAATTCTAACATGTCTATAATGTAAATCTTTTTTATTCAATGTGCTCTTATTTCTTTCTAAGCTACGTAATTTGTTACTCTGTTTTTTGTTTGGTTTTTATGCGCCTCGGAATAAGTTTAGTCTTAGATAGATGGCGCTTTACAAGTTTTAATTATTATTATTATTATACACATATATATATTATGGCACAGTTTTACGATCTCGCGAGATCAAATCTAAATGATGTTTTACTCACCGACTTTCAAAATTCATAGTTTTTTTGGAATGGAAGATTTCTACCATGACCATCTTTGTAGTTTGTACCATGTCAGTTATGTGTGAATCTGTGAACATTTATCTCTTTTGATCTTGTGTTTATACAGAGCAAGAAAGGACACCTGGTCAATTTCAAGACCAAAATCAAATCAAGTGGTATTTTATTTTTATTAACTTTTATTAACTTTGCTGACACAATTTATTTCCACGCAGAAGTATTTCTAAGAGTTTAGAGATTAGTAAAGAAGGTCAGCTTTAGAATTTTGTTTATGTGAGTTTTATAAATTGTAAAAAATAGTTAGTGGCCTGACGTTTCGACCCTAGCAGAGTCTTTCTCGAAGGCTAAATGACAAGACTACAAACAAACAGGTACATGTATACATTACTGATGTAACAAAAGCAGTCAAGTGGAAATGGACGATGCTGAGGAAAATACAAAGAGAAAGCAGGCGGCTGAACACAAAGGAGGGTAACAAAAGGGAGGGGGATTGGGGGAAGGGGATGGTTGACCACAAGAGGTGGTGAACACAGAGGACAAAATCAATGATGGGAAGAAAAAGGTACAAGTAGTTAATTGGTGAATGAGGCAGACAGGGGGGGGGGCTTATCTGTGGTGAAAAGGAGATGGCAAAGACAAAGTTATTAGTCATTTCCTTCTTGGATGTTCAGACCATGGGGTTGAATGGTCTGGAGACGTCTTATCCATAATTTCTCTCTACTCAGACGAACAATCTCTCTGGTTTCCTAGTGCCTCAATGCCCTGTAAAATCATGTCAGAAATTGAGTGATAAGGAAGATTGAAATGATGTCCTACGGGTGTATCCAGCTTATGGGTGTTGACTGTGGATCTGTGGCCGTAGAAACGTCTCTTGAGTGTAGTTCTCGTTTCACCTATATATTGAACACCGCAAACTTTGCAAGATATTAGATTAGATTAGTGGTGGTGCAGGTGACATGACCCCTTGTCCTGTGGGTGGTACCACCGGTATGGCAGGTGAAGGAGTCCGATTCTCTGATGTGTTGTCTACAGACGATGCATTTGGAGGTATTGGAACACCTGAAAGTTCCCTGTGGCAAAGGGGGATTAACATTATCATTAAAGGGGGGACTTCTGCCCGGACAATGAGATCCCTGAGACTGGGTGGCCGTCTGTAGGCAACTATGGGTTCTTCTTGTACAGCACGTTGAAGTCGATCTGTTGTGTGAAGAATATGATGGTTAGAACTGGTTATTGTACGAATGGGGGGAAGTGAGGGGTGGAAAGTGACAACAAAGGGACTGCCAGGGAGCTATGACCCCGGGAGCAAGGTGTTTCTTAAGTTCCTGTGAGTGGTTATAAATTGTAACCCCAATGTTGGAATCTTTGCATGGTCATTTCCATGTGATTCAATTTTTGCGGGGAGGATTGTTGGCTCTGAAAACAGCTAGTGTGGTCTGATGTTTTATTGTATACTCCGAACATCTTGAGGAGAAAGTTTGGCTGATTTTGTGTATTATGACATCCAAATAGAACGAGGCATTTTTGTTTTCTTTTATTTTCTTTTTTTGGGGGGAGGGGGTTTCTATTCATTGTAAGCTTTGTCATATAATACACTAAATATTGATCATTTGTCATGTGTTTCATGTGTGAAAATTAGGTGTTTATTTCATTAAAGAAGCAAGTGTGCCATTAACGAGTAGTATTACATACATCATTTGAAGTTGAGAAATTTGTCAAACATATGAGTATGTGTACAAATTGTTTAAAATCCATGATTAAAGTTCTGTATTGGGTTAATTAGTGATTTGATGAATGCATACTGTAAGTTTGGTATTATTTAAAAAAAAGTATATATCTTAACATAAGTCTAGATTGTTGCACATGGGTACAAGTGAACTGGTGTTACATTGTTTTGAGTGATATTGATAGAGAACAGTTGATGAGGTTTATCACTTGTGTGTTTGTGTATCAAAGTTGATGCTTTAAGGCACAACAGAAACAAAGCTTCCATGCTACTGGATCTGTTAAAAAGGTTTTGTGAGCTGCGATTAGGTACTGTTGGTGCAGCATGCGCCCTGACGTGATGAACAGATGGAAGTGAATCAGTAACTAGGTAGAGTTCTTAATTCCAAGTACATTACATGTACAGGTCTGCCATGATCATGTCAACAGTTCTCACTCAAGTAAAACTGAACAAAATGTTGCTGGGTATTATAGGTCTGTATGGTGAAGTTGGTTAGTGAGTTAAATGGGTTGGTTTTAAGTGTAGACTTGTATTACAAATACATGGAAAACAAATTTAAGAAATGATTTTAACAGAACATAAATGTTTTTACATGATGCTGCCTGTGAATACATAAAAAATGAAAAATTAGAGCAGTTAAAACTAACAATTTTGTGGTGTAGTGGCTACATTGTGACAACTAGCATTATGCTTTGAGTACACGGTCAAAGTGTTCATTGGTTGGTATCATTTCTTTTTCAAATTTGTTCAGAACAACATTCCCAAGTACAGTCAAGCTGCTTTGAGGAAGGAGACAAGGAGGTTTTGGGGACAGACGGAAATGGAGCAAGATGGAAGGACGTGCCGTGCCAGATGCGTGTTCCCATCTGATCTTTCTTGTTCTTTTTCCTCTGGTGTCTTGTCTTCAGTGATCTGGTTTGTTTTTCGTTCACATACGGCTGGTATGACTCAAGTGTCTGTGCTTGAGGACGTCCCTGAGAACCATGCAGAAATGAATGCTATCAGGGACAGCTATGCAAAACCATGTTGAAATATGTCGTATACAGTTCCAAACTGTTGATAAAGTTCCAAACTATGCGAGTAAAGTTCCGAACCATGAGTATGATGTTCAATGCCATGAGAACAGCGATTATCAGTGCCACAAAAAGTGTGAAGTTCAGTGCCATAAGAAGTGTGAAGTTCAGTGCCATGAGAAAGGTGATATTCAGTGCCGTAACAACTATGAAGGTCAGTGCCATGACAACTATGAAGGTCAGTGCCATGACAACTATGAAGGTCAGTGCCATGACAACTATCAAGGTCAGTGCCGTGACAACTATCAAGGTCAGTGCCATGAGAATTACATGTACGAAGGTCAGTGCTATGAGAAGTGTGAAGGTCAGTGTTGCAACAATAAAGGCCAGTCTCAAGCAATTCAAGACACTGATCAGTGCCAAACAAATGAGAGACATCTAACCCATGCTAAATGTGAATGGTATGAGAAGTGTGCAAGTCCTTGCAACTGGATTTTGCTTAAGAATGCTAACAAAGCTCGGAGGAAAAGGCTACAAAAAATTATAATAAAACCTAAAATTCACATGAGTAGTCTTGACAAGAGGAGACAGAAATTGAGATGTAACTTTGACAACCCTGATATTCAGAAGTGCTTTAGAAGAAAGTACCAGGTTAGTGTTTTATATAGACGTAAAGTTGTGTGTGTGCTGAGACTGAAGAGAATAACTCGACTGTCAAGAGTAAGTAATCTGAAAGGTCCAAGGCGCCTTAACAAGTATAACTGGACAGAGCATTGTGGAAGGGGTAAAGTGTTGGAATGTACACAGGAAGTTTTTCAGCGATGGGAGAGAAAGAAACTATCGAGAGGGAACAAGAGGAAGTTGAGAAGAGAGGCATTCAGACAGTCTCATAACATCAAGAAAGGTGGCAAGGTTATAGAGTGCCGTATGAGTAAGGGAGACAGAATCTTGCATGCAAATGTGCATAAAGATATTTTTAATCAGACGAGGAATTCTGAATACTGTTGTAAAAAAAAATGAAAGATGCTGAAAAACAAATCCAAACCAAGAATTCATACAAACATGAGAAGATGAACAAGAAGTTTGTAAGAATTAATAATGTTACTTCTAGTAAACAAACCAAATGTCAGAAACAAAGTAAGATGATAAATAGGAGAGCACAAAATGACGCTACTAAATATAATATTGCATATGGCCATAAAACACAGTGCTGGCTTTGTGATAAGATAATTGATAAATTTGAAGCCAAGTTTACAATGTGAATGTAGTTTGTGGTACCATGCTGATTGCATTTCATTTACAGAAGTAGTTGAAGTTATAACAAAGCGGTCATTTGAATGGATATGCTGTAAATGTCGAGTAAATAATTGTCAATCTTTGCACTGTGATTTTGGTATTCCCTCAGATGAGAACATGTACTACACACTGGACAGCTCCACTGAAGAGGTGGTAATTGAGCTTACAAGTGATCATCATGAGGAGACTACACAGGAAAGTGAAAAAACAGCATGCACAAGTTGTAAACCATTGTTATCAGGTATGACAAAGCATTGGGCAGAACAACAGTGTGGAGGATATAACCTAAGAAAGAGGAAAATTAAGACACAAGAAACAGATGAATGTAACAAAACGAAGAAGAAACCAGAAGTAAAAAGTACATGTACAATGACTGGAGAAAGCGTAAATGGTCATGGTCATGGTGGGAAAGAAGTATCCTTTGGTACATGTGAAGTAAAGAAGAAACCATTGTCGCCTTGTAATGAATTAAATGGAAAAAAAGGAAGAAAGATGCAAATTCAGCAGCAAAACAAAGTTTAGTGGTACAGGGACATTTTCATCAAGGTCATTTAAAATTTGGTGTCAATACTGGAAAACAGTGTGTTACAAATATCTTGAGTGCTATGATGTAGTTGTATTAAAGAAATGAGACAGTGGATAAGTAATTACATTGATTTGATATTGAACACTGGTGATGAATTGTATGGTCTTACGTCTAAAAGTTCAACAATCATTGATGACTATTTGTTAGTAAGTGAATTGCCCAATGAACTGATTTCATTTAACAAAAGCTACACAATGATCTATCTAGTCTTGGTGCAAGACGTCACTATCTCATACTCGTAACGTAACGTGATAACCCTACAGAGGGCGCACTTTTCTTCTTGAATTCATTTCGGTTGACGACTGTCTGTAGTAACGTCTTGGATATCTTGTTTAAGAAGGCGTGGCCAAGTTATTTCCATGAAGCATCAAGTCATGTTTTATTCATATTATTGACTAAAATGACAAGCTTGCAAGAAAAGCAAGATATGAAAGGTCACGAGGTCGTGGACACGATCGAGCATGATTGTATGCAGTATGCACGCGCACTCACGTTGATTGACCATGACTTCTTTATCGCTATCAACGCACTAAGCAAGTGATTCTGAAATTATTCAAGCTAAATTACATGCTTGCAGTCGGTTAGGTTTATCGGTCGGTCATTGTTTAATGGACGTTTGAATCTTGTACATTGCCGATGCCAACCATGTAATTTTAGAAAAGGTTATCTTTGCATCTGAATTACGGTACTTATCATTCTACCATTCGACATGCCCTGAAAATAAACTATTGGCAATAACAATTCTACTTTGTTTACTTTTACCTTTCTTTGAAACTACACGAATGTAATGAGGACTTTTGTAATTTTCTGTAGCGGGATAATTTATTGCATCTTTTATATGTAGGTCTAATTCACAAAGAAAGAGGGGTGAACTCAAGACTGTGTTTGGATCATGTTCGTACGGCCATCACTCCAACATGCTACTTTAGTATTTTATAAGTTGCTGCATATATAATGAGCGTTTCAAATACCGGGCGCCAGCGTCGTTGTCTCAGTGTGTGTTGCTCTTTGCGGTTTTGACTGGCTTTTCAAATACCGCGCGCACTGTGCATAGATATGATGCAGTTTCTCTATTGCAAGGTCAAAGTGCATAAATAAATGTAATACAACTTTTTAGCCAGCCTATTTTTTACCGTACATGTACATGTGTGTGGAAATCTATGTTCATGCGTTATTGTTAATACGGCCATTCCTTCATTCCTTCACTGTTCATGTAAACCTTCAAAAAACAAAGACTAAGTTACAGGCACTAGACACGTTTGGTAATTGTCAAAGACCAGTATTCTCACTTGGCGTATCTCAGCACATGCAAAATAACAAATCTGTGAAAATTTGGGCTCAATGGTGGTCATCGAAATTGCTAGAAAATAATAAAGAAAAAACACCCTTGTTGCACAATGTGTGTGCTTTCAGATGCCTAAAAAAGGCTTCAGGCCTGAAGTCTTTCTCAGATTCAAATATTTTAGTGAAATTACCCCTTTCTCAAAAACTACGTTACTCCAGAGGGTTTCTCACAATGTTTTATACTATCAACAGCTCTCCTTTGCTCGTTACCAAGTAAGTTTTTATGCCAACATATATTTTGAGTAGTGATTATTCTAAACAAAAGGTAAGCAATTTCAGAATAATCTAGAGAATTTTTAAGTCCAAACCCTAACCCACTGTCAAGCTCTTTTCAGAATGCATTTTATTCACTTTATAATAATTCCTTGCGAGAAGGTACTTTTCGCCACAATACCATTCACAACAACGTCCCATAGCGAGCTAGCTGTTAAAACACATGGCGAATCATGAATAATTCACAAAAAGGTGCAAACTCGATCGTTGATTGGCTTCCCCGGAAAGTCGGGGGAAAAACAATGAAACACTTAAGCACCCTCATACAAGATATCCAAGACCTTCGCGCAAGCTGGAAATCGAACCGAGGATAGTGACGCCCTCTGTTGTTTGAATTGATCCATTTCGGTGCGAACTACCGTCGATGGATAGTGGACTCACTGTTGTTGGAATTGATCCATGCGAAGGTCTTGGAACCAAGACTATGATCTATCATGAATCAGTCAGTGGAATGTTTGAAGACGATGGAACTTTGTCTGAATTTAACATGGTCAGGTTAGGTAAAGCTCTCAGAGATATGATGCATGTTTTATTTGTTTTAATGGAAACACATTTGGTGTGATTGCGCAAAATGGAATGTTTTATATTTTTGATTCACATTCTAGAAACTGCAATGGCTGTCAAGATCAAGAAGGAAATAGTTTGATGAAATGTGCACCAAGGTGGCAAGATGTTTACAGGTATTGTACTCATTTGGGACAATCAATGAATTTAGCTAACAATGAGCAATTTGAAATTACTGGCGTTACTCTTTGTCAAGACAATGACGCTTGTACAAGTGTCGGTGAAGATGTTTTTGACTGTAGTACCCTGTCAAGTACATGTATGTGTGATATAGAAGACACTCTGAACAAAAAGACCAAGGAAAATATGCATATAGATGTTAGTTGTGAATATTCTAATGATTTGTCAGACAGTGGAGAATATGTCCTAGATAATGGAAGTGACATTGAGATTGTAACAGAAGTTGTAGATGAGTCGGATACTTTTAAGTTCAGCCCACTGACACTTGAACATCAAAAGGCACTGTGTAAATCTCTTGGAATTGGCAAAGTCAAACCCATATCAGAAATTCTTATGGAAAGTGGCTGTATCATTGGAAAGCCTGACCAAATAAGAACCATTACAGGTGATGGCAATTGTTTTTTCAGAGGTGTTTCATATGCAATATCTGGGACTGAATCTAATCATATGCGAGTAAGAATGGCTACTGTCAATCAGTTGTTGAAGCATGCTAGCTATTACAAGACATACTTGAGAGAACGATAGAGGGATGTGAAAGATTATGTCCAAAGGCAGAGAATGTTCAATTCAGGTATATGGGCCACCGAGGTTGAGATTATGGCATGGGCACATTTCCTTGCTAGTTGGTACATACTTTCAGGGCAGAGGGTACGAATAGGTACTGTGACATCCAATGAAGGGGTTTTAATTGAATCATTCAAGTGGAGTGCATTATGATGTAGTCTTATCAGTTCACATGCTACCAATGGAAATAAGTCATAGTGGAGAGCAAACTATTGATTTGAATGAATGTAGTGTTTGTGATAAAGCTCATGAAAGTAGTAATATTGATCAAAATGTTGGTGAGGATACATGCGCCTTGAGGCGTGACATCAATGATGTATTAACATATCATGATAAAAAGCATAAAGAAAATGATAACAGGGCAAAGGTTTGCTTTAAAGCACCAAAACGAGGGAAACATAAACAAAGTGCAGCAATGAAAAGAAAACATGATAGAGAAAGGAGAAGAAAGAAACATAAGGAAAAAGAAATGAAACAAATGCATTGACGGTAATAGTTATGATGCAAATGATCCAGCACTGAAACAAACTAGGTGTTCGGGAAGGCAGTAGATCAAAAAGTTAATTGATGTATTATATGGTAAAGCATCTAAATGGATAAATTTCAACCTAAAAAGCCATAAAATAACCTTTTCAAAGCATTTTACAGGCACTTTACAGGTTTAGACAGGTTAAAAGGTCAAGAAATGGTCACCAACATATCCATTTTTGTGAAGTACATTAAGCCCTTTCGTATGATGTATTGATTGATTGACAAAACAGCTCATGTGGTTGAGGAGATATGAATTTATGAAATATTGTGCTAACCCTGTGAAATACGCTAGCGCTAAAGCGCATTTTTCTGCTAAAGTTAGCGTGAAAATTTGCTTACCATTAAGCAGCTTTATAAAATTGGGCCCACGTCGAAAAATGTCTAGAACAGAGACGAAGCTATTTACAGCGCGCTGTAGTGATGTGCAATGGAGCGTGACTGTTGCACTGCACACACGCAACTTGTACACGCGGTTTTTGTGCTTTTAGGGGTAGTTAAGCAGTGAGTTAAATTTGCTTTTTACGAGTTTTAAGAGTTGCTTTGCCTCAATTTGGGGCTGTTTGAGGGATGTGGACTTTAGGGATTGGGGTATGCTAAGTATGTGAATCCAAGCTCAAAAATAACAGAACTAAAAATAGATCCATGCAATAAGAAGGTTAAAAACGTTGAAGGTGAACAGATCGTTGTTTCAGAAAAACACTGTTTATAATAACTATCATGTATAAGTTCAAAAGAATTATTTCACTTGAAAATTTAGAAGCAAAATGACTAGTTAACGAGGCGGATACAGTGGTTGTTTAACTTAACCTAATTGCTGAACACTGTGACCTCTTTTCATTAGTTATAATGAAAAATGTCTAACTTCTAATAATTTGTAGAGATTGATTTTTGTGAAAAAATTTGACTTTTCTAATTTGTCAGTTAGTTGGGAGCCATATTTGTATGTGTCTAATGAATCTTATTTTATTCTCTCCAGTATTATATCATTTTATACCAACATTAATAGTTACATAGTTTAAAGTACAGTACTGTTACTTTGATATATATATATATATAAAATGAGTAGGGGAGATGGCTTTAGCTTTCGATCCAATCCGAAGGCATAAACAAGAACAAACACAAACATATCCATTTATAGCAGAGTATCCAGAAAAAAGCGGGAAAATATAGCCAATCAGAGTTGCAAATTTACTGGCTAAGAACCAATCAGAGTGAAGAGGTGAGGACAAAGGATGGTCAGTGTGAAAGGCTGGATCACTGGACCATAAAGGTGGTACTGCATTGTAGGTATTACAATGCGGGAAGCATGAAAGGGTAGGATTAGAGGGCAAGCCACATAAGAAAATGCAACTAACAATAGGAGGCAAGATCAAAGTAATTATAGAATAAAAGAATCAGTGTAAGAAGTTAAAACTAGGCAAGAGGAACCTGCAGAAAGAGCGGGTTATTAACTCCTCTGCAAAGGGAATAGGTTATTGACAGGTTGATTTTTAAAAACTTTTTGAGAGAGAGAAAAGAAGTGTAGAAATGGACCATGTAAAGGGAACATGTAAATGACAATAACTGTATCTATTTTTTATCAATGAAGTAAGCAACAGAAAAAGCGTAAAAATAGACCAGTGGAGAGAACTTGTTATTTATAGTTATTGTGTTTATTTTATATCGAAGAAAAAAAGCCAGCAAAGGTGTAAGGAGTGTGATGGGAATTTATTTAACACCAGTGTTTACGTTGAGTCCGAAGGGTTGGACTGCCTTGAGTTGGTGAATCCAGTGTGATTCTCTGAGTTTGGGGTGTGTGTCGTCACCATTGCAGGCCTCAATCACAATGAGTTCAACATCTTTGACGCTGTGATTAAGGCTGTTGAAGTGGATGGAGAAGGGGTACAGTTTCTTGGTCTTTATGGAAGAGACATGGTTCGCAAAGCGAAGACTAAGTTTGGTCTTAGTCTCTCCTACATACTGTAGTCCACATCTTTTACAAGATATAACATAGACCACATTGGGTGTGCTACATAGGGAGTCGGTCTTGATATTGTAAAAAGATCCAGTGCTATGACTCTTCACTTTGAGTGCAGGTTTGATGTAGAGACAAGTTCTACATTTAGAGCGGGTACACTTGTGACAACCCTGTATCTCTGTTAGGGGTGGTGTTTGGCCTGTACCTGGGGGGAGTTTGGCCCTGACTAATTGTCACCCAGGTTTTTAGGGCGGCGGAAGGCAACCATGGGGTTCTCAGGGATTGGTGAGCGCAACCTCTTAGAGGAATGGAGAATATTCATTCTGCCATTGAGGATTGAGGAGAGTTTGGGTAGTTTAGGGTGGTAGGTGGTGACCAGGGCAACTCTATTGGTCGGGACTTTTCTGGATCCCGTGTTGGCCAAAAGAGTATGTCGTGGTATACGGAGGGCCTTGTTGATGGCAAGTCGAACCCTGCGTTCGCTGTGACCTCTAGAAACAAGGTGTTTCCTGAGGTCCGATGAGCGCCTTTTATGTAGGGTATCTGTGGAGCAGATACATCTTATGCGCAAGGCCTGACTATAAGCAATTGCCTTCTTACAGTGACTGGGGTGGCAACTGCTGGAGAGAAGGTACTGGTGGGCGTCAGTGGGTTTGCTGTACACATCCGTAACAATGCCGCTAGGGGATTTACTTATAGTAACATCTAGAAAGTTAACACTTGTTAGAGAGTATTCAGTAGTGAACTTTATGGTTGGGTGGAATGAGTTTATATGGTCGATAAACTCATCCAAGCTGTCTTGACTACCACACCAGATAGAGAAAATATCATCAATAAATCTCCACCAAACTAGTGGGCGTCTGGGGGCAGAGGACAGCTCTAAGTCAGACATGAAAATGTTGGCATAAGGCGGCGCCATTTTTGTACCCATGGCGGTACCCTGTATCTGTAGAAAATGCCTGTCAGTGAATGAAAAGTTCTTCTTAGTGAGAATGTGGCTGATGAGTTCCTTAATATGTATCACTGAGGGGCGAGATTGTTTGTATACCCCTTTGTATATGTTACCCTGAGAGCAGAGACACATGCATTCATGCCTTCTTTATGGGGTATGTTAGTATACAGTGATGAAACATCTAGAGTAACCAAAAAAGCAGAGTCAGGTATTTGATGTTTGACATACTCTAACTTATGGAGGAAGTCTGTGGTATCCTTTATGAAGGAAGGGATGCCGGAGACTAAGGGGTTGAGAAAGCTATCTACAAACTCAGAGATGCGCTCTGTAGGGCTACCATCACCAGATACAATGGGTCGGCCTGGATTGTTGGGCTTGTGTTTCTTAGGTAGAAGGTAGAAGCGTGCAACGATAACGTTGGCATTGTGGATTCTAACCAAGGTGTCACTAAATATATATATATATATTGTTTTTACTGTATCCATTTTCCCCCTACTCTTTACCTGTTCTTTTCAGAACATCTAAAAACAATTGCATTTTTCCGTTTTTCACAAGCTTTTTTCTATTTCTTTTTTTCTACATGTACAGGTTTTTAAATAATCTGTTATTTCCACAGGTTTCTTTACTTTCTCTCTTTTCAGGTTTCCAAATAACCCGTTTCTCCACAGGTTCTTAACTTGTTCTTTCTACATGTTTTTAAGTAACCCGTTCTTTTTTCCACGTTTCATAACTTTTTCCCTTTGCAGGTTTTGAAATAACCCTTTTTCCCATAGGTTTTCTTAACTATCTCTCTTTACAGGTTTCTAAATAACTCGTTTTTCCACACACTCTTAAAACTCCCGGGTCAAAATGTTGACCATTCTTCCGGGTCAAATAATTTTGACCCTTTTCCGGGTCAAAATGTTGGTTCATGACGTCATGCAATGTTCTGATTGGATAAAAAAAAGACACGTCACACAACCAACACTGCGGTCTTGTTTTCGAACTGCGCCATTTTGTGCTTTCGTTGGCGGTCAGTCTTAACATCAGTGTTTGTTAAAGATGTATTGGAGAAATGGGGGCTATCTACCTATGTGGTTGTATTCGAAGGTAAGTTAAAGCTACAAAATACAGTTTCATAAGATTTATATTACATAAAATGTGCGTGTGTGTGGTTGCCATTTGGGTGTTCATTACGGCCCGCAGGAGTGTAGGCCTAGTCACCACACTATCGCTCTTCCGACAACCGGTACAGTAGGCTACCTGCTGAGTACACTGTACAGTGGACGAGTGATTGCGGGTCGTTGTTGCCCTATCTCGAAATTTCTTTTGAAGACTGCCTTACATTGTCAAAGTTAGAGTTAGGATCGCAACTATAAAGTTATATAGCAAATGCACCTTTTCAGTTTTTGTTTGGTGTATATATCATAAAACATATCATTCTCTTTTCCATGATCCTCAAATCAGTCGATGAATCTGAAATAATAATACTTAACTTGACCTAGACTAAATACTAATAACAAACACTAAATGTTTGTTCTGTTGTTCATTTTTAAAGACGGTAAATTGTACAAAATTTTTGGTTGAATGAAAAAGTAATGAGAAAAATGTATTTAGGCCTACATACATGTGTAACAAAATAGCCACTCAAAAGTTATGCACTGTGTTTAAAATCAGAGCAATGACAACTTATGTTCTGCTGATGGTTTAATCTAAAAAAGAAAAATAATGACATTTTGTTAATATGATGATGAATTTAGACTAAGTTGTATTTCCTTATTTACTGAGACTAAAGCAAGGCTAAATATGCTTGTCTTGTGTTACTGTTAGTCGAATACTCTTATCGATAAAATGTTTTTCAATATTATTTTTAGAAAATGCCATAGACGAGGAGAGCTTTTTACTTCTTGATATGTGCATCGAGTCTCTGAAGGAGCTTATTCCCCATGTGGGACCACGGATGAAGTTCCTCAGGAATTTGAAACTGTTCAAGGAGGCCAACAAAACAGAAAACCATGAGGTATGTCGAATTTTAAGTTCGTTTAAGTAGCATAAATACAAAATTGTATTCTGTCTTATGATTGTAGAGTATAATTGCCGGAAAATATTAATACACAAAAGAATCATGTCTACCTTATTCAAATAGTTACACTTGTTTTCTTTTTAAAAGTGATCATGTGCTCCTATCTCCATACATTTTCAATACAAGGATTGTAAACAATATTTTCTTTACTTCCATCATCCATGTATAGCAGACAAGTTGCCCTCAATAAATTAAACCCAATAAACAACAAAACACCAGTCATGCACTTAGATACATGGGAACAAAATACTTTGGATACCATGAACTGTGATCTTAGGTGTAGGGTGTTGTGATGCAACTCGGAAGTTGTTTATTCAAGCATGGCTCGCATCCTGTGTAAGCCAATTTGTTTACCTAATAGGTACGTTCAGACGTGGGGTTAAACTAACCCTTAATCCAAAAGTGTTAGAATAACCCTCCGTTGGAATGCAAAAAACCAGTCCGCGAGGGTCAATTTGACCCAAAGAAGTGGGCTATTCTACACCGCAAAAAAAGGAGGACTAGCGCAGTTTAGCCCAGGTTTTACGACCTCCCTCCTGCTACGAGGCCTAGTAAACTATCATCGGAACGGTCTATTTTAGTCTACGTGACCCCCGACTGCAGCGAAAAAAGGTGACGTCAACTTAATGTTTATCAATCGTGTGTGTGTGTGTTTGTTTTCACATTCAAACCGGGGACCTATAACAAAAGAGGACAATAGGGTCCCCGGTTGGGTAAAGGTCCCCAGTTAGAAATTGTGTACAAAACCAATGGGAGCTGTTGCCAAAAAGTTAAAGTCCAAACAAAAGAGGGACAATAGGAGGTCCCCGATTGGAGGTGTTTACACACTTGGGTGTGTGTGTGTGTGTACGCTAGCTAGCGCGTGTCGCCTCCATTTTGATGTATCGTACTCGTTTGTGCATAGCTCGCTAGTCGACTTATTTTCCCCAGTAATCGTCGTGGTTTATTTCCTTTTTGCTCGTCGCCATTTTCCCAGTTGTTTTTAGATGGCCTCACAGTCCCAGCAGGAAAATCAACGTGGGTCAAACTGGCAGGGCCGTGAGGTATATGGCTCTCATCAATATTTGGGGCGACGAGGAATACCACCATGTGAATGAGGATCCTTTCTCAAGAAAAAAGAAAGTCATGGAGAGGATTTCAAGCCACCTTGCAGAATTAGACTACAGCAGATCAGTTACACAAATAGCTAACAAAATAAAACAACTGAAGACCAAATACAAACAGGTTTTGGACAACAACCGAAGAAGTGGGAGAGCCCGGATGGAGTGGGAATACTTTGATAAGGTTGACGCCATTTTGGGTGCTCGTCCGGCCATCAACCCACCGGCCGGTCAGGTGCTCGACTCGAACACCGTTGGCGTTGCAAGTGGATCCCGTGATCGTGGTAAGGCCTAAAGGGTAGTTTTTAAAATGTAGACTTTCACAGTTCATCAAATGGCTATGAGTATGATGAGCGATGTTTCTCTTTCTCAATATGGTCATTACCGTTTACTTTTCGCAGTATTTTTGAACTTTCAAAGAGCACCATGAATAATTGAATATCGTTTCCATGCAAAGTGTCTACAAATGCCAGGGTAAAATTATAAATTCAATTCAAAAACATTAAAGATGCATTCATGTGACATCAAAAATTAGTATTATGAAAATGAAAGACCATCAAAACATTGTTACTACCTATGAGTAGCCCCCCTCTTCATTTCTATAATTTATACACAGTTTTAATTTCCTTTGTTTTGTTTCTATGTGGGCCTTACAGATGATTTATCACAATCGTCTGAACTGGAAGATTCAACCTCGCAAGACAGCGATGACATCTCCATGATCAGTGAAGAGGATGCAGGTATGAAGGTTATAATATGCATTTATTAGATTGTACATATTACCCATTACATTTGGCAATACATGTACATGTACGTGTGAATAGGGAATTAGGAGTAAATACGGTTTTTCTTGGTTGTATTTAAAAAGTAAAATTATTAAACTGAGAAACAATAGGTAAATAAAAATGTCATGTAAGTTGTTAGTTACCATATTCACCTATCTTACACACGGCTATATTTATGTAATTGTTTAATTAGTTGGGCTGAGTTCATGTCGGTTAATTAATTTGGGGCGCATATGCATAATGGTTTGGGATATAATTATAAAGAAGACAACTGTGAGGAAAAAAATGAAGATTTTATGATTTGGCGATGACCTCTTTTCTTGTGACTCAGACTTAACCCAAGTGAATCGACTACAATGGCATTATCTAACTAATGCATGCCTTTTCTTATGCATGCCTTTTTATTAGAATTTACAGGAAATGCTGATCCTGAACGTCCTCGACAATTGTTTGAGGCTGATCCCTTCCATGATGATCCCTTGGATGAAGAAGCCGAGCCTGCTGAGCCACCAGTGCCTGCTGAGCCAGCACCTCCTGCTAACCAAGGACGTGTTGAAAGACAAGGTAAGACTTATACTGATGATTCATGTATTTCGTAAAAAAATGCTGTTCACAGGATTGGTATCTAATCTTCAAGGTTTTAAAATGATTGAACACTAGGTGTAGAGACTGAAATGCATTTGACCAATAAACTTTGGTCTCTGACTGTTGATCAGTTGAATTTGTGTCGACATGTACGTGTATCACTAACAATAATATGTGCTATAGTTAGTATTTACTACTTTCTGAAACAAAAAATACTATTTATAATCACTACACTAGGTAAAAAGGTGAAGGAGACTAAAAGTGACAAGAGCATCAACATGATGCTTAAGCAGTTTGTTGACAGCCAAGAAGCACAAGACAAAAGGTTTGTTAGTATGGAGAATCAGCGAGCAGAAGATGAGAGGAAGTGTGCGGAAAGGGAGTACAGAATACGAAAAGACGAGTTGACACTGGCAAGGGAGCAGCTGCAAGAGCAACGGAGAGCCAGAGAAGCCAGAGAAAAAAGGAGTGATGACATGATGCAGGCCTTGTTGCTGTCCCTCACAGGTCAAGCAAGAGTGGCACAGAATCAACATGTAAGACAGCCATTCTTGCACGAGACTTACATGCAAGCCAACATTCATGCCCCCATGCCATCCAGATCATCCCATACGCCCTATCAGCCATACCCAACGACCCATCCCCGACCCATTTGTGGCCAACCGTAACCAACCTTCCACCCAACCACCCCAGCAGAATTCTTCCAGATCCAATGCTGCTAGCAACATACCTTCATCCTCGGGAGCTGGTACCCCTGGGCAACCTGCAGACACCGGCTTGGCATTCTTCAATCTTTAAAGTGGGCATAAATACTATACACTTACAATGCTCTTTATTTTATACTCACGCTATTGAGTTAACCTGTTTTTGTTGAATAGAGAAGTTCATGTATCGGTTTTTTAAAATTTTGTACCTAGTATTTTATTATGAGTAAATCGGAGCGCTGTATGGGAACATACACAATTACAATATCAACTGATGGCAAGAATTATACCCCTTGAAAAGATTTAAATGCTTTTTCACAGCGCCTTGTATTTGGTCGTATTTTCATTTAAATAATAAACATGTTTTTCCCCCTCAAATTAATGCTTGTTATTGACCTTGCCAACCAACGGATTTGTACTGCTAGTCAATGCACATGTACACTTCTGAAACTAAACATAACATGAGTTGCCGGAGAGTGGTTTCGAATATGTCATTTTATTCAACAAATAAATAATAACCACAATACGTTTTTGACACATTATTTAAGGGTTTAATTTTTCTTTTTTTTAAATTTGGATAGACTTATCAGTAGGTAGTGTTAAAATACATGCAGATAGAAAAGTAGAACGTAGTATTTGTGCCAACTTCTTTCATTTCTTTTTATTTACTGTGTAAAAATGTGCAATGTTACTATGTCACAGCAGTTGTACATTATGCATGTAGTATTTTTTTTTTAAAGTTATGCCTTATTGCCATACAACATTATTTCAAGTCAACAAGCATCTACAATTATCTACAGGTATGCATCATGTACATGATTATATATTTATTTTTACAAACCAGTTTGGTGCTCATGTATTTGCAACTGCCAAACTATTTATACAGTAAAAAGCAACATGTTTATAAGTACATGTACAATAAGATAGAAAAGTAGAACGTAGTATTTGTGCCAACCTCTTTCATTTCTTTTTATTTACTGTGTAAAAATGTGTCATGTTACTACGTCACAGGTGTTACTACGTCACAGCTGTTATACATTGTGCATGTAGTTTTTTTTAAACAGTTATGCCTTATTGCCATACAACATTATTTCAAGTCAACAAGCATAATTATCTACGGGTATGCATCATGTACATGTATTATCAAAGCAGCTGAATTATTATATAATTGAACTATATATTTATTTTTACAAACCAGTTTTGGTTCAGGGTTGTTTTTTTTAAAGACAACTTTACAATGACTCGGTGCTCATGTATTTGCAACTGCCAAATTATTTATACAGGAAAAGGCAACATGTTTGTATGTACAACCTTTTTCTTGTTTTGTTGTGATATTGACATGTTTTCAAGAATAAATTTGTTCATCTTAACTGTGTTCTTGTAACAGTTCAGAAATCACAAGCTGATTGGTCCCTGCCCCCTGCACACAAAGTAGTAAAGTTTAAGTGTTGAAATCATTGGCTCAATGGCTTGTTACTTAAAGGCCCTGTACACTATTGGTAAGATCGAAAAAAGAAAGAAAAAAAAATGTTCACAGATTCACACATAACTTACATGATTTAAAGTAATTAATGGTAGAAAGGGTTCCTTAAAATATTTCTGCCTAAAATGCTATCGTTTCTGAGAAATGAGTAAAACAATAGTTTTTATCACGCGTGATAATTTGAAAAAACAGAAAACACATGAGGTCTCTTTTCACTATTTTCTCGTGACCTCGATGACCAATTGAGCTCAAACTTTCACAGGTTTGTTTGTTCATGCATATGTTTAATCACACAAAATGTGGACACTGATTTTGAGCCGTTACCAAAAGTGTACAATACCTTTAAGTAGAACTTGGCATAAAAAATGAAATAGAAAACGAATTTTGTTGCAGCAAAAAAACATTAACTTTCTCATAACCCCACCTGAAAACAAGGAAAGGCAAACAAATGTAAGTTTCCGGTTTCCCAACTGACCAAATAATTCAGTTATGTCATCGAGTTGTACCAAACTATATTCAACATTTGTAATCAGAAACCCATATGGTTTTGCTACAAACTGTTCACTGTTTTTACAGTTCACCAGGAACCATGAATTGCATGAGAGCATTTCTCACTTGCTCCCCTTGTTCCTCATCCACATCGTAATGTTGTAGCTCATGGAGCCAATGATCCATGAATGTCTCATTGTATTCCTCGCATATATTGTGCAGGATACAACAGGCCAGTACAACCTTCGGTACATTTTCAAGTGCATGGTCGTTTCTCTTGTCCAGAATCCTCCAGCGCCCTTTAAGGCGACCAAACGCTCTCTCTACAGTGCATCTTGCGCCACTTAACCAGGTATTGAAAATTTGCTGCTGCCTTGTAAGCCTGCCATTGTCACTAAACCCCTTGATGAGATTTTTCATCAAGGGGTAAGCTGGATCCCCAAGAAGAAATATTGGGATGTCCACCCCTTCTATATTTCTTGTTGTAGGGGGGAAAAGGGTCCCGTCACAAAGTTTAGTGTAGAGTGATGAGTTTGAAAATACCCGTGCGTCGTGGACACTTCCTGGCCACCCAATACAAAGATCAACAAACCTTCCTTAGAAATCAACAACTGCTTGCAAAATAATTGAATAAAAATCTTTACGATTAAAGTAGTCTTTGGCATTCTCCTTTGGTGCTTTTATTGGAATATGAGAACCATCTATTGCCCCCGCACACAGAGGAAATCCATGGCGCCGTTCAAACCTCTGCAGTGTGTTCTGTGTAGAAATCAAAACCAAAGAGTCTGTTAGTCGTACGTCATTGGTGTATTTGTAATATTTTCTTTTTCTTGTAGAGTGTAAATAAATATATGAATAAAGCACGGACACACACACAAGTCAAATATAATTAAATATATGTAACAACTTGAAAACTTGAGGGAAAACAATAGCCACACTCTATTTTCTTGTATTTGTCACTCAGTTACGGAAGATTAAGCAAACACTTTAGTACAAGTAGAAAAAACTTTATATTACCCATCTTGGCATGATAGGTTTTTTTGGCAGCTTAAAAAGTTTTTGTACTGATGAAGATTTGCTTTGTCCAAAAATTTGGCATGTACTAATTATATATTTGTACATGTAAGCATAGGTTTTGGCTTTTCTTCTGCAAACCTATTCTGTGCTACACAATATCAGTGTTCTATATTTGTACCTGGAGACGTTACCCTTGTATCTTGACGGATGGTAGGTAAGCATGTACTAGTGCTTTACACATCTCGTGAGTGATGACGCAACATGTAGATTTTCCAACACCAAACAAGTGTCCTAAAGTCCTGAATTCGATGTTAGTTGCCAGTCTCCAAAGGGTTATGGCCAGGCGATGCTCTACCCGGATGGCTTGTCTCATGTAAGTGTCGGCCTTTTCAACTTCTGCCCTCACTGCCTCTGCTATGACCTGAAAGGTGTTCTTTGAAATCCTGTTTCAAAATACATGAAAATGAAATCACGTTATTTTAGTTTTAATGAGGATAATGTTATAGTCTCCAATATAATAAAAACAAAAACAAAAAAAGCTGAAACTTATTCCACTTTCTGGAAAAAATTTACACAAACTTTGATAACATTTTCCCCGGTTTTTTTGTGACATTTGATTTTATATGTAGGCCTATTTTGAAATTGTGATTATTGGAAGGAATTATTCTTAATTTCTTTTTTTGATTGAGTATCTGTAAACCTAACTTCTACTTCTACTTCTATGTGGTTACTCCGCAATGTCCGTAAGTCAGAATATAACACCAAGGAAAAACTAAATGTGCATGCGCAGCGTCGGCGCCACTCCATACAGTACAATCCCCCAGTTTTCTTATTCATTTCATTTCTATTTCTAGAGACAGTAATCATGCCATCAACAAATCCACATGGGAAACTAGCTGCGATAACTGTAGATCAGTGACTTGGCATCTATCTAAACTGCAGATGTCAAGTCACTGAGCTACAGTTACCAAAGCTAATGCAAAACTTGAGTTAAAAAAAAAACAACACAGTATCACTATCACGAATTAGATTGAATAAAATCCAACATGTACCCAAGTCAACTGGGCCCTCGGTTGGAAGAAAGGACACAGTTGACAGTTCAAATTACAAAATAAATATCGTTCACAACTTCAATGACTTGTGAATTTTGCATACCGGAAATTCTTGAGCCATTGGTCATTCGTCCATGTCTGGAGAACTATCCTGTCCCACCAGTCTCGACTCTTTGGAAGGACGTGGATCAAACGATAGATCCTGGTATCTTTGGCAATGATACCTAGAGCGCCATGAAGCTGGCTGCCAATCGTTGCCTCCGCTTCACGTATCGCCAAAATCGCCATCGACCACAGCGTTCTTCTGCACGGGCACGAGCAATTCTACTATTCTTGCGTCTCTCCGCTGTCTTCCCTTCACATCCCTGGTATTCTCCTTCGTCGGAAAAAGCTCCGAGCAGACGCCAGTAAAAACAAAAAAATAGAAATGCGTTCGAGCAAGCTCTCATTTACACTCACAGGCGCCATATTTTTTACGATGTTGCAAAACAAAACAAAACAGCAAAGTACGCTTGCGCAATGTGGTGAACCGGAAGCAGCAGTCGGTAAGGTTCGACAATGCACGACCCAGTAATCAACCTTGTGGCTCAGTTTAGTCCGCTGGACTAGAATAAACTTATGTGTGAACCCAAGCCCAATTTGGATTAAGTCATGTTTATCTGGTGGACACCCACGGCGCTCGGTTTAAGGGTTAGTTTAACTCCACGTCTGAACGTACCCAATGCCTCATGGAACCACATGATCGTTTTGAGCTTTCTCTTCCTTCTTTCTTAAGATGAAGGGGAAATGGGATAGAGCAGGAATTATGTAAATTTGGAATTTACACATAAATATTAAGTTTAATTCAATTTATCATCAATAAATGATAAAATGCATTGTACTCTGTGAACATTCTCACAACCGTCCGACGTTGCTTTCTAGTGTTTTCGGTTCACATTTGGTGTATAGACGGTGCACACACATGGGCTTTGAAATGCAGTTCCTGGGGACTTCGGGTCCGTGCTGAGTACTGGGTGAACTTGAAATATCGATTTTAAGTTCACGACTGACACAGTGTGTGTGTGTGTGTGTACAGCGTTGGCTTGGTGACCATGTTATTTGGTTTATGTGTTGCACACTATCACTGCAAACGAATGATAGATCATATGGAAATAAGTATTGCTTTATAACCGACCAGCCTTTGTGGATTAGCGTTGGTTGTGTTTTTCTGGGAAATCCTCACACTTTGTAGCAGTCAACCAAAGTGTATAATGATCATTGCAAAGAAAAAGTCAATCTTGCTCTCTGATCTGACTTGCCAGTAGTGGTCAATAAGATGTAAATTGTTAATACGGGTCACTGGAGGTGGGGGCCATCTGATCATGACATTGGAATGCGTGTGCTAAGAAATGGGGATTGAACCATGACTCGTGGGGATACGGAACAGCTGTTGGCCAGTAATAAACAATCCAGACTGCATGTACATGTGTATAACCCTACCTCCATGGTATTTACCAACCCAGTTTCTCGAATGCAGAGGTCAGTCCTTTTTTGTCGCAAATGCCAAGTTGTTTTAGTGTTTCTGTTTTGAGGACATTACAAGCAAATGCTTATTTTCCTCTAAGATAAGAAGGTAGAGCACAGCACACATCTTCCAAATATTGATTAACCAAAAGATGCTTTCAACATGTATGCATGTATATATTTTATTTAAAATTTCTTTAATTTTCTTCTTCTTTCAATTCAAATTGGGACGAGCATTCAATCCTACCTTGAAAATGTACAGGCTGAACAGCCGTTTTTATTGCTGCTGGGTGACAAGGTAAGCCCAGAACAGGTATTCCTAATAGCTGAGAGACGAGCAATCTCCATTGAGTCATTACTCAAAGGAGTTGATTTGTGTTTTAAGCTTTTTTCAAAAGGTGATATACCAACTTGGAGAAGGGAAGGGTAAACCCGAAACTTCAGGTTGTGTAAGATCCCTGAGGGCTTTCCTCAATAAGCATTAGGTTTGTCCTTAAAAGCAGGGTATACCTTGGGTAATTGTCAAAGACAAGTATCCTCACTTGGTGTATCCCAACATATGCATACAAAAAAAAAACTGTGAAAATCTGGGCTCTATTGGTCGTCGAAGTTGCAAGAAAATAATGAAAGAAAAAACACCATTGTTGCATAGAATTGTGTGCTTTCAGATGCTTTCATGTCTGAAGCCTTTCTCAAGAGAGGTCATGTTAACGATCGGGACCAGCAACCTAGACCGCGCTCATCAATGTCGTCAATGTGGTAAAACATTCAGTCGGCAGGACGCTCTAAAGAGACATTTGAAAAATCACAACCGAGGGGGGCCTAACCCACAAGACCAACCATCCACATCAACCACACAACCACCACCGCAACAATCACCACCACCCCCCACCACCAAACAGAGATACAGGGTTGTTACAAGTGTACCCGCTCGAAATGTAGAATTTGTCTCTACATCAAACCTGCACTTAAAGTGAAGAGTCAAAGCACTGGCTCTTCTTACAATATCAAGACCGACTCCCTATGTAGCACACCCAATGTGGTCTATGTTATATCTTGTAAAAGATGCGGACTACGTATGTGGGAGAGACTAAGACCAAACTCAGTCTTTGCTTTGCGAACCATGTCTCTTCCATAAAGACCAAGAAAATGTACCCCGTCTCCATCCACTTCAACAGCCTTAATCACAGCGTCAAAGATGTTGAACTCATTGCGATTGAGGCTTGCAATGGTGACGACACACACTGCAAACTCAGAGAATCACACTGGATCCACCAACTCAAGACAGTCCAACCCTTTGGACTCAATGTAAACACTGGTGTTAAATAAATTCCCATCTCCCTCCTTACACCTTTGCTTGCTTTTTTCTTCGATATAAAATAAATACAATAACTATAAATAACAAGTTCTCTCCACTGGTCTATTTTTACGCTTTTTCTCTTGCTTACTTCCTTTATGTAAAATTTCTACACTTCTTTTCTCTCTCTCAAGAAGTTTTAAAAATCAACCTGTCAATAACCTATTCCCTTTGCAGAGGATTTAATGACCTGCTCTCTCTTGCCTAGTTTTTACTTCTTACACTGATTCTTTTATTCTATATTTACGTCAAAAAACGGGCTCCTTAAATGTCCTTTATGCCCAGAGACTTTTGGTACACTTGACACATTTCTCCGTCATATTCAAGAGGTCCACCAAAACTCTGGGGATAACGATGTTGACGATCCACCACCCTCCCCTCTAAGTGAGCAGAACGACCCCGCTCCTGCAACCATGATCAACCACCCTCTGCAAGAAGATCCCCTTGAATTCCCCGATCTTAAGAACAATGACGATGACGATGATGACAGTGAAATGGGTCAAATCCTTCGTAGACACTGGTCATCGATTAGGACTCGCCATCTAGTTGACCCACCGATCCAAGATATTTACAATTTTCGCCTTGTTGGAACGAGACAACTTGAACCGGGTGTGACCGCTGACAAGGCGCTCCTAATTGCTTTTAACAACCTTCGTTGCAGAGCCAAAGTAAACATTTCATACGGACTGGTGCTCCGTCACACCGTGACAGGGGAATTAAGATATTTCCATTCATCTTCAACAACGCTCAGTTTTTTGAAAAACCTTTTGCCATCAGGTCTAGGGAAGACTTGGAACGCATGTTGGAAGCGTTAAATAGGGAAGATGTGGAAGAATTTGGTCGTCGTCAACGGTCGGATACGAAATGTCATCGTCAATAAGCTGAGAGGGTTTCCTATTGGGGCGCCGGTAAGAGACCTGCCTCCCCATGTGGCCAACAATTACGCGGCATACGGGAAAACAGTTACGAACCAAGAGAAACATTTGAACGTAAAAGTTTGCCATGACACCGACGCATCGCATTTAATAAATGACCGCCATTTCCGCGCTTTACACATTTTTGGTGATGGCATGAATGAAGTAGAACAAAAAAAGAAGACAATCAACCTGAACCTTCCAATACAAGTTTTTTCTGTACCAATATGCAAAACTACGCATGCTGCAATTTTATTTAGATTTTCTTGTAAAATTCAATAATGTATGTGATTTTCAAATGTGTGAAATGGATACCGACTCAGCATACTTGGCCTTGTCAAATGTATATTGATGAGGTTTCTGTGATTAAAATGTGTTTCCTTTTCTCCCAAATACATTTTTTTAAAGAGGGGGTGAAATGTCACAAAGAAACCATCATGTTTAATTTTTTTAATGCATATTCATTAGCTGACATGAATATTGATGACCTGTAACCCAAAATGTGAATAATGCATATCATTAGACCAACACCCGATCCAGCAATGCCGTGGTTGATTTAAGCTGAGCAGGTAATGACAATAGGTAGCAGTGTTTTTTAGGAATACTTTAGTTGGGGTTTACAGTGTTGTGAGTTATATATTCATCAGGTCAGTTTTGAATTAGAAAAGAAGTGAGGTGAAAATGAGTGCAAGACTGAAGAATGATTGAGATATTGTAAATAAGATGCACATTTTTTGTTTTATGTTTGCTCTGTGTGAAGTGAATGTCAGGGCGTTGTCTCCAAGATCTTGGTCTGTGAGGACTGCTTTACACTCGGCTCTGCTGCAGCGACATTTGTATAACAGTACTCGGGCTCCTAATTTGATTAAATCCAAGCAGCCAAGCTTGTTTGCTGAAATATTTCTGAGTGTTATTTGGGTGATTTTTCACTACCATATTTAAACCTTTGGGCGAGAGAGGAGACAAGTCCGGAGAAGGATCATCAACCGTAAGTTGAAACTTTTGTGTACATATTCTTTTGAGTGAAGTAACTACATACATTGCTAAGTTAAGAATCTTACATTTGTGGTATTTATGTTAACCCAAGTTTTGTGGCTAGAGACACAGATATTTCTACTTTAAGTGGATAATTTCTTGTGCTTTTCATATTGAGTAAATTGTACATTTAAACCCAAGAATTACAGCAAGTGTTTTGTTTACTTATAAACTTGCAGACGGCTTTGGTTCGGGGCCACAACTTTACTTAAGAGCACCACTTTTTAGGGTGAAGTTCACCCCTCATCAAGACTGATGTTTGAGCGTCACCATTTAACAGGAGGCTAGGCAAGCAGGAGTGGATTTTGGAACTGTCAATCCCAAGTGGGAAGCTGTACTTTTGCAAGTAGCCTTTTCTTTCACGTGGATGGAGTAGCCAGCAAGCAATCTTGAATATTGTGATGGGGACGTTTCTCACTGGCACCCCCGAACAAAGATGTTGACTAATAGGGAGCCCGCCAACATAGGGCTGTGTAGCTTAGTTGGTAAAGTGCCGGTACGTTAATCAGTAGGTCGTTGGTTCAAGTCCCGCTCCAGTCAATTTCTCTTTATTCAAAACCCAAATTATTAAAAATTTACCCAGTCAGTTTCCCTTGTGGTTTATTACTTGATAAATAGGAATTTGCTTAGAATTGTATATAAAGAGTGCCAATAATCAATAAGTGCAACTTATTACCCGTATTTTGGAAACTGCCTTACTTGAGAGTGTAGGCTGGGTATTTAAAACTTTGGGGGGGGGGGGTTGTTCACCTCCGTGTAGTTGCAATTTTGCTTTTACTGTTGAGTGTTGCTTTTAGACAGTGGAAAGGTGTTAGGTTTTAAACTAGGACTGTTTCACTGTAAAATTAAAAGCATAACAATTCTGTGACACTAGGAAAGTTGGCTAAATTGTGATATGGTTTTAATTTGCTTCAAGGCCTTTGCTAGTGTGCCTGAGTGGCAACTCCCTTAGTGGGAACAATTAAACATTTGGTCTGAGTGACCTACATTCATGTCTTAGTAACATTTGGTCTTTGTGACCTACATTTTTATCTTTGTGATCAGTGGTCTGAGTGACCGACAATTTTGGTCTTAGTGACCTGGTATACATTTTTGCCTTGTGGCTATTTTCCTTTCAGGAGCAATATATTGATAGTTGTCTTAGTGATATAGCATTTATTCACAAATTTGACATGATTTTGTGGAGCACTTTACATGCGTGCCCAAAATGAAGCAATTGTAAATTACAAGAGCTAATTTGAACTTGTGTTTTTATGACCGGTGTATATACTTGTGTAAATGATAATTTGGATGTGAGACTTTGTGGAAAATAAACCTCTGAAAGAAGGATTATTTGTCAGAGTTGACATTTCTTGTAGTACTCATTGAATCCTTTAATTGGACAGGTTACTAGTTCTGACAGGGTGTAATTAAAGAGGAGATGCGGGAAGAATTCCACCTTGAAAAAGCCAAGTGGTTTCCTCGAGAGGATAGTGAGGTGAACATGGCATATGACAAACGAACCCCCAGCTTGTTCAAAGTAGAGTGGGAGGGACAGGGAATTGTTTCGCTTTGTAGCAACACCTACTTCTGTTTCGGCGATCAAAACAAAGTCAGTTGCAAAGGACTTAACAAAAACACAAATGCCATCACAAAAGAAAGATATCTCTTAGTTCTTACTTCGATGGAGGGTGGGATTGGGACAAATCGAGGATTTAGAATGCGGGATGGAAGTATGTACACATATCGGCAAACTAAAACTGTGTTCACATACTTTTACCCCAAGCGAAAAGTTGCGGAAGACGGCATAACTACAACATATATGATTTGTAAAATAATAGAAACCAGACAACTCCCATCGGGAAGTCATTTGAATTGTCTTTGTATAAGTACAACTTTTGACAATTGATTATGTATTAAAACATCATTGTGAGTTTGATAAATATGTTGGACTCTTAAACATTAAAGCTGAATTACAATTTTGACATTGTATAATGTAAAGTTTTTTCATTTGTTTGAATAATTATCCTTGTGAGTTTTTATTTTGTTTCTATGAATATTTTAAGTATTGTTTTCTTATTTAAATTCATCAATGTGAGTTTGTTAAATAATTTACTACAAAAGTAAAGCTAAATTTAAATGTTTACTTGATTTTGTTTATAAGTGTGGTCAGAAGAGGGCGCCCCACTGGATGGCAGCACCTCCACCACACCACCACACAAGTTAATTTTTGAATATTTTTTCAATGTTTCAACTGTCTTTTCATTACTAATTGTTAACTGGTTGAAAAGTTGCTGGTAAGGATTCTACTGGACTTTTTTCAGTGTGTTTAGTTGCTGATTTGTTTGAGATATTGGAGTCAACAATTTTGATGATTTTCGACTATTTTCTGGACCCTGCTGACAGACCTTTCCAACCGTCAACAACCACTTTGCTTGGATCGCTGACCTGGTCATCCAGCCTCATCAATCTCATTGCTACTGACATAGACCATCTGGAAGTGGGTCTGCTGATCTTGGAGAATGGCTGCCCTGTGTGTGCTCATTCCCTTGCTTCTTTCCAATGGGCTAATTTGTCAACCTGGTAATGATCTAGTAGTACCAGTGCTTGCCGGACCCACTGTAACTCTACACCATGGTGGAATGCAACAGTTTAAACATCAACAGTTTCTAGGAACCCGCATCTGTTACCATGGTAATACTTGTGCTACTTTTCAGCTAGAACTACTTGTTGCTGGGGATGTTAATCCCAATCCGGGCCCGGAACATAAACCCACATCCGTTCTGCTTGTCCCTGTTTGCACCTCAGCAAAGTCTACTAATACTACCAACCCACTAGTCACGCCTGCATATAAATATACTTCCACAGAACTCATCAACATTAACTGCCACTCTAGCCACCTTCCTCTACCAAGCCTGGTTCGTGCTAAAATATCTGCGCTGGGCTTAAATCGGAAGCGACGGGGAAAGAGAGGTGGGCGGCGCCCTAGTTTATGCATTCCTTTTAGTAACCAATCATTCAACACTATCCACAAGATTCCAGTCGTCAGTCAGCCTAATATTTCAAGACCAACAGTTCAAGAGAGAAAACGTGGGGTTTGTTTGGAGAATTTGAAGCCTGTTTCTCCTAGTGATCCATCTAAAATAAACTTTTGTGCACTCAACTTTCGATCCATCGTCAAAAAAGTGGACGGTTTCATTGATTTTGTTTTGAGCAACAATTTAGATATTGTAGCCATTACAGAAACCTGGCTAAAACCAACAGATAACATCACCATCATTTCAGTCACACCAAATGGTTACTCCTTTCTACACTCACCAAGAGTTAACAGGGCTGGTGGAGGGGTTGGTATCCTTTTTCGTTCGGTTCTTGATGTAACTTTAAAATGTGACATGACTGTTTGCTCATCAGTTGAGGCTATTCATGTCGAAATCACCTCCAATCCAAAATCCATCCGTCTCGTCAATGTCTACCGTCCCCCGAGTGTGCCGAATGTGACTTTTGGTCTTTTTCTTCATGATTTTGAAGGCATGGTTAATGGTTATCTATTTCTGTCATCTGAAATTGTTTTAGTTGGCGATTTTAATAATTATATGGATAATTTAAATGATGCCAACGCCATCCGGTTTAAGACTATATTACAATCATATGGTCTTCATCAGCATATCTCAGGGTCAACGCACATTCATGGGCATTTGCTTGACCTACTCATCACTCGTGAAAATGCTACACTTGTTTCTGGTATTTATCTTCATCCTGGGTTATCTGATCACTTTGCTGTTATGTCTCAATTATCACTTCAGAAACCACAGCCCCCTAAAGTTACTATAACAACACGTAACCTTAAGTCTATTGATGTTGATGTTTTCCGCAATGATCTGGTTGTGTTACTCTCCGACTTAGATATGACTTCTACCAATCTCGATTCTTGTGTGCAAAATTATGAGGTTATCCTTAGTAGTCTTTTGAACAAGCATGCACCAGCTCGCACTAGATCAGTTCGTTTAAGACCTCATAGTCATTGGTTTAATGTTGCTATACAGACTGCTAGAAAGCTGCGTAGGGTTCATGAGAGAAAATGGAGGCACTCAAGACGAGAGATAGATAGACAGTTATATTGTACTCAAAGACAGAAGGTTAATGAATTAATTAATGTAGCTAAGATTGAATATTACTCCTCTCAAATTAAAGATTGTTCAGGCAATCAGAAGAAGTTATTTAAAGTTGTAAATGGGTTACTACATCAAGTGAAGGAAAACCTGTATTACCCAGTAGTATATCAGATGCGGTTCTGGCAGATAGTTTTTCTCACTATTTCAGCAAAAAAATTCTTAATATTCGTAGTGCTTTCCCTGTATCAACTAGTTCTACTATATCGTCAACTTACCATTTACCTGTGTGTGCTAATGTACCAAATATTTCCCAGTTTGAATCCACTACTGTGTTTGAGATCAACAAATTAATAAGAAGTTCTCCTTCTAAATCATGTGAACTGGACCCCATACCTACTGATCTTTTAAAAAAAGTGTATTGATGTTGTAGCACCTCTTATTACTACTATTGTGAACAAGTCTTTTGAGCAAGGTAGTTTTCCAGACAGTCTTAAGACAGCTTACATTCGTCCCCTAATCAAGAAGCCAGGTTTAGATGTTGAGACTTTGTCTAACTACCGACCGGTGGCTAATTTGAAGTTTATTGGCAAGACCATTGAGCGCATTGTTGCCTCCAGATTGAATACTGCTATCTCTGATTCTGGCCTTGCTGATAAATTTCAATCAGCATACAGGTCCAAGCATAGCACTGAATCGGCACTTTTGCGGGTGCAAAATGACATTGTATGTGCTATGGATGACGGCCATGTGACTGCCCTGATTCTGCTTGATTTAACTGCAGCTTTTGACACTGTGGATCACACTGTTTTGCTCAAGCGACTTCGTGATATTATTGGTTTACAAGGTAATGCCCTTAAATGGTGCCAATCCTATTTGCAAAACAGACCACAACATGTTCGCATTGGCAATTCTACATCGGATCCGGTTGTTCATGATTTTTCGGTCCCTCAGGGGTCGGTTCTTGGACCTCTGTGGTTCACAGTGTACACCTACCCAGTTCATAACATTATCATGAAACACAAACTGAACAATCATGTATATGCTGATGACACTCAGTTATATTTCTCTTTTAAACCATCCCAAAATTTTGCTGATGAGAGCATCAGTCGTATTGAAACATGTGTTTGTGAAATTCGTGTTTGGATGCAGGAAAATTTCCTTAAGCTGAATGATCACAAAACATAATTTTTGATACTCTGTTCACGGAAACAACTCTCTAAAGTTACTATTCCCCATATTAATATTGGTGACTCCAAAGTTACCGCTCATACCAGAGTTCGTAATCTTGGTGTGATATTCGACTCCTCCATGACACTTGGTTCACATATTTCTAGTATTGCACGTTCTACCACATTTCACATTCGTAATATAGGCAAAGTAAGGACATTTTTAACACAAAATGCAACTGAGCAGATAGTCCACTCTGTCGTAGTTTCCAGACTTGACATGTGTAATTCACTTCTATATGGTCTACCTTGTACTCAAATTGAGCGTCTTTTTGCGTATTCAGAACTATGCTGCTCGTATAATTACCTTAACTAAAAAGTCCTGCCATATTACGCCGATTTTAAAAGAATTACAATGGTTACCGGTAAGCAGTAGGATTTAGTATAAACTTCTGCTTTTTGTGTATAAATCACTCACTAACAATGCCCCTGCATATATTGATGATCTTCTCTACCCATACAATCCTCCTCGCAAACTCCGGTCTTACAATTCTAGCCTCCTTTTTGAGCCCATATCCAATCATTCATGGGGAGACCGATCTCTCTCACATGCTGCCCCACGCCTATGGAACAAATTGCCTGCACTAGTAAAATCATCTGTTTCTTTAACCCAATTTAAAAAAAAACTTAAAACACATCTTTTCAATCAGGTATTTGAGTAAATGGTTGGATTTGTTTTTTTACCCCTCGATGTTTCTTAGATATTGCATTTGTAATTGTATTGTATTTCTATAGCACATGTTCTGGATTTCTTCTTAGCTTAGGCTTACGTTTTAATTTTGGTTATTGTACATATTTATGTACGTTATTGTTTGTATTTAGCGCCATGAGCACTTTGATGGATTTGTGCGCTTTATAAGTTTTCATTATTATTATTAGTAAGTCTTTCATTTGTTTCAATAAATATTCTTGTAACGTTGTAATGTCAGCAGGTGGAAGGAAAAAATAAAAGATAGAAAGAAACAAATTATCACAGAATTTTTCAATTTGTTTCCTTGTGTCCTTGTCTATTTATTCTTTCCTTTTAAAGATTAAAAGATTACATTCATAAAATACTACTTAAAAGGTCCCGACGTCGCAAAGTTCCATTCATTTACCCAAATGGACGTGGCACTTAAACATCCTTTTACTTGCGTCATCTCTGGTCCGACGGGGTCGGGCAAGACTGTTTTTACCAAGTGGCTGTTTACTTCTAAAGGTATCATAGACCCTCCTCCTGATAATATCATTTGGTGTTACGGGGAATATCAAGATGGTTATGACCATTTGGCTAGTCTGGTTCCTGAGATATGATTTGTGGAAGGGATTCCCGATGATCTACTTCAGTCGTTGGATCGCACGCAAAGAAACGTTATTGTTATAGATGATCTTATGTCAGAATCAAGCAATAATAAGAAAGTCTCTGAACTGTTTACTAAGGGACATCACAGAAACGTTTCAGTTATTTTGATATTACAAAATATTAGGTTTAAAAAACCTAGAGACGCTTCAAGTTTTTGGTAGAAGCTTACCGAGATGCTACCCTTAATCCATACGAGTACCTCTTTATAGATCTTAAGCCGACAACTTCCGAAGAGATGCGACTGCGAACAAATATATTTCTGGGTGAATTTCCCATCGTATATGTTCCTAATGTATAAATAAGAAGTGTTTGGAGAGAAGTCAATCATCTGAAGATGACGAAGCGACTGCATAAGCATGCTCCCTATCTCCACGTGCTGGTCAAGGGCACCCACAAACAACATCATGGTATCATACAAGGAGCTAACAACGAATTTATGAAATGTATATGTGAGTGCGCCCTCAACGTCTTGAATGGTAACGTACCTTTGAAACCAGCCGACAAGAAGAAACTTAAAAAGTATAAACATCATCTCAGGTCACTTACCACTTACACAAAGTTAGCACCCAAAAGAAAAAGAAAACTCTTAGTCAAAAGGGTGGATTTCTTGGAGCATTACTTACTCCAGTGTTAAGTGCTTTACGTGGACTTTTGTTTAAGTAAAGTTGGAGTACGCCAAGAAAATGGTACTGGTCCGGCAGGAGACTGACAAACCTTCAGTCAGCGAGGCGTATAGAACAGACACCTACGACCTGCCTGGTACACAGTGTAGATGATGAGATGCGGAAACTACTTGAAAGACAAGATTTGACCGATGATCAGAAAATCAAGCTTTACCACCAGACACTTCAACGGTACATGGAATTGAATAGGCAGAGGATGGCCCCCTTGACGATGACTTTGAACACAGAGAATAATAACACGGATGCTCCATCCAAGCTGAAGCATGAGCTTCTAACAAAACCCACCGAAATCAAAGTACCTCTGAGTAGGGAACCAGAGGAAGATGATTATGGACTACCCCAACTTTTCGCTGAGGCTTCCCATCTCCCCACCGCTCCTGTAAGGAGAAGCAAACATAGAAAGAGCACTAGCAGACCTAGCGTTTCTAAACTGAAATGGACTCCATATTTAGACACGCACTCCCGCTAAACAATCATTTTGAGCGTAACTACCATCATGGAGTGTTGTCCCCCAAAATCAGACTGTGGATTTAGAAATATTTTTAAGAAAGTCCTGTGTGTATCTGTCTGCTGTAACAGTTCAGTGGTTATCGAAAATTCTGAATTTACCGATGGAAGTGGAGTACCTAAAGAGGGTGTATTACGACCCCAGCACCCAGCCGGTTTTGGTGGTGTAGAAAGTATTTACAAAGCTACCAAAAAAGACGGAGTCGAGCTGAACAGAAAAGAGATCAAAGCATGGTTGAGTAAACAAACCACAAATACACTACACAAACCGAGCTATAAACACTTTGAACGGAACAGAGTAATGGTGAATGGAATTGATCAACAATGGCAAGCTGATCTGGTTGATATGTCGTCATAGTCCGACTACATAAAGGTGTTAAGTATCTGTTGACGTGCATCGACGAGTTATCAAAGTACGCTTGGGCAGTCCCTCTCAAGAACAAGTCGGGACTAGCACTCATAGTTGCTTTTAAAGAAATACTAGCTAGTCGGCGCCAGCCACACCTCCTTCAGACAGACAAGGGTACAGAATTTAGCAACAGAAACTTCCAGAAGTTGTTAAAAACAGAAAACATTCGCTTTTTTACGACTCAAAACGAAACCAAAGCTAGTGTGGTTGAACGATTCAATAGAACCCTGAAGACTAAAATGTGGAGGTACTTCACAGCTAACAATACACATATCTACTTGAAAGTCTTACCAAAGTTACTTTCTGCCTACAATCACTCCTATCATCGAAGTATTAAGACTACTCCCATCCGTGACCGTTCATACTGCGGATGAAGTATGGCGCACATTATACGGTTCGGATGTCGGACCTGCAGGACGGGCTAATTTTAAGTTTAAAGTTGGAGACACGGTGCGTATCAGTATGACGACCAGACCATTCCGCAAGGGATACCTTCCCAACTGGACCACCGAGCTTTTTACCGTCAGCGCTCAAGTTCCTTGACATCTTCCCGTGTACAGGTTAAAGGACTACGACGGTGAAGAAATAGAGGGAATGTTCTACGAACAAGAATTGCAAACGGTGATTAAAATGGACGACGTTTATCAGGTGGAGAAAGTTCTAGAAACAAGAAAGCGACGTGGAAAGACGGGAGTATCTCGTTAAGTGGTTGGGCTATCCCAACAAGTTCAACAGCTGGGTGGGTGACTAGAATACAAACCTTATAAAAGCCCCTTCCCACGTCGACTGGTATTCTTACGGTAATTTGAAACTCCATCATGGCGGACTCATTCTATGTCACTCTCCCGAGTAACAGCTCTATGGATACCCATCCAAACAACACATTGACCCACTTTAATGTCAACTTACCCACACCTCTCGTGTTTAAGGGACTGGGAAGTAGGACTGGCGGAGTTTAGTTACCCACACCGCTGGTTCAATGTCACCGACACTAAGAATATGTACGGCTGTATGGGTGGAGAGGAACCGGGTGGTTCACACGAACACCACATCCCTCCCGGGTATTATCCAAGCCCAATGGAAATGTTGGAGAATATTAAACCTCCTGCTGAACACGATGGACTTGTCAGTGTAAGATACAATAAATATAACCACAAAATTGTGATCAAGACAAAACCCGGCGTTATGGCGTTATCTTGTACAAGCCACTGAATGCTCTCATTGGTTTTTATACGAATGAATCCATCATTACAGGCGCCCAAAAGGGCTCTCGAGTGGTGGACATCGATCAATTTCACTCCATGTTTTTGTACACAAACATTATTAAGCATCACGTCGTGGGTGACACGAGGGCGCCCCTGTTACGAATTGTAAACGTAGGAGAGCCGGGAGAAACAATCACCACATCGTACGACAGTCAGCGTTATGTTCCGTTGAAACAAAAACTTGTGGACATGATCGAAATAGATATAAGGGACGACACAGGGCGGTCTATTCCATTTGTAAGTGGTATTAAGGTGATCGTGAAGGTTCATTTTAGAAAGCGTCGCTCGTTATACTTTAACTAAATCATCATGAGACGCTACATTCAAGACAGCAAAAATTACGAGCAGAACTATACCCAACAAGTCGGAAACGGTCTTCCTGTGTTTTTAGGACCGTGAAATAAAAAAGGGTATGGACTTGGTGGGATACTCGGAGGCTTGTTCCGGTCAGCTTTACCTTTACTTAAAAAAGTTGCTTCAACCTTGGGTCGTGAGGCACTCATCACTGGAGTAAGCATTGCAAAAGATGCCCTGGAAGGAAAGAATATTAAAACAGCGGCCAAAAGCACATTAACCAAGCCAGACAAAACCTTACCCACAAGGCCGTGAGTAATTGGCAGGGAAACAAACTGGAGGCCGCCGTCGCGGCCGCGTTATAAAAAGAAAGCCAATCCGTAGACGCTCCACTTCTGTCTCGGGTAAGCGAGCGAAGAGATCATTTGATATTTTTGATTAGAGCTCTTACACCCTTGTGAATCATCATCACCATGGCATTGTTACACACTCATTCCTGTGAGTGCACTAAATCTGAGCTGGATTTGTTTGTGATTCCACCCACCCAGACAAGTATCGACAAGGGACAATGGGTACAGTATCGCCCCATTTCTACAATTGCTGATGGAGGACCCATTGAATTCTTTATACCTGAATCTGGTGACGAATACCTTGATCTCAACCAGACTCAGCTGTATGTCAAAGCAAAAATAACCAAGGCGGACGGTACCAATCTCACTGATGATGACCAGGTCGGCCCGGTGAATTTGTTTCTACAGTCTTTGTTCAATCAGGTGGACGTCAGTCTTAACGAACGTCTCATTTCTCCCTCCACACCCACCTATCCTTACCGAGCTATGATCGAAACCATAATGAGTTACGTTTCCGATGCCCAAAATTCCTAACTCACAGGATCCCTGTTTTACAAGGATACCGCCGGGAGGTTTGAAATGCCAATCCTTTCGCCGCGGATGATGCAGTCAACCAGGGCAGTCAGACGTAGTGGTCAGAAAAGTGCTTCCTTTCATTTGTTACGTATGCATGACCGTCGCGGCTATGAATACGTAATGAGCTCGGAGGACACATTTTCAAAAATCATTTCGGGACAATTAAATACTGTAACGAAAAAATACTATCATATAACGGAGCAATAATGTTTTATTGTACGTACAAAAATTATCACATAATTTTGGGGGCTCAAAATACGGAAATATGAGACCAAAGACATTACGATCTTTGTGCAAAAATAACGGTCTCCAAAAAATTCTTTTTTTTTTAATAGTTAACGAAATTGTGCAGAAGAAGTTTACCATTGCAAAATAAAACCGTCTTGCCTGTGTAACCAATCAGCTGCTGCGTATAAAAGCGCTAGGCACGTCGATCGTGTCTTGCTCCCTGCTTACTGCGTTAAACTGAAAGCTGTGTTTGGTTAACATTGAGGTACTCGACTATTTAGGATGGAAGTTATTTTCGTTGTTTTTATCAAAGGGGGAAACCAACATGTTTTATTTAATTTGTTGTCCTACAAACTTTCCACTTTGGTTCCCTAGATTTTGGCTTTTTGAATATGCAAAGTCTTGTAAAGGCCCAAGATGAAAAAAACCAACAATAACCATTTTCGAGCATTATTCCAACCCTCTGATGCTAAACAAATTTTATGTTATATACTTGTATTTCAGATGAAATAATGCACCACCGTCTTGAGCCATTTCCCAAATATTATTTATTTGTTTATTTGCACCTCTTTTGAGGGATCAGTAATTAATTTGATAATTATTTACCACCACAATGAAAGCACTTTCACACTTGTTCTTGTTTTATGGAAACATTTGTTTATTTTCAGTTTCTTCTTTCACTTTCAGCTGCATTAATATCTTACCAACATTTTCAAAAACACATTACATATAAAATATATAAAACATAACAAATATCAAATCGTTAAATGATTCACACACAAAGTTTTGAGGAAGTACAATGTAAATTCATTAAAGGTACACCCAGGTAATTAGGAGACCTTTTGATCACCTAAGCTGAAAATACTGTCCACATAATACTTTTTACCCTGGTTAATCTCTGTAGTACAACAACCCATTTGTAATACAACTTTTGGCACACTTTAGCATATTGAGTATTGCTTAACAAAGTTAAATACATGTATAAATAAATAATATAAATGCTGTAAACCATTGCCTTTTACAGGTATTATACAGAAAAGGGTAATTTTTTCCTATGATGAAATATTTCCCTCTGAAATGAAGTCATGTTTAAGAAAACTGTATAAACCTGAAGAAAATAGAAAAACCAACAAACAGCTGATTTGGTTATTACAACTAAAATCAGGCAATGTGTTTAGATGCTGAAAATTGTGCATGGTTTTTCACTATTTTCTCTTGACTCAGACACATCACAATTGAATAAGCCCAAGATTCCACAGATTTGTTGTTTTATGTATTGGCTGTTCACACAAAACATAAACACTGTCTGCGACTATCAGCTCTACCAATCCTGTATAATACCTTTTACACAAATATCAGGCAAGTACATATACCTTGCTACAATACAATTAAACACAATATGAACAAAAACCTGCCTTAAGGGTCAAAGGCTGGTTTTTGTCAATGTAATGATTGTTATTAAAAAATATTGTCACATTTGTAACTTCCAGCTGAATACAGTGACTAGTTGTGTTTACTCGCTGAGAAAACAGCCACCACCCCACAAACAAAAAAACTGTCACCATTAATTACAAGAATGCAGAATCCATCAAGGTTTAACGGTACTAACCACATCTGAAGCAGCAGCAAAACGATTCATGCATAAATCTTTTTTTTTTTAAGATTCCAATATTTTTGGATGACAAATTTACCAAACCATGTTACTTTGAAAAGACTTTTCTCGAAACAGTTTATACTATCAACAGCTGCAGTGTTTATGGTCATTAGTGTGTATCTATGACTACCAGTTTAAAGGAAATGTTTCCACTGTTTGCAAGAAAAATATAAGTATTGCATGATACCCGCAAAAATTTGTAGTTTTAAGTATTGCGATACAATGACATACATGTATAAAATGAAAACTTATCTTTTAAACTTAATATACATTTAACTTATCACACACATAAATAAACAAAATACTTAAAAACCTGTGTAATACATTGGCAAATAAATGAGTTGAAAATGGCAAACTTGTGTTCAACTACAAGTTTAAAATGGAATGATATAAGTAAATGACTACAGTTGTTCTAACAGCACCAGCAAAGAAAAACCTTTCTTTGACTTCTCGTTCAATAAGTTTGCCCCAGCGAACATATTGATCTTTAACGGCAAGAAACATGTATGCAATCTTATGGGCAGGGTAGACGTTTGGTAATTGTCAAAGACCAGTATCCTCACTAAGTGTATCCCAACCTATGCCAAAAATATTAACAATATTAACAGCTCTCTTATGGTATTTACCAAGGAAGTATTTTGTGGTCATTAACATGGAGTAATTACCAGAAGTACAACCTGCCTTTGAGTATATTAATAGTGATAGACAGTTAAAATCAATCTTAGCCCTTTGTGAAATCAGCACCAGTAATCCAAATACTTTTGCATAGAAAGAACTTAACATATCAAGGCTTACCTCTGTATCGAATTATTACAATTCATTAAGATACCCTGAGTGAACAATGATCTTTAACAAAAACAAGCTTTTTAACAGTAATGCAATAAAAAGCATCTGTCAACAAGTTTTACAACAAAATAACAAAAAAGCAGGTACATTTAAATACAGAAACAAGTACGATATACTCAATAAAACTTCAAAATCACTGTCTTCTTCAATGTTACTGCATGTAACATTCTGCATTATATCATATTCATTAAAAAAGTCCACTTCGACATCAAAACCTTCAGTTAGTGACGCATCGTGATGGATGCTAATATCACTTGAAGTAGAACTGGAGTCAAAATCTGACTCTATCATCATCTTCAAATTCACTTATAGGTAAATCAATGTTTTCCACACCATGTACAGTAGCTACTACCACATTTTCACAGTCTTTACATGAACAGCCTGGACCACATAGGCGATCTGCTTTTTTGCATTTACATACCCTAGACTGACAATGACTTTTTCAACATGAGCAACCCCTGGTCAGAAACTTTACATTTGTTCTGATTTCCTGCATAGTTTCTTCAGTCTCCCACTGAACCTCAATAGACAAAAAATCATCATCTCCATGTAAACGATTCCAACGATATACAGACACATTTGGGTACATAAACACAGGTTGAAGAGAGCGAAACCCCAAGCTGTGCTTACCCAGCATGATCTTAGCCAATGGAATCGAAGAGCTGTGTCAGAAGGAAGTAGCTCATCTTCATAAGTTCCCTTCCAAGTAGCCTTTCGTATTATATTATGACACTCATACTTTGTTGGGAGATGTGTTTTTGTTTAGACAGCTACGGTGAGCTGTAAAATAAACACAACCAATAAAACGGTAAAATGCTAGCAACATAAGCTCATCATCCTCATTAAGGTTCGTGTTCGAAAGCAGTCCTTCAGTGTTTTCCATAAACAATCCATATATAAAAGCAGCATATTGGAAAAATGTATTGAAAAATTATCGTCTCCTAAACGAACGAAGTACGACACAAAATCACGCCACTACAAATAAATATGACTTGAATAATTTTACACACATTTAGGCCTTTGTCAACAAGACCAGCTAGATCAGGATCTCTATGTAGACAATCCTTTAACTTTTGCAGATGTAAGAACTTACCATCACCAGGCTTGGCTCTGTACTGAATTATTACGTTTTTGTTGTTTATTTGCAATGGTAGACCAATCATTGCAATGTCACGATCAATAGAATAAACTTGAACAACTGAACACAAACACTGAACCGGGTTTAAATCCCCCAGAAGTAATAAATTTCTGCACTACATTTGACAGAAAAGAAGGCACAAGATAAACAAATCTCTCAGACAAATAGTTGCACAAGAGTTGTTTTTCCTATTCTTAAGAAAATCAATCCACTTGCATTTAGGAAGCATTGTACTATTGGTTATTTCTTCATACTGCTCATGTTCGCTTTGTGGCTTGCCAACCCTTTGACTTTTTTCAAGAAGCCTTGGAGACAAACCTTGTGTTTTCACCTGGTCAAATAAAATCCTGACCTCCTGATGGCCTTTGTTGAAATATTTCTTTATCCATCGAGAGGCCAGCATGTCAGCATACTCAGAAAAAGTTTTCTGGTAGCTTAATGGTGAAGTGTAGATAATGTTCATGCCTTCAGCTATTAATGCCACTGTATCACTTGGTGAATAAGACAAACAATTTGTGACAATTTCTTCATTGTAGCGCTTATTGAACAAGTTATATATTACTGACTTGGCACCTTTATATGGCATTCCATTTGGTGTACAAATTGCCCTTGGTGTTTCCAGAAATTGACACAATTTCCCTACAGGTGTCTGTGTTTCTTCAGAGTATGCAATTGTTCTCTTGTAACACATTGTAATGAGGCGTTTTTCCTTTTCGATGTAATTAATTGCTCGCTTTGTAATCTTCCTTTAAGTGAAAGTTTGCAAATTGTGCCTTCTAATTTTGGGTTTCTCTACACTTGCATCATTCAATATATTTGACTTGATGTAAAGATTGAGACACTCACGCCCAATATCTCTTTATGTAAGAAGATTGTTCTGCTGTATTTTTGAAGCACCTTTCCTTGTAAAGGCTTGAAATAGACTAGGTGACTGGTCAGAATCAAAAATACCACTCTCAAGCAATTTCACATAATAAGTTCGTGAATTTGCTAGTTCATTAGCAATTACAGACTCTGACAGGTCACGCTGTACTGTGCTCTTAGTTTCACCGAGCTGACTCTGAAAATTGTTTATAACTGTGACTGGAATTCCAGAGTTTGTGAGACTTTGTGCATATCAGTTGGAAGGCTATGCGACAAGGCACTTTTACAGTCTTTATTTATGAGCATTTCATGTGCTTCTTTCAAAATGCTCAAGTACAGGTTTAGGCAGAGCATACATTTGACTTAAATGAAGAGGAATGAGACGCGAATAATTTTGTCTGTCAAATGCATGAAAAAGCTGACCAATATTTTTCAGTGCAGCCAGCCTGTTGTACCAGTTACCATTACGAATTGCAAGAAACAATTGTACATACCCAAAACAATACTCTCTCAGGATCTTGTGCCAAAATCTAAATGTTTCAAACTGCTTGCTCATGTCTGAACAAAACAATTCAAACTCCTCTAATACAGGTAAAAACAAAGAATGTTCAGCTTGTTTCTCAGCTTCGACAAGGATAACAGTTCGCACAAAGAAGATAAAATTGTGTCATTTGTATGAGAAAATAAATCTTGGTTTGGATAAATAGTTCTGTAATCAAGGAAAAATTTAAATTGGCAAGCATACATTGACTCATAAACCTGCATTAAAAATAGTGTCATTTTGAAGCTGCTACAAGTTTGGAGACGTAAAAGAGTACTCTGCTTGTTTGTTTCCTTTGCTACTTCCTTCAACCCAGCATCCCAGTAAATTTTCATTAATACCTCTTGAAAATTTTTCAAAAGATGCCAGTCTCCTAAATATGGTATTACCCAACCGAGAGAACTGCCCTCCCCATATTTGATGTCATTTAGAATTTTAACAGTTGCACCATCACCAGCAATGACCAATAGATTAATCTGTTTGCCCACCTTAAACGTCTTGAAAAGCAAACCAAGCCTTTTTTTTTCAAGGTATCCACAGAGTCTGCCTTCTCATCCAACACATTTAGTCAGCTGAATTTTGATTGTTCACACTCTGGATTTGTGTGCAAAGATAATTTACATTTAAGGCCTGGAATACTTTGATCGGACATGTTGATAATGCTTGGATAACGCTCCAAGACATACTTGAAAAGATCCCTTTCTAAACTTGAAGTTTCGTCCACTTCATTTCTTGAAGGGGAAAATGCATCAAAGGATAACTGCTGAAAAATGTATGTCTTATAAAAAGGAGAATCAAGATCAGATGGTTGAGGAACTACCATCTCTGAAAAATCTTCATCGATTCTCCTTCGAGCACTTGGTTTGGGAGTTTTTAGTACTTGCTTTGACTTGGTACATGTAACTGCTGCACCATCCAAATTTACTCGAGTGCCATGTAGTTGAGTCTCTTCATTCGTTTCACTGGTTTCGCTCATATCATCCAAAAATTCTGAAAGAATGTCAGTGCTACTGCTGAAAAAATGAAGAAGACTCAACTGCAAGCCAATGTTTGTATGCTTTGGCAGTTGCCAACCAGCAAAAATATTACCAGATGCAATTGCCTCATCAGTGACAAGTGATCCAATACCAACAGGCCTGCAACAATCTCTGTACAAGATACATATATGATAATCGTTCTGCAAAAGAGATTTATCAAAAGGATAGCTTGCAACTTCTTGCAACTCTGTGCAGATTTTTTGATATACTCTAATTGCAGTTTGGGTAGCATAAGACGCAGCACAATTCTAAAGGTGACCTGCATAAGTACCAGCATTTGTGTCATCCTTAATTCGAGAAATGAAATCTGGATACGACTTATTTGAATCTACTTCTAAAAGGTGCTGTCTTTCCGCATCTGGTAATAATTCAAAAATACCTACATGGTTTTCTAAAACATTACACACTCCTTGTCTAATTAATAAAGACATGCGATCCTCTCGCTCACGTAACAAATCTGCAATTGGAAGTCCAACTGAGTTTCTGGGACATTTCAGTAAATTTGAATCTCCAAAAACTGCAAGACACCGATAGAAACAAGCTCCATCACCAAAGATATTAATGCTAGTGAAGTCAGATGTATTACCTGATAATAGTTCCACATCAGACAATAATTCTGAAGGCTTTGTTTGCTGCGCCATAATGCCAGCTTCTAGCAAAACCTTTAGAAGTAACTGCTGCATAAGATGCAAGTACATCTACATTATCTACTGAGAGTATGGTAAAAGATTTCTGCAAAGTGGAAAGTTTATTATTTGAAGATTTACTTTCCTTAACCTCTTCAAGAAATCTATCCAATGTATCTCTGGAGACACAAAGTGCAGCCTGGTTAAACTACTGCATAAGTTTACTTGAGTTTGATAAGCGACGTATGCAGTTTGCAGTCACAATGTGAAAAGGGTAATTATTGCACTCATTCAAAATGAAGTGCAATATCAAAATAACGTTCAAATGCCTGTGCCGCTGAAGTTTTGCTTGACCACTTACAACAGCGGGAAGTGTATATTTTTGAAAATCAGAAATACTTGAATGCCTCTGCTCTTTGTCACTCATGGTAATGAAAGATATAAAGTTGAATATGACAGGGTCTATCATTTCAAGTAATTTTTCGTATTTAAAATCAACAGCAGCCAAAGGATTTTGCTTATAGTATTCAGTCACTGCTCTTGACTGAAGTTTCAATCTCCTTGCTATCTCTGGGATGGTGTGCTGCAGTGACAAATTAAAATTAGTGCCTGCATCCGTTGCAAGTGGTGGAGAGGAATCACTTTAAATTGTTTGCTTTAATCTCAGCAAACGATTTTTTGCATGAGCTTGATGCAAAGCCTTCTTTAAATCTATATGGGTGTGCATTAGGAGTGTGCTTTTTCGCCGTGCATCAAAACGATGAACTGTCAGCAATTTACAAAATTTACTTATGACTGATGTCAAAAGCCACCGTGCTGTACGCAAACAGTAATTAACATCAAAGTTGCATTCCTTATGCTTTTCAAGAGACATGTGTACATTTTCTGAAAATAAGTCGTACATGTCAATTAAAAGCACCACATTGTTATCAAGGCATGCATCAATAATGGTAATATACAATTGTTCAATAATTTGGTCTGCTGTTGTTAGAGGTAAATTTACTGACAAACTTTCAAGAATGCATTTTTTCATGTCCTCTAAGGATAATAGTGATGACACTTGCCCAGAAACAAGAGTGTAACATGCAAAACAAAGGTAACCATCAAGCAATACAATTTGTTCTCCAAATATTTTTTGAAAAGTATCAGCTGCAAGAGGTCCTACATCTAGAGAGTTAAACAAATATTTCCTCCCTGATTGTTGTATTGTAACTTGACAAACAGCGCATTTACATTGAAATCTATATTTCAATAATATATTGTAGTGTTGCTTACACAGCGAAAATGTGTAAGGGCTATCCATATTACATTTAACAGAAAAGCAAGAAGCAAAATCGTTTGTATTGCACTGCATGTTGTGGGATGTTATTGCAAAACACGAATTATTAAATGTTTTAAGTGCACACAGAACTTTTTTTAACCCTGGATTTTTTTGGTGTATAGCTCGGGTTTGTTAGCTTTTTAACCACTGAAACTTTGCAAGCTCTGCAAATGCAATCTGAATTTGATATTTGTGTGTTTGCTTTGAACCATGCTAGTACACTATCATTTGGCAGATTATCTAAGTGAACATAAGTGAAGCTTTTGCGTTTACATCGTGCACATGGACCACATTTTTTTTCCAAAAGGAGGAACCAAATATTTCTTGTTTGTCCCCCCTTGCTCTGGATTTACCCCTGCAAAAGGAAATTACAGCTACTATTACTACAACCAAGCTTCTTGCTCTTCCGCCGTCTTTTTTTTTAACCCTTTCACGTTGACGGTGCTTCTTTCTACCCAGCTGCTTGCGTTGAATGTATGGGCTAGGGGGTTGTGGTGGGCGGATGTAGGAGTCCTGAAATAAAAGTGTTTACTCAAGGATAGAGTACAACAATGAATATACGGAATAGGAAAATCAAGTAGAATTTGAACCTGAGTTGGAGTACCTTCTTTTGGGTGTTTTGGCAACCAAACCTGAACAAACCCATCCTCTAGAAGAAAATGTTGCCCTTTTCTCCTAGAAGACCTCTTCGGCTTTGAAGGGCTTGGTGGTGGAGCTGCAGAAACAGCAGGTAACGATGGAGGTGATGATGGAGGTGACGACTGAGGTGTCCGCTTCCTCTTTCTTTTCTTGGTTACAAGCTGCACTAGCTCTTTAGGAATGAAAGGCTTTGTCAACACACCAGGAATTACTCTTATTAACAAAGACTCGATAGCAGATTGCAAGCTTGCAGAAAAAAGTTTGTTGCCCCTAAAGTTTAGGTGAAGTCCATCTCGAGCAAAATGGTGGCGCCCATCTAGCACTTCTGAATGGTCGATAAACTTGCAATCGGTAAATTTCATGCAAAGTTTGGCTAGATGGACGTTAAAGATGGTGACCTTGTCTTGAAAAAAGAAACCATCATGACGAGGCAAGAGTCCGCTGACTATGATTTTACTGAACTTGAACTTTTCCCTTGTCGACCTAAGTAGCCCTTCATACTGTCGGAGGAAGGGATCCAAAAATTGCAAACACAGGTCGTTTGTGCCCACATGCAAAACAACCACATGTGGTTGCCCAACGGGCAGATGACCTACCGTTTCTTTTATCCTAGAAATTGTCGCTCCTGGCCGGGTTACAACATCAGGGAGAAACCAGTCAAGTATCTTGTGATGGAATCACCCAATACGGTCACCAGTCTCTGCTTCCGTGTAAGCGCCGATTCTTCGCTTGAGCCTTAAGGCAAACATGGTAAACAGAGCCATGAAATTAAGCACTTGACTGTGCAAAAAAATGTACTCGCCAAAGCCACCCCCCCCCCCAAGAATAAAAAAGACAATTTTTTTCTTCAAAATTCAAATTCTCAATAAGAAAAAGAAAATAAAAGAAATGTTGAAGAAAATGTTTATTTGTAGACTTGTTATTATGAATGGGTAGTCATATCAGCTGATGAGTGATTATCCCAGAATTGAAATCAATCAATAAACATCATAAAATGACATGCATGACAAGCCAAATTATAATAAAATTAAAGTTAACTGTCATGCTGAATTGAAATTGAATTGCATTTTGATGCATCATTTATTTAAAAAAAATAAATAAATAAAAAATCGAGTCCACTGAATTACAGTGTTTCAATATGCATGGCATTTTGCATGTGGCAGACTTATAATAATATAAATTCCCACACAAGGCTACAAAATTGAGGACGAAATTCATCGCTAAAACCAAGACAAAACTGGTACAAAAAGCAGCCACGGTAAATTCTGTTTACAACGAGCGTATCAGCCATGTTGGTGTGACGTCACGCAAAAAAGAAAGCTGGGAAAATTTTTTTGATTTTGGGGGAAATTTCGAGGTCGGAAAAAACTACAACGGTTTAACATGCAGAAGTGAACGTGGCATCAAAAATAATGGTTCACTCTTCGTTTAACGTAATGTCGACCCCGTTTGTCTCCATCCTGCTCGAAACAGTCAAGTTCACCAAATATATAAGGCGGTTCAATGAAAAGTGTGAAAACTTAAGTACACTTTACGTGAAAAAATAAATGTCTTCCAGGGGTTCAATCGGGGGAAAATTATCAAGCATCTACTTACCACTCCATGTTGGCCTAACACTGCCCTCCAACAGGTTTCCCATCGATTTCAAAGGGGTCGTGTCGGAACGCTTGCACTTTCACGCGAAATCGAAGGGTCCGAGAACACGTTTTTGCTGCAAATAAAATCGGGCCGCGGCCCTCGAGCAGGCTGCGCACGGACTGAGGGGCTCAAGAAAAGATACACATTTACCAAGAATGGCAACGTGGTGGACATTATAAGCCCCATATACAGCGAAATCTTTTTTTCAAGACCGACACATGTTGAACGGAGTGGACGTCAAACTGAAGTTCATCCGCAGCAGCGATGCCTTCTGTCTCATGGCAACGGGAGCCAACCCCGCCTACAAAGCGAAGATTATGAACGCCTCAGTATTTGCGAGAAAGGTGAGAGTAAGCCCCGGGGTCATGATGGGTCACATGAAAGCTTTGCAGAAAGGAACTGCGTAGTACCCGCTGAAGCGTAACCTTCGCAAGATGGTCTCTATCCCGCGCGGTAACCTATCGCTGACGCAGGATCACATATTTCTGGGACAACTTCCAACTCGCATCGTGGTCGGATTTGTTTCTAACGAAGCATTTAATGGTCGGTACAGCAAAAACCCTTTCAACTTTCAGCATTTCAATGTGAACTATTTAACCGTACACCTCGATGGTGAGCAGATTCCATACACACCCTTTAAACCTAAATTCAGCGCCAATGGAGGAAACTATATCAGAGCCTATCAAACTCTCTTCTCGGGTACTGATAAAACATACCAGGACGAAGGCAACACCATCACTCGTGAGGACTACAAGGGCGAGTACACATTGTACGCCTTTGGTCTCAGCCCAGATCTATCCATTGGAGGACACCTCAATCTGGTCAAACACGGTAACCTCCGTCTTGACGTCCATTTTGCCAATGCCCTCGATCAGACAATTAACGTGATCATCTACACAGAATTTAACAACATTTTGGAGATTGACCAGGCCCGTAACGTCATCTTTGATTACAGCAGTTAAATCACACCATGGATACTCAAGAGATCACTGACATCTTAACTCGAGACCCCTTCACCCAGCCTTATTTCAGACAAGTATTTGCTTGTGATCGACTACCCAAACAATATCTTTCACGTCCAAACGTTCTTGTCGTGAACATGGACCCCTCGGATAAGCCCGGGCAGCACTGCGTGGGAATCTACATCAGCCAGGATGGCGTGGGTGAATACTTTGATTCCTATAGACAACCCCCCAAAGTGTCACAGATTAACCGTTTTCTTGAGAAGAATGTCAAGTACTGCATCTATAACGCAAGACGCCTACAAGGAACATTTTCTACAGTGTGCGGACAGTACGTCATCTTTTTCCATTTGCACCGATGTCAGGACCTGAGCATGACAAAGATCACCCAATTGTTTTCGTCGGACACAACGGATAATGATTTTAATGTGAATGACTTTGTTAGAAAACACTATCCCCGTAGCAAAACACAAGTTTACGATGTAGACTTTGTTATCATAACAAATTGCACAGGCTTCTCCGCTTAAGTAATGTTTTAGTTTAATTTAAACAATTAAATCAAATGTAGGCTTAGAAGTTGTTACTTTGCACCTTTTTTCCCCCTTCTTTTAATGTTTTACCATTGTTGATGATGAATAAAATACTTGAAACTGTATATGTCCATGATTTCCTTGATTATCACGTGTTTATCAATGCTCTGTCCATCTTCGCTCGATTCAGTCACATTGAGGCTGATGTTTACTGCGTCGAAAATGTCAATGAATTTGTTTGGTTTTACACACGGTGCTGCATCTGATTACCACTCGGCTACGTAGTCATAAAGATTGGATGCTGGACTAACCAAAGAAAAGGCGCTGATGCTCGTCTTGGGTCCCCCAGTTCATCTCACATCCTTCGCATCCTAAGGCATCCTGAGCGGTGTACACGAACCTCAGTATCTCGTCTGTGACGATCTTGGTCAGGATTCGTTTGATGACCATTTTGACGGGGGATGGACCCTCGGTGACATCAGTGCTGATGGGTAGGGAACATGGTGTATCATCTTCTGGAACGAGGAATTAAGAAAATAACAAGTGTCGTTAGTTTGAAGCAAATGATTTATACCGTTTCCAGAACTTTGGTTATGACACTGCTCTGACCGGCCAACATCATCCATTCTTCAGGAGTGAGAATCAATCCCTTCTTCCCAGCCATTAATTGAGTCTTGTGCTGGTTCCAGTAATACTCTCTGGTGTTAACGTAGGGGCTACCCTTGAATCGTTTAACATAAGCGTAACGCTCACCTCCAATCTTGAACCTCCTGGCTTTCTTCTCGTTCTCCATCTCAATGGGGTCCGGGGTGTAAAGTCGTTTGACGGTGTCTTTCCCTTTCACACCAGAGATGGATGCTACTTGACCGTCTTGCTTGGGTTGAGATGTTGATGACTCTTTCAACTCATTAACTGCTGTAGCCAGAACATCAACGTCGGTTGAGTTTACAACTCTTCTCTGCTCACGCTGCACCGGTATATTGGGTAGGGTCCATACACTTTCTCTGGTGTAGACGTTGTAGTAGTAAGGTCTCTCCGCAGTCGCACTGAAGCCTTCATGCCATCCATTTTTGACGTGATCGTGTGTAAGTTTCTTTACAGTCAAATGGTCCGGCATCTACCAGAGACATTGGGGCGGTAGGTGGTTCTGCAGGGTCAGATGCATGCTCATAGAAAGGTAGTGTAATGTTAGACTGGCCAACCATCGTGCACTAAGACAGCAGAAATTAAATTGTAGGAGCTCAGATGTCTTCTTTCTATCACCAGCGATATGGTTGAACATCAAAGCGTACCTTTTATTCCCCCAGTCCGAGCGATAACAACATGATTGAACAATCAGCGCAGAATCAGTCTTAAGCCCGGTTCATACTTCCTGCGAATGCGAATGCGAAGCGAATTTTGACGTCACAGGGCCATTTTCGCAGCGAATGTTCCGCAGGAGTTGAGCACATTTCAACTGCTGCGAATTATTCGTTGCGAATTTGTGACGTCAATATTCGCTTCGCATTCGCGTTCGCAGGAAGTATGAACCGGGCTTTACGCAATGTCTTGTCAAAGCTTGTTCGTGACGTCACACAGGCGACTTCATTCATCATTCATCACGTTGTAAACACGTCTTTTGTTTGCCCCGACCTGCCCAGGCCTGCCCGGTGGGATTGGGTTGTACGTACGTTGTTAATGAATGATTCTACCTTTTGATTTAATAGGTGGCTCCTAAAGGAGCCCGCTGCTACGACAGTAGACACGTTTAGTTTATGATGTACAATAGAACCAGCAAACGAGGCAAGGGGTCCATGGTATGTATTGCCGTGGCCAACATCACCATACCTTGCGTCATCACCATTTCTGCTGTGGTGCTTTCTTTCAGCATCGTTGAGCATACTCCATTTAATTCAACTTTACTCAACTGCCCAGCTAGCATACACAACGTTGCAATAAATTTCTCTACTTCCGATTCGGCGGCCTTAAACACCTTTTTTGCATAATGAGGGATGCGTCGTTCTGCGACTCGTTGGCTTCTGCGTGCACAACTAACACCGGAGTTTTTTCGAGGGTAACTCGATAACCCTGATAATGGAAGGATGCGTCCTGAAATACCCTATCGTTTTATTAGATCTTACTTTAGAGAGACAGTGGCTGTGAAATCAATTGAGTTGTACGAGGGAAAATTTGTTTATACTCCAGCTCAGCTCATCACTCACGGCAATTGACCAAGCAGTGCACAGAATCAGTCTTACGTAATGTCTTGTCGAAACTTGTCCGTGGCATCACACGGGCAACTTTGTTAGCAGGTGGGTCATGTTGACCTCTATTTTTGGAGAGTAAATCACATTGCCCTTTGTTCAGCGTGGCCATTCATCCTACGTTCTCACGTGTACACGTACGTGGGAACTCATTAGACTATATCACCCTTTGTTCAACCCTTCCAACACACTTCGCCAGATATTTGATGGAGAACCCATAACCTTCACTCCACCGGCCCAACTTTGGTGGAGGGTAGAACCCTCACTCCACCGGCCCAACTTTGGTGGAGGGTACAAACAAACAGTGTGTATGTTTCACTACCGACAATTACAGGACGAACAAACAGTCTGTATGCCTACTACCGACAATTACGGGACACACAAACGATGTGTATGTTTCACTACCGACAATTACAGGACAAACATACAGTTTGTATGTTTCACTACCGACGATTACGGGACAAACATACTGTGTGTATATTTCACTACCGATAGTTACGGGACCCAAAAAACAGTATGTATTTCCACTACCTGCAATTACAGACATACTTAGTAGAGTGACGTTGTGAACGCCTTAATCGAGACAGGCAAGTATTATGGGTTGATCCATTTTCATACCAGTCTGTACACTGTGGGTTGTTTTGTCCAAAATTGCGGGTTAAAGGAAATGACAGTCTGTACACTGTGCAATGAGAATACAGACATCTAACGGGATTTAACTGTCCAACATTATGGGGTTGTAGAGCATTTCTGTCTGTACATTTGAAGAGATATTGCAGATAATTAATGGGGTTGTAGATGTTATATGTCTGTACACTGTACACATTGTGGAAGTTTGTGGACAGAAAAAGATGGCGGACATAGTTGACATAGACTTGGCAGAAGAGGACTATATGGCAATGGCAGTGATGGAAATTAGGGCATAGATGGAAATTATGGCAGAGATGGAACAGCCAAAGCCCCCCTCTACACCCCCACCCAGATCTACATCTCTGCAGGCACCGATGTAGTTTACAAAATAGGAAGGCAGCAGTATAACCTGATGATAATTGTTGCACTGTTCTTCATTTGGCTGCTGTCACTCTCCATTTTGTCACTCTCCATCTACATGTACAATCTACATCATGGTAATTCTTTCTCGTCAGTAATTGACATAAAAACAAGATTTACTGAATGGATGGAATTGTGCTAACATAACTCTGAACTCATATCATGAGAAGTCATAATTATGACCTTTGTAAATCCATAATTAAGACGAGGAAAGCAATTTATTAAATTTTACAATGTTCCTTTAAGGCTTCTCAATCATGAGTAGATGACATCATACTTAACCGCAAGGAACCCAAGTTATAAACAGGAAGCATGCGCACACATTTTGGTTCTTTTTCTTGGATTTGTCTGTTTTAAATGTTTTTGTACTTATTTTATAATAAACATTCTTATATTTATTTAGTTACTTAGTTACTTAGTTACTTAGTTGCTTACTTTTGCTTACTTGCTTACTTGCTTACTTGCTTACTTGCTTGCTTGCTTGCTTGCTTGCTTGCTTGCTTGCTTGCTTGCCTTGCTTACTTGCTTACTTGCTTACTTGCTTACTTGCTTACTTGCTTACTTGCTTACTTGCTTACTTGCTTACTTGCTTACTTGCTTACTTGCTTACTTGCTTACTTGCTTACTTACTTGCTTACTTGCTTACTTGCGTACATTTACTTACTTCTTTTTTTCCTTTGATGTGGAGTTATGTTACTCCATTTATTTCACACTCAAAAAAATTACAGTGCTCCAAATAGACATTCCGGAAGAAAAAACAATAAGCAAGAAATAAATTACAAGTAACTACCAAGAATTAATCTACAGGGGAGAAAAATGATAACAATGGATATATACAGTTTTTACAAAGGAAATTTACATAAAAACCAACACACACACAGCCCACTTACAGAATGAGGTGGGCAAGAATGTTAGGATTATCCTCAACGAAAAGGAAACATACAAAAAGGGGTTTAATAGCTGAATTCTAATTGGTTTTTCTCATTGAAGGAGCACAGAGAGTTATAACAAACATACAGTTTGAAACTTTTCACAATTCATTCTGCCCTTCCCTAGAGTCAAAAACCGTTTAAGATTGAGTTTGAACTGAAAAATGAAGTCAATGTCGGATGGATTCTTATAATCATTAAAGACCCTTTGCAACGGATATTCCAGATTTTGCAGAGCATTTTAATGACAAGAATGCCTTGGACTGGTTGTAATTCATAGCCCAGGATTCTGTTAGGGTCGCTCAGACAAAAGTGTCTTTTGTCCGTGTATTTTCGTATAAGATACTCGACAAAGATCCAAGCGTTTAGAATGCTAATACAATAAATGAATAAATGCTAATGGGATTCTGATTCTGTTTCACATAATGGACATTTGACATCAACAACTCTACCGACTTTGTACAAAAGGTCTATGTGGGAAGAATCAAATGTTTTAATCTATACCAAAACTGTTTATCTTCGGAATCAAGCAGGTTGTTTTTGTACCCGTTTTCCCATATCGGGGACCAGTTTAAATCTTGAGCGTAACAGAAGACTTCTTTCCAAACTTTCTGACTTTTAGGCTGGATGAATTTCTTGGAAATTAACCTTGAGTAATTGGATTATGTATTAGTTTTCTTGATTTGGAGCTCACTGTTACCATCATGGTCGGGGAAAACAAGCCAGTTACAGATATCATTAGCAGGGCCTTGTCTCAGTTCTTTAACTAAGGTGAAATTGAAATGATCTTTCAACCTGCCCATGATTTTGCCTGCATTGATTCTTTGAATGAAACATTTTCTATAAACTGTTTTGTAAGAAATCAGTCTACCTTGTCTGGTCACATTTTTTACTTTGGTCATACCAGCAGATTTAAGAACAGTTATCCCTAGTAGCAATGCAGTTGTTGAAAATAGGAACAGCATATGTGTCTCTTAAAGACTAGAAAAGTTACACATCAGACTGCCATCAGCGTTCTCAAAGGCATCAATAACTTCCTCGTAGAAAGGAGTAGTTTTGATCTTAATGTTAGTATTAGCGAAAATAAACCGACCTAAATTATTATTACCACTAGCTTTATTGATCCAGTGATCAAAGAAAACTTTCCACTTGCCTTCCGTTAGGGGGTAACGAGCTTACCAGTTTAATTTTAAGCTAGTTGGCTTACACTGAACGTCTAGAAGACCTGTTCCACCTTGCGCTTTGGGACCGATAACAGTGTTTCTTTTTATCATGTCATTCGGGCCACCCCAAAAGAGATTCCAGATGTAACGGTTAATTTTCTTAACAAATTCCACTGGGCAGGCCAGAACACTGCCTAAGTAGTTTATACCAGCATCAATGAAAGTGTTAACAATGACGGTTTTGCCCGTGTAAGTCAAGTTACGTTTTGACCACTTGTCAAGCACACACTTGATTTTGTTTGTTTTTTTACCCGTTGTCTTGCGCTGTTACGTCGTTACCAAACACCATACCTAGTATCTTAATTTCATCATTACACCAGTTAAAACAACACGGGTTATCTTGCCTCTGCTTCCATTTGCCTAGCCACAGGCCTTTGGTCTTATTAACATTAATTTTGGATCTGCTGCCCTGGCAATATGTATCAAAAAGATCTTCCACAATATTAAAACTCGCATTGATTGCCAATGAAAATGTTGGTATCATCGGCGTGTTGGACTAACTTAACACTCGTCCCACCATTGGGAGTCTGAATGCCTCTTAAAATCTGGTTGTTTCTAATAAGACTCGCTAGTCCTTCGGCACATATGGCGTAAAGGAGCGGAGACAGCGGACAACCTTGTCTGATCCCTCTACTAATCTGGACAGGTGAACCAATAAAGTTATTTAAGATAATTCTGCAATTATTAATTCTGTCAAAAGCTTTTTTTGGGTCGTAACTAATAACAGTGGCACCTAGGTTTTCCCAATTGACATAATTAATCGTATCTCTTAAAATCATTAGGTTATCCTGAATATTCCGGTTAGGCACACCACATGTCTGTTCTTCGCCAATAATGAAAGGCGTGGCTAATTTAAGACGATTGGTAATGGTTTTAGACAGTATTTTATAGTGAACTGTCAGGAGGCTTATTGGACGCCAATTTTTCAGTTCATAGTGACTTCCCGAATTCTTATAAATGAGTCTTACAAGAGCCGAGTTCATAGAATTACCCCAAAATCCATTTTTAAGAGTCTTTGTAAACTTCGAGAATATCTTTTCCGTAAATGTGCCAAAAATTCTGGTAAAACTCGACTGTTAAGCCATCAATACCAGGACTTGTTTTTATTCATTTGGAAGAGAGCATGTTTAATCTCCCATTCCGTAATCTCTCTATCAAGATCTTCAAGAACATTGTCAGGAATAGTTTCAGTTTTGATATTAGAAATGATTTCATCTAAATGGGTTTTGGAAAGAGTCTCTGACCTATACAGATTACTGTAGAAGTCATTGACAATTTCAAGCATTGTATCTGTCTGGTCAAAAAGAACTCCTTTATTGTTGAGAAGTTTGTCAATTTTTAAGCTTTGAATCTGCTGTTTTTCAAGATTGAGAAAATATTTAGAGGCTTTTTCGCCTTCTTCTTTTTTAATGCTGTGTGTTCTAATCTGGGCCTTCTTCCACTCATTAACTTCATACTGTTTAAGATTATCTTCGAGCTCTTTTATCTCATCAATGCAATCAGTATCATTGTTTTTAATCAAAAGGTCATAACGTTTCTGTAGCTTTTTGCGATTTTGTTTGAGAGTATGGGTTTTTTCTTTGCCATAATCTTCAAAAATTTCTTTCAAGCGAAATTTGCCAGATTCCCACCATTTGGAGAGAGAATCATATTGACGATTTTGTGTTCTCCAAAAGTTCCAGAGATTAGTAATACGATAGGAGCATTCTTACTGGACAGTCTCGTGCAAGATGGTCTGTTTCCTCACATATTTTGCTGGTCTTCTGCTGCCCCCTTGTACCTTACTGGCAAAGTAAAACCGCTGAATTTGATGAAACTTGGTATCGGTTTCTTCAGGCTTTTGATGAGGCAACTTCTCACGCCAGTTTTTTATCTTCGTCAAATCCATGTCAAATTGTCAAATCGTCGTCAAATCCATGTAATTGACGTCGGATGAGCGTCACATGACCCAGGCAAAGCACTCATCCGGGAAATGCTGTTTGCCGATGACGCAGATGACGCTGCACTTGGTGTATGTGAGACTGCAGTTTGATCTGTGCTTACTGGTGTGAGAAACTCTTCAGTTGCATCTGAAGTTGCTTCAGTTGAATCAGCACATGCAGGTTCAAACACAGCCGTTGGATCAGACTTGGTTGCAATTGTGAGGGAGACCTTAGCTGGGCTGGACCTTGCTATTGCATTAAGAGATACAGTAGATGGATCACAACCTGCTGCTGCTGTGAGGGAGAGTAGATGTATCACAAGTTGATGCAGCTGTGATTGAAACAGTTATAAGAGAGACAGCTGTAGATTTCACTGCTTCTGTTGCTGCTTCTGCTGTCGCCTCTGTAAATGAGAAAAGAGGTAGTGAACCATTGACAGTAAGCGACTGAGGGTCATAAAAAAGGAATCACAACACATTTGCATCATATTTGAGGGTTCAAACTTCAGAGAAATTTTTGATGAACTTATTTCCTAGGATTTGGCTGTGTATGAAAAAGGCTTAACTACAGTTTTCTTACACACCTGTTGGGATTAGTTTCTGATATTCTAATTTCTGAACTTCATATAAAACTACCTGTATTTCATTGGTTTAAATACAGACTTACAGGTGTGCATGCTCCTGACCACGACCCCCAGTTAGACATTACTATTTGTATGGATATTTCTCTAAACCCCAGTCCTACTGCCATGACACCCAAACATGACCCAAGTTTCTCCAAGGAGACCTGTTTACACAACTTTTGTGATATATCTGGTACACCGCTAGGTAATACATGCATCACATACACAACGCAATTATCTTCTGTTTGCGGTATTTTTCTCGGTATTGCATCAACAACAATAAACTTCAGCAATTGAAGTTGTGTGGTAAATTGAGATACAGGGGTAAACGTGCAGGACAACGAAGACATAATGTCACTGTTATGGTGTAGGGAATCGTCCAACTACTCTTCGTCTACAAAGACCCGTTTTTAATAGGCTGACATTGATCAGTGTTCCTCTGGTGACTCCCGAATTTACTCGTAATCACATTAGATGTCCTTTAAAGTGATGTTTACTTAATGCATGGTCATTAAGAAACAAAACTGCCGATTTTGTAGACTGTTTGCAGAAGTTGAGTAGATATTTTTGCTCTTACTAAAACCTGGCTTAATACAAACAATTCTGCACAGAGAGCTGAAGCAACTCCACTTGGTTTTAAGCTTGTCGACCATTCACGCAGAGGCTGATCTGGCGGCAGCACTGCATTGCTCTTCAAAGATTTGATGGAGACAAAGAAGATGCTGCTGCAGAGAGGGAATCTTTTGAATTCTCCGATCGGCTTGTGGGGTACAGTTCTCAACAACTGCGACTTATTGTGGTGTACAGGCCACCCTACTCAAACAATCACTGTGTCACGGTCTCTACATTTTTTTGAGATTTTTCAGAATACTTGGAGTCAGTCTTACTGACCAGTATGACCCCTTATATTCACGGTGATAACGCTGACGACCATGATGCAGTTGGCTTTTGTGAGCTTCTTGAATCAGTAATTCTGGAGCAGCATGTTAATCAACCTACTCATGTACACGGACACACCCTCTACTTAACCATTACTCGAAAGTCAGACAATCATTAAATCCACGCCCGTCCCAGACTATCTCTTTTCGGATCATTCTTCTATTTTGTGTGACTTGGACTTTAATAAACCTCAGTTATCTGTGAAAGACACCGCTTACAGAAAATTAATAATGTGAACATTCAAATGTTTAAACATGATATTTGTGTTTCTGATCTCTGTATTAGAAAAAATTGAGCCAGATGAGACCTGGGGCCGATTTCACTAACGCGTTTTGATCATCGCAAACGCCGAAATCGATCGCTAAATCCCAAATCCATCGCAACTTAGCGATGGATTTTGGAGAACGATTTGCGACAAACTTACTCATCGCAAAACAATTATTAGCGATGACAATCTTGCGATGACTCGTTAGTGGCCGCAAAGTGTAAGTTCATCGCAAATTATGATAGATTGCGCCATTTTGTGCTTAGATTTTATTAGCGGTGTACGTCTCGACGTAGTATATATAGTTTGTTCGTGAATTAAAGGGTAAAATGGCGTTATGTTTACTCTTCGTGGTCTTTTTTTTACTGGGAGACTCGGGATACACACAACGCAGTTGGCTGATGACACCTTTCAGCTTGAATGTGGTTGTTGCCGAAAGAGCTTAAAATCGTTTTTTTTTTTAAAGGAGATCGTCATCTATTGGGTTCAGTTATTTTAACCAGCAATTTGGCCTAAAGTTAATGTAGGCCTCATAGCATTCACAATTTTTCCTTTCCGATTTTATACCATGTACACATTTTCGATGACAACACTTTGACGAAAATTTTGGGCATCTAGAAACGAATTCTTTTTTGCCCATTAGGCCAAATAGTGATTATAAATTCCCCTTTAGACGTTCGTATTATGTGCTGAAGCTTATATAAAGGGTGTCAGACATTAATTACCAAAAACCAAAATCGTTATTCTCATTTTGTCAATTTTCATCCACCTCAACGTTACAATTATTAACAAGATTTTATAAAAGTAAGTATACTAGGGGGGGGGGCTATAGGCCTACAAATGAAACATGTTGAATTTGATTTCATGTACAACTTTTTTTAAGTGAATGCCTAGAATTTAAGCATTAATAAAGTCCTCTTGTTGTTACTTTTGATGCACCAGCATGACAACCTTTACATTTAAACTGCAATATATGCCGTTCGTTTTTAATCGAACCGCAGCCTGCAACAACATTTTGACATGTACGACGCCCACATGCGAAGACCGACGGTTTTCTTGAGGTTTGTGTCAAAGGTCACTACTTTTAGCCTAGAACGTTTAGTTTCCTTGTCATGTCATCGCAACTGCGATGACTTTAGTGAAACGCAAAATCAGCGACGTCGCAAGTGCGATCTCATCGCAAGCGTGATACCGATGATCGCAAATGGTGACTTTAGTGAAATCGGCCCCTGATGACCTTGATCTCACTACATCTTACAATAAGGCTTTACAAGACATTCTGGATCAACATGCACCTATGAAGACAAAAACCATTACTGTCCGTTCTCGTGTGGCGTGGTACAATGATGAAATCAAAATTGCCAAAAGAATGAGAAGGAAAGCTGAGAATAAATGGAGAAAGTCTAAACTTTTACAAGATTGGAATGGTTTTAGGGTGAGGAGAAATAATATTACATTATTGATGAACAAGCCTCGTCGGGATTATTACACTAATTTTGTAAATGAAAACAGTAATGATCAGCACAGTTATTGAAGGTTAGCAGGTCTTTACTTCATCTCAATAAGACCTTCCTGTTGCCTCCACACTCTGACCACACTGAACTTGCCAACAAAATGGGTACTTGATTGTTAAGAAAATTTCCAACATCAGATTTAGATGGGACGAGATTTGTTCACTTCATTTATCGATCCCCATCCCCACTGGTTCTAGGGTTTGTGATACATGTATGGTGACTGAATTTGAAGGTCTTTCCGAGGAAAATGTTCGTAAGCTTATTTAAGGTTCTAACAAAACATGTTGCATACTTGACCCATTTCCCATGAAATTAGTTTTTGATTGTTTAGATATTCTTAAACCAGTTACCACCAGAATGGTAAACTCATCTCTTTGCTCTGGTCATTTCCCTGACGTCTGGAAATCAGCTGTCGTGTTACCCTTGCTCAAAAAACCTGGACTTGATTTGAAAATTTAAATTTCAGACCAATCAGTAACCTACATTTCGTTTCTAAACTAGTTGAACAAGTTGTAGCGAATCAATTACACTGCCACTTATCCAATAGCAACATGTTGCTGATTGCTCAGTCAGCTTATCGTCAGCATCATAGCACTGAGACAGCACTTCTTAAGGTTAGGAATGATCCTTTAATTGCTAGGAATAAGCAGCATGTGTCTTTGTTAGTTTTACTTGATTGAGTTCCGCTTTTAATACTTTAGATCATCATATTTTACTGAGAATGATTTTGGTATTAATGGTGTTGCTCTCCTCTGGTTTAAATCTTTTTGTCCAACAGATCTCAGCGTGTTTTGGTGAACGGTAACCTCTCTCAGAAATTGGACCTAGGGTGGGAAGTTTGGGAACAATAAAATTACCCTGTGTGATTGCCCGGGTTGTTGGCGACCACCAAGCTGGATTAGGTTAAGTCTCTGGCAAAGATAGTCCGGAGCAACACCAACGGAAGCCTTAAAAGCCTGGCAGGCAAGTTGGAAGTGGATGTGCTGAGAAACTGTCAGTGTTAACATTACTACAAATGAAGTTAGTGGGCGAGAGAGGGGGAAGCTTAAGAACAATGCGATTTTGGGCACGATTTTGGAGTTTTTGAATTTTGTTGACAAGAGTAGGTTTCCCTCCTTCCAGGTAAAGTGCAGACTTCATGGTATGAAGATAACGCACTGAGGTTGGTGCGCGCGCTGTCCAAGTAATTATGTGCACAGGCAGACAAAATAAATCTCATGTGCTAGATGGTGCCTTCCCTCCTCAATGCTGCCTTGAAGGCATTGAGTGTTGTGAAGTCACCAGGATCATTCTGTAAGGAGTTCCAATCTTTGCTGGTACTAGGGAAGGAGGAGGAAGAGTACACTTGAGAGCTGCAGTAGGGAGTCCAGAAGCGAGAGCCATGACCTCTGGTGTAAGATGTAGCTTCATTGAGATGTTTCTTCCAACTGATGTCTGCAAGATCAAAGCGTATTCTGTAGAGCATTGCTAGGCGACTTTGGCGCCGTCTGCTCTGGAGAGATTGCCTTTGTAATTCGTTGAGCAATGCTGTTACGCTTGATCTGCGGTCGTAGGTGTTGGTGACATATCTTGCACTTATACGCTGGACCTGCTCCACTTTCCTGATGTTTCTTTGAGTGTGGGCGTCCCATGCAGGTGCTGCATACTCTACAATTGGTCTTATGTAGGTCTTATAAGTAGCCTCCTTGATCTTGCGACTGCAGTGGTAGAAGTTCCGTTGTAGGAATGCACGGGTGGAATTAACTTTCTTGGTGGTGATGTCCAAGTGAGTGTTGAAGTTCAGCTTTCTGTCAATATAGAGACCAAGATACCTAGCTGATGGGACTATGTCGAGGGTCATGCCATGAATGGTGTAGGTTGCTGGTGTTGGTTTGCGCTTGTTTGTAATGCACACTACTTGACATTTTGATGGTTGAAACTACATCAGCCATGTTTCTTCCCACTTCTGCAGGGCATCAGTTGTCCGCGCAGTTGTCCGCAAATATTCTTGCTGTGGAGCTCTTCACACCGTCTGGGAGGTAATTGATGTATGCCAAAAAGAGTAGTGGTCCAAGGACACGACCTTGAGGGACTCCCGATGTGACATTGGCTTGCGTGCTGACTTTTCCATCTACCAATACCTGCTGAGTGCGCTGGCTAAGGAAGTCCTTGACCCATTGGAGAGTTGGCCCTCGTATACCATAGTGCTCGATCTTCTGGAGAAGTAGTCTGTGGGAAACCTTGTCAAAGGCCTTGCTGAAATCCAACAGTATCAGGTCAGTTTGCCCTTTCTCGTCCAAACCTTTAGCCAGGTCGTCAATGGTAAGTATGAGCTGCGTGTCGCATGAGCGCCTCTTCCGGAATCCGTGTTGTGCATCAGAGAGGATCTTGTGATCAATGAGGTGGTTAATGGCGGCACTGTGAACCACATGTTCACACAGCTTACACAGGATGGACGTCAGTGAGATAGGCCTGTAGTTGGCAGGTGATGAACGATTGCCTTTCTTAAACAGTGGGACTACCAATGCCTTCTTTCATGTAGTTGGTACGGTACCTTGATCGAGGGAGGCCTGGAACAGTAAGCTGATAGTTGGAGCAATTACTTCGGCAGTTTCTTTCAGCAGTCTGGCCGGCACACTGTCAGGACATGAAGCCTTGTATGGGTTAAGGTTCTTGAGAACTTTCGCAATCCCAACTGAGTTGATCTTGATATTGCTCATTGAAGGGTGAGGGCTAGGACTAAGGTCTGGAGTGGCAGCTGCATCATCACTGGTAAATACTGATGCAAATTGACGATTCAGGATATTGGCCTTCATCTTGGGATCACTATGTAAGAGAATTCCTTCCTTCAATGGAGCTATGCCAGATTGATCGCATCGCTTAGCTTTGATGATAGCACTTAACCTCTTGCCCCCTCCAGGCTCACTGCAGATGATGTCATTGAGGTACTTGTTGTAGGCTTGGCGGCAGGTTGTTTGGGCCTGTTTCTTTAGTCGTCTGAACCTCATCCAGTCACGTTCTCTTGTGGTTTTTCTGGCTTTCTTGAATGCTCTAGCTTTCTTGAATGCTCTGGCTTTTCTCCTGCAGATTCTTTTGGTTGAGGTAGAAAACCAAGGCTGGCTGTATCTGGTAGATGTAATTTGGACGGTACTTGTTCCTGAAGAGTCTTTTCAAGATGCAGTCCAATTGCGTCTGCTGGAACTTCCACTGGAGTGGATGGTGAGTAGATAGTAACAAAGTTGTTAGCCCAGCATTGAGGTTTTGTGACGAACAGGTTTCAATCTCCTTGCCATTATGTTCCAGTCAGCATAGACTACATCGTGATCGCTGATTCCAGGCATCCCTTCGCATCGGTTGATGAGTGATGGTCTGTTTGTGAGGATTACGTCAAGGGTGTTATCGATGCGGGTGGGGAAATCGACAATCTGCTCAAATCCAGTTCGGGCCAACATCTGAAGACACGACTCATTAAGAGCTTTAGGGTACTGGTGTCCGGTGACCTCGTCTGTGGTCCAACTGATGTCAGGCAAGTTGATGTCCCCTGCAATCCAGATGGCTGCCCCTGGGTTGGTGATGCAGACATCCTCTATGACTTGGTTCAGAGCATCCATGTAAGACTGGTTATTGTTAGTAGGGCGGTATAAAGCATCCATCTTTGCGGTCCTTTCTGTATAAGTTGTAGCCTGGTGGAAATATTTCCCCAAGGTTGAGGCTAGGTTTAAGCCAGGTTTCACTGCCAAAAATGATATCTGGTTTAACTGCATCAACAAGGTTCCAGAACACTTCTTTCTTTTTCGATATGCTTTGGAAATTTATTACCAAAGTACGAAGGTTAGCGAATGCTTTGTCGGTAAATGATGCATGGTTTGGTTGGAGAGGACTGAACAGATGGAGACCCTGGATCAGAAGAACTGCAACTAGCGGTTGAACTGTGGCTGCTGGAGTTCATGGCATCAGAGACAGATAGGCTGGTGCTGCTGTCTTTGATGGTGGAATCAAAAAGGCTGGTAGAACAGTTAGGTAGGCCACAATTGGTGCATTCCCAAGGAATGTCTGATCTAGCCAAGCAGGAAAGCATGTCTTCAGACATGTTAACGCAGTCACTATGGAACCAAGCGTTGCATTCTTCACACAAGATGCTTGATTTGGATCCTTTGTAGTCAGTGCATGCTTTTTTACATTCTCCGCAGGGAAATCTGGGAAGTGTAGGACCAGGATCTACTTCGATATTGCCTGCCCTCAAGGTGCATAGCTACAGCCCAACAATAACCATCAAAGTATCTCTGAACAGGAATGAAGGCACTAGGTTCATGGTGATGGTTGTACTTAGATTACTACCGAACTAGGAACTAGGAACTGGGAACTGGGAACTATGAAGGACGCATGGTGGTACGCAAGGAAGCAACATCGAAGGATGAAGGGTATAGTGTAGTACAGTATGGTTCGTCACAAGGGATACATCTACACCACCACACATTAATTGGCAACGAAAGTGGCCTACCTGATAAGATCAACGAACTGAACAGCAGGTTTAGCACATCAACTTCGAGTAACTATGAATAAGAAACTAGGAACTGAAGGATGCATAATGTCAAAAGCGCAGGTGACACACTCGATTGGTACGCAGGAAGTAGGAACAAGGAACTGGGAACTGATGAGATCAATGAACGTGAACAGCGGGTGGTGAAGGGCTGTCAAATTCGGCAGTCGATACGAAGTAGAGTATCATACAATGATCCCAGCTAACACATTTCATTCAAGTTTATACCCGGCTCATTCAATTTCGTTTGAAAATAAATGCTGAGCTACACCAGCATTCAAGAGTTAAAAAGTGTCATTCACTTTCAGCACTTGAGCATTCACTCTACAAATAAGGTCATTCAAATTCAACTGGTCACTTAGTTCATTCAATTTCGTCAAAGCCAGTCGCCGAGGCTGGTCAACCATTCAATTTTATCAATAAGCAAACATTTTCCAAATGTTTGCATTCAAATTCGTTTCTGATGTGTGCGCTTTCTGGTTCGTATTTAGTGGCAGGATACTCTGAGGAGAACTTCATTTTTACACTAGTTCTGAGCTGTAGGCCCTAAATAGACAATTTCTGAATAAAATATGGCTGCCCGTGGTCATTACAGAAGAGTTAATAATGTAGATAGGGCGAGGCTTGTTGAGGCATTTGAGAACAACCAGGCTGACTACCTGGTCTTGGCAGACACTCTCGGCATCAAATCAATCTCAAAGCAAAACCAAATCATTCTTAAGGGCCATAAGTTTGTAAACTGTATTTTAGTGCCTTTAAGACACATATTTCAAGTTTAGTCAAGGTGTAACAAACGCACCAGTACCAATTATTGCAATTAAGACAAACAACAAGAATTGAATGAAACGCATAACATGGAAATGCCTAACCCAGGGAAAAAATACCTGTAAAAGAACAATTTCTCACTTAAAGCTCAAATAAGTCGTAATAGGTCCTACTCATGTTGAAATTGAATGCTCGAATGTTGAAGTCGATTGCCCATAAATGAAAAAGAAAAAAACGACAGCTACAAAATCCTGAGCGCTTCGATGACTCTGAATTTGATTGAACCAATTGCGAAAAGGTGGGATATTTTCAACATAAGAATGGCGATCTTGTAGTCTTGAATGCCTATTAACGAAATGGAATGAAAATAATGGATTAATGGATGCACGAAAACGAAATCGAATGCAATAATACCGAAAAAGAAACTCTAGTTTGATTGAACTAGAAAAATTGCGTGAATTTGAAAGCGTGTGAATGAAATTGAATGTATTTTTGTTGAAATTGGCCGGGAAAACCTATATTTGAATAAAAGTTCTTATTAATAAAAGTAAATTATCAAAAGACAACTGAGAACAGCTTGCCTCAACATAAAATGCACTCTTTATCGTCCTCAGTCCGCCTTGGCAAACAGAAATGATATGCATAGTAAGTTATATCACGCCTGGCGACTAACATTTCAGAATCACCCCACTTTTCAACACGAATTTACGCCCTTGAACCTCAACAGGTTAAAAAAAAAACATTCTGCTTATTCACAATTAAATATTGCAGGATTGCTCTTTTGAAAAGTGTGTTTTCTTGTTGGACAGCAAAACTGACTCAATTAGCTGAAAGTTTCTTTAATCTATGACCCCTATCCTTTGGGTGCCCAGTCACGTATTCTGAATTACAACAAATGAATTTATATAATGCACATTATTGAATAATCTGAAAGCAATCCGTCAAATAATTCCGTTGAGCAAACGACAGTTCACTGTCCAAATTATTATCATGGCAAAGCATAAAGTTGTTCAGTCTCTCCACTGTTTCCCGTACGAGTCTTCCTCTAATAAAAAATATGGTCTTTCTCTAATCAAAATATGGTCCTCAATGTCCTCAATGCAAAACAATTTTTGTGCTGAAATTGTCATACAAATTTTTAACTTTTTAACGCAAAATATTAAGATTATCACATAATTCGTAAAGAATGCGTTTCGCATTTCACTGTGTTGACTAGCGGCAGTTTAGTAAGATGTAGCGCCCTCCTGTGTTTTCAAAGTTTGCAAACAATTATTGCCCAATTATACACTGATAATACAAAATTTAAACACAACAGACTTGTCTGACGTTTTCCTGTCACAGCTCAAAACTGGCTTTATTGAACCGACAAGAGAATGTTTATGAAATTTCCACCGGTTGAACCACCGGTCGGAATATTAGCCCCGTCTGAACCGACGGGTGCTAAAAGTATGCTTACAATTTCGGCTGTAGTCATTAAAACAATTATTGGTAAATATTACAAAATAAGGCAATGTGAGACCTAATCCCTTACAAAAACAGGTCCGACTAAACCATTGGGGCTTTTTCTTTTTAACAGAGTGAAATATATGCATTGATGCTATTAATAGTAACATGTATTCAAATTATAGCTAAAATTGTTAGGCATTTAATCAATATGACTGTTATGCCTATTATCTGTTTGGTCATTGTGATTTATGTCACAATTATACTACTACATAGATCTGGGACAGCTCACTATATGTATAATTCATTGGTCAGTGTGCTTTGCAGCCCAAAACTTCAGAACTAAACACTAAGGTTGGAGTAGGGGACGGAGGTGGGTTGAAAGATCCGGTTCAACGAAAAGCTGTAACGAAAGTGATTCGACTTTTGTGTCAGTGTCCGTTCGCCAAGTTGTCATTGTTATGATCGGTTCTGATTGGTCCAGAGTGGCCAATCGTTGCGAACTTTTGGGATACTGTGCATCCCTGTGGTGAAAGTAATTTCACTGTTACGTAACCACTATGTGAGTGAGACAACGGAGGGCGCTATCCAGGAAGTGTATTGCAGCGTATAAGACATTTTATCGCGGAGAGATAAAATGGATTATTAGCTGTTTCGCAGCAAAGCGCAGCGAAACAGCTCTTGTTTTCGTTAAAGTTTTTGTTTTTGTTTTTTTATTTTTATTTTTCAGACACAGGAAGTCATTGACATGATGCACGAATCGTTCTAAGCGGCCTTTTGCATAGTTCCTAAAGAGCAATTGCAATAAAACTTTCAGTGATGAAAGGCATTGGTGCAATAATGATCCTAAAACAATGTCATGATGATGTCATCACCTGTCACGTGACGTCATCTTAAAGGTTTATATTTGAAATATTTGAAAATCCGTAACAAATCAGCCACAAGAGACCGTAGGTTTCTGTTTGCGGGATTGTATAGGGATAAATTAGGTCTTCATTTTATTCAGTGTGCGTGACCTAACATGACCTCTACTTCCGGTCGAAATAGGAAGCGCCTCGTTATTCAAAAGTGGAAATAGTTATGAAGTTGCTTTCAACGATGTTATTGTCTGGCAAGGGTGGAAAAAAAACCTAAAAAAACGATGACGTCACAATACACAAGAGCGCCCTCTAGCGGCAGGTTGAAAACTGATCAAAATGGACTTTTTGAAGATGTGTGTGGTGAAGTTTTGTGTAATCACTTCAAAATTTACACACATGTTGATCGTCAAGCATCCATCATGTGTGAAATTTCAGATCGATGACGTCATCGTGGGTCACGTGACGCGGCATTAAAGGTGCCTTTTTTAATGTCGTATATCTCCCTAAGTGTTAGTGCGATCATGTTGAAACTTGGATATTGGCAAGTTCTTGTAAATTCTGAAATGACGTCATGATGACGTCATCACATGATTTTTTATGATTTTTTGAAAAAGTTATGGCGAAACAGCTTGGCATTTGTGCAAAAATGCAATATGTCTAGTTTTTATTCTTTTAAATACAAAATAAAATACTTACAGATCATTCAGGAATTAAAAATTGCTCGATCTGTTTCACATTTATTACGAACAAGTAACATTTAAATGAAAAAATAATGAAGTACATTGTCTTAATTTTGTCATACTTTGGCTTCTTTTTAGAAACCAAACACTAAGTATAGGAAGGGCTAGCAAATTTGTTGCACCTGAATTGTCTACAATTTTAATTGTCTCCTCAATGACGCCTTTTTTAAAATCATCATTTTTGTGTCAGCTTTCTCTTTAACAATAGGTTTCATTATTTATTTTCTGGTGATTTTTAATACAGTCACGTCAATGTCAAAATTAGCGTCTTTTTTTAGACAACCTAGGCCTCATATTTGTTTCTTCATTTTGATTTGAAACAAACAAATCTTTGGGACATCTTCAATCTCCTATAATGTATGAGCTTTTCTTCAAGTCTGGTTCGTGATGTATGTCAGATTATCGTTTCTCGTATAACTTGAAATCAATATTTCAAATCAGATCAGTGGCTAAAATTTTAACGAAGGGATTACAAATGGTGATCTGGTTAGAATATTTAAGCTGATACAGAGATTGTTATAAGCGCAGATTTGTAAAAGTATTGCTATTTTTGTAAAATATCTTTTTGAGGCAAAACAATAAAATTGTGAGAATACTTAAGTTAGGATTTCTAACAAAGATGTAGTAAAGACAAGTGTTGATTTGCTATTCGATTTTGACTGTTTTATTGAGTCAAATATTCACACACACACAACAATAACAAAACTTTTCAATAATAATAAATGTACTCAAAGTTAAAATATTTGGAAGTGAGGTTGACCATGAAGAAAATTACAATTGTTTTTTTTTTAAAATCAGTATAAATAACATAGACGCGTTCTTTCACCTGAGACAGGAAAATCCTTCCCCACACCCAAGTCCAATCAAAAGTTCATTTCTTGGATTTTCATTTTAAAATCCTTATAAAGTTTCTTAAAATTTGAACTACATGGAACCCCTAACAAAACAATGAAAAAAATGCAATTTTCTCAAATCTCCAAATATTTAAATACAAAATATAACGCTTTTTTGTAATGGACGGAGGTATGCCTAAACAAAAGTATAAGATAGACAAATGAATCGTTTGACAAAGGGTTGTATCTAGTATTGCAGGCAGTTAATATAAATTTGGTCATACGATTAGAATTATGAGTTTTTGTAAGTGTATGCAGTGTAATTTACGCATATAACACATGCCTGTTCTTGTTTCATCAGTGGTGGGGATCCGCGCTCCGCTGGGCCCCACGAGCTGCTCCCTCTGACTTCCTCGGAACTCTGTATCTGACCGTACATGAACATGTACCTTGCGGCTCCCACCGCATCTTGATGGGCAGGCCACAGGCCCCTCGGACTTCCATTAACTCAAACTGCTGAGGGTTGTTTTCTGTTAACTTAACAGTTAACAGTTGTTCGTATGGAGCTTTGGAATTTTATTTTCCCTCCATCGATGGATAAATCACATAGATGTAATGGATAAACCAAGAATAAAATCGATCTGATGGTCCTGATTTTGATTCGACCCCTCCCTTACCGGTCTTGAAGAACCCGTCCATTACTAACTCCCCCAGCTTAGTTCAGATCTTTAAACACAACAGATCCCTTTTACTATTTTGAATCTCGATTACACAATTGTGTAGAATCTTATTAGTTATTCGTGAAGTTTTTTGCAATTGCCGTTGAATTAAAATCCCTAAGAATAATAAAAAAAACATGCAACTTATCTGAACTGCAAAGTGATTTGACTTGGGAAAAGTCGTTCTCGGACTGTGATTGAAATTTGAACGAAGAGATTACAAATGGTGATCCGGTTATAGAAGAACCTGAACGGAGATTGTTAAAAGCGCAGATTTGTAAAAGTATTCCTCTTTTTACCAAATATTCTTTGGGACAAAACAATGTATTTATGAGAATCAATACTAAAATTAGGATATCTAACAATTTTGTAAAGTCATGTGTTGATTTGCAGTTCATCAACTTTTAACTGTTTTATTGAGTGAAATGTTCACACATCCATGTAGACAACAATAATTATATAACAAAACTTTCAAAAAAGTAAACCAAAGTTAAACAAAACATGCCTTGGAGGTGAAGTTGACCATAAAGAAAACAAACGTTGTTTCTTAAAATCAGTATAAATAACATAGACACGTGCTCTCTCACCTGTGACGGGAAAATCCTTCCCCAAACCAAAGTCCAATGAAATAAAACTTGTTCAACATTTTTATTTTTTGGATTTCCATTTAACATCATTTTGAATTCCTACAAGGTTTCTCAAAATAGGAATACAATTATCAGTTATATTCTAGTCAACAATTACATAAAACATTTAACAAAACAATGGAAGAAAATACAACTCTCGCATCTCAAAATATTTCAATATAAAATAACGCATTTTTTTGTGATGGATGGGGTAAACATAAGTAAACAAATATCGTTTGACAAAGGGTTGTATCTATAGAATTGAGGCATTGAATATAAATTTGGTCATAGCATTAAATTTAGGGAGTGAATGCAGTGTAGTTTACGCACAAAACCCGTGCCTGTTTTTGAACAATTCATCAATGGTGGGGATCCACGGTCCGCTGGGCCCCACGAGCTGCTCCATGTGACTCCCTCGGAACACGGTAACATTCTGACCATACCGTGCGGCTGCCGTTGCACCGTGACAGTGGGCAGGCCATCGGCCCTCGACCCCCCACCCCTCGCCTGGCTACTACCGAAGACCGCTGACAGCTGTTATCTAAATTACACTAATAAGATTATACAATGAGTGACTGTACACTACCATTGGTTACACAAGTGGGTAATTGTTTTTTGTAAGAGACTAGTGGAGAAACTACCTAAAGGTGCTTCAACTGGAGTAATGTAAACAATGCGAAGGAATCAAATAAGCCACAGTTGCATCATTATTCAATCGAAAGCGGTATTGAGTGTGTTCGACCTTCCTCCATGCTTCCTTCCTCCATCTCCAAGGTACGACTCGATAGCAAACCTTCATCTGTTGGTAAGTTTTATGTATTTGTTCCCATTTTCTGCCAAATACTTATCATCATAATTGAATTGTAAACTAGGCCTACTGACGATTGAATGGTGCTGTGTTTTTTTCTTTTTCTTTTCCAAGTACGGCTATTGTAAAACTACAGTGACTTTGTATCATATAATGTATTACTTGGTGGGTTCATGGGTAGGCATCCATGGTATAGGTTCTCCTCCATAAGACTCCCATGGTCGCTTAACGGGATGTGCGTGGTCACGAGGAGGTTTAAAGGAGGGGAATGCTCTGTTTGAACATAGAACATGGTTTGAAGGATTTCTTGGTGGTGGGTTGGCTTATGGTGGATTGGGGGAGTTTGTTCCAGTCTTTGATAATCTGCGGAAAAAATGGGTTTGAACATTTGTATCCTGATCAATATGTCATATGGTGTAGATGTGACAGGGGAAATTAAACTAGGGTACCATAAGCCTGACCCCATTTCTTTTGCCCTCAGTGTGATAGTATTCCCGGGTTGGGGTTCTACGATTATCTTCTGAATTTCTACTCCAAGTTTTGGTACTTTTTAAAAATGTAATCGTGTCAAAACTGTCAATCAGCTTGTGGTGGTTTTGAAGTAAATACATTGTTTTAAAACTCAAACTCCAGTGTTCACAGTTGCTTAATCTATTTTTGCCTCGCGACTTATTCTCACCCGATCCTATTCCTAGGTAAACATTTTATTTGAAGCGAGTTTTTCAAAGCGATTATCAGGTACTTATTTTATCTTATTTTATTTCATTTTATCAATATTAGTTATTATAGGTTTTCCCGGCCAATTTCAACAAAAATACATTCAATTTCATTAACACGCTTTCAAACTCACGCGATTTTTCTAGTTCAATCAAACAAGAGTTTCTTTTTCGATATTATTGCATTCAATTTCGTTTTCGTGCACCCATGATTCCAATATTTTTATTCCATTTCGTTAATAGGCATTCAAGACTACAAGATCGCCATTCTTATGTTGAATTAAATACCACCTTTTCGCAATAGGTGCAATCGAATACAGAGTCATCGAAGCGCTCAGGATTTAGTAGCTGTTGTTTTTTTCTTTTTCATTTATGGGCAATGGATTTCAACATTCGAGCATTCAAATCCAACACGAGTAGGGCCTATGATACGACTTATTTGAGCTTAAAGTAAGAAATTGTTCTTTTACTGGTATTTTTTGTTCCCTGGGTTAGGCATTTCCATGTTATGCGTTTCATTCCACTCTTGTTGTTTGGCTTAATTGCAATAACTGTTACTGGTGCGTTTGTTACCCCTTGACTAAACTTGAAATGTGTCCTAAAGGCATAGTTTACAAACTTACGGTCCTTAAAAATGATTTGGTTTTGCTTTGAGATTGCTTTGATGCCGAGAGTGTCTGCCAAGACCAGGTAGTCAGCCTGGTTGTTCTCGAATGCCTCAACAAGCCTCGCCTTATCTACATTATTAACTCTTCTGTAATGACCACGGGCAGCCATATTTGATTCAGAAATAGCCTATTGTGTTTAGCTCGGAACTAGTGTAGAAATTAAGTTCTCCTTACAGTATCCTGCCATTAAATACGAAACAGAAAGCGCATACATCAGAAACGAATTTGAATGCAAACATTTGGAAAATGTTTGCTCATAGATGAAATTGAATGGTTGACCAGCCTCGGCGACTGGCTATGACAAAATTGAATGAACTAAGTGACCAGTTGAATTTGAATGATTTTATTTGTAGAGTGAATGCTCAAGTGATGAAATCGAATGACACTTTTTAACTCTTGAATGCTGGTGTAGCTCAGCATTTATTTTCAAACGAAATTGAATGAGCCGGGTATTAACTTGAATGAATTTTTGTTGAAATTGGCCGGGAAAACCTATATTATCGTTTGAATTAAGTGGTCCATTTTCCAAGGTAACATTATATGCTACATGTATGTCTAAAAATATTTTCCCACCAGAGTGGACTGTGTGAAAAGCTGTTACAGTTTCCCTTGGAAAAGCTTGTGTGAAGTGTCATTGCCTGTTCTCCTCATTGCTCTAACGGTAAGTAATATATGTTTCCAGTTGAAATCGTTATTTACTCAAATACCATTGAATTTGAATCAACGATTCAGTTTAGGATCGTTAGCCCACCTCCATGGTTAGCCGGAGTTATGTAGCAAGAGTAGCCCTAGTACTTGCACTTGGTGTCAGCATAAAAAAATAGAGATAGGATCATGTGGTGCAGTGGCGTAACCGGGGGGGGGGCCTTTCCCCCTTGAGATTCAACAAATGCACAAATGAATGGTTTAATAGATTAAACAGCCCCCCCCCTAAATTATGTATTTTGCCCCCGCTTGCCCCCCCCCCGAATGAAAATGTCTGGTTACGCAACTGCTATGGTGCAAGTCTCATCATGGAGCTGGAGGTCACACCATGGTCACACGTGTTCATTGTTAGCTCCTTTATTTGATTATCTCAAATAACTCCAATTACAAGAAAAACATGATATGGATAATGTGAAAACAAACAATATGTTTTCCCTCAAAAATTTTCCGCGAAAGAATAATGCATATAAGTTCTAGTAAAATCAGTGTCTGCTTATTTTGCTGCAAGTACTTTAAATGTTGAATTGTTTCAATTTAGAATTGGAAAAGGTCAGCCCAGCCGTTGTATTGTGTATGATCATAGAGTTATCAGTCCTTGCTCTATGAGTTGTATGTCACAAATTCGACATTAAAAACTATTTTTATGAAACAGTTGTTTAAACAAAATGTGACCGTGAACAATTCTGGCAGATGAAGTTCATACAATGGTTACAAAAGTAAGAAAAACATAATGTGTACCGCATAGTTTCAATAGTTATTAAGGTATACATGTAGGAACTGAATAAATTTAGAGTTGTGCACCTTTTCCCTATAAAATATTGATAAAAAATGACAGCTGTCTTCAAAATGTAGCATTTAATTTGAGTTTTCTGTACAAACAAGGTACCTGCTGGAAATCAAGGCTCTGCAAAGTGGTTTTGTGTTTAATACTCCTAATTTTGTGAACGAATTTATAATGTGTGTGTGAATTTATTTCTACATTAGACAAAAAATAAAAATGCAAAATGTGGGTTCTGAGTAAGTTTAACTAAAATCAGAAGGTAGAATGCAAGAAACCCAAAGGCTGCTCATGAGACAAGAATGACCTTCAAAACAAACGGTCTTACACGTCTTATACTTATACCATGGAGGAAGGAAGAGATACAAAAGGGGGATTATGTGCCACACTTCCCAAGCAATAAATTAGTTATCCACGCTGGACCGGGACAGTTTCATTGCAAGAGTCTCTTGCCAGCCCCGCCAAACTGTCTTGTGGCATTGCATAGCTCAAAGCTCAACAAGTTTTACCACAAGCGAATAGAGAAAGAATTAAAAAAAACAAAAAAAAAAACCGGAAATATAAGCTTGGTGTTCAATCTAATTTGATCCTGGACAGCATTGAAAGTACAATGAAAGTATAAATGAGAGATGGACGCACAATTTTGGTAAACAGTTGGTCACAGAAACGTCCTATTTAACTATCTTTGCTTTAAATGATTTGTGTTTTGAGTTTGATATAACATTAAAAGTTTTAGTCTCAGTTCAGGTGTTCTCTGACTGAACACTTGCACCGCGTTTACACTAGATCCAGAAAGGTGGATTGAGATCCGGCATTTTTTTAACGACCGCAGATCAAGATCCTGTGTCGCGTTTACACCAGCGCTTGATCCGGCTCCGATCCCACTTTTGAACCGGATGTATATTGGTCATGACGTCACCGCTCCTCGCAAAAAGCTCAAAGGTCACGATTACAGCGCGCCACTTCTAGAAATAATCATTATCAAGGCGAAGGTAGAATGCAGAAAATACAGTACAGCAAATGATACGGATAACAACGACCATGCAGGTAGAAATATTTGGTAGACGGGAATTAAAAAAATACAGCAACAAGGCAAGCTCCGAACGTAACGATGTATGTATAAGGACGCTGAAAACAACAAAACGTTTCACACACGCACAGTCCATGTGGACACAGCACACATACAAATATAAACAGCGACGGATGTCCCACCAAAGCACAGGCAAAAAGCGCGCCATTCGTAGCGAAACCGGAAATGACCACATCGAATTGCGGTGTCTGATCCACCTTTGCGTTTACACTTGTATTTGGAATCCACTTTGCCGGATCTGATCCACCAATTGCCGGATTCAACCCTCCTCGAAAGGTGGATTAAAATTGCCGGATCTTGAACCGGGTCTGATCCGGCTTTTTTGCGTTTACACTAGCCGTTAATCCACATTGCCGGATCAGACCCGGGTCTGATCCACCTTTCTGGATCAAGTGTAAACGGGGTCTTGTTTTGTGGTGTTTCAGTAATAGACCGGCATTGAACCGTCAATACACGAGGGCGTTTTTTGTTCCCTGCTCTAATTTTGCCAAGCATGTAAAATGGCGTGTCGTGGCCGAGCGGACAAGATCATCAGACTCAAGCTCTGGTGTTTCTGTTCAGCAAAGTGTGGGTTTAAGTCCCGGTCGTGACACTTGTGTCCATAAGCAAGACACTTAACCATTATTGCTTCATCCTTCGGATGGGATGTTAAGCCATAGGTCCCGTGTACGACGATGAGTAGTGCACGTTAAAAAAAACCAGGACACTTATCGTGAAAGAGTAGGGGTTTACCCCGGTGATTCTGGTTCAGATAGCAAGCATCCTTCTCTACAGGTTTCCTCAGGCTTCCGAGCTGATTAAGCTTCCGAGTGATTATGTTCACTTTTGAGGCATCTTTGGTTTCATTACCAGAAATTTATAATAATGATAACAATAATAATATTAATAATATTAATAATAAATAATCATTAATAAGTTTATAGTTAAAGAAACTTTGTCAACGTTTTACTGTGTAGATTAGATTACCGACGCTATAACATGATCGTCTTTATAACCCAGCATATTTACCTGCTAACAGTTAGCAAATTTGTGTGCTTGCATTTTAATAATTTTTATATAAAAGCCTATTTCACTCCAGAATAATTTATGCGGGGATCTTGTGTGTCCACCCCGCAAGCAAGGGTTACACATGTATAAGCTTACAGTTAAAAAAAAGGGCAATTGAAATGAAACCGCACTAGGAGCAGGGATGAGAAATTTCAAACTTTTGTCTAAATTCTTTCTTTTTTTCTGTCTGCCTGGAGAACAATATCATTTTTTTCTTCAGACTTGAAGGAATCCTGCTTTTTGATCAACTTGTCTGGGTTTGAGGATTTTCCCTTACAGAAACTTACGGAAATTTCATCTTTTCAAAACCTCCTAAATGTGTTTTATTCTTCCATGAATTATGATAATAATAATAATCAAATTTATTGAGCGCCTCACGCTACAACCCTAAGGCACTTAACAGCAATACAAATTATTTAAAATAACTTTTGTCAGCGATGAATCTGACCCCTGAAAGATGTATTTTGTAACTATCAAAATGGGATATTTCGGAGTCACAGATAATTTTACCTGAAAAGAAATACTTTTATGTAAATGTGGACCTAATGGACATAATAGTTAGAGTCGCCGGTTTCTCCGCACGCATTATCTCACATCCGTGTTTTTTTTTTTATTTTTTTTTTTTAAAGCTATCCTTTTGCATCCAAAATTGAAAAAACCTGCCAGGCGGGATTTATTAGTACAGTATGTCGTTGTGGGATTGGGCGTTCTTATTGCATGCTGCGCGACACTTTGTAGGCCCATGCGAATATTAGATGGTTGCCAACAGAAGCAATGCTTTCCCCTGGGGGTGTTTATCTTAACATTCCACTACCCGCTCACCGTTTCCCAATATTCACCCACTGAAGCCAACGAAAGCACTATTATTGCCCCGTTGTTTTACTGAAAAGATGTAGAATCATTGATTTAACCCCTGAAAGGATGAACACCCACACAGCACAAAATTCACTGAGCAAATGGCGAAAATCAACACTCGAGTACACTGTAAAAAAAAAGTTTTATTTTTACGGGATTTTCCTGGCAGTTTGGACGCCAGTACAATGGTGTAAATAAACGGTCAACCGTAAATTTACAGGCAAACTGATTCACTGCAGTGTTTTGACAGTGGAGACGTGTAAAAATAGTCTTGATGTACTGTTTTTTAACATATTTTTTTCTTGTGAAATCACAGCGTTTGAAGATTAATTTAACAAAATTTACCCTAAAAAACCACGACCCCACTAGTGTAACTTTACATCCCGTACTGTTAAATCACAGTACGCCAGAGGTTGTAAAATTATGGTTTGCCACTGTGATTTTACAGTGGAGACGTGTAAAAATACGACATCTCCGCAGTTATTTTAGGTGACCTTTCTTGTAAAATCACAGCGTTTAAAGGGTAATTTTACAAAATCAGCCAAGTAAAGACACGGCTCATGCCTTTTTGTTAACATTACAGATCAGTTTAACAACTGAAACATCAAAAACAAACAATAAACTGCTTTACCAGAAAACATCAGCATTGGCCTTCCATTTCCTTTTATTTATCACTTATACATCCTCAAAAAAGTTCCAACTTCGGCAAATTTTGACTACAAGTTTCTTGGAACCCTCAGTAACGCAAAACACAAAGAGCTGCAACAATTCTAATTCCTTAATAACAAACGTTGAGAAGTGCTAAACCCTGCAATATTTGTAATTAACGGTGTACCGTAATGTTTTGTTCTGATAGAAGGTACAGTGTATACATTTTTGCCCATTCTATAGAGTTTGAATACGTGTGATCGCCTGTATTTGGGTAAAAATCCTAAGAATTATGATGCTCTTCAAACAATGGATTCTTTATCTGAATAATGAGACTTTTTGTAATTTGTTACGTTTTCACTTAACTTTCATCTGTGATAGTGGCTCAAGTTTTACCTTCTACAAGATTTAATGTGATCACCTTTGTTTGGTACACTCCAAGTTAAAGGTCCTAATAAAAATGTTACATGCCCAAAAATGAGGCAATACTACATGTATGAGTGCTGCAGATTTTTGCAATGACACATAATTTTCATTTCTGATAGGGGCTCAAGTTTTGCTCACTCCAAGATTTAATGTGATCACCTTATTGAAATGAAACAATTTTCACTGAAGTTAAAGGCCTTCAAAAAAACATTACATGAACAAAAATCTGATCATACTATGTGTGCTGCAGATTTTTGCATGGACACATAACTTTCATCTCTGATAGTGACTCAAGTTTTGCTCACTCCAAGATTTAATGTGATCACTATTTTATAATGAAACAATCTCCACTGAAGTTAAAGGCCTTCATAAAAAAACATTACATGAACAAAAATCTGATCATACTATGTGTGCTGCAGATTTTTGCATGGACACATAACTTTCATCTCTGATAGTGACTCAAGTTTTGCTCACTCCAAGATTTAATGTGATCACTATTTTATAATGAAACAATCTCCACTGAAGTTAAAGGCCTTCATAAAAAAATATTACATGAACAAAAATCTGATCATACTATGTGTGCTTCAGGTTTTTGCATGGACACATAACTTTCATCTCTGATAGGGGCTAAAGATTTACTCACTCCAAGATTTAACGCAATCACATCATTGTAATGAAACAATCTTCACTGAAGTCAAAGGTCTCTATAAAAAAAATCATCACTGTACAAAAGAAACTGTTATTTTGCTTTAAGATCTGTAAGCACACTTCCACTCGTTTGTTGCCAAACTCCATTAGAGTTTCATGTTACTGTATATAGTACCGTGTTATATTGTATCAGTTTAGATCCCAGTCGTTCTCAAAGTTCTTCATGGAATTTGCAAGTTTGAGCACTCCTGGATGTACGGACGGCTTCTTGCGTCCAGATTTCGATCCGGTTTCGGGATTTAGCCCCAAGAAACACCTATAAAAACATAAACAGAAATATTACAGCTATTGCCTGATGTCTTTGTTGAAAAATATGTATATGCTCTTATGTTCTTCTTAAAAAATTGCAGTGTTCTCCAACATGTAGACAAGACTACATACACCAACATGCTTTCTGTGACATTCAACATGTTTACATCCAGACGTATATTTACAACAGAAAGAATGCAGAAAAAAGATCGACCGATTTGCAATCTTATTTGACCCCCACCAACTTTCATTTTTTTAAAGTTGGAGAACTGAAACTTGTACCTGTTTAGTCACAGATTAATACCACAGTGCATAGTTAAAACTAAAACAGACACTATTGAAGCAGAGCTGTTAAAATAGAATTAGTGGTTACTTGCTGTGTCTTTATTTGACGTTCATCTGATTCTTTTCCAAAGTTAATGGCAAAACTATTTCAGAATTTTTAAACATCAGAATTTCTTGTTTCAGACCATTTAAATTTATTAAGATGATTTCAAATGTTTGCAAAGAGGAAGAAAATTAGTGAAGGTCAAAGGATCCTTTTTAACTGAAAACACAACAACACATAATTATATACACAACATTCTCAATATATAGCAGTAAAAAGGCTTTCACTAGGACATGGAAGTGGGGGTGGGGGGTTGGAGTCCTGACCTAGAATCGGGGGGGGGGGGGGTGAAAGCCTGAGTGCCTGAACATTAGTCAGTAAACTCACCTCTGGATAAACTCGAGGGCTCCCTCTGCCTTTTTGGGGTATTTGAAATTAAATGTATAGTATGCACCAAACCACATGCACAGCGCCTATAGAGGATTGGCCAGATCGCCCACCAGTACCTTCCCAATGGCAAGCGAGAACCTTGTAGCAACAAGTGGTCTACCTGCAGTAGGTAAAATTATTAGTAAGGGCAAAACACAAATAATAAATTGACATGTTGCAACAATACATCATTAAAGATTGCAATTGCAGAATACAGTGCCAGCAGTGACCTAGTGCTGAGAAGTGATCTGCAGGAATAAGCAGGCTGTAAGTTCTCAACTGATGACTGGGGATTCAAGCATGCCCTCAAACAAAACTAAGACAAGTCCTTAATTAGTCGGCTGTAAAGTCTGAAGTACACAGCAAAGAAAAAGTACAATTTCACACAGGCAAAACAAAGCCACAAATCAAAACAAATATGCACTTGCCTGATGAAACCAAACATGGGTTTTCAGGTAATATCTCCATGTCCATGGGTGTTCCAAGTGTCTATTATAAAACAAAGTAGAAACACAACATTTGTTAATGGTAGTTGTAAACAATTATCAGACAGAATACGGTCCTATGGCTCCTAATGCAACGGTGATCAAAATGTGAGAGTTGGCTAGTCTGAATAAGGGGATTTTTGTCTTGTCTTGTAAAAACTGCCCAAACCGAGGTTGTTGGGCTATAAACATACAGACCCTCACAGATCCTTCATGTACTTGAACGTTTTGAAGAAGGTATTACAATGGTGTAAACAGCTGTTTTGACTTGTGGCGGGAGTGAGTTCCAGATTCCGTCATATAAATTCATAAACAATCAAGTAGAGGGCCTCTTTTATGTACCTCTCTTGATATGATGTGGCAAGCTGCATCTTCTCCAAAGTAACTGCACAGTAGTAGAATCAGCCCCATCACATGTGGTGTTTTGTCACCTACTTCATGAACGGCTTTCTCTATCTCAGTGAGGACAGCTCGTACCTTTTTGCTTTGCACACCTTGCTCCAAAAAGCGAAGCAACTTTGGTACTTTATCTTCAAAGACTCTGATAAGTTTCTGCTTCACATCCATGCCAACTAGCTCTTTCAAGTGATGTAACATGCAAGCTTCCTCAAATAAGTATGGCCATTCTTCTGCAAAGTCCAGAAACACACAGTTCGGGCTGTTTATGGCCTGTCGCTGACTTGTGTATGTCAAGGCCATAAGGTCCATCACCTTAGATTTTGGGGTGTGAGGCTCTGATTGATGAAGTTTTTTCAACTGTTCTTTGATTTCCTGTTGACTTTCGTGTGTCTGACCCTCTGGAAAGGAAACAGGTTGCCAGTTGATGCAGCCATAGGAGTCCCGTTTCTTCTTACTGAGAGGTGCAGTATTGTAGAGTGTTGACTTCCTTTTGGCGGATGACTGACAACGAGATATGTTGTCAACCCTGTTAACAAGCTGTGAAAGGATACTGTCATATCCGCTTCCAATTTGCTCACCATCAACTTCGTCAATGAAGGACTTCGGGTATTTACGGATGACTTCTTGTGCAATAGACCGCAATATCTTAGTGCGAGGGAGTGGTGTTTTGGGTTGGTATAAGTCGTCCACTATGACTAATCATCTCCTTCCTCATGCTGGGAGAAGGTCTCAAATCAGCCTCTACACAAGCCATGAGCTCATTTGACATCTTGTGCCAAGGGACACTACGCCGAATACTAGATACAGGGGTGTGAGGCTCTGATTGATGAAGTTTTTTCAACTGTTCTTTGATTTCCTGTTGACTTTCGTGTGTCTGACCCTCTGGAAAGGAAACAGGTTGCCAGTTGATGCAGCCATAGGAGTCCCGTTTCTTCTTACTGAGAGGTGCAGTATTATAGAGTGTTGACTTCCTTTTGGCGGATGACTGACAACGAGATAAGTTGTCAACCCTGTTAACAAGTTGTGAAAGGATACTGTCATATCCGCTTCCAATTTGCTCACCATCAACTTCGTCAATGAAGGACTTCGGGTATTTACGGATGACTTCTTGTGCAATAGACCGCAATGTCTTAGTGCGAGGGAGTGGTGTTTTGGGTTGGTATAAGTCGTCCACTATGAGTCTAATCATCTCCTTCCTCATGCTGGGAGAAGGTCTCAAATCAGCCTCTACACAAGCCATGAGCTCATTTGACATCTTGTGCCAAGGGACACTACGCCGAAGACTAGATACAGTAGATGGCATTGGAGATGAACCTGAAGCTGATGAGGAATCATCTTCTACCGCCACTGTATCCAAACTGGAGACTGCCAATACTTTCAGATGATGTTAATGCCACAGAAGATTCCAATGCGGTTGCTTTCTCAGGCACATCTACATGAAGAAATATAAAGTACTTATCAAGTTGAAGAACCATCTTGTACTGTCATGTCCACGCAGTATAAAACTGGCATTTGAACCATATTAATAATGGTTATTATTATAGCCTTTAGGTTTGATGTACATGTATGCCCATTTTTTAAACACTTGCATGTGTGGATCCAGAATTTAAAGGTTTGTTTAGGTGTTTGTGGCGCTGTGTTAGAGTTTGTTCACACATTCAAACCAGAAACATAAAAATAGGACAATAGGAGGCCACCACTATGTGTGCGTGTGTAGGGGGAAGGGGGTAATTAATAAAGATGTAAATTCCATGTAATAATGCACACTGTCCCCTACCCCCACTGAATCAGACAGCTTACTCCAAATTTTGGCTGCTATAGCATTGTGTGAGTGGTTGCACACTACCTAAAATATACTACTGGAATCATCTCGGCATCAGCATTGTTGGTCTGTTTTGAGAATCAGCACTCTGAGCTCTCAGTATTAAAAACTGCAAGGGTTCGAATCCCCAAACATTAAAAGAAGTTGTGACCCTGGTTCTCCGATTAGACCTAATGGAGTGCTGACTTCGGCACTGAATCGCTCAACTTAAGCTTACAACATATTGTACTTCAAATAGAAGACATACATACCATCTGCATAATAGATGATAATCGTGAGAAAGCTAGGGCCTTTTCCCGGCCTTCCTGGACAGCAACATAATACGATTGTTGTGTTTCTGGCCTGTGTGCCATCAACTTAGCCACTGAGTCGTCCTCCTTTTGCGAGAGCTTTTTGACAGCCTGTACATAAAAAAACACATGTTATTGTACCACGACACTTTATATTTTTATTTGTATATTTGTTCAGCTACACAAACACAAGTATGTAACACCTGTAATCAGGGACTTCCCATTGTCCCTCTTTTGTTTGTACTCTAACTTTTTGGTAACAGCTCCCATTGGTTTTGTAAACATTTTTCAACTGTGGGGACCCTTAACCCAACCGGGGACCCTATTGTCCTCTTTTGTAATAAGTCCCTGGTTTGAAAATATACCTACCCACACATCACCACACCATATTATGGATCTGGTTTGTGGGGTCCTGCTATTGTTTTCTATTATTCCCTTTTCTAAAGAATTCCTCTGTGGGGTCCAAGTTGAACAAAGAAACACAAATTTGGGGGTCCATTGTTGCATTGTGTAGTAAAGACCCCACAAGGGCCCTTCTGTAAGCCCACAAGAGTGTACCTCCATTCGTTGACCCTCCTGTAGCGGTATGCCATTAGTAGACTGACTCAAGTCTAATGTTAATTTTCCCCAGTGTTGTAGGTCTCGAGACCGGTCTCGGTCTCCCCCTCGGACCTTCATGGTCTCGGTCTCGGTCTTGGTCTCGGACTATCGGGTCTCGACTACAACACTGATTTTCCCATCATGTATCACCTTATAACATGGCTGCTCACATGTAAGTTACTATGCTCGTATCAATCTGAATAAAGCTCAACTAGCCTCTACTTAACGAAGTTGTCAACCTTCTCTGCTTTGTTCAACTCTTTGTTGTAATTAAAGTTTCAAGTTTATAATACTGTGAGTTTAAGTTTGCACTTTAAAGAGGGGACAATGTAGTGTTCACGCATGAGCACACATCACGCTCTTTGTTACAGTCACTCTGTGAACAAATCCCTTTGCTCTGTACACATAAGGAAAATCACATTCAAACACTGTAAAAAACACTATGTTGACTTTTTCAAAACCCTTGTGTGGACCTCTTGTGTTCTCATCAGGGCCCAATTTCATAGAGCTGCTAAGCACAAAAATTTGCTTAGCATGAAATTTCTTCCTTGATAAAAACAAGATTGCCAACCAAATTTCCATTTGTTGCATATTGCTTGTTACTGGTAGTCAGGTGTTGTTTGCTTATCCTGAGGTCCATGTGCGTTGGACTTCCTGTGCCACTCTGTACACTGGACGTCCATTAGGGCCCAAAAATATTGGGCTGTTGTCAGTATTCAGGTCTATACCTGGGTGTATGCAAAAATAAATGTAAAAACAAATGTACTTTCTTTTGGAATATCTTAAATAAAGTACTTTCACAGATCAGGTTTACAAATTTCATAAGTACGGTCAAAAAAACATACTTTTGCCATATTTTGTCAAGATTTTATTTCTAAAGAATTGGAAAAATGTCACATTTTATCAATTTTGTTTTTGATATGGAAATGTATTACCTTGGCATCCAGGAGTAAACTGACGGGCATGTCTGACATAGGATTTCAGTTGGCTCTCCAGTACCTCGTCAAGGACAATACTTGCAGGTCCAGCTTGCGCTGTCTTGTGATATTGCACCTACGAAAGTTAAATTTATCTAAATTAATCATACAGCTTTAAAAAGCCACACAAATGTTCCTGTAAATGTAACTGTAGAAACAATAGCCCAATAAAAATTTAAAAATAATTATACTTGTGGGTACCGACTTCACACACTTTTATTTGATAAAATATACGGTGCTTAATTTGGACTTTTAATAAGAGAGGCATACAGTTATGTTGGGAGAACAAGAGGAATCAGTGATCCAGCATCTTGAATCCAGTCAGTGGAATTTATATTGAAATTAAATTACCTTGAATAATTATTTAAATTTTCAATAAATCAATGGTTACATTTATAAACTAAAAATAATGAGCCACATCTGTTCAGTTGAAGAACAGTACACAGGACCTTAAAACCAAATCCTTAGCATTAAATAAAAATAAATAAAAATAAAGAAAGAAATTAAAAAGACAAGACCACATAATAATAGTCTCAAGACTAGAACTGGATATCCTGTTTACCTCAGGATCTTACCTGAATTATGACAACATCAACAAATGTTTCAGGGGCAACAATTGTTTCTCTCCCTGTATTCTCCAAGTGTTGCATTAGTTATGACCCCGGCTCTGGGAGTCTGTTTTAGCAAAATTTTTAGAATGAGTAGGTTCCTTAGCCTGCGAATATTGATCCATCGTGGTCCAGAATTAGCTGTGTCTGAAAAATCAACAGGGGTACACTGAATTAAAGGATTTGTTGTTAGTTTTAAGTAATAAATAAAGTGGGGCAGAGTATCTAATCAAAAAGGCTGGCAAACACCAGTATCTTCACTTGGTGTATCCCAGTATGCAAAAAAATAACAAACCTGTGAAAATTTGAGCTCAATTGGTCATCGAAGTTGCAAGAACATAATGAAAGAAAAAAGCACCCTTGTTGCATAGAGTTGTGTGTTTTCAGATGCTTGAGAAAGGCTTCATGCCTGGTGAAGCCTCTTTTTCAGATTAACATAGTTGGAGAAAAATAACCTCTTTCTCTAAAACTAACCTTACTTCAAAGGGGTTGTTTCTAACAATGTTTTATAATATCTACAGCTCTCCAGTGCTCATTATCAAGTAAGTTTTTATGGTTATTAATTTTTGGAGTAATTACCGAAGGTATACCTTGCCTTTAAATAAAACTTTTGCATGCTATCATTGTAAACAGTGAGATCTTTTACAGTACAGTGAATGACAGTTTGTTAATGGTGAACATACTAATCATTGTTTTTAAAACTTCTGAATATCTCTAATAATTGTGTCATCTCCACATCCTGAAAGTTTTATACCATTTGTAAGAATCTTCAGCTCATGGTCTGCCATCTCCATGAAGCTCTTAACCTGGGAGCCATCAATGATATCTGTAAAAACCAAGTACGATATCTGGTTTTATTCATCTAACATTGGTAATCCACTTATTACGAGGATCCAGATGCCAGTAGCGCTCTGCTCCAGAACCGGAAAATAGTTTTGTACAATTACTCAGTAAAACAATTTAGAAAATTATTGCTGTGAACATATCGACCATGTTTTATTCGACACACACATTGAGCACACATTGATACAAATGTTGACTGCTCTGAGTCGTGCTATGGTTAAAAACTACGACGCCTGAGGTGATCTTCGGCGCAATCTATTTTCCTGAGACAATTCGGGAAATAGAACGCTCTGGGGATCACCAGTCAATATTTTATTAAGAGGTAATTATCTTACTATGGTAAGTGTAATTTCCATATACTTTTTGTAATTCAGATTTATTATTATCAATCTATCAGCTTCACTTTGCTTAAATTACATCACCTTCTTTGTTATAGTAATGGCATACACACTTTCCACCCTGCAATGTGACAATTGTGTCATCAACATGCACAATCTCTCAACAAATAGCGTGCAACTATATGTATGTCAAGAAATGACTGAACACACTTATCTTTCTTTCAAGATTCAACCCCTAAGCTTGCATACATACCATTATGTGTGACTTAACCTCTGCCTGTCGAGCACTTAGTCTTGGTCGGTTGCTCCGTAAGAAGTCAACTACCATGGCCATTGTCCGTTGTAGAGTTGCTTGACTCACATGAAGTGTCTTGGCTCGTTCATCATGCAAAGTGAGAAAGTGTGCAAACTTCTTTAAGCAATGTAGGTATTTCTTTATAGTTCCTGGACGTTTTCTTGATGTGGTGAGTGACATGACTATTCTAAAAAGGGAAAGACAAATATTTTTTTTTAAATATGCTGTTTAACCGATATCAAGTAAGTTTTTTTAATGCCACGTAAGTAACAAACCTAGTGTTCAGGTTGGCATTATTGTTAATTTAACATGTGGGACCACAACATAAACCATCCGCATGCTAGCAAACGTCTTTACCACACCACCAAGCTTGGCCCGTCAGGGTATACAGTCCCATACCATACTTTTGTTTTTGAGTCACATCCAATTTCTTGCATTTCCTCGTGTCTTGACCCTATTCAATCCTTAGATTAGTTGAATTTTTCTTAAGTGAGTTTACCCAGCGTTTAGTTATATTTAATTTATTCGAGCAGTCCATTTTTCCAGGTTACACATGCAATGATGCAATTCTACATCAGGGAAATTTAAATTAAACATTTAGTTTTACTCTGCGGGCATGACTTGGAAAGCACCAAGTATACAGTGCTCATTTATCGCTATAAAGGTAACTTATTGTACATTATCCCGATGCATGCAAAATGACATCATTGCAAGTGTTGTTATATTCAGCCAAGCCTAAAAAGCAACACTAAAACATTGCTTTTGGGAGAGGTTTTTCCAAAAACTAACCTGTGAACAATTTATCAAAATTTGTTTCAATTTGTTGTACTTTCCTGGGCAACTAAAACTGTTCAATGAGCGTATGCCGGAGCAGAGGGGGGTGTAGACATAGATGAATGATGCACCAGGAGCATAACGTTTATTTATGCCAAACTTATATTCATATTTTATTCGACTGATAACGATTGCGAGTGCATGTCCAATAAATCTAGCTTGTAGATGTGAGAGGCAAGACTCTGGTGTGTGGAGCAAGTCGGAGCAATCAAGAATGAGAGTCGGAATAAGAACACTATTGAAGGAGAATTTGGGGACGGATCTTATATAGGGTTTCTGGAGGTGGGGTAGATCTAGATTTGGAAATGATGTCACAGTAAAAATACATATGATCAGTGACATCATTTCCTAGAATAAGTTTGGATGAGGTATGGTCAACAGTGTACTATGGGGGACCTTGAAATTGAATTACTCAGTAGCTAAAAAGAAAGCATATTTTGATTGAGTTAGGGGAAATGTCAATTAAATAGAATTTATTTTTGCTTTAATTGGTCGGTAAAAATTATTTACAGGTTGGTTTCTTTCTATTAATATTACTTACTTTTGAGGCATATCCGGTTTTAAGAGCTTTGGAATGTCAACTCCAAGGTGGCAACCAAGAATTCTTAAATTAGTAAGTGTGGCTTTTGCTGTGCGCTTGGCACTATCGGTGCAGCCATGGGATACGTAGACATATTCCTCAAATGAGGAAAGCACATCGGCTAGGAAAAGACATAATGAAACAAGAAAAGGTCTCATACCAACACAAATGACATGCAATCGTAACCAATCCTATGACTAATTGATCGCTTCCCAGTACATATATATTCCAACTAGAGGTAAGACTATAGTAAATCCGCAGGTCCTGGTGGAATTGGGGGAAAAGTTCTTGAAATACTGTTGTCGTGAACTTGCTCCAGTTTTTGACATTTTTACTAATCCTCAGCTATGCATGGGATCATCAATATTGCTCCAAAAAAAACCTAAGGCTGTGTGTTCATTTGCAAAACACAGAGCTGTTCCAAAACTGCACCTTTAAGGTGATGTTACGTGACATTTGATGATGTTAGGGCCTCAAATTTTGGATGCAACACATAACAGCATAAATACATGCAAGGTTTCAGTTTAACTGCCAATTTATATATGTACATATAGCGATCTTGTGAAACTGCACCTTTAAGGTGACGTCATGTCCCAGGTAGCAAGCCCATACATGGGGCCCAATTTGGAAATATCTGGGCCATCCGGGGCCAACCCATTTGATACCCATATGGGTCCCATATGGGAAAACGTGGGCAATCCCATATGAGCAGAATAAATGCAACTTCGTGGCGTCAAAAATTAACGAAAACATACATTTTCTGTTTTCACGAAGTAGCACCATCCAATGTATTACTATGTGTTTGTCAGTTGTCAAGATTGCAGACGAGCTACTTCATGAATTTTTTTTTCACATTTTGAGGTTGGTGTTCGCTGTGAGTTGCAATGATAAGTTGAACTTCAGTGCTCTCCGTGGCGCCGAAATTTCAGGGTATGGTGCAAAGTTTGTTTTTTGATGAGATGACTTGAGTTTATTGGTTTGTTCATGTAGTGTGTTTTGCTTTTACAGTTTTATATTTAAATCATTTATTTAATTTTCTCCGATTTGTTTTTATGTACTCCCATTAATGATTGCAATTTTTTTTATGGTACAATGCAAGAGTGCAATTTTCATGTTAGTCATCACAAACAAAATTAACTTGAATTAAAACATCAAATTCACACTTTACTGCATCATACTTATACCTGTTGATTCTTGTTTGTACTTCTCGGTAGTTGTTTGTTTTGATGATTTAGAAGGTTTAGAAACAGATGTTCCCCTCTTGAAACGTACTTTTTGTAGGAAAGAATGGTAGAGAGCCCCCTTCTATGTTATAAAGTTTGACAAAACAGAACATGGTTTGAAGCATTTAATGTATTGAGTATTTAATTAGCCTGGAATTATAAAACACGTTTATTTCAAAGGGAAAGTTTAACCACACAACAACCTTAGTTTTTAAAAATAGAAATGGACATGAAAGGTACATAAAATATTGTTGGTTAACCCATATCTGCCTAACGGTTCTGTGTACATAAAGGTCGAAAATGCCTGAGCCCATTTCAAGCACACACAAAATGGAGGGCATCACACTAAACATTTATATTTTTACAGCTCTACCAAAAATCTAACCCCAACAAAATATACACTTGGGAAAGAGTAGGAAATTCTATTTATTCTTATACAAAATTGGTTGTTTCATAATTCATTTCAATAGTACAATGCAGGAAAATTGTGGCAAAATTGTTAAGTTTCATAATTGAAAATTCTGTTTTTTATATTTCAAATAATGACTATAGAGTATTATGTTCATTTTACAAGCTCCAGTGTTTTTCCTCCATAAAAACTCGAAAATACACGGAAAAGTAACGTCCAATGCAGAAAAACTGTTTGGCAAACACAGCATGACATCGTGAAGGCTGCTGGGATACTATACATCCATATAGGGGCAATCAGGCTTTTATCAATGGTGCAATGTTTTCGCGTTAAAAATAGCTATGTGATTATCCGTAGCTCGGCGTTTGTAGCGTTGGCGTGTACTACGGATAAATCCATAGGTCGGCGGATATGGGTTAATCAGATATTCATGATTGTTTCCAAGAATAAGTGGAAATAATCATTTTGTTTTGTTTGACCTCTTTTGAACGCTAGGTTTACCTGTGGTTGCTGCTATCGGGGAGCTTTTGATTTATAAACATTACATGGTATTTTAGCTGTTTCTTTTAAGCAATATTTTTTATTTAATAGCAGTTATTTCTCCTCAACAGCTTCATGGACTTTCTTTGAGCATAATTTGCATACTGAAACTTGTGTATGTCATCATGAAGCAGCTCTGTGATGTCCCAGTGTTTTTTACTGAGTACTAATTAAGTGCACTTGCGCAGCAGTTGGAGTAATTATGCAAGATTTTCAACTTTCGAATAAAAGATAGGACACACACAACAAATTCATTAATCTTCACGCAAACTTGAATCCTCGGTTATGATTGGTCGATCCTTTGCCTCCCTGGATATGGGACGCAGAAGCGCTATATTTTTTTGTATTCCACTCGCACTTGTGTGATAACTAATATTGCAGAAGCATTTACAACTAATCACTGACATATTTTAGTATTAAATTATTCAAATAAAGTGTATAAATTTCCAGACAATAGAAATATAGTATTATTTTTACTGTCAGATTGGACCTAACATAACCAAAGTTTCTTGTATTTGCAGTTTTTAGCTGAAATTACCTTTAAATTGTGTTGCGATTTAAGATGCACATCCAGGCGCTTCATTCCCCTTGTTGGACATCCAGAATAAGGACATGGGAAGCCCTTCATTACTTTCGCACTTGAGTTTTTTTTTTGATGAACAATTGGTTCTCTGTGAACAAATTGAGACATGTATGTTACTGTACAAATGCCTGATGTGAGGACATTCTGTTTAGGTCTTACACAAGAATTGATAATGCCATATTGACCAGTGTTTATTTTCCAAAGTTTAGATGTCTAGTTCTGGAGGTGGAAAATTTACTTGATTATTATTTTTTTTTTTGGGGGGGTAATGAATTCATGCTAGAGTATGGTATATTAGACAAATGTTTGCCTGGGGTCAGAGAGTTTGAGATTCTTCAAGCCCGTTAGGAAATGATGGCTGTTTGCCCAGAATATAACTTTGTGAATGACACGTTATTGAGGAATCCTTGGTTTAGTTTCAATAGTACCGTTCTCGAGCTTTCCCAAGCTCAATGTGGAGTTTTCTTTTGTCCTCTATCCGATGTTGCCTCTGCAAATGCTGTGAGATGTAAGCAAACTTTCTACCACACATGTCACATGTTCTTGCCTTTCTTAAGCCCTGGTTGTAAGACATGCAAATGAAAAGTTAAAAGGTACTAGTATCAAGATATGATAATATTTATATTAGCAGAAGTTCTTTAACCAAAACTACTGTTGTTTTTTTTTTAAATTCATTGATTACATGGTGCTCATTAAATTCAAATGGTATGAACAGTGCAGAGACTAAATTTCCATTAGTGCCGAAATTTACCAAGGACCAACTGAATTTCTTACTTCAAAGAAAACAGGGTCACTGCCAATAATACCCTGCAGTCATATGCTAATTGTTTTCTTTGACCGCTCACATAAACATCTGTTTTGTGGTCAGCCAACTGTCTGCAGCAGTGCAAGCTTCTTCCAGGTGATCTGCTTGTGTAATGAACCCCAATTAAAAATCCCTTAAATGTGGAATGAAGCACTGCAGTAAACAAGTTTTTTATCGTAAAACTTTTCAGATATTGGTCTGGAGTTGGCTACAGTTGACCCTGTCAATGGTTACACTCATGACCAATGAGATGCACACATTTTTTGAACACAAAAAAACATGAAAATTGCATTGATGTCAGTTTTAACAATTGTCATACAAATAAATTCTTACATGAATTTTGAAGAACTTTATGTAAATTTTCTGCACATTGGTTGCAAGTTTATACTTACAGGTGCATATTTTTTCTTTGGTATTCTGTCATCGTTTTTTTCTCTGATCCCTTTCTCTGCGTCTCTGATCTTCTCCTCTGCAAAATTGACCTCTTCCTCCACATCTTCGACCTCTTCCTCTGCATCACAATCTGATGGTATATATTCATCAGACTCAATTTGCTCCACCTCATCGATGATCTTGTCCTCTGCATCATCATCTGATGAGTCTCTTGTCTCCGATGGTATACATTCATAATAATAATACAAGTATTTATAAAGCGCATTTTTCCAATGGTTACAATGCGCTGAGGGTAATGATTCCAGAGAGGAACAAGTAATTGAACAAGAACCTTAAGATGAAAATAGGTATGACTTGAGTTTACGTTTAAATTGATGAATAGAGTTGCAAGTACGAATGTTGAGAGGTAGCGAGTTCCAGCATCTGGGTCCAGCTACTGAGAAGGCCTTGTCACCTGCGTGTTTGAATGTGCGATGTATTTTTAAGTAACGCTCCGAGCGGAGGCCACTTCGGTTGGGCATGCTGAGATCAAGTGAGTCTGTTATGTATTTTGGGTGTGTATTTGAAAGCGCTTTGTACATATTCACAGCTGTTTTGAAGATAATGCGTTTTTGAATGGGTAACCAATGTAGTTGTTGAAGAAGCGGTGATGCGTGTGAGTGTTTTGGTTGCGTGTGTATGATACGGGCGGCGTTGTTTTGGAGCTTTTGAAGGCGAGTGATGTCAGACTGTTTCATTCCATTGAAGAGAGAATTACAGTAGTCTAGTCGTGAAAGGACAAGGGATCTAGAAGCAGCGTGGCATGTGTCTTTGTCTATGTATTTGCGGATCTTGGAGAGGTTTCGTAAGTGGTAATTGACTGCTTTGCATGTATTGTTCACGTGGGGAGTCATTGACATAGTGCTGTCAAAATTAACACCCAAATTTCTCACTGTTGGGGATGGTTTGATTGTGTGGTTATGAACAGCAAGGGTAAGCTGGTTTAGCTGTTTCCGATGGTGAGATGAAGATGCAATGAAAAATTCTGTCTTATCTTGATTTAGTTGAAGCTTGTTCGCAATCAACCAGGAATGGATATTTGTAATACATTTTGACAACCTGAACAAAGCACACACTGCGTCATTTGGAACGGCAGGATCAAACTCCAGATAAATCTGAATGTCATCAGCATACATGTGGTATCTGACGTCATGTTGACGTAGGATATCGGAGACCGGACTGATGTACATGGTAAATGCCTGGGGGCCGATGATTGAACCTTGGGGGACGCCGCATCGGGCAATACTCTCATCAGAGTCGGCCCCTGCAACATGCACATGAGTTCGCCTGTCTTGGAAGTATGACGTAAACCATTTGAGAGCCGTTCCAGAAACGCCAAATTTCCGATGAAAACGACGCAGCATGATGCTATGGTCAAGTGTATCAAAAGCGGCGGATAAGTCTAAAAGAACAAGAAATACAGCTTTGTTACGGTTCATAGAGTTCAGTATGTGGTTTTGAACACATAGAAGCGCTGTCTCTGTACTATGACCAGCCTTGTAGGCAGATTGTAGGGGATCCGCGAGTTGGTGGTGGTGGATGTAATTGTTCAATTGTTTGCAGACAACTTTTTCAATGACCTTGGCAATGTGGCGAAGGTTGGACACGGGGCGGTAGTTTTTGAGTTCATCTTTGGGCAAGGATGGCTTCTTTAAGATTGGTGTGATGACACCAACCCTCAACGACTCAGGAAAATAACCGGATGACAGTGAAGCGTTGACAATTTCAGTTACCTTCGGGAGGAAAATGTCAAGGTTGTAGTAATTTACAAAATGTCAATTTACTTACTGTAAAGATAAGCTGAAGTAGATGACCATCCGAGTCGTCAAAGTATCCGTAACGGCGATGGTCTTAATAATGGTAGAACCAACTACAGCATGCACACAATACACACGGATTGCAACTCAGGTTTCAGTCTAATGTTCCACAAATAATTGAAGCTGAAATTCCTCCAAAGTACTTGGAGCGAAGTCTGGTTGTATGCAGTTAATAATGTTCAATAAGGGTTTTCCTGATTACCCAAATAAAAGTTAAGCAAAGTTATGAAGTTGTAGATAGGAGCAGCAAAACACTGTAGCATCAACAAACTATATAGTTGCTGTGTTCTTACTCCAAAAAACAAGATGGCGCTTTACATCCAAAATAAAAGCACATGCAAAAAGTCAACTGCTGTTGCATGTCACAATTATTTACAAATGTACAAAAAATCAACTACTATTTCATGACTTGCAATGAGTCACAAATAACAATAAGTCACTACATTAGCCCCCTCCAAGATCGATGGTTGTAAATCGGAGGTCGATGATAAAACCAAAAGAGTACATGTTGAAGTTCAGCCAAATTCCAAAAACTGGATGTAACGTGACGGCCAGTGAACATGTCTCCCGGAACGTGTTGTGCGTGTCTCTGGTTGTTTATCCGGTGTTGGTAGTGCGACTGTAGGTTTCGGTGGGTGTGGTGTCTCAGGCGGTGATGGCGGGGCCTCACGAGGAGCGACGGTAACCGGTTCAACGAAAGCTACCTTTAACCGATCTATGCTGACACTGTCCTGTTTACCATTGATCTCAAGGAAGAAAAACTTTGCAGTTCGCTTGATGACACGATATGGTCCATTGTAAGGAGGCTGAAGAGGTTTCTTCACAGCATCCACTCGAACAAAAACATGAGTACATGTCGACAGTGCAGGCGGTACATGTGTGTTTTTGTGTTGTGGCCGAGGCGGGGTAGGTTGAAGATGTGTCATGTGTCGGCGGAGACGCTGAACGTAGTCACTAGGGTCCAAGTCAGTAGGGCTCATGCTGGGTGCTACAAATTGTCCCGGTAATGTAATGGTCGTACCAAAAACAAGTTCTGCTGCGCAACAGCCGATGTCTGCTTTTACCGCCGTACGAATACCAAGCAAAACCATTGGAAGTGTTTCTGTCCAGCGTTGGTTGTTGTGTGCTTTGAGCGAAGCTTTAAGTTGACGATGTAGTCGTTCGACTAGGCCATTTGCTGCAGGATGGTAGGAGGTAGTTCGAGTTTTCTTACAGCCAAGTATATTAGAGAGCGACTGGAAAAGGGCTGACTCGAACTGACGACCTCGGTCGGTAGTGACTGTAGATGGTGCTCCAAAAACTGCGACCCATCGTGACACAAAAGCTCGTGCAACAGTCTCAGCCGAGATGTCTGGTATAGGAACTGCCTCTGGCCAGCGTGTGAAGCGGTCAACGCATGTTAAAAGATACATGTTACCCTCGGATGGTGGGAGGGGTCCTACCAAGTCAATGTGTACATGATTGAAACGGGCGTCTGGTGTTGAAAAAGTACCCAGTGGAGATTTGGTGTGACGGTATACTTTTGTCCTTTGACAAGCAAGACATATCCTGGCCCAACACCGTACATCTTTATTGATGCCAGGCCAAACAAATCGTGCAGTAATTAAACGCTGTGTAGCACTGATGCCTGGGTGTGACAAATTGTGCAGGGAGTCGAAAATGGCTCGACGAAATGCTTGTGGGATGTAAGGACGAGCTGTGCCAGTGGAAACATCACATACTATGGTACCATCAGAAACTGGTAGGGGGATTGACTTAAATTGCAAGGATGAAATCGTGGACTGTAACTCCTTAAGCTCTGAATCATTCTGCTGAGCTTCTGAGATCTCTTGGAAATCTATCTGGGAGGATGTAGTAATCGGACTCAGCCCAAGACGAGATAAGGCATCTGCAACAGTATTGGCTACACCACTGATGTGACGGATATCTGTTGTATACTGTGATATGTAGTCCAAATGGCGTATCTCCCTAGGGGAATAGCGGTCAGGTTTGGCGGTGAAGGCATGAGTCAGTGGTTTGTGGTCAGTGTAAATACAGAACTGTCTCCCTTCAACACTGTGTCGAAAATGGCGAATTCCTAGGTAAACAGCCAACAACTCTCGTCCGAAGGTACTATACCGGGTTTCAGCGGGCTGCAAGCGCTTAGAGAAAAAGGAGAGGGGCTCCCATACATCATCAATGAGTTGTTGGAGAACTCCTCCAACAGCGGCGTCGGATGCATCCACCATGAGGCAAATTGGTGAAGTTGACCGGGGGTGAACAAGAAGAGTTGCTTGAGCCAAAGCAGTCTTGACTGTGTTGAATGCGGCTAGTGCTGCACTGTGAAGTACAATTGCTTTGTTCTTCGTCTTGCTCTTGAGAAGGTCGGTAAGTGGTTGGACGATGTCAGCGCAGTGAGGGATGAAACGACGGTAAAAATTGATGAGCCCAAGGAATTCTCTGAGCTTGCGTAGCGAGTCTGGTACTGGGAAATCCTGTATCGCGGACACCTTGTCAGCTAGTGGCTGGATACCCTGTGCATCAATGACGTGGCCGAGAAATGTTAGGGATGAGACGCCGAATTCACATTTGGCTGGGTTGATGATAACTCCATACTGAGATAAACGTGAAAACAAAATATCAAGATGTTGTTCGTGCTCTTCCGCTGTATCACTAGCAACAAGCAAATCATCAATGTAGGCGTACACAAAATGTAAACCACGAAGGACTTCGTCGATGAAGCGTTGAAAAGTCTGTGCGGCATTACGTAGCCCAAAGGGCATGCGCACAAACTCAAACAATCCAAACGGTGTGGTGATGGCAGTTTTGTGTATGTCATCTGGATGGACAGGTATTTGGTGGTAAGCTCGAACAAGGTCCAGTTTGGAAAATATCTTTTTACCATGGAGTCCTGCCGTTTGGTCTTGCAAATGAGGTATAGGATAGCGGTCTGGAACTGTGTGCTGATTGAGAGCACGGTAGTCTCCACATGGTCTCCAATCTCCTGGTGTCTTCTTGGGGACCATGTGCAGGGGTGATGACCAATTGCTGCTAGATGGACGAACAATGCCCAGTTCACACATGTGTTCAAATTCGTGTTTGGCGATAGTGTAACGGTCTGGAGCCAATCGACGTGGGCGAGCCGAAACTGGTTGCCCGCGGGTGTCAATGTGGTGAGTCGTAGTATGTTTGACTGATGATGTTTGGTAAACGGGTCTGGTGATGTCCGCATGTCGGTGAAGTATTGCCTCGAAACGAGCGGAAATGTCGGACGTAGCAAACATTGGACAAATTGATGGGGTTGCCGTGGCAACGGTCTTCACAGAAAGGTTGGTGGTGGTGTCGATGAGTCTGTGACCTTTCACATCAACAAGCAGTCCATAGTGCCGTAAAAAATCAGCACCCAGGATAGGTGTTGATACAGCAGATACTATAAAAATCCAGCGGTATGTTCGCCTTAAACCTAAATTGAGTGTTAGTGATCGTTCACCAAAAGTGGCGATTGGCGTGTGATTGGCTGCTCGGAGAATCAATGTGCTAGATCGACATGTATCCCTTGGAGTCGAGGGTAAAACGCTGACCTCAGCTCCAGTATCAACTAAATATCGTGTACCAGTTATACGATCAGTGACAAAAAATAGGCGACTCCCATGTGTACCAGTTGCGTTGGTCGCCTCTAACGGCTGGCTTTCTCGTTTCCCGGATGAGAAGCTGCAGGCTGGAAAGTACAAGGCGGGATGCATTTCCGGGCGAGCGTACCGAAACGCCAGTGGTACCAGCACTCCCCTGCGGAGTGGCGCTGTGTACTGGAACTACGGCTGGGGGCTCTCTCATTTGAGGCATCGCGACGCCTGGGTCTAGATGAGCCTTCACGGGACTGAATGGTGCCCAACATGTGTGTTGATAGCTGTTGGACTTGCAGGGTCAACTGGTTAACTTGAGCCTGTAGATTTTGAATGTCCGAAGAGGGCGTCGGAACTGGGGGAACTGAGGCTGGCGGTGCACTAATGTCGATGGTACTTGGAGGCGACGCAATCGGGGCGGCCAAAGTTGACATGACAGGCCCCACTGGTATAACCACTTCCACAATCTTGTCAGCAAGGTCGGCCAGCTGGGTAATGGTAACTGTGTCACTAGTAGAGGCTAGAATTAACTGGACATTGGAGGGAAGACGCTGAAGGAATAATTGCTTTAGGATTCGCTCCTCCAACTGGTTGTCGCCCAGGAGCTGCTTCATGCGGCGGAGAAGCTGTGAGGGTTTTCTGTCACCCAACTCTTCAGCAATGAGCAGCTGATGCAATTTCTTTTGTTCTGAGGCTGAGGTGCGGCGAATTAATTCTAGCCGGAGAACGTCGAATGGATTTGACTTGGGCGGATCTATAAGAAGGTCGCGAACCTCTTGTGCTACGTCGGGTTGTAGGCATGCCACAATATAAGCAAACTTGGTGGCCTGGGCTGTGATCCCCCTGGTTTGAAATTGTGCCTCAACCTGGGCGAACCACAACGTAGGGTCGTTCTGCCAAAACGGAGGTAGCTTCAAGCTAACCGCAGCAAGCGGTGTCTGTACAGCCTCTGGAGGTTCCTCAACAGCTGGTTTATTGGTGGCCATGGTGAATGATATGGATACACAAGGTATAGCACTAGCTGACAAATCAAGCTGGATGTGGATGACTCGTGAGTCGAGATGAAATTTACAAGCGAGCAAATGTTCCGTGGAAAATAAAACAAATCAAGGTTGGCTCTCAAAATTCTGGGTCACCAATGTAGTAATTTACAAAATGTCAATTTACTTACTGTAAAGATAAGCTGAAGTAGATGACCATCCGAGTCGTCAAAGTATCCGTAACGGCGATGGTCTTAATAATGGTAGAACCAACTACAGCATGCACACAATACACACGGATTGCAACTCAGGTTTCAGTCTAATGTTCCACAAATAATTGAAGCTGAAATTCCTCCAAAGTACTTGGAGCGAAGTCTGGTTGTATGCAGTTAATAATGTTCAATAAGGGTTTTCCTGATTACCCAAATAAAAGTTAAGCAAAGTTATGAAGTTGTAGATAGGAGCAGCAAAACACTGTAGCATCAACAAACTATATAGTTGCTGTGTTCTTACTCCAAAAAACAAGATGGCGCTTTACATCCAAAATAAAAGCACATGCAAAAAGTCAACTGCTGTTGCATGTCACAATTATTTACAAATGTACAAAAAATCAACTACTATTTCATGACTTGCAATGAGTCACAAATAACAATAAGTCACTACAAGGTGTTGTTTCAGCAGCCAGGTTGGGACAGGGTCGAGTTGACATGATTTTGTAGCTGAGGATTTTATAACTTCCAAGATGTCAGTTTCTTGAATGAGCTGAAATTCTGACAGGTCACAGTCCTGTATTGTAGTTTTTCTAGGCATGGTTTCATTTTCTTGTAAGTTACCAATATTGGCTTGAATATTGTTGACTTTATCTGTGAAGAAATGTCTGAAGTTGTTGGCGAGGGATGATGGTGAGTCAGTAATTGAAGGTATGAGTTTTGGTGCTGATGTCAGTTCATTGACAACTCTAAAGGCATCTTTGAGGTTACAGTTCACAAGGGAACTCCTGAAAAAGTCTGACTTTGCTTTGAACAAGACGTCGCACATGGTCTTCTTGGTGGATACGTACTTCGTGTGGTCGATAGCAGACTTTGTCTTCCGCCATTTTCGTTCTGCTTGCCGACGTGCGCGTTTCGCGTCATCCACTTTGCTGTTGTACCACCTCGGTTTTCTGCGTCGGATTTCCTTTGCAGATTTCCAAGGTGCGTGCTCGTTGAGGACATCGTAGACAGCAGTATCAAAATCAGAGACAAGTTTATCAATATCTTTACCGTCAAAGTGAACACTCTCCAGTTGGTTGGACAGGTCATCTGCAAACGCTCTATGGTTGATATTGCTGTAGTTACGGTATGATGACGACATCATCAAAAGTTCTGGCTTTGGAAGTTGAAGCGTTGTTAAAACGACACCGTGGTCGGAGATGTGGTTCATATGAACATTGCATGAGACAAGCAGTCCATCATCATCCTGTCTAGTGATGAGCCAGTCCAGGGTGTGGCCATGTATGTGGGTTGGTTCTGACACGTGTTGTGTGAGTCCAAAAGCATTCAGCGATGATCGAACATGGGCAGCGTCGTGTTTTTCTGGGCAGTCGAAGTGAATGTTAAAATCGCCGAGTATAAGCACTTTCCTGGCAGGACATTTGCCGAATCAACCAAGTTGTCAAAATCAGCCAAAAACGAGGGTGTCGTGAACTGATTCCTTTCGGAGGGCGGTGGTCGGTATATGATAATATAGTGAATGCTCCTTTTGCTGTCTGAGATAACTGAATATTCAAATGTACTGACGTCAAATGTAACAGGAACGAGCTTCAAATTCAGTTTTGATTTGCAGACTGCAGCAATGCCACCATGTCGATCTGTGGGGCGAGGTATATTAAAGAATGTGTAGCCAACTGGGGTGACTTCATTGATGGTGACTTGGTCATCCATTCCCAGCCATGTTTCGGTTAGGAACATTACGTCAATGTCATTTGAAATAATGTAGTCACAAACAAGGAGTGATTTGTTACATAAGGAACGGGTGTTCCACAATGCTACATCTACAGTGGTGTCCGCAGATTTTTCTGTGGAATCAGGTTTGGGAGAGTCACTCTTGGGGGCTTTGCGATGTTTAATGTGACATCCAGCACGCCGACCTCTAAATCGAAGAAGTCCAAGATCTTTAAGTGCTTTATAGATGTCGGGAGGTGACCTCTTGTCAGCTCGATGTGGCCTTTTTCTAAGTGCAAGAAACTCTGATCCGGAATATTGCAACCTATTAGGTGGAATCTTTTGTGAAGACATATTGTTGTTCGTTGCGACACTCCCATTCAATGGTACGTCATAAGTAGGTTTGGCCTTTGTTTGGTGCGTTAGCATAACAATAAAGTTAGCGTCTTGTACAGGATGGTTGCCCGGGAACGAGTTCAGTTGGACATGTACATGTAAATGTATAAGACTTACAATTACTAGGGTGAAAACCAACATCATACTTTATCTCTATCAATTCGGGATCGATCAAGTCCATACCAGTTCCAATCGTTTGAATGATGATTGAAGAAAGATAATTCCAAAGATGATGACAATCGATGGGATTAGAAGGAACAAATTTGAGCAAATTTGTTGACTTTTCAGGAGCACAAATAATGTGTGGCAGCAGCAAAACAGCGCCCTCATCATACTCCATTTGCTCTGCTTCCTCATCTATGAACTCTTTCTCGGCAACATCATTTGACACCATGCATTCTTCTGAATCCACTTCTCCATCTACAATTCTGGTAAGAATTGATATGGCCTGCAAAAACATGATCCTTCTATTGTAATTAATTAAACAAAACACCATAGACACCATCAAATCGGGCCATAGTACTCATACTCAGCTAGCAAAAAAAATATACTCAAAGTCCATTCGATTGCTGACTTAAAAACAATCTGTACTCTTAGTCATTTATCGATACTCAACTGAAATGTACACAGACTTAGATTTTAAGTACTCATGGTCAAAATACAACTTTCCTTTCCACTTTCCTATCTGTGTGTTAATGCTAGGAATAGAGGAATAAAGTTCAGGAAAAAGTTAATGGAAGTTGTCTTCTATGTACTCTTTGGAAATGTTCAAAAGATACATGGTTATCATAACAAGCACACATTGCCATCTAGAAATTAGGGAAAAAATGTTTACACATCATTTTGCAGTTTTATTCTTTATAAAGTAAATTGTACTCATACTCGTACTTGGAGATCCTTGTAGTAGTAATTTGTGTACTTAACTCAGCTTTTGAACTTGGTACTCTGATATCAGAATGCTTGGTACTTGGACACTTGTACTCATACTCGATGGCCCAAGTACTCGTACTCGAGTACTACTCAGCAACCCTAGAACTTGGCACCACTTGATACTTGACAGAAAAGTACTTGACAACAACACTGACCATAGGCATTCCTGAGACCATATGAACTCCCCTGTAATGTTCCTGATGTACTCCCCAAAAGTAAGGGGATGCTAAAAAAGTCAAGTCTGTCCTTTCAGTGAATAAAATTAGTAATAACACGCTCTGTATTTTAAATGTTAAAATAGGAATCGTTGAACTTCAATTCAAAATTGCCGAAGTGACTCTGGAAGTCAAAATTGTCCAGGCCTAGTAAAAGGTGGTAGTAAAAGGGCGCTACATGTAATACCTCAAATACGTGGTCAACTGCTTTATATGCTTTGGATTTGAGACAGCACTGATCTTCTTGATTGGCGACACTGGTTTTTGTATTAGTCACCGGTAGAGGGCGCAACATCGACTGGCTCGGAGGGACTGGGCAAGTCTACGAATCACAGTCTAGACAGTGTACATCACAGTTCGCTCACCATTGTGAACATGTGAGTCATTTCATGACTATTCAAATCACGGTCAGAAAAAAAAAATGTGGGCGGTTCCTAGTGTCAAAAGCGTCAAGACGTTTGTTTTTAGCCAGATGTTTGTGTGATACAGATATCTCTTATCCAGTAGTTCATGTTGCGGTATTGGTAACTACATTAACAAAACGAACATCGCCAATCAAGACTACACTGATAATTACTCTACAGTCCTCAACAGACTACCAAACTTGTAGTATATATTGTTTAGACAACTTTTACTTACATTCATTTTATTTAGTCCCTGTAAATGTACAATCACTCTAGCCTGTGTAAAGTAAAAGTGCATAATTTGAAGATTGTTAATTCTTAATTCTTGGTGAATCAATTTTTGGACAGATTTAATAAGGTCCAGACATTGCCATGGATGCAATCTTTACTATTCTAACCTTTGATTTGAAAAAAAGATTAGAAATATAATTGTAGCACTTGCTTCAAATAACTTTTAGGCATAGCATTTGTTTTCATTATTCAGTTCAGAATCAGATTCAGAGCTTACAATTTCATTAAGGAATATTTGGCTGTATAATTTATAAACATACAAAAGCTTAGGCCTTTTTCAGTGGCTGTTTTAAATTTTCAAATGCAAAGTGTTGAGATTCTTTATTATTCATATTTAGGCCTGTACCTGTTAACGATATAATAACAATTTTTTATGCACAACAGATCGCACTTCTTCCTTGGTCCTGGTATCCCAATTCAATTGAACAACGCTACAATAATATGCAAACGCAACGCTCAAAATGCGCCCTACATCTTACATTGTGAATGTACGCGTACACACGACAGATAACTGTGAGTACATACACAATGGGTATTTGTTTAACGTTGAGAGCTGCATAATTTCACGAAAATGACGGATTAGGAATATATGGCGTCCAAAACCTATCGCACAAAATAAAAAAGTATGCAGCCATGTAATGTGAATCCTGTGTGCATGCTGTGAGTGTGAGTGTGAGTGTGAAATTAATAATAATAATAATTTGCTTCTTGCAAGCAAGATTAGAGTTATGAAGCTTTGAAATTTTTTCGCCCCAGAAATGGATTCCAGGAAGTGAAACTGAAAGACCTCCAGTCCAGTCCAGGGCTAGCTACCAAACACCATGCAATGACTACCATTACCAATCTATGACCAGAGCCCAATTTCATGGCTCTACTTACCTCACAATTCTGCGCCGACGGCACTCTGTAAAGCACATAATTCTATGGGACATAAGCGCAGAATTCCACGGTAAGCAGAGCCATGAAATTGGGCCCTGATGACTACTGAGTAGGCATATCCTGAGTCACAGTGAGTGATGTACACCTACATACCACAGTCATTTGACCAGTTCGGGATCATTGACCAGTTCGGGATCACTTCAACTTTGCAATAACCACATAATTAAATTACTTCTCACATTACCAATTTCTGTTGATACATTTGAAGAATAACATCCAATAAACCATCAAACCCAAAATAAGGTGCCAAACATCATCGACAAATAAATTATGGCCATTTTCCTGAAGTTTGTCTGCGATATTGATCATTATTTTAAAACAAAATCTTGGTTGAAAAACGCTGTTAAAACTTCTCACCTTTAAAATTTGAACGCCAGGGCGAATAACATTTATGTAAAATGCTAAGAATGTGTTAAAAATATTTCACATTTCTGAGCAGTCGTCTTGTTTTTTGAGGAGACGAAATTACCCAAATCATCTTTTGGGGGGCATCGTACCCTTGACCAGTTCGGGATCACTCACTACTCAGCATCTCTCATTGCGTCAAATGGTGCCGCACTCAGTGAGGTAAAATCATACTGTTGCAGTAGAAAGTTTATTTATTGCTTTAAGATACATTTCTTCAACTAATTCCTGTAGTAATATTGGTTTTTTGGTGAGAAAATGAAACTTGGAGGATGGTATTGCGACTGTAGGAATTAGATATTTGGGTCAATGTTGCTTTTAGGCGCGCTTCACCTTTTCATTTGCCTTTGCTGTTTTGTGTTTTTGTCGCTGGATTTTTGCGCTGCTGTTGAATACACTTGCATGACATTCACTGGGAAAGGAAGTCCACGTCCACTTCTAAAGTTTGTGTCCTTGAGAGACAGTTTTATGAATGGGAGTATTGGTTTGCAATAGAGGGCAAGCTACTGATTCAGAATAGAATCAACTGATCCTGAACTGGTCAAACAGGTGACGATACTTTTCTCAAAGCCTCTTCAAAAGTACTATTCTTTTTTTGTCAGTGGATACTTGGTGAGTTTTATGACATGTTTAGGTAAACTTATCAACTTTTTTTTTAAAGATGTCAAAGAGATTGCAACAAAAAACAATGTGATTGTGAATTCAAAAAGTGATCCAGAACTGGTCAAACGGCTGCACTTTACCAGTGGTATACATGTATACTGTATGTGGTCAAACTTCATCGTTCCAAATCAGTGTTTTAAAGTCGACAAGACTGTCCAAAGTCTATGAGCAAATGTTGACAAACATAAGAAGCAATTTTCGGAATACACTATTAAATCTTTATAAATTATAATGCGTAAAATTACCTTTAATTTTGAAAAATAATCTGCTGTCTGCCCGCCGCGGTCGCCCGCCTTTTTTGTGGAAGTTAGTTGTGTGCTTGGGTACGTAATTGGAACTGCCTACAGCACACATGCGCAGAAGCAGTGTATGACGGATTTAACTTTTTGTGTCAAAACTTTATTGAATAATAAACTTGCAGTTGGTATTATGACGTTGGTCATCTTTAGCGTGTGTGGTATTTCGTGTTTGTTTTGTTTTAGTGGCTTATAGACATGTTCGATTTATGTTCAGTGCCAATGCTATACTTTTACCAAAAAACACCCATTTCATGACAGACACTTTTAATTACAGAAAATTAAAGTTGTTAGAAGACTTCTAGTAGTCTTTTAAGAACGTAAGTCAAGTTCCATTATCAAAAATTTCTTGGATAAATCGTTATACAAAACTAGGCCTATATGTCATGCAATTAGCCCTTCCAACGAAATATGCCAACGTTCACGCAAGCAAGCGTACATACATTTACTTAATTTTTTCAGCCATTGTCGGTCCACTGCAGGTTGAACTTGAAGACCTCAGATGACGTATCCAAATGTCTTTATTTTGTGCCAGTTACAGATACTATTGAGCAAACGTCATAGAGTTGTGCACATTGATCTCAATATAGAGATCAATGGTTGTGCACTGTGAAGACGCACAAACGCGTATTGACGCTTCACGCCACCATCAGCACCATACAAATACGCGCTATGTGCAATTACATTATTTCATTTCATGTGAAGGGTCCATTCGTTCCTATGCATAGGGATTTTTCTTTTTTTATTATGAAACATGTTGTTTTCCCGCCGAAAAATATTTGGGCAAAAAATATTATCGGAATGCCATAGTTATTATGTTTTACATGATCGTGATAAAAAGAAGGGTGATACAGGCGGGCATCATAAAGGAGGGGAGGTCGGCGGGCGGCAACGGAGGTGGGTAGTATTAGCAGGAACGTGTGGCAGGCAGACTCTGTTAGGCAGGGTGGTCGGTTAAAAACATAAATACAATAACAACAAAATCTTTAAAATGGTAGTTGGAAAAAATCATTATACAAAATAAAAACGATATCATTGGAAAATACTTTTAAATATGGTAAAAGGTTAGCGTTTTTTTAATCTAAAATTGAAATAATGATAACTTTTGAAAGAGGTGTGCAGCTAAACGTTACTCTTTGCCCACAAAATGACAAAACAGAGAGATCTCTATTGACAGTAAACAGCCATGAGCAAGAACTTCTCTGGGATTTGGGGTCTCGCATTGTCTTTTCATGTGTGTTGTTTTAATTCTAAAACTGTTTCTACAGTAGAACGATAACACTTTTTCTCCCCAACCCATAACTGTCAAGTTTTGCATGAACTAAAGATTGTTATATGATTTAACAGTTTTGTTGCTCACCACGAAATAAAACTTTTTGTACCTAATTCTGCCAATTAAAAATACCAAACATTAAACATCAACAACAATTTGTGTATGAAACGAATGATTTTTACTCAGTTTCATCAACTGTGCATCATTTTCATGTAAAATAATATCAATTCCTTAAGAAACTTCGAAATAAGTTTCCGGGAGCCACAAAGTGCCACTATATTCTGGCTAAAAAAGAGAGCACATAAAACGGTTATTATTTAAAAACAGTTGAAGGAAAACACTTAAAACTTATGTATTTTATGGAGAAACCTTAAATCTACCAAATCACATGAGTTTTAAGTACAAAAACAAACCTTTTCAGTATAAATTGTGACTCAAACGCTTGTGATACTTGTGGGTTGCCGCACGCACACAAACGTATGGTCAGATAGGTATTGGGTTTAAGGTGGTCTTTTAGGGGTACCTGCAAAGAACCACAACTCTTAATTTGGACTTCTATTGGTGGCGAATGAACAAGAAAAACTTATTCTTTTATCGTTATTGAATTTTTAAGTGAAAAGACTGTTTTGTTTCCATTTTAAAAGCCCAAACCACAAACTGACACATTTTTGGAAATGTCATTTTGGTGTTTCTTTGTACTGTTGTACATTTTGTATTGCCAATGATTTTAAATCCACTGTAGGCATAACGTTTATAAGATTTAACGTATCTGTATGTACTGAGAATTTTTTATTTCATTGGTAGATCCAGGGGTTGACTTGTAGTGGAGTGCTGAAGATCACGCCCGCACTCTATATTAATTATAATAGTCCCAAAGCTAGCTGAGACTTATTTGACATACAAAAGATATTTTGCCGTAAAAAATGGTTTGCTGTCAGTTGTCTGTTGTTGCCTTGGCAACTGTTTCTATATTCGTTATGTTTTTACATCTTCAGTGAAATGTGGGTCGTTTGTTTTTTCTTCAGAAGTTTCTGTCGTTTTTTGAAACTTTATTATTATCTTCAAAGGAAGTAACCGTGGCGTCACATGATCGAGTCCTAAATGGACCCTGTTATTTGTTTTTAGCTTGAAGAAGTGACTGGATTTATTAGCTCCATAGATTTATACATTACATAGATCTCCCCAGAACAATGTGATTCATATCTAGCAAAATCTTTCAAAACTGAGAGATCTCTCAAAATATAAAGATGTTTGTAGAGAGCCGCTAGAAAAACAACTCAAAGGAACAGAACACTTAAAATATCTCATTGGTTGTGAATGGGATAGTTCATTTGTTACTATAGTTCATTGGTTGCTAATTGAATCGTTCACATGTTTCTTATTTACTAGTTTATAGGTTAAAACAGCTGCTGCTCAAAAAACATTGAAGCAGTTGCTATTAAAAAAAAACCATTTGATACTCTATTGTTAGCAATCAGTGTGTACCAAAAAATATTAATTCTAAATATTTTTCTGTGCAAACTGGTATAAGTACATTGTTCATGCTTTGTTACATTTTGTTTAAAGAAATATCTTATATTTGTCAGGTGGGTCTGACTCGGCCCCAAACTGGCAGCCATAATGATATTAAAATGAAAAATTAAAAAGCGTATTTCCCCCCCCCCCCCTAAAATTAGGGAAAATCTTTGGATAGTGACCCTAGCACACACAAAAACAATATAATTTTTTTGTCTTATTGGAATGAACAAGTTCGTAGAGTTTCCTAATTTTTACAAAGTTTAAACTATTTTAAAAACTACGATTTTTGACACCTGAAATATAATGGGGAAATCAGCCTAATATAAAACGCATTATCTGAAACTGTGAAAGCAATTATTGGCAACGTTGGAGAGGTAACATAATTTTTTAATGGAATGGCTGTTTACTTTGGGGAAACTTTCGAGGTAACATCCAATCGCAACGTGTTGTTAATGATCACGTGAAGTTTTACTGGAACAAGATGGCGCATGAAAGTGATTTTTCGAGACACTGACACTGACAGTGATAGTGATATTATTTTCTCCGTGTACAAACATTTCCGCTTCAGAAAGAGAACATTCAATCTGATAAGTGAAAGATAGCACTAAAACTGAAAAGGGTAAGTTATGCTTAAAAACATTGGGTTTTTTAAAAATTATACCGTAACGTATTTTGTAGTTGAATGATCGAACGATTGTAGCGTAATGGCGAAACGTTTCACTGCATCCTTTTCGTGAGAAAAAAACCCAACAGATTTTAGTTGCTCGCCTTGTAATAGTTTATTTTTTAGAAGGAAATGAAGTTACACATTTATAAGCAACGTTCAAAAGTGGAGATCAGATACGGCACTTATTCAATGAAATAAAGTAGGTAGTACAAGTTATTAGTTAGAGTAGCTGCAGATTTTTAGTTAAATAATATAAGACTGTGTGTGTTAGACCCAGTAACTATGTCATGTTGCTCTGTTTTGTACTCCTTTTTTTTGGACATCTTCGACCAAAGATGTCAAAAAAAATTGTAAGGAGTACAGCGCCCCAGTTACTGGGTCTAAGAAAGACTGAGTAGACTTTCTGACTATAGACTTTATAATTTAGAACTTCAAAATATGTGCGATTGGATACAGATGACTGTAGTCACCTGTAGTTTTGGATATAACTTAAATAAGACTTCGGTTCGGAGAACATACATGTATCCAGACTGTTAAAAATGATGCACAGATAGCCTGTACTAAGTAGAGGACATGCCTGTGCAATCAAAATCTCTCAAGACACCAGTGTGTGACAGTGCACAATTCAGATGAATGTGAAATGTGTGTTTTAAAGACATTCATTAATTTTACGAATTGTTTTAATTTTACAGGTTCAATGTGCAACATCAGTCAACTGATTCTTGACAACTTTTAACAAGGAAACAGAACAGGTGTAAACATCTCTGGATCTGCAGGCTCATCGGGGAAAACATGAGAAATGCATGTTTCGTGTAATTTCAAGTTATTTAAGCACTCATCACTTTCTAATTCTACCTCCACTATATACCTCAGAGCTGCATTCTCAATATTGGGTGTAAAGCATGGATTACAAACCCACGATATCCTTGAAAGGGCAAACATGTCTATTGATTTACCATGCACAGCATCAGGTTGTTGAATGAAGGGCCAATTCCAAAAGATGTCAAGTAAATGTTGCTGATTCATGGGAGCAGTATCAAGGCAGTGGAACATGACTGGTAGGATTAGCGAAAAAGATGAAAGCAGAGCATGAGCTACATGTCTGTCATAAGTATTCGACATCAACAATTGCAACAGGAATGGACCATTAGGTCACATATGCTATGTTTTCTTACCTTAAAACAAATGGACAATCATCGTTCCCTGTTAATAATAGACTGAGTTCATTGTAATTTGTAGATACACGCCTGACAGAATCTATGCATGAGGTGTTACATGTCGATTCTGTCTTAGGTTTTATGTTTGTTTTTGAAGAGTCAATATGCCTACTGAATGATCAACACTGATGGGATTGTGACCTCATGTGAAACAATTTGCTATTAAATAACATTTCAAAAACTGTTAATTACACTTTCACATTTTGTGTGCCTCAACCTTGTATTAAATTATAAAAATAACAATATTGTCATTTGTTGTTTTATACACTATTGCAAAAATAGGACATCACATCTGTCATCCTATATAGCATAATCATAATGTACATGAAAATACCACATGAGGGTGAAAGTTTTCCATATACATTCTTGTAAAGTGTACTTTTCATACAGGTTTTAAATCTATTATTGTTTACAAATATGTAGTTGATAGTATGTATGGCAACAGTTACTTGATAAATAAATCACAACAGTATGATGATCCGTCTTGTAATCCAACAAGAGTTTTTTATATCGTAATTTGGGTCTTAATATCTCACAAAAAAACATAATGTGTTGTCATATTATAGCATTTTAAATTTGATTTTTCTGGAAAATTACCTTTCATCTATTAGGCCTAGTGGTTATGTTGTCCACAAATGTTTTCTAAAACAAGATTTATTGGTCAAAAGCAATAGGGCGACAGTTATGTGTGGCCCTAACATAAGCTGTTGCCCTATTATAACATTTTGCAGTATGGAGTGTCGCCTTATTATATAAATAATTATAATAACAAAAATGTTAAAATAATATTATGAGACTTGTAAAGCACTCGTATTGAAAATATAAAATAGTTTCGCTGTTTTCAGCTTGATAAGTATTGAAGAAAATGGAAACATTGGATACACACAGTGGATTGAAAATCTTCAACAGAACACATTAATTTAAAAAAGAGTTGTTCTTGTCAACTTCAGGAAGTAAAGGTCAAATGTCGTCACTCAAATATTTCAAAGACGTGATTTTTGAAATATGATTTTTAGAAATATGAATTAGATTTTTTGTAATTTGATACTCCGGTTAATACGGTTGAACTTTGGTGTACTGTATAATTAATCTATGGTGGGCTTACAAGTTGAACATAAATTCTTAGTTTTTACAAAGCAAGTATCTCTTTTCTTTTACATTAACAACAATGATCGGTGTTCAATTTAGGCAGGGCAAATTATGTGTATTTTAAAAAAACATCTGACCTACAAGTTTAATTGTTTTTATAATTATTTATTTAATGATTTGTATTTGTTATTATTTTATTTATTTATTTTTTTGGAGGGGGAGAAACACAAAGAAAAAATATATTGGTCGTTTCTGAACTCAACAGACTGACGGGAATTTGAAGGTGAAAAGTAGACGCTCAAAATCAACAGGCTGACAAATGCAGGAATGTTAGAACGAGAACGAGGACGAGGACGAGGACGAGGACGAGGACGAGGACGAGAACGAGAACGAGGGGAGAACGAGAACGAGGACAAGAACAAGAACAAGAACAAGAACAAGAAATGCTATCCCAGTTTATGGTAAGTTGTGGATTATTTGCAACAAGAAAAGCGATATAAGAATCAGTCCCTCGAGTTGGTACCAGCAAATGGAGTTGGCTCATGGACCATCTAGGACGGTTGCATTGTACAGCTTTGGATATCATTGCTTATAAGCTTGGCTGTATGTCTCTACAATTTTGTGCGCAAAGAACATGAGTGAAATTATTGATAAGCTCCCCCCCAAAAAAGAACCCAAACAAACAAAACAAAACAAGAAGAGCAAGAATAAGAACGAGAACAAGGACGAGGACGAGGACGAGGACGAGGACGAGGACGAGGACGAGAACGAGGGGGAGAACAGGAACAAGAACAAGAACAAGAACAATTGAACAAGAACAAGAACACGGACAAGAACAAGAAATGCTATCCCAGTTCATGGTAAGTTGTGGATTGTTTGCAACAAGAAAAGCGATATAAGAATTAGTCCCTCAAGTTAGTACCGGCAAATGTAGTTGCTTATAAGCTTGGCTAATTTCATAAAGCTGTTTAAGCAGAAAATTCTGCTTAACACATTTCTGCTTAGTAAAAATAAGCAGGGAACCAGTCACAGACTGCGTATAACACCAAACATTTTGGCTGGTAACCCTTTTCCAGTAGGCAACAATTGTTCGGTGCCAAGTAATTTCTTGTGCTTAAGCAGCTCTATGAAATTTGGCCCTGACCAGTGATTTGGTTAAGACAATGGATATGCCAGCAATTTGCTGATAGCAGCCCTCACAGCTGTGTTTTAAGTTCGTTGTCCATATTAAGCTATTGCAATAATATATGTATTTTATTATTGTAGTGTGATTCTTTGTTTGTGCACCTATTTATCAACAATACTTAACCACGTATAAACAAAGTGGGTATGCAGAATCTTTTTGTTCAAGAGGCATCCCAGAGGTTCAACTGCATGTTGTTGCCGCTGCAGGTCCATCCGACATCTTGTAATAAGGGCTGTTCGACTCGGACGACAACTGTGTACACGTTGAACGTCACACCCTTGAAATTATGTTGGAATTAGCGACCATACAAAAAATACCTACGGTGTGGGTATAACGTTAACTACCTTTAGCTTACCACTTTGAGTGTAACAGTGTTGAGTTCCTGGATGACATTTTTTTCCCGATGAGAAGGTCAGGACAAGCGAGTTCACACGTGTACCACCGTGGCTCCTGGCTATAATAGTAACGGCACTTCCAAAAATGGTGGGTTCGCAATATACAGTCATCACGCATAACAACCCTATGGTTGGCAAACACAATGCAGTCTGGATATAGCTGAGTGATTCATGGTTCGCATGCCGTGGATGAATTGTGGATCTTTTTTGTATCTGAACAGGTTGCATTTCACTATAAAGAGCACTGGTTATCAGGCATTTTTGTTTCAAGGACAAGTTTTTTAGGGTAGATTTTAATTTGTAGGTTTTCGGGCTGAAGCATTTTGCGTTGACATGTTCACTGATACTTTTCTTGACAGCTTTATAGAGTACTTGAACTTACCATGTAGGTAGACTTTAGTGCATTATGCAGATGATGAAATCGTAAGTCTGTCCAAGATGACGTCACTAAGTTCCATCAATTATCAACGTATAATTTTTCGAAAAAATGTGGAGAATTCTAATATTGCTATATATAATAGTGGCAGGTCCGCGAGAGCGGGCATACTGTGGGTAATGCAGCACCCCCAACTTTTTGGATTGGGGTGCTTGAATATACTAAAGCACCCACTTTTTGCGGACTCGGACTCGGACCGAAGAGGACTCGGACTCGGTTGGGAGGACTCGGACTAGGACAACAGGACTCTTTTGTTACATCACTTGTTTCCACACCAACAACATTTTGGGTGGAATGGCTACATTTTAAACTAACATTTTAATTAGTAAACTTAAAATAAAATCGGGAAACCTATAAAAATGAAGAAACCCCGCTCAACATCCTATCGCTTTAGGCGGCTGGGCTGTCCAGTGGCTACCTTTTAGCCACTAGACAGCCCAGTCGCCCAAAGCGATACACTGTAACATGCGGTGAGAAACTCTCACCAGCTTGTGCTTGTCTATAGAAAAAAAACGTGACATCAAAATAAAACTAAATATTCATTGGTACGCGTTGGTCAAGTCGATGGCATTCATACAGATCATTACTACCCCCCCCCCCCTCACAGTTGACTGGTAAAACCTTAATAACAATGACATGATTTAGCAGTAATGTAATTCTCGTTTATCATCATGGTAATGTCAGAAACGCATGACTAGGCAAATGATCAGTGAGCATTTGATGTCAGGGATAAGCCTTCAAAAACTATTGTGTTCATACTTATAAAAAATAATCACCATAACAATTACTAGTAGCCGTTGACGAGAAGGACAATAAATGTACGTATAAACAACTAGCCTTGGATTTTTTTTCTCGATTTGAATCACGATTCTTGTAAATTTACTGCAAGAGTCTCGAAAGCTAAATATCTTTTCACCCAACATCGCCTCGTGAAAATAAGTCATTTTGCAAATTACACTAATAATAATCCTGATTGCACGACAGAGCTTTTAGGAACTTAAGCCGCAATGGCTTTGCGCTCTGCTCATTTCGTCATATTTTTGACCGCATGAGGGCGTACGTGGACCAATTTCACATGATGAAAACAGTTTTTGTTATTATTATGTTCATGTATTTCGTCATTGATGCAAGAAAACTACGTACAGGCAGTTAAAATAAGATGAAACTGTAATTGTGATGCAAGACATTCCCTGATAAAAGCGCCCTCATGCGGTCAAAATTATGGTCAATTGCCTTTGAAAAACGCCATATTCAACGCGTATGAACCCAGAGATCAGTTAGTCATTTTAAAATAAACCAGTCGGAACATTTTGATCTCACAGGCACCGAGGTCATTATGCCTGGCACTTCGTGCATGATCCCCAGACTGTTTCGCAACGCCCATTTACGAATTCCCAATACCCATTTACTTATTCCCAATTAGTCAAATCAATTCTCCGTCAATTAATTTATCACTATTTTTACGTACACAGTAGGCCTAGTCTTGACTCGAAATTCGGAGCGTTTATACAAAAAGGCATTTGGGTGAAGCAGATTCCCACAGCTGAACAGGCTGAACGAAGTTTCACAGGCAACTTAAAACATTTTTGTTTGTTTGGGTTGATGGGGATGGACAATAACGCAATAATATAATATTGAGTAAAAAGTTAATGTTATTAACAAACTTCGCAGTATTTCTGCTGGAGCCTATTGGAAGTCGATTTTATTTTAAACTAACATAATATACATGTCCAATGCACATACTTTATAACTTGACAGAATTAATGCACTTTTTACGTCAAGGCGGGCTAGTCAGTGGTCAACCAAGGGTCGACTTGCCCTTGTCGACTTGCCCTTGTCGACTTGCCCTTGAGCAAGATACTTTACTATAATTGCTTCTCTTCACCCAGGGGTATAAATGGGTACCTGCGAGGGTAGAGGTTGATATTGTGTTTGAAAAAGCCTTCGGAGCGCCAGGGCAGCCCGGGCTGTATACTCCCCAGGGAGCTGAGAAAGATTACAGGAATATTATTGGCCACATGACCAGGGCACTAATGTGAAGCGCATTGAGACGTTGTGAAATGCGCTATATAAGAACTAGTTGTTATTGTTGTTGAAAATTTTAAAGAATGTTTAATTAATTTTTTAAAAAATGTATAACTCTGAACGAATTTTGAAGATGACGCTCACAGACACAAAACGTTCTTCATTATCCTCGATGCACACAGGGCATGGGATCCCGACAATAATTCAATATTAGTTTTTAATGAGAGCTTTTGAACGCTAGGTGGCAGCAAACTTGCCAGGTAAATGTCCATTGTTTACGTCATTCTAAGCATGCTCACATTTCCAAGAACAATGGATTTTACCTGGTGAGTCTTCTGCTACCTATAGTCCCAAAGTCTCCCATTAACTACAACTTCATTTGCGTTTTTTTTCCAATTACCTTAAAGACCTCCTTGGACGAAAGCAACAAGTGATCTTTGCTGAAATTCATTTAGAATGTGCTGGACAATCAATACAAACATTGTATTTACATAAGTTTTACAGTTTTTATTTGAGAAAAAAAAACCCCAAAACAATTTTTTTTTATTAATTGTGAATATCCTCTGCTTTTCAGAATTATGCGAAAAAACCATGTCGTCATCACACATTTGACGTCATTTGTGGGAGCTCCGTTTTTATAGCCGCTTTGTTGCATAAACAAACAGCACCGGTTTGCATGGACAGCCGAATGTTAGCAAAAATATTTAATCGTGTTTACAGATGTTGTGTCCAAATTCAACATTTCTGCAAACTCGCCAGTAAAAAAGAAATACATTCCATGATTAATTGCTTTGTTTCCAGCAAATTCAACAACATTAATATTTTGTGTGACACTGTTACAACTGTGTCTGTCTGTTTTTGCTTTGCATTTAAGGCTTCCCATAGTTTTTCAACCTTGGTTGGCAAAAAAACCCGGGCTGTGCATTGCAAGAGAAAGGTCTAAACAAAGTAACATCCTCACAGATGACGTCAGAGTATTATCATTTTAACAGTCAGTCACCAGTGTAAGTTTTATTATTAGAGCTAGACCCAGCAGTAACCTGGTCTAAATAGTTAAATTATATAACATTTTCGATCATACATTAACACTAACTAACACTGTTGCAGTGTTAGTGCATGGAGGTACTCATGTTAAATGTATTCAGCATGTAGAATGCCTCCATGGTTAGTGTAAACACTGACAGACCATACAATCAATCTTACTTGAATTGAAGTACTTATAATTATATAACGTTACAACGTTTTTCGATCAGACTTTTCGATCACACTAGTCAACTATGAACTAGAGTATTGCTAGATTATGTACTCTGTATCATACCTAGTTAAACTGGCGTTCTCCATTTTCACTCTCTTGGCTCTAGCTGTCTATAAATAGTAATGTTGATAACGCTAAATGTAGAGCTGAATGCCGTCAGTGTCAACGAAAATGCAGGTTACCTCTGTCTCTGTCTCGCTCGCGTCTGACCTGCACTTTTGCAGAGTAATGTTCGGTTTCTGACATTCCCACCCAGAACCTTCCGATATTTAACCGTTTCACAACACACGAAAATAACCTATGTCGTCACATCTAGATCTCACACGCACCGCCATGATGACTAATTCTTAGTAAACAAAATTAATAAACTGACGTTTTTCAGTACTACAACGCACCCGGAACTACGCGTACGTGTACGACGTGTACAACGTGTACTACTCAGCAGCAGAGCTGATGTTGTTGTTGATGATGTGAACATAATTTTGTAGATAAGTCTTTAACATCTTTGTCGCGGCGCATTATCTCACGCGATAACTACACTGCTCTCGCGATATTGATGGCTCCTGACTACTGCGACTTGTCGACAAGTCTAATGAGAACCAAGCCTGCACCCCCCCCCCCCCCCCCACCAGCATGCGATGCCGTGTCAGAAAAATGAAACTTGTACCAGTCTGGTTGCTCTCGTCGATTCATGGACTGATGGAGTCCTGAGATTGGTCTCGTTTCCCCGCAGCACTGAACCAGAAAACTATAGCACAGTTCCAGTGGGCAGCGTATATGAGTGCTTTAAAAGTTACGTTGTCGTATCTACAGCTACGGTAACTCTTTCATTGCTCACCAACAGACGCACACACGAGGGCGCACGGGCAAAAAAAAAAAAAAAAAAAAACTTTCCTTGTGAAAAATCAAGTCCTCGATTAAAAAATGAAAATAAAATAAAAATAAAAATAAAAATAATTAATAAATAAATTGCGCCCTCTGACGGTTGAACGCCGATGGTTGTTTGCTTTTGAAGGGGTTTTATATGACTGGAGCGTCTTGTGTCGTGAACGCAATTGGCACAAACCTCGACTTATACAAGTCTAAAAAAAAATGTAACCCAACCAATGTATGTTGGGCGCGATCGGTCGATCTGAGTGATCGACTGATCGCGCTGCGCGATTGGAAGATCTATTGTTTGCGCAGCAATCGGTCGATCGCGCAACGAACATCCTTGCGCGATCTACTGATCGCGCAACGAACATTTTTGCACAATCGATTGAGTATTGATCGTGCAGGAATGGCTTTGCGCGACCGGCCGATTGTGCAGGAATGGTTTTGCGCGATTGGCCGATCGTGCAGGAATGATTTTGCACGATCGACCTAGCGAGACGTTCAGTGCAACTGCAACTACACACATGTACTACACTGGACACTGGCGTCCTACCAGGGCAAAGCAAACAATTCAATAGCACCATAAAAAAATAGTGTCAACTGGATGGAGGAAGCCGAGCGTCTTGGCACTAATGCATATACTACTAGTAATGGGGCTAACAAGTTAAGTGCCTGTTAAATGTTGCCTCGGTCGAATTGTGAACAATCATATCTTTTTTTGAGGGCGGGTTCAGTAACTGTTAACGACGTGCAATGTGTTTTCAGTCGTTAAAACAGGAAACATTTAAGAGGCATATTATTAGGTTTTCATTCAACCTAAATGTTACCAAACCCACCTGCTGACACAGCGTCCTCACCTCCACTTCCAGTGATTTCTTCAACCGTGACCTCGGCAATCGCTAAGCTGGTTGCGCCCACAACTGTTGGAACATCAAAACTCACATAGCGAGCGATGACGATCGGGTCTACAGTGAAATCAACGGGAATGTGTCAAACTGTATTTTCAGTCACAGATTTGTACTTTAACCTCCTTCTGCACTCTTTGTTCTCCGACGTAGACATTAATTTTATTGAACGATAAGCTTATTTCCTCGCCATCAAACACATACCCATACCGAGCTCTCCTGGAAACGTTGATGACTTATGGACCGGCTGCGCCTAAAGACTTCTAGCTGACAGCGGCATTGTTTTACAAAGATTCCTCAAGTGGAATTGAAGAAATCGATCCAACCAACCGAGGAAGACTCGCAAGGGCGTCGATCGCTACTGAAAAGTAGGGGGGACGGGCGAGCAAGTCTTGAAAAAATACATCTTACATTATAGGCCCAAAATACCATCAGAAAAAAAGATGGAAATGAAAAAAACATTTCACCGTTTGTTCGCTATTCTTTTACTTGAACAAAAATTGTAATTAAATCAAGAAAATGGTGTATATTTTTATACTTTGTTGCATATTTCTAATGAACAGTCAATCAAAAAGTGGGGGGGGGGGACATCTGATATGCTGTCCCCTCCAGTCTAAAAAGTGAGGGGAAATTGTCCCCCCCCCCCGTCCCCCACCCATCGACGCCCGTGAAGACTCGACCAACGACGGTTTGAAAGCAAGACATAAACTAACCAAAGAGAGTCGCGTACTTGATCTCAGTGGGCCCATACATGGGGACATATTCTTTCAAGTTAGGTATTTACTGAACGGAGTAAGCCTGAAACTTAAGTTTCACCGAAGTAAACATTCATTTTGTTTGATGAGTGCCCTACCCGATAGAAAATTTAAGGTAAAAATCATAGACGCGTCTCTACATGTAAGAAGCAATTTTTGATTCAAGTTTCAAGTCAGTACATCATTGCAATAAGGAGTTATGACCATTTAAAGTTGTCATTGTTTTAGCTCATTCAACTGGAACCAGTGATAAACTCTTTGAGTTTTATCTATTCATATGAATCTACATGTAAGAAGCAATATTTCATTCAAGTTTCAAGTCAGTATACATCATTGCAATAAGAAGTTATGACCATTTAAATTTTTCATTGTTTTAGCTCATTCAACTGAAACCAGTGACATAGGGTTTTTGTTTAAACAATTTCTTCATGTCTGTTGAGTTGCTGTTCAAATTTAGTTCTTAACTCTTCGTGACGCCATCAAAAAAAAATCACACACTTATGCCATCAGGCACTTTTCAAGTGTCCGTTTGATACTATGCGTGTAATATGTGTTTTTTGAGAACACAATCATGTTTAAATCGCCCAAACTATTGGATATAGACCCTTGTGACTAAATAAAATAAATTCAAGCAAAATTTCCATTGAGATCAGCCCACAAGTGTCTCTAAGCCATTTGTTTGAATGAAACCCTCGTGTTTGATGAGTCAGCAAAAACATCATAATTTCTTACATTTCCCAAGGGAATACCGGGAGAACTGGTCATTGGTGGATTTTTTTTGGTTTGAAATCAACCCCGATGGTAACAGGACAATTGGCATGCTATTTGGCTAGGTGTAGTTGAAGAACCTTACATTTTTTAAATACAAATAAAATAAAATGGCGGAGTAATTACTTTTTAATTAAAAACGGACACCTGAAAAGTGCCTGATGGCTTAATCGAGGGTTAAGGCCAAAGAATCTGTGAAAATTGGGAAACAAAATAGCAAAAAAACAGAGGGCCACACGGCTATGTCGTGCATCGTTCGTGACACATGTGTGGAAACAACACATTTTTCTGATTAATTATTAGATATACACACCTGAACTAATAGTATAGTATTTGCTAAGTCACCAGTAGTCAAGAAAGGAAATCACAGAGGGAAAACGAGCTACATTTTGAAGAAAATCTTTACGTCAAATTTTTTTCGATTTGGACTTCGCGCAGACTCAACCATGGAACGGAAGGTGTAAAAAGTCCCGGATGCAGTCTGCTATACCTCTCTAAACTATACCAACAGAGGGCGAATTTCATCGTGTAGTTGGTGCTGTATTTTTGTTTTCATAGTGCATTTGTTGCGAGCATGACAGCAGTTACTGTGCGGCGACCGCGCAACCCGGGATATCCCGGGAGCGGGATCTGAGTGCGCGCTACGTAAACCGGGATATCCCGGGTGCGGGACTGAAAGGGTTAAACATCCAACGTTTAGTCTAAAGTTTTTTATAAAGTCCCGAGGGCACAATGTTCAACACTGTAAAAAAAAAATTCAACATTTGTTTTTGAATTCTGAAAACATTTCTGTAAAAAAATTGTTGAGAAACACAATACATGGCTGTCATTACTTAGGGCTTTTAGAATCCATAAAACAACTCAAAACATAAATAGTGAAGCTTGATGCTAAAACTTTTTAAAACAATGCGGACGGCCGGTTATACTTAGGAGAGCTACATTGTGGGCTTTCCACAGGTGTTGTCTATGATCCCTTTTCTTTAATCTTTCCTGTTAAAAACATTGTGGGCACAGCCCCACAATGTAAAAAAAAGCCCACAACTACACATCCTGCCTAAACCTCACCCCACAATGTATCTCTCGTCTGCCCGGACGGACGGACGGACAGACGGATGGAAATTGTCATTACATAGGCTCACTCTGCTTCGCAGCTCGCCGAAAATCATGGACGCGTCTCTCTATGTGAGAAAAGTGACGATAAGTCCGGCAGTTAGTTTGGCTCATTCAAACACTTTGCAGACCACAAGCACCAAGTATCCAATACGAAGAGTGGAAGTAAAATCTTTTTCCATACCCAAGGGTAATCAATTCTTTACAAGAGAGAACCTGTTTCTAGGCCAAATTCCTAAGCGGGTAATTATTGCTATGGTCGATAATTCCGCGTACAATGGGAGTTATACAAAGAACTCGTTCAATTTTAAACACAATGGTATACATTTTCTGGGACTCTATGTAGATAACGAGCAGACTCCAGGTAGACCATTACAGCCAAAGTTTTCTGGAGAGGATGCCGCCTATATAATGGCTTATCCGTCTCTATTTTCTGGTACAAATGCTATGTATGCAGACTCAGGGAATGGAATTAGCCGCGAGGATTACGAATCTGGATATTCTCTCTTTGCTTTTGATCTCACCCCCGACCTCTCAAACGGCCCTCATTTCAATTTAGTGAAGAGGAGTAATCTCTAGCCCGAACATCTAACGTCACACTTCGAGGCTCGTGAATAACGCCAGAGACCTGGCAGACCGGATGTTGGCAGATGTACCTTTGACCTAGCATTCGTTTCACACGAAGACTCGCAGTCAATTCACACAAAAACAACACTACATGACCTAGTTGCATGCAGCAGACGATCGAAAGTGCAAGCTGACAAACTACATCACCTCGTAACCTCGACCAATCATAACACAGACATGCACAGCTTACGTCACAGCACGTTTAGCCAATGAAATCGTTGTATCCAATGAAATCATTGGGTCTGTAAAACCAGTGCCTGTCTTTATCCTTGCGGATAAGGAAAGGGGACCAGTCTAAGTAATCTCCGGCTTGAACTCATGTTTGATGCTGCGTAATAGCGTACTGTGAATTTGAGTCAATTATCGAGGTGGACAGCTCTAGAAATGTCCTGATTGACTACTCAAACTAATTTAAAAATCTAATTAACTTCATAATGGATAGTAAGCAGCTTCTGTGGGTATTAACTGAGGATGAATTGACAAACACCAGACAAGGAGGTGTGTTCCTGACCGATAGACTACCGACAGTACGCACTTATCCCTGTGTAATAATAGGCAACACTGATACGAGTGAAAAGACTGGCACTCATTGGCTTGCAATCTACTTAGACAGTAACAAAAGAGCAGATTAACTCATTTGGCATGATGCCTCGGTTCTATGGCGTATTTCTTTGAACAGTTCTTGAGAAAAAGCAGTACTGGTTATACCTTTAATTCAACGTGTTTACAATCACTGACAAGTTCAGTTTATGGCATTTTCTGTGTTTTCTATCTTTTACATAGAAGTAGGGGTGTTTCGTTAAATAATATAATATCTGTTTTCACTGAGGACCCTTTTATAAACGACGCCCTAGTGCATGATTTTATTGAAGAAAGGTACGATGTAAATGTACCGGTTTCAGACTTTGAATTTATACATAACCAGATTTGCGTTAGAAAAAAAAGACATTACCTTAAACAAAAAAAAATTAAAATAGAAGAAAAAAAAAAAGTCAAATAAAACTAAGTAATGATTTGATAAGTTTGAAAAAGTGTAAATATTCCTCGAAAGAGTAGACCTCTATAAAGGATTGTAGTGGTAGTTAAAAATAAAATAAAACAAACGGAAGAAAGCGAAAAAGGACACAATTGTTTTCAATTGTATATACAGTGTATCGGTTTATTAAATAACATAAACTTGATTACTGTTTTTAACTCGTGTTTTTTCTAGTGTACATTACTTTTATTAATTTCTAACATAAGTAAAATCACCACCAAACAAGCTTACCTACTAAACACACTTTTTTTACAACTAAACTTATTACAATGTTTGCCATTGAAAACGTTTCATAGGTTTATTGGGGTGTGGTAAGGTATGTTTACGCCTTCTTGGTGTGCTTTCACTCCCTTTTAGTTCGGGTGTGGGCAACGTCCGTGGCTTCAGAACACCACTCTGTTTAATTTTGTCTAACGACATCTCTTCGAGATTCATTTCCAATCATACTCTCGGGTGCATTCGATTTGGCCAAACCACGTACAAAATACTGCCACCCATATGGATTGAATCCTTTTTTACTTCTTATAAGTATCATTAACTAAATCTACGATATTGGAGACTTTCATTACATTACCCTCGTAAACAAGCTTGTCATTTTTATTCCAAGTCATGATATCATGATTACTAATATACAACGATTAGTTTACTAATATAAAACGACTCAGAGGTGAAGACAAATCTACACCGCGTGAAGTACGTGTGTATGCCATGGTAACAACCGAGGAACTGAGAGCAGTTGGACGTTTACAACCGCTCTTATTCAAACTTGTACCCGCAAGGTACTGTATCATAATTGGGCAATATGACTCTCTTATTATAACACACTTTATAATCTTTCGTTTGAGTTTTTGTCTCTATTTGTTTCTCTTTTGCATTCCTCGTAATCTGATACTCTCTCAAAGTTTTAGATTGAAGTTCACTCTAATCAATGGAAACTAGTGACACCTGCAGACAATTTTGTCCCTAATTTCAATCGAACAGACTGAATTTCAGTCTAACACTTTAAGAGAGTAGGGGTTTGTCACTCTTATGCTCGGTTCGTTTGTGTTTTTTACCAAGTGGACTACAGAGTCGAAGTTTATTTTTTGACTGTTTCTAAAATTCAATGTAAAACCTCTGACTTTACAGCACGTTTTTCCCAGAATCTAAACGGTAGGCATAATTTTTAGGGCCACCGGAAACAAAACACTCGATATGATTACCGTCCTTCGGACTTATTTCGTTTGTAAGCTCACCTAGATAATCACCAAAAGGGGAGTTATATCAATTTTTTTCGTGCTAAAAAAATTACACTATCAGTATCATGGTAAAATGATCTTCCCTGTAATTTGTCCAAGACCGAGTAGAGCTTCAGACGTGCATGAGCCGTCGTGAAAGCAGCAATTTCTACATTTGTACGAGAATTTGATGTGACAAATTCCTCCTCATTCTGTTATTGTATACCTCTGCCAATTCATCGTTAAAAAATTGGACGTGATTGACAGTCTTGTCCTGAACATGCAAAAGTTTGTACAACTCTGAAGGCTCTGATACAATTTCGGCTTGAGGCATATTTTCACGCTGTCCGAACTTCCCCACGAAAATATTGAGCATAAGTTTTGCGAGTGCGCGTAGCCCTGGGTTTTTCTCTGTTTTTCCTGTCTAATTGAATACCCTCGTTACTCTCATACTCCTTAATGTATGCGAGTATATCATCCTCATTTTTACACCGCGAGGGCAACCCTGAACTTTCTTGTTTTATCTTCAAAAAAGTATATATGTACTTTGTAAATAATCCACCTGTTTTGGTAACTGGATCATAAATCTCTTGTTCTGGAAAGTGCCAAAAAAAATGAATTTTCTGAACACAGTACCCTAAATCCTGTACGGCCTTATCTAATTCAATGGAGACAAAGGTACCGGGTAATACATTTTCATCATCGCTGTGCCTGCTGGGTGTTTGCTGAAGCGTTTCAGCACACGTCCTACACAATGGGAACATTAGCTTTCCTACAATACGCTGGGGGATTATTGGTAGATAGTATTCATTGGGTGAAAAAACCGCAATGGTATTAGGCCTTAGGAAGTTTCTGCGAAAAACTAAATTACAGGCTGAGGCTATAGTCATGCAGTTCTTGAATGGATCAACACCTGCGCGGGACATTACTATTAACCTGTACAACTGTAACACGTCCTGACATTTTTGCAACTCTTCTATCCCACCAAGTGTTCCTTCAGCAACCCCAGCCTCTTTATATATCTCTCTCGTCATCGCATCTAGAGGTTTTCTGCCTCTGAGAAGATATTCTAAGGCATTTCCATCTTTCTCATAGAGGGCTTTACCAATTACAATTGCCCTACCGAGACAGGTTCCCCGTTCATCTTTAGTCTTAACTAAACTTCTACAACTCGCATAAAGCTCATCAAGTGATTTTAGATTTCTTGGGCTGTTTGATTTCCCCCTTTTTTTCAGTTTCAAATGTATGAAATTGATATGCACCGTTTCATCCAGTCTGATAAATTTATATGATTGTAACACCTGTTCAATCCTGGAAAGAAATCTCTCTACTGTTAAATCATTCATCAACATGAAAGGTAGCGAAATGGGAATGTTTAAGACTGGTGAATTAAACACTAATCGCACCATCTCATCGGGTTGTACATCACTTCCTATAATCTCAAACAAGCTTTCGAAAACAGAAGCTAATCTAGGTAAGACCTGTTCAAAACTTAAATCATCCATATTACGAAAACGTACGTTATAATCAAAAGTATAAGCTTGAAATTTTTTCACAAATCTTTCATTTACAGTCACAATATTAAAAAACTGTGTAGCACGAGGCTTCTTTCGTTCCAGTTCTCCCTCTGAGGTGTCTCCATTTGAAGTCGTTCTCTTTCTCGAAGCCCTCAAAACTCTTGGATGAGATGGTGATTCTTCTTCTTCATCATCCTCACTCGAGATATTCCAAGCGTCCATCTCCGTACTTAGAGGATCTGCGCCATCCTGTCTCTGGGCTCTGCTTTCACCTACAACTCCACTGGTTCCGGGTTCCAATCCTCTACTGATTCTATCGTTTGAAAAATGATTGATTAAATCATCACCTTCGCTATAACTCTGCACATGTTCTGTTCCCCCACCTTGTTGGAGAGACGGATTCACCTCGACGTTAGATGTAAGGTCTGTAATACCAAAATCTTCATCTTGCGTCAAATCGTTCTCACAATGAGTAAAAGGGTTATTAATTTGTTCATCGTCTCCGAATAAAAGTTGATACACAGATTAGTTTGTGGATGTTCTCCTGAATCTTTGTCATGCTCATCTATCTCAAACAACTGCATGAGTTGAAGTTCTTCCATACGAGAAGAAATTGCACTATTTTCTTCATCGGTTAGTTTGAAAAACTGTAGCAGAAATACACAATCTTCATATTGAAGTGAATCGATATTTTGCAGATTCACAAACATTTTTTTTTTGTGGTTGACGTCAGATGATTATCATTGATATTAAGTTCTTGGCGTTTGTGAGATGGTCATAAGATGTTACCATCCTGTTTACAACACATAAACCAATCATGGCATGGTACTCCTTCATCTACTAGAAATAAAGTTTGACTATCCAACTAGTATGAAGTCAACCGTCATACATGTAAAGTTATGCCCGCTAGAGAAGAAACTTAATATGGTGTTACAGTTGATGAGTTTAATTGCGTCTGATGTGAATATTATCCAACTTTTAATTTTGTGTTTTCAATTTTGTTTGCTTTAGAAAAAAAAATAGGGTGAAGCTTTTCCATTCCTCCATCTTCAAGATTTCTAGGTCTTCTTGTCCCGTACAGTAATTCCTTTCCAATTGTCGGCTAAAGATTTTTTTAACTTTCTGCGTTCCTTTGAATTGTCGGCTAAAGATTTTTACCTTTCTGCGTGCCTTTGTTCCTGGATTAACCCTTCGCTTAGATTTACCAAAACAAGATAATTAACCTCCATTACCCTCCATTGAGATTTGCCAAAACAAGATAATTATCCTCCCATTACCCCCTTTTATTACCCCCTAGTCGTTAACTCCGAAGACGCTAGGGTACCTGATTACTTTTTAGTGTCTTATTCTAGGGTTGGTGACCATCTAAAACTTCAGAGTCATAGTAACACAGTAAACATATGAAAGTGTATAAAACTCCCCCCATCTTCAATCAGGGTATCATTTCCCGATTCAAGAATTCAAGACTCAAGATGGCTAACCAGAGCGAGTTCCTGTTTTACCAACAAGTCGGCACCGCATCCATCCCTCAACTTGAGGAATGGAGGGCGTCCGCTAACCAAGAATGGAGAGGACGGTTCGGGCTAGTCAGATCTTCGAGGGAGGATCTTGTATCGGAAGAAGCAGCGTGGGCCGCCGCACGTCGCTCCGGTAACACGGAGTACATGGTCTACCTGCTTAGACACATGAGGGGGTACTGGCACCCCCTTCAACTTTTGACGGGCGGTGCCCGATATTTTCGGTGGACCGGCCAGATAAGGTCAAGGGCGGTAGATGTACTCCCTCCAGAGTTCTACTCCCGGTTTCTTGATGTCCTGGTGGAAAATCACAGCCACCCCGGGATAGTTCTCCCCGAACTAGGTCACAGGTATAGTTTAAACTATGCCTATGATATACTTTCGGAGAGAACTGTCCCGGGAGTGCCACCAAGGCTTTGGCCAATGCATCAAGAAACTGGTGAGTAGATACTCCTGATCAACAAAACCGGCTCTTTTTAGAGCCACCACATATTCAAAAAAGAGATTATATCTAAGTCTGTTTATGTCTATTCGAAATAAAATAAAATAAAAAAACTATTATCATAATGTCGATTTCTTATTACCACTATTAAATGTTTAACATTATTATTTGTTAGTCCTGTTACTTCACAGCGATGTCTCTTCTTCTGGTTCTTTCCTGCCTTTATCGTTCAATGACTTTTGCGCCCCCTTGATTATATCCATTTCACATATTACCCCCCCCCACCCCTTTATTTTTCTATCATTTTAATTTTTGTTACTTGTTTATCTTGTCGGATAAAGATTTTAAGGTCCACCCTTTGTTCTCCACATTCATCCATCTTCTACTTATGACATATCAAGATTTCTAGGTCCTTTTGTCCCATACATTAATTCCTCTCCAATTGTCGGATCAAGATTTCTAGACTCCCTTTTTCTCCCACGTAGCCCCCTTTGAATTGTCGGCTAAAGATTTTTTAACTTTCTGCGTTCCTTTGAATTGTCGGCTAAAGATTGTTTAACTTTCTGCGTTCCTTTGAATTGTCGGCTAAAGATTTTTACCTTTCTGCGTGCCTTTGTTCCTGGATTAAATTACCTCGTTTTAATGACCCTAGCTCCTTTGTATTATTGCTCCCCATTGTTCGATTCTACTCGATTCTATTGAAATGTCGGCTATAGACCCTATTAACTACTGACAGTTCACTCTGGAAACTGATCACCAGTCTCTCTTGTATCTTCAGAAGGCCAAACATCAATAACCGAACCATGAGATGGGCACTGTCGTTGCAGCCTTTCAGATACCGACTCGAATCCATCCGAGGAGTCGACAATGTTGGTGCAGACTACTTAAGTAGATCTTCGGAGTAATCCTCCATGTCTCCTGCAGGCATTATTCCATCACACTACCCGCACGCTTCAGTACACTTGTAAATAGTCATGTATAATGTATAGAGTATTGAATATTCAAGCCGTGGTCATCTAGTCCTTTTATTTCTTTTCTTTATATATGTGTTCGCGCTCTGCTGCGTCTAACTGCATCACGTGTTTACTCCTAAAGCTTTACAGGCATGCCGATGACCATGGCTAATTTGAGTGACGGGAAGGCCGAATAACAGACGAGGCAATTCGGCCCGTTCGACTGCCAAAGACAGACGAGGCAATCCAGGCCCAAGTCTGAACCTCCCTCTAAATGAAAGTCAACCGTCAGAGCCCAACAGAGCCTGAGACTATAGAGGAGTGAACAATTAACAATCTGGCGGACGGCATCACGTCTATCCCGGTCACCTTACCTAAGGAAAACACGATAACGTGCGGTGGGCCCTTTTTTCATATTTTAAATATAGACTATAACTATTTCTAATTGCCGGCTTAATTAATACTTTAACAATTTAAAGGAAGAGCGTGACGACATGTATATTTTAAACTAATCTTCCATTAGGTTTAATTGAATAAATATTTATAATTAGATAACTATTTATTTGGTAGTAAAGAATTGGGTTTTGTAATTTGACTGCAGGACTCACTTGAGTTTGAGAAAACAAACCATCCAGTAATTTAAAGGGATCATTATCGATTTCCCAGTTGTTCACATCTCATAGATTTGTATTCATTAATTTAAACTCATTAACTGTTATCTATCCGCTGAATTCTACCAACAAAACTCCACAGTGGTATAATAGTCTTTCTTGTAAATATAAGTATATTTTTGTTGTGAAGAATTGTCGGTTTTTTGTAAATAAATTATTGTAAATAAATTATTGTAAATATAGAATCGAGTTTCTTATTGTGCTTTAGTACTTGCAGTACAAAAGGAGTTAGGGAGGCAAACAACCCTTAAAATTACTTGGGTGCTGCGCACCAATCTCAGGGGGCGCTTGCGACAATGTATACAACCCATGAGACAGCCATGCCGGCATAACAATGACTGCGATTTTTTCATACATAACATTTAATCAAAAGAGACATGAATTAAAGACATTTTGCAGGGAAATTTTTTATTTGTTCTTCATAAATTAGAAAACAATCACTTCCCTGATGCTTTCACTTCCCAAGCTTTTTTTGCATTCTCCTCTACCACCCCTAACCCCACCCTTCTAACCAATTTCCCTTTTCCCCCGTCTGTACTAATGACACCTCCAAAGTCTTTGTAAGCCTGCCTAATACTCAGTGCTTTTAACAACTTCCAAGTGACGGCATTTTAAAGACATTGCAGGCTCTTCAATGTTGTGAGAGTGCACCGGTTTGTTTTTTTCTGTTTGTTTTCAAGGCCACTTTGATAATGATGTTTAACCATATAAAAATATCTCAAACGGTTCTCGTGGATACAATGTCTTCGCTATCGTCAAAACTTCTGAAGGCCACATGTATGATTTCCCTCTTCCCTTCATAAACATAAAGTTGAAACTGTTTCTTTTGAAAATGTTGAAATTTTTTGGTGGTGTGGAATTCTGAAAGTTAATTTTGTGCACATCTTAAATTTTGATCATTCAAATTGAAGGACTTGAACATAATACACCTAAATACAAGTAATAGAAAAATACGGTTAAACACTAGTAACCAATTGCACACTAGACGTTGCGTGGTTTGCATTACGACTTTTGAGAGCAGTTTCATTTGAATGCAAGTTTTTAAAACGAAATTGTATGTAATATTTGAAGATGGAGACGTATCCCCACCACCGTCGACACGGGCCCTTGGCTACCTCAAAACCAAGCTCCAGTAGAGAGAGTTTTTTACTTCAACAAGGTATGTGCATGTACTTGTATGTTAATCAGTTGTATTTTACTCTCAAATAATAAATCACAAATACAACTGAAAGGAAAATTCTTTTCAATAGCGAATTTACTTAATGTTTTCACAAAAGTAGCTTTCGTCGTCATTGTTAATTGTTGAGTAAATTTGCGACTGTACACTTACCCCCCCAAAAAAAACCCAAAACAAAAACAAAAACACCAAGCTCCAGTAAAGACAGTTCATTACTCAAACCATGGACCCATATGCTTCCACAAAGTATGTGCAGTGTACTTGTATGTTAAAAAATTGTATACGCTTGATTTTGAAATATCAAATAACAAATCACAAGGAGAACTGACAGGAAAATTCACGTCAATATTGAATTCACTTGATTTTTTTCACAAAAGTAGCCTTCGTCGTCAAAATCAACAAATCCACAAAACACCAGTTGGGTGCCAATTTTTCAAAGGTTTGCCACATCATCGAATCATTTTTACTTTCTTTTAACAGCAAGAGCTATATTGAAAGAATTGCGTTTAAAGTTGGAATCACAGCAACCCTTTTTTAGACATCCGCCCCCCCCCCTTAAACCTCTAATTTTACATGTTTTATTTTGCAGACCTTACATGTGGAGAGACTCCGTCAAGAACGTCACGCTGTCAAACCAATTACACCACTGATGTCAGAAATCAAAGTAAATTTAAAATGGTCATGAAAAAAAGTTTGTATTATTGAGATGTCAAGTTTCTTGTGATTGGCATTTATTGACAAATGAAGCCATGAGGGTCTTCACTTTCGTTACTGCTACAGTGACGTCCTGAATATGAGGGTTTGTTTCTGGGGCGAACAAATAAATAAATAACAGTTCCAATTTTTACATGCAGACGCAAAAAACGGTGTGTAAAGTGCGTGTTCACACGACAGGTTTAAGGAAGAAAGAAAAAACGCAATTTTTTAACATTGAGAGCTGAATTGTTTCACGAAAATTGACGGACTCAATATTTGTTTACAAGGAAGAGTCCTAGGCTAGGGTGAATTAAGCTCTAAGTTTTTAATTCAATTGAATTGAATTGAAATTATGAAGTATCATAGTAAGTTCTTGGTAAGCCATGTACTTTTGCAGGAGCCTTTTCTAAAAGGATTATCGCCCCCTCCCCTCCCGCCCCCACGAAGATGAGTGTTTAGGTCAACGTCACTGTTAAACTGCATGGTGAATTCTCCTTATTACTGTCAATTCAGTACACTTGTAAATAGTCATGTATAATGTATAGAGTATTGAATATTCAAGCCGTGGTCATCTAGTCCTTTTATTTCTTTTCTTTATATACTAAATTCCACAGATTTCCAAATGAACGTGCTTATAAAGCTGGACTCAATAATTGCGAATCAGGAGGAAGAATTGTCTCTTCTTCGCCGGATGGTGGCAGATAAAGACGAGTGCGACACGAGAGACGAGGTATTTGCCGGTCAACTAGACTCGGTGGTCGAAGTTGATCATTTGTGTGATCAACTTTTAAAAGCCCAGTTCCAAAAAAGTATGGTGAGTGTGAAAAAATAAGAGCATATCTGAATTCACTTCAAATTTATAGTCCCATGGTATTTAATGGTGAATTTAATTTCATACTAAACAGTATGTAAGAATAAATAAGACTAATGTCCAGACACAATCATAATGGCCAAGGCTTGCAGTGGAGCGCCTTTAGAAGAAGACAAAACACGGGAAAAAGGAATTGGTTGATTACTTAAGAAAAAAAATACATAGAAACATGGAGACACATGGTCTGACCAGTGACTACAAATCTATTTGTATGTAATCCAATTAATTTAAAGGCATTATTTTTTGTAACAGCTCAAATGCAGTGTCCACATTTTGTGTGATTCAACATAATGCATGAACAAACAAACCTGTGAAAGTTTGTGCTCAATTGGTCATCGAGTTCACGAGAATATAGTGAAAAGAAACCTTATATGTTTTCGTTTTTTTGAGCTTTTATCACGCGTGATAAAAACTGTTTACTCGTTTCTCAAAAAAGATAGCATTTCAGGCTAAAATATTTCAAGGAAACCTTTCTTCCATTACAAACTTTACACCATGTAAGTTTTTGTGAATCTGTGAACATTATTGTTTTGATCTTACCAATAATGTACGACCTTTAAGACAACTTTTTTTAAAGGAGGAAAAAACTGGCATGGCAAGGGAAAAGATACCCATTCAGTAGTATAAGAAATTGTCATTGATTATCAAAATATATTTGTAGAAATGATTATTAAACCATTAATTGTTTGATTGATTTCAGGTACGATACTTGAGTGCCATTGGAGGGAAATCGTGCGGCGACACAGTTCGCCGCATTATGCGTAAGCTAGGGACCAACAAACTTTGGTCCCTATACAGTATGAAGGGGAAAAAAGGAAAAAGAACGTTAGGGACCACACGCCTATGCATGGTAGTTGTCCGTAAGTACTATAATTTGTTTGTATCTATTGCGGGCTGTGACATGTGTGACATGTGTGACATGTATGTGTGTGTATAGCATTAAAATAAAACGATTATTGTATTCTATTCCCACTTGACTTAACAACGCGTATTGCTAGACAGTAGGCAATTGACCATCAAAAGTAATAGAAAACAAGTCGGCAAACTATGGTCTGCTGACTTGGTTTACGAAAGTATCATGTAATGCATTTTAAGGTTTGTTTTCATCCCGGAAATAAGTGCGGTTTTAAAAGGCAGTTCCCCTGAACACCCCAATTCAACCCTCAAGCAACTTATAAACACGGACTCTTTTGGTGAAACAAAAACTTACAATATTTTGATCGTAATTGATTTGTAGCCGTTAATTTATACACAAAAAGGGTTTGAAACTGATGCCACCACCAGCATTTATGCCTTACGCCTGAATGAATTTTATTAAACAAAAAGGAAATCGCCTGCTGCATCAAAACTATAAAAAAAAATCCATCGCAGGATTTGTTGCACCCTTTGCAAAAGTAAAGTTCGCTTATAATATTTAATTTGTTTGTACAATAATAGGAGCATGTATGAGGACCCATCCCCCTGTACATGAAGCTAAGGTACAGGAAGAGATTGCAGAGTTTATGAAACACGCCCCCAGCAAGCCAGGAGGATCCCGATATAAGGTACAAAGTACAACACATACAACATTACCATGGATTTTTGTTTACAATGAGATTTAACGATAAATTTGAGGTCAAACTCATTTGTTTTACCGTATTTTCTAACGTTGTTTATAACTGTTTGAGAAAACTCAAAAACTTAACTTTAAGCATTTTTGTGATGATGCAGGCCAGTGAAAATATCATCTTTCATCTTTTTACCTTCGCTCTTAAAAAAGTGAATACACAATTTACAGCATTCAAAAAGGTATTAACAAAAGCTAAAATTGAGTCCGGAATTTTGATTTTTAAAGTTGAAGGGGTCGAATGTAATGAAACATTAAAAACAGACTATACGAATGAAAATTAGCAACATTAAAGCCCGGTTCATACTTCCTGCGAATGCAAATGCGAAGCAAATCGTGACGTCAAAATCAGATATTCGCAGCGAAACATTCGCAGAAGTTGCCCACAGCACAAGTACTGCGAATAATTCGCAACGAATTTATGACGTCATGATTCGCTTCGCATTCGCATTCGCATTCGCATGAAAAATAAACCGGGCTTTACTTATTAGACTACAAGACTGCAGTGAAATAAAACCGAAGTGAGAGTTCAGTTTTGGGACACTCCCTTTTGCAGTTTCTTAGTTGTTGATTGAAATTTTAAAACGACCAAATTAAATGAATTTCTCAAACAAAGTCTTTTTAAGTGACAACATTTAGATAAAGTAAATTTTTGAGTTTGCCATATGGGTGTGAATTATTGCAACGTGACCGGTACGTCTATGATTTTACAAAATTTAAAAAGCTTCACGTTTTAAGTATTTAAAACAACGGTAATTGTATCATAATTTAATATTCTAGATATGCTGCAATTATAAAAACGTTCAGCTTTGGCAAATCAACTTGTGCGTACTTCTAGTTGAAAATGATGTATAAATATTAAGAAAACTTTCCAGTAATTCAACACCTTTATACAAAATTAATGGGAAAAACTTCTAGTTATCATTGATTGGTGACAATTTGGTCATCAGATGACATCTTGCAGTGTATTTTAGGAAACTGACATGGTCTCTATCGTTACAAACTAACATCACAATCGCTTGTAAATTTTCATTATTTTGGAATACAAATTCGGACTGATAAGCTCTCAATTTTTTTTTCTGCCAATGAAAACAAAATTATTTCTTAGATTTTCTTATAACAATATTACAGTGCAGCCATACACGAATTGCCTGATTTTAGGCCAATTTGTTGATTACAAAGTAAATATCTTAAGTCGTCAGATTGTTTTACGTAGTAATTTGTCTTATACCTGTAAAACAAATTCGCTAAGATTTATTTGCAGCTCGATGGTAAAAATACTCAACATATGAGGCACACAATTTTTCAAGTTTGAGCGGTCCAGTGTATGAAGTATTATTTACTCTATTCATGCTACATCGGTAGTGCTGGTGTACAGACCCTGATGTACATATGCAAGTCCAAACAATAGAACAACAAAATGAAGTCCTCCATTTGCGGCCTTGACAACCTCTACCAGGATACGATGCGCGTAAACACATGATTCTACTTACCGCAGAATTACGCTTACGGCACCCTGTGTTACAACTGATAATGTAGTAACCAACGGACATTGTATTGCAAATTGACCGATAGTGTACTAACCGATATTGTATCACGTGTCGAATGATGATGTAGTAGAAAAAAATACTCTGACTGATAATTTATCACAATAGAACGGATCAACCTATAATGTGTCAAAAAACAATCGATAATGAATCAGTGCTCATTAGGTTCTTTGTAACACCGCTAATGACTTGGTTAGGTTTCATAATCATTTTCGTAGGGTGGATTTTCTCTTTCTTTTTATTCTCGTTTTTTTCCGTTCTGCAAACATTATAATATGATGAAATCTCACTATAATCGATCAAATTTGCAACATTTGCATAAACGTTTGAACAAACTTGTCAATTTGTCTCGGGGCTAAAAGATACATTTTTTTTTCTTCTTTTAGATTTTAAGTGACTATCCCTTTAGGACAAGTGTAAGGAAAAGGAATTTATTTGTCCTCCACAGAAATTTATTTTTAAAAGTTGTGTCATGAAATGAACGTGCAACTTCGTACGATGTCGCAAAATAGTGATCAGAAATCGCTTTAGATCGAAGAGCTTCCAGAATTATTTCTTTTTTTCTGGCCAGAAAACCCACGCCATAAATTCTGGACCCACTTTTGGGGGAGAACTAAAACTTTGCCGCTTACCCCCCCCCCCTAAAAAAAAAGTGCAGAGGGGGTGGGGCGGATTCTTGAGCCACCCTTGACAACGACGACCAAATCCAGCAACCAATTTTTCATTAACTCGGCCATGTGATTAGAATTTAAAAGGCCTGAATGAAATCATTACAAGAATCTTGTGTAAACAAATATTACACTACACCGTTTTGGGGGACAAAACACACACACACGAAAGGTTGACCGATCTAGGTTTGCTGCCATTTGTCCATGTAATTATTGGGTGCGCCAAACTTTCGGTTTGATGATGTCACAGCACTTGTAAGCAAAAGCTGAACATTGTACCGGCTTTCTCTTTTTAGGCTACGAACATAGTATGGGACAAGGTTCAATCATGGAGACAGAAATAACAGATTTCCATAAAACAGATGATCAAACAACTTCGCGATCGAAACGAGTATTTTTAAATTGTCTCACTGTAACTCCCAGTCTAAAAATTACATTATGATTATAAAACCTTGCCAAGTCAGTCGTGGTTTTACAGAGAACATGGACACTGATACATTATCGGTTGATTTTGTGATACATTATCGGTTGATACATTATCTGTTCTGTGGTGATACATTATCGGTTAGAATATTTTTGCTACAACATTATCCGTCGACAGGTGATACATTATCGGGGTTAGAAAGTTTACTACACTGTCGGTCAATTTGTGATACATTATCGGTTGGTGATACACTATCAGTCAAGAGTTGTAATACAGTATCAGTTGGTGATACATTATCAGGTTGTAATGCACGTAAATGTATGGGTTGTAAGCCCAAACATACATGTTGAAGTAAGTTTAAATAATATGGAACGTAAATGTTTGCACTTAAATAAAGATTAAAGCCTTTAATCTAATTTATGAATAGCTAGGCATGGCTGCGACCTCTGTATTAAACGCATGGTTGTGATTCGCAGTTTTTTATAGCCCGCGCAGGTGGGAAGCCATTCACCACAGCTGTGCCTAATTGGGGTGCATTTGGGCCGGGGGTTACATAACCCCGTAAGCTTTAAGCGCCGCGTCCTTTGTGTGGGTTTGGAGAATGGTTGGCTTCAGCAGAGCTCAAGAAAGCCAACCTAAACCAAGGATTGATTTTATTCTTGGCTGTCTTCGATAGAACACGTTTTCAACGAGTTTAAGCTTAAAGTATACTGCTACAAATTCAGAGTAAGTCTGGTTTTCTGTTCTGAGCAAAAAATTATGAGGGTTTCCATAGTGGGACTTTCGTTTATTAGACGATTTAAAGAGGCAGTAGAACGAAAAACACACCCTTCATTTTGTACATGTACATTGCAAACCCAAACAATGATAGTCCGTGTAATATTTCACTGTAGCTGGCCGTTCTGCTCCATTGTTTATAAGGTTCAAAGTCCACGCAGCCTTGCCAGTACATGTACATGTCACATGAATGGTCATTATTTACAGAGCTCTGTGACAAAATAATTCAATTAATGATAGTCCGTGTAATAATTGAAAAATTCATAACTCCTTAACCACACGTTGGATTTTCACAATCCAAACGTCGTCTGAACGGTCTTGATAAATTAAACACGCGCTACACAAAATATGACCCGTTTGACCTCAACTTCCGGTTCAAACCGGAAGTTGATGTTTCATGTTTTAAAAAAAACATAACCAAAGCACACGTTTTTTTAAAACAATCTTTACGTCATTGGGAAAGTATTTTTCAACTTAAGAAATGACACACAGAATGCGACCCAATTTGACTTTGACTTCCGGTTCAAACCGGATGATCAAATTCAATATTTGAAATAATCATAACTCCTGAACCACACATTGGATTTTTATTAACTACACGGCATTACAAAGGGCACAAATCAGGTTGATAAAATGAAATATTGTTCAATCATAATTTGATGACATCGATCACGAACACCGTGTTTTTGTAGCAAACAAAAATTCAATTTCTAGTGTATTTTTGAGTTTGTTCCAACTCAAAAATACACACAATCGTTCTCTGCAGACTTTGACATCTTTTTAAAACTTGTACGGTCATGAAACTTGGCAGCAATTTTACACGAGATAAATAGATGAAACAGAAGTTGTGACAACATAATGGCGTCACCCAATGATTTATTGGGTAATTAAATGTAATTAATTTTAATCAAATTTTGACCTTTTTGTACTAACAACCATAACTCATAAACTACGAACGATGAAGTTTTATTTTTCCCCCGAAAATAAGGGTTATTGAATACTTATCATTTCAAACATGGAAACAAACCAACTTTGAAATAGATTTCTAAGTGAAATTGGCTATTAAAATACTAAAATCTTGATTCAATATCTAACGCAGCATGTGGCATACTACTCGCGACTGATTCCATTGCAACGGAGTGGTAGCCTTTAGTCAAGATGCTTGTAGCCTAACATAAAACAATCATACCAACGTAAAAACAGTGGCAACAAGATGTGGTGTTTACTTCAGTACCACGTGCGCCTTCACTAAAGGCTAGAAGTAGTGGCACGACTTTTGTGCATGTTTGGACATGTCACAGTTCATCGTACTTTTAACGAAAGCTTGTTAATGGCGTATCGCTGCAGACATAAATTCCTCTCAACCTGTGCCATGTTCGGCGACAAATTGTTTCCCTTTTCGCCCTTTTGATGGCTTAATGGTGAATATGAAATTAAAGACGAAGTTTCATTGGGATGTTCACCTGCTTCAGTGATTGGTGTAAAATGCAAGCAGAAAAGGACCAACAATGGTTAAGTTTTGATCCCACACCGAGATGCACGGACGTGACATCAGCTTGCCAAGGGCGTTTCAGACCAGCACTCACGGCAGTGTTTATCGGTGCGACACGGTGAATAAAACGGTGAGCTTCGTTTCAACATAATTGCTTTTCAAAATGATTGTGTGTTCCTCATGTAATGCACAGTTTTTTTTATGAAGTTTATCCTTAAACTATCAAGTAGTGACGTTTTGAAAACCAAGGAATGTTTAGTATGATGATGGAGGAGGTGCAATCGGGCAATTGGGCAAAAGGTAAGATTATCGGCACTGCCACTAGTGTCAGAAAATGGTCAGATTTGAAGAATGTGTTCCGTCAACTATGACTGTGCGTAATACTGTGAGACTTTCTGTTGAAATACACACCTTTTTGAAAATTCTAAACACAAGTTATTGTAAATTTGTTGATGCATTTAAAATAATATGCTATGATTGATATGGTATTAGTTTAAGACTTGATGGGTTATGAAGAAAGGTCTGAAGTGTTTCTCATTCGATTGTTTATGTTTTCCTTCAGTCAGACTTTGTTTATTTTTAATACTGTTTTTTTCTTTTTCAGAATACAGCACATCCAGTACCGGAACGGTTTCCAGTGAAAGATTACACACTTGTTGTGTTCCATTCCTTATTCCGTGCCAAGTGTATGATGCACCATAGAGGTAGAAATAGTACTTGACTAATTTGTTTAATTGTCCAAATTCACGAGAGGCTTAGACTTGCATCTTCGTGATGTGCCTTTGTCTTGCATAATTGTTCAAAACAAGTATCTTTTACAGTTTGTTCTTTTATAAGTCTCAAATTAAAAAAACCCGTTGCGTATGGAAAACAATGTCCAAAAATCAAGTAAGCCACTTATAAATTGCATCCGACAACTTACACTATGCTTGACCTATTTAAACGATATCATCATCAAGTGTACATGCAATGAGAATCCAACTTAATTGGAAATCCTGTTGGAAACTTCTAAGAATTATAAAATTAATAATGTCCATATGAATAACATAGGTGGTGTAAACTGACTTATTATTCAATAAATATTCAATTTCTATTAAAAAATTAATTAGATTCAGTGAATGTAAACTAATAGTGATTTATTATTTAATAAAGAATCAATTTCCATTAACAAATAAATTAGATTAAGTGAATGGAAACTAATAGTGATTTATTAATCAATAAAGAATCAATTTCTATAAAATTTTTTAATTAGATTAAGTGAATGGAAACTATTAGTGATTTATTATTCAATAATAAATCAATTTCTTTTAAAAAATAAATTAGATTCATTGAATGTAATCTAATAGTGATTTATTATTCAATAAAGAATTTAGATTCAGTGAATGTATACTTGATAGTTGGAAGTGTCGTGGCCGAGTGGTTAAGAGCACCGAATTGATCAGTAGAGTGTGTCCTTAAGCAAGACACTTTACCATTGCTTCGTCCTTCGGATGGGACGTAAAGCCGTTGGTCCCATGTGTTGTGTAACGCATGTAAAAGAACCCAGTGCACTTATCGAAAAGAGAAGGGGTTCGCCCCGGTGTTCCTGGTTGTGGCTGCTTAATGCGCCGTAGCACCTTGTAAACCCTTATACGGTGCTAAATAAATGGGTCTCAGAATCTTCCACTGCAATAACCGATCTTTCTGAAAGTTTGTATATACTCAGCGCCTTAAGTACCTTGTTTGGTAGATACGTGCGCTATATAAGACTTCGATATTATTATTATTATTATAGTTGTACTTGTGAGTATTTTCAAGCCTCGTATCGAGAATTGCAGCCAAGATAAAAGGGAAGTCGGAAAATGTTGGTATGAATGAAATGAAAATATTTGACTATGCCATTTTAAAGAATATCAATGATGATGTCTTCAAACTACACACCACCCTCTTGTGAAAAATAAAGTCGTAACTCATGTATGAGAAATAAATATTAAATCTTCCACTATTTTTGTCAAATAATTCACTTTATCACGTTATCATACCTAGCAGGGGCATCTGGTGATGTCAACCTTGACCTATGAACCTTAAATAATGAAACATGAATCATGAACAATAATTAACATAATTCATCGTACAGAAACACGAACACCTTGTTTTTGTGATGTCACAAAAACTCAATGTTTAGTTATTGTTGTTTTGGGTTTTTTTTTTTAGGTGTTCGGGCATTCCGCCCGAAAACCTATTGTTATTGTACTGTTTATTAGGTGTTCGGGCATTCCGCCCGAAAACCTATTGTTATTGTACTGTTTATTTTTCCTCGTCTTCTTCTTTCCCACTGAACCTTCTCTCGCAACTTTCGCAAAAAGTAAGGGTCGTAAAGACTTGAAACTTGGCATGCACTTAGACTTTGGTGTCTAGACGGAACAGAATCTTTTTTTGGGTTGATGACGTCATCGATTACGTCATTACGTTTAAAAAACCTCTAATAAATTGAAAAATTCATATCTTGAGAACTCAAGTTGCCACATACAAGATCTTTGTTGCATATAAAAGGTCTTGAAATGTTTTACATTTGGAATGCACATTGTGACCTCATTTGACCTTCACTTCCGGTCGAAACCGGAAGTTAAAGTAAAAATTATGTTATTTGGGGCTCTGGAGCCTAGGTGAAATAAAATATGACCAAACTTTCAATGCATAATATTTTGTTTAGCTCATGAGCATCCTAGAAATATGATATATGACGTCATAGCTACGTCACAACGAAAAGCGTAGACGAAGTCGAATTTTTTATTATTTTGCTATCTCCAAAATTAAAGCTTGTACGGACTTGAAACTTACTATATACCTAGATCACAGTGTAATTACATCAAATTGAAGTTTTATATTAAAATAATCATATCTCAATTACCATATTTGCTACATACATGATCTTTGCACCATTTAAAAGCTTCTGAAGTATTAAACAAATCTTACACAAAGTGTGACCCCATTTGACCTTTACTTCCGGTCGAAACCGGAAGTTCAAAATTCAGATTTCAAACGTTTTTTTCTCATAAACCAAGAAGGGTTTTGTCTTGAAACTTACTATGTATATAGATCGTAGTATGTATATGACACCCAAATTGTTTCGGTTTGATGACGTCATCGATGACGTCATAAAAATAAATCAACGTTTAATACTTTTAAAAAATTATAATCGGAGAACCATAAATGCTTCATGAAAGGTACTTGCACCATAAAAAAAGCTCCAGTCGAATTATACAAGTCACATTCAAAGAGTGACCCCATTAGACCTGAGATAGATTTCTAAGTGAAATTGGCCATTCAAATATTAAAATCCCGATCCAATACCTAACGCGGCATGTGGCATACAACTCGCGACTGATTCCAGTGCAACGGAGTGCTAGCCTATGTCAAGAGGCTTGTTGCCTGAAATATAAAGCAGCAAAAAACAGGCCAACGTAACAACAGTTGCCACAAGCTGTGCTGCGTTTACTCCAGTACCACGTGGCCTTCACTAAAGGCTAGAAGTATGGCATGATTTCTGTGCACGTTTGGACATGTCACAGTGCATCGAACTTTTAACGAAAGCTTATCAATGGCGCAACGCTACTGAAATGAAGTCCTCCCAACCTGTGCTATATTCGGCGTCAAATTGTTTCCCTTTTCACCCTTCTGATGGCTTAACGGTGATATGGAATTGAAGAAGTTTCACTGAGATGTTCACCTGCTTCAGTGATTGGTATGACATTTATTATATGAGAAAATGCAAGCAGAAAAGGACCAACATTGATAATGTTTTGATCACACACCGAGATTGCACGGACACGTCCGGACGTGACATCAGCTGGTCAAGGGGGTTGCAGACCGGCACTCACGGCAGTGTTTTTCGGTGCGACACGGTGAATAAAACGGTAAGCTTCGTTTCAACATCGTCGCTTTTCAGTCAGAATGATCGTGTGTTCCGTATGTAATGCACAGTTATGTTAATAAAGATTATCCTTAAATTATCAAGTAGTGAGGGTTATTAAAACTAAGGAATGTTTAGTATGATCATGGAGGGGGTAGATTTGGGCATTTTTGTATGATTGCTGACTCTGTTATGGTTAGATTTGACACAAAGTGTTCCGCCAACTACGTATTGTAGCATAAATATTTCACAACCCTTCGATGAAAGGTTTTCATTCATAAGTTGTTCACTTCTAAAACAGTATGCGCACCTTCTACTTGTTACCATCCAATCTTGAAATGTTTTATGTCTTGAATTTTGTTTATTTTACCAGTTTCATCTTGATTTGCTATCAACTAGTAGTAGGCCCTACAGTGATCATGAAACCTATTGAACAGAGTCTGATGGCAGGATAAGAGTCTGATGCCTGGGAAGGAGTGGAACACAGAAACTGGACAGCAGCTTTCAATATGAGCCATCTTCAGCCTTCATGCTTCTGTTAGTTGTCTTCTAAGATTCTTCCTCAGTAAAACCATGCTAATGGAGAGTCCGAAATCATCCACTTGTGTGCTTCTTTGATCTGTAACTTTTCCAAGAGGTAAATTTACAGTAATTTATTCAAAGTTCAAAACTTCACAAAGTTATTTTGCAAGGTCAAACGTTTCCAAAGGAATTAAAATAAAACTGCTGGCTGAGCCCATTTTCCATTTAAATTATTGCATTATGTAAAACATACATAACATGACTGTGTGTAATACATGTAGGGCCTACTGTGAGACTTTCTGTTGAAATACAAACATTTTTTTGAAACATTCTAAACACAAGTTATTGTATTTTGGTTGTGCGTTGAAAATAATGTGCTATGATTTATATAGTATTAGTGTCAATAAGATAATAGTTTGAGACCTGATATTAGTTAAGTTGTCGTTAATACTGTTTTTCTTTTTCAGAATACAGCACATCCAGTATCGGAATGGTTTCCAGTGAAAGATTACACACATGTTGTGTTTCTCTCCTTATTTTCTTGTCGAGTGTATGATGCACCACAGAGGTAGAAATAGTACTTGACTAATTTTTGTAATAGTCCAAATTTACGAGAGGTTTAGACTTGTATCATCACGCCGCGCTTTTCTTTTGCATATTTATACAAAACAGGTGTCTTTTACAGTTCATTCTATCAAATGTCTTAAATAAACAAACCGTTCTGTACGGAAAACAATGTCCAAAATCAAGGCAGCCATTTATAAAATACAACTGACAGCTTACACTCTGCTCGACCTATTTTAAGGACATCATCATCAAGTGTACTGTAATGAGAATCCAACTTTAATTGAATTCCTGTTGAAAAATTCTAAGAATTATTAGCTTAATAATGTCAACATGAATAACATAGCTTGTGTAAACTAATTGTGAATTATTAATCAATAAAGAATCAATTTTTGTTAAAAATAAGTTTGATTCAGTGAATTGCATATTTGATATGTGTACTTGTATGTTCAAGCTTCGTATCGAGATCTGTAGCCAAGATGAAAGGGAAGTCGGAAAATGTCGCTACATTTAACATAAAAACATTTGGCTCACTGCCCTTTCAAATAACATGTACAATTTTATTTTTCACAAGAGGACGGCGTGCAATTTGATGACGTCATCATTGACAGACATATCGGATTGTTACAATTCATAAGTTGTCTGAACGGTCTTGGTAAATTAAACACGTGCTGCATAAAAATGTGACCCGTTTGAACTTAACATCCGGTTCAAACCGGATGTCGACATTTAATGTTTTCAAAAAAGCATAACTTCAGAACCACACATTGGGTTTTGACAATCCATGCATCATTGGGAAGGTGTGTAACAAGTGAAGAAACGATACACAGAATTATACCCCATTTGACCTTGACTTCCGATTCAAACCGAAGTTGATATTTATTATTCGAAAAAATAATAACTTCTTAACCAAACATACGATTTTTACAATATATAAATCATCGTAATTGTCTTCACAAACGCTAAACAAAGTGTGACCCAATTTGACCTCGACTTCCAGTTTAAACCGGCAGTTGAATTAATTGGAAAAAAATCTAACTTTTGAGCCAGACATTGGGTAGATATGGTAAATTGTTGTCACCAGTTCATTCAATCACAATCTGACATCACTCACGAACACCTGTGTGTTTGTTGTTTACAAACACTGTACGTCTAGTTTTTCCTCGTCTTCTTTCCCACTGAACCTTCTCTCGCAACTTTCGCAAAAAGTAAGGGTTGTAAAGACTTGAAACTTGGCATGCACTTAGACTTTGGTGTCTAGACGGAACAGAATCTTTTTTGGCTTGATGACGTCATCGATTACGTCATTACGTTTAAAAAACGTCTAATAAATTGAAAAATTCATATCTTGAGAACTCAAGTTGCCACATACAAGATCTTTGTTGCATATAAAAGGTCTTGAAATTTGTTACATTTGGAATGCACATTGTGACCTCATTTGACCTTCACTTCCGGTCGAAACCGGAAGTTAAAGTAAAAATTATGTTATTTGGGGCTCTGGAGCCTAGGTGAAATAAAATATGACCAAACGTTCAATGCATAATATTTTGTTTAGCTCATGAGCATCCTAGAAATATGATATATGACGTCATATTACGTCACAACGAAAAACGTAGACGAGGTCGAATTTTTTTATTATTTTGCTATCTCCAAAATTAAAGCTTGTACGGACTTGAAACTTACTATATACCTAGATCACAGTGTGTACATAACAAAATTAAATTTTTGGAATGATGACATCATCGATGACGTAATTACATCAAATTGAAGTTTTATATTAAAATAATCATATCTCAATAACCATATTTGCTACATACATGATCTTTGCACCATTTAAAAGCTTTTGAAATATTAAACAAATCTTACACAAAGTGTGACCCCATTTGACCTTTACTTCCGGTCGAAATCGGAAGTTCAAAATTCAGATTTCAAACGTTTTTTTCTCATAAACCAAGAAGGGTTTTGTCTTGAAACTTACTATGTATATAGATCGTAGTATGTAAATGACACCCAAATTGTTTCGGTTTGATGACGTCATCGATGACGTCATAAAAATAAATCAACGTTTAATATTTAAAAAAAATTATAATCGGAGAACCATAAATGCTACATGAAAGGTACTTGCACCATAAAAAAAGCTCCGGCCGAATTATACAAATCACATTCAAAGAGCGACCCCATTAGACCCGAGATAGATTTCTAAGTGAAATTGGCCATTCAAATATTAAAATATCGATCCAATACCTAACGCGGCATGTGGCATACAACTCGCGACTGATTCCAGTGCAACGGAGTGCTAGCCTTGTCAAGAGGCTTGTTGCCTTAAATTTAAAGCAGCAAAAAACAGGCCAACGTAACAACAGTTGCCACAAGCTGTGCTGTGTTTACTCCAGTACCACGTGGCCTTCACTAAAGGCTAGAAGTGTGGCATGATTTCTGTGCACGTTTGGACATGTCACAGTTCATAGAACTTTTAACGAAAGCTTATCAATGGCGCAACGCTACTGAAATGAAGTCCTCTCAACCTGTGCTATATTCGGCGTCAAATTGTTTCCCTTTTCGCCCTTCTGATGGCTTAACGGTGATATGGAATTGAAGACGAAGTTTCACTGAGATGTTCACCTGCTTCAGTGATTGGTATGACATTTATTATATGAGAAAATGCAAGCAGAAAAGGACCAACATTGATAATGTTTTGATCACACACCGAGATTGCACGGACACGTCCGGACGTGACATCAGCTGGTCAAGGGGGTTGCAGACCGGCACTCACGGTAGTGTTTTTCGGTGCGACACAGTGAATAAAACGGTAAGCTTCGTTTCAACATCGTCGCTTTTCAGTCAGAATGATCGTGTGTTCCGTATGTAATGCACAGTTATGTTAATAAAGATTATCCTTAAATTATCAAGTAGTGAGGGTTATTAAAACTAAGGAATGTTTAGTATGATCATGGAGGGGGTAGAATTGGGCATTTTTGTATGATTGCTGACTCTGTTAGTGTTAGATTTGACACAAAGTGTTCCGCCAACTACGTATTGTAGCATTAATATTTCACAACCCTTCGATGAAAGGTTTTCATTCACAAGTTGTTCACTTCTAAAACAGTATGCGCACCTTCTACTTGTTACCATCCAATTTTGAAATGTTTTATGTCTTGAATTTTGTTTATTTTACCAGTTTCATCTTGATTTGCTATCAACTAGTAGTAGGCCCTACAGTGATCATGAAACATATTGAACAGAGTCTGATAGCTTTCAATATGAGCCATCTTCAGCCTTCATGCTTCTTTTAGTTGTCTTCTAAGATTCTTCCTCAATAAAACCATGCTAATGGAGAGTCCGAAATCATCCACTTGTGTGCTTCTTTGATCTGTAACTTTTCCAAGAGGTAAATTTACAGTAATTTATTCAAAGCTTAAAATTTCATAAAGTTATTTTGCAAGGTCAAACGTTTCCAAAGGAATTTAAATAAAACTGCTGGCTGAGCCCATTTTCCATTTAAATTATTGCATTATGTTAAACATAGATAACATGACTGTGCGTAATACATGTAGGGCCTACTGTGAGACTTTCTGTTGAAATACAAACATTCTAAACACAAGTTATTGTATTTTGGTTGTGCGTTGAAAATAATGTGCTATGATTTATATAGTATTAGTGTCAATAAGATAATAGTTTGAGACCTGATATTAGTTAAGTTGTCGTTAATACTGTTTTTCTTTTTCAGAATACAGCACATCCAGTATCGGAATGGTTTCCAGTGAAAGATTACACACATGTTGTGTTTCTCTCCTTATTTTCTTGCCGAGTGTATGATGCACCACAGAGGTAGAAATAGTACTTGACTAATTGTTGTAATAGTCCAAATTTACGAGAGGCTTAGACTTGTATCATCACGCCGGGCTTTCTTTTGCATATTTATACAAAACAGGTGTCTTTTACAGTTCATTCTATCAAAGGTCTTAAATAAACAAACCGTTCTGTACGGAAAACAATGTCCAAAAATCAAGTCAGCCATTTATACAATACAACCGACAGCTTACACTCTGCTCGACCTATTTTAAGGACATCATCATCAAGTGTACATGTAATGAGAATCCAACTTTAATTGAATTCCTGTTGAAAAATTCTAAGAATTATTAGCTTAATAATGTCATTATGAATAACATAGCTTGTGTAAACTAATTGTGAATTATTAATCAATAAAGAATAAAATTTTGTTAAAAATAAGTTTGATTCAGTGATTTGCATATTTGATATATGTACTTGTGAGTATGTTCAAGCTTCGTATCGAGATCTGTAGTCAAGATGAAAGGGAAGTCGGAAAATGTCGCTACATTTAACATAAAAACATTTGACTCACTGCCCTTTCAAATAACATGTACGATTTTATTTTTCACAAGAGGACGGCGTGTAATTTGATGACGTCATCATTGACACATCGGATTGTTACAATTCATAAGTTGTCTGAACGGTCTTGGTAAATTAAACACGTGCTGCATAATGTGACCCGTTTGACCTTAACATCCGGTTCAAACCGGATGTCGACATTTAATGTTTTCAAAAAAGCATAACTTCAGAACCACACATTGGGTTTTGACAATCCATGCATCATTGGGAAGGTGTGTAACAAGTGAAGAAACGATACACAGAATTATACCCCATTTGACCTTGACTTCCGATTCAAACCGAAAGTTAATATTTATTATTCGAAAAAATAATAACTTCTTAACCAAACATACGATTTTTACAATATATAAATCATCGTAATTGTCTTCACAAACGCTAAACAAAGTGTGACCCAATTTGACCTCGACTTCCAGTTTAAACCGGCAGTTGAATTAATTGGAAAACAATCTAACTTTTGAACCAGACATTGGGTTGATATGGTAAAATGTCGTCACCAGTTCATTCAATCACAATCTGACATCACTCACGAACACCTGTGTTTGTTGTTTACAAACACTGTACGTCTAGTTCTTCTCCATCTTCTTCTTTCCTAGAACTCTTCTCTACAGCATAACTCAACATTGAAACTGAATTGAACCTTGAAACTCATCAGACAATTGAACCTCAATATGAAGACGGCACAGTTGTCATAACGTCATGATGACGTCATCAGGTGTCGAATTACAAGGTTTTTAAAGTTGAAAAATGACCATTTTCTATTCGCTGTATCTTCGTGAATTTGAAAGCTAGGATGCTCATAATCCGGCATCTTATAAATCACGACTGGGCAAACATTTAAAAAGTTAACGCCAAAATCGTACGACCTTTACTTCCGGTCTTAACGGAAGGTCAAAGTCTGCCTTTGTGGTCTTTTTTAATTTTGGTCATAACTCAAAATTAAAATTGATTTTGACCTTGAAACTCATCAGACAATTGAACCTTGATATGAGGACGGCACAGACTTGATGACGTTATGATGACTTCATCGGGTGTCGAATTACAAGGTTTTTAAAGTTAAAATTTTACCTCTTTCTATTCGCTGTATCTTCGTAAATTTCAAAGGTATGATGTTCATAATTGGGCATATGATAGATCAGGACTGGGGCATCATTTGAAAAGTTAACGTCAAAATCGTTTGACCTTAACTTCCGGGTCGTTACCCTGGGTCGAAGTTTGCCTTCGTTGATTTTCCTTTAAAAAAATCATGTTTTGGGCTTTTTTACGGCATAACTCAAGATTAAAAGTTACCTGAACATTGAAACTCATCGAACACTTAAATCTTAGTATCAAGATGACACAACTTGATTATGTCATGATGACGTCACCTGGTATTGAATAACATTAAATCAAAGTTTAATATTTGTAAAAAAATCATAACTCATGAACATTTCGGATTTTTACAATCTACACATCATTGGTCGTTAAAAGGTCAACAACCGCTACACACAACATGACCCCATTTGACCTTGACTTCCGGTTCAAACCGGAAGTTGAAAATTTCAAAAATTCATATCTCAAAAACTTCGTCATAATTTAACATGAATTTTGCATCAGGTTATAGATGAGTTATTCTACCGAAATTTTTGCACAGAAATTATAGCATTTTAATCTTTGCATCCGGTCAAAACTGGGCGTCAAAGCGCATGTGTCTGTTGACTTTCATCGTGTGACAACGCACGATAGTGTAGGCCAACACAAACATACGCCGACAGCCACCGCCTTTAAACTGCGTATTTTGCCGATTCACTGTAGCTGGCCGTTCCGCTCCATTGTTTATAAGGTTCAAAGTCCACGCAGCCTTGCCAGTACATGTACATGACACATGAATGGTCATTATTTACAGAGCTCTGTGACAAAATAATTCAATTAATGATAGTCCGTGTAATAATTGAAAAATTCATAACTCGTTAACCACACGTTGGATTTTCACAATCTAAACGTCGTCTGAACGGTCTTGATAAATTAAACACGCGCTACACAAAATATGACCCATTTGACCTTAACTTCCGGTTCAAGCCGGAAGTTTAAATTTCATGTTTCAAAAAATCATAACTTCTGAACCACAAATTGGATTTTTACAATCTATGCATCATTTGGAAGGTATGAAACGATACACAAAATGTTATGCCATTTGACCTTGACTTCCGGTTCATACCGGAAGATGAATTTAATTATTAAAAAAATTGAAACTCCTCAACCACTTATTGTATTTTTATCAAGTAAACGTCATCAGAAAGAGCTTTTTAGACTTAACAAACGATACACAGTGTGACCTCATTTAACACTGACTTCCGGTTCAAACCGGAAGTTAAAAATTAATGTTTCAAAAAATCATAACTTCTAAGGCACACTTTGGTTTTTTTTGCAATCTTTACATCATTGGCAAAGTATTTATCAACTTAAGAATTGACACACAGAATGCGACCTAATTTGACCTTGACTTCCGGTTAAACCGGATGATCTAATTCAATACTTGAAACAATCATAACTCCCGAACCACACATTGGATTTTTATCAACTACACGGCATTACAGAGAGCTCCTAGAACTTACCTATTGCTACACAGTATGATCTCATTTGACCTAAGTTTTGGTTCAAACCGGAAGTTGAAGATTTATATTGGAACAAAATCTTACTCCTGAACCACAAATCGAGGTGATAGAATAAAATATCGTTAAATCTTAATCTGATGACATCGATCACGAACACCTATTTTTTGTAGCAAACAAAAATTCAATGTCTAGTTTTGTTTATCAAGTTGTATTGCTTCAAAAGAATTTGGTAAACACATTCATTTATTTCACAAACTAAGGTAACAATAGAACATTCCTAAACAAATTCCTAAACAAATTCCTTGCCTCATCATAAAATGTTGTTACTGGCCAATAATGTTGTCCAATGGACGCAATTCAATGTTTGTCAATACCTAAAATACCTACCATATGGAATTTTGAACTTTTTTTGAATGAAAGTCTAATTTCGTAGAAGTACCTGTATTCTGGTAAATTATTTTCATGAAAAATGTCAATACAGCTGCACACAATCAACCAAGGCAATTTAGCAATAACAAGCTATGTTTTAAAGGGTAAGCTTTCATAACAGTTGCGGGATGGTTTTCAAGATTTATGAAGGTGTACTTGAACAATTTGCAAGGCTCAATACAACTCTATACATAAAAAATAAGGTGTTGAGTGATACACACCCAAAATGTGTAAAAAATTATACGTGGCCCTCTCCTTTCTACTACTTCTAAAATAACTAAAACATCAAACTGCTTATGTAATCTTTGGTTTTCATAATACCAGGCCTGGAATTTCATAGAATGGGCAAGGCCATTTGGATTTTGCAAAGGGCACTTGTATTTGAAGAACAAAGTCTATGGGAAACTTTGGAAAGGGCACCGAGGCCTGGACCAGGGGCAATGAAGGCCATGGCCTCCGTGGCCCCCGTGTAATTCCAGGCCTGTAATATTATGTTAAACAGAAAACACCACATTTTAAATTGCAAAAGCCTTTCATCACCTGCAAAAGCATGTCAATGAAAGCAAATAACTTACACTCGTATGTATTTTTGCAAAGTTTTCCATAAAAACTAATTCTACTTCAGAAACTCATGGAGTGTGTCAAGTTTAATTTTGTATTTAAACAGTTAAGCCTAAAAACAGCAAACAATTCTATATTATATGGCTTTGTATTACTATAAGAAGAAAAAGATTTTTAAAGATGTTAAATGAATTACAAGAAGAGCAATAGCGTATAAATAACCGAAAAACAAAATCTTAGGGTACCTCATGGCATTTCTTTGTATAAGAAAGTCTTCATTTTTTTATTGTTATTATTAAACTATCAATGTTGCTGCAACGTTTCAAAACGTTATGGAAACTTTAAAACTACACTATGTGGCAACGTTGTAACAACGTTTTATAAACTGTCAAAGGAAACGTGTTCAAAGGTGCCAGAAACATGGTACATAGTTACATTGCGTATTCATGTTTTTGAAACGTATAGGGGACGAGTTGACTAAGTTTCGTTGCTGCAACGTTTTTATATAACGTTATTAAAACCAAAATCTACACAATGTGGCAACGTTCTAATATAGTTATGTATAAGTTGTCATAAAGTCATGAGAAACGTGTCTTAAACGTGACAGTTACGTGGTATAAACATTGCGTCTTTACGTTCATGAGACGTATAGGGGACTCGACAAAGTTTCGTTGCTGCAACGTTTTTTCTACGTTATTAAAACCAAAAAATTACACAATGTGGCAACGTTGTAATATAGTTATGTATAAGTTGTCATAAAGTCATGAGAAACGTGTTTTAAACGTGCCAGTTACGTGATATAAACATTGCGTCTTTACGTTCTTGGGACGTATAGGGGAGTCGACTGGGGAGTTCGTTGCTGCAACGTTATGTCAACAACGTTGCTTACACCAAAGCCTAACCTTATTACAACGTTGTAAGAACGTCAAAATGTTAGCTGGGATAGTACTAGTAGTGACTAGTGGCACTAGCAGGAAATACGAACAAGGAACTGGGAACTGATGAGATCAATGAACGTTAACAGCAGGTGGTGAAGGGATGTCAAATTCGGCAGTCGATACGAAGTAGAGTAAAAGTTGAAATATACGGTGAATCTAGTTGGATTGAGGTCGTTTTGCACCCCACACCATGCAGCAGTAGTCTATATGGGGAAGAACTAAAGCATTGTATAACATAAAGGCTGTTTGTTGGTTGATAAATTTTCTCATTCTGGCGAGCAAAGCAATTTAGGAATTTAATTTATTGCAGAGTATTTTCACAGTTTATTGAAGTTTAGCTTGTTGTCTAAGAGTACACCTAGATGTTTGTGAGAATCCACTTGTATTGTTTGGCCAGAAATCAAAACTTTAAGGGGATTACTCTTTTTGAGTTTTAGAGTAGTACCAACAAGCATGACTTCTGTTTTGGGGGGATTCAGGGTAAGTTTGTTAGCCTGCAGCCATTTAGTAAAACTGAGAAGATCCGCATTCAGTTTACTTTCAATAACATCAGTGTTTTTGTCACCATAGTAAATTAGTGTATCATCAAGTGCTACTTAAGCAGCATCACGTCCAGCCTTCTCCTGAAGACGAGCAGAGTATACTGTTCGAAACGTCGAGACCACACCGGCTCTTTTAATAATAATAATAATAATATATTGTATTTGTATAGCGCCTACTGCAGGCCAGCCTCTAAGCGCTTAACTTAAGTATTTCCTGCAAGGTATTTGGGGCTACGTTTGCAGTATGAGACCTACTCCTTTACATAGCACCTTGTAATGGTTTACAAGGTGCTGTGGCGCAATATGCAGCCGATCAAACCAGGAACACCGGGCGGACCCCTTCTCTTTTCGATAAGTGCACTGGGTTCTTTTTCGTGCGTTACACAACACACGGGACCAACGGCTTTACGTCCCATCCGAAGGACGAAGCAATCATGGTTAAGTGTCTTGCTTAAGGACACAGGTGTCACGACCGGGGCTCGAACCCACACTCTGCTGATCAGAAACACCAGAGCTTGAGTCCAGTGATCTTATCCACTCGGCCACGACACGCCACAGAGCCAACACTACCTCAAAAGAGATTTTATACATGGTAGTATCCACAAGTTTACTATTTAGTATTAAGTATTTATAGTTACTTCTTAACTTACATCATTGATGTCAATAAAACCGTATTGTGATGCAAAGTCACAATTTCCGTCAATTGTATATTGTCCAAAGATTTAAACTAAATTCAAACTCCTAGATTAAATGCATGGAAGATTATCCTGTATAGTTCCTTACTCAATTACCCAGAAATGGTGGCGCCATATAGGGGTGGTAGTGGGTTATAAAACCCGACCTTGCTACAAGCTCAATCTACTCACTATAAGATCTATGCACATGGCAAGTTTCAAGTTCATACACGCTTTCATTCTTGAGTTATGCTGCCGAGAAGGGGAAGAAGACGGAGAAGCCTAAAAAATAGTACAATAACAAGAGGTGTTGTGTTCGTGCACGTCCCCTAACATCATTTAAATCATTAAAGGGTTACTATCATACAGCTACATATTCAACTAAATAAATCGATATGATGTCCAAGTACATGGTGCTGTACTTTTTTCCCCCCAACAAATTGCCTTTAAACGGAAAAAAGAGGGATTTACCTGCGCTTATTTGAGCCCCCCACTTTTTTCCACGAAAACTACTCAATGCATGATGTCATGCATCACGTGACCAAAATACGTCACGAAAGGAACGGAAGGTTTGTTTACATCGCTGTCAAGGGCTTTCCCACGCGTGTGACACGTGCATGCAACGAGAAATCCAAGTTTTTGGAGGGTAGCCTCGAAAATGCCGGGCCGATGCAAAATAGCAGGCTGTAGTAACACACCCAAAGACGGGGTAAGTCTTCATAAGTTCCCAAAAGACCCGGCGATCCGACGAATTTGGACTGCAAAAGTAAAGCTGACCCGTGGAAAGTGGCTTGGTCCAACTGCAGTCAGCGTGGTCTGTAGCGCCCACTTTCAGGCCGAGGATTTTGAGACGGGCCTGTATTCCCAGTTTGGAATAAAGAAGGCAAAAAAACTGCGTAAAAATGCAGTGCCTTCGATCATAAAGCCGACTATGAAGTCCAAAAGCCACACCAACAGACGAGCCGAATTTGCCAAGAAACGTGAACAGAGGAAGGTAAGTCTTCACTAATGTTTTTAGGTTTGATCAGCGTACGTCTTTCTTTTTTTCGTTCAGTCTACCCGCGCAATCGGTCGATCACGTTGCGCACTGGGTCGATTACTCATTTTTTAAAGTTTTGAATTATAAAGAAAAAGCGTTGAACTGGTGGCAGCGGGATCGAGTGATGGCACAGATCGCGCAGATAGACCGATTGCGCCCAACACATTCAAGCCGTTGACCCAGCCGTGCATAGTTCATGAACGAAATTGTTCATTCACAAGTCAATGTTTATATGACATTTTGACAACCTCAGCTTGTAACTTTTATATTTAAAAAAATAATAAATAAGTTGTTTCACGAAATGGGGTGTTTCTGTTATTCCAGCTTTATGGATGATCACATGAATAATAATAATTCACTTCAAGTTAAAGTTCGATCATAAGTTCGAATAGGGATAGTATGACATCTGACATTCTGTATGATTTTGCATTAACATCAGCTCATAAAAATCTCCACTTATTGAGAAATTTGAAGAAAACAATACACAATTTTTTATTTTCTTTAAATTCCTCCAAAAAAAAATGGAGAGTCAACGATTGATTTTTAATTACTTATTACATTTATAAAAAATATGAAGGAAATACTTAAAACAATTATGTGATATCGGTTGTTAGAGTGTGGAGTGTTAGTCTTACCAGAATTATTTGATGTACTATAATTACACAGAGCATTGAAAACCTCCTTGCCGAAGAAAGGACAGACCTAGCTGATAATGATTCAGAATCTACTGATTCAAATAGCCCCGAATCATATCATGATCACGATGATCCAGGATGCAGTCAACAAATATCAACAATGTCAGAATTAGTTATGGTAGGTTTATCACACACTTTCTATATAATTTTGTATACATATTCAAATTTAAGATGTATATCTTTTTAAAACAAACAATATTTTCATGAAGTATATAGTGTTCGTTTTTTTAGGTTTTTTTAAAACATTAACATTACAATTTCTTCACAACACTTTTTCAGAACACAGGAACTGATGTTGTCCCAACGGTGCCAAGTTTAGAACACCAAATGCATTCAGTGGGTACACAGACTTCTAAAAAGCCAACAAGAGTCAAACGTAAGATATGTAATACACTAAACAATAAATAAGTATTTTTCTAATTAAATATATTTAGTATATATTTCATTAAATTGAATTACTCTATGAACTGCAACAACAGTCGAAGAGGCTACATTGCATGAAATCATTCATGACGATACCTTTTCCAGTTGCTAATGGTTGAATACATGTTGTTTTAAATGTATTATTTGTCATTACGCTGTAAAGATGTTCAGGCAAAAGTCCAAACCTCGGATAAAGCATCTCAAGCAGCACCCTTGACCTCTTCAAAAGGTGTACTTTGTAAGCCAGACAAAGAGAAAATTATAGAAAGTAGCAGTTCGTCTGATGAGGAGGAAGTCTATGTGCCCGAGAAACCTGAATCCCCTGGCTATATCCCCGACTCATCCGGATCATCTTCAGAGAGTCCAAGCACACCAATCAAATTATCCAACAGACCAACGAAGAGGTGAGTTCAGTTGAAAATGATGAGTGAATATGGTGTTTCCACCATAAAAGGAAAATGCATAAAAATTATAAGCTAGGGGAAAACATTGAAGCAATTTACAATGCAATGTTTGACTCTTATTCTGTGTAGGAGAAGAGGACTCAGCCCACGTATTGTAATTCAGCAACCAATGGCCAGTGAAGATGCTCACCAGGAAAATAAATTTATTGTGTTTTCCTCAAGGCTCTTTGAGCTCTTCAAACGGTGCCATGAATGTGGGTCCAGTGATGTAGCTGTGACGGAGAGAATTATAGGTACCTTTGTTTCCATCTCACAAGAATGTCGCAGCTGCAACAACGGGACTCGCACTTGGGATAGCCAGCCATGGTATGGCAATATACCTGCTGGGAATCTTCTGTTGTCGGCAGCTACACTGTTTGCTGGCGGTAGCTGTGCCAAAATGCTTCGCATACTAAACATCATGAGGGTGGCTACTATCAGCGAGAGTTCCTTCTATAGGCACCAATCATCCATTCTTCAGCCAGCAATAGAACGGCAGTGGAAACACCACCAAAAAGCCATTATTGCACAATTGAAGGAAGCCGGCCAGCCTTTGACACTTGGTGGAGATGGGAGGGCTGATAGTCCTGGTCACTCTGCCAAGTTTGGTACTTATAGCGTAATTGAACTAAACATCAATAAGATTATTGATATCAACCTGGTGCAGGTAAAATGACTTACTTTTCCAAGTTAACAATCCATTGGCATAAGTTGTGCCTTATTTGTAATGCTTTCTTTTGGTTTTGAACACAAATCTTCAGATTTTGATATCTAGTTTCACAATTATTTTCTTTTTTTGTTTGTTAGAGTAACGAGGTGAAAAGCAGTTATCACATGGAGATGGGGGGTTTCAAGAGAATGGTCCGTTTTATGAAGAAATCTGACCTCACTATCGAGAAGTTGGTAACCGATAGACACCGGCAACTTGCCAAATACATCAGGGAAAAGATGCCCACTGTAGTTCACATGTACGATGTGTGGCATGTGGCAAAGGGTAAGACACATTTTCTAATTGGTGAATGATTAATAATTGTTTAAATTGCCCGAATCCTCATTGCTTCATCGATCACTCAAGTAAAACATGTACAATGTATATGCGTTTTTCTTATTTTTGCGATTTCTAGCGGTGAGGAAAAAAGTTCACATCCTAGCCAAAAAAAAAGGACTGAGATAGTTGGCAAATGGGAGAGGAGCGTGAACCACCATGTCTACTGGGTTGCGTCATCAACGAGGGATGATGAGGAGGAAATGCGTTTGGCAAGGTGGACGTCCATTGTGAACCACATCCAAGGACTCCATCATGGCCACTCTAAGCTCTTTCCAAACTGCCTCCATGGCCAATTAAATGAAGGGGAGCGCAATATTCAAATGTGTTTGGTTTTAACAAATTAAAGAGGGATCTAACATCAATAAAAACTGCTTTTCTCTTAAATTTTCTTGCACACAGGTACACAGGCTTATGTTCAGCTTTGCGACATCGTCCAAAACAAAACCTTGTTAAAAGATATTGCAAAGATGTCAAGTCTGCACCAAACCTCTTCCCTCGAGTCCTTCCATAGTGTGATCAATCAATTTGCCCCCAAAATGAGATCATACTCCTACTATGGAATGATCAGCAGGTAAAAACGAATAATGTGTTTTTTAAATTTCTTTTAGTGAAAAATGGTGCACAAAATTTCAGTTCTCCTGCCAAGAAATAATCCATAAAATATAATTTTCCCTTCAAAAGGCTACATCTTGCTGCACTCCATTTTAACAATAATAGCGACCGACAGCAGGCAACAACTCAGCAAGGTGCAAAGCAATTTCTGCTAAGCAAGCCGAAGTACAAGAATGGACATGCAACAGTCAAGCCTATCAAGGAACCAGTGCGACTAAGTAATACATTTTGAAAATGCATACATGTCCCAGTTTTTGCATAGTTTATCATATTTATAATTACTAACTTAATGGAAACTAAAATGCAGCTCCGATTGTATTCAGTGTTCTTTACATATTTCTAGTAATACTTTGTTAAGGGTGCAACACTGATGTATTTCAGTGGTTAAAAACGTATTGGTATTGAAAAATTAATTGGCACGAAATGTCCTTCAAAGATGAAAAACATTAAGTGATGTGTAAACTTTTGAGCCTTAAATTGGTGTATTTATTCTGTCTCAACAGCGTATGCTGTCGACTTGATGGCTGCAGTTGCAAAGCGTGCATGTAAATCTACCCGCAAGCATAACCGAAAGAAAGCACCACCTAATCTGTGCAGCAAGTTTGAGTACCCAAGCAAAGACGAGTTGGTCAAATCACACTGCAGTCGCTTCAATCTTCCTTAAATAACCATACAATTGGCATTTTTGAGATGATAAGAAATGAGAATGAATAAAAATTTTGTTGCATGAATGCAAACTTAAATTTAGTTTCAGAATGGAAACAATGAAACTGATCCAAATGAAAACACTATTAGAGGAATACAAATTTCCATTTAACATTTGAGGGCAAAGAATTTATTCATTTAATCCATTTTTACATGCAAATTGAAAGACTTATTAGGCATGTCATGTAAATTACCATGCATAAGAAAACAAGTATGATAATGTATTCTGCAAAATTTGGTTTCATGCAGTAATTTCAATGGGAACATTTCTGAAGGCCACAAGTGGGCACACAAACAGCTTCAGCCAAAAATTGTTGGTTATGCATGTAATTTGTTTTAATTATACCGGCTCATTTTGTTAGGTTTTTATTAAAATGAATAGTTGAAATTACTAATAGGCCCTACATAAATCCGTTTTTTGACTTTCTGAGAGGTTCCTCGAGAATACACAGGTTGAAAATTACTTTTAAAAAACTATTTACATGAACACACGGAATCTCAAAATGTATACTTATTATCAAATTTCCTGAAAGCCTTTATTTGATTCCGAGGGAAAGGTATCTCTAATCTTGTTGACAGCACATGAGGGTAGAGGAACACGGACGTCTCGTCCTAGGTAACCCCAACACCACCTTGCCAACTGACGATATGCTGTATGTCTGTATTTCCTGTAAAACAATAGTTACAAAATTGAAGTTTAAAATAAAATAATTGTTGTTTACCTTCAAAGATCCAAACTCTATCTTGATGATGTGGTTGACATTAAGGTGCACACAGAAACTACATGTAATAAAACACGAGTGATTTGGGGATAATTTTTTTAACGGGGCTATAGGCCTAAATCCTAAATCATCACGATCAGAGTAGGCATGCGACTTTACATCCCAAGTCTGCTTTAACCAAATATATAGGCCTTTAAATTTTACATGGCAGGGTTGGGAACAAAAGTATTTAATTTTTGTTGGGGGATGTACAAAATTTGTGTTTACTTTTGTAACAGAAGACAAGACAAGTTTCTTTTAGAGTGATTCTCCGATACAAACAAATACTAGATGTAGAAACTAGAATAATTAACTTACTGATTTTCTGTTGCATCTTGTCTGCCCTGGCCATATTGCTGCCTGTACTGGTAGTGCGCTGTTTCTAACACCCAGCGGTCCATGCAAACAGTTCTAAAGCCTGGGTGCTCTGTGATGCAGTCAATGTCGAGGATGAAATCATCCATTTTCTGCACCACCTGACTGATCTCTTTGCAGCAGACTGATTCCCGTACAATCGGCATGCTTGTGCAGCTGCCCTCACAAGAACACCTGTGGAGGAACAATTTGAAAAGTTTCATAATTAAATTAATATTAAAATACAAAATTCACAAATTCTTACAAATGGAAGTGTCAATAAAACCCCAATTACTACATTACATTAGCTAGTGTAGTATACCAATGTAAATTGTAATGTACACACAACTTACAAGTACAATGTACATTGTACTTCCAGTACATGTGTAGTGTATAGGTTAAAGTAATGCGTTACTGTCCCTAATTCCGACACGGTTCTGGAAACCCCCAAATGGTTCAATTTTTTAACACCCCACATATTTCTGTTTTGAACAAATCTAAACTTACAAAAACTGATTAAGCTGTAGTATTTATTCTTGACATCGAAGGATAGAGGGGCAACAACGTATTTGCACACTAAAATATTTGTTTAAGAGAGAGGAGAACAAAACTCTGATCGATCGTCGAGTTGACGAGGTTTGGACTTTTACTTTGGACCGATCGACCCGTTCACCTCCAAACTCTATTTCTACCTCCATGTCCAAACCAACTCACAGTAAAGTACAGTTCGACATAGGCCTAATTATTATTATTCAAGTTTTGTATAACCAATTCTGAATCGGTTTATTTTTATATTAAAAAATCCTGAACGTTACCAATTATTATTCCCAAGTCTTCCCTCGACGTCCTCATTATCGTTGTGGACACCGGCCGGTATTACATCGTCGTCACTGTCGCCACTTTCCACCTCGGGTTCGTACATGTATGGAACAACCTGGCCCGTCAAATCAGTGTGGTCATCTTCGCTAGTATTACTATTATTATCAGAAAATTCTTCTTCGGAAAAGTTGGTCTCTATAACTCGCTTTCAGATGAATCTGAGACGAGAAGTTCAGCGGCCATTCTGCGCTTTTGCACTCCACTCTGTGTTTGTGTATGGCCAAATGCACATCGACGACGCGTACGTCCCGAGCGAGGTGGGTCCGGGTGCATGCTCTCGATAGCCTGCGTTCCTGCGGTGACGTCACCGAGTAATCATAACAACTGCGAGCTAAAGGGGGATTTTTCAGGGGCGGGGCAACCCGGTGTTAGTTTTTTTAACTTTACATACAAAAAGCTAATTAAAAAAATTAATCACCTCAAAAAATTTGCTTATTTAATATACATCTTTATTTTAACACAAGTTTAGGTTTTAATAATAGTAACCCTATAAATGCTTGAAGGTAATAGATGCTTAAGGTAATAAATAAATAACTAGAAACGAGTTTGTAACGAACAAACACTGGGGTTTCGGCTTTATTGTCAATGTTGAATTAATGTATTAATTAATTTGACACCTGATGACATCACGATGATGAAAACACGTTTTCGTACGATCTTTGTTATAAGCTACAAGACGGTACAAATATTGTAACTCTTTTACGTTATGGTTCAGACGATATAAAGTTTGAAATAATAAATTGTAAATAATATTAACTATTATGCCAAAGCTAAAGTTATTAATAAGCAACACCGCACAGACCTTTAAATAAATTTTGGTGGGAGAATGCAATGAAATCGCGTGAGAACAAACCGCTATAATATCCCAAAACGTTTCCGTATAGTTCGAGGACTCTCCACAAGCAAGAACTGTAGAAGCGAAGTGGTGAACCAAAATGAAAGGTACAAAGGTCGAACGATGCCATGCAAGTGGACAATGGGCTGTGTGCGGGTATGGCCGTATGCAGCGTGTTATGATGCCTAGCGTGGGAAGTTATGGCTGTATGGAGTGCATCCGTATGCGATGTAGGCCTACAGCGTGAATTACGTGCAATGTACACACACGGCGATCGTGGTGGGGTTGACGATACGCGTTTAAGCGCATACAAGCGGTTCGGAAGGTCTTAATACAAGCGTGCGCGTAGAGCATGCAGTGAAGTTTTGTCAGCCAATTTAAAGCGTTGATAATCAGTGTTTTCCTTCTCCAGGGTTAGTGACGAAAGGGATCGATACGGCGCGCTGTCCATGGTAGGTAATGAGGCTGGTGCTAGCCCGATCTGACGTGACACTTCGAGGCTCGTGAATAACGCCACATACAAGAGCGTTGGGCGGGATGGCGGCAAACGTACTATTGACCTCGCATCCATTCACACGGTCTTTGTCAGAATACCTTGGTGTTTGTGCGTACACACAGAACCACTTGCAGTCCCTGTACACGTTTGTAATTAATAAACATAGAGGGCGATGTGACTAATGTTATGTTCCCCACCGACAACCGGATCCCACCAAAGTTTTGGACATTTGCTATTTGGAGGCGTAAGCAGACTATGTAAATGAATTGTAATCATATTACGTGACTGATTTAAGCCAAAGGTCAATGAATGATTTTAGTTAGCTTCAACTATAATATCGTCACGGCTCATTTCAAGCTAAGTTAAGAACATGTTTGCAGTCGTATGGATTTGAATGCTCTACAGAAATAACAGTCTAGTAAAGCTCGATGAAGCGTATTTTTGCGGGCACGACGTCTTCATTTGCTTTTTTGTGACATTATTTTTTATGGTGGCAACATACCTCTTTTAAATATCTTCGCTCGTTTGTCGATGTGACTTTAGTTTCAGAATTTGGCATTGGCAAATGATGCACACATTATCTAGATTGTAGGAGATGTATGTCCAGTTTCGTAATGTGTGAAATGTTATCAGTTCAATACCCTCCGCAGGACCATGAGAGAACCCCTGTTATTTACTGCAATTTGTTGTCACTACACTCATCAATAATGAAATACATCATGTTTTCGTGTAATCCAACTTCACATCATCGAGCACAAAGTGCTGAACAGGGGGGGGGGCGTAATTAAGGGGTAACGCCGACAACGCGCCACCTACGTTGAAATAATCTCCTGGAGTCTCGCATAGTGCATGGTCGAGGCTCCACAACGAAACACGGCCTAGTACACATACAATTCAATTCAATTCAATTCAATTTATTTATTCGTCATGTGACACACATGAAATTTGTTTTCCTTAGTACAGCAGTTAAAATTCAAAAAAATAAAAAAATATATACAGTCATGGCACATTTGTGATATAATGTTACACAGATTAAAGACAACAATAGGAATTGCACAATGTTTGAATAAATCATAAAGGCATAAGGTATACAGAACTACAAAACAAAAGAATTTGAATACAATGAGAAAACTGAAGTTAATAAGGCACATGAGCTACATGCTACCCCCCCCCACTAACAGTTGGCTAACTGAGACCTTGGCAAAAATAGGTGGCAAACAAAAAAACAGGTAAAATACAGGTCACAGCAGAAACAATGCACTTACATCTACCCAGGATAAAACTATAAAATGCAGAAAGTTAAAAAAAAAAAGCCGATGATCTACATGCACCCCCACCTCCACTGAACAGCAGACTTACAGAGACCGTGGCTAAAACGTAGGTGGAAAGGCAACCCATTTATCTACTAAAATTAGTTAAAATTGTGAACGGCATTAGGTAAAAAAGAGTTTTTAAACCTGTTCGTTTTAAGACTTAACTGACGAATTCTACCTGATTTATTTGTAACAATCAGCGGGTTAAGAGGGTGTGTATTGTCAGACAAAATACAATTAAACTTACTCATTAGACTATCATGAACCAACTTCTGAAGACTATCGGTATCATCCCCTATACTCCTGCAATAATCTCACAATACGCTCTAGTTTCTTACGATTGCTAACAGTGAGAGAATTAAACCAAGTGATTGAACAGAAAGTTAAAACTGATTGAATGGTACTCTGATAAAACCATTTTAAAACCCGGGTATTTACATTAAAAGATTTAAGTTTCCTTACAAAGTGTAACCGTTGGTTGGCTTTTTTGTAAACTTTGGTGGTGTTAGAATTCCAGTTTAGCTGACTATCAACCACAGTACCGAGGTACTTGTATTCATTTACGACTTCAATGGACACATCGTTAAGTTTAACAGGTTGCGTGGTTCTTTTGTACTTTTGAAAACCATTTCTTTAGTTTTTTGCACATTAATAAATAAGTGATTTTCAACACACCAGTTAACAAACAGATAAATGTTTCTTCTATAATCCAACTCATCATTATCAGCTATCAATCCTGTCAAGACGGTATCATCAGCATATTTAATTAAAACACATGAGTCACTTTGTACATAAAAGTCACTTGTGAATAAGGAGAACAAAAGTGGCGATAGAACACAACCTTGGGGGACTCCAGTACTTAAATGTGTAATGTCGGAGTTAACATCAGTTACTCTGACCCTCTGTGGTCGTTGGAGTAAAAAATTATTAATCCAAAGGGAAAGGTGTGGGTTAACCTTTAAATGCTGCAACTTGTGTAAAAGAGTCTGTGGTCTAATGGTATTAAATGCAGAGGAGAAATCAATAAATAAAGCACGAGCATAAGTCTTACATGTGTCAAGATGACTGTAAATGTTATGTAACAATGTTATTATTGCGACATCCACACCACGGTGAGCACGATACGCAAATTGAAAAGGATCTGCTGTTTCTCGTGTTTCATCAAGCAGGAAATCTCTGACGATTCTTTCGTAGCATTTCATCACAATGGGTGTAAGGGCAACCGGTCTGAAGTCGTTAAGAATAGCTGGCTTAATTGTTTTAGGGATTGGGCTGATTTTGGAGGATTTCCATAGCTTGGGAACTATGTGAGTGTTCAAGGACCATTGAAATAACCGAAATTGAAATTTTACCAGAGATCCCGTCTGGACCAGGAGCTTTGTTTGTCCTGACGGATTTAAAAGCCTTTTCAATTTGTGAGGTTGTGAGGACAATGTTTTCTTGTGTACTTCCTTGTGAGGCTAGGTCCAAACACAGTTGTGAGTAAGCTGGGTCCTGATGAGTATTAGTGCTGTTGTAACCCGGAAAAATGGACCACTAGAATAAACTAAATAAAACTAAACGCTTGCTTGGGGAAACTCACTTAATCTACAGGATCGAACAGGGTCAAGACGCGAGGTAATGCACAAAGTGGGACAAAGACTCAAAATGTAGGTTTCTTCAATAAACAAAATAATAAAGATAACTTTATTGATTACAAATCAATGACCAATGGAAAACCAGTGATTGAAATACAGTAATAAAAAAAACAAAAAAAAACAACAAAACAATAAAAACACCTTTGGACCTAAAAACTGATCTTTTTGAAACCTTAACTTAAGCAAAAGAAAACCCAGTGAACCCTAAACTCAGATCAAATTCACAAACTGAACCTAGAACTCAATGATAAAAAAACCCAGAAACCATTAAAAACACATGTGATTAAAAAAACACAGAAACCCTATATAAAAAAACGCAGCAGAAACCTAAAAAACAGTGCCAAAGAAAGTTACAGATTAAAATCAAAATGGCGGTTAAATAGCAGTAATACTTGAAACAGGCAAAACTTGAACATGAAGTAAAACTCAAAGCTTGTGATGGGAGAACTTAATGTGGAGTGTTCCCCTCATGCTGCCAGGCTGCTATCTGAATTGGTCTTACAGAGGAACACTGAGCACATGGTCCTTAATCAAAGGGGCTATTGTTCTAAGGTGTATCTTATCACAGTGTTATTTTACCAGGGGGAAACTTACTAAGAAAGTTATTTTCCAGGGGGCGGAAACTAAAGTGGCTAACCAAAGCAAAGTATGTTGAAAAAAGGAGGTGATTGAAATTATTCCCTCTCTACACTGTCAAAGCGACCATAAAATTGGTTAAGGTCATTGGCGAACTGTTTAAGATCTGCACCGGAGGGCACCTTCAACTTATTACATACGCCAAAACCTGTGATGTCTTTCAGACCATTCCAAGCACTCTTGGAATCGCCATTTCCAAATTTACGTTCAATTTTACTTCCATATTGTTTTTTGCATTTAGTGACGAGATGTTTTATTTCTTTCTGTAGTTTGCGTTTTTCTGGAAGATTATTATTAATGTGAGCCATGTGCTTTCTTTTGCGAGTTCCCGTATGTCTTTTGTCAACCATGGTTTATTGTTGGGGTAAGTCTTTATGATTTTTTCTGGAACGATAATGTCCTCACAAAACTTGACGTAATCAGTAATAACACTAGTAGAATCTTCAATTGAGCCATTCAGCAAGACATCCCAGTTGGTACATTCGAAACAGCTACGAAGAGCTTCCATATTGTCTTGATTCCAAATCTTCTTAGCAATAACATGTTTTCATGACTCAATTTCGGGCAATCTTCAGGTGCGGGGGTGTGGGTGATTCATAAAAAATCCATGGGTCTTAAGTCTCGTGAGAGACAAGTTTTGTTTTTTTGCTGCTAGGTTCAGGGTGAGGGTTGTGAATTTGTGAGAGTGAACTTGTTCCTCTAGTAAGGAAATTAGGATGTTAAGCGTTTCATCAGGATCATCAATAAATCCAGAGTCGTGTGGAATATGATCGAGCTGTTGAAAGGATGAGTCGGTTGGACTCTGGTTTAGTTTAGCTCTGATCAGTTTTTCCTTATGTTTTGATCATTTCTGTTTGCAATGAAGGGGGGTTCTGGGAAGATTCCCGAGAGTGTTTCGTTGCATTGTATCAGAGACCAATGTTTCCTGATTGCTTTGTTTAGTTCACCGTGCTCAAGACAAGTGGGGTTTTGCTTTTTTGTTTATTTGGTTGTTTGTGAATCATGTTTGACCATTCACTGAGTGATACTTTTCCATTGATTTTGGTTATTTCCGAAGCATTGTAACCTCTTGTTGCTAATTTTTTGGAAAAGTTGTTAACTTTGATCAAGAAATAATCTTCATTGTTTGTGTTACGAGCGTATCGGAGTATTTCTCCTTAGATGAACGCTTTGAACACATGTGGGGGTGTGATGATGTCTTGTGTAGGTATTGGTAGGTATCAGTGGGTTTGGTATAGACTTGTGTGTCAAGAATACCAGTTTCTCTGAATCTTGAGCCTTTGAAGATTGTTAAGTCAAGATAGTTGATGGAAGGATCTGAGGCCTCAAACGTGAATTTGAGGGTCGGGTGTAGTTGATTCATAGTGTGGATAAGGCTCTTGAAGTTCTCAAGAGTGCTGTCATAGAGGACAAGGATGTCATCTCTATAGCGCCACCATGTTAGGATGTGATCAGCTTTTTCAAGGATTTGATTTTCCAGATCGTGTAGTATAATATCACAAATTTCTGGGCTGGCAGTTGAGCCCATGGCACATCCGATTATTTGTAGGTATTTCTTGTTACCGAATTCGAAGCAGTTTCTTCCTATAATCAGTTCCAAGAGTTTACGGATGCAATCAGAGGTTGGTTTTGTGATGGAGTACGGGTGATTGGTTCGGTCTAAGGCATTGCAAACACTGTTTATCGCCTCTGTTTGGTGGACGTTCGTGTACATGGAAACAACATCAATGCTTGCTATTAGAACTTTTGGCGGGAAAATCATTCCGTTTAGTTTCCGCAATATGTCTGCTGTGACGCGTACATAGGTTGGTTAAGCGGTAACTATTGGGAGAAGAAAGTAGTCCACAAGGTTTGGCTGTCAGGATTGAGCATCCACTGATTATTGGTCTTCCTACAAATGATATGCCCGGGGGTGGTGTTTTATGTATCTTCGGGAGAAAATACATTGAAGGGCAATCGCATCGTAGGGAAGATGGGTCAATGTATGCCAAGGATTGTTTGTTCATGTAGTTCTTTCGATGTAAATCGATAAGTAGGTTACGAACCGATGTAGTGGATTGTGGTGTCATATCTTGGTCCAGCTTTGTATAGTGCTCGGATTCAAGATGTTGGTAACGCACATGTAGGTAATTGTTCTGTTTATTATGCAAATGCCTCTTCCTTTATCGTAGGGTTTAATTACGATGTCTGGATTGTGTTTGAGCTTGAGAGTATGGCTGATAGCTCTTGTTTTGTCATATTTGGTTTTTGATTTCTCAGTCTGACATGAGCAAATTGGTGTTTAGTGGCTTCCAAACAATTTTCGAGGGTCCCACATTGTGTTGAAATTGGAAGCCACTTGGATGGTGGTTTAAAGGGTTGAGCCTTTGTGGGTTTGTTATGCATCAAAAAAACAATTCTCATTCTTCGTTGGAAGATATTGAAATCACTCAAGAGTTTTTTTCGGGTGAGCTTAGCGGGAGTTGAAAAAAAGTTGAGTCCTTTTCCTAAGGCAATTTTCTCAGTTGTGGAAAGATTTGCCTTGGATAGGTTTGTTATGAAACGTTCACTGTCTAGCGCTAAGTCATTACGAATGTTAATCTTATTGGACCGTTTGAGGTTTAGGCACTTATGTGAAAAGCGATTGGCTTTAGTAAGTTTACGTTTGGCAATTATAAGAGAAATCTAGGTGAGAATTTTATTGTCGTATTAAATTATTATTGTAAGTGACAAGTAACAGAAAATCTCTCTTTGGAAGATGTGGTGGTCCTGAGAAGGACCGGTTTGTTTGTTTTGTTTGAAGCTTTTACTGCTGGTCTCTTTTTCTCTTTGTCCCCTTGGTTGGTTGTTTTGGGCGCGTGAAAAATCCAAAGAAATGTGAAGCTGTCCTTAGTTCTGCACCTTCGAAAGTTTTGACGATCTTGATCCTCGCCTCCTTTTTCTGGTGTTCCAGCCTTGAAGTTGCCTCCATCTCCTGGTGTCTATATTCCTCGAGGGCAAGTCTCGTGAATAACAGTGAAGCCTTTATGCCAAACATGTCCCAGTTCTCCATGAAGGAGGGCTGGAAGGTTAGACCCCGGTGTGGATGGGGTGGATGGGGGGGGGGGCTTCACCGTATTCAGCAAATATGGTTGGAGGGAGTTCGTGGAGATGGCCCTCTCGAAAGCCGTAATCTGTTTTGTGATGTGGTACTGCGAAAGCTTTTGTAACTCTGAAACGGCATCGTTAAATGAAAATGTGGAAAAGTGGAAAAGGGTTCTTTCAGCGAAATTTGGACCATACATCTCTTTAATATCGTCAGCATCATCACGACGTGCCAAAAAGTCCCATGAAGCCAAACTATAATGTTTTGAGAAAACCGCCTTAAAAGGAAGGTATACGTTTGGTAATCACTCTTAAAGTGCATTTGAAATGGGTTGATAAAATTCCTCCTGCTTTAAGTATTTAGCAGCTAGTATATCCAAGATAACAATTAAATATTTGTGTTTGATTTAATGAAACGAAAAAACGCCGCAAAATCCTATCTTTTATTAAGCCCTTTTGTCATGAAATTGAAATTCGCGGGTCAACGAGTGTATTGCGCAACTGTACCAGTGACGTATATTTTTGGAGTCAAGCCACCGACTAGGTCTGGTACCTGTACTCACTAGCTCTACCAAACCACAAGCGCGTGCGTGCATACAGTACAGCAACACGTCGTGTACACTGTTTATTCAGCATGTTCGATTCAGATAGATTCTCCGACCAAATATCGGACGAAAACACCGTCGATTCCGACGGTTATTCGACATTTAGTTCTTCCAGTGATTCCTCATCGGGTGTAGACAGCGACGATGTAGAAGTCGAGGAAGACGTAGAAGTTGTACGGGGGGCAGAACCCTACAGATTTGAGCCCGTTGCGAGACCCCGTCGTGTGGCGGTTGATGATGCTGAAGAAGCGGACGCGGACGAGAATGTTCAACCTCCAGCAGCAGCTAACGATCGTCTCAACAATACAGACTGGTAATTATATTCCTTGAATTAGTGCTAGTGTTCCTTCCACCATTTTATGAATACTACCACAATGTTGCATAACAAGGGCTGCGTGGCGTTACCTTTTTACTGTGACAATAAACGTATAAAGCATTTTCTTTCCGACAGTCGTAAGAGAAGGATAGTTACAATGGATTTCCGTTACGATCATCGAAACTAGTGTAGTCATACTATTTTTATTAGTATTACTATAGTACAGTGGAACTGGTGGTGTGGTGGTACATGAAGCAACAAATGGTTGGGATGAATGATTTTTCCTGGTAATTCAGAATGTCAACAGATTTTTTTTTCTCCATAAAAGCAGTGTTAATATTATTTTATATTGGTTGTAAAATATGGTGATTTTCCAGGAACTGAATTTGAATGTTTGTACACGATGGTTTTGAATGTCTTTAAAGATTTGGTTACCGTTTATTCATTATTGGCTTTGTAAAAATTACTTTGTTTATTGTTAATGTTTTGTTTTGATTTTGGTTAAAGGTGCTCTTGTGGGAGCTGCGTTGTTATGGAGTTTGCGCACAATTGCATGTGTTGCAAGGAGGTTGGTGCAATCCAGGACAAAATTCAGCACACTGGAGTTGATGCTGAGAGCTTCAACTGCTTCACTGACCACCCATGGTTTGAAGCAACATGCCTTAATCCAGGGACGCTTGAAACAGCATATTATCATTATAAACAGCAGTATGGTGCACGAGCTGTTGAGGGCAATTTGGCAAGGTAAGCTGAGGGGCTATATTTTTTTTTAAGGGTACAAACAAAATCATGAAATAAAATTATTGAAATTCTGCAAGTAAGAAATGCAGTTTAATGAGGTTTGCATTCACACAAATCCTTGGTGATAAAATCACATAGTGTCGAGCAGATCTGATTCACCGTTTGTAATAAAAAACGACCAATTTGGATTGAAACTAAAAATAAATTTGATAGTATTGGAACAGAACATGCTTGTTGACACCTTTAAAAAAAATACTGTACATTGAAACACTGTTTAGTTTAGATTTTAAGTTTTAATAAGTTTTATTTATTTATTTTACACAGGAAATACAGACACGTCCCGTACAGACAAGTGGTAAGGTGGTGTTGGGGTTTCCTGGGTCGACACAATCGGGTGCCCCTTCCAGCCTGTATTATGCACACAGTTAGAACAACTTTTCCTGATGAAGAAGGCAACTACGAGGGTTTCAGGTATCCCGACTTGGATGAAATGTAAATTTATGTAGACTTTTACAGGTTACATAATTGCGTGGTTAGGATTATGTAATAATTAATTTGTTTATCACCCAACATGGAACTCTGTTTATTTTCACAACAGTTATGCCTGCATGCTCTTTAGTATGTTTTACTGTATTTACACTTAAATACTAAACATATTTGACTCAAAGCTCCAGCTCAACATTTGTAATTGTATCCATATTTGATGTGACCCAATGTAAACCATGAAATAACAATCCTCTGAAAGTTTGAGCTACGTGAATAAAGAAAAACATTAATATTATTTCATGATTAATCAAATTAAGCATATTGGCACTGAAAAGAAAATTGTTTTACGCACACGTGCATCTCAAAAAGTATGGCCTTCCAGTAAAAAATATTTCTTGTGAAGATCTCAACCGGTTCACCATGACCATCTTTGAACCATGTAAGTTTTGTGCTTGTCCATAACGATTCACATTTTGTTGGTCTTACTAATGTTGAGCTTGGTCTTTAAGACCATGCAGTTATGTAACATGCATCAACCTCAGGACTGGGTCCTTACCAAAATATTTAGGACGACATTTATTTTGGTAATTATTAATTCATGTAAATTTCACTTTCAATATGTAGACAAAAGTTAGCCTGCTTTATTGAAGACCATGTACTCATATGGATAACAAATAACAATTCAATAAAAATAAATATCAGACTGGCCATACATAAAGTTGAACAGTACATGTAGAAGTTTACATAATTTACCCAATTGGCAAAAAATATAAGAAGAAATTCATCTTTGCTCAAATGTAGGCGGTGAAGCTAGGATCTAATCTTTATACGAATTTAAACGAAATTGTGGAGTTAGAATTGAGTTTTGTTTCTAGGCCTCATGAGAGTACACAGGTTTTATGCACACTGTATATACACAATAATCACTGCATTGGTCAAGTACCTATGACTACACCTACAGCAGATGTATTTTTTACTGTACATTTGATCATTAAAAAAAGCTGTGAATCAGACAGAAATCGAAAAAAAATTGTGATATTTTGTTGTCATCTCGCTAATAATCATTTATTACGGTGGTTTGTGCTGTGTTCTAATCAAATCAATTTGAGCAAACGGGCTGGAAGGTAAAGTAGTCTCTCTGATTCGTTTATATCTTTTACAAACTAGTACCATGAATGTTTATTCAATTAAGTGGCTGATGACTACAGTGTGATACATGTATTAGCCCTATTCTTTTAGAAGATTTGCCTTACATTACAGTTTAAATGTAATAAACAACATTATTATTATGCAAAAGCTGTTTGCCAATTACATTTCAATAAATTTGTGTGTTGCCTGTAAAGCCCAAATGTATAGAATATTGCCTGTCTGTATGATGCCATACAAATAACTTGCCCTAAAACCATGTTATGCAACAATAACTTTGTCAAGTAAAGGATTGGGGGGGGGGGGTGTATGAAGCCATTCCCATCTCCTTACAACAGCAGTTTCTAATAGTTAACAGGCAATTTACTTTTTCCTTTGTTTTCTCTGAGCAGAACCTTCTCCCTCTTCATACTGTCCAGACCGCCTTTTGTCTGCTTTCTTGCTTTTCTTCTTCTTTTTCTCCTTGAAAATGATCCTTGTTGGAACTTCCACACCTTCAGTACCCTCCGGTCTTCCGACAGGCTCTAATGCTTTACCGAAGCGTGACACAAAGGCCTTTACAGCTTCCAGTTTGTTTGGGCTCGTCACTTTCGCTGTCAGGTGTCCTGGATTTGCCGTTAGCTCTGGGTAGTTCTTCCTTGTCTGGTCTCCAGCCTCACAAAATACAAGGACCTTTTCCATTATCTTCACGTTGAAATCTATACATTAATAAAACAAATAAAAAGTGAAGACGTACATGTTCGAATTGGTAAACAAGTTTGTTTTATTTTGATAAATGAAGTTCATGAAAAATCTGAATAAGATCTTATTGATGGTTCACAGGCTTGTTTATTTCATAAGTACTTACTGTATGAACACTTGATCAACACCTTTCTAACACTGTATTTGCCTTGTTTGGCTCGTGGGTAGGTAATAGCGAAGGCTGGGTTGCCCTGTTTATCGCTTGCCTGCTGCCTGCCAGAATTCTCATTGAAGTGCAAAGCAGCCAAGTAAATTCTGAAAAAATTAATGTTTCATATTAAAACTATATTTCAAATATTCATGGTAATGCCACATACTTACATCATTGCTATGGTAACTAGCAGCATCAGTGTTTCCTCTCTACTTCAAATCAGTGCTAAGTGAATGTTTCTGTATGACACCAAATTATTTAACGGAAATTGCACAATTTCTTTTGTGCATAATTATTTACAAATTGTGTTGTCACTCGGGAGGTTTTATACATATCATACTTTTACTAACCTGCATAACATTCCTTCATAAGAAAAACCAAACATTTTCGGTGCGTATTGGTTTATGATGGAATGAAACCCTTCCACTGATGATGTTTGCAATAATGGAGAGAGCATTTTCACATCTTTCCTTGTCCATGTGCTGTCCAACATTGCTGCAATTTTCTTGGCTGGTGCAGATCCTGAATATTTTAATATAATAACCATTCATTGAACAAAGTAAAGAAAACATAAATGTAAGAAAACTTGCATCACTTTGTTACTGGCAGAGGAAAGTCACTTTCTCTTTTGTCAAAGGCATCTTCATGAGAAAAAAAAGTCATTTTCAACTGAAATGATTTTAAGGGGTACAAAGGCAATGTCAAAATAGTCGCCATTGCCTCTGTTAAGTGTGAAAAATTCTTAACTCATTTAGATTTTCCTCCGAGGGAAACTGATTTGTGTTAAGTTGAAACTGTCAAATGTAAAGTGTTATACCTGGTGTGAGCCACTGCCTGTCCTCTGCAAGGTCCCCATGTGCGCATTGCGGGAAAAGAAGGTTGTCGTGGTGATGGATGTTGAGGACGTGGTTGACGATGCTCGAAAATTTCGCCAGCATCAGATCACCATCACCATCCACAGTGGATGCTGCAACCCAGTACAAATTGTTTACAATCCCTGGGATCCAATCCCCGATTTCTCCACAACCTGATGTTTTTGCTGCAGCATTGAGCTTCTTCTTAAGGCCTGATCATACAAGGAAAAAATACGTTAAATGGTTACAACTATTAAATAGTTACAACTATGAAAGAAATATTAATTTTGGGGATTGACACCAAGTATATAATTGTTAAGTTTTCTGGTGTTTTTTTTACAATAAGTCAAAGTATTTTAACTCTGCACTATTCTGAAAGACCTCAAAGCCTTTCATTTAGTTATACAACAAATAAATGTGCTTGGAAAATTGTTAACTCACCTTTGGCAACGTGCCACACATCATAGTAGTGGTTGATCCCACGTGGGCGTAGTCTGTCTCGAATGTACTTAGTGAACTGACGGTGGCGGTCCGTTATAATGGTGTTGATCTTCACCTCATTGTCATCTAACCATTTCACAGCTCGAACCAGGCCTTCTTTTTCCATCAGTGGAGATTTGAAATTGCATTCACTTTTCTGCAATAATAATAATAAACAATAAGATAGCGCCCATCCATGACACATGCTCCTGGGTGTTTAATAGTTTAAAACAATAACAATCCATACAGTTTTAAAACTTTAGAGAAATTACAGTTAGAAGGTATTAATAGACAGTACCGGTACACTTTAATTAGTTAAAAACAGTAAGGATAAACACTGTATTGATAACCTGGACATGTTGTATATGTAAAACCTTTCCTCGGTTTAGCTCGACGACACTGTAACACCAATACTTTGCTGAGTGGCCCATCGAGTCTGAACGCGTATCTGTCCCGAGAAATGCTTTTTCACCGCTGGTCCGCATATCGGACAGGATTGAAGCTTGCTCCTGATGCCACACATCTACTATAGCTGGCTGCAGATATCTGAACCAAAAGGATAGACTTGGTTATGTAGAAACTCATTGGTCAGGCATCATGATTTCAGACTATTTAGAAATTGATGTATTAAACTAAATTATTTGTGTTGAGAGTTTTGAAAATCAAACCAATCTGTGAACATGTTTACACAATTTGTGAATACATTGGATTAACATTGTTTACTTTGTTTTGGTACACAAAATATTGCTTATATTATTCTTAATTTTCAAACCCATTGATGAGGGTCAAATACAGTTTACACACATAGTAACTGCATATCAAACAACTATAGTTTTTGGGGGCAGTTTATGTAAGTATGAACTTTATACTAAGAAAGTGTGCTGAATACATGTACATGTATATTGAAGTCATGTGATAAGGTGCAAACTATGCAATGTTTTTAATTGTGGAAATAAAGTTTCAACCAGAATTGCAAATTCAAAAAATATTCAGATCGAATAATTATTAACAACAAGATTAAGAGTACATACCTCTGTTGGTGAATGAAGAATGTCCGGTACGAAATCATGGCCAAGTTTATGGAAGTGAGGGCGTTTATGAACTTATGGATGCTTACTCCGGACATAAGCATGGCTGCAGAGATCATGATGTTGCCAGCTGCAACATTGCCTACTAAAGGCTGGCTTCTCCATGATGTGCTTTTTCGGCAAGCCCTGGACATGCACGTCTGCTTTACTTCAATCATCATCCCTCCATGCGGTCTGCTCACCTTCCTCTTGCAGGGAGCAGCACATGAAGAACAGTATTTAAAAAGTTGAAGGAGGTTGCTGTGGAAGACCAAATACTTCCTTTCTTCTCGAGCACCGACAGCATCTTCGTGCTCTTCATCAGAGCTGTCAAAGTAAAACCAGATTGTTATGTAATTATTAAAAACTTTGTGTTTTCTGCATGACTACTTATTCATTCATGAGATTATTTATTTGTCATTGAATTTATTTTTGGTTTTTCAAGGGAGGGGTTGCAGATGTGAACAAGAACACCAAATACACATGTACATCATACTTTTCCATAAATCTTTCCTCAGATAAATCATCTATTTGCAAATAGTACTACCGGTATATTTCTTTTATCATTTCTATGGCAAAACAAGTTGAGAGTACAATAAAATTTGAAAAGTAACCACGAGAAAATTTTACTTCGTCTACCTTTTAAAAAAAATAATAATAATGTATTTTGGCAACTGGAGTGAAATGCATTCTTCACAAAGCAACTTAAGTTTCATATCTTTAAAACAAGTACATGTATTGAATTTCTAAAACTGACCTGCAGTCTGAGTCCGTGGTAGGAGGACTAGATACAGTGTAGCTGCTGCTGCTGGATGACTGGTGCTCTTCATCATCGCTGCTTGACAGTGTTTCTGCAGCTGGTTCCTCCTTCCTCTCAATCACCACAGCAGATTGCTTTGGTGCAACGATCAGCTCACACTATCCCTCTTGAACATTTTGTAACTGGTACTGCTTGAATACCTGTTTTAGATGATAAGGAGTGTTGACATGAAAACAAAGTTCACACAATTCATGAAGGTGTGTAAATCAAATTTTGTGCTGTGAAGTTATGACAAGATTTAAAATTTACTGATATGAACAGTTCTACAACATACCTTTGTGTCGAACGGCAAATCTCTTTGGATTTGTCTGTGTCCTTTTGGAGCGTACAGAAATGTGAGTCATTCCGCTCATAATTGGAAAATAGTTGTCCTTTACAACGTTCAACTGGATGCTCAGTTTTGAGTAGAGTTTCTTTGTCTCTGAGACATCTGTTTCCTAAATAGTAGTGTGGCGGGCACCGACCGTTATCCAGTCTGTGCTTATTAACTCGGACCCTTTCTCTTGCTAGCTCAAGTTAAAGTCACTAAGCGGACTTAAGGCTGAGTGGCGAGATTCGTTTGGGAGGAAGTATACCGCCCGATTATAAAAGATTGTAAACCTCTCTGTCAGAGTACACACAATTCCCTAAAATAATCACACAGATAGGACACAGTTTAACAGTGACCTTGACCTCAAAAGTAATTTATTGTCATTCACCTTCAACTCCAGAAGTTGGGCAAAATAACTAGTCTGTAAGCACTTAGAATATGAGACCCCAAATTATCTACAAGTCATGTAAACAACTACTACTACACCTAGCAATACTCAATACCAGTAAGAGGCAACACATACACAGAGCACCACGCCGCAGTTGCACGCCTAGCCCAGCGCAACCCAGCTACCTTAGGCCTTGAGCACACAGCTCGGTCCCGGCAACAACACACGACCCGCTCCGCTACACAGCCCTCTCGGAATACAGTAGTTGTCTGCCTCGCATACAGCGACGGCAACCATCGGGTCGTTGCACTTAACCCAGTTCAACTACACTGCAGTACAGCTAGCTCCGGCTGATCGTCTTGTGTATTTATCACGACGATCGCCTGCACGCGCACAGCCTTAAACAACGCTGCCTAAAATGCACAAATTGATGAACAACTCTCAAATACTTACTGAATATGCTGCACAGAATTTCTGGAACAAGTCCCTCTACTAGTACAGTACTACTCTGCAAAACCCAAAACAGCAGCTTTTATCACGCTTTCCTGAAAGCCATGTGCACGCCCAACAGCGCACAATATCTTACATAAACTTAACTAACTTCTTTAAAGTTACGGGCAACTAGCCCAACTGAACTACAACTACCGCACAAATCAGAGTTCACCTGACTTCTCGTGGCGGGAACTTGCACCTTGCACCAACCCTATTGGTGCAAGCCAAACACATGACCAATGACGTCGTTCACACATCACGTGCGATGTCACATGACTAAACAAACTCATGCAATTCCATCACAAAGGCCCGAGCTTGGCCGAGTATGACCCCATACTCTTAGCCATACCTTAAAACAAAATGGAATGCATGAAACTTCACACAATTTTAAAATACAATATAACACATCAGAGAACACCTTTAAGCTAATTACGTATGCACAGAAATTCTCCCAGAAAACTTCACCTAAATCTGCTCATTAAATATGCTCAAGTTTGACTCAATGGAAATTTCCACACGAAAATATTTGCTCATTACGGATGCGCAAAGTTTCTAACATGACCAGGACTTTACACTTTATACAATAAGAAATGGACTTACTTGATTTTACACAGAATACAAAAATATGTGATCTTAGGCTGATTACACTGGCATAGATTCGTTCTTTATACAAAATCAAACTTTTCGTCTAAAATTACACATTTACACACTGATTCAAAAGTTAACCTGAGATTTTCTTACACAATGATCAAATGGACTTTGATTTATACATGGCAAAGGTCAAGGCACTAGGTTACATAAATAACACTTATGGATATAAAAAATAAATATAGAAAAATATATGATGTACTTAAACCTGTAAATGCTGGTAAAAAAGGATAAGATACCTTATGAACTGTGGCAAGAAACTAATGGCAAGGGAATCCGACTAGCTTGCCATCCTCATCAACCTGTACTTGATGGTAGTGTTGGGTGTGCAACTCCTCTCTCTTGATTACCCGGCCATCTAGGATGTACTCCGCGTTGATGTGTCGCTTCACTATTGCAAATCTCGTCTTCTTCGGCAGTCGGGCAGCCATGCCTTCCTCTGGAACCAACAGGGTAGGGGGTTGGTCAAGGGTTGGTGCCACGGAGGAGGCAGACGATGAAGTGGAGGATGAGGCTGCAACTGCAGCCTCCCTCATCCGCTCTAACATAGCCCGTGGTTTCCCACCTGTTCCCCGGGCAGGGCCGACGACTTTTGGGATCGGGGCGGTTGGTCTCAGTTGCTCTTCTGTCTGAGTAGATGGGGCAACTGCGGGGGGCCAGGCCGTGTCCTGTAGCTCTGCCATCGGGGTTGGCGACAGAGATAACACAGCCACATCCTCCTGCTGAGGTATCTCAACATTCTCTGAAGGGGGGTCCCCAGCCGACTCTACCTCCACTCTGGCCACTGACGGTTCCCCCGTCTGCAGTGCATCGCTGGCTCTTCGGTTAGCCTCAGGGTGAGCCTCTCTGAGGTGGCTGATGATGGTCCCAAGTTGACCAGCTTTGAATGAGCAATACTCACAGGACATAGTTCTCTCTCCATGCTGTGCCTCAATGTGCTGCCACAGGCCCTGTCTGTGGGTGTAGGAGTTCATGCACTGTCTGCATCTGTAACGCCGAGGTTTGGCGACCACCTTGCCAGCTCCTTTCGGCATCTTGATCTCAGCTTGATAAACTAGAAAGAACAGAGAGCAAAAGAGGGGTCATTACTCTACTGCAACCAATCTCACAACAACTCTCCCAAACAAACCACTTTGTACAACAACTTCAGGGGGGGGTGAGAACCTTCACCCTTCCCTTCAAACTTAATTATTATTGTTTTTACAATGTACTGTGACTTTAGTGCAAATACATAGGGGGACTTTCATCCTTCCCTCTCAAAACACTAAATATTTACAACGATTGGCCTAACGATATCTCAGAGGCAACCTGTGTGTTCGCCTCGGGTTACGCCTGGCAAGTGTCTTCTCTTTTTCTACTGGCAGATTACCCTCCATGTCTCCACCCAGTCCTTCTGCACCGGAGGCAGGGACCAACTCATTGTTGCTAGGGACAACCTCCTCTGGGGAGCTCTCTACCTCCAGAACCTCCTCCTGTGAGGGTGTAACCTCTTCGATGAGGGGGCTTTCTGTCACCTCCTCACGAGGGGCAGTCACCTCTCCAGCAAGGGGGCTTTCTGTCACCACCTCACTGGATGGACTGTCCCAAGGTTCAATTTCCTCCCCAACATACGGCTTCAACCTGTCCACATGGACAACTTTGAGCTTGCCTCCCTTCCTCAACTGGATGCGAACCACTACATCAGATAATTTCTTAACCACGAGCCAAGGTCCTTCCCACCGCAATTGCAGTTTGGGGGACAAATGCTTTTTCTTGGCCGGGTTGAACAACCACACAAATTGTCCCTCTCTCAGACCATGCTCTGATGCACGCCTATCATAGTTCTTCTTCTGCCTCTTGGCACTCTTGCCGAGACACTCCTCTGCCCTACCATGTGCCAGTTGCATGTTACCCCTCAACCTTTCGGCAAAATCGGTGTTGGTGTCTTCCTGGGTTTCGGGACACCCTGCCACCAAATCTACCGGAAGATAAACCTCGCGGCCAAACATCATCATGTTTGGCGACTCTCCAGTCGATTCCTGAGGAGTACATCGATACGCAAAGGTGGCACAGGGAAGGAACTCATCCCAGTCCTTCTGTCTCTTCTTTGGGTCGATCATGACTGACACCATGTTGATTAGAGTCTTATTAAACCTTTCAACCATGCCATCCGATTTTGGGTTATAGGCGGTCGTTCGGGTTTTCGTGATTCCAAGGAGCCGGCACATCTCACTAAACACCTCAGATTCAAAATTCCGGCCCTGATCAGAATGAAGTTCTTGGGGCACCCCAAATCTACAAACAAACTCGTTCACCAGTTTCAGGGCAACCGTACCTGCAGTGGAGTCAGGAAGCGGATATGCCTCCATCCACTTAGTGCAATAGTCACCCACCACCATAATCCACAGGTGGCCACTGTCCGTCCTGGGCAGTGGCCCGAGCAAGTCTATTGCTACCCGTTCCAGAGGAACGCCAACCCGATACTGTTGTAAAGGGGCAACCCTTCTCTTTGCAGCAGACTTCCTCCTGGCACAGAGGTCACAAACTCTCAAACATGACCGAACATCCGCAGACATTCCTGGCCAGAAATACCTGTATTTCACCTTGGCGAGTGTCTTATTAACACCTAAGTGTCCACTGAGTTGCCCACCATGCAACTCACTGAGGATACTCTTTCTGAACTTCTGTGGCAAGACCAGGAGCCATCTTACCGACTTCCCATCATCCGCCTCCCATCGCTTGTAGAGAAGCCCCTCCTTAACCTCTAGTTGATCCCATTGGGACCAATAGGTCTTGGATGCTACTGAGGAGTGGGACTGCGTCTTCCACTCTGGACGACCACTACCATCCTCTTTGGACTTGAGGACCCAACTCATTGTCCCATCTCCCAGCTGTGCCTCCCGCAAAGCTTCCTTCGAAATGATAGGTCTGGCCTCCAGACCCCTTACGATCAACTCCTCACCCTTAGGTTTTACCCCGGGTGTCTCATCACTTGGCTGCTCGTTATTGGTCATTTCTTCTCGGCCGCACTGTTTACACTGCCTCCGCGACAACCCATCAGCGTTGCCATGCTTTCTACCGGGCCTATGCTCCACCGTCAAGTCATACTGTGAGATGACTTCAATCCATCGAGCCAGCTGACCCTCCGGGTTCTTAAAATTAAGGACCCACCGCAATGCAGCATGGTCAGTTCTTACTTTGACCTTCTGACCATACAAATACTGTTTAAAGTATTTCAAATACATGACCACAGCCAACAACTCACGTCGAGTCACGCAATAGTTGTGCTCAGGTCTACTGAGCTTGCGACTTGCGTAAGCCAGGACTCTTTCCTCACCATCTTGGACCTGTGATAGTACCGCCCCGATGCCCTCTCCACTGGCATCGGTGTCCAAGACAAAATCTCCCTCTGGATTGGGGTATGATAAGATTGGGGCAGACTGCAGTCTGTCCTTCAACTCATCAAATGCCCCTTGGCAAGACTCCGTCCATGCAAACTCCCTTGATTTCTCAGTCAAGGCATGCAACGGACTGGCAATTTCTGCAAACCTACGAATGAACTTCCGGTAGTAAGAGGCGAGGCCCAAAAAGCTTCTCACATCTCTTACACACTTCGGAGTTGGCCATTCGGCTACAGCTTTCACCTTCTCCGGGTCCGTCGCTACCCCCTCTGATGACACAATGTGCCCCAGATAAGCCACTGACTTTTGAAACAAGTGACACTTGCTGGGCTTCAATTTGAGTCTTGCGTGTCTCAATCTGTCCAAAACAACTCTCAGACGATGTAGAGTTTCCGTTACTGTTCGACCAAAGACAATTACATCGTCTAAGTAAACCAACAAGATGTCCCACTGCAACCCAGCCATGACCTTCTCCATGAGCCGTTCAAACGTTGCTGGGGCATTGCATAACCCAAAGGGCATACACTTCCACCTGTACAAACCATTCCTTACTACAAATGTTGATTTTTGGCTGGCGTCCTCATCCAGAGCAACTTGCCAATACCCTGATGCCAAGTCAAGTGTCGTAAACCACCTAGCCCCATTCAGAGCGTCAAAAGTTTCATCAATACGTGGCACAGGATATGCATCTTTGATGGTGGCTGCGTTCAATTTTCTGTAATCCACATAGAAACGCTGCGTCCCATCCTTTTTCCGAACCAAAACAACATTTGCAGCCCACGGACTGTCTGAGGGCTCAATAACACCTCTCTTCTCGAGATCGGCCACCTGTCGCTGGATTTCTTGCTGGTTGCAGTAGGGGTGCCTCCTTGGCCGTTCTTTGACTGGCCTGGCACTTCCCGTCTTTATTTGGTGTTCAACAATATTGGTTTTGCCAATATCATGTTCTCCCCTTGAGAACACGTCCTGATAGTCATGCAAGCACTTCTGAACCTCACTGTGGTACTTAGTCTCAAGGTTGGCCGTACCCCTCTCATATAAGTCGTGCAAGTGTACAGGGAGAGTATTCACTGCACTCGGTGGAGATTCTAATTCTCCATACCCTGAGTCGGTCTCAACTGCGGAGAGGGTTCCCACAGTGGTCCCCTCACGGGCCACCTTCTCTCCCCTCCCAGGGTTGAACACCCTTAATGGAATAACTTCCGACTCGCCATCTACCAAGGACCGGGCCAGCACCAAGCCCTTCTGTGCCAACTCACCGCCACCCTCAATTGGTTCAACCATGGCTGGACCCACCAAAGCAGCCTTCCTTCGAGCAATAATGCCCGGGACAACAGCCTCATGGCCTGATGGAATCACTGTAGTTCTTGAAACTACCACACGCCCAATGAAGGATTCACCAGCCCTGCCAGTGCATTTTATTCGCTCACCATTGAGCCTCCATTCCTTCAACTGGAAATCTAGTGTTCCACCAGTGGGCAGTAGAAAGTCCATCCCCAGGATGCCTGGGTATTTCATTTCTGTGAAAATCGCCTTCACCATGTGCGTTGTCCTTCCAACTTGCACTTCCACAGCTGCCTTCCCCAGTGTGGGAATACGACTACCATCAACCTGTCTTACAACCACACCATCCGTCTCCAAGATGGGTCTTTGCTCCTTAGGTATTTCGTAAAAGATTGAACTACTTATCAATGTGTCGGTGGACCCCGTATCGATTAAAAACCAACACTTGGTAGCCCTTACCGACCCTTCCACAAACATACCCATGCGGGGAGTAACACCTGGTTCGGGCAGAGTAACTTCTCTTTGCCCATCTCCATGCTTAAACTTCTTCTCCTCTATGTCGTTGTTGTCATGTTGTCGTTTGGACCCTCTCGTACATTCAGCCTGACTGGGGATCCTGCAGGAGGCTGATCGGCGTTTCCCGACATCTGATTCTTCTGTTTTCGGGGCCTTTTGCACTCACGTGCGAAATGTCCCTCCAACCCACAACTATAGCACCTCCGGTGACCAGCTGGACCTGATGAGGACTTGTGCACTTGCTTTGTGGGCACTTCCCTTTGTTGAACTGACTCACGGGCCTTCTGACCTGACAAGTTTTTACAAAACTCCGCCAAAGATTTTAAGCTCTGAGCCTGCTCACTGAGATGGGCCTCTAATGAACCAAGCCTCATCTCCACACTAGAGTCCAAAGCCCTCGCTAATTTAGCGGGCTTTCGGTCCACCAACCTTTGAACTTCCACACTCTCAAAATTAGCAGTTTCTAAGGCTGCTTGGATGGCCTCGTCCAAGTTCTTTGGACGGGCTCTATTTATGCCCTCCCGTATCGAATGGCTATCCACTGCATCTACAAAGTGATTTCTAGCCAACCGGTCACGTGCATCTTCCTGAATTTCAGGGTATGCCCGTGCCGTCAACTCATAGATCGCCTGACCCAGTTCCTGCAGTGACTCCTTTGGACCTTGCCGCCTATGTCTCAATTCGACTAGGTAGTTCTCACTCTGCCTACCTGACCCGAAACGTCTCTCCAATAGTTTGACAAGTGCACTATAAGTGTACTTTTGTCCCGATTCGCCCAACATTCGGAGAGCGTTCCCCTGCAAGCCTGCAGTCAAATACTTTGCAGCTTGCTCATCAGTCCAACCATTCACCTCACGACACGATTCAAAATGGCGGTAATACTCCTTCCAGAGAACCTTGCCATTATACCGATCAGGGACTATGTTTGGGCGACGATTTTTTAGTCCCTCCAAAAGGTCCTTCTGATCTGTGTCGTCCTTCACATCCGGGACTTCACTCTTCAGTGGCTGAGGCCTTACTGAAGTGTGGTCCTTCACAGCCAAACTGCTGCTTTGTGTTACTTCCACTGGGTGGGTAGCACAGCTTAGCAGTTCGCTGCTAAATTTCTTCGGAGCCATTTCCCCTTCTTCTAAAAATGGGTTTCGGCTTCGTGAACTGTGTTCGGCGACACTTTGTCCTGACAAGAACAGTGCCAATTCGTCAACTGGAGTGTGCGTGGGGGGGGTCCTTGGCGATGGGGGTTAACTCAGTTGGGGAAAATTGCGCCGCACTTCCGCCCCGCAGAGGTGTACTTCCCACAATGCCAACCCTCCCCGACATGGGATCCATTTCTGGTTCCTTCATGTCCACACTCCACAAGTCAACCGGTGGACAAGAGGCATACCCTGCTGTCTCTTTCATCACCAGTAATTCCACCTCAGAATCTACACTCTTCCTCACACGCCTTCCTTCATGAGGCATGTGTTCCTTCGGCATCCCGTTCATGGACACCTCCAATTTCTTCGCAACAAGTTCTTTCTCCAGTTGCAGAATTTGGTAATCCATGCGGAGCTTCTGTAACTCAGACTCTGTACCCGTAGGGTCCAAGGTAACCCTTGACCCTACACTCATACTGCTGTCTCTATCTCAGCAGTACCCCGTGTGGATGACAACCAACGAGTACCACGTCTCTGTTGTTGGATTTTACTCCACACACAATAAATTTCCACAGCCAAAATCACCAGAATTAAAACAACAACAACCAAAATTACCAAGAGTATGTATACGCCAAGACAATTTTGCATTACCACACTCTTCACTTGTGTATCTCTGCCTTTCCCTATAGAGGGAGGCTAAATCTTTAACAGAGAGTTCACTTAATCAATTATAATAATCCCACTTCTGACACCATTTGTGGCGGGCACCGACCGTTATCCAGTCTGTGCTTATTAACTCGGACCCTTTCTCTTGCTAGCTCAAGTTAAAGTCACTAAGCGGACTTAAGGCTGAGTGGCGAGATTCGTTTGGGAGGAAGTATACCGCCCGATTATAAAAGATTGTAAACCTCTCTGTCAGAGTACACACAATTCCCTAAAATAATCACACAGATAGGACACAGTTTAACAGTGACCTTGACCTCAAAAGTAATTTATTGTCATTCACCTTCAACTCCAGAAGTTGGGCAAAATAACTAGTCTGTAAGCACTTAGAATATGAGACCCCAAATTATCTACAAGTCATGTAAACAACTACTACTACACCTAGCAATACTCAATACCAGTAAGAGGCAACACATACACAGAGCACCACGCCGCAGTTGCACGCCTAGCCCAGCGCAACCCAGCTACCTTAGGCCTTGAGCACACAGCTCGGTCCCGGCAACAACACACGACCCGCTCCGCTACACAGCCCTCTCGGAATACAGTAGTTGTCTGCCTCGCATACAGCGACGGCAACCATCGGGTCGTTGCACTTAACCCAGTTCAACTACACTGCAGTACAGCTAGCTCCGGCTGATCGTCTTGTGTATTTATCACGACGATCGCCTGCACGCGCACAGCCTTAAACAACGCTGCCTAAAATGCACAAATTGATGAACAACTCTCAAATACTTACTGAATATGCTGCACAGAATTTCTGGAACAAGTCCCTCTACTAGTACAGTACTACTCTGCAAAACCCAAAACAGCAGCTTTTATCACGCTTTCCTGAAAGCCATGTGCACGCCCAACAGCGCACAATATCTTACATAAACTTAACTAACTTCTTTAAAGTTACGGGCAACTAGCCCAACTGAACTACAACTACCGCACAAATCAGAGTTCACCTGACTTCTCGTGGCGGGAACTTGCACCTTGCACCAACCCTATTGGTGCAAGCCAAACACATGACCAATGACGTCGTTCACACATCACGTGCGATGTCACATGACTAAACAAACTCATGCAATTCCATCACAGTAGTATAAAAGAAGCAACTTTTAAATGAAATATAAAACAGGAAAAAACACTCGACCAGGCAAAGTTAAAAGTAAATAACAAACGGCTAAAATTAAATACACTTAAACAAAATGATACAGCTGAAACAATGACAGAAAATAACACATGCTTATTAATATTATTGCAATTAAAATATTATAAACTGCACATATGTAGTATATTCACAGAAAGTCGAAGAATTCAGCGAAGTGATTGTGAGTACGCGAATTGATTCATTCACATTTTATTAATGAAAAATTGAAATGGTACTATCATTCATGTGTCTTGTGGTGAAACATTGAATGATGTACTGTTGAGTGTATTTAACTTTACAAATCTACATCAACAAGCATCTGGTTATGAATGAGGGAAACTGTAATGTATAAGCGAAATGGTTACGAATCAGCAAAAGTATTTAGAATGAGCGAAGTGATTCTATTGATATACATGGCTCTGCTTACCATAAGGGAAGAATCGGCGCTTAGGGATGCAGGGAATTCTGCGCTTACGTTAAGTGTATTTTACAGCTTAGCAGGGAACGTTTGCTTGAGCGTGTGCATATCCTCAACGCTAATTTGCATTCTTAAAGCTTTAAAGCTAGCACAGATATTTGGCGCTAGCACAGTAAGCGGAGAAAGGTGATCGTCAGCGCAGAATTTTGCGGATAAACTGGGCCCTATATACGTTGGGTTTACTTTGCCTTATAAATACGTCAGCTCGGTTCATACTTCCTGCTAATGCGAATGCGATGAATTTTGACGTCACAAATTCGCAACAAATAATTTGCTTCAGTTGACTTGTGCTCAACTCCTGCAAAACTTTTGCTGCGAAAACAGCACCTTGACTTGAAAATTTGATTCGCATTCGCAGGAAGTATGAACCGTGCTCTATCTGTTTGGTGAACCAGTTGTGTCGCTTACTGCTATTCACAACAACATAATTAATATTGTGCTTGCGGCACAAATTGCCACAATGCATCTTGAGAATCAAAAATTCGTCGCGACAAGTGCCATAGTTGGGTTTGAGGTGCGAATAGTCGAGTAGTAAATTTCCCTAGTCACCCAGGCCTACCATGAAGGGAACTTGCTTCACATGAAAAATCCTGTGCAAATAGGTCCAATGTCATGGCTCTGCTCTGGAAGCAAAGATCCAGCGCTTGAATTCTGCGCTTACGTAAAGCGTATTACAAAGCTTAGCAGGGATTTCTTTTGCTTGTGTGCTTCTAAGCTAGCACATTTTATTCCGCGCTTGCACAGTAAGCGGATAATGGTGATCGTAAGCGCAGTTTGGTGGTAATCAGAGTCATGAAATTTGGCCCTGTTCTTTGTAAGTGGGTTTGGTTAGGCCTACACTTCAAACTTGTGAAATTTCTTGTTGTGTACAAATTAATCTTGTGAAACTGGCCCAATTTCATGACTCTGTTTCACCGTAAGCAAAGAATTGACACTTCAGAAGCGCGTAAATTGTGCGCTTACATAAAGCATATTTCACAGCTTAGCAGGGATATTTTTGCTTGTGCGCGGGGAAACTTATCATATGTATTCTTTGCTTTGAAGCCTGCGCAGATATTTCAGCGCTTGCACAGTAAGCGGAGAATGGTGATTGTATGCGCAGTTTGGTAGAAAGCAGAGCCATAGTAAAGCTGATGGCCCATGTTCTAAAGTGGGTTTAGTTTGCTTCACTAATTTGGTAAATTCCTTGTTGATAGGGGGCCTATATGAGGGGAAGTTATAGCTTGACAAGTTAAATCTTGCATATTGAATTGAAATGTCTCCTAAGAGAGCCCCCTATCGTCAGGAGTAGGAAAGGTATGTACAATTACAAAATTATGAGAGTTGTAAATACAATTTGTGTTTTTAAACACGTAATATTTCACTAAGAGTTATTCCAGTCCATCAAAACTAATCAAGGTACAACTTATTTACAAGATAATTAACGACTAAATGAGAAATCGGATACAATGGCTAGCTGGCAAATTGTGCCGTGATTGCGCAATTACGGCTACGTGTAAGACTGCCTTGAAATTGGAATCCTAATTTCGTTTGAAGGCATTGGATTGGGTTAAGTTGCATACCATAATTAAAATCTTGGCGTAATGGGTACAACGTAGTACTTCATAAACTGGATGCAGTCACTTTCATGGCATTGCTACACCGTTATTGCAATGCAGTGTTGACCTTTATGGGTGGGTGAGGACTTACTTGACGGGAGTCTACGACGTTGTTGTGAAGTAGGCATCTTTTTATTTGTTTTCTAACCGCGTTCAGGACCCATTACTTTGTACATGTACAAAGTAATAACCCATTGGATTTGTACACAACCAATAGACCTACATTAGATTCTTACGAAGGTTTATGGTTTTCGTTAAAACGAACGTACGTTTTAATAGGGTTTTTGTAAAAGGCACTGCATTGGGATAAGTTACAAACCATCGTGTACCTTATCAAATTTATTGGTATGAAAACACATTTTTTTACTTTGACGTCATCAGGTGTCAAATTACGGTAATTGAAAGCCTTAATGAGTTTTTCTTTGCAGCACCATATCTCAAGAAGTATACGGCCGATTTCAAATCTTTTTTCAGTAATAGACTCCTTAGGCATAGGAGATTAGCCTTGGATAGCCCTGACCTAGAGTTGACCTTTACTTCCGGGTCAACCGGAAGTGGGACCATTTCTCAAGAGTTACACAACCGATTTTAATTTTTTCTTCAGTTATAGACTCCTTAGGCATTAATTTTTTTTTGAAAAACCGTGACCCCATGTTGACCTCTTCTTTTGGGTCAACCGGAAGTGGGACCATTTCTCGAGAACTACACAACCGATTTTCAAACTTTTTCAGTTATAGACTCCTTGGGCTTTAAAGATTAGTTTTAAATAACTTTGACCCCATGTTGACTTTTACTTCGGGGTCAACCGGAAGTGGAACCATATTTCAAAAAGTACACAGCCAATGTTCAAACTTGTTTTTCAGTTATAGACTCCTTAGGCATTATTTTTTTTTGAAAAACCGTGACCCCATATTGACCTCTTCTTTTGGGTCAACCGGAAGTGGGACCATTTCTCGAGAACTACACAACTGATTTTCAAACTTTTTTCATTTTTAGACTCCCTAGGCATTAAATATTAACTTTGAAAAACCGTGACCCCATGTTGACCTCTACTTCTGGGTCAACCGGAAGTGGGACCATATCTCAAAATCTACACAACCGATTTTCAAACTTTTTCAGTTATAGACTCCTTGGACATTGCAGATTAGCCTTTGGTAGCCCTGATCCCATGTTGACCTTTACTTACGGGTCAACCAGAAGTGGGACCATATATCAAGAGCTACACAACATTTTTCAAACCTTTTTTTCAGTTATAGATTTCTTGGGCAATGAAGCACATAATCCAGGCAAAACAACACGGAACAGCTTCATATTGTTCACAAACACCTACTGTCTAGTTTTTGTTATTATTAGCTGTTCCGAACTTTCAGTCGGAACAGCTATTGTTTTTGTCGAGATTTTTATTATTTTTATTAGCTGTTCCGAACTTTCAGTCGGAACAGCTATTGTTTTCGTCAAGATTTTTATTATTTTTATTATTATTATTATTATTATTATTCTTTGTTTCCACCCCAAATCCCATAGCATTTGTACACGTTTTTTCTTTAAGCCTAATATCCTAGAGCGTAAATAGGAAAGAGTTGAATCATATATCAAATTGAAGCTTAGAACATAAACTTGACTCTTAACCCTAGATGAAGCCATCAGGCACTTTTTAGGTGTCCGTTTTTAATTAAAAAGTAATTACTCGGCCATTTTATTTTATTTGTTTTTAAAAAATTTAAGGTTCCTCAACTACACCTAGCCAAATAGCATGCCAATTGTCTTGTTACCATCGGGGTTGATTTCACACCCCAAAAAATCCACCAATGACCAATTTTCCCGGTATTCCCTTGAGAAATGTAAGAAATGTAAGAAATTATGATGTTTTTGCTGACTCATCAAACACGAGGGTTTCATTCAAACAAATGGCTTAGAGACACATGTGGGCTGATCTCAATGGAAATTTTGCTTGAATTTATTTTATTTAGTCACAAGGGTCTATATCCAATAGTTTGGGCGATTTAAACATGATTGTGTTCTCAAAAAACACGTATTACACGCAAAATATAAAACAAACACTTGAAAAGTACCTGATGGCATAAGTGTGTGATTTTTTTTTGATGGTGTCACGCAGGGTTAATGTAAAAAATATTAAAATTCTTAATTAATTAGCCACTTTACAGCGATGTGAATATTTAATTAGCCAATCTTTGCAGCACCATATCTCAAAAAGTATACCCCCGATCGTCAAAGTTGTTTCAGTTTTAGACTTCTGGGATACTGTAGATGTGCTTTCCGGCCTAAAATGTGGAACGACGTCACAATTACGTCATTTATTGCGCATTTTCGCAAGTGTACAAAACACATGGGATGCTTTTTAAACAATTGAGGGCGCTATACCAGTTTAACGGTGCTCTTGTTTGCTTTCTTGAAACTCGATCAAGTCGTAAACCCATTATGACCCGTTTGTTGCGTTTTTTGTATGTAGAGTATATTATAAAGAGTCATTCCTGCGCCGACTAGCTCAAGTCTAGAAGAATTTTTCTTGCTCTCAGCGCAGAGCGACGTGTCCGCTCAGATCTTGTTATTCAGCGTGAACGTTGAAAATCGAACGCCGTGTATTGAGACGATGTTGCCCGCGTGTCAGACTTGTCTGCGCTTGGGTCCCGTTCACCGGAAAACGATCTTTTAGGTTTCTTATGCAAAGGCACAACTTGAAGCTGAATCGTGAAGGAAACAAGGCTTCCCATTCGCCTGAAACCACGTTTTTAAGGTTCTTGTGCGAATGCATTACTTCGGGAAATTACTATGTTGTGGGTTGCAATGAGGCTCGAATTGTAGCTGAATGGGGAAAGGTGTAGAAAAGAAAAAATACATTTTTCATGGGTGTGCATGAAGAGCCAAAATGAACAATAAAGTCATATCCAATATTTACTATTTTAGCCCAACAAAAACATTCAGTATTAAAAAGACACAACAAACGTTAGTACAATAGCATAGACCAAAATTAAAATCGTCTACCCAAAATTATTATGTGCTATTAAAGAGCAATTGTGGCATGCACTGAGATGTTATCAGCGGAAAGCAGGCGTAGTAACAGATTAATGATTCGTTTTGAATTAATAATTCGTTTCGAATTCATAATTATTTGATAAGAGTGGCAGTTCGTGTTACGTACTAACTTATTAACTTATACCGCATTTAATATTTTATCGCAACAAAAGTTACATACACAATATTAAAAAGTTTTTGTTTTTTTTGCAATTATGATTTTAATACAATAGCATAGACCAATCTTTACTTAATAACTTGTGAGACCTGTGGTGTGACTGCTTTACGTACTAAATTGTGAAACCTTTTCCATGATATACAGTCTTGTGTGGTTTGCGTACTAACTTGTGAGACCTGGACCCAATTTCATGACTCTGCTTACCGTAAGCAAAGAGTCAACGCTTACGGAAGCAGATAATTTGGTGCTTACGTCAAGCCTATTTCAGGGGTCAGCAGAGAATTTTGGCTTGTGCACCTGTGTACTTCACGTAACTAGGCATTCTTCGCTTACACAAATAGCGCAAAAAATCGTTGCTTGCAAAATAGGCGGAGAATGGGTGACTGTAAGCATGGATTTCGGCAGTAACCAGAGCCATGAAATTGGGCTCATTCCTTTAAATGAGGGATAGTTCACTTTAAACGCTAAGTTGTGAGACCCAGGCCCAAATACATGGCTCTGCTTACCAAAAGAAAACGTAAACGTTTAACCGGTTGATCGGTTGGTTAACCGTGTAACCGTCACAGGCTTAGTATACATGCTAACTTGTGAGACATGTTCCTCAATAACAAAATTTCGAGTAAAAAAACCTTAACACAACTGCGCTTGTGATAAAAAACATTGCCTCTTCAGTGCAACATTGGCTGTGCACAATCACCCTGCAAAATAAATGAGCATCTGCAATCGAATAGTGGAACGCCCTCTAGCGTTCAATGTTTCTTGCTTTTATTACCTCAAGCACAGTTTTCATATAACAAAGACTACGAGCCTGATTGGAAACGATAATTATGTGCATTTCATGTTCTTTTCAGTTATAGACCCATTGAGCATTGAAGATTGAACTTGGGTTACCGTGACCCCATGTTAACCTTTACTTCCGGGTCAACCGGAAGTGGGAACATATCTCAAGAACTACACAACCGATTTTCTTTCTTTTTTTCAGTTTTAGACCCCTTGTGCATTGAAGATTGAACTTGAGTTTAATCAAAGCACAACAAAACGGAACAGCTTTGTGTTTGTTTCGAACACCTCAATGTCTAGTTATTATTATTCTTTGTTTCCATCCTTAATTCCACAGCATTTGTACACGTTTTTTCTTTAAGCCTAATATACTAGAGCGTAAATAGGAAAGAGTTGAATCATATATCAAATTGAAGCTTAGAACATAAACTTGACTCTTAGAGTAAAAAATATTAAAACTCTTAATTAATTAGCCTCTTTACAGCGAGGTGAATATTTAATTAGCCAATCTTTGCAGCACCATATCTCAAAAAGTATACCCCCGATCGTCAAACTTGTTTCAGTTTTAGACTTCTGAGATACTGTAGATGTGCTTTCCGGCCTAAAATGTGGAACGACGTCACAATTACGTCATTTATTGCGCATTTTCGCCCGTGTACAAAACACATGGAGATGCTTTTAAGCGATTGAGGGCGCTATACCAGTTTAACGGTGCTCTTGCTTGCTTTTTTGAAACTCAATTAAGTCGTAAACCCAAATGACCCTGTTACTGCATTTTTTGTATGTAGAGCATATTATAAAGAGTCATTCCTGCGCCGACTGACACAAGTCTACGTTCATTCACAAGAATCAAGAAGAATGTTTCTTGCTCTCAGTGCAGAGCATCGTGTCCGCTCAGATCTTGTCGTTGTTTTTAATTCAGCGTGAACGTAGCGTGGGACGATGTTGCCCGCGTGTCAGACTTGTCTGCGCTTGGGTCCCGTTCACCGGAAAAACGATCTTTTAGGTTTCTATGCAAAGGCATTACTTGAAGCTGAATCGTGAAGGAAACAAGGCTACTCATTCGCCTGAAACCACATTTTTAAGGTTTTACTTCGGGAAATCACTATGTAGCAAACAACAAACCTTTTGGGGGTTGCAATAGGGCAAGAATTAGAGCCCAGTGGGGAAATAAGGTATACACAAGTGAAATTACCTTTTCCATGGCTATAGGGTCAGTGTTGGATTTGGGGTCAAAAGCCAAAATTAACAAACTCATATCCCATAAATTATTTACTATTTTAGCCCAAGAACATACTCAGTATGACAACGACAAAAAGTGAGGTTTAATATTTTACTATAGAAAACGGCATACAAGGTAAACAAGGTAAACATTTTCTTTAACAACCATTGTTTACATTTCAAATCTATTTGTATAAACCTAAATACATCAGAACTGAAATGCCATAGAATTGTTACTATTCAAACCGTTTTTCTTTTCTTTTCTTTGTGGACTATACGATACTAATAAAACACTTGCCAAATTATTATTACTATGGTGTTCCTTTTGCTTGCACTGCAGTCAAACAAGCTTCTAGCCTCTGCCTATCAACCAAGTTTCCATTATGAAACATAAGGAGAATCAAAATGTACCTTGACTGAGTTACTCTCCATCATATGGTTTTAGAGCTTTAGTCCTCTCGTAATGATTCATATTAAATAATAGCAATAACTAGTTCTTATGCAGTCCTCTCGTAATGATTCATATTAAATAATAGCAATAACTAGTTCTTATGTAGCGCATTTTACAATAACGTATCAATGTGCTTTGAATGCCCTGGTCATTGGGCCGATAACATTCCTTTAAATCTGTCTTAGCTACCTGGGGGAGTATACAGCCCTGGGTCGCCGTGGCGCACCGAAGGATTTTCAAACACAATATCAACCTCTACCCTCGCAGGTACCCGTTTATACCCCTGGGTGAAGAGAAGCAATTTTAATAGTAAAGCATCTTGCTCAAGGACACAAGTGTCATGACCGGGATTCGAACTCACACCCCGATGCTTAACCACTGGAACTTGAATTTGATGCCCTTTACTGGTGCTATGTCATATTGGACACAAATTCAATGATTACAAAATAGCGCACCTCATTTGGTATGTTCCACATCCTTGAGATGACATAATAATATGTCCTTCCCATTTTTGAAGGAACTTCAATAGCTACCAGTTAGCCTACAGAACAGATTATTGTTATGCTGCTCCTTTTGTTTATATTGTAAATTCTTGATCAAAACTACTCCAACATATCTTTCAAGTTTACTGTCATATTACACTCCTCAATTTTTACTTGTGTTGACATCAGACGTTACACATCTTACATGTTTCCAATGCACGTTTAATAGTATTATTAACTTTGGATGAGTTACACCATAGATACAATGTATACATTCATTCTGCTAGAAGAACTTACTTCCTGACCCTAATTCCAGGAGTTGCTAGGCAGAAAAAAAACCCGAAGCACAATCTTAGTTGCTCTACACCAAAGAGTAGGAAACCAGTTACCAATAATAACACATTTTGGATGGTAACTCATTTCTAGCAACCATACTGTATTTTCTGAGCTTAAAAAGAATCCCAAGGTTCGGGCCTCTGAAGCTAGAATATAAAAAGCATATTACACACACATGCTTATGTTGTAACTTATTTGTTCCGTACTCAATCAATAATGATAGTGTGAAATCATCTGCAAGGGGTTTCTTCCCAAACAATATAAAGGAAATTAACAATTAAGTTTATCAGTAATGACTATAATCAGTAGGGATGTCACAGTAAAATTTCACTATTACAGGCATGATATATAGTCCTTGAAAAGAAGTAGGAACATTTTATTGAGTACAAGGGTTGACCTACATGTACACATGGTGTAGGCTTTAATAGACTTTTCAGGCTATTTAATCACAATTTTCTGATTTTTCTTAAGGGCAATAAATCGGAAATCAGACTAAAGTGGGCCAAATATCATACCAGCAATTATCAGTACGAGTATAACAAGATTTTAATACCTGATGTCAACTGTGTACATGGCAGTGATGCACGAGGAAACTGTGCCTATGAAACAGAAGTCAAGAAATAATTGCACAGAGTAAATTACTTTGTGCAATTATAAATGCACATAAAATGTGCATTATCAAATTCGATCATGCTATATGTAACTTCATTTGTTTTACCATGGTTATAGATTTGATTGACACAAGACAAATAACATGTCATGTAATGTCATGAATGTCCTCAGGGTGAAATACCCCACAGTAGATCAATCACTGTCAACTGTTTATTAAGGGCTATTGCTAACTGAATGTTAGACAAAAATGTTACTTGTACTAAAACTTGAGTGATGCTTTAGTAACTTTGGTACCATTACCTTTAGTTAAACTATACTTTGAAAATTTCCAAATCTAACAACATAGTGTAACAATCAAATGTTTGTGGCGTGGTCATATCAACCTAGGGAGATGATGTAGTCTTTCACCTGATGTGGTCCTACAAACGAGGGAGTTGACGTGGTCTGAAAGATGACGTGGTCTTTCAAATGATGTGGAGATGACGTGGTCTTTCACCTGCACCAGTATGAGTGATGATTATGTTGTCGAATCTTATGTTCGATATGTGCAGCTGCTGCATCGCTCACTGTTAAACATAATTACTGTAAATTTTAGTGTCATGAAATAAATACAATAGTACCAGATAATAAAATAAAAAGTATCTTGTAAAGGAATTATACATTACTGATCAATTTGCACAAGCTCAAATAGTCAGCAATATTGAAAACCTTATACATACCATATAATGCTTGTACATTTAAAAGCAGCATTCTGTTTTAAACTGTCATTCAACAATGCTCATTGTTTGTAATACCATAGAGCTTTTAAATATTAATTCCACTGTAAGGTAAAGCTGTTATAATATGTATGACAAGTTCGAAACATTTCATTCGAGTACTACAAAGATAGATATCATCTGTACACCACCGACACGTACAGAAAATTTGGCATACTTGCACCTGTACATGTCAATGGCTCTCAGACATCTTGGAAAAACACTTACCAAAAATGTGATGTTTGCAACATGTACTACAGTACAAGCAAATGTTCTCCATGGTGACACTCCAACAATGATGCTCAGTTCTACACTCAGCATTATTACTCTATAATCAAATTATAAAGAAAGTTAAAGTTAGCGTCTGGTCCATAACACATACTACATAATTTAAACACCATAATCTCATAGAGCTCTGTACATCAACTGATACTGTTTCAGTCTGTGCTTTGATTTTATGTCATATCACATTGTGCAAATTGATTAAACTAATTCATTCAATCTAACTGCCATGATGGAAAGATTCTGAAGGACTAGGTCCTATAGGCCCAAACAACCACTGCTTATTACAGAATCAAGCATTCTAACCAAGTCCAAACAATTTGGTCTGATGTGATAAAGGACAAGAGGATAATGGAGGGCATAGGTCACACACTTGCCAAACTCCTAAGTCAGTGTGTGTTACAAAATGTATAAAAAAACAATGTTTCAAGTAATTTTTCTGTCAATGACAATCTAAATATAACCCACATTATTTTGTGCAATAATTTTTCCTGGAAAAAAGAATATTAGGTTGAATATGTTTCTGTTTTCTTTCGGAAACTGATTATTTAAAATACATTGTAAACAATCACAAAGTCATCCTATGCTTAAACAGTGGAAAGAGTACTGTGTTTCATTTAAGGCAATACTGCAAACATTAACCAATGTTTTCAATTGAAAAGCACACAATTAGAAAACGTGTTCGTAAGTTTGCAAAATGTTGCAGTGCTGGTATGTGCTACAACTCTTCACTTTTCCTTCAGAAATATCACTTACATTTTAAGAAGACTATGGTGTCACCATACTCAAGCACAGAAGTCATGGAACTCAAGCTTCATTGCAATTCGCTACAACAGTCATTAATGGTATTCCTACATGTGTAGCTCAGTAGAGCCACAATGCCCTCCCATTTCCATGTCATCACACTGCTTCAAGCATACTAGACTCGGTAAGTGGATTCCCAGGTGGACAGAGTCATGATGTCACCCCACTTCAGCACACCAGACTCAGTAAGTGAAGTAGACTCCCAGGTGAGCAGGGTCATGATGTCACCCCACTTAAGCACACCAGACTCAGTAAGTGAAGTAGACTCCCAGGTGAGCAGGGTAATTTCACCCCACTTCAGCACACCAGACTCAGTGAGTGAAGTAGACTCCCAGGTGAGCAAGGTCATGATGTCACCCCACATCAGTACACCAGACTCAGTAAGTGAAGTAGACTCCCAGGTGAGCAGGGTCATGATGTCACCCCACTTCAGTACACCAGACTCAGTAAGTGAAGTAGACTCCCAGGTGAGCAGGGTCATGATGTCACCCCACTTCAGTACACCAGACTCAGTAAGTGAAGTAGACTCCCAGGTGAGCAGGGTCATGATGTCACCCCACTTCAGTACGCCAGACTCAGTAAGTGAAGTAGACTCCCAGGTGAGCAGGGTCATGATGTCACCCCACTTCTGCACACCAGACTCAGTAAGTGAAGTTGTTTTTCCCAAGTTAGCAGAGTCACAATGGCAATCCATTTTGGCACAGAGGACAATATTGGTGACAAAGAAAATTATTTTCGTAGTGATTTTGTGATGATTGCAATTATCATGTTGCTCAAGTGTCAGGGTATTCACCAAAATTTTTACTAAGCAGACTCATTGATGTTTCACATTAACCAAGTTTACTCAATACTTACAGGGCATTGGGTTTTGCTTGAGCAGAAATACAGACTGCTACAAATATTCATTATAGAGCACTTCTTCATATTGGTCTCGTATGATGACACTCTATCATCTGTATATCAATCAAAAATAATAAATAAAATCATTAATTTCATTCACTTTCCTTTAAAAAAGCTCGTCAAACTACATGTTTTCCTTCTGTTTTCCTTCTTTTGTTCTGCTTCTAATGAAAAATGTTGCCGTAAAATAAATTAAAAAACACATACTGACTCTGACTTTTTACCATGTTAACTTCAATGACTCTTACTGATGATTTCTTTTTTGAAGATTTATTGTCAGTGAGCTAATGTAGACTGTTTCATGTCAAGTTTTCACTGTTTTGTTATTCAGCCCTTGTTTTTGAATAACCTTACCAATATGAGACAATCATTGCTTTCACCTATTTATTGTTTCGCTAGCATTGCTTACATGAACACTTTAATTTTGAGTTGTTTTCATTTAACTTAATTTTCGCATTTAATCAATCTTTCTTCAATAAGTTATGTTAGCATTGTCTCAAACTGAACATTTACACTTACAGCCTTCTGATAACTATAATATAATATAATATCTCAATCAGGATATTTTCATTAAAGTCTCCCATTTTTATACATCTGTTGGATACTTTGTGAAGTTCATTCACAAGTACTTTCATATTAGATATGAAGTCTCGAAGCACATATGAAACTGGTCGATAGATAACAACTGTTAATGACACATTGGAAATTATCTGAAATGCAATATACTCAATATTGTGCACTGGCATGGTGAGTCTACTTGTTGCTTTGTTTGTTCTACTGTATACTGCTACACCTCCATGACACTGTTGCTGTAATGCTTCAGTCAGCTGACTGGAATTATCATAGGAAAGACATCTTGGCTGATGGTAGCTTTTGAATGTATCTAACAGTAAGTCATACTGCTGTTGATCTTCAGTCCACGTTTCTGTCAAACAAATGATATCTGATTTCATAATTTCACTGTTACATGACAAGTCCATATAATGTGCTTTCAACCCCTGGACATTATGCATCATAATGTTAATAGTAGCAGGTGTGTTTGTACAGTCCATACCCTGTTTATTAATAAATGATGGCATATTATTCAAACAATCGGCAACATCGTTGTTACAATATATGAATTTCTCATGGAAACCTTCAATGACAAGACCATTCAGTGATGTGACACGACTGAGACTCATAGCTTTGTCTGTTGTCATTCCTTGTACTTTGTGAGCAGTGCATGCCCAACATAACTTCAATGGAAACTGATGGCGGACCCATTTCTTACCAATGCTTTCTTCCTGAATCTCAATGGGTACACTATTGCCGTCATTTGAAGATGATGCAAATTTCTTCCTCAATTTCATTCCAACCTTGTCATTATCAAACCTAACATTGATACATTTCACTTCATCAGATTTATTCTGTAATATTACTAATTGTGATACAATACCAAATACTCCATTAACAAGGCCATCAGATACATCAATGTTTTTAGTCAGCATAACTCTAGCACCAACACCAAGTAACAATGACTGTGGCAAGCTTCCAGACTTCTTCAGTTGTTTTCCTTGTTTAGCTTTCTTAGCATTGTGTGAGTCTGTCTCATAATCCTTTGCTTCAATAAGCACACAATCAGAACACTTTGAATGCAGAATCTTTATATTTTGTTTATCTACTTGTTTGTTACATGGGTATATATGGAGAGCCTCATTCCAGTCTTCACCTGTCTGACGTCCTTTCAAAATCGTTACATCATTGTCCCGTAAGGCCTCATCTTTCTTTCTCACTCTTAGTCTGTTTAGTATCTCTGCAAACCTTCCATCTTCCTTTTGCCTCATTACTTTACTTAGTTCAACTAACTTGAAATTGTCAATCCACAAATCACATGTTACAGTATTGTGATACAAAGGTTTTGCTTTTACCGGAGGTAACTGATAAAAATCTCCAACTGCTAAAACACTGACATTGCCAAAAGGGTTATGATTCCTAGATTGCCTAATCTGTCTTAACCGTCCGTGGTTGTAATACAGTAATTTCTGACCAACCATAGAAGCTTCATCTATAATCAATATCTGCAGCTGACTGAGGTTACTACGAAGTGTACTGATCTTCTCTTCACCAAGTGGTTGATATGGTAGTCTCACATCTGTTGGTATGCTTAATCCACTGTGAATTGTAGTACCGTTTATATTAAATGCGGCCACACCTGTGGGAGCAGTTAGCATAACAGACACATCATCAGGGTTTCTCATCATTGATCCGAGTATTCTTGTTGCTTCATAATCAATGCACTTTACTAGCAGAGATTTTCCAGTACCTGCACCACCAGTAACAACAACTTGAAATGCGTCAGGGTTTTTACCATTAGCCTTGTCTATGTACCATTGTCTAATATTGTAAAATACATGTTTATGTTGGGCATTTGATGACCTCATCATATTTAATGCGTCTGACTTTTCTACTCTGGTTGGGTGAGCTTCAATGTCACAGATTCTCTCTTCCTTCTTATCAGGTTTCAAGTCTGGAATACTCAATTCATCTTCACCTTCATCTATGACAGGCTGCATTTGTTCTTCACATTCATCTCTTTCCTGTTCAGTTTCTGGACTGATTAATGCCCAAGCATCTTCCTGTACACCAAAGTTCTCAAGATGTAGTTCTGCATTCTCTAGTGACTCAAGACCAATTTCAAATCTCCCAACGGTTACTATCCACAATAGTTTTTACAGATTGTAATATCCCAAGTACATTGACAAAGCCATTCTTATAGAAGTCAGAATATGTTTCAAATTTTGGTGGTCTCAAATGTGCATCGACTCGGTATGGGAGAAATAGCTGCAGAATACTGAAATGGATATCTTATGACAGCTGGATCGGTTCTGGAGCGTTTCATTACATGTCCTAAATCATTCTTTAATGCATACACTGATGACTGTCTCTTATCACTAGATACTTTATAATTGTTGTACAGTACTCTGAACAAAATGTAGCCAGACACATTGATTCAAATGTATCAATATCTGGTCTTGCTTTATAACGATAAATTTTGCTAATCATCCACACACTGTCTTCATTCCTGTCACCATCACAGAGATGCCAACATTTCAAATTCAAAAAGAGTAATTTGCCCTCAGACTCAGATTTTATTTTACAATTTAGCATTGAACAGACCTATAACATACATGATGTACTAACCTGTTGTTACTGACGAAGAGATTCGTATGTGGCCTGTTTTGCTCTATGAAGCACATCTTTGCTGGGTTTGTATTTGTGACAAGGGGTGTACATAGTGCTTTTTTGGACAAGCAGAGCTTCCAGGGTGTCTCTTTGTAAGTTTGGACGGAATGCTGTTTGATTTTTGCGCACTGTGCTAAATACACGCTCACAACCAGCATTTGAATGTGGGATGACAAGGATACCCATCATTACACCTGCCAATAGTCCATATGTAGGCTTGCCCAATGATGAAGTTATTTTGCCAATTTCATGCCACTGTGCATCTACCCTGTCCATATTCAATATCTCTGGTGTTAATTCCTCTACCTGGTATAAGGCAAACTCTTGTTCAAGTTGGGTTTCCAATGACCTGACCAAGTAAACAGCTGAACCTGTTTATGAAGTATTCAAGAGACTCAAATGTCTTTTGTTCTCTTAATTGAGGATCAACTACCTCAGCATGGAGCAACATTTCATCATTTACGGGGAACTTTGTCACAATGTAATCACATGCACTCTGGTAATACTGTCGCACAGATGTATAAAATGTGGACAAATCAATCTTAGTCAACTGCCCAGTTGGATTTTCCTTTGATTTAGATTCTGCTTGTAGATATTTCCTGACTTGACCTCCAACTAACAGTCCATTATCTTCTTTCTGATTGAGTTTGTTAGTAAAGTTTACTTTACACATGTTTTTTTCACTGTTCTTGATAACCCAAGGCTTAACAAATCTGACCAAAAGGTTTTTAAGTAGAGTGAACAATTGTCTTTTCAGCATATGAATCTGAGGAGCTTCACTTTGCAGACAGACATTTGTTATATCAAATATAGGAACCACATCATCCAGGAAGAAGCAGTACAGCTTGGTCTGTGGAGATACCAGTAGTCTCTTAACTCTCTGAGGTCTGGTTTCTGATGTCTGTTTGGAGGTAGTATCACTATGTTTTGGTGTAGTTTTCATCATAGCAGGATTACCACTACCAGCAGTGCTACTACTCACAACAGGTTTCTCCTGACAAGACTTTGCTTTATGTTGCACATTGGGCTGAGTAGATTTATCACTGGATTTACTTGGGTCAGTGACTGTGCAGGTTCCAGAATTACCATTGCCCTTCACTTTCTTAGAGTCATGACAGTCCTTCTCCTTGTCATTGTCAACCTTCCGTTTTTGGCAGACTACTTGAACATCTATTACCACTTTTGACGTAACTACCTTGCATTCTTCCTTGAAGAACGCTGTTAATGGCTCATATTGGGCTAACAGTCGCTTCAGGCATATACCAAGTGATAGCCATCGGGTAATGCAATGCTTCAAAATCTTCAATGGTTCTGAACCACAATGGAGCTGTTTTTCCCGTAGATTCTTCTTCCTTTTACTACTCTTGTCAAGATAGAAGTATACAACTATAAGTAACTCTTCTATTGATACAGGTAATTTAGCAGCAGCTCGCTCTGCTGCTATGTGAACTAGGTGGCACGGGCATCCAGCAATGTGAACTCCAGGAACTTTCTTCTTGACGAATGATGCAACACCTTTGTGTACCCCGGTCATGACAGATGCATTGTCACATCCTATAGACACACAGTTTTCCCATGGTATGCCTCTTTCGGTCAACTCATCATCAAGCAAGGTGAAGATCCCTTTTCCTGTGCCATCATTTCCTTGACATAGACTTATCAAAGCTGGTATTACAAGTCCTTGATCACTGTTATACACCCCAATCACTAAGGGATACAAGTTGCCACTTAAGTCTTGACTATTACTTCCATCAGTTGACAAGCTGAACGGCTGTTCTCTCATGAGTTTAGAAAATTTACTTTTGGTGACATCTGCCATGGAGCGTACTATTGCTGCTGTTTTTGTCCTTATGCAACTATACTTTTTGGCAATGGTGGAGTCAGGGAACATCACTGCAAACAGATCACTGGCATGATCTGCAGCTGCAAAAGGGAGATTGTGCTCTACAAGAAAATTGGAAAACAACACCTCTGCACGAATGACTGGATTCTGCTCTTCCTCTAACAAAAAAATTTGTCATCCGCATGCTAGATGAAGAAGCCTTTGAAAATTCAACATGTTTTTTTGTCTTACTGTGCTTTTTTCGATGTCGTATGCTCCGCTGTGTGCTATGGTGATGTCACAGCGACATGTGTTACAAAACGCAAATTTCTTACCACGAGCAGACTTCGAAACGAACTCCCACTTCTTGCAGTAGTCATCCTTGAACTTCTGCTGCTTTGAAGACTTCTGCTGCTTTGAAGAAAACTAATCAACCAGGCACGCGTAAACAACAGGCAACTAGAACTACTCTGTTTATTTATCATGACGCGACGACACGCTGTTTTCTCATCGCCCCGATATCAACGTCACTATACATGGGGCGATTTGGTTAGCAACTGACATAGCTGGTTGCCACTCTTCTAACACATTGTCTGCGTGTAAAACGAGGACACCAACCTAATACTTATTACGCCCAATTAGGCTCTTTTACCGTGGGCGCGTTGTTTTCATTGACACATTACTACGTATGCGCTGTTTCATGCGCTACAATTCGCACAGTCAGATACCGAATACAATTTAGTGATACGCGCTATGAAAATAAATAGGAGTCAAGACACAACATGTACATGAATGTTTTATTACTAGATTAATAAAAAATCATAAACGAGGCGAGGATCAAATTATCGTAATTTGATAAACAAATTACGCCTAAATCGTAAATGTTGGCATCTCTGTCATCATCACCATCATCACCATCACCATCACCATCACCATCACCATCACCATCACCATCACCATCACCATCACCATCACCATCACCATCACCATCACCATCACCATCACCATCACCAGCACCAGCACCAGCACCAGCACCAGCACCAGCACCAGCACCAGCACCAGCACCAGCACCAGCACCAGCACCAGCACCAGCACCAGCACCAGCACCAGCACCAGCACCAGCACCAGCACCAGCACCAGCACCAGCACCAGCACCAGCAGCAGCAGCAGCAGCACCACCACCACCACCACCACTTGTACTGTACAATACACCATCATGTGCTGTGTGCATGCGTGCGTGGACTACAGGCGGGCGAGCGAACGTTGTGGGCCTGTGGATACTCACTACCATTACCATGTGGTTTATGTGCGTGCGTGTTTTACCTATGAACGATCGTGATCGCGATTGCAGCCACATTAAACTCGACTCGACACAATTAATAGTTGCTCTATCCCTAGTCGCTTAGGCCTAGATCAGTGAGTATATTTGTCAGAAATTGTCAGGAATGGATACTAAAACGAAACCTGATGTATTCTGTCATAAATACGAAAATTTACTGTTGGCTTCTGATGACAAAATAATGAAATATTCAGCATTTTCGGTCGAATTTAGTGCCGGTCGGTAAAGCTCCTAGCAAGGCAAAGTCCCGGTCGGGTATATCGTGAGTGCCGGCAGGCCCGACCGGCACCGACCGGCGTAGTGACAACGCTGTGTCAGACATTAATTACCAAAAACCCTAATCGTCATTCTCATTTTGTCAATTTTCATCCACCTCAGCGTTACAATTATTTACACGATTTTATAAAAGTAAGTATACTAGGGGGGGGGGGGCTATAGGCCTACAAATGAAACATGTTGAATTTGATTTCATGTACACCCTTTTTTAAGTGAATGCCTAGAATTTAAGCATTAATAGGGTCCTCTTGTTACTTTTGATGCACCAGCATGACAACGTTTACATATAAACTGCAATATATGCCGTTCTTTTTTAATCGAACCACAGCCTGCAACTACATTTTGACATGTACGACGCCCACATGCGAAGACCGACGGTTTTCTTGAGGTTTGTGTCAAAGGTCACTACTTTTAGCCTCGTACAAAACGTTTAGTTTCCTTGTCATGTCATCGCAACTGCGATGACTTAAGTGAAATGCAAAATCAGCGACGTCGCAAGTGCGATGGATTTGGGGTTTGCGATCTCATCGCAAGCGTGATAGCGATGATCGCAATGATCGCAAATGGTGACTTAGTGAAATCGGCCCCTGGTCTGATTTCAGCATGTCTTTCAAATTGTCTTTGTCATTAAGTATTCTTGCAGTGACTTTCTGACCATCATTTGTTTTGCCTGAGCCTTTCCTTAATGCAATAGAGACACTGGAAATAACTTGCTTTATTTCAGACAGATTGAGCATAGAAGATGTACTGTGTACTCTGCAAATCTGTTATCCACATTCATTAGTCTGTTGTTGAAATATCTACAAAGTGTTATTACCACATCACGCTTATCACTGAATACTGGCCCACTTTTTGGGAACAATGTTGGAAAACATGGATCCATAAGCACTCTGATGGGTTTATTTCCTTCACACGGTGCTACACAGTATACATCATCAAAATACTGATCCAAAATTTCCTGTCCAATATTGGCAGCCTGTAAGCATGTATCTAACGGTATTCCTCTCAAACGTTCTTCATCTGTTTCTACCTCATTAGCATTTTCAACTTCAGTATTGTCTTCAACTTTCTCTGTGACATCATTTTTATTATCTTCTTCTTCCACATCATCTGACAAGTCATTATTCCAGTCTGTATCAATGTCAATATCACGGTACCATTTGTTTTGTGTTTAAGGTACTGTAAAGCAGTCTGTATGTGTTCCTTATTCACAAACTGATACTGATAGTATCCTTTATAAGACAATTTCCGCTTGAGCTTGACACGTATTATCTGATCAACATTTTGAGGTCTAGGTAAGGATTTCACTGTTTCAGACACATTTGATGGCACACATACTACAGTTCCATGTACACCATGCTGTCCACCTTTAGGTAATGCCATTAACTTTACAAATGGAACATTTAGGGCAATAAGATGCTCTTCTAACTTGTTCAAACATGCCAACTCTTCAGGTATGTCTTCCAACTGCAAATTATTACAACAAGCTTCTGCAGGTATCTTTTCATTCAATAATTTGCGATCACATGTATGACATATCCACAGACAAGACCTGCTTGACTGAAAAACAGTACATTGCAATCTACATTTATGATCACATCTGTGTAGGTACTTTTCACTGATACAATCAACATTCTTATACTTATTCTTTGTACATTTAATGACTTGCTTACGAAACAACAGTCTCAAGCACACTGCACAAACATACTCTGGTCCATTTGATATTTCCTTCTTAAAATCGAATATCACATGCTTGATATCATGTTTCTTCACTTTCTTAAGCATTGATCGACTGTTATTTTTTCTTTTAATATTCTGTCTAAAAGTTGCGTTCTTCTGGTACTTCTTTTTTCCAAGTTCTATAATATTCTTCCTAAACTCTTCATTATTTTGATACTTGGATGTTGAAGCCTCCTTCAGTTTGTTTCTATAAAATACATCAACATGATATTTGTGGGCAGTTCTGTCAATTACTGATTTCTTGTACTGTGGGTCGTCACGGTATTTCAATTTGATCCCATTAATAACTTTGTTCCTGAAAGTGTCATTTTCGTGGTATTTTACCTCACTTGCATTCTTCACATGTGACCTGAATTCATCATTTTCGTTATACTTCAATTTGCTTGCATCCTTCACACGTGACCTTAATTCGTCATTTTCGTTATACTTCAATTTGCTTGCATCCTTCACACCTGCCCTGAATTCATCATTTTTGTTATACTTTATATTACTAGCATTCTTTACTTCTTGAAATTTTAAATTAGTCTCGTACTTTCTGTTACTTTGATTAATTTTCATGAACCTGTGTTTCGGACTTGAATGATATTTTACTTTGTTTCAAATTTCACCGACCCAATGACTTGTTCTCTTTATTTCTCATCATCCTTGTATTTCATCTTTTTATACTCCCTACACTTTGCTTTCTTTGTCTCTCTAAACTCAACATCATTTCTGTATTTATCATTGTCATATTTCCTTTTTCGACCTTCAGTCACATCACTTTGACTAATACATTTGTTTTCTCTGTATTTTTCTCTCATCCGTTGTTTCATTAATTTCCTGTGCTTCGCTACATTTACACGTTTCCTTTTCTTTGGAGTACATCTTTTCACAGATTCTTTCCTTCCAGTAGTCTTCTCATTATTACTCTTATCTATTACCTGCTTTACACATCGTTCAGACTGTTTGTCATCACTCTGTTCAGTGTAATCAGGACAGGCATCAAATGTCTTACAACTATGTCCTTGTTCATCACGCATATCATTCACTTGCAGTGGTAAATCATTTACTGATGTGACAACATCATAGTGCACTCTGTGTATGTGATTCAGATAAATTCCCATATAAGATATAGCAGCACTTTCCTCAACATTATTTGCAGAAAATCTATACCACTTACATGCCTCATCAAACGTGTATATGTCAATACAAAGCATATGTACCATTGCCAAGATTTCAATTTCGGTAGCCCATGTACCAACATCAAACATTCTCTGTCTCATTACATAATCCTCCACATTGGCAAATCCATCTCGCAGAAAACATTTCAATTTATCAGCATTCCTCAACAAATGATTGACACAAGCAACTCTCAATTGTACATGGTTATCTTCAGTTCCTGACATGGCAAATGATATAGCTCTGAAGAAACAATTACCATCACCTCTTATGCGTTTTACAGATCTGGGTTTACCCATGGCTTGACATTGTACATTAACCATGTTGGGCTTCAAGTTTGATACTTCACAACCAAATGCACTACAAAGATCGACCTTAGCTTCAAAGGTTAATGGAGAGAACGTCATAGGACCAGGTCCAGATACATCAACTACTTGCACTTCATCACTAGACTCACTGTGTGTACTTTCATTACAATGATCATCTCTTCCAATCTGTTTGCTTGACTTATCAAGATCATCTTCAACATTACAATGCTCTTCCGTTGCAATCTCCACATATTGATGACCAATACATATATCTTTACTAGTGTTTGTGTCATCTCCTGATACACCAAACAAATCACAGTCCTCCACATCAAAACACAAGTCCATGATTTCTACTATGCCCTGTTGTTTACTTGAACTTTCATTATTTTTACATGTACATGTTACAGCCTCACCATTGACACAGAGGGATACACCAGTTAATTCATACTGTTCACTATCAGTCAGATTCATGGATTGAGCTAACTTAGTACAGTACCTGTACACCTCTTGGCTTGATCTCGCTCGCATCACAACACTTGTTCCATCTTGAATCATACAGCCATTGATACTTCTGGAATGGGAATCAAAGACATAGTACATACCATCTTGAGCAATTACAGCAAATGTGTTTTCATTGAAACTTAAAAAACATGCATGATATTTCTGAGCATCTTGTTCTAAGGCAGTTTTCAACGACTTCATATTAAATTCTTCTAAGTGATGAGCATGTTCATTGAACGTTCCTGATACAGGGTCGTGATATTTCATACTGTAATGTGAGTCAAAAACATCCAATTCGGTTGGCAATTCATTAATCAATAAGTAATTATTGTTAATTGTCGAGCTGTCTTGCAGGAATCCATACAATTAATTTCCAGTTATCAGAATACTGTCCATATCACTACATTTCCAATTTCTCACATCCTTTTTCTTGCTATACATTATTGATGCCAGACTGTTAGCAACACACTGCTTTCCAGAATTATCACCAAATCTTCTATCACCCTGATGAAAACTACCCTGTGCAATAATTGTTCCATCGTGTTCAACTGGGTTAATGATCTTGATTATCTCCACACACTTACTGTAATTGTCTGATTCATTAGCTACACATGGTTGTGCCTTTCTACTTTGATTAATGAACTGTATCTTGGACTTTGTTTTCAATTCCACTTTCTTACTTTCATCTGTTGCTTCTTGGTTCTTCTCTACATCAATTTCCTCTTTTTTTCTCTGTATTGTTCTTGCTACGCAAAAAGTAACCGCCAGTTTGCTGAAAAATACCCTGGTTTTTGGCTACACAGACACATGAATATTTATAACTCAAATCATCTACCATTGCAAAATCCTCACCTTCAACTGTTCTGACATTTAAATCTTCAGTACACTAAATCTTCAGTACACCGAACTCCATCAGCAAACGACACAACTGCAAATTCTTCAATGTTACCATCAAGCACTGGAATTTCAAATTTGTTCCGATCTGCAGGAATTCCAAAATCATACATCTAAGACTCAGTGTAATTACATCGTCCACATTTGTGACACATCCATGACACCGGTTTGTTTAATATGGAAAATTGCACCTTGGAAAATCACAGACAATGTATATGATACAGTATACTACAATAATCACATGCTACAACCTTTTCAAGTGGACCAGTTTTGTGATTACACATCCAACAATGTCTCATTTCTCTATTCTTGCAATTGTTTGTGGATCTGCTAACGCTTTCCTTTGCTTTCAATGTCCTTCCTCTTTTATTCTGCTTTTTGGACTTTACATTCATCTTACATGAGCTCTGTCTCTCTTTGTGATTTTTAGTATGCAGTACTGTATTAGAATGCATGCTGTTCACAACACAACTCAAACTTCTTCTTGTATGACTTTTAATGTTCTTCTGTGCCTTCTGATGATTCCTTTTCTCTTTTTTACTCATACGTATTTCCACCACCTTACCATTATTACGCCTTTGCAGTAACTTCTTCCGTTCATGTCTTCTGACCTTTCTGGTTTTGATACCTTCTTCTCATGATAATACTCCACCACGCATTCCAGAACATTACTCCTGCTACAGCACGTTCGTTTCCTTGCCTTCAACTCACTCAATGCCTTAAAATTACTTACACTCCTGGTCATCATATTCAGTTTGAACTTTTTCAGTTTGATCATTTCCCTTCTCTGCTTGTGACAAACACTGTTGATAATATTTACCGATGCATCCATTTCCTCAACTCTTATCTTACCATCCTCTTTGCCATGTGTTATCTTACTATCTTCTCCTTTACCTTCTACTCTCATGTCACTTTCACAATTGGTTACGTACCTTCCTTCTAGTGTGCCATCATCTTCAACTTCAGTACGTCCATCATAGTTCCATTCAACAGATGTTTCAGCTTTAAATTCAGTGCTTCTTTCAGAGTTGTATTCATTGCTTATTTCAGAGTTATATTCATTGCTTCTTTCATATTTGTATTCATAGCTTTGTTCAGAGTTTAGTGCACCTTTTCTCATAGCTTTATGTTTACTGACTCGAGGAGGTGCCAACCTCAAGTCAGGTGCACCTTTTCTCATGGCTTTATGTTTACTGACTCGAGGAGGTGCCAACCTCAAGTCAGGTACATCTTTTATTCTGTTCTTACTGCATTGGGGAAATGCACAAAACCCCAAAACAGCATGAAAGTGAGGTGAAATGTCACATGAAGGAAGGGAAACGTGGGAAAACATGGAACGAGAGAAATGAGATGTAGAGGTGGATAAGGGAATGATATGAGACAAAACATTAACAGACGGGAGACATACATCTGTCCCGTAACCGGCGCATCACATCACTCGTCACACAGTAGCTAGGCATCTTCTGATGAAAAAACAAAACAAACACATCCAATGTCAAAAACAGTTACATGTAAATCAATAAATGTACATGTCAGTTGTAGTCAGCGGTAGTTTTAATTCACACATTATAGTAATTGATCCTGCAGTGACAAGTAAATTAGTTAACAGCAAGCGTGAGCTATTTGCACAGCGTGAACACATACGCAGTTGGTTTCTTTTTCGAATTAATAATATTTTGATTTAGAGAATGATGTATAACAAAGAATTGAATAAAATAAAGAAATGTAAGAATAAGAAGTCAGTTTGGGAAAGATACTGGAAAGGAGCAGAGTTCCTAATAAAACCTTGTTTACAGATATCATCATCAATTTGTTGTCTAAAATCATTTCATTGGTCACCCACTATTATCCATAACCATTCCACATAGAAGAACCAAGGAGAAATCCTAACCAGGCTTTTGAAGACACTATAATGATAACGTATGTCATGTTCCTTGTTGTTTTAAACACATACTCAGTGTTCTGAAATATCCATACAATTTGTCACATACCAGTATCAAAAACACAACATATAACAAGATGTTTCACAGTGAGCATCTTGTCAACAATCATGAACCCATCTTAACAAAAACTATCAATAACCAAGATACAATGTCAGTGACTCAGTGCTCTAATCAAGCAATAAGGTTGTAAGTTTGTTGACACCTCAAACAAACTTTTATTATAACAAGTCATTTTCTGTATGTCTACACATTAATTTTAAATGACCAAACTTCTTCTATGAAATGCACATCAATCTGCATCTGATTATATTTTAAATACAGCAGACACAACTTCTTCTTCATGCTTCAAGATAACATCTATTAAAGTCTGTACTATTTATTATCCCCAATGCAATTATATAAACAAATTAATTGTTCCAATACCACCTGTCACATCCTCTGTTTAGAATGGTGGGGGTCCTGGTTACAATAAAACCAAAGTAGCTTTATTACCTGTGGTTTTTATTATATTTGTGTATTTTCATGCAATTATTTCTTTAGGCCTATATATCCATTTATTTCTGTCCTTTTCCTTCCAGCACAAAATTTTTTTTCATGAATAATGTACTCACCACAATTTATAAGATGCTAGGCCTAAATAAAAGTCAATACTACAAGGGGGAAATTTCAGCAAAACACCCGAGTTTCTATTCAAAAGATCATCACAGTTCTTCATGCTACATGTATATAAAAGCCTACAATTTTAACTCAAAATGCCAACAACTCAAGAAGCAGAAGCAATCCAGTGCATTGGCAACTCACTTAGTATTTGCGATAATCATAACCCTCCATCCTCCCGACGGTCAGAGACCGGAGGGTTACAAGTCATGTAGTGTTGTGGCTACACGTCTTTGCAATTTTGACCATTTTTGCAAGACTAGTCACCAGATTTGCCCAATTTTTACCACTTTCAACAATCATGACACACATTCTAAGAGTATGGATTAGGCCTTCAATGTGTAATAATGAATCCATTTGTAACACTTAAAACGTCACCGAGAAAATATTTGGAAGACAAAGACGACAAAAACTTACCAGAGACTGACCAACTGTGGACACAACATCTAGCAACATCACAACCAATCAGTGTGAACTGAAACGCAGCTTGCAGACTCACTACCACAAGTTAAGCACATTTCATCGATTTGCACAATCACAAGAAATGCGCTCAACTTGTGGTAATGAGCCTGCAAGCTGCGTTTCAGTTTACGCTGATTGGTTGTGATGTTGCTAGATAATGTGTCCACAGTTGGTCAGTCTTTGGTAAGTTTTTGTTGTTTTTTTCTTCAAAATATTTTCTCAATTATGTTTTAAGTACAGTATAAAAGCACAAGACTAGATAGAACTAGTCAGTGCCAACTAGCACTACATTTGACTTACTACCTAGGTTAGCATGGTTAGCAGGGGACTACCTCTCTGACTCTGTATCATGTTCTGTGGTTAAGTTAGTTCTGTAGTTACAATGTAGTGTATATCACATTTAAATTTCATATTATATTTATAATATTAATAATATTAAAATCATATTATGTTATTATTATTATTAATTTCTACTCCGCATAAAAGGCGCATGCGGAGTGAATTGACTCTGCGTACGTGCACGGATAACACTGACCATCCGTCCATATACATGTAGACATGATAATAGACCATGAATAGACCAAGAACAGAGACGAACCATCCGTGCCTAAAAACATACGGTGGCCTCATAGTCATATACTGTCCATACAATAATAATTAATTTATGTACAGTTTGGACATGTAAAAGTACATGTGATGTACATTACATGACCAACGAACGGGAACATACCGTAATCTATTGCCAATATTGGCCTCACTAAAATACCATGCAAATGTGTAGCACGTACTTAGATTGCTCCATGTCTAAACTTAACCAATGAAAAAAAACACCATTTATACAAATATTGAAAATATACTACTGAAATATTTCAACAAAAATAAACAAATTCTAATTTGTTTCAGATAACAATTTTCATAATCTCCTACCGTTCTCCAGAATATCATATCTGGTTCCCAAAATGCCGCATCAATATTCCCATCAATTGCGTACTGATTTTGCATGGGACAAGACTAATTGGGTTGACCTGCAGCATGCAAAGCGTTGCCGATCCTCATGATCGAGCTCGACGACGATCGTAGATATTCGTTTGGTGACGTCACACGATCAGACTGTGAGAGAGGGCGCACTTGCAATCTCAAAAAACTGCTCCATAGAAAACGATGCCGAAGATCAAGTCTGCATCCAATATCCCGCTGGTGCTGACATGATCGTCAAATAAAATTGCATCTCGGCAAATCCCCAAAGCATTTGAAAACGATTTTGTTTAGTCCTAAAATAAAACATTGTAAATATAGTCAAATTGAACCTTAGTACATAAAGTTATCACTAGATGTAATTTGGTTAAAATTCTTAACTAATTAACCACGTGATCTTCATTTGAATATTAAATTAGTCAATCTTTACAGCACCATATCTCAAGAAGTACACGGCCGATTTTCAACTTTTTTCAGTCATAGACTCCTTGGGCATTGGAGTCTAGCCTTGGGTTACATGACCCCATTTTGACCTTTACTTCGGGGTCAACCGGAAGTGGGACCATATCTCAAGAACTACACAACCGATTTTCAATTTCTTTTCAGTTATAGATCTTTTGAGCATTAAAGATTGAACTTGGGTTATCCTGACCCCATGTTGACCTTTACTTCCGGGTCAACCGGAAGTGGGACTATATATTAAAAACTACACAGCAATTTTCAATTTCTTTTCTGTTATAGACCCTTTGAGCATTAAAGATTGAACTTGGGTTACTGTGACCCTGTGTTGACATTTACTTCAGGGTCAACCGGAAGTAGGACCATTTCTCAAGAATTACACAACCCATTTTCAATTTCTTTTCAGTGATAGACTCTTTGGGCATTGCAAACATAATATGCCACGGACAATTATTTTAACAAGCGTTGAATTGGCTGGATGTTATAGTTTTCCCGTGGTCCTTACATACAGTGAGGACTTAAAAAACCGGATTTAACTTATTCCAGGAACTATCATACACACTGTTATAAGATAGTCAGCGTACAGCAGGACATTTTTTTTATACAACTTCACACACGTAGTTTGTTTGTCCCGTTGTAGGTAGATGGGACAAAACTGCACCGTAAAGCAGATGCTTCATGTGAGGATCCGCAAGTGCGCCTTCATTGTTTCTTTATTTAGTTTTAGGTTGTAAAGTAACTTCTGTGACCTCACTACACTATTTTCATCCATTTAAAAGAAGGTTCGGGTTTACTTTTAACTACTGTAAGCAAATTACATTCTTACATTTGTTTCTAGGTGTGTGTTTATACTAGATATTTAGCCTAGTATGTGATTATTTCTAAATTAACTTTACATTGCCTGGATTGGTTTTTGTAAGTGCATTTATTGTCGTAGTGATTTTGGAAGAGTTTGTCCATCGTGCGGCACCATCGTTTGGTAGTTAAAACCCTCAAGATGGCCGCCATCTGCCACACTTCAGATTTCTTCAACATGTTTTTTATTGTTTCAAAAGAAGGTTCATCTAGCTAGGTCGGATCTTGTAATCATTAGTTTCCCATGGAACCCCAAATCATGCCATAAGTATTCTTATAATCTTCGTATAGACCAATCCAGAAAAACGAGAAAAATCATGTTCTTTTTATAAACAATGACAATTAACAACAGTGGTCTTAACAACACATTGACAAACAGTGCCCTATAACTTTGTACACTATAGCCGATGGGTTATAGCACAGAAAAAAAATGCGGTGAACTCTTTTAAACTGAGAAACACACGTGGGTCAGCATACTTATCATCGGAAAAAAAATTCTTTTAGAATGTTGCACTACATTCTTTTTCTTTTTCTAAAAATTAAAAAAAGGTCTGGTACAACCATCGATCGCCCCTTAGATTTTCCGGCAAGGCTGGGACCCTTCTATCTCCAGTCTATTACAAAGAACAAAATTATAAAAAAATACCCCCCCCCAAAAAACCATAATAATAGTAACAATAACATGCATCATAATCAAATGAAAAAAATAATATCAAAGCAGTCATGGGATGGTTAACTACCGATGGCAATACCGAAGACAAATGAGGCCTGTGTTACAACATTCGCTTCCGCCGTCTTATATTTCATGTTGCACTGGAAATAGTTTCAAGTTTCCCGCACATCCCACTCAAAACGCCAATTGCCAAATATTAATTAGGCAGAACAGCGTCCATAAGGCACCTAGTTATTTCCGCACCCTTGACCCCTCCCCCCAAAATAATTGTTCAATTTATATTTTGGTCTCGTTTTGTACCCAGTGCTCTCTTCCCCCGCCGGCTGTATATTGCAATGAACTGCTGTATTATTACCTTCCCCCTTTCCTTTTTTTGCTATCTCCCTCCGTTTCAACCCCTTTTTCCAACCCTCTTTCTCTCTGCTCCTTCGTCCCTCCTACTGTCCTACAAGCCTCTAACCCCTGAACGTTAAATAACGTTTATTACGCATTATAAGTTTTTCAAAGCTTGACCTAAAATCTCACTACTTACCACAGAGAGAGGAATATAAATATTGACGAATATTTGAACATTTTGAGTGCTTTCCGCCAATGATTTTTTTCTTTGCATGGAGTCCTTAAAAAGCCTCTCTGTGATGCGAACATCCATCAAACTGTATTTCGTGGTCAAACAATGGTCTTTTCTCATACTTGCTGTTCCACGGCTATGTATGATTTCACTCTTCTCTCTATAAACAGTTGCTACAAAAGTTTTCGAGTTTCGAAGAGTTTCAAAAATGAATGTCAGCAGGCTGCGTATCTTCCACCCTTAACGTGGGACGAACTTTAATATTATGCAGATCTGTTTTTTATGCCCACAATGTAAGTATATTCATTGCACACATATGGGGGATTTATACATAGGCTAGATTTTCATGATGTGACGGGGGAACAAGTAATTTGTTACTTCAAAAGTTGGATGCCGAGTGTTTTTATTAAATAATCCTTGTCATTCGCTCAAACCCTCACACCCACTTAAGCCCATGTACAGACAAGTACATTCGTTTATTCAATGAATTACACCCCAATTTACTTAAAGGCAAAGTATACTTTGGTTTTTTGAACTTCTTGCCAAGTACCTTTTAATGGTCATTTATTTTTTTGTAATTTCAAAAGTGATCCCGATGAAGCATTGTATAAAATCATGTAAATTAAAGAATAACACACAATTTACAGTATATATAGATCAGTAAATATTCCCATGCATGCAGTATGCCATCTTTTGGTTGTCCATACATGATCATGACGCCGTACAGTTAAGACGTGCACTGACGGAGCTCCGCACTCACACACATTGTTCACAGCCTAAGCATGGGACCAAAGAGGAAAGGGTTGAGGGCCCCGGCCAACGTGGAGCCAAACCCAGCCACATCGGGTGAGGACAGTCCGGACATCAACGAAAGCAGAAAAAAAGCTGAAGATTCACTGGACTTCCAAAATTTCGTCCGGGCTACACTAAATAAATTGGTCGAGGGGCAACGCCTTCTAGAGGCTCAACTCGGGGCCTCCATTGAGTTTAACAGTGAAAGAATCGCCTCACTCGAAAAAACAAAAACCGAAGTGGAAGGTAACTTCAGCGATCTGAAAAGAGAAGTCGGCACACTACGAGACCAACTGGCCCGCCAGCAGTCCGAAATCAATAAACAAGAACGTTTTTCGAGACGCAATAACTTTCGTGTTGTTGGAATGGAGAGAATCGAAGGGGAAAACTGTCTCGAAAGAATAGAGGACCTGCTACTTGACAAGTTCCATTGGGTCGACGAAGCCCCTAGATTAGAGCGAGCGCACCGGGATGGTCAAGACAGAACTGGTAAGCCAGCCCATATTTTGGTCAAAATGCTGTCGTACAGGGACAAAATGAAAGTACTAAAATCACATCGTTCAGCATTGGAGGGTCTGCCACTGTTCGTTGTTGACGACCTCACGGCGAAGGATAGAGCAGAAAAGTATAAATGGAAAACTGAGGTGAAGAAACTGTATGATCAAGGAACAAAGCTGCGTTTCTTTGCTGGTTTTTGGCGTAATTCTGCTGGAGTCCAACATAAGTTTGACAACACTGATTCTTCATAAACAATCAACTGTGGTGCCATATCCAGACCAACATTTCCAGAAAATTGGTATCTGATGTTTTCACTTACTTCAGAGATGTGCCTCTTTGGTCCTATACACTTGCAGTTTGTGTTTTGCTTACTTTCTATAATTCGTTTTGCTTTGGTTTTTTCTCTTATCTGGTAAGGGTAGGATACTTTGTGTTTTTCACCTATTTGCCTGGTTTGCGTTAAACATGGGTTTCAGTCCTATGTGCTACCCTTTGTATTCAGTTTAATTTGCGGAGTCCCTAGGGGCCGTTCCCATGGCTAAATTCCATTTAGCTTTGGTCTTTGGGCGGGTGAATCGGTTATGTCACGAGTCTCTTTTGGTTCATGGGGGGCGGGGTGGGTTCGGGTAAGAGGTTTGGGAGAGGTTTTTTGGTGCAACCCTTGGTATTTTTTTTTTTTGGCCATTGGTTCTTTTTTTGCGGTTTTGGGGGGGTTTCGGTATTGTAAAACTCCTGGAGGAGGAAAATTTCAGAAGAAGTAAAACTCTTCTGTTGTACAGTCTAAGTACTCTGGTACGATATGTAGAAAATGTAGAGGCTATTGTGTTTGTAACTTGGAATGTCTGTGTACTTTCTAAAGGTGTTGCCTTTACTATTTCTAACATTTTTGCAAAGAATCGTAGATGATTAACGATCAAAGTGTTAATATAAAGCAGCCCCAGCTTTTATCCGTTGCCTCCATGAATTGCCGTGGTTTGGCTGACCCCATTAAAAGGAGAGATGTTCTGCATTTTTTGAAATCCAAGAAACATTCCATTTATTGTTTGCAGGACGTCCATTGGGACACGAAGATGGAAAGTAGAGTAAGAGCTGAATGGGGTCTAGAATGCTATTTTAGTTCATTTAAAAGCAATGCTAGATGGTGTGGCAATTCTGTTTAACAATAATTTCGAGTTTAAAGTTGTTATGTCTTGCAACGATCCTAATGGTAACTTTTTGGCTTTGCATATTGAAGTGTGTGACATGAATATCACCTTGATTAATATTTATGGCCCTAAAAAGGACGAGCCTTTTTTCTATGATGGTATTAGCAATACTATTAATAATCTAGAAAATCCTCATACTGTTATTTGTGGGGACTGGAACCTAGTTTTAAACGATAAAATGGACTGTTTTAACTACGTGAATATCAATAACCCGTTAGCTAGGAAAAGAGTTCTCAGTCTTTATGAGCATGATCTTACTGACCCTTGGCGTATTCAGAATCCTACTACTGCTAGATACACTTGGAGGCAGCACGATTCAGTGAAGCAGTCTAGATTAGACTTTTTTCTAATCTCCTCGGAGATGAACTCTAAAGTCACCAGTTGTGATATTAAGCCAGGGTATCGTACAGATCACTCCCTAATAGACATTCAGTTTGACCTCAACCAAATGGATAGAGGGTCTGCTTACTGGAAATTCAACAACACCCTTCTTTCTGACATGGTGTACGTCGATCAAATTAAAAACGCTATTAAAAAGGTTGTAGAAACATATGCAGCTCTACCCTATCTGCATTCCAACTTGGTTCACATTCATCCCAAGGACATCCATTTCATCATCCATTTCATCTTCGAAATGCTACTGTTGGAGATTAGATCAAAAACAATCTCGTATGCTTCGTGGAAAAAGAAAAGCAATAGTAAGAGAGAGTCGCTCATTGAGACTGTCATCCAAAATCTATCCAAAATGGAGGGTGTTCTTATTCGATCTAAGACCCGCTGGATAGAAGAGGGTGAAAAACCATCGCGGTATTTTTTGAACATGGAAAAACGCAAGATGGTTAACAAAACTATCAGTTCTATTGTCAAAGATGATAACACATATGCTAGGTCTTCTGGTGAAATCCTCCATAAGGCTAGGCTTTTCTATAAAAAACTTTATTCCGAGGCTGAAAACTTGAACAACAGCAATTTGTGTTCTATTTTTAATGATGCTCCTATTCTCTCAGATAAAATGCGGGAGAGTCTGGAAGGTCCTTTGTCATATCATGAAATCTTAAATGCCCTTAAAAAGAGTAAAAATGACAAATCTCCAGGTTCGGATGGTTTCAGCTTCGAATTTTACAAGGTTTTTTTTTCCTGATATTGCATGGTACCTACTGTGTTCTCTAAATTATGCCTATAACTCAGGGAGTCTTTCAGTTACGCAACAGTATGGTATTGTTACAATGTTGCCAAAAGGGGATAAGCCACGCCAATTTCTTAAAAATTGGAGACCTATCTCACTTTTGAATACCTCATATAAACTAGCCTCGTCTTGCATTTCTGATAGACTTAAAAAAGCTCTTCCTTTCATTATTCATGAACAAAAAGGTTTTCTTAGTGGCCGCTATATTGGAGAAAATATTAGGCTGATGTATGACTTACTTAATTTTACAGAAAACAACAATATTTCTGGTATGTTTTTGTTAATTGATTTTGAGAAAGCCTTTGATTCAGTTTCACACAGTTTCATTTTGAAGGTTCTTGAACTTTTTAATTTCGGCCCTTCAATTCAGAAATGGTTTAGAGTTTTTTATAGCGAGGCGAAGGCTTCCGTCCTTGTGAATGGTTTTCTGTCCGAAGCTTTTAAGATTGAGAGAGGTTGTAGACAGGGTGATGGTTTGAGCCCATACTTATTCCTTTTATGTGCAGAAGTGTTCGGAATGATGATCCGCAAAGACAAAGTCCTCAAAGGAATAATGGCAAGCGGTTGGGAATTCAGGCTTTCTCAATATGCCGATGACACAGTTCTTTTTTTAGACGGCTCTGAAGGCTCCTTTGAAAGGTCCTTCGAAATACTTGCGGCCTTTGAGAGAATGTCTGGCTTAAGAGTCAACATTGACAAAACAAGTGCGGTTTGGATTGGAAGCAACAAAGGGCGTAAAAAAGGGATATGTGAGCACATTAAGGTTAACTGGGTTTGGGCTGATAACTACTTCAGAGCCATTGGTATTAATTTTAACACCAATCTTGCAAGTATGGTGAATTTTAACTACAATAAGGTCATTTCTTCTATTAAGAGTTTAATAGAGCAGTGGTCAAAACGTAATCTTACGGTGCTGAGGAGAGTTACTATAACCAAGTCGCTCCTTTTATCTAAGCTTACTTTTCTTATTTTAACCCTCCCCAACCCGCCAAGCAACGTTATTAAAGAATTAGATTGTTTATTTTATAACTCTATTTGGAGAGGGAAAGACCGAGTGTCCAGGAACCAGATGATTCAAGGCTATAGTCTTGGAGGAGTCAAAATGATTGACATGCATTCGTATGTTAAAGCCCTAAAAGTCACCTGGATCCGCAGATATCTAAATGCAGAAAACTTGGGTTGGGTTACTCTATTTTCGAAGATTTCTAATATTTATGACTCTTTAGTACTCGAGGGAGGCCAGCAGGCAATGTTGATCTACTTAAAGGGAGCTGCCAATCAAAACCACTTCTGGATTGATGTTCTTAACGCTTGGTGCAGCTTTGTTAAGTGCCATGTACCTGCCAGTCAAATTGACGCTTTGAAAAATGTGTTATGGCATAATCAGAATATTATGGTCGGTAACAAATACATTCACTATAACCACTGGGCCAGAAATGGTGTAAACTTCGTGTGTGACATTTTTGACTCGCAAGGGGTAGCTCTTTCTCTTGGGGCTTTTCAAAGGAAATTCGGGGTCAGAACTAATTTTTTAAAATACGGGGGCGTGGTTAATGCAATCAAACATTCTTTCCGTAAGGTACTGACTGGAAAAACTTCAGAAACTGCTCGCCCCTTTTTACCATTTCATTTTGAGACTCTGTTGATGGACAGAAAAGGGCTCCACTCGTCTGTAAAGTATCTTCACGTCCACCAAAAAAGTTGTGCATAATTTTCTTTACAAATGGGAAGAAAAACTCAGTGTGAAGCTTCCGACTCCTAAATGGTACATTTTCTGTGGTTTACCCTTTAATTGTACGGGTGACACCAAACTACGTTGGTTCCAAATTAGATTGGTGCATAGAATTTTGGGTGTCAATTCCTTTCTTTCTAAAATTGGCCGGAAGGATTCTAATCTGTGTACTTTTTGTAAAACTGAAGAAGAAACGCTAGTCCACTTGTTTTGTACATGTAAAGTGACACACAATTTTTGGTGTCAAATGAAAAACTGGTTGAATAATTCACTGAACGTTGAGATTAATTTTGACAACATGACCAAGCTGTTTGGAGTCCTAAAAAGAAAATGGTCTGTTCTTAACTTAATACTCATTCTTTGCCGTTTTCATATATATCGCATGAAGATGAATGACCGAAAACCCTCGTTTATTCTTATTAAAAAAGAAATCAATTGTTATTATGTGATGGAAAGGATGATCTTTGCTAAGAATAACAACTTAGATAAGTTCAATACCAAATGGGAGCCTTTTTCATTGCTATGTACAAACTAACTGCCATTCATACAATTTCGTGTTTTTGCCATGTGTTGTTTTTCTTTAAATATTGTTCTAAAAGAAGTTGGTTTTACAAATAGTTTGTATAGTTTTGTATATTAATGAAGATTGAATAAAATTCCTCCTCCAGGGAAAAAAAAAAAAAATAATCTTTTGGTTGTCCGGTTCCCAGACCCCAAAATCTCCGACTAGTTTCCAACAAGAGACGTCAGGGAATATTTGGTCAGGGACACCGGCCCTATGCTTTCAAAATGATGCTCCATACATGGAGGAATGGCCTCTAAAATTGACAAACTAAAAGAAAAGAAGAATGCGTACCCAAAACAATTTTTCTGGTGCGATTTGTACATCGATAAAATTGCAAACTTTAGGAAAATATGCATACTTTAAGAAAACATGCACTCACGAGAAAGTATGAGGGAAAATGTATGTTTTTCGATCATGCATTTAAGCTCAACAGTTTAAAACAAAAACAATAATTATCAAGAGTACATAACCTTAAAACAATCCTCAATTTGTGTATGTGTTTATTTGTTTTATGTAGTTTTGATGGCATCTACGGCGATTGTCAACTGGTCAAACACCCACATTTGTGATGGAAACGTTGACTTCCCAGATCAGACTGTACCTGTCTTTTTGCTTTGAGGAGTATTAAAACCTTGTAAAGAAACTATACCTATGATTACGTGGACACAAGCATTTATTCAAATTGGGGTTTAATTTGATTCGATCGTGACTGGCATGGTATTTCTGAGGGTGTCGTCAGGTTCAAGTGATGACATTGCCATCTTGGACGACGCCGAAAGTTGTACATAATTATCTGAAGCCAGAAATAGCTTGACAAGAAAGGGATACCGGTAGCACATACGTAAACCAACGGGGAATAAACTCATTACGAAAAAGCCACGCCTCTAACATAATTTAGAACTATTGTGCAGCTTTTCTCATGGTTATGACGACCTTTCAAAGTCCTTAGTTTGTTTTGTATTCCCTTTTAGTGGCAGATCCTGGATTATATGGAGCACGGACCAGCAATTTTTGTCCCTCACCCCTGGTATTCCAATTTCATGTATTGTGCATCTTTTGTTCTTTTAACCAGTTTGTTCTCGGGGTTTTCCTTCTTTTTTAAGTATTTAATTTATTGTTTCAAATTATTTCCCTGTATAAAGTAGTGTACTTTTTAAGGATTTAATTTATATTACAACCAGATGTGGGGCGACAGGTCAAAGGGCTAAATTAATTAATTTGCTGTTGTTGTTCCTAGCCCGTCTGGAAGTATTGTTTTGTATTTTGTTCTTGTTTTGTGATGGCTGAATAAATAATAATAATAATCATAATATTAACTAGACATTCAGTTTTTGTGTTCGGGTTTGTGAATAGCAGGTTAGTATTAAAAGTTGAATGAAATAAAATACGTAAATATGGACATAAAAAGCATTAAATATATAGCTTTATAATATTTATTTTATTTGAACTTCCGGTTTGGACAGGAAGTGAGGTCAAACCAGGTCACAAACAAATATCAAACTCTCACAGACAATGTGATATATAAATATAATATAAAAATTGTTATGTCCGGATACGAAATAAGCTATGATGTCATCAGGTTTCAAATAAGGCTTAATCAAAGTTTTTTATTTCTAAAAATTCAAATCTTAAGAACTATACATTATTCATAAATACTTCAGACAGTTTATCCATTCTGATTGGTTGAGAGGTGATCACATGACCATCTTTACCTGACTTTTTTGATAAAGACATAGCTACAGCTGTTTAAAACCCGTCGGAGTGTGAATGGCCCCTGCACATGAATAACAAAACTTGAGATTTGTCGAACGCTTTAACTTATTATTTTGCATAACTTTATTTATTTTTGAGTTGAAGACATGAAAGAAAAAGAATAAAACGTTTTTAAAGAGGATTACTTTCACAAACCTATGAAAAATGTATTAGGTAAAATCATAATATTTCAAAGAGTAAAAGTTAATAAGGAAATAAAATAGATTCTTAATAAAAACATTTGAAAGCAATTTCTTGAACGAGGCTGGAAAATTGTAAAAAAAGTGTTTACAAAATATCGTCTGCTCACATGCTGGTTTGTTTGTACACAAATATTAGTTTTATGAAGTTTTTGGGCGCTCATTTATTGGATTTAAATTAAAATGGCTGACAACTTGCAATGTAATTTTGGCCTTCAATTTGATAGTGATGATATATCTGATGAGGAATTTATTGTTGTGGAGGAATTGAACATCCAAGAGGCAGAACAAACAGAAAATATATCAGAAGAAAAAGCAGACCAAGATCAGTCAACATCAAATAGGCCTACATGTAGGTTCCAGCAGTTCACAGACGATGAAATTACAGCTTTAGAGAAGCAGAAAAATTAAAAATCAACTACATATGTGACAGTCTGGGAAAAAAAAAAATCAATATTTCAAATATTCAGGCCAATAAAACACCAAAAAACAAACAAAAACGAAAAACAAATAACACACTCGTATTGTCAGTCTGCTTCTTTTTTTTTACATGATATTGAACCAACATATTTTTAAAAATGGTTATTACTTTTAACAGATTGGTGAAGGTTTGTGAAAGTCGATCCAAACTTTGAAGGTCTTCCACCCAATTAAATGGCCTCCCTCCTGAGACGCTTCTATGCCGAAGTAAAAAAACCAAAATGGAACAACTTACTCTCTACAGTCAATGCGGGAGATGAGGGCAGCAATACACAGGCATCTGACAAGTCCACCACACAACCGTGATATCAACATATTGAGCAATCAAGATTTCCTCTCGGCCAATAATGTCTTCCAGGCCGTAATGAAGAAAATCAAGAGAGGAAATGACAAAAGCACACACAAAAGTGTCATCAAACCAGGTGATATCAGGAAGATGTTCTCCAGCGGTGCCCTTTCAACATCAATCCTGCAAGTCTTCTCAGGCTTGTTGAGTTGTTTTGTAGACGAGGCAGAGAAGGATTGCAAGACCTGAAGAGAGATTCATTTTAGACTTTTAAGACTGATGGCGAAGGCAAAGAGTACGTGACGATGGTTTACAATGAAGCTACCAAAAACCACCCTGGTGATCTGCAGCATGATTTTCAAGGGGAGAAGAGAATGTATGCCAAGCCCGACAGCAATGTCTGCCCTGTCGCTGTCATGAAGCTGTATCTAACAAAACTTAATCCTTAGCAAGATGCTTTCTTCCAGCGCCCCTCCCTCTTCACAAGATGATAAGCCACGCAAGCCATGGTTCTGCAATGCACCACTTGGCAGAAACAAGATTGGGAAGATGATGAAGGAAATATCCCAAGTTGCATGCCTCAGCGAAGAGTACACTAATCATTGCATCAGAGCCACTGCCATAACTGGGTTAGACAGTCGCACCATCATGACCCTGTCTGGTCGCCGCAACGAATCCTCCATCAAACACTATTGCAGAGACTCCTCCGAGAAACAGAAAAAACACATGTCCGAGGCTCTACTCAGCACAGTCGTTCCAAGTTCCATGAGCAGACCATCTTCAGCTCCCCCGATGCCATCTGTGTCCGATAGCATTCACTCAATTGAAGAAACAGACGCTGGCCCGGTAGCGACTGTCCAATCGTCCAACGACACGGCAGGGCCACTCTCAGTGAACACCGTGACGGCACAATCTTTGTTCCCAGGATGCACATTCACAGGGATAGTTGTTATCAACATGAGCCACGTAAAACCATCCAATTAATCCATGATCTCATTATCATCAAACACAGTAGATATTATTGATAAATTGTTATTTTGTTCTTTCGTTCATGATCTCAGTCTGCCATGATACTACATGTAGGAGCTTTTGGACTCTAAAAACAGCTGCAACGCTTTAACAATATTGGCATGAGTGTATGCAAGTGAGTCTAGTGCATGAAATGTGTCCACGGAACAAGCTTAAAAAACCCAAACCAAACTGTTATAAATAATCGCACTCACCTGTCAAATCAACGTTACCATTTCTTAAAATGTTTCTCCTTACAGCAGTTGTTGTCAGTTTTAATAAAGTTCCTATTTTACTGTGAAAACAGTGTATTTCTTAAGATTCTTTCCGAGTTTCAGAGCCATGCCGCGACAAACTGTCTAATGAAAGTTGTTGTTTTAGTCTAGTTTCGTGTTTTGAAATTCTAATTGTGCAAACCATACATTGGGGAGGCGACAACTTGGTGCACAAGCAAAGCAGGGCCCCTGAACATGATTTACAAACGAACCTTTCAAAAGTTGAATTTATTTTTAATTTTTTTACCACCGATTTTCCTTATTCTTTCACTGTTTAATAAAAGGGCATTTATGAATGGGAATAAAAGAGTAACGACTCGTTCTTAAACGGCCGTTTAAGAACTCGTCGCCACTCTTTTATTCCCTTAATCATTATTAGTCTATGCCTAGTTTAAACCATTTATTAATTTGCAACAGGTTTCCAGTAAAAGAGTATATTTTTAAACTTGTCAAAAGAGGGCACTGTTGAAAATAATGACGTATCTACTCTTTAAATTGTGAGTCCTTGGGGTCAAACTCTATTTCATATAAAGAAACCAAGTCCAATTCCAGATCATACTGTTTGCAGACCTCAAAATAGGCCCGGGAACATTTTTCAACTTCAACTTCCGGTTTCGACCGGAAAACAAGGTCAATTTTGGTGATCTTTTTAAAACTTTAATGAAGTAGGGAAATCCCTTTCTTAAGATGTATAGATTGTCAAAATAGCTTATGCAGTTCTTGAGATATGATTAAAAAAAATATTAAACATTGAATTGATGTAAATCAACACCTGATTACGTCATGATGACGTCACTATAGAAATGTTATTTGCTTTCGCAGACCTAACTGTATGTGAAGTTTGAAGCTTATAGAGTTTGGAAAGTGTGTCTTTGTCAGCAGACAACAAATGCTAACATTTGGGGTTTTGCGTGTAGCTGACAAACAGCCTTAATGCCAAATCAGGCTTCATGGACTTTGGAACCTTATGCTCAATGGAGCATAACAGCCAGCCAGCCACCGTACTTCTGCACTACATACAGTTTGCGTGACACCATCAAACAAAAAAGCAGACCATTTCGCCATGCCTTACTTGTTGAGTAAAGGTTTGATTTTAGCGTGTAATACATTTCTGTGAAGAACCAAACCACTTTTAAATCACCCAATCACTTTTGAATCAGCCACAGCATTAGATATAGACCCTTTTGACTAAATAAAAAAATTCAAGCAAAATTGCATTTTGAAATGAGCCCACATGTCTCTTTCTGCTCAATCAACCATTTCTTTGACTAACGCCCTTTGTTTACACAACTTAGCAAAACTGAGTGATTGCTGTACAATTCCTATAGGAATTCCTGGAGAGTGGGTCAATGTTGGATTGTGTTAGTTAAAAACAAACCCCGGGTAGTGATAAGACATTTGGCATGTTGATTGTACAATGCACGTGTACATGTGTTATTACACTGTTATTGTGCTATTACTGTGGGTCAACACACGTGCGCTTAAACGTCCTGTTTTGACAAGATGTAACGGTCAAAATGTTATCTCTGTGAAAAACTTTGAGCAGGCTCACAGATCTATAACCTGATGCAAACATTATGCAAAAATGATAAGTAGTTTTTTGAGACAGGCCTATGAATTTCTGAAAATGTCAGCTTCCGGTTTGAACCAGAAGTCGAGGTCAAATGGGGTCACGCTGTGTGTAGCGTTAGTTAACGTTTCAATTACCTTTTCGATGATGTGTAGATTGTAAATATCCAACATGTGGTTCATGAGTTGTTATTTTTTGTTAATATTAAACTTTGATTTAATGTAATTCAATATACCTGATGACGTCATGAATTTTTTGTGGTCTTGATGTTAAGGTTCAATTGTCTGATGAGTTTCAACGTTCATTTCAATTTCAATCTTGAGTTATGATGTAGATAAGCCCTGAAAATTATTTTTTTAAGAAAAAAGACAAAAGCAAACTTTGACCTTCCGGTACGACCAGAAGTAAAGGTCGTACGATGTTGGCGTCAACTTTTTAAATGTTGTCCCTGTCTTGATCTATCAGAGTCCCAATTATGAATATCACAGCAATTTTAAATTGCGGAAACTACAGCAAAGAGCAAATGTTCATTTTTCAACTTTAAAAACCTTGTAACTCGACACGTGATGACGTCATTGTTCAAATGCCGTCCTCATGTCAAGGTTCAAGTATATGCTAAGTTTCAAGGTTCAATTCGATTTCAATCTTGAGTTATGCTGTAGAGAAGAGTTTGTGGAAGAAGAAGATTCTGAAGAAGAAAACTAGACATTCAGTTTTACTACAAAAACAAGGTGTTCGTGATCGATGTCATCAAATTATGATTTAATTATAATTTATTTTATCAACCCTAGGTCATACTGTGTAGCGCTAGGTAAGTGTTAGGTAATTCCTTTTGTAATGCCGTGTAGTTGATAAAAATCGAATGTGTGGTTCGGGAGTTATGATTGTTTCAAGTATTGAATTTGTTCATCCGGTTTGAACCGGAAGTCAAGGTCAAATTTATTCACATTTTGTATGTCAATTCGTAAGTTAATAAATACTTTGCCAAAGATGTAAAGATTGTAAAAAATCCAATGTGTGGTTCAGAAGTTATGCTTTTTTGAACCATTGAATTTCAACTTCCGTTTTGATCCGGAAGTCAAGGTCAAACGGGTCACATTTTGTGCAGCGCGTGTCTAATTTACCAAGACCGTTCAGACAACGTATGGATTGTAACAATCCAAAGTGTCTGTCATTGATGACGTCATCAAATTACACGCCGTCCTCTTGTTAAAAAAAAATCGTATATATTATTTGAAAGGGCAGAGTCAAATGTTTTCCTTTTATATGTAGCGACATTTTCCAACTTCCCTTTCATCTTGGCCAAGATCTCGATACGAAGCTTGAAAATACTCACAAGTACAACTATCAAATATGCCATTCACTGAATCAAATTTATTTTTAACAAAAATTGATTCTTTATTGATTAATAAATCGTAATTAGTTTACATAAGCTATGTTATTCATCGGTTGTATTTTATAAATGGCTGGCTTGATTTTTTGGACATTGTTTTACGGAACGGTTTGTTTATTTAAGACCTTTGATGGAATGAACTGTAAAAGACACTTGCTTTGTATAAGTATGCAAAACAAAGGCGCGTCGTGATGATACAAAACTAAGCCTCTCGTAAATTTGGACTACAAAAAATTTAGTCAAGTACTATTTCTACCTCTGTGGTGCATCATACAATCGGCAAGAAAATTAGGAGAGAAACAACATGTGTGTAATCTTTCACTGGAAAACATTCCGATACTGGATGTGCTGTATTCTGAAAAAGAAAAACAGTATTAACAATAAACAAACTAATATCAGGTCTCAAATTAATATCTTATTGACACTAATACTATATAAATCATAGCACATTATTTTCGATGCATAAACAAAATACAATAACTTGTGTTTAGAATGTTTCAAAAAAATGTTTGTATTTCAACATAAAGTCTCACAGTAGGCCCTACATGTATTACGCATAGTCATGTTATTTATGTTTAATATAATGCAATAATTTAAATGGAAAATGGGCTCAGCCAGCAGTTTTATTTCAATTCCTTTGGAAACGTTTGACCTTGCAAAATAACTTTGTGAAATTTTGAACTTTGAATAAACTACTGTAAATTTACCTCTTGGAAAAGTTACAGATCAAAGAAGCACACAAGTGAAGATTAGAAGTCAAAGCCTTGGATGATTTTGGACTCTCCATTAGCATGATTTTATTGAGGAACAATCTTAGTAGACAACTAACAGAAGCATTGAAGACTGAAGATGGCTCATATTGAAAGCTGCATCTCTTCAGTTTCTGTGTTCCACTCCTTCCCAGGCATAAGACTCTTATCCTGCCATCAGACTCGGATGAAACTGGTAAAATAAACAAAATTCAAGACATAAAACATTTCAAGATTAGATAGTAACAAGTAGAAGGTGCGCATACTGTTTTAGAAGTGAACAACTTATGAATGAAAACCTTTCATCGAAGGGTTGTGAAATATTTATGCTACAATACGTAGTTGTGTCAAATATAACTGACACTAGTGACAGTGCCAGCAATCATACCATATTGCCCGATTCTACCTCCTCCGTGATCATACAAAACGTTCCTTAGTTTTTATAACCTCACTACTTGATAATTTAAGGATAATCTGTATTAACATAACTGTGCATTACATACGGAACACACAATCATTCTGAAAAGTGACGATGTTGAAACGAAGCTTACCGTTTTATTCACCGTGTCGCGCCGATAAACACTGCCGTGAGTGCCGGTCTGAAACCCCCTTGACAAGCTGATGTCACGTCCGTGCAATCTCGGTGTGTGATCAAAACATAATCAACGTTGGTCCTTTTCTGCTTGCATTTTCTCATATTATAAATGTCATCCGAATCACTGAAGCAGGTGAACATCTCAGTGAAACTTCGTCTTCAATTCCATTATCACCGTTAAGCCATCAGAAGGGCGAAAAGGGAAACAATTTGACGCCAAACATAGCACAGGTTGAGAGGAATTCATTTCAGCAGCGTTTCGCCATTGATAAGCTTTCGTTAAAGGTACTAAGAACTGTGACATGTCCAAAAGTGCACAGAATTCATGGCTTACTTCTAGTCTTTGGAGTAAACACAGCACAGCTTGTCGCAACTGTTGTTACGTTGATCTGATTTCGTGCTACTTTATATTAATAGGCAACAAGCGTCTTGACATAAGGCTAGCTTCCACTCTGTTGCACTGGAATCAGTCGCGAGTAGTATTATGCCACATGCCGCGTTAGTTATTGCATGGCCGCCGGAGCAAATTATTATTGTTTTTTATTTTGTTATTATTATTATTATTATTTTGTTTTCTTTACCCCGGAAATAGCCGGGACGGAGGTTGGTGGGGGGGAGTTTGTGAACCCCGTTGAATCTTTTGGTAGGTGCGGATCGGATGACATTTTTTCCCCTCGATCCCACGATGCAAACGACTAAAACGCATCGACGTACCCGGTAGGCTTTAGTCAAGGTGCTCGAAAACAGACTAGCTCAAACGGCGAAACTTGTGATATTGCCGCTCGCGCTGGTCGTTTTTCGTGCGTGATGTATAATATAATAATAAGAAGAAGAAGAACACTTATAGTGCGCCGGTATCCACCACAAGTGATGCTCATGGCGCAAGGAAGAACACAAAATTAATTAAAAGCAGCTGTGAAAAGGTGGGTTTTGAGGGCCTCTTTGAACTGATGAATAGAAGACATGTTACGGATACTAAGAGGCAGATTATTCCAAAGAAGAGGACCAGCATGAGAAAAAGCCATGTCACCCCAATTGTTGTGGGTTTGGGGAACAACCAGTAACGAAGAAGTGGATGATCTAAAAAATCTAGAAGGATTGTAACGGGTAATTAATTGACAATTATACTGAGGAGCAGAACCATGTAAAGAATAAAAAACAAGCAGAAGTAATTTATATTGAATGCGATATTGAACAGGGAGCCAGTGAAGAGCATTCAAAACCGGAGTGATATGGGTTCTCCTGGGGGACAAAGTGACCAGCCGAGCTGCAGTGTTTTGCAGTCGTTGCAGACGAGAGATTTGATTCTGTTGTAGAAGACAGAAGAGAGAATTACAATAATCAAACCGAGAAGAAATCAGAACATGAGCAATTTTTTCTGTGGTTGAACGAGTTAAAAAATTACGGATGAAACCCAGATTTCTAAATTGATACCAAACTGATTTGCATATGTTAGAAACCTGGTTAGACATGGACATAGCAGAGTCAAATGTAACACCTAGATTTTTACAGACTACTGACGGCTTAATTTTACAATTACCAATGTTGATATGAGAGACTTTGACCTTAGCCAGATGAGCTGCAGAACCAAGTAATATCATTTCAGATTTGTCGTTGTTTAACTTGAGTGAATGGGAGCCCATCCATTGTATGACATCAACTAAGCAAGATTCTAGTTTGTGGATGGCACTAGATGCATTCTGTTGATTTGGAACAAAAGAAACAGATTTGAACATCATCGGCATAGCAATGATAACTAATGTGATGGCGATCAAAAACATCCCTGAGTTCACTCAAATAATTATAAAAAATAGCATTGGCCCACCAACTGAGCCTTGTGGGACACTACAGTTCAAGGAGACGGGATCAGATTGAGTCCCATCTATGTATATGACTTGCTGGCGATCAGTCAGGTAGGATTTAAACCAATCTAGCGCAACATCTTGAATACCAAGAGATGCGAGAATATTCAAGAGAATGTCATGATGAACAGTATCGAAAGCGGATGAAAGGTCCAAAGAAACTAAAACAGTTATCCGCCCAAGGTCCATCTCCATGAGAATGTCATTTGATAAATTCACGAGGAGTGTCTCAACACTGTGGTGTGCCCGATACGCAGACTGTCGACAATCAAGGAGATTATTTTCACGGAGGTAGCCTGACAGTCTTGAGAAGACCACTCGTTCAAGGACCTTGGATATGTATGGAAGATTCGAGATAGGACGGTAGTTTTTAAGCAATTCTGGATTTAAAGAAGATTTTTTGAGTGTAGGATGAACGTGAGCTAGCTTAAGAGCTGCATGAACAACACCGTTGTTTATACTCAAATTAACAATCTCCGCAACAATGGGCGCAAATATATGAGTGCAATCTATCAACAACCTAGTGGGAATAGGGTCTAAGTCACAAGATTTTGCAGAAGTGTGGCGAATGAGAGACTCAATTTCCTCTATAGAAGTAGGCTCAAATGAATCTAAAACTGTAATTGTTCTTGAAGGTCGTTGCGAGACGTCAGGAGATAGACTGGTACATATTGAGTTAATCTTGTTTGTGAAGAACTCACCAAAGAGCCGAGCAAGAGATATACTGCAACTGTGAGTAGGAAGTGGAGATGCTAGCTTGCGATTAAGAAGTTGATTTGCCACACGAAACAGACGTTTTGTGTCATTTCCACAGTCATCAACAACTTCATTATAATAAGCACGTTTATACTTGCAGTTGAGGGAACTGACGTGCTGACGCTGCTTGCAATAAAGGTCACGATCTATCTCCAATCTTGAGGATCGCCACCTTTTTTCCAGTTGTCTCCGTTTACGCTTCTCGACGGTAACAGTGGGGTTGTACCATGGGGCTTGAGAGCGCAACTTTACGGGGCGAGATTTAGCAGGAGCAAGGACATCCAGTAAAGTTTTAAGGGTGGAATTATAGCGATGGATCACATTGACAATCCCATCAGAACAGCTCACTATAATATTACTCCGTTGAACATCCGCAGCAAAAGAAAGTCTATCAATGGCTTTGATATTTCTAAGGACTTTTGTTCGACAGACAGAGCGTGGCTTTTCCAAGTGTGAATGGCCTACGATGGCAGAGTGGTCAGAAATGCCAGGAACAACATCAAGGTCAGAGAAGAAATTGCCGTCAGCAATGCGTACAATGAAAACGTCAAGAATGTGACCGCGGTCATGGGTCGGCGACGGGATACTCTGCCCGAGTCCAAAACTGACAAGCAAGTCATTGAAACGTTTGGTGTTAGGGGCCGAGACATTATCAAAATGAATGTTGAGGTCACCAGTTATGACAAGCGGAGTACGCTTCAAGGTAAATTCTTCGAGAAGGGGTGTAAACTCGTCCACAAAGTTCGCGAAAGGATATTGGTGCCCAGGGGGTCTGTAGGCAACAATAAGGTCCATACTCATACCGATTGAAGTTATGGTAGCAGCAATTGTTTCGAAAGATTGATAATCCGGTGAAGATTTGAAAATGACATTCAGTACATCACGAAATAAAATGCCAACTCCACCTCCTCGTCGGCCAGCTCTGGGCTGGTGTTTAAAGATGTAGCCAGTGGGGGTCAGATCAGCAATTACTGCGTCATCCAGTGGGGTCAGCCATGTTTCGCAAATGCACACTATATCAAATCCATTGTCATTAACATAGTCCTGAAATTCAGTCGATTTGTTCCGGAGTGAACGTGCATTTATCGTGCAGAGCAATAACTGGTTATTATTCAGATCTGGCGAAGAATAGGTATTGGTTCGATGGCAGAGATTCTTTTTCATAGCAATTTCCTCCTGTTTCCTCGGGGATCTTCGCCCGCGATGTGTCTTTCTCTTCTTAGAAATACCAAGAGATAACATTCTCTCCCATACATCCTTCTCAAAATTTCTGTGAGTACGTGTATGGAAATTGGCCGGATTTAGGCTATGGAGAAAGCTTTGCCCATAAGTAACCTTATCATTCAGTTTCATTGAAATGTTTCCAGGACTGTCATGTTCATGAGATGCAGGACCAGGGTTGGGACAAATATCTCCCGATCTTAAAAGCAAAAGGTTAAAGGTAGCAGTTGAGTTGGCGTAATAGCACACAGGGCTGCCATAGCAATACTTCACTGTTGCTAGTGTAGGCTTATTGTTCCGTGAAAGGGGGGTGGAACACTGGAGACACTTTCCACTGCACAGAAGGACAAAGAAGACAATGGTCGTGAAGTCAACTTGCTCCATTGTTGTAAAGTAGTTGTATTGTCAAGGCAATAGTAGCTATAGAGATGAGTTCATAGTTGAGAGAGCAGGCTGTAATGGTGCAGGAGTGTGGCGGAGATGGCGTTTATACTTAAAGAGTTCCATCAGTGAAAGTCAAAATGTTACCGGCTCTACAGATCAGTCAAAGTCCACTCAAAAGCCTTTAAACTTGTCGTATTGGTTCCACAGGAGTTAAGCTATCAGATGATCAAACAATATTATGCTTATTTATGATGAATGTAGTAATGACACCATAATAAACGAGAGCAGTGTGAGAGGGCAACACGGAGGCGCACACTCTATATCTATACCATCTGGGTTTGCCGCGAGCGACTTGACTATAGGCTACGTTCCCGGTCGATTGCATTGTATAGTCTGGTTCCATCAGAGGTTGCAAATGACTTTACGCAGAAATCAGACTACAGAAGGGTATACAGTATTTGGTACATTTACTGATGCAGACTTGTAGTCAACGGAAAGGTAAACTTCCACAACAAATCATAGATCATAGATGTGAGGGTGCTTTCTGTATATGCAGCGACAGTTGTTTTAGTGGTTTCTGGTTTTCGTAAAAACAATTTACTATTTTTGTTTTATTTATTAAATTGATACATTTAACCATGTAAAATATTGTACTCGGGTATGCAACTTTCAGCCGATCTCCTCGTTTTTGGTTTGCTGTGCTACTGAAAATTGTAAAACACTATAAAGTCTCAATGTGCCTGGCACTTTCCTCTGTTTTTACAAACTGCAGACTAGATTGCATGCCTGTGTACCGAAATGCTTGACTTGAATACAATCTCAATGACTAACCTTCACCTAAGGTTTTCCTCCTTGAGACATCACACTGAATCTTCACAGGTTGATTTTCATACATTCATTTATTTAAAGTATGGAAGCATTTATTCAAACATGTATGTAATTATTCACTATCCTTTATTCGTTATCATTTATACACTACATTTCGATAGCTAGACAAGAAACTCGACAATGATAACATCTCAGTTCTTCAGAAAATAAAATTTGCCATAACATTTGTAAAAATGATTCTCTATAAAGCTCGTGCAATGTTTTAGTTTTACAGCTGCGAAACATCAAAACTTTTCAGTTTACAGCCTTGACCACTACCTTGTGTTATTCACCACTTAGAACAAAGATTGCAACACATTTGAGTGGAAATTTGTTTTCCCCAGCTGCATCCAGAAAGAAAGAAAAACATCCAGAAGGTCCCATACACATGTACACACAGATGTCCTTTTCGGCCGGTCCACAACAAAACTGTTTTTACCCAAATTTGTTCTACGTTTATTAATTGATCACATAAAAATACCCACATTTACAAAACTTTTTGGGGTCTCCACATTCATGTACCTCCCACAAATCTGCCTGGCGGGCCTGGGCATAGCCTTTGGATAGGTCCAGACTCCATTGCTAAAATGGTTCCGACCCCTTTTCTAATATTATTTATGATCCTCCCCGTAACTGGGTCCCGTGTTTATAAATGCATGTATTAGTATTTCCCAATATTTTCAATAAGGGGAATTTTTATAAGGGATTTTTTTTTTCATCAGACACTTTCACCCCCTCCAACTTTTCTCACGTTTTCACACAACAAACAAAGGGGTTTGGACTCTCCCTCCCCGGATCTGCTGATCCAAACAACCCAATGTTGGAAATTGTTGGTGCCCCCCCCCCCCCCCACTTTTAAATACCTTCTGGCGGGCCTGGGTATAGGATCGAGATTTTGATATTTTAATGGCCAATTTCACTTTGAAATCTATCTCAGGTCGTATGGGGTCACCCTTTGAATGTGATTTGTATAATTCGGCCGGAGCTTTTTTATGGTGCAGGTACCTTACATGTAGCATTTATGGTTCTCCGATTATGATTTTTTTAAATATTAAACGTTGATTTATTGTTATGACGTCATCGATGACGTCATCGATGACGTCATCGCACCGAAACAATGTGGGTGTCATAAACATACTACGATCTATATACATAGTAAGTTTCAAGACAAAACCCCTCTTGGTTTATGAGAAATGACATTTGAAATCTGAAATTTGAACTTCCGGTTTTAACCGGAAGCAAAGGTCATATGGTGTCACATTGTGTATGTAATTTGCATAATTTAGCAAGAGCTTTTTTATAGTGCAAGTATCTCACATGTAACATTTGTGATTCTCAGTTATGATTTTCCTAAATATTAAACAGTGATTTATTGTCATGACGTCATCGATGACATCATCAAACCAAATTTCACACATATGTTTAAACAAAGATCTAAGTATTTGTGAAGTTTTAAGTCTAAAACACTTATGGTTCATGAGATATGACGAGTTTTCTTTATGTAAGAAAATTCAACTTCTGGTTTTGAGCGGAAGTAAAGGTCTCATATGGGGTCATACCTAATAAAGGATTTGTAGAACTGTTCAAGGGCCTTCAGATGATATAATGATTAAAGGTGTACCATATTTGGTTCATAAGATATAACGTTTCCCCCCCAAAAAAACCTTAAACGTCCGTTCTCGACCGGAAGTAGGTCACAGGGGGTCACATGCTGTGAAAGAGGTGTAAACAAAATGTTGAACTTTCATATGAAGCAAAGATCTTGTATTTATCATTTATGGTTCTCTAGATATGACGATTTACAGTATTTCTTGTTCATCGCCGTAAAAAGGTGGGGTTTCGTCTATACACTAAGGTTTAAGTACATGATAAGTTTCAAGTCTCTAGGAGTTATACTTTTTGCGAAAATTGCGAGAGAAGGTTCTCAGATAAAGTGGAAAAAGAAAAAGAAAAAAAAGAACAGTAACAATAGGTTTTCGGGTGGAATGCCCGAACACCTAATTAAACTTCTCATGGGATTTACTAGTTGCTCCAATAGCTGACGATTTCATTATTGGCTTAGATTGTTTGAAAGCCCAAAATGGCAAAATCGATCTTACAAACGACACTGTAGTGCTAGGAAGGAACACAATTCTGGCAAAAATGAGGAGAAACAAAAACAAAACTTATTTTATACGAGTAGTCTTGGATAAGAAGATTGTAGTGCCCCCAAACACAATACGTCAAACGAATGTCAAACTTGACGCTTCTTCAGCGAAAACGTTCCTCATTCACGCACCTGAACGAGACTACAAAGGGTTGCTCATACCATAACGTTAGTCAAACCAGAACTTAAACCACCTCTGAAACAATCCGATGCAGAGGTAATCATATCCATATGTAATGTCACAGATAGTTTTATACACTTAAACAAATGACATCATAGGTAGAGCGGAAGAGACAAGCGAAGTTATCCCCGAAGAAGAGTCCCATCAGGATCCCTTACAAGAAGAGGAGGTAGCCCAGCCTTCGCTGGGAAACCCCCACACCAACAGCCAGTTTTCTGTAAGGGAAGTAGCCATTCAGGAGGTGCCGGAACACGTCAAAAAACTGTTGGAAAAATCAAGTGTGTATCTGACACCAGAGCAATTGGGTAAAGTGGCATTGTTACTCGCAGACTACGCTGATGTGTTCTCAAGGGATGATCTAGACCTCGGACAATTTGCGGGTATAAAACACCCAATTAATACAGGCACAGCCACCCCTGTCAAACAAAATATGCTAAGGACCCCATTAGGCTTTGAAAAAGAAGAAAAAACTCCTCTGGATTCACTACTCGAAATGGGGGTTATAGAACACTCATCTTCAGGATGGGCCTCACCCCCGGTGCTTATTAGGAAAAAGGATCCACTATAGGGCTCTTAATAAGGTCACTAGAAAAGATGCGTTTCCACTGCCAAACATTAATGAGTGTTTTAATGAGTGATTTTTTAGTACACTGGATATGAGTAGCGGTTACTATCAGAAATTACTCGAAGAAAGTGACAAACACACAACGGCTTTTACTACAAAGTACGGGTTGTTTCAATACTGCCGAATGCCATTTGGGCCATGTAACGCCCCGGCTACTTTTCAAAGGGCAATGGGTCTGATACTTAGGGGAATGACTTGGAGGGAAGTTATGGCGTGTTTGGATCATGTAATCATCATAGGGAAAGACTTTGACGGCACTTTGCGTACACTAAATGAAGTACTAGGAAGGTTCCGCCAACATAACTTGAAGGCAAGCAAATGTATTTTGTTTCAGGAACATGTCACTTTTCTTGGAAAAATAGTAAGCAGAGCAGGTTTTGCACCAGACCCTAACAGCCTGGAAGTAGTAAAAAACTGGCCTAGGCCTGCGTCCAAAAATTATGTGGAAAGATTTATGGGATTGGCAAATTACCATAGGAACCATATAATAGACTTTGCGGAAAAAGCTAAACCTCTCTATGATCTCACAAGGAAAAACGCAAAGTTCAACTGGCAAAGCGAACACAAACAGTCCTTCCACCACTTGGTCCATTCATTCACAACAAGCCCTGTCTTGACATTTCCCAAAAATAACATCGACGAACCATTTATCCTAGACACCGATGCCTCTGATTTTGCTAATGGGGCTGAACTTCTAAGGTACTAGCGAACGAGTTATCTGTAATGGTAGCTTTATACTTTCCCCGTCGCAGAGGAAATACTGCACCACGCAGAAAGAGCTTTTGGCAGTAGTCGGGTTTACTAGGCAATTTTCGTTCCAATCTATTGGGTTGCAAATTGTATGTACGTACAGATCATAACAGTCTAGCCTGGCTTATGCGATTCAAACTGATCTCTGGTACGTTAGCCAGGTGGATTGAAGAACTCGGCCAGTATGACATGGTCATACTCCATAGAAAGGGAGGGAAAAATACCAACGCTGTTGCTCTTTCACAAGTACCTTGTAATACTCCATTTTGCAACTGTTATTATGCGGGTTGTGAAGTGAAAGACCTTCCATGCGGTGGTTGTAACTTTTGTGCGCGAATCAAGCCAGTGGGAGCGTTTCAACGAAGACGTTGATGACGTCGTCCCATTGGCTGTGCGTCAAATGACTAAACGTAATAGTTTGCAAACTCCACTTGAGTACAACCTTAACGAACAAGTGCAGGGACCCACTGTCGCTTCAAATAAGAACACAGCAGTATGCTGCAGCGGAAACAACCGGGTGGGTCAAAACCGGCGTTCGCTGGTGGCTGACCAGGAGGTACCCGGTGCAAATACTTCTGCAAATACTTTTGAGTCATTCCGTAGCAAATATAGCCACAAACAGTTGAGAGAGATGCAGCAGCGGGACTCTGACTTGGGCATATTACTGAATTGGATAGAAAATAACATCACACCCTCACAAAACAAACTGCAACTTTGTTCTCCATCAGTGAAATACCTTTGGCTCAACTTCGCACTTTTGCGCATGCAGAACGGTGCCCTTTATTATCATTGGGAATGCGAACATTCACCACGATTGCTTTTCGTTGTCCCGGACGCCATGAAACATGAGATTATGGAACTCTCGCATAGGCCTAAAATCGCGGGGCACCTTGGCATCACGCGAACTATCCAGAAAGTCAGACAAACGGCCTCTTTGCACAAAATGGCCGAAGATATTTCACTGTATGTTAAAAGTTCAGACCATGAGGTGCCATTTCAAAGGTAAAGTGGCGAAATGGGACGCAGATCTACCAATACTTACAGGAGCCATCCGGTCACTCCCAGACCACAATAACGGGCTAACTCCTTATCTAATGATGTTAGGACGGGAGGTGAAAAAGCCAATGAAATTTGTTTTTGATATCAAAGATAAAGAGACCCCAAGTGCAAAACCCCATGAGTACGTTCAAAATCTAAAAGAACGAATGCGTAAGGTCCACACCATAGCAAGGGCCAACATCAGCGGTGCTCAAACATACCAAAAACGGCATTATGATCATAACGTCAATCAAAACATGCATGTTTGAAGCAGGCGACCTAGTATACAAACTAAACAAAGCTACTAAAGTTGGTCAGTCGCGAAAACTTCAGCCAATTTGGCATGGTCCTCTACTAGTGGTCGAAGCCCTGTCCCCAAAACTGTATAAAATTCAGGGTAGGAAGAGGACAGAGGTTGCCCATCATGACCTCCTTAAGCGGCGTTGGCTGCCCATCAGGAACTACCCGTCAATAAAAGTGATGCTACAGACGCAGCGCCAACTGCAGAACTTGGTCGCTGCACTAGGCCTACACTCACCACTAGAAGTGGTAGGGTAGTTAGGCTCCCATATAGGTTTAGGGACGACCACGAGTTCGAATAAGCAAGTATTGGCAGCAATTTTAGCAACTTTAGCTCCTAAATACTAGTCATTGAAATCAACTTGTTCACATCTAGCTAAACAAAATATATATATATATATATATATATAAATTGTAATCAATTTGAGCGACATTAGCCCCAATATAGCATTTCCTTTCATAGCTTGTCGTTATGTGCCAAAAACATTTATTAGTCCTGCAGGAAAAAGAACTTAAATATGGAGGAAGTTGACTTCGTTCCAGACTATCAAGAAGATCTATCCTCAGACGAGATTGCAAAGGAAACAAACAACAAGTTTATTGACGTCACTTCCCTCGACGACCCAAGTGATGGAGAACCCCAACACGGAACCTCTTTAAAAGCCACTAGGCGAAGACTCCCTTTTAGGAACCCCCGCACAGGTGGACCCACAAGTCGCCCCAAGCAGAAAGTCTAACAAGTCTACGTGTTCTCACCCTGGGTTTGGTTTCAAAACAAACAAAATGAAACGTCATGTGATACGACAACATATCTGCAATGGAGAGTGGTGGTTCCTTTACCCTTTGGTGGCCTGCTGGGTCTGCAGACAGTGGGAGATCATGACACATTGTCGGCTACATCGTCTTTTTTGCCCGGGAGAATACCTCCCGCACTTGTCCAAATTAGTAAGACGCTTTACACAGTATATCTGTCAGGCTCTCCATCTCAACTCATCTGATGATCTAGTGGAGTTCGTATGCAATCATCACCTTGGCGATGAAGCCTCGGAGTTCAACCTCGAGGGGATCGAAGTCTGGGACACGTATGACAGTTTCATCGGCCTCCCCAAGCTCCACTAGAGAATCATTGGCTCGCCTTCTCGATTTCATCAATTTTTCACTGGTGAACACTACAACGACTCCTGATATTGGCCGAAGATCCAGCTACACAATCTCCAACCGTGTCAGGCTTTATCGACTCACACTGCCATGTTGACCGCATGCTACACAAGGCCCAATTCACCGGGAGCCTCAGCATGTTTCTTTTCACTAACACCCCAGGAATGGCAGTTGACATGGATGGGTTCCTCGAATGCGTTGCTGTGTTTTGCGACACCAAGACACTCTCTACCGAGAAAACTTGGTCAACTCTGGTTAACGACCCTTTCGTCTACGCAGCCACCATGGGTCTACAAGGAAGCCCACAACTTCTCCCCGGACACAGACATGGCGATTCGGCGTTTGCTGGAACACTCTAAGGTTTGTGCCCTTGGAGAAATAGGTTTAGATTACTCGGTTGCTTTCTTAAACACAGGAGTCTCCAGATGTCTGTTTTCCGACAGCTGCTCCAAATAGCTGTAGACAGACATTTGCCACTAGTAATACATTGCAGAGAAGCGGAAGCAGATTGCTTTGAGATACTCTGTGAAGCCGTTCCACACCACTGGAGAATACACCTTCATTGTTTCACAAGCGATTTAGCTGAAGCCGAGAAATGGTGTTCAACATTTCCCAACTTGTACATCGGGTTAACGCCGCTTCTCACTATTGGAATTACGAATGTACAGGAAGTATAGCCAATACTCTACCCCTAGAACATCTATTCCTAGAAACGGATTCCCCGTACTATATCCCCGCAACTCTCGGAAGAGAAATCGCGCGTCTCCGGGGCATCTCAGAGCAAGACGTCCTCGTGCACTGTTTACAGAACTCTAAGAACATGTATTTTTTTAAAGTTTTAAAATGGTTTAGCGTTCCTGCCAAATTTTGGAAGTAACTAAAAAGACAGTGTTAGGGTTAAAAAGCCATTCTTATATGTGTTCAACCTAAAGTAACCGCAGCTGTTTGTTCGAAGATAACTAAACGTCACAGAGAAATTTTTTTTTTGGAGGGGGGGGGGGGAATAATTACTCTTCTTTAGAGTAGGGTATACAAAGACAAGTATACACTTTTTTTTGACTTCTTAAACAAAACCAGTACATAATAAGTGACTTTTTTGGTGCCTGTTCTTGGATAAGCAGGTTTACTTTTTAAGGCGCAAATGAAGGGTAACTTTAATCTCTTTTTTTTAATGTAAGATTTTGTTCTTAGGATTGCGATGTCGGAGATAATATGAATGATAATATAATTCATCCTAAAACACGTTGGATTTGGTTTTCATTTCAGATTCTGTCTACTTTTTTTTTAAGTATGTGGCGGAGTAAGGCACATGTTTCATAAGATGTAAATAACTTCGAAAAATAAAAATGAAAAACTGGGTCGAATGTAGTGGAACATGAGCATTCAACAATAAACCAATCAGGCGTGACCGGGACGCACGTCAGCGCGATGCTGGCCACGGTCAAGCCAGTCGTATCCTGAATCTAAACCTGTGTACATGTGAGTCTTTCTCTGTCCACTCCCCCAGGCTACCAGTGCGACTCCACCACTGACTGTTAGCAGTGCATTGGTAAATATAGTAAATACAGTATAATTTCATGAAAGCACTGTGCAATTTACATATTAATGTTGGTGCACATGGTATGTAATCTCATTTTGTTTTTCAGTGAGCGACATCTGAAGAGAAATCTCGAGAATGGGATTAAAGCGAAGGCGGCAAGAGTCAAACCCACATGTTGGTGAGTTGACCACGTGCAGGACAATTTAACCCTTTAAAATCCCTACATATTATGTACACACTCTCCTTTATTATACAGTTTGAGTAGTCAAAGCATCCAATTAAAAACAATGTGTGTTGTTCCATTTGTAGGGAGTTTTGAACTCACTTGCCCAGTTCAATGTATGAAATATCCACATACTTGTGTTAGCGCTCATCGTTTTTTTCAAATATTGTGATTTACGTTTCAACCTGTAGACAGAATTGGATGGTAGTGGTTCTTGTTTTGGGAACCGAGCTATGTGGCAGCGCCTCATGAGAGATAACGGCCTACATGTGAAAAAGGTTGGTTTGTTATAGTTATTAACACCGTGATATCATATCTGGGACTCTATGTACAAATGTGACTATATTACATTGGAAGCTTATGCTTTATATCACTTTCAGTTTGTCAGATTTTTGTTCTCTTACAGAGCTATTAAGGGATGGGTGTGATTTTCACACTGGTTGTTAAGATGAAATTTATTTATTTATTATTTTCTAACTTGATATCAACCTTAAAATTGTTACTAAGATGTAGTTGCATTAAGGCTGACCCTATTGTGTCAGTCCCAACCTTTACTACACTTGCTCCGAATTAGTTAATTTGGGAAAATAGTGTAGAGGTTATATCAATAGGTGGCGCTGTTTGTCGGGCTGGTGGGGCTTGGTGCGCTCCGGCAGGAAACAGCCGCAGGCTGTTGACGGCCGGATGTAGGGCAGCGTGCGTTCCCGCGCTTTGAGCGGAGTTGCTTGACAGAGTTTAGGAGGAGACCTGAAACAGAAAGCCCTTGCGAATAGCCCCATCACCCTGACAGACAGCATCCAGATTTCAAGGTATATTGTGTTAAATGAAGCAAATGATTGTTGAGTTACCTGATTGAAAGAATGATTATGTGTTAATAAAAAGAATGATAAATTGAGCCAAAGCTTCCGGTGCTTTATTTGTGTCCAGACCACCACCATTAAAGACCCCCGACACAAAACGTTACATTGGTGGCAGCGCGTGTTCTATGGTTATTGTGGTACTGGACATTACAGCACGTTGCATTTTGTTATTCACGTTACCACTGGTTTTCACATAAGTCTTGTTTAGAAGGTATGTCAGATTTTCCAGATAGCATGTCTTCTGGCTTACCATTAGCAGCAGGGGTAGCCCGTCCCCTTGGTTTCATGTACTCCCCCCACTTACGACTACCCCAGACGACGACTCATTGCATTGCGTGGTTACTCTGGCCGACGTTCTCCCCGGGGGGTTGGACTGCCAACCGTGGCGACATCGACGCCGTTGCATGGGATGCCAATGCTTCTTTCAGACGGTAGTGGCCCGCCAGTCCCAGGGGTTGGCGGAGCCATGGGCCACGTGATGTCATCCGCAGGACCCCAAAGGACATCGGCGGCAATTGAGTGGGGTAGCTTTGTCGGTACACCGACTGATGGAGGGGGCAACACAGGGCAAGTGCTGTCGCCGGTACCGGTGCACCAAGGTTCCCAGCAGGGTGAGCGAATCACAGCACAGCAACTAGACTATGGGCCGTGGCTCTGAAATCCTTCTAGAAAACGATTCTTGTTCTCTCCGGAGAGGGTTTGCATGAGACTTAGCCCAGTTGTAAATAATATGTGTCTGAGCAAGAATCCAAGTGTTCCCACGCTCAAATGTTGCACATTAATGTGTAATTCACGGATAAAATGTCACATTTTTGAACATAAGGAAAAACATAAGAAAAACAGCGCCCTCAATTGACCAAAAAAGAGAGGCTTTCTCCAGCTAGGCACAGTTTACCCCCCCAAAAATTCAGATTATGATGTGGAAACCTTTATAATTTTAAAGATCATGTATGCTAACAGAGTTTCTAAAAGTTTGTATGCTTATATCAACTATATTTTCAACTGTACTTGGTGTTTATGTGGTGGGGAATATGCTATAGGCCAGTTGATCCATTGTGAAATTGTTGAATCTCTAACACACTATTTCCAGGCAATTAACAATTCAGGTATTAACACATGGAAAGGAATGGGGTACATCACAAGTATAAAAAACCTGACTGGGGGAGGGGGGTTCAGTCTTGCCAAATAAATAAACTATTTCATGTTGATTGTAAAATAACTGTAGTTTTGATATACTTTTTAACCCACAAAGTATGTCAAAACAGCCCTTAGAAAAAGTAAGAAACCTCAGATATTTCCATCTTTGAATTTATTGAATGTCAATTCAACTTGCATAATCAAAAATATAAATGCTGAATTTAATCAATTATTAGGTTTTGTACTTGAATTGTCCTGTCCCTACAAATCATTTTCTGTAGAAAATATGTCCTACAAATGTTGTTATCATGTGTTAAAAAAACCCATTCCTTAGTGCATTAAATTTTGCTTAAATTTCACACCACAGCTCTGTATGAGTTTTAAAACAGTCCCCTGTATGAATAACAAACTCATAACTTACAAAAAAGAACCACATAATATCATGTCATAATGGTCATGGTTTGTGTGCATAAAGACAAAGGAATGTTCGTTTAACAAATGTTAACCTTTTATTTCAACACTTTGAATAATACAAAATGTGTGTATCGATTATTAATGAAGTGTGATAAGATAAAGAATTGAAATGTAAATGCAACGTTAATGTCCTTTTCAGTTTTTTCCATTTAAAAATAATATATACATGAAGATGCTCTATGGTAGTTGTAAAAAAATACAAAAAGTTAAAATAAGTATTTAAAAATAGTGATGTGCTAGAAAAGTTGATTGGTGATGGAGAATGATCTCAGATTAGATTACCAATTTCTAGTCAGACAGTCTGGGCCCAATTTTACAAAACCTGTAAGTAGCAGAATTGTTGCTTACTGGACCGTTGTCATTTCATTAAAAAAAAGCTAACCATAATTATACTGAAAGGTATGCTTATTTGTGGCAAGCAAATGAGTGATTTTTTTGTTTCTATTTTTTACTGTGATGCATCCTGGTTCTTTTCAGAACTCCTAAGTTCAGAACAGACCACTGTTTTGTTACAAGAAACACTTCACCTGATTACTTCTCATCACAAACCTTTAAATCTCATTTGAATTACTACTGTTTGTTGACCATAACATTGCACATGCAACTTTCAATTAATGTGGTTCTGAAAAGAAACTTAGCTTTAAATTGATGGTCCTGTCACATGCACTGCCAATTTAGAGAATTTGCGCAATTACATAGTACATGCACAGGAATTAGAACTACTAAAATAAAAATATCTTGTACATGTAGCCATCAGTATCACCTGCTCCTCCCTTTTTTTTCAAAAACAGACAAGAGCCCTACAGCTACCATTTTACCCAACCAAACACATACATGTATAAGTTGATTACGTGTATTTTATTTATTTACTTCAACTTTTTTTTTGGGGGGGGGGGTGCAGGGTTGTACACACGTTGTTTATGGTTAAATGTGGAATGTGCGATTTAGGCTGTAAAAAGCGTTTGAATACCGAGTTTCATGGCAAATGATGCAAACTCTCGATAAAATATGAGCAGATGATAAGGTTCCCTCTTTCTTCATTGAAGAACTTGACTGGAGCATTCAAATTATCTTTTCAGCAGGCTCCGAGTCCTCCTCTCTGATGTGAGAAGATTCACTGAGATCTGGTTGGGAAAAAAAACCAAAATAACAAAATTAAGTCCCTCTTCAAATAACACTTTTGGCACCAATGATTTTTCTAAAATGTAAATAATAATACTTTTTAAACAAAAACAAGCAAAACAGTTTTAAAAATACAGAGGTGGGAACCATTTTATGGAGGTCACTACAAGCAATTTATTTCAAACTGGCAACTCGACAGTCTCTTGTGAATTTTTTTGTCGATCTGTTGAGGAATTTATTCAGTGCTATAATTAATTCCCAACTCATGGAGACAATTTCTGTTCCCTTTTTATGAATTTTTTTTATTTGTAAAAATTTTGAAAATCTTGCAAAAATGGACACTCCGACAGAAATGGCTCATTAGTCATATCGCCTGTAGTTACTACTACTAGTTAGTACAGAAAATGTACACAATACGAGCCATTACCCTTCGTGCAAAGGCCACTGGGACTGGGAGGAGGGTAACTGATTACTGCACCTACCCAAGACTTAGTGTAGCTGATAAACGTAGCTCTTGAGTCTTGGTCATGAACCTTAGACATCAGGGCTACAAACAGTACTGTGTACAAATATGGGTCTGAATGCCCAACATGTTCTTGTGTCTCCCAACCTGTGTCCGTGCAATACGTGCATGAACACCTCTTGGTTTTTTTGGTTTTTTGACTCACCGCCCCAGCTCTATAAAACTTTAAAAAATAGAAATGTTGGTAGCGAATACAATAGCTACTGCGGTGGTACAGTTTCGCAGCTAGCCACCCAATCTCAGAGTAAGTCTATATAATAAGAGCAAGAGACTACTTGTTTTCTTAGTCTGTTGAGTACTCAACCTTAGTAACTAACAATAACCAGATAACATGCCGTCACGAATGTCAAAAATAAATGTTCAATATATAACTTGAAACAATTCTCTAACCTTCAGCAGCAGGCACATGTTCCTTATTTAGCTTCTGCCTGGCAAGTACAGCCCGTCTTTGTTTTGTAGCATCCGTGAAATATTGGTAACCCTTCCGATGAAAAGGGGGAAAACCACCATCGTTGTTAGGTACTAACTTAGTGCAGCGCAAGCTGCACCATCACCGCCACTATCTTGCAAGAAACACCTCGCTATTTCAGCTGATTTTCCGTGAAGTTCCTTCCAAATCTGCACACATTGTCTGAGTTTTGTCCACTATGTTTCAGTTATAGGTGTAAAGGCTTCATGAACATCACACAAATGTCGCATAACACTGTATATTAGACTGCTTTTCGCTGTCTTTTTCTGACATGTTGCCCACACGACGATCCAGCTGCGTGAACATTTTGTTTATGCAGAGCGCATTTTATAAATTTGCACAGTATAGAGATTGCGCAAAATTTTGCTCAATTTTAAGACTCAGTGCCCAGTCTGGGAATGCAGAATGAGCAGCGCAATCTCAAAATTGTGCAAATTCGTAAATGCGCTTCACTTCTACATAATACATCGCAGCGCGTTCCTTCGTACATCCGCACGCTTCCATAAGACTAATTTTGATTAGTCAATTGCCTGATGAGAGACCAAATTTCATTGGACAACCTACTCGCGCCTGACTCAGTTACCGTATATCGTTGCACAAATTAGGGCGATTTTTGTCGTCAAATTACGAAATAATGTGCAACATTTGAGCGTGGGAACAAGCAAAAATTGCAAGTTGGTATTATTATCTTCGTTTTTGAGTGGTTACTGAGTAAACCCTCGTTGAAGAGAACAAGACTGTAAGATACGACTGGACGGCCGACGGTCTAAACAGTTGGGAAGTGATGTCGGTACACCGACTGGCAGGGAAAGCAGAGAACGAATCCTCTCGTCGGTACCGGTGCACCGAGGTATTCCAGCTGCGCCGCTCACAGCACAGCAGCAGTGGGGAGGAGATGTCGGTACACTGACTGGCACGGAAAGCACAGGGCAAGTGCTCTCGTCGGTACCGGTGCACCGAGGAGGTATTCCAGCTGCGCCGCTCACAGCACAGCAGCAGTGGGGAGGAGATGTAGGTACACTGACTGGCAGGGAAAGCATAGGGCAAGTGCTCTCGTCGGTACCGGTGCACCGAGGAGGTATTCCAGCTGCGCCGCTCACAGCACAGCAGCAGTGGGGAGGAGATGTCGGTACACTGACTAGCAGGGAAAGCACAGGGCAAGTGCTCTCGTCGGTACCGGTGCACCGAGGAGGTATTCCAGCTGCGCCGCTCACAGCACAGCAACAGTGGGGAGGAGATGTAGGTACACTGACTGGCAGGGAAAGCATAGGGCAAGTGCTCTCGTCGGTACCGGTGCACCGAGGAGGTATTCCAGCTGCGCCGCTCACAGCACAGCAGCAGTGAGGAGGAGATGTCGGTGCACTGACTAGCAGGGAAAGCACAGGGCAAGTGCCCTCGTCGGTACCGGCGCACCGAGGTATTCCAGCCGTACCGCTCACAGCACAGCAGCAGTGGGGAGGAGATGTCGGTACACTGACTGGCAGGGAAAGCATAGGGCAAGTGCTCTCGTCGGTACCAGTGCACCGAGGAGGTATTCCAGCTGCGCCGCTCACAGCACAGCAGCAGTGGGGAGGAGATGTCGGTACACTGACTGGCAGGGAAAGCATAGGGCAAGTGCTCTCGTCGGTACCGGTTCACCGAGGAGGTATTCCAGCTGCGCCGCTCACAGCACAGCAGCTGTGGGGAGGAGATGTCGGTACACCGACTGGCACGGAAAGCACAGGGCAAGTGCTCTCGTCGGTACCGGTGCACCGAGGAGGTATTCCAGCTGCGCCGCTCACAGCACAGCAGCAGTGGGGAAGTGATGTCGGTGCACTGACTAGCAGGGAAAGCACGGAGCAAGTGTTGTCATCGGTGCCGGTGCACCGAGGAGGTTTTCCAGCTGAGCCACTCACTGCACAACAGCAATGGGGAAACATAGGACAAGTGCCGCCGTCAGTACCGGTAGCACGGCAACAGTGGAGCAGCGATGTCGGTACGCCATGGTATGGCGGAGGGAACACACGACAATTGCTGCCGTTGGTACCGATCAACGAGGGTCTCCAGGCGAGCGACACGGCCAATCTACCACAGCTAACATGCAACCGCCTCGTACACGTGAGCGACCAGTGATGCGTCCAGATAGGTATAATGGCACGACATCTTGGTCGGCATACCGGAGGCATTTTGAGATGTGTGCTAGTATAAACAAATGGCAAGAGCCTGAGAAAACTGAATATTTGGCAGTGTTGTTGTCAGGTTCGGCTCAACAAGTACTGCAAGGGTTGCCACGAGATGGAACTACCACGTACGCAAGCCTGGTCAAAGCATTGAAAGGTAGATTTGAACCTGATGGGCGTAAAGAGTTCTACAGAGTTCAACTGAAGAATAGACGTCAGCAGAGTAATGAGTCTCTTTCAGAACTAGCCCAGGCAATCCGTCTGCTGGTAGACAAGACGTTTGGGGAATTGTCAACAGATGCACAGGCAACAATGGCAAGAGACTATTTCTTGGATGCCCTTGCAGATAGTGAAACGCGAACTCGCGTGCTGCAAGTACGACCTGGTAGTTTGGAGTAAGCCGTTACAGCTGCTACTGAGTTTGATGCCATTAAGTCAGCAGAAAGGGACCTGGGACCACGAAGGGTCAGACTTCTTGAAAGAGAGACAACACAACATATGATGTCTGACAATGGTACAAAGTCTTGGTCTAACGACAGAGTGACAAAATTAGAAAAGTGTACAAGACATGAACAAACTGCTCCAGGCAATGACAGCACAGACCGCACAGTTCGCTAAGAAGAAGAGAGGGTGTTTTTCATGCGGCGAGATGGGTCATTTCAAGCGGAACTGCCCAAAGGAGGGAGAGAAGAAACGACCCGAAGCTAAAAATGTGAACCAGGAAAACTCCTAAGAGCTGGGTCCAAGGACCAGGGGTCAGCTCGGAAGGAAGGGTCCATACAAAAGTTGTATTATCATGGCACAGTTGCACACATCGGCGCTGGGATCCACATAGTTGGGAAGATAAACGGGGTACAAGCAGAAATGCTGATAGACACAGGGGCAACAATATCAATTATTTTCCAAGGACTGATTAGCTCAATGAGTGAATGCTCCAGGCCAGAAGTCATACCGACTAATATACAAGTGTTTTTGGCGAATAACGCTCAGGTAAAGGTTTACGGACATGCCACTGTAGAGATGCAATTAGGTGGCAGGGTAACTCAGCACAAGATCATGGTGGCAGATATTCACAATGATGTGTTGCTGGGGCTGGATTTCACGGATCATCGAGACTGTATCATTGATATTGCGGGTAAAAGTCTACGGATGGGAGACCTAGAGTTGCCTCTCAGAAAGACAAGTGAAAGAGAGCAATGCTGCAGGGTGACCATTAAGGAAACTGTAGCCATTCCGCCAGGCTCGGAAATGATTGTCGAGGGTAGTATGAGTCATCACAATTTTGCCACGGGTTATGGCATAGTGGAACCGGTCCAGAGCCTTCTTAAGAAGGATACGGTGTTACTGGCACCAACACTGACTTTGTCAGATTCACCGGAAGTGCCCTTGCGAGTCTTGAATCCTACTGAGGAAACGGTTGTTCTGTAAAAAGGGACATCAGCAGGCCTATTTCAGGTAATAGACGCAGTTGGACCGCATATGACATCCGAAGATGATAACAGGTGTGACGCAAAGGATGAACACATCAACCAAATAAAGACAAGGGAAAGGAAGGCATCCAACTCGGTCAACCATGAGCTCCCCCAGAGCTTACAGGAAATGCTGCAGCATGGGTCTACCCAACTGAACAGCGACGAGAGGTCACAATTGTCACAGCTCATACGGGAGAATCAGTGTCTCTTCTCCCTATCCAAGGACGACATTGGACTCACTTCTCTGACAGAACACTCAATTAATACTGGTGATGCAAGTCCAATCAGGCAGGCAGCACGACGATTGCCGATATTTCAGAAGGAATCAGCCGAAAGAGAAATCAACAAGATGATAAAGGCCAACATCAAAGAACCAGCATGAGGACCCTGGGTCTCGCCCATTGTGCCGCCGCCTAAATGCTATAACCAGGAAAGATGCTTATCCAATCCCCCGCATCGACGACTCTATTGACACCCTGGCTGGATCAAAATATTTCACAACGTTGGATTTGGCATCTGGTTATTGGCAGGTGCCAATGAACAATGCAGACAAGGAGAAAACTGCCTTTGCAAGCCACTGTGGACTATCAGTTTCGCGTCATGCCGTTTGGACTATGCAATGCCCCTTCAACTTTTGAGCGCTTGATGGAGAAAATACTACATGGGCTTCAATGGCAAATCTGTCTTGTTTACTTAGACGACCTCATTATATTCTTCAAGACCTTCGAAGAACACATCGAATGACTCCGAGTAGTGCTCGAACGTATCAAAGGAGCGAGCCTTAAGCTGAAGCCAGAAAAGTGTCGCCTGCTACAACAGGAAGTGTTGTATTTGGGGCACATTGTTTCCGCCCAGGGTGTTCAAACCGATCCAAGTAAGACACGTCAATTAGACGACTGGCCGGTCCCCAAGAATACACAAGAAGTCAGGAGCTTTTTGGGTCTCTCTTCCTACTACAGGAGGTTTGTTGCTGGGTTTGCCGGCCTGGCAAGACCGCTGCATAAACTCACAATGGACGGAAGAATGTCAGTCAGCTTTTGAGCAACTGAAGCATAACCTCACCTCTACGCCCATCCTGTCATGACCGACGCTTCATGGCAAATTTATAATTGACACGGATGCAAGTAACTTCGGAATCAAAAATGTGCTTAGCCAGGAACAGAATGGGCGTGAGTGTGTCATTGCATATGCAAGCCGCGCTTTGACACGACCAGAGAGAAATTATTGCGTCACAAGAAAGGAGTTACTTGCTGTGGTACACTTCATCAAACACTTTCGCCCATTTCTGTATGGACAACGGTTTCTACTTCGAACAGATCATGGGTCCCTTCGATGGTTGTTTAACTTCAAAGAGCCGGAGGGCCAAGTTGCCAGATGGCTCCAAGTCCTGGCAGAATACGACTTTGAAATTGAGCATCGACCGGGAGTACGACACGGAAATGCTGACGGTTTGTCCCGAATTCCCTTTGAGTCTTCCCAGAACTTCACAGCGCAGAGAGAAGACAATTGGAGGATCCTGTACTGCAAATGGTCATTGGATGGCTGGAAGATAAGAAACCAAAGCCGATGTGGTCGGAAGTATCCGCCGAGGGAACCTGGCTTAAGGCATTATGGAGCTCATGGCAACAACTGCACCTTCGGGACGGAGTGTTATACCGGCGATGGAACGAGGTCCCTCCAAAGTCCAGATGACTTCTGGTGGTGCCACAGACCTTACGTGACGATGTGATGAGACAATTACATGATTGTCCCACTGCTGGACACTTGGGAATAAACAAGATGTATGCTAAAGTAAAGTCACGGTTCTACTGGGAAAACATGAAGGATTGGGTGACAAGGTGGTGCAAGCACTGTCTTGAATGTGCCAAGCGTAAACCTCCACAAAAGAGGGGGAAAGCTCCATTGAAACAGCAGATCTCCGGCGTCCCAATTGAACGAATTGCCATAGACATCACAGGACCATTCCCAGCTACAGACCAACGTGGATTTTGGTCATCTCCAATTACTTTACAAAGTGGACTGAGGCCTTTCCGTTACGGGACATAACCGCTCAGACGGTCGCGGATGTCTTTGTAAGAGAATTTGTATGTCGATTCGGGGTCCCAAGACAAGTACACACAGACCAGGGTCGGCAGTTCGAAAGTCAGCTGTTCCATGAAATCTGTACAATGCTTGGCATCGACAAGACTCGAACAAGCGCATATCATCCCCAAAGCGACGGTCAAGTCGAGCGATTTAATCGCACCTTGAAAGACATGCTAAGCGCCTATATAGCTGACAACCAGAAGGACTGGGACCTCCACGTACCATTGGTAATGATGGCATATCGGGCTTCGGAACACAGTAGCACCGGGGAAACTCCGAACAACATGACGTTGGGGAGAGAAGTGGAGTTACCAGTTGATCTCATCTTCGGCTCCCCAGAAGAGCCCAGAGAGACCACAGAGTACGCCTTTGAATTGAGGGAAAAATTTTGTACTGCGCATGACAGGGCAAGGGTACAATTCAAGAAAGCAGCCATACATCAAAAACGTAACTACGACCTGCCTAGCCATCAGAAGAAGTTTACCCTGGGAACCACTGTTATGTTAACCGTCGAAGCAAAAACCGTGGGTTTGTCACCCAAACTCCAGTCGAGGTAGGACGGACCGTATGTCATAACAGAGTCCATAAACGATGTCAATGTACGGATCCAAAAGGGACCACGATATAAACCCAAGATTGTGCACATCGATCGTCTGAAACGCTTTGAAGGAGAAGTGGATAAAACCTGGTGGGAAGACAAGTTCAGCCATGTTCCAGCTCGCGCGGAAGACAAACAAGAATCAAGCGACACGGACCTGACTGACGGGGAACCGCCCTGCTTGTTGACTCCAGTAGATAACTGTAGCATAGACAAAGTACAGCAACCTTCCTGCAATGGAAAGGACAGCAATACGCTTAAGGGAGGCATTTCACCCAAAACAGCCAGTGATGAACGGGTGACTGAGGAGCAAGGACAGGATGGAGTGGGGGAAAAAGAAATGTCAGCAAGGAGGCGAAACTCCCCAAAACGATATGGGGAGTGGGTCAGTCAATGTGTCAGATATTTTCATGAGTATAACGTCCCATCTCATTCCCTTTTGTCATCCTGCAGATGCCGAAGAGACACCATTCATGGAACAATGAAAGGAAGTCACCAAGGTGTGAGAGGTCACCCATCCACCAGGAACGGAGGTCTTCCAGCCCAACACAACTTAAATGCCGGGAATGCGACCAATCATTCTGTGCTCAGTCGGCCCTTAATCGTCACATCACCGAGCAGCATGGTCCCAAAGCAAGATTCGAATGCCCGTTTTGTAACGGCTTAAGCTACTCCCGCAAAAACGACCTTGGGCGTCACATGACGAACCATCACGGCTCTGTAAAGGAGGCACACTCAAGACACACACCCAAGACACACACCAGACAGACCAGTAACGGCGGAGGTGCCCAAAACGCCCGAGATTCATTGTACACCACCGGACGTCGCCCTTTCACCCCACGGAGGACGACATGGACTTTGGATCTGCAAGCAGGTCAGTTTGCCAAACACAAACAACTCCAGTACGCCGCTAAGTCACCACGGAAACTGCCATGGAGGGGAGCGGCGTCGATGTCCGGATTCGTCGCCGCAAGATTGTAGAGGTGTTTAGTGAGGGAAACCTTATTTTGTTGTGGTTTTTTTTAGTCGAATGCGGGACGCATTCTTTCCTATGGGAGAGGGTGATGTAGAGGTTATATCAATAGGTGGCGCTGTTTGTCGGGCTGGTGGGGCTTGGTGCGCTCCGGCAGGAAACAGCCGCAGGCTGTTGACGGCCGGATGTAGGGCAGCGTGCGTTCCCGCGCTTTGAAGTTTAGGAGGAGACCTGAAACAGAAAGCCCTTGCGAATAGCCCCATCACCCTGACAGACAGCATCCAGATTTTAAGGTATATTGTGTTAAATGAAGCTAATGATTGTTGAGTTACCTGATTGAAAGAATGATTATGTGTTAATCAAAAAGAATGATAAATTGAGCCAAAGCTTCCGGTGCTTTATTTGTGTCCAGACCACCACCATTAAAGACCCCCGACGCAAAACGTTACAATATAATTAACTGTTGCAAACTGCTTACCAACCAAAAGGACCTATGGTATAAATGCAAAAAAATAGTTAGTGGCCTAACGTTTCGACCCTAGCAGAGTCTTTCTCGAAGGCTAAATGACAAGACTACAAACAAAAACAGGTACATGTATACATTACTGATGTAACAAAAGCAGTCAAGTGGAAATAGATGATGCAAAGGAAAATAAACAGACAAAGCAGGCGGCTGAACAGAAAGGAGGGTAACAAAAGGGAGGTGGATTGGGGGAAGGGGATGGTTGACCACAAGAGGTGGGGAACACAAAGGACAAAGTCAATGATGGGGAGAGGGAGAGAAAGGTAGTAAATTGGCGAATGAGGCAGACTAGGGGGGGGGGGCTTGTCTGTGGTGAAAAGGAGAAGGCAAAGACAAAAAGTTATTAGTCATTTCCTTCTTGGATGTTCAGACCATGGGGTTGAATGGTCTGGAGACGTCTTATCCATAATTTCTCTCTACTCAGACGAACAATCTCTCTGTGGTTTCCTAGTGCCTCAATGCCCTGTAAAATCATGTCACAAATTGAGTGATTAGGAAGATTGAAATGTTGTCCTACGGGTGTATCCAGCTTATGGGTGTTGACTGTGGATCAGTGGCCGTAGAAACGTCTCTTGAGTGTAGTTCTCGTTTCACCTACAGATTGAACACCACAAACTTTGCAAGATATTAAATAGAATAGATTAGTGGTGGTACAGGTGACATGACTCCCTGGCCTATGGGTGGTACCATCAGTATGGCTGGTGAAGGAGTCCGATTTTCTGATGTGTTGTCTACAGACTATGAATTTGGAGGTGTTCGAACACCTGAAAGTTCCCTGTGGCAAAGGAGGGTTAACATTATCATTAAAGGGGGGACTTATGCCCGGACAATGAGATCCCTGAGACTGGGTGGCCGTCTGTAGGCAACTATGGGTTCTTCTTGTACAGCACGTTGAAGTCGATCTGATGTGTGAAGAATATGATGGTTAGAACTGGTTATTGTACGAATGGGAGGAAATGAGGGGTGGAAAGTGACAACAAAGGGAACTTTCTCCCTGGAGCTCTGTTGTTGCACGGGTCTATTTAAAAGTACTGTCTCCCTGAAGAGAGCCTTGACTTTCTGGACTGCCAGGGAGCTATGACCCTGGGAGACGAGGTGTTTCTTAAGTTCCTGTGAGTGGTGGATAAAATCGGAATCATTAGAACAGATACGACGGAGTCTGAGGGCCTGACTGTAGGCTATGCTGGTTTTGCAGTGTCGGGGATGACAGCTGGTTGAGTGGAGATAATGGTGTTTATCTGTGGGTTTAACAAAGATCTGTGATCAAACCATCATCCGTCTTTAGAACCTTGACATCCAGAAAGTGGGTATCCTTGGTTGAGTATTCGGTTGTGAATTTGATGGTCCTATGGAAGGAATTGATGTGATTATTGAGTGCTGTGAGGCTAGATTCATCACTGGTCCAGATGAAAAAGATGTCATCAATATAGCGCCACCAGACCCAGGGACGGCACAGTGCTGACGCCAACATGCGCTGTTCAAGTTGGCTCATGAATAGGCAGGCCATTGATGGTGCCATCCGTGTACCCATTGCGGTGCCATGTACCTGTAGGAAATTCTTACCCAAGAATGAAAAATTGTTTTTAGTTAGAACATGGTTCATGAGGGATACTATATCAGAAATGGGCGGTGAGGTGTGACCGCTCTAAGCCAAAGCTGAATAGCAGGCAGCAATCCCTTCATCTTGGGGAATGTTGGTGTACAAAGAGGAAACATCAAAAGTACCGATGATAGCTGTGTTGGGGACCTGGTTCTGAATACCTGAGATTTTACGGAGGAAATCGGAAGTGTCATGAATATATGATGGAATCTGTGGCACTAGAGGCTTGAGAAAACTGTCAACAAAAAGAGATATATTCTCAGTTGGGGAACCATTGCCAGATATGATGGGTCTCCCTGGGTTATCTGGTTGATGTACCTTGGGAAGAAGGTAAAATATAGCTGTTCTACAATCGACTGGGGAAAGAAACTTGTGAGCTTTCTTGGAGAGGTGGTCACGGTCATGCATTTCGTCCAGTGTTTGTTGAGTCTCCTTTGAAAAGGTACCTGTTGGATTAGTGTCAAGGGGTATATAGTTAGTTTGGTTGTTGAGTTGTCTCATGGCTTCATCAATGTATTGCTGACGGCCCATGACAACAACATCAGAGCCCTTGTCAGCTGGTTTGATGATTATGTCCTTCTGTGCTCGTAGAGTCTTAAGGGCCTCACGTTCTTCTCTAAGGAGGTTGTCATGAGTCTTGTGGGTGGAATGATCGCTTGAATTAATTTGTGAACTAACAACCTGTATGTAAGTTTCAAGGGAAGGAACACGGTTCTTTGGTGGTACCCATTTACTCTTGCAGTAAAATGGCTCTGGATCCATGGGTGGTGAGTCAAGGAAGAATTCACGAAGGCGAATTCTGCGGTAGTAGTCAGTGAGGTCCTGACTGAGCTCAACCTGATTGACTGTGGGGGGAGTGGGGCAGAAGTTGAGTCCCTTGGAGAGCAGGCTGTGTTCTGAATCTGAAAGGGTAGATGATGAGAGGTTAATAACTGTGGATGGGCTGACTGCTCAGCCTCAGGGGGTATGTTACGTCGCTGTCTGTACTGTTGCTGTTTGGCGACAAGACGACCAATCTTACAATTTCTCCTATAATTAAGAACAGATTCAAGTTTAGATAAACCAGTATCGATCTCACTGGTAAATTGCGCAAACGAGCTTCTGAGCAGATGGATCTAAGTTCTGCTTGAAGACAGAAAATATCTTGGTTGAAGCTGTTATTTTTGGAAGTACAAAAAAATTATTGTTAGCTGCCACCAGTGTTTAACAATTGTCCCATTTCTGTGAGTGTTTCAGGCAGGAACAGTTTCAATGTACAGATTTAGTGCTTTTGTAGTTTAAGTAACACCGAGTGTTTTGTTTTAATATCCCTTAACCATGAGGAAACTGGGTAAATTTTAGGTAAACAAAGACCTCCTGTATAACGTGCTGGCGCTCTACCAACTGAGCTATTTAGCCCTATTTATTGTCAATATTGTTGGTTTGGGGGTGCCAGTCAAAAAAAATTTGGATTAACATTATGTGTGATTGTGAAAGAAGCTGTGACATCAAGATTGTAGTTGTTTACACACTTATGTGTGTGTGTGTTTTATGTCCTCTGGATGACCCTTATGTTTACAAAATGTACCTTTTCCCACACAATAGTTCAATTTAATCCCGAAGTTCTCAATGCAACTGTTTGTCAGCTATGAGTTTGCTTTACTGTGGTATTGAACAAAATAAATTGACAATATAATATGACCGATAATACAACAGGCAACTTATACTGGAGTTAGACCCAGACGGTGTCACTGCTCGTAAACAGAGGCGATTGAGACGTCGAATGTACTCCAATAAAGGTCCACAAGGTATCTTTCAAATGTTACCTTGTTGAAATTCTTTCACTCATGCCTCACTTAGCATAATGACTCTGTAAATGTTAAAACCAACTAGCAACATTTTAAAAATAAAATATTGCAATCACATCCAACATGGCGAGAAGGAAATATGACCTTTTAAAACACAAACAATATTTGTATCATAAGATCACATTCATTAATTAATTCCTTAAATTCTGCTCCACCATCTGCCACATGGTCCCCCTCCCCATTCACTTGCAAGTCCACCACGGCAATGCATGTTAGCCAAAGCTTGTCTCACCATTGCAGGATAAGCATGTAAGATTTTCACCCCAATATGAATGTAGGCTCTCAAACCCTGAAGTTTATGAAGTGAATTGGTGAACATTTTGTTCTTTAAAATACTCCTACGAGAAAAAGGCACAAGGTGTCAAATGGCTTTTATCACACATCATACCTTTTTCAAACCAATGGTGCTCAGTGAAGCACAAGTCAAAGAATTGTCAAGTTGCACTTGAAACCATTTTGCCCCAACTTAATGAAAAACACAGATTATAGCCACACAACTCATACCTTGGTCGAATTAATAATTTGTTTCAGGATTATTTTGTTTTCTGTGACACCCTTTGCATTGGTTTTAATTTCTTTACCACATAACTGACTTTTACTGTTCCAGCTTTTCACGAAAAATTCTTTGGGTGGAAATAGGACCAACTAACAATGATCCAGCAGTGGTTGCCAAATATTTTGTGGATTACATTCGACAAGTCAAAGGTGAGGGTTGACCTCAAAACACAGTGTATGATTCACATGTTGTCGTACCAAATAAATTCACAGAGCAATTAATTAAATACCCTCTCGGTAAGTTTTTGGCTTTTCAAATTTTGTTTGTTTAATTATTCCTTTGGTTTTTTACATGTTTACCTCTCGTGTATGTGAACTTATGACATTCTGCATACATTTAAGGTTTGATGCATGTGATCATTCTTACCATCTATATTTCAGTGGTACCACACATAATCAGGACTGATCGTGGGACTGAGAACACTCTTATAGAAGACATTCAGATTGCCTTTCGCTACCATGACAATGATGACCATTCTGACTTCAAGAGCTTCATGTATGGCAAATCTACTTCAAATCAGGTAAATGTGAAAGCAACTAATTTCAGTGAAACAAAAAATCATTACTTATTGTTTTTGATACTTGAAGATGCAGCATTAAAAGTTCATAGAGCAGTTGTTGCATTTTATCTAAGCCTAAGCATTTTGAAAACTTTCAGAATAAGCCTTTTCACCTTGATATCTTGTGGCACATTACAATTTTTTAAATTGTATTACTTTGTAATTGTGATAAATGTCATTAAACATGTGGTTTGTTGATTTGATAACACTGTTAAGCAGTGCATAATTTGAGTCAACAAGAATTATCAGTATTTATCACCAAGTAATATTGTGTCTTATTGGTCGTCCAAAAGCCTTTTTGTGCCATCACTACTTTATTTTCGAGAGCATTTATTTTTATTTTCTCTATTCTTCAGAGAATTGAACGCTGGTGGGGCAGCATGAGGCAGGGAGCCATGAATTACTGGTCAAGTCTCTTCAAGGACCTGGTTTACAGTGGAGTCTTTGACAACTCCTGCCTCTGGGAAAAGTAAGATGAAATTGTTTTGTGTTATGCCAATAAGGAGTGTTTTTTTTAAATTTAATTTCTTTGACATTGCAGTTATGTTTCTGGAGTATCATGCACAAGTCTGTGTACATGAAACATCATTGTACCGACTCGTGAAATCACTTCACAGTATGATAATACACTGTTTAAAAGGAGATGTGATATGGAAGCCCGACAAGATGTGAGATAGATGTTTAATACAATATGTTACTCTTTTTCATTTCTAGAGAATGTGTACGGTTTTGCTTCACAAAATTACTACGCAGGGAACTTCATCGAGTTGGCGGATTGTGAAATGAATACCTCATGGGAAGCCAGATATGTTTTTTCTCCAACTTTTTGGTATGTTAAAATTGCATTTTCAACTTGTTTAATTTCCTTTAAAATAAAGTATTGTGTAAGACTTGTTACCCGAAGTCGAGGGGTGGACACATTTGTGGTCATGTCAGCCTGGTCTGATGGCATTTCTCCATGCCTCCCGGTCATGGGGCGTTGTCTATCCAGTGCTTTCTTGGGTGACCTCGTGGACGGACACCCTCTACCTGTAGTTATTTTTCATCACACATGCGCTGGATGTGCCCATACCAGCGCAGTCTACCCTATCTGACTACTTCCTCAATGTTGACGATACCTAGACTTAAATATTAGTATAAACAAACTTGCGGTTTGCGGTTTGGAGTGAGTCTGGTCTGACCGTTTGGAGGTCACTGTAGTGTGGTGGAGTTTTTAGACCATTTTTTTTTGCAATAGACAAAATTGCTAGCCTAGTTCCTGTAAACCGTTGCTTGTGTTCCTTTCCTCCATTGTTAAATTTGATAGGTTACCAGTTAATAATTAAACTAATGGAATGTAAGCATCAAATGAAAACTTATTGCAATATTAATGAAGGTGTCCATCGTCTTATGAAAAACTTTGTTTGAGCTCCATATGCACAGAGAGCTTAATCATATATGTTACGACCATTCTTTAGTAAATACTCAGTCATTGAGGCCTAACCATGAAACCGAAAACCTGCCCTTGGGAGACCCCCTGCTTGTTTTCCAGTAGATAGCGATCTAAAGACTCTGCGGTTTGTAAATAAACCATCTCTGGTGAAGGCCAGTCACTGTGAACTCAGCCCATGGCCCATCCGATGAATAAATCACTACAAGTGGATTCAACATGGGACGAGAAACTTGGATTAATTTTGACAAGGTCCCTTAATAATTTCATAGGTGCCCGCGACTACAGACATAAAGTTCAAGAAAATGACATTGATGCAGTTGATGATGGCATCTGTGTGTCTGTTGCCGAAAATGGATGCACTGCCGAATTTGAGGAAGTTGCCCAAACACTAATGATGGAGAATGGTTTGACCATGCCACAAACACCTGCGGATGCTGTCACTCTTTTTGCGGAGTTAAAGAACTCATAGCTGACAGAATATAAATTGCCACCATTGCAATTACACCTGAAATAAATGTGTTTTGTTCCTATTACCAAGTCCTCAATTGTGTCTAGAAATTGTGTTATTGATTGGAATGAATGTGTTCTTCTTATTGCTTTTTTTTTGGTGGATTTACTTTAGATTAGCCTTGGTTCAAGGCCATATATAGCTTGCTAATCCCTTGCAAATTGTCATTGCCCAATTTAAGGCTACCCTGAAAGACTGGAAAATGAAATTAAAAATTGTACATATTTGTATTGTAATGAGAACATTACAAGATTTCAGTTGAACCACAAAAATGGAAAATCTGCCCGTGTGACAGGTTAAACAATTGTACATGAAGCTTTGTCAGGATCTCAAAAAACTATTTCATGTAAGGGGGGGGGGAGGAGGAGGAGAAGAAGAAGAAGAAGTATCAACTAGACATAAGTTTTTGTTGCATAACAAAAACATGGTGTTCGGCGTAGACATTTTCGAGTTAGCAGAGGTAGTGTTTTCAAAGAGAAAACCGAATAAACATAACTTAGAACGACTAATTGATACGTAAAGTGAATGGTAACAGATTTCGAAATAAAACACTGATAAATTTAAATACTGATGAAATCATTTCGTTTTCATAGCTCATTTTATTATCAAGACATTGAGATTCATAAGTTCCTGCTAAGTTTGTGAAATTGTTACTGGCTTTTAGTTTTTGTTTTGCTGGAATTGAAAGTACTATGGGTAAAACTGTATTCGATATAGAGGGATTATACACTGATAATACAAAATATAAACACAACAGACTTGTCTGAAGTTTTCCTGTCACAGCTCAAAACTGGCTTTATTGAACCGACAAGATCATGTTTTCGATCGTATTAATCAAATAGCAAAAGGCGGGCAGTTTGCCCAAAACAGTGCAAAACCAAGAAACAGACTTGTTCACAATAACATGACAAACAGGCGGACCCAGGCAACGAGCGGCCCACATAAAATCAGGGGCAACGAGCGGCCCACGGGCAACGAGCGGCCCACATAAAAACACGGGCAACGAGCGGCCCACGGGCAACGAGCGGCCCGGGTTGATCTAACCCTTACATTATCTATACAGCCTTGCATGGGATTGAAATTTCCACCGGTTGAACCACCGGTCGGAATATTAGCCCCGTCTGAACCGACGGGTGCTAAAAGTATGCTTACAATTTCGGCTGTAGTCATTAAAACAATTATTGGTAAATATTACAAAATGAGGCCTAATGTGAGACCTAATCCCATACAAAAACAAGCCACACGCGCCACAAAACGCGACCCATGGGAGAAAGGACGCACATGCCTTTACAATTAGATTATTTAACAGTAGCAAGAATTAATACAAGTATGAATATTGTTCCTAAATATATCCAACCCTTCGGGGGACGGATGAACCCCGTCAAAACGAAACAGATGAAAAAATGACCATTGAAATTGTGGGTGATGCAAGATTGAAACCCCCGTTCGCCGGCTTACTGATCTGGCCCATTTATTGATGGAACGCCTTTTCATTTCCAATTTAGATTGTGAAAGTGCCCCAAAATAACAGGCACGAGGGAGGATGTCCGACCAAATCAGCCGAGCTCCTGGAAAATTAGCGCAACAGTGCTCCATAAAAATGCGCACGGCTTCGCGCACACAAAATGAATCCAGCGGGACCAGAACATTAGTGCCAAGATGGACAATGATTAGCCCAGGAGGAGGACCTGAAGAGGATAGGTAGCTCAACAGGTTTGGCAAGTCACTGAGACGAGCCCCGCCACGACCATTCCAACCCACACGGGGTTTGCATCTTATGTCAAATTGAGCACGCCGAACTATCGAATCACCCACGATCCACACATCACCTGTTCATGACATAAAATTAGACTAAATTACAACTCCGTCACTCCTTACCCAACCCCGGTAAAGAACAACGTGGTACGGGGCGAATATATGTTGCAACTGAATCGGAACGCCAGCGGCCCGTATCCTTAATATCACTGTAAGGTACGCCTAGACCAAATGCTGTTGATACCGCCCCAATGCGAAAGGAATGCGAACTAAATTGTGAATTACCGATTCCAGAAAAAGCAAAGGCTTTTTTTAGTACAGCATTCAACTAAAAACGAGTTAGGGCACTTCCATCGAAATGACAGAAACAGGAATCATGTGTAGAGGGTGGCCTCCATGCAGCAAAGTCTGAAAATGCCTTCACAGGGCAAAAAAAATGGTCATGTGATTGGACCAAGCGAATGACCTGAGGAGAACCGGTTTTACTCGTTTTTGTTAAACAAAAATGTATTATGACAGACGCCGAAGGCGTCCCGTTATCGCAAAACTGAACATCAGAAAACTGTAAGAGTGACTCCTGGAAACGGGTTTTTGAAACGGCAGTAAATTCGCCAATGCATGAACCCAAAAAAGGCGCCCAACATGGCTGCCCGAAACAGCAAAACTTCAAAATGGTTCGTACAGATATGTGGGAGGGAGGGCGGTTAATATACTAGTTAATACTGAAATTTAAATAGGTAACCTGTTGTCCATGGATGGACGGTCCCTTCGGCAGCCTTCCAACAACTTTGCTACCAAATCTTATAATGAAAACCAACCCCGGATATGTATGTGGCAATGGAACTGGGAGCCAACTGCTTTAGTGACAGCCAGGCAATAAACTCACGCACATCCTGCGCGGTTGCCACAAATTTGCAATCTAGCCGCAAGTTTTGAAATTGGTAGAAAGCTCTCCACCCGGTCTGATAGGTTCTTTTACTATTATGCGCAAAAGCTACGGACAATAATCTTTGAAGCTCACCTTCTAACACCTGCGGAGGTGTTCCGGGATTTGTGTCATTGAAGGATTCGCCCTCGGGGCCAACATCCGAAAACGCTCAATCTAAAAGCGAGACAATGAATCGGCAATGTCGTTTTTTACCCCGGGAACGTTAACCGCTTTGAACAATATATTGTGCATGAGGCAACGACACACGAAATTACGTACCATTTGCATAATCCTATCACAACGAGAAGACTGGCTATTGATAATGTGAACAACTGCACTATTGTCTGTGCGAAAAAGCACCTTACGGCTTGATAGCCAGTGACCCCAGCAATGCACAGCAACCACAAGTGGATAAAATTCGAGACATGCAATTGACGGGGGATTATCAATGAATGCCGAAGGCCACCGCCCTTGGAACCAGTGTCCCTCAAAGTAATCCCCGAAACCAATACTTGCGGCTGCATTAGTTTAAAGCGAGATTGTGTCATTGGGATCCCAATTTCGCTGGAGAAACGGCGAAATACCATTAAAATGAGTGAGAAATTCCAACCAAGTTAACAAATCGAGCTTGGCCCCGGCGGAAATCCGAATTTTATGATGGGGTCTGTGAACCCCTTTTGTAAGGCCAATCAGACGCCTGGTAAAAGCTCGCCCTGGCGCAATTGCCCGGCAAACTAAGTTAAGGGATCCAATTATTGATTGGATTTGCCGCAGCGTTTCTTTCTTTTTACGCAATGTGGTTTGAATCATATCAGACAAAGCCTGCACTTTGTCAGATGGTACGCGAACCTGCTGTTCCACTGAATCAATTTTCAAGCCCAGAAAAAGTATGGATTGACTTGGACTTGTGGTCTTCTCCAACGCAATTGGCACCCTAATGAGTTACATACACCTTTAAATGTATTGTAGTAAATTTTGCCCCTCGGCCCTTCCCCCTCCAATATTTTGGTCCAGCCTGCCCCTCTCATCAATCACACCTTGGCGGGGTGTGCATCAGTCCAGCCCAGGTATTTGTTCATTTCTTTTGTTCACTTGGTGTGTGGAGGCCAGTCTGCTGGGTGCTGTGCTTGAGTAAGGTTGTACTGATATTTGGTGGGGGCTGTGTAGGTTTTGCCAGGGCGTGGCCGGAGAGAGCCCCACTGCTATGACCAAGTAAGTTGAAAGCTTTGACTTTTAAAGAGCCCCCTGGGTGTGAAACAGACTTATGGCAGTTCTACCATAATCTGTTTCATACCTTTTGACCATCACCGAGCCCCATTTATTCGCCTTATTTACCTTATTCGCCTTATTTAACTGTAAGATTGGGGATTCGTCCAACCCATTAATTTGTAGTCATGTAGAGTAGTCAGTAGTGCTAAATAAATTAAGTAGAAGTAAGAGCATTATAACTCTACCTGTTGTCTTGTATTTATTCTAATCTGTCTCGCTGTGACCCAGTCCACGCTACAATTGGTGGCAGCGGTGGGATTACTGTTTAAAGTAGTAATAGTTTAATAAGTAGGACCTAGTCTGAGTGTTTAATAGTAATAAGCTCAATTGATTTTGTTTGAATTTGTCAAAAAGGGACAGAAGTTTGCTGTTCAACAGAGAGTGAATGTCCAGTCAATTTCGTCGTCATAAAGGAGCCAAAAATTTTGTTTAATCACTTGTACCAAATGATACCTGCTAGAAGTTGTTGCCTTGAGTTTAAATTATATAATTTGAGGTAAAACTAAAACTATAGACCACTGAAATTAGATATCTTGTTCGTTTTTTTTTTTTTTTTTTTTTTTTTTGGGGGGGGGGGTTGCCTGGCCAGTTAGTTTAGATTGTTACATAGGTAGGGTTAGAGGCGTCTGTCCCCTGAAAAGGTCGAGACATTACTGATGCCGGCAGAGATTTTAGTTCTCTGCTGGCGGGACAGACGTATCCCCATACTGCGGTTTGGGTACTGGTCAGAATATTGAGATTTGTTTTATATTATTAATTTGATGCAAAGATGGATAACAAAAGTACTGGTAATGAAAACGTTAATTTAAGACAGTCAATTAGAGCTTTAGAAGCTGAAATTGACGAGGCTTACAGTGAGCTGCAACATAAAACGGTGATGGTCAGGGGGGTTGGTCAAGACTTCCCCTGCGGCTTTCTCTTATACGCAGTCCCCCAGCACAGCACTTTCAGCAGACTCCGATGATGGGGAGTCATCATTAGCTACTAATGTGCTTAACACATTTGTAGAGCCATTTATTACAAGTAGGAAAGATGAGGGTAACATTGCTGTGCCTAGATGGCAGGGCTCATTACCAGTATGAAGTAGTGACCAGAGGAAGGTCGCGTTTGACAGAAGAGTATATATACATCACCATGTGATACTATGTTTTCCCAGCCATTATACGCATCTACACCTAGAAACATCATCTGCTGGTGGAGAGTGTAATGCTGTGTTCTTGCCTGGCTGGGATCCTGAGGAGATAGGTAAAGCTCAACAAAACGACCCTACCCTGGCACCTGTCGTCAATTGGAAACAAGCAGGGCAGAAGCCAGATGCAGCAACTGTCAGTGGCCTGGATAGTGTGACCAAAGGCTACTGGTTTCAATGGGAACAGTTAGAACTTCACCAGGGCTGTCTTTATCGGCGGTGGACCAATGATGTAGGGGGAGGCTCACGTCTTTTGCTGGTTGTTCCAATTTCTCTCCGAGAACAAGTGATGACGGCAGCTCACGATGGGCCAGGTGGTGGACATTTGGGCATTTCGAAAACTGTTCCCAAGGTCAGGAATAAGTATTACTGGATTGGGTGTAGCAATGATGTTAAGTTGTGGATGCGACAATGTCCTGAGTGTCAAAGCAGGAAGACCCCGAACCCGAAAAGGCGGGCTGCTCTCGTTCAAGTCCCAGTGGGGGCACCTATGGAAAGATTGGCAGTTGATGTCATGGGCCCATTTCCAGTGTCGAGTAGGGGAAATCGTTGTTTTGGTGGTCTGCGACTACTTCACCAAGTGGACCGAGTCTTTTGCATTGCCCAACCAGGAAGCAGAAAAGGTGGCTCGTCTGATTGTGAATGAGGTAGTTTGCCGTTTTGGAGTTCCGTATACAATACATAGTGACCAGGGAACTAATTTCGAATCAACACTGTTCCAACAGATTTGTCGATTGTTGGGGATCCACAAGTCCAGGACGACAGCCTACCACCCGCAGTCTGACGGTCTTGTCGAACGCTTCAATCGGACTTTGCAGGCCATGCTGGCGGCATATGTGAGGGAATACCAAACTGATTGGGATGACCACTTACCACACATCATGATGGCATACAGGGCGAGTGAACACGCATCTACCAGAGCTACACCAAACTTTCTCATGCTGGGTAGAGAGGTCAACATTCCCCTTGATTTGCTCGCGGGAAAAGGCCCAGATCAGGCAGAAAAGACCAGTACTGCTTATGCGTTAAAAGTCCAGAATAACCTAAGAGAAGCATACCAACAAGTGCGAGACCATACACAAGCTGCACAGGAGAGACAAAAACGGCTGTATGACTTGAAGAAATGTGGGGATCCTCTTGATGAAGGGGAACTTGTTTTGCTTTACACTTATAGGCGGAAACATGGTCGAAGCCCGAAACTACAATCCTTCTGGAAAGGTCCTTACAAGGTCACTCAAAAGTTATCTGATGCCAACTATCGGATCCGGAACTTACTTGGGGGTCGTCCACAAATAGTACATTATGACCGGCTCAAACTCTACAAGCAGCGAGACATTTCAGGAGGGGACGCCACAGAAAGTCATGTACCGGCAGAGGATCTTCCAACAGAATGGGAGAGGAGTTCAACCAGAATTCCATCACCTATACCGACATGGCAAGAGGGCACACAGTCAACCGAGGTGGATGACTTGGACAACCATGCTGCAGATCCTAACCCTGTTCAATATCCAGCTACTAGATATGGAAGGAAATGCAACCCTCCTGCGTGGATGAGAAGAGGCGACTATGAACTGTATGAACTTTAAAATTTGGTGGAGGGTATAATTGAAAGAAGGAAAAGAAGAAAAAAAAAGAAGAAAAGAATGAATTTTCTTTTCGTTTTTGAGTAATGTATATCTGCTCTCATATTGGCATTGGATCCATCTGTCACTAGTGCATGCACACTAAACAAAAATTACCTGCAGTAAGACCAGCAGAAGAGACGTCTATAAACAAACAGATCTGAATTCAGTAAATTTTAAATTTAGTAATTCTAAAAATGTAATGAGTATCGCAGAATTTAGCGTAAGAGTATAACTTTTTATGATGTTAGGGACCTATGCATGTTGGAACCCCCCCCCAAAAAAAACCAACAAAACAAAAACAAATCTGTTGCATTACAGTCATGTTTATTATGCTTATTTAACAATTCTGGTATGTTTTCTTAATTTATACAAGGTCACTGAGCTGGATGGATCATGCCTCGCCTTGGTGATTGGTGGATGAAGACGTGAGGACACGTCTTTACGGAGAGGGGGGCTGTGTAGTAAATTTTGCCCCTCAGCCCTTCCCCCTCCAATATTTTGGTCCAGCCTGCCCCTCTCATCAATCACACCTTGGCGGGGTGTGCATCAGTCCAGCCCAGGTATTGTTCATTTCTTTTGTTCACTTGTGTGTGGAGGCCTATTCAAAAAACCATGTGCAGTCAGTCTGCTGGGTGCTGTGCTTGAGTAAGGTTGTACTGATTTTTGGTGGGGGCTGTGTAGGTTTTGCCAGGGCGTGGCCGGAGAGAGCCCCACTGCTATGACCAAGTAAGTTGAAAGCTTTGACTTTGATAGAGCCCCCTGGGTGTGAAACAGACTGATGGCAGTTCTACCATTATCTGTTTCATACCTTTTGACCATCACCGAGCCCCATTTATTCGCCTTATTTACCTTTTGTTATTTCTAGCCGAATTCTTCTAAAACTTGCATTAATGCCCTAAAATCTTTTATTAACTGTAGAGTAAGATTGGAGATTCGTCCAACCCATTAATTTGTAGTCATGTAGAGTAGTCAGTAGTGCTAAATAAATTAAGTAGAAGTAAGAGCATTATAACTGTAGCTGTGGTCTTGTATTTGTTCTAATCTGTCTCGCTGTGACCCAGTCCACGCTACAGTATCTAATAATGCACCACAACGTGGCGCCGATGCTCCCACAAACAAAAAATCATCCAAATAATGAGCAACCAACTCTGATTGGCTTACATGACGCACCTTATATTCGAGAAATGTGCTGAAAGTCTCAAAAAGAGAACAGGATATGGAACACCCCATTGGTAAACATTTGTCATAATAGTAATTACCATTGAACCGAAAACCTAAAAGCTCGTAGTCTGTAGGGGACACCGGTAGTAACCGGAAAGCCGATTTAATATCAGATTTGGCCATCCAAGCCCTGTGACCTGCCCCCTTTACCATGTCCACTGCTTGATCGAATGACGTGTAATGCACAGTGCATTGACGTTTATCAATGAAATCGTTAATTGATTCACCTGCTGGAAATGATAAGTGTTGAATCAGTCTGAAAGAATTCGCTTCATGTTTGGGAACTAAACCAATGGGTGAACACTTTAAATTCGGTAATGGGGGGAGGTCAAATGGGCCTGCAATCCTACCAAGACTAATTTCTTTATACAATTTCTCCTCTACTAGAAGTGGCTGCTGGGCAGCGGATAAAAGGCAATCGGAATCACGTCCCACCCGTGGCCCGGTAAAACCAATTTTGAATCCCTGGGTAAAACCACCCAGAAGGAGGTCAGCAGCCTCCCGATTTGGGTAGTGGCATAACCAACTGCGCAGAACACCTAAATTGATTGGTGTTGGGGGCACGAAAATTCCCATGTATGGTTCTGGCAGCCCCTTTTTGTTCGCCGCTACCCCTACCAGCACGGAAACCTGCCTGGTGTGTGATCGGCCCGGTTTGCAAACTATGAGTAGCCGAAGGCTGGGACGTGAAATTCCAAAGGCCATTCCGTACTGTCCTAGCGTTAGTTACTATTAGTACTGTTCAATCTATTGTTGTTGACCCTGCCCACATTACATGTTGTAATCCCATGACCCTCTCTATTACAACGTTTACAACTATGGGAAAAACGGCAACGCTGCCAGAGACAACCTTTGTCCGTATTAAATGCAAAACAAATATGGCCAGAAGAAGCCTGGTAGGCATTGTTCGCCCGACCTGGCGTGAAACCGGTCCGTGCGTTCCCATTGTTGTTCGTACTAGCATACCCCAGCACCAGAGCCGACGCAGCAGCCACTGTCACCCACAGTTCTACGTCCATGAACGTGCCGGGTTAGCCTCTTGACAAAGGCGGAATTGCTCGTCATAAGACCGCCAGCCAAAACCTGGGAATTGCAAGGACGCGGTTTTGACTGTCTCTGCATACTTCAATAATTCTGCACAGAGGCCTGGATGGCGTTCAGTGTAAATGGACATGAATGTATGGAAGGCACTCGTCCATCTGTCTATTGAATCAATTTTCTTTCTTTGAGCGGAAGCTGGTTTAACTACCACTTGATTGCCCTCAACTGCTAACGTCATGGTGGAGCTAGTGGTGTCTTGCGTCAAGGCAAAAACAGCATTGTCCCGGACTAAAGCGGCAAAGTCTACATACAGCCCAGCCCAGATCTTTTCTTTTAATGACATGGGCACATGCATTCCCAAAGAGCAGTAGATTGGTGGAATGGGAAGTGGTCTACTATTTCCCATGATTGAACCTTCACCAGAACTATTGGCGTTAGAGCCAAGTACATTGATAGCATTGGGAACCTGTCTAGCATAATTAGTACTACTACTCGGCCTATTAAAACTCTGAACACCCGAGCCAATAAGTGGCTCTGAACCATTATGGCCACCGCTTTGTACCGGTTGCCCGTTTGTTCTGACAGGAACAGGTTGGATACTGTCAGACTCACCCATTTGATCTGATGGTCTTGTTGAAGGCCCAGCGTCCATGACGTCCGCCACGTTGACCTGCGATCCTGTCGCACGATGTTGGGCCGTAGCTCGATCCAGCTCGGCTGATGGTCTTGTTGGACGCCCGGCGTCGTTGGCGTCCGCCACGTTGGCCTGCCAATCTGTCGCACGGTGGGCCACATTCACGTTGTCAACCGGCCTGGCGACCGGAGCGTCTCGACGCCGAGCAGGCCGACGACCAGGCCGACGACCCTGGCCTCTGCCGGTGCAGCCACGACGACCACGACCAGCTCCCAATACAGGTGCCACTCCTCTTGGAGCCGCCAGTCGAGCGGATCGACGACACGTCCCCGGTTGCGACGGCATGATCGCCACGAAACTCCAACGACGCCAACGGATCGAAGAAGCGTCAGGTAGGGCGGACGGGTGCAGTTCGACAAAACTATTTTCTATAATTTAGTTGACTGCGCAACCAGTAATCAAGCTTAATCATTAGCAAGAAAAGATAACTGTGTGAACTGTAGCTTAGGCTAAAACCGAAATTAACTGTGTAGTCAAAATTAACTGTAACATAGGAGATAATTTTGAAAGATCCGGTTCAACGAAAAGCTGTAACGAAAGTGATTCGACTTTTGTGTCAGTGTCCGTTCGCCAAGTTGTCATTGTTATGATCGGTTCTGATTGGTCCAGAGTGGCCAATCGTTGCGAACTTTTGGGATACTGTGCATCCCTGTGGTGAAAGTAATTTCACTGTTACGTAACCACTATGTGAGTGAGACAACGGAGGGCGCTATCCAGGAAGTGTATTGCAGCGTATAAGACATTTTATCGCGGAGAGATAAAATGGACTGATTTCAAGATCATATTGTTTGCAGGCCTCAAAACGAGGACCGGGAGTGATTATTTTCACTTAAGCTCTCAGTTTTGACCAGAATTAAAGCTCACAGGGAGACACAATTTGTGTAATCATTGGGGATGGTGCAAGTTATGTATATAACAATTTTGGTTCTCCGTATATAAATTGTTTACATATTAAAGGTTAATTTAATGTAAGGGCGCCATCGAGTCGTCATCATCCCGAAAATAACTGCGGTTTCATATAAACACTCAGGTCTAAGTACATGTAAAGTTTTAGGTCTCAACCCTTTTTTGGTTAATGGGATATGAGGTTTTTAAGTATGGAATAATCCTCTTTCAGTTCCGACCAGAAGTAAAGGTCACAGAGTCAAACTTTGGTGGTGTAAAATTAAATAATACACTCCAGGGTCTTTCACATGGTCCAAAGATCTGGTATGTAGCAGTAATGGTTTTCCAGGTATGTTTCTTTGTAAAAATTAAACATTGATTTAATGTTATGACGTCATTGATGACGTCATCATGCCGAAAACCATTGTGGTTTCATTGACACAAGTAGGTATAAGTACATGATTAGCTTCAAGTCAAAACCCTTTTTGGTTCACGAGACATGTTTTTTCCATACACAGTACATATACATATTAAACCTGAACGGGGATTAGCATCAATTCAATCCGATAGTTGAAAATTATACCATGATAAAATAATATTTTTTTAAAGTAAAAAAAAACCAACCCCAAAACACACAAGACAAGTTCATTGATGAAACAAATCAACACTATTGTAGACGAAAAAAGGAATGCCCCCTCTTTTTAACGGTGATTTTGAAATAAAGCTTACCATTTTAATTACCGTGTCTGAAGGGCATACTCAGCGGGCCTAGAGCGCCTTTGGCAGGCATGGTCACGTCAATCAACGTGACGTGGGTCTCGGTGCTTGATGAGAAACGAACCAATGTTGTTCTTTTTCAGTTGAAGTTTTTGTCACTTTGTAAAAGTCATACAAATCCCTAAAGCAGGTAGACATCTCAGTAAAACCTCCCTTTTTATTCCTTGTTTTCCATTAAGCCATCAGGCGAGCACAACGGAACTAAAGTCACACTGAACTTTGAATGAGTTTGGGTTTAAGTGTGGGACAACGTGTTAGTACATACACAAATAAACAACGCAATGATGTTCAATGGTCTTTCCAGGATTTGCACACAATGTATGGCTGCACGCTGCACGCTGTGCGGTTTTGTATGCACGTCATACTGGATTGGAGGCCACACTGTGCGCTCGGTATTGGATTAGATTTCAACATTTTAACGCTCGTTTTCACCTAGAAATACATCTTAAAATGTATTCGTTCCCATGTACGAAATGATTAGTATCCAATGTTCCTTAGATACAAGAAAAAAGAAAGAATTGAAAGTACGCGGTCTTTGAGTTATGTTTGTTGTTAGAAAAAGGTGGAAATTTGAGAAAAATTAATTACTTTTAATTACCTAATAAATCATCAGATGACGTCATTACTTGAAAACTTCTGTTTCATCCACTAATCATTTGCAAAATGGTTGCCAAGTTTCATGACCGTTCGAGCTTGGGAAAAAGCAAAACATTAGCGGACAACGTTGGTGTGTATTTTTTTTAGAACAAACATAAGAATACACTAGACATAAGAATTTGTTTGATAACAAATTCGAGGTGTTCGGATTCAAGTAAAGCTGACTGGAGTGATCGTGAGCTGTGCTGTTTGTTATTGTGAAAACAGAATGAATAGCTATTAAATAATGTTTTTTAAAGCGTTTAGACATGTTAAAAGGTCAAGACAAGGTCACCAACATATTCATTTTTGTGAAGTATGTGGAGCCCATGTTGAAACAATTATAAAAACTCTGCAAAAGGCTTCTATTAAAACTGTATTTTGAACTGTTTTAACCTGCCGCCAGATGGCGCTCTTAAATCTTATTTTGTTTTAACCAGACCCTTGTCAGACTACAACATCGTTAAAATCAACTCCAAAAAAGTTGCACACTTTTTGGTTCACGAGTTATGTTTTTTTCCATACACAGTACATATTAGCATCAATTCAATCCGATAGTTGAAAATTAAACCATGACAAAATAATGATTTTTGAAAGTAAAAAAAAATAAACCAAAAACACTAGGCAAGTTCATGGATGAAACATATCAACATTATTGTAGACAAAAAAGGAATGCCCCTTCTTTTTAACGGTGATTTTGAAATAAAGCTTACCATTTTAATCACCGTGTCTGAAGGGCATACTCAGAGGGCCTAGAGCGCCTTTGGCAGGCATGGTCACGTCGATCAACGTGACGTGGGTCTCGGTGTTTGATGAGAAACAAAACAATGTCGTTCTTTTTCAGTTGAAGTTTTTGTCATTTAGTCAAAGTCATGCAAATCCCTAAAGCAGGTGGATATCTCAGTAAAACCTCCTCTTTTATTCATTGTTTTCCATTAAGCCATCAGACGAGCACAGCGGAACTAAATTCACACTGAACTTTGAATGAGTTTGAGTTTTTTTATGTGCGGGACACGTATTGTTACAACGTACAAGAATAAGCAACGCAATGATACATTTCCGTTGTGTGGGACTATATGCACAGGCTTCGTGGACTTTGAACCTCTTGAATAATGGAGCAGACAGTCGGTTACAGCGCTTTTCTCCATACAAAAATAAAGTGCGGTTAATACTAACTTTTGCTGTAACACCCATTTAGGACCAGAAGTAAAAGTCATATTGGCATCATTTCTTTGCAAAAGTTTCGGAAGGATCACAGATCTACAATCTGATGTAAAAATTGTGATGAAATGATCAGTAACTTTTGAGATATGAATTTTTAAAATATTCAAATTCCGGTTTGAACCGGAAGTCAAGGTCAAATGAGGTCGCGTTCAGTGTAGCGTTTTTAGAGTCATACCAGGCCTTTCCGATGATGTATGGATTGTGAAAAATCCATTGTGTAGTTTTGGAGTTATGATTTTTTCAAATATTAAACTTTGAATTAACGTAACTCAACACCTGATGATGTCATCATGACATCACTAAGGCGGTGTCTTCTACTCATATATATCTAACTATGTGTGAAGTTTAAAGGTTGTGGGAGACTGGGAAGTGCAATTTTTTTAGGGGACAACCGCGGGGGAGAAGAAGAAGAAGTATTAAAAAAAAATTAAAAAAAAACCGGAACAATAATAAGAGGTGTTCCGGGCTGATTGCCCGAACACCTAAAAAAAAATACCAGACATAAGTTTTTGTTGCATAACAAAAACAAGGTGTTCGGTGTAGACATTTTCGAGTTAGCAGCGGTAGTGTTTTCAAAGAGAAAATCGAATAAACATAACTTAGTTTGACAAATTGATACGTAAAGTGAATAGTAGAAGGTTTCGAATTTGAACTTAAAAACTTTGATAAATTAAAAAACTGATGAAATCATTCCGTTTTCATAGCTCATTTTATTATCAAGACATTGAGATTCATAAGTATCTGCTAAGTTTTTGAAATTGTTACAGGCTTTTAGTTATTGTTTGCTGGAATTGAAAGTCCTATGGGTAAAACTGTATTTCATATAGAGGGAACATCTGTTTTCAAGATCATATTGTTTGCAGGCCTAAAAACGAGGACCGGGAGTGATTATTTTCACTTAAGCTCGCATTTTTTACCAGAATTGAAGCTCACAGGGAGACACAGTTTATGTAATTATTGGGGATGGTGCAAGTTATGTACATAACAATTTTGGTTCTCCGGATAAAGGTTTATTTAAATGTTTTTGATGTGGAAACAAGTGATGTAAAAAAAAATTTAATAAATAAAAAAATAAATAAATCACCTAAACTTGCGCCTACGTTAATCTCCCATTAGCTGATGGCTCAGAGGTGCCCGGAAACTCAATGGTGACCTTTTCGTCGCCAGACTTGCACGGTCTTTTGAACGTGACCACAGGGTACCCAGTCTACCTATTTCTTACTCCATTATGGTCCAAAAACCTTCGCGGTCTGGATATTTTTGACCCCATTCTTATCGCTCAAGTTTGCTAAAAAGATGTTTAGTTTTCGAGACTCGTGCAGTGAATTTCTAGAATTGTGGTTTAAATTTTAAAATATTTCCAAGGCTAGTTGTTTACGTACAATTAACGTCCCTTTTGTTAATATTGGCACCGAATAACGGAGTATGTCAGGTTCAGAAGTGGTAAGTGCCAAGGGAACAATAAATGCTTCTCGTTAACGGCTACCGGTAATTTTTATTGCGATTTTATATTATTTTGTTCGTTTAATCCTGACTTGTTTGTTTATTTTGAAACTGTGTTGTATGGCGCGCACAGTGAGTTCCTCGCTTATGGTGTTTCCCATTTTTTAAATCTGCATTGTAAAAGCACGTAATAAGCTATTTATTAATATTTTTTAACAGTTTCTGTATGCAGTAGTATTATTTTTGTTTGTGAAACATGTGTTTGGTTTTGAGTTACTTCAAAACAAGGTGCATCTAAATTTATTTACTTTTTACAATGGGAATTTGTTGAATTATTTACATCCTTTTTTCGGCTTGTAATTATTTGTATTCTATGTAGGCCTCAACTTTGAAAACAGGTGTTTTTTGTATCTATTAAAGTATTTCTTACTGCCTTTTATTTTGCATATCACTTTTCTTTTGTGATTGAAATTTGTATTTTTGTGTAAGTTCCTTAAATATTTGTGATTTAATGTATGTTTAAGTTTTTTGTGTGCTTGTTTGTTTGCTTTAGTTTTTGTGTTTTCTGTTTTGTATTTATTTATCCCTGGGTTCTTTAGTATAATATTCCAGCTCTGGGTGCGTTAGTATATACCAGCACCCCCATCCAAAAAGTTGGGGGTGCTGCAGCACCCACAGCACCCCCGCTCCGCGGGCCTGTCGGTGTTTGATGAGAAACGAACCGATGTCGTTCTTTTTCAGTTGAAGTTTTTGGCACTTAGTAAAAGTCATACACATCCCTAAAGCAGGTGGACATCTCAGTAAAAACTCCTCTTTTATTCATTTTTTTCCATTAAGCCATCAGACGAGCACAACGGAACTAAATTTACACTGAACTTTAATCGAGTTTAAGTGCGGGACAACGTGTTGTTCATACATACACGAATAAACAACGCATTGATATGTTCAATGGGCTTTCCAGGATTTGCACACAATGTATGGCTGCACGCTGCACGTTGTGCGGTTTTGTGTGCACGTCAATATAGATTTGATGCCACACTGTGCGCTCGGTATTGGATTAGATTTCAAGATTTTAACGCTCGTTTTCACCTAGAAATACATCTTAAAATTGATACGTTTTCATGTATGAAACGATTAGTATCGAATATTCTTAAGTTTCAAGAAAAAAGAAAGAATTGAAAGTTCGTAGTTTTTTAGCTATGCTTGTTAGAAAAAGGTAGAAATTTGAGTAAAATTAATTACTTTAAATTCCCTAATAAATCATCAGATGACGTCGTCATTACGTGAAAACTTCTGTTTCATCCATTAATCATGTGAAAAGGGGTTGCCAAGTTTCATGACCTTACGAACTTGGAAAGGAGCAAAACATTAGCGGACAACGTTTGTGTGTACTTTTTTATTAGAACAAACATAAGAATACACTAGAGCTTTAGTGTTTGTTGAAACAAACACTAGGTGTTCGGGTATTGTCGGAGTCAGTGTAATTGTGTTGATGTCAGAACATTTGAATCGATAAAAAAACGTGTTTTTGCTAGCGTTTTCGCGGAATTTGCCTATTGTTTGGGTAAGGTCGGGTGCTTTCAAAATTACGGTATCCAGACGTTGATTTACATAGGCGCTGTCAGTCTATAGACCTTTCTTTTGCAACGTCACAGCTCAAGAAAACTATGGAAAGCCATCAAATGCAAAACAAAAACAGATAGCTACAGTTTGTAACAACGTTACACAAATATTCAAAACTAGACATTCAGTTTTTGTCTACTACAAAAACAAGGTGTTCGGATTGAGTGATTAGCAGGCAAATATTGAAAGTTAAAAAAAACGAGATTTGCAAATATGGACAGAAAACCTATTTCAAATAAAGCTTGATATTATCTAATCTAATTTAAACTTCCGGTTTGAACAGGAAGGCAGGTCAAACCATGTCACTAACAACTAAAACGAACCCTTACACGTCAAACTTTCACAGGCATGCAAATATTTAAATCATAAGAGCTGTGGTTTTCAATATATACTTTTAACAAGATTTGGTAAAACTGCCTCTTTAAGGTGACGTCATGATACAACTGATGACGTAATTTTTCAAGGAAAATAAAATTTGTAACGTCTCAGCTTGAGGACATTCAAATGCTTAGCTCAATTGAGAATGTTATTATATAGATGAAGCCTTTACAATTGACATTGAAGGTGACGTCTACCTGCCGCTAGAGGGCGCTCTTGTATTTTAATGACGCCATCGGTCTTATCTTTAAAATCAAACCTTTTCAGACTACAACTTCATACAAAACGACTCCAAAAAAGTTGCAACTTTTAAATAACAAGGCACTTCCGATTTCAACCGGAAGTAGAGGTCACGTAATGTCACGCATACAATTAAAATCGAAGACCTATACTACCTTCGTATAATCCCGCATAAAGCAACCCAGGGGCTTCTACACTTGATTTTGTACGAAATTTCAAAGATTAAAATATTAAATGACGTATATTTCGTAGGCGGCATCTGTCAGAGCGAGCCAATATTAATGTCCCAGAGCGAGATAAAAGCATGAACAGTTATTTGATATTGCGCCATCATGCTTGAGGAATGTACATGTACTGCTTACGTTTCCGTTATGTAGGACTATGCGCACATGCTTTGTGGACTTTGAACCTTATGAATAATGCAGCCGATTTTAGCAAATCCAATGTTATAATGGTAATCCATTTGCTAAATAATTAAATAGTTCATTAATTGATCTTTATAATTAAACCATAAGCCCCGCCTCCTATCTTCCATGCTCCCCCCCCCCCCCCACACACACACAGAACACTAACTAGATGTCCACATATTGATGTATTGACAATGATCCTTCATGCATATTAAAACACACACAAAAGTAGTCGAGAGTGACACAAAATATAGAAGTAGTGAAAGGTCATAACCCCATAGTGGTAAGGTGAAGTCCCTGGATTAAAATTTAAATACAATCACAAATTGCTGAAGTTGAAAAGCCAGGCTCGGTGATTGGTCCCAGCATGCAGATGTGGTGCCTGGCTAGGCTGCGCCTGGGCTGTGCAAAAGGCGCTAGGAGCTTCACACGTTTCTTGAAGGTCAAAGAAGAAACAGCCTGGTGACATTGTGTGTGAACTTCAGTTTGGTCAGGTAAGGATACAAACGTAGACTTGGTCGTGAAGGAGATAAGTAACAAAGTTCGGTTTTCAGAAAATTCTGCAGACTCATTCTGAGACAAAATTGCATAGGATGTTAGGCCGTAAAATTGCTGTACGCGGCCATCACTTCGTTATGAATTAAAATAGAATGAGGGAAAAAGTGGTTGTTGGGGTACGGAAACGTTATCCTCTTTCTTGTGAAAATTTTAATTTTACAGGACGTAAATGATGATAGTCACGACTTCAAGTAACTACAAGGCTCCACTTTAGTTACTAGAAGTGTGCCAAAAGAGTAAAACCGAGCTGTGTGGGCTGCTTATACATGTATTGATGTTTTTGTGGACAAATTACTAAACAAGTCCTTTTCATCATAAATGCTTGTTGTGGGGATCGTTCAGTTGGTTTATGCTGTGTAATGTATAGCAAAGTTTGACTTTTTTCAATTTGTATTTTAAAAAAGGCTTATTATAACCTTCGAGATGACGGTGGCAAATGCTTGATGGAATGAGTAGTAGTATAGATGGAGTCACACACACCTAATTTTGGGTAGTCCAGGGTAGTTTGCACTACTCAAAAACGAACTTTGCACACCCAAAAAACAAAATGGCGTGCGGTATGGGGGTGTGTATTTACACACCAGGAAAAGTGGTGCAAAGGTGAACTAGTCGGCCCACAGTCCTTTTAGGGTTCATGCCCGAAGGGGATGAAGGCGAGTCACGAAGTGGGGAGTCGTGCGGCCCACGGCAGTGTCTTGAGGCCCGAAGGGCCGAGACGTGGGGGTTAACATGATGCACGGCATCATGTTGAGCGGTGTCTGAAAGACACCGCAAGAAGGTATGTCTCACGACAGTGTAACTGAGGGCAAACCGTTATTGTTTGCCCTCAGTTGGCGGTGCGGAAGTGATTTCTTGAAATCACGGAGCGCCGCAGCATAAAACCACGCAGCACAAACGAGTCGCGTACGGCTCGTTTGTATTTTCACAAAGTGAAAACAAAGCGGTGTCTTCCAAGACGTGTGATAAACCGTTGAGGAAGAAGAAAAGGTCCGAGTACTGTTAAAGAGTTATTTGTAATCTTAGAGACCACGGGTGTCATTGAACGTGCTTTAATACTTAGTGTCATTTATTTACACTGTTATCGCTATCTGGTGTGGTCAAGGTCCAAGAGATCAACTGCGTTGGTGTGCGACTTGTTTTTGCCCCGGCCTTGTTTGTTGAATGGCTTATCTCTGATCGACCTCGTCTGGATAAGTTTATTCCGATAAGCCTGTGACGTCACGCCCCATTTCCGAACACGTCGGGACAAGTTTGTTTTCATATGACCCTGCACTCTATTCTGATTGGTCGATTAAGTTGTATAAAGGATGGATTTCTGTATTCGGATTCATTACTTACGCCGAAAACCGAAGTTATTGAAGCCAGAGCTGAATATCTCGTATACTTCGATATAATGGCTGCTCTCCCTCAAACGAAGACCGACTTGGCCTCGAACTACAGCCCGACACCGAACCCACCTCCACCGTCGATGGGTGAAGGAGTTGAAACCGAAAACACCCGTGATATTTCTCACGACATGTATGTAGCCGGTTGGCGTGAGGCCGCGAGTTTAAACGGCTGTGTGTACTACTTTAACATGTACACACGGCACAGCGTATGGAACCTCCAAGATGTGACTACCCACCAGCGTGAGCAGCAGATGTTACCCAAGAAACCCAAGTCCGACGTGTTGAAAGCCGCCATGACCGAGTTGGGTACTGCGCAAGACGCCGCATCTGTACCACCCGCCGTGCCGATGGTGGATGTTAAGGGAAAAATGCCCAGCAGAAAGCGTAGATTCGAGCCAGATCCTGACCAGGTGGAGAATGACAGAAAGGCGGTCAAGTTTCCCATCGGAGGTGAGCGTTTTGTTACTGTGAAGCTTTTCAAGGGGCTTCCCTACGTCAATATAAGAGAATACTACTGGAATGAAATTCACAGTAAGATGCTGGCAGGGAAGAAGGGGCTGAACCTCACCGGAGAGCAGTGGCATGAGTTGATGAGTCACGCCACCGACATCAATAACACCTTGAGCCAGATAACTAACTCTTAACCGTTAATCTGTGTTTTTGCTCTAGACTTTGATGTTACAGATGGTAGAGCCCGAATCAGACTACTCCTCAGGAGGATTCTGGGTGAAAATGGTCGATATTGGAAACCATATGCGGTAGAACGCCGAACAGATGAATATTATAAACAAACTAGAATGGGTCACGCCACTGACATCAAAAACGCCCCGAGTAAGATAACTGACTCTTAACCGTTACCTTTTTGTTTTGGCCTCAGACGGGGACCTAATGCATTGTAGAGCCCGAGTCAGACTACTCCTCAAGAGGATTCTGGGTAAAATAGTGAAGGATCGCATAGTGCGGAGGGCGTACGATATGCAACAACAACTTCCCTGTGAAGGTTGTCAAGAGAACTGGGCCTGCCAAGATCACCACGCCTGTCTGTTTTTCGGAAACACGCCAGAGTATCGTGCGGAGGAATTTGTTTTGGAACACTATGAACATAAGGTTTCGTCCATTGAATCTAATGAGATCATCGATGTATTCTACGCCGTATGCCAACTTTTGATCGTCGCGGGCTTCACTCATGCGGGTCTGACCAAAGAAACTCTAAACGACACAATTCAAGATATTCTGATGGGGTGGCAAAACGAAACCGATGATATCGCCCAAACATTCAATTCGTATTCATTTCCCAACGTCACCAGACTGTTGGTTTTTGTAATGGCCTCTTGATTGAAGGGAATGGTGTAACTAACACGCCTTTCTTTGTTTGTAACTTTCTTGTGTTAAAATAGTAATCGGATTTGTAAGACATATAGTTGTTGTCATTAAAGTTGTTTTAAACAGGTACCGACTATATCGTGTCTAACGTCTGTTTGTTTTTGTTTTTTGTTTATTAATATAACTTTTAGAGTCCCTTTTATTTAAATTAATGGCCAAAGGTCAAATTTGAAACGTAATTACAGTATTTAAGGGCGGGTTGGTTTTAACATCTTCGAAATTTGAAAAGAGGCTGCAGAGACAACGAGCAACAGATATAAACAAACACGAAAGACGGGTTATATCCGTGGTCAAAAACTTTATTTTGTAAACAACGCTTCAGTAACACAACCGGTACAAATCGCTACAGTTTATAAACATAATTAAGGTAAATGCCCCCCCCCCCCCAACAAAACAAAACAAAAAACCCAAATATTGTACATGGTCTATGCGGTTTTTGTTTTATATGATTGACGTTACCACGACTCTCTACCCACTTTATAACAAGGGGTGTGAAATCTGTCGAACAACAAAAGACAAGTCGTACACCTTTGTGTTGACACCGGGAAAGTGTTTTCTGATAAACTCGTTCACTGCAATATCGTTTTCTCGTTTATTGGCTGAGAAAAACCTGACGATGGTGTTCATGTCAATATCTCGACAACGGTGTAATAGGAAAAACAGAGAATATTGACCACATACAGCCGACAGTGGGCCCTGTAGACTTATACGATTGTGTACAGTCTGAAGAGTGTTCCTTTTGAGAAAAGTTATGATAGATGACAGGCTCGGGGGTTGTCCGTAAGAATCGAAATATTCTCCAACGCCGTCTCTGGTGATGTAAATGGCCACCCAGTGCTGTCCCGGCTCGGTTGAAGGATCGGTGTTGATGACGATGGCGCTGGGGTGTTGTAGGTGATGCCTGGGTAATCTATCACTCGCAAACACTCCCCTGAAGACTTGACGGGTAAAGCGGTCTCTCTTTAAGATCGACGTTATCTCTTCGGTGTCCATGTTGGTCCCGTCTAACTGTTGTAGTCGAAGATGATGTTACGAGCTTGATCAATTTCTAAGATGTTATTGAACTCGGCGTAGATGATGACGTTGATGGTCTCGTCTAGGGGCGAGGCAAAGTGCATGTCAAGACGAAGGTTTCCATTCTTTACCAAGCTAAAGTGTCCGCCGCATGCCAAGTCGGGGGTAAGGTCGAAGGCGTACAGTGCATACCCGTCGGGGTAGTCACCCAGAGTGATGTCGTTGCCTTCATTCATGTACATTTTATCCATGCCGGAGAACAGCGTGTGGTAGGCTCTGACGCAGTTCTTCCTTCCTTGGGCGTAATCGGGTTTCAGAGGGGTGTGGGGGATCTGTTCACCGTTGACGTGCACTGACACAAAGTTGACGTTAAAATGCTGGAAGTTGAACGGGTTTTTAGAATACGACCCATTAAAGGCGATGTTGGATACACAGCCCACCACGATTCGATTGGGTAGTTGTCCCAAAAACACGTGATCTTGAGTGAGTGTTAGGTTGCCTCGGGGTACAGACATCATTTTACAGACGACACGTCGGAGGGGATACTTAGCGGTCCCTTTTTCGAGAGCTTTCATGTGTCCCATCATCACCGCAGAGCTGATCGTTACCCTCCGAACGAACAACGACGCGTTCACAATCTTTATCTTGTAGGTTGGGTCTTCTCCTGAAGCCATGAGACAAAAGGCGTCGCTGCTGGGAATCAGCTTTACTTTCAGATCAACCCCGTTGATCAGGTGTCGGTCCTGGAAGAATAGATCGCCATGAATGGGTCCGATCAGGTCTACGACTCGACTGTTTAGGATGCGTTTGCGTCTCTTTGTTTCCGCATCACTTGCCGTACAGTTGACGTTATCCATTTTGCCGGCTGTATCTTTAACCCAACCCGAAGCCGTCAGCTGCGATGCCTTTGCACCTTTGTCATAACTGAGCAACGTCTCAATCATTGCCCTGTACGGGTACGTGGGAGTGGAGGCAGAAATCAGTCGATCATTTAGGGTTACGTCAACTTGGCTGAAGAGGGTTTGTAAAAGCAGATTGCAGGGACCGACCACGTCCGTGTCGATCAGATTGGCACCGTCGGCTTTGGTCACCTTCACCTTGACGTAGAGTTTGGGAAGGATCGATGTATTCTTCGGTCGAACCGGGAACAAAAAACTGGATGGGACCTCCGTCGGCGATATTGGAGATGGGGTGGTACTCTACGTACTGTCCTTTTTCGATGCTGGTCTGAGTTGGGGGTAGAGAAAAGAGGTCCAGTTCACTCTTTGTACACTCTTCGGAGTGGTCGTGTAGCAGTGCCATGGTGGAGCGTTAGTCTCGGAGCGGCTAATCGAAGATATCCAGTGATCGTCTCGATCGCTTCCCAGATGTGGAAGTGGCTCTTTTCTGATTGGGTTTTCTTTTTATATTTTTTCTAGCCGGTCGGTTCAGTCGGGAATCTGCATTCTGAATCATCCGTCTAGCCATGTGACGTCCGGTCTGTTTGAGTCTCGACTGCGCTGCCGTTTTTATGTTCTTCCCTTCTAGAGCATCCTGTGCGATTCCCAAGCCGGTGCGAAGGGCTTGACGACCCAATGTCTTAGCCCCCTGCTTGAACAGGGGCATGGCAGTTCGGAAGAGTCCACCCAATATATTTCCAAGACCGAAACCTTTCTGAGTGCGGCTGCCTGGAAAGACGGGATGGCCACGTCCGAGTTGTCGTGTGTACTGGTCCACATAGTGTCCGGGGTGGGATACGAAGCGACCTCTCATGATATCGGTTGATTTAATCAGTTGAAGTACGTGGCGCGACGCTTTCTAAAGTGTAGTTTCACTATGACCTTCCCGCCGATGAATGGAATATAATGGCCCACGTCGTCCCTTATATTTATGTTGACGGTGTTCAGGAATTTCTGTTTGAGGGGTACGTAATGTGGACTGTCGTACGTCTTTGTAATGATATCCCCATATTCGCCTTCCACGCTCACATTTCGTAGAAGAGGTGCTCTGGTGTCCCCGACGATGTTGTACTCGATGATGTCTGTGTACACAAATAGGGTGTGGATTTGCTTCATATCTACGACGTGGGGTGCCTTCTCTATACCGGTGATGGCCATAGCCTTGTTAAAACCAAACAAGTGACCCAGACGTTCGACGAAAGTAATGCTGACACCTTCAACCGTTCTGACGATTACTTTTTGAAGGTATTTGTTGTACTTGATGCGTATTTTGTCGCTGTGTTCAATCAGGGGTGTAATCTTTGCGAGGACTTCATCCGGTGTATGGTAATAGCCCTCGGGAATGGTGTGAATATGTACACCTCCTTCAGTCTCTTCTGCGTTGCAGTAGATGTGGTTGTGACCTTCTACGATGTTGAGCCACCTGCGAGGGTAAGTAATCTCTGCGAGACTCACCTCCCACTCCCCCTCGAAAGACAGAGCAGTGGGCAAATTTACGCTGAAGTGGCTCAGCGCGTTATCAGGGTAGGTATCCATGCTGCTGTTGCTGGGGAGAGTCGCGTAAAAGGAATCCATCTCGAAGCCCTCTCGCACGTCAAATGTCGTCCGGCTGTCCGTAAGCCCTGTATTATATACCGACTAGTCCCCTCACCCAGCTATTGAATTTGTCAGGATAACCGAGCCACTTTACAAAATATTCCTTCACACCACGACGCTTTCTAGTTCGTACCACCTTTTCCACTTCGTACATGTCGTCCTTCTTGTCGACTCTTTGTACTTCTTGTTCGTAGAACGTGCCCTTCAACTCTTCGCCGTCGTAATCTGTCAACTTATACACTGGCGGGTTCCGTGCAATTGTATCGCTGATAGTAAAAAGTTCGGTGGTCCAGTTGGGGAGGTAACCCTTACTGAAAGTTCTAGCCGCCATACTTATGCGAACCGTATCCCCGAGGTTAAACTTGAAGGCTGTGACGATGGAACGCTTGCCATTGGGGGTGCCGTACAGCGTGCGCCATACCTCTTCGGAGTTTGCAGGGGTGACGGACGCCGGCGTTCTCTTTATACTGTGAAACGAGCGGTTGTAGGCGGACACCAGCTTTGGTAATACGGCTGCATAGGCGTACTTGTTTTGAGCCGTGAAGTATTTCCACATTTTGGTTTTAAGCGTCCTGTTAAATCGCTCAACCACGCTGGCCTTGGTTTCGTTGTGGGTGGTAAAGAATTCAATGTTCTTCTCTGTCAGGAAACTCTGAACTTTGCGGTTCGTAAACTCCGAACCTTTATCCGTCTGGAGCAGGCGGGGCTTACGCCCATCCCGTAAAATTCGTTTGAAGGCTTTGATTAGCGACGTCCCCGTTTTATCCCTGAGGGGCACGACCCAGGCGAACTTAGAAAATATGTCGATACACGTCAGTAAAAACTTCTGACCGCCATTGTACCCAGATAGTGAGGCCACGTCTACCAGATCCGCCTGCCATTGATCATCGATCCCACCAACGATGACACGATTTCTCTTGAAACGTCTCCGGATGGGTTTATGTAGCGTATAAGTAGGTTGTTGACGCAGCCACCTAACGATCTGTTTCCTGCTGATGTCCACTCCGTCTTTTTGAACCGCGCGGTAGACAGCATCTACACCACCGAAACCAGAAGGATGGTTTGTTTCGTAATGCACCTTCAGATACTCCTCCATCGACGAAATTTGAATCTTCAATGACGAGCGTGCTGTTGCAACACACCCACAGGCAGCGGAGTTTTTTCAGTACATTTGGCGACGTGCACTCAGGTTTGGGAAGGCAACACTCCATGGCGAAAGTCGGGCTTCTAATGAAGGATTGGTGGGATGGTGCTTGGTTTATAACGCCGTCCACTTTTGTTTTCCGGTCGAATGACCTCGTTTACTTTTCCTCTTTTTGGGTTCTGTTGCAAACAAGGGGGCTTTTCGCTTTTTTGCGGGTAGATGGGATGCGGTCGCAAACAACTTGTTTAATCCTTCGTAGTTTACATCGTCGTCGTCGCTTATCGCTTCGTTCAAGTCCACTTTGAGTGAGGGGTTTGTCACGGTCGGTTCTGTTTCGATTGCATCAATCGGTTGCTCCTTCGTCAACGTGGGAGGTCCATCCACTTTAGCGGTCTGTTCGTTCTTGAGGGTCATAGACAGGGGAGCCGACCTCTGTTTGTTCAGCGCGATATACCTGTGTAGGGTCTGTTGGTACAGCTTGATTTTATCTCCCTCTGACAGATCTTGTCTTTCGAGCAACTTTCTCAGATCGGTGTCCAAACCGTGGACGACGCGGGTGATCGGTGTTTGCTCCAAGCGTCTAGACGCCTGCATTCTGGCGAGTGTGTCTTGCGGTACGAGCACCATTTTCTTTGCGTGCTCCATGACGTTTACTTTAATAGCAGTCCTGCCAGAGCACTCAGCACCGGTGTCAGCAACGCACCCAGAAAACCACCCTTCTGTTTCAAAGCAACCTTTTTCTTCTGCAGGCTCGTCCTCCCGTTGGTCAGCGCTCTCAGTTCTCCCTTGTGTCTTCTCAGTTTGGTTCTCTCGCCTGGTGTCAGGGAAACGTTACCGTTTAAAACGTTGAGGGCGCACTCACAGAGACAGGTAATGAGGTCTTTGTCGGCTCCGTCAATCACTCCCTGGCGCTGTTTCTTCGAACCCTTTGCTAATACGTGTAAGTAGGGAGCGTGCTTGTGCACGCGTCGAGACATCTTTACAAATGAAACCCAACGCGAGAGTGGCTTTATTTTATACCTTCGGAACGTAAACAGTGGGATATTCACCCTGGAAGATGCTAGATCTGAGACGCATGTGCTCTTCTGTGTCTGGTTTCAAATCCACGAAGAGATGGGAGTAGGGAGAACTCGTCGCGTCGCGATAGGCCTCGACCATAAATTTAGGTTTATTCGGATACATCTGGCGAGCCAGGTGCGTGATCTGTGAAGCATCTCTGGGGTTTTTAAAGAGCACCATATAATGGGCGTTCAGACTGATTGTGCGCATTTCTTTACCCCGATAAAACAGATTCTGCAGTATCAGTATAACCGACAGATTGTGGTGATGACTACCCTTGGTGAAAAGTTCGGTAAGCTTTTTGTTATTACCCGATTCCGACATGAGGTCGTCGATCACAACCAAGTTTCTCTTCGTTCGATCCAAAGAGGAGAGAAGGTCGTCGGGAAATCCCTCCACGAAACGAATGTCGGGGACGGTGTTGGATAACCTGTCATAAGCATCCTGATAAGCCCCAAAACACCACACAATATTTTGCGGAGACGGTTGAATAACTTCACCACCGGATGGGTTCAACAACTGAGACACAAACAGTGTTTTTCCTGATCCGGTGGGCCCCGCAATGACGCAGGTAAATGGGTGTTTAAGTATCGAACTCATCTCATACAATGAACAACCATAGTCGGCACAACCCTCTTTTATAACCGACATCGTTCTGAATAAAGAGCGCCCCCACCTTAATTTTGGTCAGTCCCGGCCCGAATTGAATAATCAGGACCCCACCCCCACCTCGTTTTGCTCAGTCTCAAATGGAATAAAGAGCGCCCCCACCGCGTTTTTAACCCACCGTATTATGGTCAATGACCAACCCTCATGATAACCCCACCACTAAAGAATATCCCACTTCCCCCCCATTGAACCTACTTATTATATGGTACTTATCTATTATATTCAACGACTTTTTAAAGGATGGATACAATACTCTGAGTTTGTTCAATATATATATATATATATATATATTTTTTTTATACTCTCTTTATTCATTTATTTGTTTGTTATCAACAACAACAAAAACACAAGGAATAGAAAACACAACGATTCTTAGGTTTGATAATGGCAGTACGAGTTAAAATATACAACGTTTTAAAGACTTAAAAACTTAACGGGTACATTTTTTTTTTTTTTTTTCTTTTCAGAATCCGATTACATATTTTAGATACATATCAAGTGAACTATATACAGCGTATTTAAAAACAGAAGTAATAGCGTGACCTCTTATTAGCTGGGTCCGCGTTTATTAAAGAAAACTACTATTTATGCGGCCAAACGTGGAGTAAGGTTTACCTCCTCATATTTCTAAATAGGTAGTAGAAACCCCATCGTCTCCAACCTTTCGCTTGGGGTAGAAATAGGTCAGGGCTGTCCTTCTCTGTTCGTAGGTAAACATTACACCACGTTTCATGATAAAACCTTTGTTAACTCCCCCACCCGAAGATCTGGTATTTAACACGGTCATGTACTTTTCTTTGGTGAGTTCATTGTTTCTTCTGTTTAGACCCTTACAACTGAACTTTTCAGTGGGCCCGAAACAAAAGTATGTCTTACTACATAGTGCAATAATACCCTCCCCCTCCCACTCTACTTTAAACAACCCCGGAGTCCTCTTATCATAACTGTATTGCTCGGGTGTGTTCTGACGCGGAAACCACAGATGCTTTTCCCGGTGGTATTGGTCTTTCATACCGGGTTTAATTACATCATCAAGACTGTCGCCCGATATGGCCATGTAGGCCGAATCTGTGTCCATCTCGCACATCTGAAAATCGAGTGGATCGACAAACTGCATAAGGAAGTCAAAGTAAAACTCGAGCATGCGTAATTTAGCGTATTGATAGACGAAGAAACCAATCTGAATGGGGAGGTTTAAATTGATCACATTTTTGAACATGTCGGCCTCGTACATCCCTCCACCTATTGAATGGAGTGCCTTAAATGAATGGAGTGCCTTAAAGTGTTTGTCATTGATCTTGGCGAGGGCATCTGCATCAGAACACACTTGAACATTTACATGTTTTAACTGATCAGTCACCGTTTTCCCATAGGCCGAGTTACCAAGTAATTTCATAGTGTCTGCTATGATAGATTTATTGGGGTCACTGTCCCCAGCCCTCCTAGCTTGACTGACCCGGTCACCAAACTCTGCAAAACACGGATTGGCTTTGTATTGAATTACTTCATACACCCTTGTGACCTCTAAACCATGCTTTAAATACCAAGACAATAGTGGGGTTGCGAGTAGCAATTTTGTCCCGAACATACTACCGATCAGACTTCTTCTTGGTTTGTTCATAATGTTCATCTCTTCGGCGTACTGCCGCATATGGTTTCCGATATCAGCCATGGAGATGTTCACATTTTTGAATACGGGTGGCATCTCGGCAAAATACTCTTTCTTTTCTTGTGGTACCCGAAGGTCGCATTCAACCAAACCAAATATGGACCCGTCCAATACCCCCTTTAAAATCTGTTTCGTGGTCATTGTCCACGCCTTACTATGTGGTAGTCTTACGGATTTCAAAAAGTGTCTCAAGTCTGGGTCGCTTGTCTGAACGTCTTGCCACTCGCATTCCCTAATTTCGACTAAATTATACCCGAGTTCCCGTATGTAGGAAGAAGTCTTTTGGGTCTCCTCCATCAATTCCTCTCTGGTTTTGTTATTGGAAGAGTTGATCTCCTTTTTATTGATCCGACACTTGTGCCCGTGCCAATTACACCCCTGGAACTGATAGACCGTATGGGTCTCCTGACAGTACCCGTCCACTCTCAGGTTTCTACTACCCACAGTTTTTTCTCTATGGTTGAATTGGTGTTGAATATAGAAACCATTTGTTTTGGCTTCCCAATCCAACCACTCGGTTGCCATAACCCCATATTTATGACTTCGTAAGGGTTTGAACTGATCATTTTCCTTTCGCCTTACGAAGGTCCCCACCGGCATGTTCTGCATGAGGGACCATAGATACAAGGCGTTGGCATCAAACCCGACCACCTTCCTACATACTTTTCCACCCCTAATACGGGTTATACCAGTCTCGTGATACCTGTGGAAAATAATAGAGGGACCGCCCACAATGTTATCCCTTATTTTATAATACAGGTCTTTATTCGGAGAGTCTATCAGAGAGAAATATACATCGCGCGGTTTTGTTAGAAAAAGATGCTGCAGAGACAGCCCGGGTACAGAGATTGCCGACTTAAACATGTCTATGCGTTTCTGTTTGTAAAACACAAACATTTTCTCGACAGCTTCGAGAAAGGGTGCCACGTCCAGATTATTATACCATATCAAAAAATCTCTAAAAGTCTTGTGACCCTCCTCGCGCCATACCCTTTGACAATACGCGTACTCGGCTTCGGAAATATTTTCACCCTTGAGGTTGCTGTAAAATGCATCATGAGGGGGCAATTTAGGGTGGTCTAACTTGTTCAGGTCGTCAACCCACTCGTACGGAAAAAAACCCTTCGTCTGAGAGCATTCGTACGCCTTCAAAAACTTGGCGTACGAACATCCGGGGGCCAAATAATTTGAAATGTCGAGAAATAATAATCTATCTGTTCGAATCGACATATACGCATTCGATTTTCGAATGATGTATAGCTTATCGTTCCCGTGTAATTGTTGGTATAGATACCGTTTGATGACGTTGACGTCATACTTCCCAGAATTGAACCCCAGAACGGGAAGCTCGTGGATATAGTCGTCAAATTTGATTTTGAGTTTTTCGGCTCTGGTTGTGGTTGTTGTCTGGTCCTCTGACTTAGACTTCTGAGTCGAAGGATCAGACCGATCACGCTCAAGTGCGGCTTCTTGTTCCTGTATTTGTATGGTCAGTTCATCAAAAACATATTTAAACTTCTTTTTCAAAATAGAGTACGCTTTATCGCCCACCCCGTGTAACCAGGCTAACATGTCAGACACTAGTTTGGCTGAATCGCCGTCTGTTACAGAACAGATGGGTGTTTCGTAACCGGGAACGTTACTAGTAAAACTGACGCTGAGTAACTCATGTTGCGCCTGGAGACCCTTTATACCCTCATAAGCCTGCTCTATCGGTTTGAAATACACCTCAAAATCGTAAGTGGCGCGATAAGGGTAGTACTTCATTTCTTCGTCTATCTCTATACCCGCTTCTACCAACTCGTCGAATACAGATTCTGGGAGGCGATAGCACCCACCCGGAAAATTATGTTTGACCCCCTTGTCGCATCGCGCTACGTGCTTTTTTAAGTTGGCTGCTCTGTTGCACACTTGTTTACATTTAGGGCAGGGGAAAATCTGACTGTAATTATTCATATCTTTTATGTACGAAAAGTGCGAGTCGTACAGGTTAACGTCCATTGTTTGGTTGTGTTTACTCAGGGATCTTCTCACCAGATGGGCTACTGCTCTGTACTCCCCTTCTCCGGCCTCGTTCGCCAGAGATTCTTCACGAACGAGACTGAACACCCTGACACTCACTTTGAATATGCGTTCAAAGTGATGCAGGTCTTCCAAACAGACACCTTCAGTTGGACGCTTTTCCATTACTTTGGCGTATCTATCGACGAGGTATTTGGTGCGCGTTTCTAGGGCGAGTGCAGAGTTCCCTTGTTTTAGTGCAAGACATCTAAATAAACAAAAATTGTCCTTGTATCTGGCCCCGGAATTGCGACTTCTGATTAAATTGTTTAAACCCACATTGTTTGCAATGTAATCGGGTAATTGGTGCGGTGCTGCACCGATGTAAAACGGTGGCATTTTATTTGCATAAATGGTGACATTACTGATATCAGCAACGACCCACTTCGTGTCTGGGCGTGAATGCAGTGCGAGTTGTAGTACGTCCATATCGTGTATCTTTTGGAGAAATTTTTCAAAATCATCTTCTGAAGCTATAGTGACCGGGTGGGTTAAAAAAAGCGCATTGTTAAAGCTAGAGTGGTAATAACGCAATCCGCCCGTCTCGATGTTGCGTAAAACAAACCCAAAAGACAAGTTAAGTTTTACTCTACACGAAAAAGTAGGAAAAATACCCCTTAACCCCTCTTCCAGTGACACGCCATTAGTTAAGTCTACTCCGGCATCGCTGCCGATAGACCCTATCGGCAGAGAAGGTCCCAATCGCAAATTGTAAACATCTTGGGTCTGTCGGCCTTGCAGGTAATGAGTCCTAATACTGCCCCAGTTTAAACGATAAAGAGATAATATCTCATTATCCCTATTGTCATCATTTGGGGGAATCGGAAACACGATTGAATCTTCGGGGGATAGACTGGCGCTTTTAGGCGGCGCTGGTTGTGGTTTTTTCTTAGGTGGGGGAGGGTCATGTCTCTTAATATGTCGTTTTAAACCGACTGAATTAATAAAGGATTTTCCACATGTGGGACACTCTCCCTTAAACCCCGAATGAACTTCTTTGTGACGTTTAAGAGTATACTTTCGGGCATAGGATTTTCCACAGGTATCACAAGTAAATCTAGTATTCTTAAGGCTGTTTGAATTTTTAGTTTTACCATAATACGACCTAGTACTATCCGGCTTTGGCTTCTCACCCACGATCAGCGGTTCCTCATCCGGTGTTCTTTTTCTCTTGGGTCGAACAAAGGCTGGTCTTTTCCGATCCAGTGAAATCGCACCCTTTCCTTTCTGGGGCTGTAATAATATACATTTGAAAAGAAAATAAAGAAAGTAAAATAAAAAACAAACAGAAACAATCTATACAAAACGCATTCGATACACACTCACACTTGTTGTGTTCTGTAATGGGTTAGTGGTAAAGAAGTTGTTCTTACCCGGTCAAACGGTCTTTCGGCGATGAAGTCGTTGTCGCTGGTAATTTCAGACGATGTACTCGCCATTGGAGGTGGGGTTTCTTGGATGCTATCAGGCCAATACGAACAACCGGGTTGTGGGGACGTAACCATTTCGCATAGTTCGAGTGCATCCAAAGAACTATCTGACCAGGACGACCGGTCGGGTCCAGCGAGAGCCTCCTGTTGCCGTTGACACTGTGACAAACAAATAATAATACCACTAAGGATTCTAAACTATAACGGATGTGATAACAGATGATTCTACGGGAACGAGTTTTCACTTGGCTTATTTGTTTAATTTAATTTGTTAAATTCTTTGACTCACCTCTTGGATCGCCGCTGTTTCTGTTTCAGCTAGTGCCTGAACTTGACTCGCCGTATACTCTGCAGGGCTCCATTTAACATTTGGTAGCGACGCATCGATTTCCATTCGTTCTATGCTCTCCATTTGAGAGGGAGTAGGTTCAGGATCCCATTCAAAGTTGTTCTGTGACATGATGTGCGATTCCCAAGCCAATGCGGAGAGCTTCAAATGTAGACCGGGCTGATGATGTGTGAGCGGTCGTCTGATCAACAACGCTTTTATATAACTTGATGGTGATTAGTTGCTGACCTCTGTAACAAGTCGATACGTGTTGGACCGCGGTCAAGAGGGGGGGGGGGGGGTGATGAGTTGTTCGAGTGGTTATAACATTGTTCCAGCTCTGCAATCTTCGGTCATGATTAGTCGTCTGATCAACACCGCTTTTATATAACTTGATGGTGATTAGTTGCTGACCTCTGTAACAAGTCGATACGTGTTGGACCGCGGTCAAGGGGGGGGGGGGGTGATGAGTTGTTCGAGTGGTTATAACATTGTTCCAGCTCTGCAATCTTCGGTCATGATTAGTCGTCTGATCAACACCGCTTTTATATAACTTGATGGTGATTAGTTGCTGACCTCTGTAACAAGTCGACACGTGTTGGACCGCGGTCAAGAGGGGGGGGGGGGGGGTGATGAGTTGTTCGAGTGGTTTAACATTGTTCCAGCTCTGCAATCTTCGGTCATGATTAACATCGGCCCTTGCAAGTTCAAGGGCCTCGATTGTTACACAGGTCGATCAGAGATAAGCCATGCAACAAACAAGGACATCGGCCCTTGCAAGTTCAAGGGCCTCGATTGGTACACAGGTCGATCAGAGATAAGCCATTCAACAAACAAGGCCGGGGCAAAAACAAGTCGCACACCAACGCAGTTGGTCTATTGGACCTTGACCACACCAGATAGCGATAACAGTGTAAATAAATGACACTAAGTATTAAAGCACGTTCAATGACACCCGTGGTCTCTAAGATTACAAATAACTCTATAACAGTACTCGGACCTTTTCTTCTTCCTCAAGGGTTTATCACACGTCTTGGAAGACACCGCTTTGTTTTCACTTTGTGAAAATATAAACGAGCCGTACGCGACTCGTTTGTGCTGCGTGGTTTTATGCTGCGGCGCTCCGTGATTTCAAGAAATCACTTCCGCACCGCCAACTGAGGGCAAACAATAACGGTTTGCCCTCAGTTACACTGTCGTGAGACATACCTTCTTGCGGTGTCTTTCAGACACCGCTCAACATGATGCCGTGCATCATGTTGACCCCCACGTCTCGGCCCTTCGGGCCTCAAGACACTGCCGTGGGCCGCACGACTCCCCACTTCGTGACTCGCCTTCATCCCCTTCGGGCATGAACCCTAAAAGGACTGTGGGCCGACTAGTTCACCTTTGCACCACTTTTCCTGGTGTGTAAATACACACCCCCATACCGCACGCCATTTTGTTTTTTGGGTGTGCAAAGTTCGTTTTTGAGTAGTGCAAACTACCCTGCACTACCCAAAATTAGGTGTGTGTGACTCCATCTATACTACTATGAGTTAGTCATGAAACAATTTTATGGTGGTGATGGAGATGTTTGTGATGATGAATTATTGAGAATGAAGGTTCACCGAAGTAGGAAAGTAATGTTTTTGTGGGGGGTTTTTAGGGAAAAAAATTTTACAATTTGTTTTATTCAGTGTCACTCAGTGAAGATTCTTCTGTAAATTTCTTTCAAAACTGAAATGTCTTCTTGATGAGAGTATATTATATTAGTAGGATGATTTTTATTTATTTATTTTTTTTTTTGGGGGAAGAAGGAATTAAAGTCTTATGGTGGTGACTCATATCCGCTCACTGCTCTGTATACAAATTGCATGGTGGTACATGCCTTTTTAAGTCTATTTCGTGGAGAGGCATTACAAAATAATATGATTGTTTACAGCTCTACACAAAATCAAATCCCAACAAATGATATTGTTGGAAATGGAAAGAGTAGGAAATTCTCATTATTCTCATATACTTCATTATGTTTCGTAATTCATGTCAGTACAAGAAAATAGTGGCAGACAATTTTAGTTTTATATTTGAAAATTTTCTGTTTTTCTACAGTTCAAGTAATACAAATGATCCGGTGCTGTTGATAGTGAATATATTGAGATAGTTTGTTTTATAAGTTTCAAATAGTGTATAACTTGTCTTGTAATATAAAGCAGCATATCAAAAGGAGATCTTTTATGAAGTTGAAAATATTCGCCATTTGATAAGTGTTGGGTAAATATCCTCTATTGCACGTTAAAAAAAAAACCATTATGTGTAAAGTCCGCAATAGTTTGCCTTGATGCAAAATTATGTCTAGATATACAATTTTAATAAACTTTATTTACTTGAACAAGTACAGAGAGAAAATTAATCTTAAGTTTTATGGTTGTTTTGTTTTATTATAGAATGGCAAAACTTGAAGTTTTGACTAGTAACAAACCGTACAGCCCTCCACTTAAAGCTAGCGTTATCTGTAAGGATGCCAGAGATGCAAGACGATGTGTTCTGGGTGATGAAAGTGAAGCAGTGGAATGTGTTGTCTATGAAGAGAAGTTTCTGCACAAATTTCACACTGGGGCATCATTACTGATCATTAATAGTAACACCAGGAAGTTCAACCACAAACCACCATGTTTGGAAATCAGATCCAATACAAAAGTGGTGAATACTGGAAGATTAGAAGTCCCAGAGGAGATAATGTCAAAGGGGCAGCAAATGATCAATCCAGTGCCTGCTGATTTTGTGAAAATTAAAACCGTCTCCACATCTCCACTAAAGAAGTTAGTCTCTGTTCGAGGACTTGTTGTTGGTGTAAGTATAAAATTGCAGCATAGTAGTATCATTTTGATAATGACAAATAAACCCCTGGTCAGTGTTAGTGTGAAATTTTGGTAATAGGAAACATCTGTTGCCAATTATTTGTATTCATAAATTATGTGCTTGTTCAAAGTATGTCAAATTAAATGACTTTGTTCATGGTCTCAACTCTCAAAGAATGCTTTTAAATGATACTCCAAATTATGAATAAAAATTATATGATTACTGGTTAAATACACGAGTGATGATTTTTATCAAACATCAATCTGTAGTACTCTAGTTCACACCATGTAGCCTATGTTTAGAATGGAGTATTTTATGTATGAGGTCAATGAAACTTACTTTTTGAAAAGAAAAAAAAAGTATTATTTTAGCTACTAAAATGTTTGTATCATAGTTCTAATTGATAATTTATATTGTTGGCAGGAAGAACTAGTGAAAACAGTGCAACACAAAGGGAGGGACTTGATGGTGAAAAATATTACAGTAAAGGAAGACGCATCTAGATGCAGAATTGCATTGTGGAACGAAGCATCATCACTTGAGCTGAATGTTGGTGATGTAGTTGAAGTTACCAATGCAGTGACAAGTAGGTGGAATGATGAGACCTATCTCAGTTCTACACATTCAACTGACTTGAAAGTGAGTAAATATGTAATGTTTTGATAAAATAAATGTCACTGGTATTACCTGGAAGATAGGATCCTGTAATGTGTGTAACTGGTTTTAAGACTATGACAAAAATTAAATAAGTATGATTCATCAACGAATATGAGGTTGATGAATAACAGTCTGATTTTAATATATTTTACCAAAACCAAATGTCCAAGTAGTAATAGCAAACAGCATTTACCTTGCTGTGTGCATGACCGATTTGTATACACTATTACACATGGTGGCAGTCAGCAACTGACACTATGTAACTGCGTGCACGCGGGCATATACCGCTACACAAAATGGACCTCAAGTATTCCCAACCTCTTTCAGACAGGCCAGAGATTGTATTAAACAATTCCCACAATATATTCCCCTCTTCTTCTTGCTATGATTATTTCACTGACAACACTGCTCGACTGAATGTAATACATCAAGACCTATTGCTCAATTCATGCAGTCAATTGCCTTTATAAGCTCTGCCCCCCTTCCCCAAGGTTTACCCTCCATGGTTTACCAGACCCAAAAATAACTCTTGATAAACACCAGCTGGCCACAATTCAAGTCTGTAATGTAATACATCCACTGATAAAAGCTTGAATGACAGCTTCAAATACCCAAACTGTCCCTATGCTAAGGCTATAGCGCACAAGGCAATGGGAAATCCCCTGTGGGTCATTGACTTGCTCGGTCGTTTTTGCTTGGCCTGGGTGAACCAATAAATCAAGGCCACTCAAACTTTTCAGTTTGTTTCTCGAGCGTATAATGAAGAGAGTCAGGAATTTTTATTTTTTACAAAATTAATCAGCGGAGTAATTTAAAAAAAAGTAAAATGTGGCAATCAGTGACTGTCCATCCCGCTTGACTTAAGGTTGATGTAAATCAAGAAGAAATAACAACACAAATCCAATTTAAATAAAATATAAATATTCAACAATCCGCTGACCATTACGCAACGCAACTCGCATTCCACGCGAATATTCAGAATATTCACAACAGCATCAGAATGCCTAGGTGATTGCCCATAGACCCAATTTAAGCCAAAAGTCTTCCAACTTTCTAAGAAACGCCCCTGATCCACATCGGACATCATTAAGGGAAAGGGACATTAAGATTAAGTTATAAAGAAAATATGAGATGACCTTGTTTATTCCTGCTTAAGGAGAAAAGCATTAGTCATAAGGGCCCAAAACTGTTTGAATGTTGGGAATTAAACTAGGTGAAGTCATCCCTTAAAAGACTCATTTTTTGGGGGGGTGTGACAGAGAGAAATTAAGAATTCAGCTGGTGTGATACAATTTTGTTTAGTGTGCTTATCAATCTGTAGTGAGACTGATTAGTATTCTTCCCCAGCCTAATTCAGTTCAAATGCATGGTAAAACAACACCGAATTCTGTGGTTTAAAACATGATGTGTTTTAACACTCGCTGTAGAACTTCAGCCTAAATAAAATGAGAGATAGTTTTTATGGAAATATGAGGGTTATATATTTGGAGTATAGCTCTGCATACTTTCTAGAAAAAATTATGAGTGCTTTGAGATGCTCTTGGGTGTAATGGGAGAACTGTGCCCTGTCTCACTGTTATCATCTTGGGTCAGAACTTTTTTGATAAACTGAGTCAACATTATATAATGGGGTAGTATTTCTATAGGGGTGGGGGTACACCCATTAGTTGTCTGTATTTAGACAAAGGGCTACTTGCTGACCAGCAAAAGATACGAATGTTAATGAAGGTGAAAGTTTTTATCAAAAAACTAGTGCAACGTAGTAGCTTCATGTACATGAAGTGTAAAGATTTTGTGTTTCATCTTTAGTTCACCTGGCAACAAACCAATTCGTGGTGAGCTTTCTGAGACAAGGAGACTTGACTTTCGATTTGAATATTTTGTTAATTGGTAATACATTAATTACAGATTAGTTTACAATGGAGCAACCATTTTCTTTTTCAAAATATAGATGATAAGTTTTGTCATTAAGCATTGCAAGCCCCATAGTACTGAAGTTAAAATTGTGTCTTTGAAACAGTATGTTAACAATAATTTGAAATTACTAAATTGAGAATTAAACAATGTGGATGTACTTCATAAATTAATCTAGGTCAGAGAAGAAAGTTGTACATTTTATTTGGTGAAGTTGAGACTATTATTTGGGTATTATTTTATATAACTGAATAGTATTTATGTCACTTTATTTTATACAGCACATTGAGACATGTGATGAAGAAATTACCATCATAGGTTACGAAAGTGAATCAGCTGAGTTGATGTTATTAACTACAGATGAGGACAGTTATCCTACATATTCGGTTGCCACAAGCAAGTTGGCTGATGCCTTTGATGTAGATGCAAGTCAGTTGGACGATATGATGGGCACAAAAATACCCTTCATGTGTAAAATCAGGAAAAATCAGGGGACTTTTGAAACATTTTCATTGATTGTGTAGAATAATTCAAAGTAGCGAGTGAGATATAGGAGATCAGAGAGCAAAGAGTTAATTATAAAATTGTCAATCATCAGTTTATGCTTTGTAAAGAACCAAGTATGTAAATTACATGGGGGTATTCAGTATAGTACACTTACAGTTTTAATTTAACATGATTTAATTTGAGTGGATTAAGAAGAAATATTTTGGTTGATGTTTGTTAAGATCATATCTAGGCCTCTACGATCTTTAAGAAACATCAACAATAATTGTAAAATTGGTCTTTGTGTACTTTCTTAGCATGACTTAGAATATCTTAGACTATGTACCATGAGTTACCCACAGCTTAAATATATTTTCAAAATCTAAATTTAAATGATAAGACTTGTTGTATGTGGATCTAACCTTTATATAAAGGTTCAATATAAAAAAAATATTGACAATTTCAACCAGTTTAAAGAGTTAGAACAGGACAATGTAAAAAGACAGCTAAAGTATACTTTGATTTTGGAATCAACCCAAAATATAGACTTTGTAATATCATATTAAAAAACTCACAACTTGCAACAAAGCAATTTGTTCCAAATAACTTACTTTCTTTGCTACCTTGATATGCTGTCCTATATTATTTATAATATTAGTTTATACTCAGACGACACCCCAAAATAATATAATAACAAAAACATTACTTGACTTTTGGCGCAGCTTCAACTGCTTTTATTACCAACAATATCTGGTCAATTACCAGTTTGGTAAACATGTACGAGAATAAAATAAAATGCAATACTTATTAAACTCATGACATAATCATGACTTAATGAAGGGCAAATGCCCAAGGGCAGCTTGCCCATCAAAATGTACCGGGCCCGGATTACTTGGCAGCTTGCCATAGATAAAATGAGGGGGCAGCTTGCCCAGCCTCTATATATAACACTAACTAAACAGCAGTGTACTTGGCAGCTTGCCATAGATACAATGAGGGGGCAGCTTGCCCAACCTCTATATATAACACTAATTAAACAACAGTGTTTTAAAATAATGAGATAAAAGCCTACCAGACTTATTGTCGATAACAGAGGTGGCAGCTTGCCCGCCCCTCTAAAACACTAACAGCAGTGTTTCTAAAATCAATGCTATAAAAACATAATCATACAATGTTTAAAGTGATTCCACCGCTGGCACATGCGGTTGGATTACATGAACTAGCCCCACCTGAACAAGAGGGTGCTAGTGTTACCAAATAAACATTACAACGTTAACATTTCAGACAAACCCTCATTAATTTGTTTGACCCAAAGCAGTGGCAGTCCACTTCCTTAGAAAATATTGCCAAACGCGTGAAGCGCGCCCCATAAGGAAGAGCAGCCACAGCGGGGGGGACAAATCAACATACTTTGCTAAATGTGAACTACTGGGAGGCGGAATGCCCTAGGCATGTAAACACCTCCTCTATGCAACAGCGGAGGTTGTCTAGAAAAAACATGTTCCCAGCATGGGATAAATGAACACCATCAAACCTGAATAAGGAGAAATCTGACCACTTAAATTGCGGATGGTGGAGGACAGCAGCCCCAATGCGTCCGCTAAAAGATCGCGCCCACCGATTGATTGCCCGTCGCTTCATTTCCAAATTGCGCTGAGAGAATGCGCCAAAATAACAAGCTCGGGGTAGTATATCTGACCAGACTAATACGGCGGCCGGAAACCGATCACGGCAATCTTGCATAAAAATGGAAATTCCCTGCCGCATGCAGAAAGAATCTGTTACAACTAAATCATTGGTGCCCAAATGCACTATTATTAACCGGGGAGACAGCCACCGAGAATTGAGTGTCCAACAGCTTATGAACCTCCGGCCGGCAACCGAGCCCCTGGGACGCTCTGCGCACGATAGAGTCGCCCACAATCCAAACACCACCTGTCGAAACACATGGGAAACGGTATATATAAAAACAAGCAAGCCAGACTATTTGTTTTCGTCGATTACACAACCGGAAAATGGCATATTGCCGCAGGGCGAATATAACTATTCACGGCATCCGACCGCCAACGACCCATGGATTGAATGTCCACCCGGGGGATACCAGCTGCCGCAGCAGTGGTAGCCGCCCCAATACGAAAAGAATGCGCTGTAAACTTTACCCCACCCAAACCGGAAAAATGTAATAGCTTTCGAAGCATGACATTAAATTGAAATTGCGTAAGGGGGTCGCCATTAAAATGGCAGAAAAAACCACCATGTGACAACGGTCGAATTGCCGCAAATTCCGATAATGCCTTTACAGGGCAAAGCGGCTTCTCATCGTAACACACCAGACGAATCTGCTGAGGAATACCGGACTTGTTGGTCTTAGTGTAACGGAAAGAGATAAGCACTGAAGCGGACGCCTTGCCCACATCACAAAAACAAATATCAGAAAAACAAGAGCAGCGATTGCTGTAAGCGGGTACGGGAGACTGCAGCAAACTCGCCAATGCGCATAAAACCAAAAAATGCACTTAACATTACTGCCCTGAAAAGTAAAGCCTCGAAAGATGAGGAGCAGTTATGAGGGAGGGCCTGCAATAAAATTGACAACAGAGGCAACGTTATTGGCAAACGTTGATCTGCCGCCCCAGAAAGCCTCCGACAACCCTCCAGTAACTTAGACACCAAAAAATCTCTGGTAGGATCCGGCCAACCACGCAACTTGTGAACATAGCCCACCCCAGAAACATACGTGGCAATGGTAGCTGGAGCCAAATTCTGTATTGACAACGAGGCCACAAACTCACGAACGTCCTGCACCGACGCAGGGGAAACAAACTCGTATGCGCCGCTCAGTTGTTTAAATTGACAAAACGCACACCAGCCAACCTGATGTCTTACGAGTATTGGGCGCCAAAGCGGCAGTTAACAAGCGGGAAATCTCACCTTCTACCACATTGGCGGCAGGTTTGGAAGAGGTGTCATGGTTAAATCTGCTCGCGGCGCTGCCATCCGAAAACGGTCGACCTGGAAACGTGAAAGGGAATCAGCAATATCATTTCGCACCCCAGGTACATGAATTGCCTTGAACGCGATATTGCACCGCAAACATCGACACACAAATAACCGAACCAAATGCATTATCATATCACAACGTGAAGTCTGCTTATTAATGATGTGTACGACAGCACTGTTGTCACATCGAAATCGAACCTTGTGGTTCGCCAGTAAATCGCCACATGACTAGGTCCATTTTTGCACCAGCAGAGATGCGGACTTTGTGATGTGGTTTACGCAAACCCAGCGTAAGGCCGATTAAACGACGTGTAAAAGCCCTACCGGGTGCAACCGCCCTGCATACGAAGTTAAGGGACCCGACCAGGGACTGGATTTCCCTCAGTGACAGTTTACTCTTCCCTAAAAACCTATTAATTTGCTGGCGGAGTGCCAGTACTTTAACGGCAGGCACCCTTACTAGCTGCTGGATAGTGTCTATTTCAAGCCCTAAATAAGTTATCACCTGGCTTGGTCCCATGGTCTTTTCTTCCGCAATTGGAACACCTAACTGATTGCAAACACTCCGAAAAGTCTGCAACAAAGCAGCACAATCCGACTGAGACTCGCCCACAAACAAAAAATCATCTAAATAATGGGTAACATAAACAGACTGGGAAACACGTTTAACTTGAAATTCGAGGAAAGTACTGAATGCTTCAAATAAGGAACACGATACAGGACAACCCATTGGTAAGCATTTATCATAGTAAAATTCACCCTGAAATACGAACTCAAGAAGCTCATAATCGGAGGGGGCCACTGGAAGAAGTCGAAATGCAGATTTAATATCAGATTTTGCTACCCATGAGCGTTGGCCTGAAGACGCAACTAAGTCAACAGCCGTGTCGAACGAATTATAATGCACTGTACAAATATCCTTATCAATAAAATCATTAATTGAGCCACCAGACGGGAACGACAGATTGTGAATAAGGCGAAACTCGCCTGGGTCGTGCTTGGGAACCAGTCCGATTGGCGAACACTGTAAATTAGCAAAAGGTCTATGCTTGCCTGCGACAAGTAGCTGCCCCATGCCCAAAGCGGGAGCAACCAGAGCAACGATGGGGATACTTGCAAGGGTTCCACCTACAACCCCCTGCATTAAACGCATCACAGGCCAAGGTGCCACCCTTTGACATGGGCGAGGAAAATTGTTTGCCCGTGTAAGTAGCCGCAGCGACTGGCATATAACCAGTAGCGGTAGCAGCAGCAACAGTTACCCAAAGCTCGGTGTCAAGCATTGCCCAAGAGCGGGAGGGCTGCGCTTCCTGACGCAAGCGAAATTGCTCATCATAGCTACGCCAGCCCAACCCGGGGAACTGCGCAGCAGCTAGGCGAATGGTCTCCGCATACTTTAATAACTCACCAAAACGCATAGGATGGCGTACAGAGTAAACAGCCATAAATGTATGAAATGCACTTGTCCAATGATCGATGGTCTGCAATTTCCGCGGTGGTGTTGAGGCCGGGCGAAAGACCATCCGACCTTGCTCATCCACCATCATCGACAATCCAGTGCCACTGTCGGCCGAGGCCAACGAAAACACTGCGTTGTCACGGAACAACAAAGCCATGTCAACATACTGGGAATTCCAAATTTTTTCCTTCAAGGCTTGAGTGACATGGAACCCTAGCCCACAACTATCTTGTACAGATGGAATAGGGGTGGGTCTCCTATACCCCTCTAGTAAATTAGAAAAAGGAGGAACGACAACCCCAGATAAGGCAGGTAAAACCCCTGCACCCTGTTGGTTATTAAACCCAATATCGGTGAACGTACCGGCATGCCCAACTGGATAGAGTGGCGATGGTCCCGCTACTGACGGTCCGGCTACTGTTGGTCCTCCTGCTGACGGATCTCCTATCGGCAACGGTCCAGCCAGCAAAGGTCCGGCTGAAGACGCTGACGACGGTGCGGATGTCCTCTCAATGATGCCCACAGATGGCTGTCCTGAGCTGCTGTCGTCAGCAGCAATGGCCGAGGAGGTGTTCTCATCCACCGGAACCTCCGCCGACGTCTGCTGGCCTATGGGCGGCTGCTGGTTCATCTGCGGCCGACCCTTTGATCCACGGCCCCGGCCACGGCCACGGCCCCGCATTGGCAGTATCGGCGAGTCCATTCTCCCCGGACGCGTCTTCTTCCGTACTGGACGGGGCATTCCTCCTCCAGAAAAACCCGCGAGTTAAAAAGTTCGCAAGGTTCTGCCGTAGATAACTTGTATAAGAAGACCGAAAGTGCCGCAGAAAACCTCTGTCTCTGTAGTGTTAGACCAAAATCTCCAACAATGGAATACCGCTCCACCGAAACTGGCCCGCAAATGATTGCGAAAAATTCAACAAATCCTTACGATTGAAAATTGAAAGTTGTCGAAGTAAATGTTACTCTCAGTGAAAGCTGAGCCGAAGTGATTAGCTTTCCCGCTACTCAGAAGTACCATGCTTTTGTTACGCAATCTAAAATAAAGGTCCATTTGACCACACACACTTTGCATAAAGGTCAGCCTTGCTACCCCGGGAAAGTTAGGTTACCTTTATGGCTTACGTCCAAACCACTACAAGGAACGTCACCAAGGCAAGCCTAACAAAATTATTACCCAACAACCATGCAGCAGAGGACGCCAATATCCAAACTGTCAGCACCGTGTATTGCAGCGTGGCCTGGTACACTGCGGGGGTCTTCTGCGGCGAATAATGTATTTTATCGTTTATGCGATAAAATGAAATATTTGTTGTTAATCCACTCAAATTATAATTTTTTTTTAATTAAACGTTCTTGCTGAATCATCATGGTTAAAATCCCACTCTTTCATTACTTACTTCATGTCAATGGTACATTTTTAGCAGATGCATTATAAAACTTGCCGGCCAGAAGGCAAGGAAGCCTTTGTGAGTCAAGTACAATTCCAATTGACTATATATCACTCGCGACTGTATGCTAACTGTGGAACTAATATGTTACAAAAGGTTATTGTTAATGTTGTTTTATTTATTAATGTTATTTTTATTCTTTATTTTTTTAATTTGTTATTTTTGTTGTTTTTATTTGTTTTGTTGTTATTGGGGGGGAGGGGCAATGTGTTAAATATGAATGTAATAAATTAAAGGGGCTGTGTCCTCTTAATCAAAGCAGGCCTAATGGTTGTACATGGAACTATGAACCACCCCTCCCAGTTACTGTAAGTGCGGGCCCACTCTCTATAGATATGATACAAAGGGAGGGCGTGTGCGTGCAGTAACTGGATTAAAGTTCATTCCATGTACAAATACAGGCTTGCCTTATGACAACACACATTTAATTTCAACCTTCGATTTACACGTTTTTTATTTTAATTTTATGTAGTAACATTTTAGTTTCATAATGTATATTGGTGACATTTGAAGCAAGTGGACTACTACCAACTTGTTGTGAATAATTTAAGATGATTTTAATTATGCCATATGATAAAGTTTTTGTAATTGTGGATATAGTTCAATTAACACAATTGTCTTGATTGAAGTTATTGTAGTTGCGGATACACAGTTGTCTTTAGGTTTTGTATTGGGGTAGTTTAATTTATACATTGAGACATGTGATGAAGAAGTAACAATCAAATGTTAGGAAAGTGAATCAGCTGAGTTGATGTTGTTAACTACAGATGAGGACAGTAATCCTTCATATTTGGTTGCCATGAGCAAATTGGCTGATGCCTTTGATGTAGATGCAAGTCAGTTGGACGCTATGATGGACACAAAAATACCCTTCATGTCAAAAATCAGAAAAAATCTGGGGACTTTTGAAACATTTTCATTGATTGTGTAGAATAATTCAAAGTAGTGAGTGAGATATAGGAGATTTGAGAGCAAAGAGTTAATTATAAAATTGTCAATCATCAGTTTATGCTTTGTAAAGAACCAAGTATGTAAATTACATGGGAGTATTCAGTATAGTACACTTACAGTTTTAGTTTAGCATGATTTAATTTGAGTGGATTAATAAGAAATATTTTGGTTGATGTTTGTTAAGATCATATCTAGGCTTATATGAACTTTAACAAATATCAACACAAATTGTAAATTGGCCTTTGTGTACTTTCTTAGCACGACTTAGAATATGTTGGACTATACCATGAGTTACACACAGCTTAAATATATTTTCAAAATCCTCTCAATTTAAATGATAACACTTGTGAATAATTTAAGAAGATTTTAATTATGGTATGATACTTGATTACAAAGCTTATACTTTGTTGTACAAGTATTTATGTTGAAGAGTTTCACTTTTCATATTTTATAGTTGCTGATAGCTTCACTTACCTGTTTGTCTCAAGGTTTTTGTAATCATGGATAGTTTAATTTACACAGTTGTCCTAATTGAAGTTTTTGTAGGTTTGGATAGTTCAATTTACACGGTTAATTGTCTGTAAAATTTGAAGATGGGGATAGTTCAATTTATACAGTTGTCTAAGTTTTGTAGTTGCCGATATTTTAATTTAATACAATTGTCTCTAAGTTTTTTTATAGTTGCGGATAGTTCAATGTACACAGTTGTTTTGAAGGTTTTTTTAGTTGCGAACAGTTCAATTACAGAGTCTTGAAGTTTTTAGTTGCGGATAGTTCAAATACAGTCTTGAAAGTTTTAGTTGCGGATAGTTCAATTTACACAGTTGTCCTTAAGTTTTTGTAGTATGCGGATAGTTTAATTTATACAGTTGTCTCTTAAGTTTTTTATAGTTGTGGATAGTTTAATGTACAGTTGTTTGGAAGGTTTTTTTAGTTGCGGATAGTTCAATTACAGTCTTGAAGTTTTTAGTTGCGGATAGTTCAATTTACACAGTTGTCTGGAATTTTTTTTAGTTGCGGATGGTACAGTTTTTACAAAGTTTGTCAAAGTTTTTGTAGATTTTTTGCAGATAGTTCAATTTAAGTAGCTTTTTTTTGTTTTTTTGTCATTGCTGGTTCAAATTACACAGTTGTGTTGAAGTTAAATTAAAAGTTGTCTCTTGAAGAATAGAATCTAAAAGTTTAAAGGGAAATGTTGCCTTGGATTGGGTGATTTGGGCTATAAGAAGCGTATAAAGTGTTTGCTATGAAATGAATATGGTTGGAAAGGTGTTTTTAAAGTAGAACATGGTAACACAAATATGCCTCAAAATTTAGTGATGTTCCTTTTACTTGAGAACTAACACAGTCCAGTAGAACCAAATTCTAGACAAAATTACGGGTCAAGTTAGTTCACGAAGTAAAACTAAAGGTAAACAATTTGAGGCATATTTGTGTAGATAATTTTATCTTTCCTATCGTATTTATTTCGTAACAAACGCTTTTATAGCTGAAAGTGACAAATCAAAGGCAATGTGTCCGTTTACAAGCTAAGTTGGGCGTGTGTGAAAATTTGATACAGAATGATCATACTATGGTTCACTATTATAGAACAATTGTACACAGTATTTCATGTATGAAAGTTATTTTAGAAAAAAGTTCATAAAATGTGATGTGATGCTCAATTGTGAAAGGGAAAGAAATAAAGAAAAGCTACATTAGACAAAGTACATGATGTTTTTGTTTTTTGCTTATTATGTTTTTGCACATAATCAATTTGCTTAAAACTAAATCAAAACTGAATCATAAAAAAGTGATAACTTGATGCAAATAATGTTATTGCTTACTCATTTTGTTATAGGGAATTGGGTACATTAATGAGAGAGCAATTTTTTGATGGTTATTTTGTACTGTGGTTCCATGGGTATGAGTTCAACTCGGTTCGAGTCAAATAGGTCACAATTCAACTTGGTCCAAAGTTATCTTGGCTCAAGAATGGCACTAGTCACAAATATTTATTATTGATAATTCTGGACTTTTTCCTTGTTATTTTCTTGCATATTGACATAAAACATTCCATGCACAAATTGCAACGGAAAGTCCATCCACTTTCAGTTTACTTTTGCTATAGCCAAGGTTAGTGCTACTGTTGGTGTTAAGCCAACGCACGGGTAGTGAAACCACTCGATTTTGCATTCGCTATTTTCGCATGCAATCATCTCCGTTGATGCCGGTAAACCACATACACAGTAGCGTTAAATGTCATAGTCATCATCAGATCCAATGCTTCCGTCGGAAAGATCGACTGACTCTCCATCGCTGTCTGAAAATTCGCTGAAATCGGACCCATATAGACCTTTCTTTGCAACGTCACAGTCCAAGTTTTTGCCAACCATGAGGTTGGAAAACTATGGAAAGTCATTAATGCAAAACAAAAACAGATAGGCACAGTTTGTAACAATGTTACACAAAATAATATTCAAAAAATGTTGAATTTGTTGGAAACAATGTAACCAATCATGAGAGGTATTTTATTTAATTAGAAGTTTGCCGAAAATGTTGAATTTGGTTAAAACATGTTAATACGATTGAATGTGTTACTAAAAAACATTCGGCGGTCTATGCCAACATGGAGCAATAAACTACCAGCGCCGTTTGTTTATCAACAATGGAAAGGTTGATATTCAGTGCCCATACGTCGTGCGCTGTGTGTGTGTGTGTGACGTGTGACGAACGTAGACTACTAGGACATCACACACTAGCCACAAACGTAAACACACCCAACACACACACAATGTTGCGGAGCCAGCTCTACGTAGGTAGGTGGTAGTTTATAAAGAAATGTTTTGAATAATATTAATAATACAGATTATGACTCTGACTCTGAGATTTGTGTTGTGGTAATGAAGTCTTACTATTTGTTTTTAGCAAGTAATTACAGATGTAGGTGGTATTGTGAATGGTGCTATTCAGTTTTTATTAGACTTGAAGTGTATTCTTTTTGTAACAAATACAAATTACTGACTAGTGTAGCGTAGGACGCGTGTGATGAGACACAAGAGACCACTAGCTGTTGACTCCAGGCTGCCGGCTGGCTCAACACATACTGAGTCCAACCGTGGAGGTATGGTCCAACGTGCTGAGTCAGTGACTGTTTAGCCCTAGTGATTGTCTGTTTCCTTATGTCTGTCTATAAACAATAATCGTATTACTTTTTAAAACTATAGTCATGATAGTACGAAATAAATAAGCACATGAATTTATTCAGGTTAATTTTGCTTGCAGTGGCTACCTCCATGTTTAGTGGTTTGATTTAAATTTACAGCTCAAGTGCAGTAGTTTTGTCTATTTTGTCTAGAACTAACAAAAACAAATCAAGTTTAAAATAAATTGTTGATTTTAATTTAAGTATGATACAAATGTCTTTCAGGAAAACAAATGAGATAAATTTTCTCTTTTGTAGTGCTTATTATATAGGCCCCCTAAAGAAGAAAATGTTGGGAATATGAGTATGACTATACAAATTATAAACTATGCAGAAAGTTGTTGGTGTTTTTTTCATTTTGATTCAAATTTTGTATAATAATAATTTAAATTCTAGTTTAATATTTTTAATACTGTTTCATGGCAGAGAATGTTTTTTTCCAAACAAAAATTTTGAAATGTTCAACAGATTGAAGGTGATTTGGAAATTAATGGCACTTTAACACTTAATTTTGGTCTTTATTTATTTATGTTGAGTAATAAACCACATGGCTTCTCACTGGCACCCCCAAAGAAAGATATTGGCCAAATAGGGAGACCGCCAACATAGGGCTAGATAGCTCAGTTGGTAGAGTGCCAGCAGGTCATTGGTTTAAATCTTGCTGTAGACACCTTTTGTTTGTTCAATCCCAAATTGTGTATTTGTTTTATAAAAGGATATTTTAGTGCATTTAAAATTTGTTGTCGGTAGCTGTTGTTGGACGTCATAAGTTGTCAGCTTTGAGTGCAACTCCTGAATGAAACGTAATAACAGTAAGCAAAGAGGCTAATTCTAATACTAATAATAGTGACAAGAATATAATAAAGTACTACTACTAGGGATACAAGTTTTGATACTAAAAATTTATTGAATATAAGTACAAATAACTTTTTTACAAAAAGGAGGCATTCTTCTGAAGACTATCAGCATACTGATTGAAACGTCAAGTTGTCAAACTACTGACCAGTTCTTCTCAGAACCACCACAACTCATGAAGAGATGTTAATTTTACATCCGATGACGTCATCACAACGTCACAACTAACTCAGCTTCTGCTAATTATGGTCTAACTTCACATTAAGTTTCAAGTTGATCCAAGGATCGCAAGTATGCTTTTGCTTGCGGACAAACGACTCTGAGAAGAATAAGCCAAAAAAAACCAAAAAACTAGAGCTTTAGTGTTTGTTGAAACAAACACTAGGTGTTCGGGTATTGTCGGAGTCAGTGTAATTGTGTTGATGTCAGAACATTTGAATCGATAAAAAAAAAGTGTTTTTGCTTGCGTTTTCGCGGAATTTGCCCATAGTTTGGGTATGGTCGGGGTCTTTCAAAACGGTATCCAGACGTTGATTTCCATAGGCGCTGTCGGTCTATAGACCTTTCTTTTGCAACGTCACAGCTCAAGGAAACTATGGAAAGCCATCAAATGCAAAACAAAAACAGATAGTTACAGTTTGTAACAACGTTACAAAAATATTCAAAAATAGTGTTTAATTTATTGGAAACATAGCAACCGATCATGGAAGGTATTTTATTTAATTAGAAGCTTGCCGAAAATGTTGAATTTGGTTAAAACATCTGTTAACACGATTGAATGTTTTACTAACATTCGGCGGTCCATGCCAACCAGCGCTGTTTGTTTATCAACAATGGAAAGGTCTAGGTGTTATGTCTGTACATGAACAGGAGTTCAATGATATGTATAGAGCGCCCTCTAATGGTGAAGCGTGACACAGCCGATTCTATGACCAATCAGTCAGGAAAAAAACCCGCTAAGAACGTCTTGCACCAAGACTATCATTGTACACGTGCGCACCGCGTGGCTGTGTACATGTACAGTGTCGGCGTATGTTTGTCTTGGCCTACACTATCGTGCGTTGTCATACAATGAAAGTCAACAGACACGAGCGCTTTGACACCCGGTTTTGACCAGATGCAAAGATTAAAATGCTATAATCTCTGTGCAAAAGTTTCGGGAGGATAACTCATCTATAACCTCATGCAAAATTCATGTTAAAATATTACATAGTTGTTAAGATATGAATTTTTCAAACTTTCAACTTCCGGTTTGAACCGGAAGCCAAGGTCAAATGGGGTCATGTTGTGTGTAGCGTTTGTAGAACTTTTAACGACCAATCCGATGATGTGTAGATTGTAAAAATCCAACATGTGGTTCATGAGTTATGATTTTTTACAAGTATTAAACTTTGATTTAATGTAATTCAATACCCGATGACGTCATCATGACATCATCATGTTTGTAGCGTCTTGATACTGAGGTCCAATTGTCTGGTAAGTTTCAACCGTCAATTCGATTTCAATCTTGAGTTATGCTGTAGAAAAGCCCAAAACATGATTTTTTTAAGAACAAAATCGAAGGTAAACTTCGACCTAGGGTAACGACCTAGAAGTTAAGGTCATACGATTTAGGCGTTAACTTGTCAAATGTTGCCCCAGTCTTGATCTATCCGATGCCCAATTATGAGCATCATAGCTTTAATATTCACAAACATACAAGCATTTGCATATGGTAACTTTTTGACCTTAAATGGCTTGTAATTTGACATCCGATGACGTAATCGTGACGTCAAAAATTCCTCAGCTAGTTATGTTCTAAGTTCACATGAAGTTTCAAGTTGATCAAAGGTTCGCAAGCATGCGTTTGCTTGCGGACAAAGCCCACTGAAAAGAAAAAGATAAACTAAAAAAAAAACTAGACATTAGTTTTTGTTGCATAACAAAAACAAGGTGTTCGGTGTAGACATTTTCGAGTTAGCAGAGGTAGTGTTTTCAAAGAAAAAACGAATAAACATAGCTTAGGACGACAAATTGATGCGTAAAGTGAATGTTAAAAGATTTCGAAATTAAAAAATAAAACACTTTGATCAATTTAAAAACTGACGAAATCATTCCATATTCATAGCTCATTTTTTATCAAGACATTGAGATTCATAAGCATCTGCTAAGTTTTTGAAATTGTAACATGTTTTAAGTTATTGTTTTGCTTGAATTGAAAGACCTATCGGTAAAACTTTTTTCATATAGAGGGACCATCTGATTTTAAGATCATATTGTTTGCAGGCCTCAAAATGAGGACCGGGGTGATTATTTTCACTTAAGCTTTCAGTTTTGACCAGAATTGAAGTTCACAGGGAGATACAATTTGTGTTATCATTGGGGATGGTGCAAGTTATGCATGTAACAATTTTGGTTCTCCGTATATAAATTGTTTACATATTATAGGTTAATTTTATGTAAGGACGCCAACGAGTCGTCATAATCCCGAAAATAACTGCGGTTTCATTTACACACTCGGGTCTAAGTACATGTAAGTAAAGTTTTAGGTCTCAACCCTTTTTTGGTTAATGCATATGAGGTTTTTAAGTATGGAATACTCATCTTTCAGTAAAGGTCACTGAGAGTCAACTTTGGAGGTGTGAAATAATTAAACAAATACACTCCAGGGTCTTTCACATGGTCCAAAGATCTGGTATGTAGCAGTTATGTTTTTTTCAGATGTTTTTTTGTAAAATTTAAACATTGATTTAATGTTATGACGTCATTGATGACGTCATCATGACAAAAACCTAAGTGGTTTCATTGACACAATAAGGTTTAAGTACATGATTAGCTTAAAGTCAAAACCCTTTTTGGTTCACGAGATATGATTTTGTTTTCATACACAGTACATACTCATATTCAACCTGAACGGGATTAGCATCAATTCAATCCGATAGTTGAAAAATACTATGATAAAATAATATTTTTTGAAAGTAAAAAAACACACCAAAAAACACTAAACAAGTTCATTGATGAATCAAATCAACATATCGTAGACGAAAAAAGGAATGCCCCCTCTTTTTAACGGTGTTTTTGAAATAAAGCTTACCATTTTAAGTACCGTGTCTGAAGGGCATACTTAGCGGGCCTAGAGTGCAATTGGCAGGCATGGTCACATCGATCAACGTGACGTGGGTCTCGGTGTTTGATGAGAAACGAACCAATGTCGTTCTTTTTTAGTCGAAGTTTTTGGCACTTAGTAAAAGTCATACAAATCCATAAAGCAGGTGGACATCTCAATAAAACCTCCTTTATATTCCTTGTTTTTCATTAAGCCATCAGAGGAGCACAACGGAACTAAATTTAAACTGAACTTTGAATGAGTTAGGGTTTAAGCGCGGGACAACGTGTTGTTAGTACATGTACATACACGAATAAACAACGCAATGATATTCAATGGGCTTTCCAGGATTTGCACACAATGTATATTATGGCTGCATGCTGCACGTTGTGCGGTTTTGTGTGCACGTCATACTGGATTGGATGCCACACTGTGCGCTCGGTATTGGTCTATTGGTAAATTCACAAGGAAATAATTTTTCTACCGCCACATTATAAGCAAACTTTTTAAAATGCAATTAAAACGAGGACAAGATTAATTCGAGACAAATTAATTTGTGGTAAATTGAGCCACAACCAAAGTTGGTTCGTCATCATACTTTCAAAGGCATTTTGTTAGTAAAAAAAAAGAGTGCTGATACAAAAACAATCTATTTTTGCACTGTTTCTTTCATATTGCAAATTTCAGTTATATATCAAATTGCATGATTTTAAATCACTGATTAATTAATTATTTGCATACACAAAGGCATGAGGGCGATATACTGAACTTTTGTTACAATCAAAGGTGAACTTGCAAATGTGCGAATTTATTTCAGATAGAACCTTGGTAATTTACATTCAAAAGTTTGAAAGTATGGGTATTATATGAAACATAAAGATAGGAATGCTGGGGTAAAAGGACCTTAATTTCTATTTTTTTAAACAGCTTTATTATAAGAGTAGGAAGACTAGGCAAGTGAATGCCTTTTCATCTGTTTATCCTTTAACATACAGCCGTAGATCCACTTTATCAACGGGAAATTTTGACGTCGTAAGATGTTATTATTTACAATTATTCTGGGAATATACAGTAGTTTAAAATGTTACGAGCTTGACCACTGTATACGTGTAAATAATAGGCACTACTTAAAATATAGTGTGGGTGTACATTCTGCACATAACTGATATTTCGATGTAGGTTGACATGATCTACATGTTGTATTCCGAAAGAAACACAAATAGCCGGGTCAAACTGAAAACAAAACACAAACCAGTGTCTCTTGACGAAAATCAGATGCGTCTATCATGGTGAGGCAGACAGTGGTATCAGCAAAGAGCTTGTTTTCACTTGAAATATGGTTGTTCATGAAGATGTCCACAGCGGAAAGTAAAAAGAAAATGGATACATTTTTGGTGGAGAGTACCTTGGAAATGGTAAATGTGACCTCCAGGTAGGGTGCTATAGTGTTCTACACGCAACCCTTATAGTTATCCAGCCATGGTTGGTGTAAGGGTTCTCTCGATTTCATAAAAGTGGGTAATCGGAGGCGATTTCTGTTCTTACTTGAAACTCAGTACTGAAAAAAACCCCTTTGAAATTCGGAATGTCCAGGGATACACACATGGGGACTTAAAAGATGAGTTCGACCCTTGGGCTGCGGCCTTGAATCGGCTGGATGTTAAGAATAGAGTCTGTTGTCGTTTGTTGTGGTTTACTAATGGGTTAAATGGTCAAATAGCCGAACCCTTTGCTATAAAATACTTTTAAACTAAGAAATTCAAAGAAGGCTAAAATTATACGTAGCTTCTCAGCAATAAATGATCCTGCGGGCCATGTATGAATATACCTGTCAATCAGAGAAACTTTAATTCTTTATTAATTTTACCATGTTCAGGAATCACATGAATCAATATATTCCAGTCACCCATACACAATGGTACAATTACTTGCAGCTCAGCAGGGACCGGGCCCCAGGACCTTGAAACCCTTTCTCTATTTCAAAACTCTATTTTCAAATCTTTGAACATTCATGTACAAAAATAGCATTCAAGCCAATTGAAAAATATTGCACATATCGATTGTTAGAAGCCACTGTAATTATGATGGAAATTTCTACAGGTGGTAAATTTAACTGCTTAATTACTTTTTGGGTAATGTGTTCTTGGTGAATTGTTAAATACAAAATAAGTGCTGTAACTACCCACCTAGTAAACCGTTATTCACAGTTAGTCTTAGATAAAGGACGGAAAGAAGGTCCGAACAAGGGGCCATTTAGACACCAGATTTTTTTTTTAAACACACCATAACAGCTTTTGCAAAATTTAATGGAAAATCTAAAAAATGTTAAAGTCTGATGTTCTTGACCATCTTGTTAAAATGCCATGATGGAGTTATAAACTACTCAAAGTGATGATCCAAATATTGTTCTAATTTAGTTATGAATTAAAAAAATGATTTTCAAGTATTAAAAACAGATTGTGGTGAATCCAATGCATGAATAAATTTAAATCTTTCATTTCTAAATATTTAATTCAAACTTAAACTTCATGCAAATGTTCACAATCCGGTCATATTTAAAACAAAATACAAACCATGAATTAAAGTGTTTCCTGACACTAAATGTTTATAAAACTCGGGGGGGAACCAAATTAATGTGTATTTTTGTTAGACAAAACTGATATCCAAGGAACATCTCCTTGATGTTTGTATCTTGTCATTGCTTGAAACATAGTTGTTCATTTTTAGGAAAATGTCACAAAAGAGAATTTGTAGGCTATGTGGAAGTATACATTTTCGCTGAAGAGTGCAAAAAAGGATCTTTAGACCTCTAGGTCAGTCCTAGTGTTCTACATCCAATAGATGGTTTTATGTGATCTCGAAGGGCATCCCTTTACGTAATAGTCGAGATCGTACGCTCATGAGCCAAACTACATACAAATTTGGATACTGCTTCAGCCTTCAGATGAGTACGACCTTGGCTGGATTCTTAGAACACGTAACCAATGTTTATGTTTGTGGCGGTTGACCAGAGGTCAAAAGGTCAAAATAGCCGGCTCAAGGGATTTACTTGAAATGTTTGCCAACATTTGATTACTGTGCTTGGCGCTATTTTTACCAGTCTCAGGCAATGTTTCATCTGAGAATGAATCAGTTATATAATATTAATTGGGCCGAGTGTTAGCAATATCAAATCTTGAGCTACCCTACCCCCCCCAAAAAAAAAAATCATTATTCAGCACACACACCATATAGGTAACGGTAATGTCAGAACAAGGAATCAGTCATCAACTGAAGTTAAGTAACTTGCACTTTGCTTTTGGCAGTGTCAGAGCATTGCTACGATTACTGGGCACTATGGGTTTTAGTTTTTAATGAAAAGACAATGTACATTCAGTTGGTGTAAAGTTTAAGGTTTCGGGTATCTTATCCCCCATTTTCAAAGTATTTCCATTTTTATATTATTATTGTTATTCTTATTATTTCAAACTGGATTCCACTTTCCACTTTCCAAATCGATAAGCAGTTAGCACTGAGCAACAAACTTGACGATTTACATAAATGGTTAGGGTAAGTTTGTGATTGGATTTTGTCAGCTTGATACTAGTGAGCACTCAGAACAGCCTCCATGGCCAGAGCTATATGTTCGTCCTTGTAGCACGTATTTCCCGTTACTGCCTAGGTAGCCTACAAAGTTACAGCACTTGTAAAACAAATCCCATATAAATCATGTAAACATGTGCAGTGTTTTGCCTGGCAGTGTTTTTGCTTTTTGGTGTTTTTATAAGATATAATTTTAATGTGAGCATTCTGTATGTTTTTACATTTTAAAGATTGTTTTACATTATTTGTCTGTCTGCCTGTACACTAACAGAAGCCGAATATTGCCACTTGCATATTATTATGATATTGGCCTACCTACCGACATGGTAAAGAAAAAAAAAATTAATATGAATTTCTAGCAATACAATTAATCCACTCGAAAAGACAAGTCACCCAAGAAGTAGCAAAGACCTACCTAAAGCTAGAACATCAGTCGGATTATAATTGATGCAGAAAATTAAATCTTTGACAATTAGTCCTCATATATAAGGGGGGTGTGGGGGAGGAGGTTGCTGTATTCCGCGCATGCGTGCCACAATTAGGCGCGCATACAAATTTTCTGGCAATGGCATACAAATTGAAGTCTGAATATTTGAAGAATTGTCAATTTTTCTCAAAACTTGCTCCTGTGTGACGCCGAATTTGCACATTTGCATGGTCTTCACTGCCCCTAGCAATAATGTTTTTTCCCCAATACTCATTTTACACTGAAAGAATTTGTATAGAAATGTTGTGGTTCAAATTTGTGGCATCCATTGTAACTACCCTTTTACATTGTCAACTCTCCTCTTACTTTTATTAGGTTTTGCCAATTGAATGTGGTACTTGTATATAACTTCAGGGGTAAACATGAATGATGACTTGATCATAATGAAATTGATAAGGTAGTAACATAGAGCATAACAAACATTATTCAAGAACCCCATCCCCCAGTCATTGATATGTGAAGGCCTACATGTACTGTGTATGTATCTTCTAATGGTGTTTTTCGGTGACTGAGCAACTGTAAAACAATATGCCAACATAAATACTGCTCCTGCAGATAAAAAACATCTGAAAACTAATTAGGATTCTCGGAGTTAAAATCATTGCGGGCAGTGATTATTGACATAATCTGGTTAGCAATTCTGACCATGCCGGTAAGTAAAGATGTATCACAGTCCACTTCCCACGGTGATAAGATGCAAAACTTAAACTAGTAGTCAACCACAGATGCTGGCTGTGATCGGTGTGTAGTCTATTGGACTTGTTCATAATAATGTGTCCCACCCCTTCCCCTTGCCCGCAACCGCTTGGGGGACCAAGATGTGACATTGGGGTGTACGATGTTCACACAAGTAGCTAACTTCACTGCTAAATATTCACAGCGGCGGGGTTCGCATGACCAAACGACTTGGCTAAAAAGTACCTTGCGTTCACACGAGGCATGGTTGCAGTTTAGCCAGCACAGTGTTTCGGCTTCAGGTAGTTTTCTCTGCCACTGTAGTAGTTTTGTTGAAGAAATCTACGTTGGCTTGAAGAATAGCTTATATATGAAAAGTTCCATATTTGTTGTCTTAGTTCGTAGTGATTGTATTATTTAAATTCCCAGTGATTCGGAGTGAAAAATGATTTTTTTTTTATGGTCCTTTCTTGTCACTGAACACATTGCATCAACAGCCAAGTTCAGTGTTACAATTTCATCCCCATTTGTGTGCGATGTCATCGTACCACAGCCATGCGTTGCCTGTCTATAAGAAGGAGGTTGATCACCTCGCAAGGTTGCCGGCGGCCGTGGGAAACGTTTTTGGATCGATTTAATAATTTACCAACATGGATCCTAAAAGTGGCCAATTCTTTCGTCTAAGCTTTATTCTCTTTTTATGTTATGAGTATAATTTAACCATTATGATGAATATAGATGACGTCAACTTAGATGTAAAAACTTCAGTATTTTTGGCGGCAAGTGAGGGGAAAATGTCTAGGCCTATGTGCAACACAAGGAGAAAAAAATAAACAGCGTTGAAAAATCAAGCTGAAATCATGTTTACAGCTAGCTAAGGTCAGTTGCGCTCACACGAGAAAAACACACTGCTAAAATTCCTTTATCTGAAATTTTCGCTGCTAACGTTTGGAGTTAGCAGCGAAGTTAGAAGCAAAAATAGCAACATTTTTTGCTCACACGGTCAAAAAGGTTTGCTAAATAGCTAGCAGCAAAGTTAGCAGCGAAACGTACCCATGTGATTTCTGCCTCGCACGTGATTTTGGTAATGCAGCCAGACAGTGGATGTGATTTTGGTAATGGAGCAAGACAGTGGGTTTGATTTTTGCAATGCACAATTAACTCTGGATGTGATTTCTGGATTGGATGTGATTTTGGCAAGGGCCCAGACAGTGGATGTGATTTTGGTAATGCAGCCAGACAGTGGATGTGATTTTGGCTATGAGCAGTTATCAGGGATGTGGTTTCTGGCTCGGATGTGATTTTGGATAAAATCACATTCTAGCCCCAAAATCACATCCAACAAAATAGCCTTTTCATTTGTGTTGTAAAATCACATCCAGGCCATTCACAGTGTAAGGTACCTTGATCAAAAAATAGCCAATTAAAGGTGATGTGTACCACCTGTAATAAATGTTTAGTCTGACTACAAGTGGACAACTCATTCATTAACAACAGATGAGTTAATATAAGTTTAATACAAATAATAACCCTAACACTGTGACAATTAAAACAAAGCACCTTCAGGTTTGGCAAGCTTTATAGCATGGTAGTAATTACCAACAGCGGGACTGTGGTATTGGGTCCAGGGCAGCAAATCAATGAATTGGCACAAAAACAGCCCATCATTCTTTTCAACATATTCCGAGAGTTTGTACTTCTGTGATGTACAAACAATAATCCTAAAGCCTAGTGCCAGGAAGAGGTTTGAGCTTGGACACTTTATGGGTTAAAAAAATAAGTAAAGTACTGAAAAGTTTAACAAATAACAATGAAATGGCATTGGCACTGGAAGTGGCATTGGCAAAAGGCTATAAATTCGCAAACAAGTAAACCACTTTAAAGGCAGGATATACTTTTGATAATTGTCCAACACTAGTATCCTCACTTAGTGTATCCCAACAAATGCACAAAAGAAACATGTGAACATTCAGGCTCAATCGGTTATTAAAGGTTTGCTGAAATACAAAGCATTGGTCCTGTTATGCTACACATCATAATTTGTATACAGTAATTCAGTTGAAAAATTATGTTTTGCATTCCTGTGTATTTTTAAATGATTGTTTTCCTTCAGGAACGCCTACATAACTAGGTCACTTGGTGACATGGCTGGATTCTAAACGTGATGTCATCATTACATTATCTATCGGCATGAGCTCTTCCAGAGAACAATAATGTTCAGGGACGGGGTCTGCAAACGGAATGACAAATAGCTTTTCTTTATAATCACAAATTCACTCATGATTTATGTAATGCATGTGACATCTTGTTGAGAATCCATACATGTCAGCAAGTGACCTAATTATGTAGCGTTCCTGAAAACACACAGGAATCACAACATGATTGTTACCAACTGAATTATTGTATGAAAACATAAGGTGTTACATAAAAACATAAATTATTTGTATTTTAGCAAACCTTTCAATTTGTAAGAAAATAATAAAGAAAAAACTACTCCTGTTACATAGAATTGTGCATGAAAAAATGGGTGAAGATTATCTCTTAAACAAAAAAATTCAAGGGGAGCCATTTCTGTCAATATTTTATTCTATCAAAAGCTCTCCAGTGAGTAAGTTTTTTTTAGGTCATTAAATTTGTGGAGTAATTACCAAAGGTATAACCCTGCCTTTAAGCCAAGCCTGACCAAAAGCACTTACGCTGTGGAAAAGGGGATTGTTCTATGTGCTTACACTTTGCCAAATCCCTTGCTGCACAGGATGTCCACAAACATTGCTTTTTGAAATGCACAGTATGACACAAAATGCACAGGAAGGGTCAGTGTGAGTGAGCAGGTTGACACAACTGGGAAACATCTACACCTTTGGTTTGCTAATGGTGAAGTGTGTACACAACAGTCATGTGTGAACTTCACTCTTGGTTTTGATGGCAATCCCAGTGGTGGGTAGGTTGGAGATCCAGTGATGAAGTATAAGAGGTCGCCAATTCCAACGTCTCTTCCTTCACAAGTGATGGTTCCTTGTTACAGAGAAGAATGGATGAAACATACAGAATTAGGACTAAAACCTAATAAAGAATGTAGTTATTCAATGAAGAAGTGATGATGAATAGCGTACGTACACAGCCTAGACCTGCTTTAATGTCATGCATAGGCTTTTTTTCTATGTGTGTGTGAATATCAAAGTTAAAAGTACTCTGTACGCAGAGCCACCATGCAGGCTTGTGGGGGTAATTCCTTGTTGAGCGACTTGTGCAAATATTTTAATTTATTGTTATTAGGTGTTCGGCAAACAGCCGAAGACCTGTTGTAATTGTTCTGTTTTGTTTTTTGTTTTTGTTTTTTGGGGGGGTTTCCTCGTCTTCTTCTCAGTGAAACTTCTCGCGCAGTTTTGAACAAAAGTAAAGCTTGTATAAACTTGAAGCTTGTCATGAAGATCAAGCTTGGTGGGTAGACAAAGCCGCAACCTTTTGGGAATGGTGACGTCATCGATGACGTAATTACGTTAAATAAACGTTAAATAATAAAAAAAATCATACCTTGAGAACCGAAAATGCTACGTAAAGGATACTTGCATAACATAACACCTTTTGTAATGACTTAGACTTACAAATGTCGTGCAAAACGTGACCTTATTTGACCTTTACTTCCGGTTGAAACCGGAAGTTGAAATTTTTATCTCAAGAACTTCTTGTTTTTTCTCAAATATTTAAATGTTAGTTTGAAGCTCGTTTACCCTGCTCCATTTTTTGCACAAATATGGCACCAGTTTGACCTTGGCCTCTGGTCATAAAAGCGCGCGTTTGTGTTGACCTCCATTCATAGCGCGTAAAGAAAAGTCCATGTGCATGTACATTACGTACATAATACGATGTATAGGGTGTGTACACGTGGCTCTGATGCTCTGCGCAGGCGGAGCATCGGGCTGTATGCACTATTCCGTTTTCAACGCTATCAATGTTCGAATGGTACCAATGTTGTGTGCGACGGCGTCCTTTTGTTACTAATACTAGCTTGCGCTTTTACAAAGGTTTATGAAATGGAGAATGGATGTTAGTACGTTCCGTGCAAACCTGCAACGTCACTGATTATTATTATTTAATAGGTCCGTTTGTGTAACGTTGCTTTTGACACTCAATCCCGTTAGGATCAAACTCTCACTAAAATCATTTGGCTTAAATCAGGTGTGAACGGCCATCAACAAAGAGGTTGTTCACAATGTTCTTCCTTTTAAAGCTTTTGTTTACTTACATGGAACTGCGGACACATCGAGGGATGCACTAATATAAAACTAAGCTAGGAAATATATAATGAGTACATTTAGAATATGGAGGTTCCCCACTATTTTGTTTTATCAGCACGCCGCCGTAAAAACACTTGAGCTAACCATAGAGCTATGAACTATGAGTTTATTCCAGTCGCTGGGTTCCACATGAAATGACTAAGGTGAACAAATCACATACAACAGAAAGGCTTCACATAGTAAACTTGGGAATAACAATGATCAAAATACGTAAATTGGTATTTTAATGACATCACATCATTTTAAAGCCATTCGACGAAAGCCATTCGTCTTTGACAACATTTGACCAAATTTCACCTTACTTCCAGTAAAAATCGGAAGTTGAAGTCTTAAATGTGAAAAAGTTGTAAACGAGGATTAACAAAAGCTACAATATTTGCATCTACAGCAAAGCACGAGGAAAGAAAAACTTGTACACAGAATTTACCTTCTTTTGAATTACGTCATCAATTTACGTTCAACCATGGAGGTCCATGGTTCAACCGAACACCGTGAGTTTGTTCACAAACTCTATTTCTAGTTACTATGAATATTATTTCGTGTTATCACACGAAACACTGTATTCTCCTTTATGCCGGTAAATCCTCAAGTCAAGCTTTCCCATAGCCTTCAATCTCGAGAGTCTTTCGCAGCATCCTCGCCATTAATATTGTTAGATATTTCAGCTTCCTAATTGTATGTAAAATCAAAATGAATCTCAGTGTTCATTTAATTCCTTTTACTTTACTGAACAATCCCAAAGTTGTACTTTGTTTTCTCAGCGCGTTCTAAGTCATGTACTGTCTTTGTTTTTACAGTAACTGTCCAAGTGTTGTGATTATCAATGGTTGTGGAAATTAACACTGTCTAATTTCTTTGGTGTGTACACTACAGTGACAGGGCATAAACTCAGTGCTTACTTTTTTTAGAAAGGCTCCTCTTTTCTTGTGAAAGAGTAAAGGAAAATTTTATAAAATCTGTAACTTAAAACGATGTTTTTAGTTCACAAGTTCCTTCATCTGAAAAATCCTCTACGAACTGGATAAAGTAGGCATATACATCAACCTCCAGTTTGTGTCGATTGCCACCTTCAACAGAGTACTCTAGTTCACCCATGTCATCAATGAAATCATCAGGGGTTGGCATGAACACGTTTCCGCTGCACATCAAAGATCTCCCAACTTCATAGTTAGACTTGAAGTCTAAGATACCATATAGTTTAAGACTGTCCATAAACTGATGTAGTTTGGCATTGACCTTTAAAACAAGGTCATGTACAGCCAACGCTACCACAATATCATGGCGGTCTCTCAATGAGTATCTGACATTGGGAGTCACCCCACATGTGACTAGCATATCCATCATCTCCTCGCTCTTTAGTAGGGAGTCTACGGTAGGATCATCTACTGATCTCATGAGCTGTGGGTGTGTAAACAACATGCAATTTAAATGTAAAACATTTTTAGTTGGCAAAAAAAAGGAGAACTATGGTCAGGCAAGCGCATTTTGCTTAACAGGGTTGCAGAAATACAATGTATTGATTTTGTATGTTGCCCCTTATAATTTTTGTACAATAATTCAGTTGGGGAAAAAAGGTAGTGCATTCCTTATTTTAAAATGATTCTGTTTTCTTTAACAATAACAGTCTTCAGGAAAGCCTACATAGGCCACTTGTTGACATAGCTGGACTCTCAATGTGACATAATCATTACATAACGTATCCATGAGCTGTTCAAGAGAACAACTTTTCTGAGACTGGGTCGGCTGCTAGTTGAGAATTCAGCCACATCAACAACTGACCTAATTATGTAGGTGTTCCTGAAGACTGTTATTTTTACACAGGAATGCACAACATCATTATTTTTTTCAAATTGAATTATTGTATACAAATTATAAGGGGTAACATAAAAACAATACTTTCAGCCATCAGGGAACTTTAATTCGGACAGCACATCTGAACAAATGTAATAAACATGTGACATGGTTTTGAGCGAAATGTGTTTTATTGTGGGGAACAATATGTCACTGAATCAGTTCAACATAATAATAGATTGTAAATTGTGTAGATTTGTAAACTGAAAATTTGCAAAATTAAAGACAAGTCTTACTTATTTTGATATGTCATTACACTTATTAACAAAAAGGGTTTCTATGGATGAGAGTAAAAGAGTAGTGACTAATAATAATCAGGTAATTTCCTGTGTGTTTGAATATGTGTAAACAAACAACTGTGATATGCAATGATTAACAGTGCAATGTTAAGGAACAGATCACTAGAAAAATTTTAATTGTATTTAACTTTAGAATGTTTGTTCCTCCCCCTACAATGTTACCATGGTGTAACAAAACAATTATTACACACTGTAGTGGAGTCTACTGGTTTTGCACATTCTGGGGAGCAGATATGTCACCCTGAACTTCGCCTTATGTACCATAAACCCCCTCGGGTGTATAAAACACCATGAACCCCATCATCATATGCAACAATGGGATACTTTTTATTGGTCTTTTTTTTTCATGGTTCTTACCAGTAGTACGCATGCTCAGAACTACACATGCAGTACTGAGCATGTGTGCACACACTCAGAACTGTCAAAAGGACTGTTCTGTCTGCTGCCGCAAGGATCTCAAGAGTCTCCTAGTGTGTAACAACTAGCTTATGTGATACATTCCAACACATTCCTTAAAGAAGATCAAAATTATGACAGATAAGTAATGTAGAATTATTACCAGGTCTGCTTTGTCCTTGATATTTGTGGCCATGATATCAGCAAGAGATGGCTCCAAAGTATGAATACTCTGATGGACCATGTAATCATACTGGACATGGGAAATGCAACTCGGGCTCCTGCCGCCATGAACGAGAGACATTGCAAGCACTTGGCCAGCAATTCTAAACTCTTCCTTCAGAAGGACACCGGTGTTATGTGTGATTGCACTGATCTCCTGTGAACATGGAACTACTCGAAAAAATATAACGCAAAATCTCTGAGAAAAATTCTCTGAGTGGCCCTCCCTGGTCGACAGCTGGCTCGCCCAGAAAGGTCACTTTGAGTAGCTTACTTGGATCGAAACTCCCCCTTCTTAAAGACTTGGAGAGTGTCCTGCCATATGGCATTGCGGCGAATCCTGAGATGTGTGCACGGTGCTTCAGCCTCTAAAGTTATGTGTTCCGTTTTCAATATTTACAGGTGTGTTTTGATTTGTTGCATGACCTGTTTTGCTTCATGTGGGCTAAAATGATAAAGAGAAATTTGTGGATGTCAAACAGTGCATTTGACATGTCCTGTAATTCTTTGAAGCAAAATGAAATTATATGTCCCTGATCTCCATTTCTGGACTTAGTTTTCTTTTATTAATGATGTCCCCATTGGTTTTTTACTCTACCGAGAACTGACCATGGTAGTAATGTTTCCCGGATCGTTTTTGTTAAGTCCTCAGATTGAATGGCTAGACATACTGATGGACAAGGCATACATATCTAGATCAATCATTCAGACCACATGTATACAAATGCTTCACACAGATTGACACAGACTGATGACAACTATTTCAAGTAAACGTATATGAGACCTTGTTCACTTTGTTGTTGAGTTAAGTGATCAGTGTTTATTTTTAATAAAGTTACTTGTGTTTTATTGCGTTATCTGTGTTTTACCCTGTGATGCATTGCCTCTTTGAAGTCCTAGACGTCTCTGCTTCCACTATTCGCACTTCTGGAACATCTTCATCACTGTCATCTATGACAATTCGTTCTGAGTAGATGCTTTAAAGAAATGGTACGCTTAAATATTAGTATCCCATTAACTTTTAGTAGCTTACAAGGTGTCACCTTCGTGAAGATTAAGAAACAATGGGTCGGGTTGGCAGTATATCAAGAACCTTTACATGCTACTATACTGTGTGAAAATCCATTTACGCTATCTTTTTAGAATATGCACATTGACAGTGCATGAAATGATTATTTCTGTAGAAATGCATAACGAAAGATCCAAATGAAACAAAAAGATTCCAACTATTAAAAAACAACAGTAAATTGCAATCATTAACATTTGCATTATGAGGGAACAGTAAGTAAAGTTTTGCAGTAAAAACAAAGAAACATTCCAATCATTAGGCTCTAGTTGTCCTCAAGAGGATTGTACATGTGTTATCAAAATATGGAACTACGTCACAGCTCATCACTTACTCTTTTGGATCTCTGGCTGGACTCGATGACGCAACTGGGACAGGAAGTATGTCATCACACTCAATTTCTGGTGTGGGACCTTTTGAAGAGTGTGACTTGGTGACACAATGCCGGAGTCATGAAGACGTCGCCTTCTTGACACATCCTAATTGTTTTTAATCCAAAAACATGTATTACTTTTATTACACATGCCAGTTGGTTACGTTTCATTTCAACAAAAAAGAGCTGATAATTATTAAAGGAAAAGACAGTGGCAACAGATATTTTTCTGCAATTAAGTGTTAATTTCAACAGCCACACTCCAAAAATGCTATACAATTATTTAAACTCTTTTTGGTTACACTCTTATCACAATTGTGGTGACTGGCAAAACTTTCCAAACTTCTTTTCAGACACCTATATTTAGGTTGTTTGTGCCCTGTTCCAATCACAGTGCCTATTAATTAAGAGGTGATTCCTTTTTTTTCTTCAAAATGAGACAACATAATTGCAACAATCAATTGCTTTGGGGTTGATCAAATTTGTTGTGCATCAAAGCAGCTATTTGGTGTATACTCCAAACATTACAATGCTACAAGACATGGCAACCATTTTATCATAAGGCAGCGGCAGTAGGAAACATGCAATGTGCATATTTTACTATTTTGTCAAGGAGGATGGTCTGGTTCTTATGTACTCTGCTGACAATGGTAAGTATACTATAAGGAGATTGGTCAGACTTATGATACAGGTCTTCAGCAAACTCCTTACACCTGGACTTTACGACATCAAGTTCTTTTAGTAATTTCCAATCCTTGCTTTTGATGTTGCTGGGTTTGTTTTTTTTGTGGGGGGGGGGGTGTTTTGAAGCAATCCACTGGTTGTGCTTTGCATCAAGCTGAATGCCGTTGCATTCATCATAAAGGCACTGTTTTTTGTCTTGTTTGATTCTTCTTTGAACTTCATTCTTTATTGCATGATGACATTTGTTTGCTTCAGTAGATGTCAACCTTTGTTGAATTAGCTGAAAAGCTGGAAACCCTTTATTACCTAAATCAGTCAAAAGTAACTTGTAAAGTTTTCGTAAATGAGTTGCAACCTGGTTACATGAGAGGCCATAAGCCTGCTTGGGGTTTCCTTTTTGCGCAACATAGTGTGGTTTGTGTTTTGAGCACCTTTGCATAAAGAGTGGCAACAAGATGGTTGTTTAATTGGAAAATGTCATAGCCGAAGTAAAAAATCATTCATCATTATTTTTTTTCATAAAAGGCTGACAAATAGTGGTTGTAAGAATCTACCGTACAACAAATATTTGTTTCACATGTCACTCCCAAATATGTGTAATATTTGAAGCTGAAGACTTAATAGAGACACTAATGACAAAACACTTACCAATTTTAGATCAACAAAATCGTCACCTGAATCACTGTCCTGAAAAAATTATGAGATATATATTATGAGATATAAATACCGAGGGCCATTTCTGACATCATCCAAAAGTGCCAAGGATTAAAAGTACAACCTCCATGAACATTTTGAAGAACGATGTGATATTATTCAGTTCCGCTTGCTGCATAATTTACAAATGCTTAAATGATTGAATTGATTTCCTGATGAGTTTTGCCGACCCATTATTTTTTAATGACAATGCATAAACTTGTGTCAGCACAGCAATATTACTGAAAGGGGAAACATTTGGAACAAATCACTAGGACACAATTAGTACAGGAAAAAGTACCAAAAAGTACCAAAAAGTTTGTACCAACTGATAATGAACAAAGTCTGCAGAAATGAGGAAGTGACTTTTCAAAAAAAAAGTTTCAGAGATTGTGGTTTGTAACTGTTAGCAAAGTGACAATGTGGATAACAAAGTGACAATGTGGATAACAAAGTTTCAATGTGGATAACAAAATAACAATGTGGATAACAAAGTGACAATGTGGATAACAAAGTGAAATGTGGATAACAAAGTGACAATGTGGATAATGTGTTGTATGATTTAAAAAAAAATATTATACTCAATGGAGGACTGATGATGTCCTTTGTCAGCAGATAAATCCTCTTCCTTTGTGTTTTACAATATTCACAATATGTGCCCACTGTGAACTGACATTGCCCATCCGATAGAGTCAAGGTTGACTTTATGGGGTCTCCCACATAGCTAGAGATCGGTCGAGTTGCTGTAGCCTTTGTTTACCGTTTTTCCCATCTGGAAAAAACACTTCTTCAATTCTGTGCACACACTCGTCATATTTGAGTTCAGGTTCCATGTACAAATTTGTTGTCCCCCCACCCTTTACGGAGTTTACCTGTTTGTATACCTTTTCGTGTTTGTTGAAATGCTTCCATCCAGCGCATCAGCATAATTTGACTGACTGCTGAAAATAATTAACGCACAAAAGTCATACATTAAAACCAGTTGTATAATTGTACATCTGTCCTGAATAGGAATTTTGACAAAGCATCTTGTCAATCTTCTGAAGTTCTAGAAGTCTGAACAGGCTGTCATTATCACAGTTTGTATGATGAGCCATGTACAAATGGTACAAATATGATCACAAAAATTAAACAAGGTTATAAAACCTTCCTTGAAGAAACAGTAGTGCTTGCGCCACACCAAGCATCAAGTTGATACATATGTTGACTGTCGAACAGACATGGATTATTATTTTGAAGGGGTAAAAAAGTAAAACCACAAGAACCATTGATAGGAGAAGAGGGAAAAAATGCAATCTTTACTACTTATATTTAAAATGTTGCAACTTGTAAGGGTTGACTTCTTTCTGTGTATAGATTTGAAGGTAGTGTGCACTAAATTAACAATGTTGACTATAGTGCTGACAACTGTGTGCCTACTGTCTTTCAATCAAAGGATGCACATAAAATGACTCTTTATCTTCAACGAATGCAAGTACAAATTTGTTGTATATTGTATTTTTTTTGACCTGCTAAACTAGGATACATATACTTACACCGCTACGTGAACAACTCGCTCCTTCGTTGTTCTTGGAAGACCTTTTCTTTTTATTGTCTCCAATATGCTGTATAAGCTTGGGTATCCCTTTAGGTGTCGCGGTACTATTACCTGCAGTTAAAAAATACAAGATGGACAAATAATACTAAAGATAAGATCAACACAAAATGTGTTCAGTCCGGTGTCATTGGGTATTTTGTCCCCAGGTGCGTGGCCCCTTAAAGAGTATATTAAGGAATATACTGGAAGAAGTCTAGCCAAAAGGCTAGAACAAATTAAACAATGTTAATCAAGTCTTGCAAAAAGAAATCATTGGGAACACAAAATAAAAAGTTGTTCAGAGCTTTCACAAACAAATATTAAATGACAGTTCATTGGCAATGTACTTTTTAAGATTTTAAGAGTTAAGCCAAAATTTTAAAGAACAAACACTGAACTTTAAAACATATACGCAGATAAACAATAAACATTGAAAACACAACTACAGACAAAAAGTGTAGTGAAGGTCAAAAGTTATTACCCACTATCTTCTTGCATCTGTTCTTCAACTGATACCGTTGGCCGACTAGAGAGACCCCTAGCTGAATGAGATGATCATCTGACATTTCCGGCACTACCTCTGCTGTTACCTGAAATACAAGCACAAACATAAATGGGAATAGATAAACAGAATAAAAAGTACAGTGTTATATGGAATGTTTAATATCCAATTGAGAATACTTTGGATTAATCGGAATGGATAACAACTCCACAGACCTAGGGACAATCCACTTCAAATAGAGCATGGAGGGGTGTAATCTTAGTAGTTTGAGTAAACACCACGTGGTAATACCTCTTGGTAGGTAGGTTTTTGTTGTCCTGCTTATAATTATCCACCGAAGAGCCTAGAGTGAAGGAGATTCCGGGATTTTTGTTCTTCCTTTTATAAAAAATGTGTCGCGCGTTTGTTTTTTATCTGTCCCCGTTGTAGAACATAGGGGATAACTGTAACTGTCCTGCAAATTTGACGAAAGGTTAAATTTTGACAAAGACAAATACACTGAGAAGAACCTGGTAAGAAGACACATCTTGAATAGTACGCAGATTTAACATATACATTATATTACTCGATCTGCTTTATAGAACTGCTGCCGGCTGTTTGGAAGTGGCAGTTTAATAAATTCACTGATATATCCAGGACCTTGCAAGCAAGATGAGAACTCTTTGGGACAGTCTACGAAATGGAATGATTTCACCTCGTTAAAGAGGATGGTACCCTAATTAATGCTTAATAAGTTTTGCATGGTGTTTTTGTATCTACAATTACAAGAGAAACGAAAACTGCATTTAAACGACCTACAACTACAGGACAACCGCAAAGTGTGCACTATATTACCTACAATTACCAGACAAACAAACACAGTGCTTGTATATCGTCTAAGAAATTAAGGAAAAACTTGGTTTGGTTTTATTACCTGATAAGCAGACGCATTTTTTGTCCTGTGATTGTAGGTGACAAGCAGACGCATTGTTTGTCCTGTGATTGTAGGTGATAAGCAGACGCAATGTTTGCCTGTTATGGTATAGGTGATAAGCAGGCGCAATGTTTGTCCTGTGATTGTAGGTGACAAGCAGACGCATTGTTTGTCCTGTGATTGTAGGTGATAAGCAGACGCAATGTTTGCCCTGTGATTGTAGGTGACAAGCAGACGCATTGTTTGTCCTGTGATTGTAGGTGATAAGCAGACGCAATGTTTGCCTGTTATGGTATAGGTGATAAGCAGACGCAATGTTTGTCCTGTGATTGTAAGTGACAAGCAAACGCATTGTTTGTCCTGTGATTGTAGGTGATAAGCAGACGCATTGTTTGTCCTGTGATTGTAGGTGATAAGCAGACGCAATGTTTGCCTGTTATGGTATAGGTGATAAGCAGACGCATTGTTTAGTCCTGTGATTGTAGGTGATAAGCAGACGCATTGTTTGTCCTGTGATAGTAGGTGACAAGCAGACGCATTTTTTGTCCTGTGATTGTAGGTGATAAGCAGACGCAATGTTTGCCTGTCATGGTATAGGTGATAAGCAGACGCACTGTTTGTCTTGTGATTGTAGGTGATAAGCAGACGCAAGGTTTGTCCTGTGATTGTAGGTGATAAGCAGACGCAATGTTTGTCCTTTGATTGTAGGTGATAAGCAGAAGCAATGTTTGTCCTGTGATTGTAGGTGATAAGCAGACGCAATGTTTGCCTGTTAAGATATAGGTGACAAGCAGACGCAATGTTTGTCCTGTGATTGTAGGTGGCAAGCAGACGCATTGTTTGTCCTGTGATTGCAGGTGATAAGCAGACGTATTGTTTGTCCTGTGATTGTAGGTGATAAGCAGACGCAATGTTTGCCTGTTATGGTATAAGTGATAAGCAGACGCATTGTTTAGTCCTGTGATTGTAGGTGATAAGCAGACGCATTGTTTGTCCTGTGATTGTAGGTGATAAGCAGACGCATTGTTTAGTCCTGTGATTGTAGGTGATGAGCAGACGCAATGTTTGCCTGTTATGGTATAGGTGATAAGTAGACGCAATGTTTAGTCCTGTGATTGTAGGTGATAAGTAGACGCATTGTTTGTCCTGTGATTGTAGGTGATAAGCAGACGCAATGTTTGCCTGTTGTGCTATAGGTGATCAGCAGACGCATTGTTTGTCCTGTGATTGTAGGTGATAAGCAGACGCATTGTTTGTCCTGTGATTGTAGGTGATAAGCAGACGCAATGTTTGCCTGTTAAGATATAGGTGATAAGTAGACGCAGTTTGTCCTGTGATTGTAGGTGACAAGCAGACGCATTGTTTGTCCTGTGATTGTAGGTGATAAGCAGACGCAATGTTTGTCCTGTGATTGTAGGTGACAAGCAGACGCATTGTTTGTCCTGTGATTGTAGGTGATAAGCAGACGCATTGTTTGTCCTGTGATTGTAGGTGATTAGCAGACGCAATGTTTGCCTGTTATGGTATAGGTGATAAGCAGACGCATTGTTTAGTCCTGTGATTGTAGGTGATAAGCAGACGAATTGTTTGTCCTGTGATTGTAGGTGATAAGCAGACGCATTGTTTAGTCCTGTGATTGTAGGTGATGAGCAGACGCAATGTTTGCCTGTTATGGTATAGGTGATAAGTAGACGCAATGTTTAGTCCTGTGATTGTAGGTGATAAGTAGACGCATTGTTTGTCCTGTGATTGTAGGTGATAAGCAGACGCAATGTTTGTCTTGTGATTGTAGGTGATAAGCAGACGCAAGGTTTGTCCTGTGATTGTAGGTGATAAGCAGACGCAATGTTTGTCCTTTGATTGTAGGTGATAAGCAGAAGCAATGTTTGTCCTGTGATTGTAGGTGATAAGCAGACGCAATGTTTGCCTGTTAAGATATAGGTGACAAGCAGACGCAATGTTTGTCCTGTGATTGTAGGTGACAAGCAGACGCATTGTTTGTCCTGTGATTGCAGGTGATAAGCAGACGTATTGTTTGTCCTGTGATTGTAGGTGATAAGCAGACGCAATGTTTGCCTGTTATGGTATAAGTGATAAGCAGACGCATTGTTTAGTCCTGTGATTGTAGGTGATAAGCAGACGCATTGTTTGTCCTGTGATTGTAGGTGATAAGCAGACGCATTGTTTAGTCCTGTGATTGTAGGTGATGAGCAGACGCAATGTTTGCCTGTTATGGTATAGGTGATAAGTAGACGCAATGTTTAGTCCTGTGATTGTAGGTGATAAGTAGACGCATTGTTTGTCCTGTGATTGTAGGTGATAAGCAGACGCAATGTTTGCCTGTTGTGCTATAGGTGATCAGCAGACGCATTGTTTGTCCTGTGATTGTAGGTGATAAGCAGACGCATTGTTTGTCCTGTGATTGTAGGTGATAAGCAGACGCAATGTTTGCCTGTTAAGATATAGGTGATAAGTAGACGCAGTTTGTCCTGTGATTGTAGGTGACAAGCAGACGCATTGTTTGTCCTGTGATCGTAGGTGATAAGCAGACGCAATGTTTGTCCTGTGATTGTAGGTGACAAGCAGACGCATTGTTTGTCCTGTGATTGTAGGTGATAAGCAGACGCATTGTTTGTCCTGTGATTGTAGGTGATTAGCAGACGCAATGTTTGCCTGTTATGGTATAGGTGATAAGCAGACGCATTGTTTAGTCCTGTGATTGTAGGTGATAAGCAGACGAATTGTTTGTCCTGTGATTGTAGGTGATAAGCAGACGCATTGTTTAGTCCTGTGATTGTAGGTGATGAGCAGACGCAATGTTTGCCTGTTATGGTATAGGTGATAAGTAGACGCAATGTTTAGTCCTGTGATTGTAGGTGATAAGTAGACGCATTGTTTGTCCTGTGATTGTAGGTGATAAGCAGACGCAATGTTTGCCTGTTATGCTATAGGTGATAAGCAGACGCATTGTTTGTCCTGTGATTGTAGTTGATAAGCAGACGCAATGTTTGCCTGTCATGGTATAGGTGATAAGCAGACGCATTGTTTGTCTTGTGATTGTAGGTGATAAGCAGACGCACTGTTTGTCCTGTGATTGTAGGTGATAAGCAGACGCATTGTTTAGTCCTGTGATTGTAGGTGATGAGCAGACGCAATGCTTAGTCCTATGATTGCAGGTGATAAGCAGATGCATCGTTTGTCCCGTGATTGTAGGTGATAAGCAGACGCATTGTTTAGTCCTGTGATTGTAGGTGATGAGCAGACGCATCGTTTGCCTGTTATGGTATAGGTGATAATTAGACGCAATGTTTAGTCCTGTGATTGTAGGTGATAAGTAGACGCATTGTTTGTCATGTGATTGTAGGTGATAAGCAGACGCATTGTTTAGTCCTGTGATTGTAGGTGATAAGCAGACGCAATGTTTGCCTGTTATGGTATAGGTGATAAGTAGACGCAATGTTTAGTCCTGTGATTGTAGGTGATAAGTAGACGCATTGTTTGTCCTGTGATTGTAGGTGATAAGCACACGCAATGTTTGCCTGTTATGCTATAGGTGATAAGCAGACGCAATGTTTAGTCCTGTGATTGTAGGTGATAAGTAGACGCATTGTTTGTCCTGTGATTGTAGGTGATAAGCAGACGCAATGTTTGCCTGTTATGCTATAGGTGATAAGCAGACGCAATGTTTAATCCTATGATTGCAGGTGATAAGCAGACACAATGTTTGTCCTGTGATTGTAGGTGATAAGCAGACGCAATGTTTGTCCTGTGATTGTAGGTGATAAGCAGACGCATTGTTTGTCCTGTGATTGTAGGTGATAAGCTGACGCAATGTTTGTCCTGTGATTGTAGGTGATAAGCAGACGCATTGTTTGTCCTGTGATTGTAGGTGATAAGCAGACGCATTGTTTGTCCTGTGATTGTAGGTGATAAGCTGACGCAATGTTTGTCCTGTGATTGTAGGTGATACGTAGAGGCATTGTTTAGTCCTGTGATTGCAGGTGATAAGCAGACGCAATGTTTGCCTGGTGGTTCTATATAACGGATTGGTATTTTTATGCTTTCCTCATTTATAAATTTCTACTGGTTTCTACTGGTTTCAATATTTTTCTGTTGTGAGTCTTAGGGTCACTTGTTCTGGACCTTTATATTTTACGTGTTATTTTACTCAGTGTTTGATTGCTTATCTGTATACTTGTACCTTTATTGTTTTATGATCACATTTTGTGGATCTAGTTAATTTTGACCTTTTAATGATTTTGCTTTTTGTGGTTTAATGTTATGGTTTTTCTTGTTGTGAAGCGCACTGGAGCATTTTAAATGGATTTGGCGCTATATATAATTGTCTTTTATTGTCATTAATAATATCATTAGCCCAATCTCGCACCCCCTTAGCTAAAAAGCCCAATCTCGCACCCCTTTAGCAAATTCTTACTCAACATACTATAAGAAACCCGCACCCTCATCATAGCATAATATCGCACCATTTAGCGAAAACTACTCAACGTACTAAGAAACCCGCACCCTCATAGCCCAATCTCGCACCCCTTCAGCCAATTCTTACTCAACACACTTCTATAAGAAACCCGCAACCCCAAAGCCCAATCTCGCACCCCTTTAGCAAATTCTTACTTAACACACTATAAGAAACCCGCACCCCCATAGCCCAATCTCGCACCCCTTTGGCCAAATCTTACTCAACACACTTCTATAAGACACCCGCACCCTCGTAGCATATAATCTCGCACCATTTAGCCCAAACTACTCAACGTACTAAGAAACCCGCACCCCCATAGCCCAATCTCGCACCCCTTTAGCCAATTCTTACTCAACACACTTCTATAAGAAACCCGCACCCTCATAGCATAATCTCGCACCCCTTTTCACCAATTCTTACTCAACACACTATAAGAAACCCGCACCCCATAGCCCAATTTCGCACCCCTTTAGCCAATTCTTATACTCAACACACTATAAGAAACCCGCACCACCCCCATAGCCCAATCTCGCACCCCTTTGGCCAATTCTTACTCAACACACTGTAAGAAACCCGCACCCCATAGCCCAATCTCGCACCCCTTTAGCCAATTCTTAATCAACACACTAAGAAACCCGCACCCCCATTAGCCCAATCTCGCACCCTCTTTTCAGTTTTCGAACCCCTGTTTCTTTCTACCAGTCACAGTGTACTGAGAATCAAACCCGAACCCCCTCTTTCCAGTGTTTCGAACCCCTGTTTCTTTATACCAGAAGGGCAGTCACAGTGTACTGAGAATCAAACCCGAACCCCTCTTTTCAGTTTCCGCACCCCTGTTTCTCGGACCAGTCACAGTGTACTGAGAATCAAACCCGAACCCCTCTTCAGTTTCTGCACCCCTGTTTCTTTATTCCAGTCAGTGTACTGAGAATTAAAGCCATTATACACTATTTGTACATTCTGCTCAAAATACAACTCAGAAATAGCTAACAAAGCACAAGGGCATTTTCGGCATCTTCATTTTTTCCCCAGGCTCTTTCATTACGCGCCCCTTAGTTCAGCCGAAAGACGTTAATTTTTCTTGTTCATAAAAAAAATCAAAAAATATTTGGAGAACATTTCAAATCATTCAAACTATTTTAGCTCAAAAGATAATCCAGAAAGGATCAGAATACAATGTGCAATAGTCAATTAACGCTATCATTTTGCAGATTTATAACTGTAAAACTCGAATTTAGCTTTAAAAAATTGCAAAACAAAAACTGTCGGTATTTATTCTTCTCTGTTTTATAGTCTCAACCAGAAAATTTGGCAATGCGTCTTTAGTTTAAAATGTAAATTGCTGACTTTTTTATCATTACATTCCTGGGAAATTCTAGCAATTTTTATAGAAAAACACTTTATAATGTAAAAATCCGTATTTCCATCCGCATTTAAGGGAAAAATGGAAAATCAACATTTCTATTATTACATTTTAACGGATGATAAAAATTGGCGCTTATTAAGATATTTAATGATGGAATACTCACGAGGTTCGATGAACTTAAATTATTAATTATGTGGTGTACCGGGTACTCAATGATCATTGAACATTAAACGTGAAGAGAGATTTAGACTCGAAAATTGACTTATTTTGTATAATTATTAACATGTTTTGAATTACTATAGTATGTGCTTACCCTGCATCTTCAGTGTTGGAGGTAATACAGACATATCGTAGGCTAATTAAATAAGGGGCCTAAAAAAGGTACAGTTAGGTTTCATCCGATTTTTTCTTTTTCAAGATGGGCAAAAGAGCACATGATCGACGACAATCATTAACTTTACCTAATCACCAGACATGTTTTCAATTTTATTTCACCGTACCGGCGAAGCATTCAGATTCAATTAGCTTTCAAAATGTCCATGACGTACTGGAGACTGGCTCAGGCAGGAGAATAAGCTGTTTGTGGACACTGATGAGCCGTCAATGATTATCTCAATGCCGTAGTAGAACCACTTTGAAGTTGGGTTGGCCTTAGTTGTTGTTCCAGGTTTTCCGCGCTTTATATGTTTAAAAAGTCCGTCTTATAGCACTTTTCCTACTCAGGTTGTGTTAAAGACACTGGACACCTTCGGTAATTGTCATAGACCAGTCTTCTCACTTGGTGTATCTCAACAATGCACAAAATAACAAACCTGTGAAAATTTGAGCTCAATTGGTCGTCGCAGTTGCAAGATAATAATGGAAGAAAAAACACCCTTGTCACACGAAGATGTGTGCTTTCAGATGCTTGAATTCGAGACCTCAAAATCAAATTCTGAGGTCTCGAAATCAAATTCAAATATTTTAGTGAGAAATAACTTCTTTCTCGAAAACTACGTTACTTCAGAGGGAGCCGTTTCTCACAATGTTTTATACTATCAACAGCTCTCCATTGATCCCTATCAAGTAAGTTTTTATGCTATCAATTATTTTGAGCAATTACCAATAGTATTCAGTGCCTTTCAGTGAAGGACAAATTTCACTAATCTTCTTGTGTGCTTCTTGTACCGGAACATGCCCCTTTGAATTTAATCGAAATAATTTGAGAATATCTTCTGTGTCAGGATTCATATTAGGTTGGCTTTACTTTCTTACTATCGTGGCTATGCTCAGGCAGGTTGTGAAGATCCAGATTGGTTTGTATGCAGTTTCAAATTGGGGGGGGGGGGGGTGGACAAAACAATGATTTGTCCCTTTTTAAGGTTCAGAGGATTTAAGTTTAAATAAAAAACTGTCTTTGAGCTCAATCAGTCATCTGAAAATAGTAGAAACAGTTTCAAAACTAATATTTTACTCATTTTTAACAACTTATGCGGGGCATTCCAGGCAAAATTATCAGAACGTCGTGCAGCTTGAGGGCGCTTTTCGTTCCGCCGTTACTGGGTCGCTTTTGTTTACTTTTGCAGCCACATACGTGCACAAAACATAGCTAGCCGGCTGTGTGTGAAGTGTTTATTTTACGTTTTGTAGTAAGTAAAGTGCACATTATTATGGAAAAAAGAAAGCACGGTTCAGGAAAACAATGTGCAGTTATAGGTTGTTACAATAGCAGTAAAAAGATGCAGAATTGGAAAAACAACCCATGTGAAATACACTCGCCAAAGTTGCACTGCGACTGTTTTCAACCCTGGAAGTTGCACCGTTTCCCAGGCCGGGCCGATGACAACAAAAGCCATCGGAAATGGATCAGCAACATTCACCGGAAAGATTATGAGCCAAACGACAATAGCAGGGTATGTGTGTGTGGCTTTTTTTCTCACAGAAAAATGATACTGTTTCTGGCCTACACTTTCTGAGGACTATCTATCTAGTAATAGTATGAATATGATGGGATTTTCTTGAATTTGTTCAAGGAAGTGACATGGATGATGGACTGGTGGTAGTTGTATTCGTCAAAGATCATCCGCACTTTATGTCACCCAACAATCAAGATTGACATGAAATAACAAACCTTTTAAAATTTAGGCTCAATGTGTCATGGGAGTCAAAACTTGTGACTTGTGACACAAGCACATTTAACAAAATTATGAAAATTATCATCAAGTTTTGGTGTACATGGTGTACATGGTGTATCAGATTAGATAAAAACTTATTTTTTTACTGTTTTCTCAAAACTATAGCGATAGCATTTTCAGGCAAAAACATTCAAGGGAAGTTTTCCACCATAACCATCTTTCTTTATACCATTATCTGTATGCAAGTTTCTGAACATTATTTGTTTGAACCTTACCAATTTTGCGCACACACTTTATTATAAAAATTCTTCTCAAGGAATTGTAAAAAATGTATACCGGCTTTCAGCATGTAGTGCTGTCAATACCACATAGAAAAAAATAATTGTATAGGGCCCTACTTTAAATTAAGTCAAAGGGCCTGATCATCCCTTATGAAATATGTAAATCTTTCAATGATGGTATTTTAAGAGTATAAAATAGTGTTTTATTGATTGAGAAATAGTGTAGGTCGGATATGGTATTTTTGCCTGTTTCCCCCGGAATGTTATAACAATATTACATTTTTATTAGCCTCATTCTTGGACTACATGTAGTACTACATGTAGTTAGTAGACGTAGAACTAGAAGTAATACTGTAGTTTTATGTGGTAGATATGCAACCTCGCAGTAACAGATAAAGGAGTCTGCCTTGGACATTAATATTTTTACAGTAATTTTCAGTTTTCTACGGCACACAAAACCAAGAAAAAAGATGAAATCAGCTGATTTAGTTGCATACCTGGGGTCGATTTCACAAAAAGCAAAGATTTATCTTAATTGAGAATCAATTGTGATTGCTAAGTGTGACCAGGATGTAATTAGAGTCAATAAGAAAGGATACCGAGGAAGAATAGCTTTGCCGTTCACAATTATTTATTGATCTGGAAAATAGGAGGAGAGAGTCCGTTATATGTGGTGTTGTCTCTCGTGAACATAATTTGAAAGTCAGTGAAAAATTATACATTCTCGGACCAATAATTAATTAATATAAAACATACAATTCTGACATTAATTATTAAAGGAAATCTTACAATGAAAATGAATAGTTAACTGTACAATAAAAGAACTACGGGAACGCACTATTGAATGTCGGCTTGAACAATTGCGTTCCCGCCAAAATAATGACAATGGCTGCATTGTTGCTGCCACACCTTAAACTAGAAATCCTTACGAAAATACACATTAATAGCAGCAAACCTTTAATAATTACTGCAACTTCTATTAACTTTAAGATATAGAAATAAATGAAACAGATATAATATAAAAACGATGTGAATAAATGGTGTTATATTTACCTGGAAAATAGGAGGAGAGAGTCCGTTATATGCGGTGTTGTCTCTCGTGAACATAATTTGAAAGTGAGTGAAAATGTGAACGTGAAGCTTATGAGGGCGTAAGTGTAAACAGGTTGATTTGCATAAATAACGTTTCTAAAACGAACTGAATTGGCGGAAGGATAAAAAGTAAGGTAAGTAATGCGTTTACAAATGAAAGAAATAGTACATTTAAAGGAAAAATAAGAAAACTCTGTGGGGTGTCTTTATAACCGTCACATTGTTCCCCTCAGTCGAAAATGTCGTCTTCGGCATTTAACTTAAGTTCTAATATATACATGTACAAAACTCAAAATGGTTTTCCCTATGTTGCCTAAAATTGTTGACATACTCTAATTTACCAAATACACTTACTGACTGGCCAAGACTTGAAGTGTATCTAAAGAGTCGCAGGAAAATATTCAACATAGTATAATACCAACACTCTGTTTGATTTTTGTAGAGAAAACATTAATAATACTGTCCGAAGTAAGTAACTCTGTTACCGTAATCCTTCTGTATACACTTGAACAGTATTCTGTATTACCTTCAATTTAAAGGCATTCCCAAAATCTTTCACATATCAACTGACTGTGAAATTAAATATTCACCAATAAACACATTGATAGGAATATGCAAATACTCATTCTTTTAAACTCCAAAAACCAACTTTCAATTTTCAGCTAGTTGCAATTAAAAATGGCAGCTGAAAATAAAGATTAATTGCAAAATTCTCAAAATAAGGGGGGATTGTTATGTACAATAAAAATGACTCATTGTGATGCTAGCCTCAGACAGACTTTCTTTCTAGTCGAAGCCATTTCGGGACTCTTCCATCTTTCCCACAGCCGCCTCCCAGCTTCAAGTTTCGCTTCGTATGAAGTGTGATGAGCTCGTTGAGACTTAGTTTGGCCAAGAAAATCGTATGATAGCCGATCAACTGGTTTACGAGCTCGCTTGGGTCTGGGGCTGAACTGAGGAACTTCTTCCGGAGTCTCAGTGACACTTTCAGTAGATACATTCAATGGGGGTGTATCAGCCACTGTGTCACAAGGAGGGGTCATGAAGGAGACTTCGACAGGTGAAGGAGACAAGAGGAGTGGATCTGTGTCAAATGTCACTGATGATGACATTGGTGTATCACTGGAGGATACTGGAGGTGGTATACTCTCTTGTGCCTCTTCCTGTGGGTTTAGAGGTTTGTCTATGCCCACAGGAATGAAGTAGATCTCTCCTTCTTCATCTTGACTGTCTTCTTCATGAAGTTGCAGTTCTCTTGGTGTTTCTGGTGTTACTTGTGTCTCTGTGGGTTCACTCTCTTCCGAAGCTGCGGTGCTTGTTTCTTCCAGAGGGAGGAACATGCAAGGGGTGATCAGGTTTCTGTGGAGTGTCCTTTCCTTCCCGTCGTACATGGAGCGAACAGTGTACACTGGCAGATCGGAGTGTTTTTTGATAATGGTGTAAGGGTGTGGTTCCCATCTATCGGCCAATTTCTGCGTACCTGTTAGATGTTTATTCTGCACCAGAACTATATCGCCGCTTTGCAAGGGTGCCTCTCATGTAGGGACGTCATCACTATCTCATGATATTGAGGCGGTAAGAGGTGTCACAGACTGATGTCTTTCGAGAGCGGTAGAGGATGTCATCCTTGATGCAGAACTTGTTCCATTGACGGAGTAATTGCGTACATCCAGGTGGATCTTGCAGTCTCTCTGCATAGCTTGGTTTTCGGCCTTTCTCAACGTATTGTATGACCTTACCGATATTGAGGTCATCTCGCTGAGCAGTGGCTAGCTCTGTCTTGGACACTGTGGGTAGCTCGTAACTGGTTACCAGTGGTTCCGATGTCTCCATACCATGTTTAGTTTGGCGTCTCGTAGTTATCTGGCATTGGGGAATACTGGGTTGTACAAATGGACATGTTTCAGAGGGATAACCATCACAAATGGCTTGGACTACATCTGAAGAAAGAGTAGTGGCATCTCTCTGAAACTCGTGAGCTGTTCTGGTTGTTGCAGGGTGCATCTTCCTTGAGAGAGCATCAGCAGCTGCATTGTTCTTACCCGGCTTGTATTTGATGGAGAAATTGAACTGTGAAAGCTGCTACCCATCTTTGACCAGTTGCATCAAGTTTTGCAGACGTTGTGATGTAGACGAGGGGGTTGTTTTCTGTCAGAACAGTGAACTGACCTCCAAACAGGTAATCACGAAATTTGTCAGTGACTGACCAACCTTCAAAGCCAAGAATTCTAGTTTGTGTGCTGGATATCGGCTTTCTGATGGAGTCAAACCTCTACTGCCATACGCTATTACCCTCTCACAGCCATTTTGTATTTGGCTCAGAACAGCACCAAGACAAGTGCCAGAGGCATCAGTTTGGACGATGAAGGGGAGAGAGTAATTGGCGAAGGCGAGTATTGGAGCAGAGGTCATGTGATGCTTCAGTACTTCGAATGCAGTTTGACAGTCATCTGACCAGATGAAGGGTTGGTAAGATCTATGTTGTCCTTGTTTCTTTTTCCGTCTAGGATCTCCTGCGGTCAGCTTGTACAACGGTGAGACAATATTGGAGTACCCCTTGATGTATCGTCGATAGTACCCAGTGAATCCAAGGAATCGAAGGAGATCTTTATGATTGGTAGGTGTTTGCCACTCAGCTACTTGCGATACCTTCTCAATGTCGGTCGCAATTCCTGATGCAGAGACTATGTGCCCAAGGTATTTCACCTCTTTCTGAAGGAGATGGCACTTTGATGGTTTTAGCTTCAAGCCATGTTGTTGCAAGCACTCAAAGACTCTTCTTAGACGCTGGATGTGTTCGTCAAATGATGAAGAAAAGACAATAGAGTAGTTTTGGTCTCCTAGGCATGTTTGCATTAACCGCTGGAACGTGGCTGGTGCGTTTCGACCTGCCAGTATCCACTCGTAAGGTCCAAGGTGGTAAAGAACTTTGCGCCACCTAACGCGTCTAATGCATCTTCTATACGTGGGAGCGGATAAGCATCTCGAACAGTGCGGTTGTTGAGTTGACGATAGTCTATACAGATCCGTAGTGACCCATCCTTCTTATGTACAATGACCATGGGAGATGCATACGGACTACTGCTTCGACGGATGACCTCGGCTTTCTCCATGTTCTCTAACTGTTCTTTTACCTTGTGGTACTGGGCTGGTGGAATTCTTCGATGCGGTAGTCGGAACGGGTGGTCATCAATGAGCGGTATGTTGTGTTTCACTGCGGTGGTGCGACCAAAGTCGAGGGAATCCGCAGAAAAAACATCAACATACTCATGAAGAAGATCTTGTAGCTGTTTTCTGTGTGACTCTGTCTCCATTGGCAAATCTGCAAGGTTGAGGGCCTTGATGACATTGGTCCGATCATCCGATACTACGATGTTTCGGAGTCCTCCATTTGAAGTAGATTGAAGGAGATCACGTGTTGGTTGTGTTGATTGGTGTCTTTCATCTTCGGTAGTTGGGCAGTTTCGGGGAGGTAAATCACAGACAAGACTTGAGCGAGTTGGCAGTTTCGAGGGATGATGACTGGTTTAGTAGAAGTATTGCACACCCGCACTGGCACATTCAGGTTCTTACCAACGTCAGCAACAAGATGACAGATTCGCAGACATGAGGCACTATTGCTGAACCCTTCAACAACGGCAGTGTATGGTTGGCCTGTTGGATTAGGTGGCGCTTGGCACATGATGTACGCTTCAGAGCCGGGATGTACTTTCCGTGGGTGTCGGCCAACATACTTAGCAAAGCCCATTTGTCCTCGTTGATCACCAGGTTCAGAAATGACTGTTTGGATGTAAGCCGTGTGCCATGCCATGTTCTGCGATTTGATTTGCTGCATGAAGTGGCTGCCTTTTGCAATTCTTTGGTCACGTTTGGAAGCTCGGATGCCATTTGTGCCGGTGAGTACAGATAAGTAGACACATTGTTTGTCCTGTGATTGGAGGTGATAAGCAGACGCATTGTTTAGTCCTGTGATTGTAGGTGAAGAGCAGACGCAATGTTTGTCCTGTGATTGTAGGTGATAAGCAGACGCATTGTTTATCCTGTGATGGTATAGGTGATAAGTAGACGCAATGTTTGCCTGTTTTGGTATAGGTGATAAGTAGACACATTGTTTGTCCTGTGATTGCAGGTGATAAGCAGACGCATTGTTTGTCCTGTGATTGTAGGTGATAAGAGACGTAATGTTTGTCCTGTGATTGTAGGTGATAAGTAGACGCATTGTTTGTCCTGTGATTGTAGGTGATAAGCAGACGCAAAGTTTGCCTGTGATTGTAGGTGATAAGCAGACGCAATGTTTGCCTGTGATTGTAGGTGATAAGCAGACGCAATGTTTGTCCTGTGATTGTAGGTGAAAAGCAGACGCATTGTTTGTCCTGTGATTGTAGGTGATAAGCAGACGCAATGTTTGCCTGTTAAGATATAGGTGATAAATAGACGCATTGTTTATCCTTTGATTGTAGGTGATAAGCAGACACAATGTTTGTCCTGTGGATGTAGGTGATAAGCAGACACAATGTTTGCCTGTTATAGTATAGGTGATAAGTAGACGCATTGTTTGTCCTGTGATTGTAGGTGACAAGCAGACGCATTGTTTGTCATGTGATTGTAGGTGATAAGTAGACGCATTGTTTGTCCTATGATTGTAGGTGATAAGCAGATGCAATGTTTAGTCTTGTGATTGTACGTGATAAGCAGACGCAATGTTTGCCTGTTATGGTATAGGTGATAAGTAGACGCATTGTTTGTCCTGTGATTGTAGGTGACAAGCAGACGCATTGTTTGTCATGTGATTGTAGGTGATAAGTAGACGCATTGTTTGTCCTATGATTGTAGGTGATAAGCAGATGCAATGTTTAGTCTTGTGAATGTACGTGATAAGCAGACGCAATGTTTGCCTGTTATGCTATAGGTGATAAGCAGACGCATTGTTTAATCCTGTGATTGTAGGTGATAAGCAGACGCAATGTTTGTCCTGTGATTGTAGGTGATAAGCAGACGCATTGTTTAGTCCTGTGATTGTAGGTGATAAGTAGACGCAATGTTTGTCCTGTGATTGTAGGTGATAAGCAGACGCATTGTTTAGTCCTGTGATTGTAGGTGATAAGCATGCAGGACGCATTGTTTGTGATTTTTGGTGATATTAAGCAGCAGGGTTACACAACTATATTCCGACACTTCTATATTCCGACACCCATGTTCCGACAACTGAACCTATACTCCGACACCCCTATGTTCCGACACACCTATATTCCGACAAGTTTATTTCGCACATTATTACTATGTTGATCAATAACAAAAACACAACTTGTATTACAGGTTTCCCTGTGAATTTCGGCTGGGAGTAAGTTTGAACACTTCATAAGTTGAATTTGCACTATTTTTAAAAAGTGTTGTATAATTCCGATGTGTAATTTCTTTCATTTGCCCCCCCCCCACAAAAAAAAGAACAAGAAAACAAATTATAATATGAAAAAATAATAATAATAACAAATTAAATCCACCCCATTACTCAGCCCCCTTCTTAATAAATCAAAGTTGCTATGAACAACACGTTTCATATAAATTGAATCCGTTTGGGGACTACATAAAGATAGGTTATCGTTTATGGATTAAATTGCGGTCAGCTGTAGTTTCTTTAAGTCGCCCCGTTTTTCTTGGGAAAAATGGCTAACACAAAATGGTGGTGTGCAGGTTGTCGGAACATAAAGGTGTCGGAACATTGGGGTGTTTGGATTGTCAGAATATAGGGGGTGTCGGCACATAGGGGTGTCGGAATATAGGGGTGTCGGAACAAAGGGGTGTCGGAATATAGGTTGAGTTGTCGGAACATAGGGGTGTCGGAACATAGGGGTGCCGGAACATAGGGATGTCGGAATATAGAGCAGTCACCAAGCAGCAGACACGTTTTTTGTCGTCTGAATAATAAGCAGACGCATTATTTTTCCTTATTGAAAGCAAATTTGTGCGATAATTTTAGGTATACAGTGTATACGGGTGGGTTTATAACGGGATTTACAACTGCGTGTATTTGTAATAATTTATTCCCCCCCCCAAAAAAAAAAAAAATGAAAAAAAGCAAAAAAATGCACAAATATTTTGTACAAAAAAGTGTTTCAAAATACATCAAAAACCCAACTTCAAACTCCAATGAGGTACACAGGAGATGTTGCTGGTTAATGTGGAGTAACGATTGTATCAGATTATTTCCCCAAAAAGATAATTTTTCGGCTAAAAATGATGTCCAAAATCCTCCACTCACGACTTCTGCCTGTTGTGTTGAGTCTACGCTCTTCGTGGAGCACAATGAACAAATTTGCTAATCGAATCGAATCAAATTTGTGCGCAATGTGCGTTTTGCGCTCTGCCGAAGTGTCAGCTGAACATAGAGTTATATATAAGAACTAGAGGGCGCACTGGCCTAAATAGGCGCCCCAGCATGCGCGCAGGTGGCCATTTTCTAAGTTGACAAAACAGGCATCTCACAGCGTGTGTTTGTGCGGCCATTTTGTAAGTTTACAATACAGCATCGCGTGAGCGTTCAATAAACACAAACTCCACGTGTACTTCATATTCAACGCGTGTACAGAATGGCGCGCGTGTCTCCTTGCGGTCCAATCGCGTTTGTGAAAACAGCATCACTGCAGTGCGCCCTCTAGTTCTTATATATTTATAACTCTATGCAGCTGAATCAATCTGCTGGGAGAGCAAAAGCATGCGCAATCTGCAAATTTGCACTATGTTTGTGCGGCAGCTCAAGTTGATGATTCTAATAAACTGCGTGCAATCGGAAGTTCAATCTAATGCGCCTAATGCGCAAGACTTGGTAGGTCTGCAGATGCTTCACACAAATAACAGACGGCTCCATTATGGAAGGGTTAGATCATTGGAGGTCTAAGGCTTCGGATATAGTTTTCCTCCCCTAAAAACAAAAAAATCTGGGACCTGACTCCTCGCCCCCCCTCTTAGATATGTGGAAGTGGAATGGTCCTGTCTGGGATGTAGGGGGAATATGAGTACCAAAGGTCATTACACTTTGGAGATTATGCTAATTTTATCAATGTGTGGAAGCAATTCTGTCCATCTTCTCCTCAGCTATTGGTTCTAATATAATTAAAAACAATTTAAACACATGAGTCCTTCAGTTTTTTGTTGAGCGAAAATGGCATTCATCAACCGCTTGACCAATAACTAGTGCCTGGGGATGACACAACTGAGCTCACACTTAGCCAACACAGCTCACACAGGTTAAGAGGCATGTACAAATACAATGTAGCCTTTCTCACACTGGAGCCATTTTTGTCATAATTATTCCCAGTATACCCATTGGCAATCACAGTAGTAATTCTCATGTCACAAAAAAGGACCAGACTTTTTTCCCTTCCAGCCTCAGTTTGGTTACATTAATAAATACAAAAATTGCTTTGAATGGAAGAACATTTTTTTGATACACCATGATGAAGGTCTATTGGTCCAGCACAAATAGGGTTAAAAGTGCCCTAGGTCAGCTGCTGTAACAGGTTTTGAGACTGGTCATTATATGCAGCTGACCCAGGGCACTTTCAGGTTACAGCTCGATAGTCTGAAGGTTCGATGGTCCAAAGGTTCGTTAGTCTCAAGATTCATATGTCCAAAGTTTCATTGATCCGAAGGTTCACTGGTCCGAAGGTTCGGTAGTCCGAATTGACAATAAGGTTCGATAGTCCGAATTGACAATAATTAGGGACTATTGGACCTTATCGTCGATTCGGACTACCAAACCTTTGGACCAGTGGAAGCTTCGGACTGATGAACCTTCGGACTATCGCATCAAATGTTCGGATGAACGAACCCTATTTCATTTTCGGACTGATGAACCCCCTGTTATGGGAAATTTGTGTGTTCTGACTTTCAAACCTTTGCACTATTGAACCTTCGGACTAACGGACCTTCGGACTATCGGGCAGACACCCTCAAAACCAGCCCAGGTTCATTCTTGAAGCAAACAATCCCCATGAACAAGCTAGTCAGGAAGTATGTAGCCTCATAGACCTTTAACATGCTGCCACCTTGTTGGTCATATTCTCTGTATCCAAAGACATCAATGAATGCTCATCTTCATTGTACAAAAAGGAACCAGACTATTTTTCCTTCAAGCCTCGGTTTGGTTTTGTTGATTTCAACAGGAGAAAAGAAAGATGGCCGCACCATGATAAAGGTCCATTGTTCTACCTCATCCATATCACAGCAAACAACTTGTTTTGGCCTTGGTGAATATGACCTGATCAATGGGTCCTTAATGATGATGAAGCATGGTCGCTCACCCCTTCCCTTGAGAACTCACTCAATGGCCCGCTGTTAAACCTGCATGCTGCGGTCAGCTCTCAGCATCTTCTGGCCTGAAAAGATCGCCAACATTGCCCTCGTACGTCGGATGCAGCTAGCGGGGCACTCAGTGTCGGCGACACCCTGAACACGGGGTTACCAGCAGGTTTACTGTGGGTGCTGAGGTAGGCAGGCTATAGAATGTCTCGTATGAGAGTGCTGAAAAAAAGACACTGGGAGTGGAGACAGCCAACAAGTTTAGCCAACCTTATGGCAGACCGGAGAGATTGGGGCAATCCTAGTGGAGCCCAACTGTGGCCGACCTCATGATGATGAAGTATGAAAAAGGACATGTACAAGTAAAGTCATTGTATTAAAGTACATGTAGGGCCTAACAGTGTGCATTGTACGTTTTATACTTCTAAAAAGAAAAAATTAATCTAATGAAATCGTTTATTATTCATTTCAGCTTCTTATTGGTGTTGAAAAAAATCACTATGGCAAGCCATCTTGTTTTGAGCCTCAATATTGTAAGTATGATTTTGGATAGGAAAACACAGCACAGCACAATATAAACATTTAATTTGCATTCAACCCTTCATTACTGTTGGCATGTTTAAAATGTCACTTTTTCATAAAACAGTGTTTGTGGGTATTACAGTACAAGTACATGTGCCTAGCAGTTTACATGAGTTTTAGGCAGACATGTCACTCTGTTAACATGGAATGTACATGTACATACCAGTACTCTGGAACAACCTAACATCATACAAATTGACAGCCAGTTTTATTTAAGCACTAGTGTATCATATGTAGCTCACACTATGTACATGTAGGCCTACATGGTTATCTTACACGATTGGTAATTTCACTAAGCTTTGATAATGACATGAATGAAGGTAAGTAACAAAACACATGTCCATTTACCGCAATGAAGGGGTGTATTTAGTTTTGACTAACACACCACTTCATTAAATCAAATGTTCATATTATCATGCTGTGCTACATGTACATTTTAAATTCTAAAACATCTTGATACATACTCGGGCTCCAAACAAGATGGCTTGCCTTGGTGATTTTTTCATCACCTTGATGCAGACCACACAAATAAGATGAAATGAGGAGTAAAATATTCCAAGACTTCTAAGCATCTTGATTTTACTGCACATGTTGTAATACTGTGCGTGTACTGTGTACAATTTCATAGTAGGCCTACCCCTATTTCAAAATGTTGCCTCGCACCCATAGGTTAAGAGTCTCCAAAAATGAAGTTTGGTCCGGAAGTATTGCAAATGGTGTAAGTTTAATGTAGGATGGCAAGTGCTGCGAAGGTCAAAGGTCACCAAGAACCATCTTGAGAGCCCTGCCAAAAATGTATCGGGGGGGGGGGGTGGAGGGCGGGTAGGCCTACATCACTTGGACTAGACAGGTCCTAATTCCAAAATGACTCGGATTTTGTGATTTTTAATTGTGCATGTTTTTATCAGCGCGCATGAATGTTAGAAATTATTTTTAACCAAATCTGAGAGGTGAGCCAAATCTAAAAGGAGATACATGTGTCCGTTACCACCATTGGTTTATACGACATAGCCTGTTTGGCAAAATCCCAATAAAACACAGCTTCAGTCATTTAACTACAGGAGATTTTTCAGTATTTATTTTGTAACACTCCTCTTTCATTTTTATGGTAATCATTTCCAAAATGGTAACTATAATCACCAAACAAAAGTATAAAAGCTGACGTTGAAATGGGAAACTTTACCCAATTTTGACACAAAAGAGGGGTTATTCAAATCACCTTTTTAAAAATTGAATAGTATTTCTTACACTACTACAGTTCCAGGCGCGGATCCAGGGGCATGTGAAAGGGGGTGCCAATGGTGAAACAAGCAAATTTTAACAGAGTAGGGTTAAGAAGTGTTTTTTTTGTGTTTTTTTAATCATTTGGCGAAAAATAGGGGGTTGCCTGCCCCTCTCATCCTCCCCTGGGTCTGCGCCTGCATTTCAACCATCGTTTTTCAAACTGCGTTCAAGAATACAAACTTGAAACCTTCAGCATCAGGTTGAAATTCTGGGCAACTAACTACCTTCACAATCACTAAAAATGGGTACTAAGGTCACTGATAATTGGGCCAATTGATCCTATCTGCTCATCCTATACCGCATCCTGGCTAATCACCAGCTCAGTTTGCAACCACATGTAGTCCCTTCACTAGGCCGGGGACGCATCGGCCAAACAAAAAATTCAAGCAGCTTTTTAAATCCTGGTCTGCCTGCTATATAGAAAATAAACAGGGTTTTAGTGAATTTTAGACTTTCCACACGCTTTTGAAACTTTACTGGTCCGCTGTTAGAAAAGACCCAGGGTTTTCTTTGTGGAATTCAGGCATCGGGCTTTGAAGACCTTAAAATTATGGACTGCTGTTTCACAAACACTCAGGGTTTTTTTTTCTTCAAAAGTTTTAAGGTTTTTTGTGAAATTCAGGTTTTGAAGACCTTTAAATTCAGTGGTCCAGTTTCAAAAACACCCATGGTTTTTAGTGTAAAAAAGGGTAAGATCTTTTGTGAACGTTAGGCTTCATAGTTTAGGCTGCAGACCTTATAATTTTGTTCCTACTTTTTAGCAAATTTCCAAATGTATAATTTTTGTAAACTGAAGAATTCAGCAAAATTCAGGCTCGAGTTGAATGGCGATCATTGCTGAGGGTCAATCAAAAACGAGACCAGCTCTTCGACAGGCGATTCGACAGAAATCTGTTCCCCCGAACTACCAGTGCCAGTCTCACAAAGTACCCTTACTAGAAAAATCATGTAAAGAATTTAGCTTACTCATGTGTCTCTACAAGGCCTTGGCAAAATTCCAGTGACAAAGCGCCAGAATACATGTAGCCCCCTCTAAAAATTACCTTAAACTCACTTCCAACTACCACTACTCTCTCCCAATAAACCTACAAAACTATTTAAAATTTGTCATGTAAAACTGAAAAAAAAAATTGTTTTAATAATTTTGCTGACATCATCACCATCCTTCTAATTGTTAAAAAAAAAATGTCATCATTCTATGTCTGCACTATGAACTTATGCAAAATCCTACTGGAGAAGCTCACGCTGTGCTATCAATACACCAATATGGTTACATGTATATTACCTGTAAATACGTTCATCTCTAATACTCTAGTTTTCCATAACCATGAAGAAAAATAACCAGTGCAAATTGTGCTTACATTATTTGGTCTATCATGATTTTGGTATGATTTATACAATGCATATATTTTGTAACACTCCTTTTTCATTTTTAAGGTAATCATTTCCAAAATTGTAACTATAATCACCAAACAAAAGCATAAAAGCTGACAATGAAATGGGAAACTTTACCCAATTTTGACACAAAAGAGGGGTTATTCAAATCACCTTTTTAAAAATTGAATAGTATTTCTTACACTACTACAGTTCCAGGCGCGGATCCAGGGGCATGTGAAAGGGGGTGCCAATGGTGAAACAAGCAAATTTTAACAGAAAAGGGTTAAGAAGTTTTTTTTTTTTTTTTTTTAATCATTTGGCGAAAAATAGGGGCTTGCATGCCCCTCTGATCCTCCCCTGGGTCTGCGCCTGCATTTCAACCATCGTTTTTCAAACTGCGTTCAAGAATACAAACTTGACATCTTCAGCATCAGGTTGAAATTCTGGGCAACTAACTACCTTCACAATCATAGCAATCATTTGCATAGTTCCTACAGAGCAATTGCAATGAAACTTTCAGTGATGAAAGGCATTGGTGCAATAATGATCTCAAAACAACTAGGTCATGATGACGTCATCACCTGTCACGTGACGTCATCTTAAAGGTTTCTAACTTCAATATTTGAAAATCAGTAACAAATCAGCCACAACAGACCGTAGGTTTGTTTGCGGGATTGTATAGGAATAAATTAGGTCTTCATTTTATTCAGTGTGCGTGACCTCACATGACCTCTACTTCCGGTCGAAACCGGAAGTGCCTCGTAATTCAAAAGTGCTAAATGTTATGAAAATGCTTTCAACGATGTTAGTGTCTGGCAAGGGTGGGCATTTAAAAAAAAATACCGATGACGTCACGATAGACTTGAGCGCCCTCTAGCGGCAGGTTAAAAACTGTTCAAAATGGACTTTTTGAAGATTTGTGTGGAGAAGTTTTGTGTAATCACTTCAAAATTTACACACATGTTGATCGTCAGGCAGCCATCATATGTGTGAAGTTTCAGATCAATGGCGTCATCGGGGGTCACGTGACGCGGCATTAAAGGTGCGTTTTTTGAAGTCGTATATCTCCCGAAGTATTAGTGTGATCATGTTGAAACTTAGTAGGTTGTTAGATATTGGCAAGTTCTTGAAAATTTTCAAATGACGTCATGATGACGTCATTAAATGATTTTTTATGATTGTTTTCATTTTTTGCACCTTTTTGTCATAAATTGCTAACAAAACGTGGTAAAATCCAAATTCTTTTTTAAACAGGCTTGATACGTCATAACTGCTTTAAATAAAAAACCTTTCATATTCAGTTGATTAATTTCAAAAAGTTAAGGCGAAACAGCTCGGCATTTGTGCACAAATGCAATATGTCTAGTTTTTTTATTTGTCTGTTTCAGTAAAAAAGGCTATTGACATAACGCACGTTCGGTCAAAGCGGCCTTTTGCATAGTTCCTTAAGAGCAATTGCAATGAAACTTTCAGTGATGAAAGGCATTGGTGCAATAATGATCCTAAAACAATGATGTCATGATGACGTCATCACCAGTCATATGACGTCATCTTAAAGGTTTCTATTTTAAATGTTTGAAAATCTGTAACAAATCAGCCACAACAGACCGTAGGTTTCTGTTTGCGGGATTCGGTGGGGATAAATTAGGTCTTAATTTTATTCAGTGTGCGTGACCTTACATGACCTCTACTTACGGTCGAAACAGGAAGTGCCTTGTAATTCAAAAGTGCTTAATGTTATGAAAACGCTTTCAACGATGTTATTGTCTGGCAAGGGTAGGCAATTAAAAAAAAATACCGATGACGTCACAACACAAAAGAGCGCCCTCTAGCGGCAGGTTAAAAACTGATCAAAATGGACTTTTTGAAGATGTGTGTGGGGAAATTTTGTGTAATCACTTCAAAATTTACACACATGTTGACCGTCAGGCAGCCATCAAATGTGTGAAGTTTCAGATCGATGACGTCATCGGGGGTCACGTGACGCGGCATTAAAGGTGCCTTTTTTGAAGTCATATCTCCCGAAGTATAAGTGCGATCATGTTGAAACTTGGTAGGTCGTTAGATATTGGCAAGTTCTTGTAAATTTTGAAATGACGTCATGATGACATCATCACAAAATTTTTATGATTTTTTCATTTTTTGCACCTTTTAGTCATAAATTGCTGACAAAACGTGGTATAAACCAAATTCTTTTTTAAACAGGATTGATACGTCATAACTGCTTTGAATACAAAAAACTTTCATATTCAGTTGATTAATTTCAAAAAGTTAAGGCGAAACAGCTCGGCATTTGTGCACAAATGCAATATGTCTAGTTTTGTTCCTACTTTTTAGCAAATTTCCAAATGTATAATTTTTTTAAACTGAAGAATTCAGCAATTCAGGCTCGAGTTGAATGGCGATTATTGCTGAGGGTCAATCAAAAACGAGACCTGCTCTTCGACAGGCGATTCGACAGAAATCTGTTCCCCCGAACTACCAGTGCCAGTCTCACAAAGTACCCTTACAAAAAAATCATGTAAAGAATTTAGCTTACTCATGTGTCTCTACAAGGCCTTGGCAAAATTCCAGTGACACAGCGCCAGAATACATGTAGCCCCCTCTAAAAATTACCTAAAACTCACTTCCAACTACCACAACTCTCTCCCAATAAACCTACAAAACTATTTAAAATTTGTCATGTAAAACTGAAAACAATTTTTGTTTGAATAATTTTGCTGACATCATCACCATCCTTCTAATTGTTAAAAACAATGTCATCATTCTATGTATGCACTAAATGAACTTACATGCAAAATCCTACTGGAGAAGCTCTATTTTTCCATAACCATGAAGAAAATAACCAGTGCAAATTTTGCTTGCATTATTTGGCCTATCATGTATTTGGTATGATTTATTGTAAAGTTACCTGAAGGTAATTTTTTCAATTTGGCAATTTAGTTATTTAGTTATTATAGTGCACCGAAAAGATTCTGTGGATGAAGACATTATGATGTTACCGAATGATTTTTACCGAATGATTTTTACCGATTATCAACTAAATGATTATGCTTGAATACCTTTATAAAAGTCCTTGGTGACATCCAGGGGTTATCCAAGCCCCTTAAAGGGGGTGCACTGGATGGGGGCAACGTTGTACAAGTACTCTTAAAGGTATAAACAGGTAATACTTAAGTGTCATTTCAAGTAAATACTTGACATGTGTCCACGGTAAACAAATAACTGTTGTTTATACTTTGTGGGTGGAAGGGACTTGAGATACAAGTTAACAAAATCAAACTTTCAAATCCATATATAGCCTGTTGCCATGGTAACAGCTCATTTTGTGTTTTGGGCATTTTATGCCGATTTGGAGGTCTGAAAAACTGTTTTTTTAGCTTATGTTTATAACTCCACCCTACCAAAACGCAAAATTATTTTATAAAAACTTTTATACCACTACAAAGTATAATCCTTCAAGGCCTTATTGAGAAAAAATCTTATTGCAAAAAAATCTACCCTTATTCTTTTTTTGCACTTTTTCCTAACAAAAAAACCACTGTCCATAGATTTACATTAAACTTCAGATTGAAGATAATGATAGTAGAAAGCTTCCCTTGAAAGTTTACTTACTGAGGTGCTGTAGTTTTTGAGAAATGAGTAAAACAAATAATTTTCGACTCAGTTTTTGCATGTAAAAACGTTCTAACCAGTTATGCTATGATTTTGGTATAATATCATAACTGGTCAACGGGAATTTACATGCTAAAATAATTTTCGTCTTCCTGAGACGAAAATTAGTTTGTGACTTGTTTTACTCATTCTCAAAAACTACACAACCTCAGTTTGTAATATTTGAAGGGAAGCTTACCACTATCATTATCTTCAAACCCTGTAAGTTTAATGTAAATCTGTGGACATTTTGAAAAAGTACCCGAATCCTTTAAAGCATGTTTTTAGAACTTGCATGCAAAAACAACATTTTTACCCTATTTTTGGCCCTCAAAATTACAATTTGCCAGGGGTCTCAGAAAAATGTCATTTCGGTTGTGATTAGGGCCAACATTGGGAGGTCTTTCCATATCGGGTGAGAAAAACTTGGGCAATTGTATCCTGTTGTGACAATACTGCCTCAAAAATTGGCCTTTTTTTAAAGAACAGGAAAAATACATTTTGAAGTTTTGATGAAAAACTTTTGATGACTTGAATCTCAGACTTCCCCCCCCCTCCCCTAGCGTCTTTATTACATTCCCTTTACAAGTCATACCGTGCCAACTCACCTGACGAGTTGGCAGGCTCCTCAGATTATGCAATTTTTTTTGTTCATGACACCCTATGGGTGTCTTGAACATGAAACCTACTCCTTAACATTTTCTGAGATATGACTCCCTAAAAAATTAAGCCCCACCCCTTCAAATTTACTTTTTTGTGTTTTGGGCACTTTTAGAGGCCTCTACAAACTTCAGATAAGATATGTAACTGCAAATAATATACAGGGTACCTGGTACCCCATCAACTAGAATCTACTGTCAAAAGCAGTATAGAACATTTTTATATCAAGGTATAGGTCTATAAAAACTGAAGTTTTAGCCTGCGGAATGATTTTTATTATTTGTGATACCCCCTAGTGCCTAAAGTGAAATGTCCAATTGCTTTTTTATTGCATTTGGTTATGTAACCTGAATAAGGATAGACCAATTACACCTTTGAATGGATATTTAGCAGGGATCTCAATGTCTGGCTGTAAACATGCAAAAAACGCCTTTTTCAAGTGGTTATTTGACAACGTGGGACGTTACTGACAGATTTACAAATTTAAAAATAACTAGCATGTATTAGTACACAATTACTCATTTATGTACAAAATAACTACGGACTTATCATAGACTCTTTCGCAAATAGTGTGCACACGTTTCCCATAATTGATCACTAGCTAGACCAGCATGCACTGCGGCTCTAACGTGCACACACCGTGTATTTGCGAAAGCCGAGTATATGTACGTACACTAATCATGATAATAATCGTGTATGGGGGGGATGATAATTATCATGTTCGAACATGATAGATATGTACTAACAGGATAAGTATCCTCTACGTACACAATCAGACCAGAGTTACCACGTCAGTGAAAGTTATATTGTACATCCAATAGTTGTAATGTATGTAGGCCCTATGATAATTATAATGTACATACATGATAGTTTTTGTACACGTACACAAAAAAGGAAGATTTTTTTCATTCAAGTGGCAGCACTACGCTTCCATGGTGTACAAACTATGTCTGCAGGAACTTAGTCTAGGTTCTGTGGCTCTTATGTTAACAAGTGGTTTCACTAAACTGCATAGTACAACAAAAACCTTAAACTAGTCATATCCATTTGATTTTTTTACATGACAGAGTAGTAAGTATTCTGTATTTCTCACACAAGAAGACTGTATAAAGAAGTATTTTTGGAGAATAATTTGTAAGTCTGTTAGACAAGTCCCATGTTGTCAAATAATTAACCACTTGAAAAAGGCGGTACTTTTTGCAATTTTTCAGCCAGACCCACATTCAGACCCCTGCTAATACCTGTCCAAGGTGTGATTGGTCTATCCTTATATCAGGTTACACATAATACACCTAGTTTATAACCAAATGTAACACAGGTCCTAGGGGTCTTAAAAATGATGAAAAATCATTCCGCGGCCTAAAATGTCAGTTGATGTAAAAGTGTCCTACAGCGTATGCTGCTTTTGACAGTAGATTCTAGTTGATGGGCTACCGTGTACCCTGTATATTACTTTGCAGTCACATATCTTATCTCAATTTGTAGATATATGCCTCTAAAAATGCCCAAAACACAAAAGGTAAATTTGAAGGGGGTGGGGCATAAATTTGTATGGGGTCATATCTCGAAAATGTTAAGGAGTAGGTTTCTAAAATTTGGTGAGTGTTCATGACGCTCAGTAGAGCATGGTAAAAAGGGGTGCAAAAGCAAAATAAGTTGCCGAAAAATGCATTATAAATAAAGAAGCATCATCTTTGAAGAATATTTTCAAATGCAAAATCAATGTAAGAATCATGTAGGCTGTGTGTCTAGGTGACATTTTTACTTTAGTTGTCTACTAATATGTATTTATTAAATGGGATGTCCATTTAACATGTTCAATAAAAATGTCTTTAAAACAGCTGCACTTATTTCTAGCTCACGGAGACCTTGTTCGGGATAATAAGCACTATAATACATGTGTTTGCACAATTTACAAGTTTTTACAAATGCCCCAGGTAACAGAACACATTTTCGGTATTGCCATCATGCAACAACACAACTTGACATGTACACGAAGTCATGATTATTGAAGGTCTATCTCCTAGAATTAGCGGCCTTGTTCATCCTTGATTTTGCTAGCTTGTTAATGTTGTTAACCTTGTTCCTCAATTCAGTCCATGACTTTGAGCTGAGGAGCTCACCACCTCTTTTCAAGATGACGAGAGACAAACACTTTCCCGGAACTCTAAATGTCTTTAGGCAAGTCTTTATTTCTCGTTGATCGACAAGGAAGTCCTGTTCTTCTTTTCTCCACCTGTTATAACCTCTTGCTTTATTTTGTCTGGGCAGATTCTGACCTTGCTGAGGATTATGTGCAATCTGCCTTTCATTTTCACACTTGTTTGTACTTCTGTCATCACTTTCACTTCCGTCATCACTTTGACTTTCGTCATCACTTTTCCTTCCGTCATCACTTTCATTGTCACTATCTTCTGGTCCTGCAGGCAGCAACTCGCCCTCCTCAATGGTGACATCCTTGAGTGACTTGTCTTTGAAATCAGCGGTTTTACCCTGTTCAGCTAAAACGAGGAGTTTGCTCATTTTAGCGAGCAGAATGGTTTCCTGTGGCAGGCGATAGTATTCTCTATGGACCCTAATGTTGTGACCCATGTGGTTTGCCAACTGTTCGATTTCTGTTCCTTCAGATCCAATAGCTGGCATAATGTAGCTAGATGCTTACGCAGCTTAGTACATCGAATAAGCTCTGGGTGCTTTAAGTTTGCAGCTGATGCCAACTTAGCCATAACTTGATATGCTCTGATGGGGGTAGTTGCTTCCTTTAATACTCTGGAAAAGACAAATTAATTACCTTTGTTGTAATCTGCAAGTTGATCAAGGCTCTCTTTTAGGTGCGGTGTCAATAAAACTGGAACTCCTCTTCCCCGCTTTCCTCGTACCATTACAAGGTAAAGTCTTTTCAATGCAATCTTTTCTGGGGTTGTTAAACCCCTGCATCACTTCATCATGCTCTTGTTTTCTGTGACTGACACTCTCCTTGTAATGCTGAACAGTTAAATGTTCAACCTCCTTTGGTCTTCGTCTGTTAAACAGTATTACCTGTGCAAGAGTAACACAGGCAAGTTCTTGGTACACAGGAGTAGTCATGCCATTCTTCTTTATTTCACCTTTTAGGCGTTCTTCATTTCCGTTCAGAAACGAGGTGAATTTGACACAGTCTTCGGTGAGAGGAAGAATTTGGGGTCGTTTCCATGCTTTTTCTTGTCTCTGTCTATATGCAGCAGCTGAAACTAGCGTTTTCCATTCTGTCTTCATCAAGTGCATGAAGTCGTCTATCTTAGCAGTGCACCTCCGACTCTGTTCCCTTATGTGTACGTTTTTAACGACCATAGCCAGGTCTAACAGTGCGAATCCAATGCGCAAAGCTGTGGAATAAGCACTGTAACATTGTTTAGCATCGTCATAACCAGACACCTTCAGTGCACTTTTGACAACATTGTCAAATAAGGCTGGCTCAACTAGATCTCTAGCACATTTTATCTTGTCATTGAGACCTCTTCCAACATCTAGTACCTTTGCTAAAGTTCTCATCTTCTCTCTTGCTAGATCACTCCTTCTCCTTGAGTTTCCTTTGTGAATGACACTGCATCCCACGTTGACAATATCCACATCATTCCCCACAACTCTGCGTGCAAAAGACTGTGTGTGTGTGTGTGAGTTTGTTTTCACATTCAAACCGGGGACCTATAACAAAAGAGGACAATAGGGTCCCCGGTTGGGTAAAGGTCCCCAGTTAGAAATTGTGTACAAAACCAATGGGAGCTGTTGCCAAAAAGTTAGAGTCCAAACAAAAGAGGGACAATAGGAGGTCCCCGATTGGAGGTGTTTACACACTTGTGTGTGTGTGTGAGTTTGTTTTCACATTCAAACCGGGGACCTATAACAAAAGAGGACAATAGGGTCCCCGGTTGGCTAAAGGTCCCCAGTTGGAAATTGTGTACAAAACCAATGGGAGCTGTTGCCAAAAAGTTAAAGTCCAAACAAAAGAGGGACAATAGGAGGTCCCCGATTGGAGGTGTTTACACACTTGTGTGTGTGTGTGTGTGTGGGTTAGCACACACACCGTTGTGGGGACTTTTACACAATGGAACAAAGGTCCCCACAACGTTTTTCTTTGTTAAACCGGGTCCCCACAAGGTAATTCTTTAGAAAAGGGAATAATAGAACAACAATAGCAAGTCCCCACAACTCTGCGTGCAAAAGACTGTGTGTGTGTGTGTGTTTGTGCAAAATGAGTAGTTTTGTTGGTGGCGCTATTTATATAGGTTTTTGTGGGCTCGTTATTTTGGCAGGCAAGCCAATCACCAAGGTGCTAGGTCCAGCGATCGATGTGAGATAAAAGTTGAAGCTTCTTGAGTTTTTAGACCAATCAGATTGGCGTAATTCTTTTTAGCGGGAATGCAAGGCGGAAATGCAAGTTAGTGGGCATTACTTTTTTAATAGCTTTAATTGTTTGAGACACTTTTTCAGCCATCTGCCTCCCCAGGTCTCCAATCCTGTGTGTTTGAAGGATGGCATGTTTGGGCAGAAAAAATGACAATAACTTGGTACAATTTTAACACAAAAACATGTAGCTGTGGTTTTATTAGCGACAGGTTGAGTTTTGCAGGTAGTTATAACTTAAGAGCAATCGATTTGGAAAAATAATTTAACACTAGTGCCCTTCAGTTTCGCTGGGGCTAGTTTACCTGTCCCCTCGTTCTTTCCAACTTGGGGGAAATTCCAATGTTGTAAACTTGATTGCATTTGGTAAATTGTTACAGCTTCATGAATCATGAATTTAAATTATAGTGCCCTTCGGTACAGTTGGGGCTATTTGAATTGTGCCCTCGTATGTTCCAACTTGGAGAATACTAATTATAGGCTTTCCTAAAGTTGTGATGTTGTGGAATACACCTACAGTTGTTTACAATTTGTCTTGGCAAGGTGTGTTACATGTTGTGCATCTGTGGAGGTCAGTAGGGGACCTGTAACCAGGTCATGTGATCCATTTTGTTTCTGTGTGTTAATGTGAGACATGGTTATGGACGAGGTGTCCATAGTGTTTTTATGTTGGTAGGACGAGGTGTCCTTGGACTGGTGCGGCCACCTGTGGTTTTATTATGAGCATGGCTGTTTATAATTAATGTTAAATGTGTAAATGAATTGTGTACCATAGTCTTGTGTCTGTTAAGCCGGTTTGCCCTGTGTTTGGTATCCGGCTCCTTGCCCGGGTTAGTTTTACATATAATTGCAATTTTTCAATGTGCTGTTGCATCGTAAAAAATAAATGCAGTGTCAAGCTGTGACAGAAATGTCAGCTGGTTTATTTTGGTTGCTATATTTGGACTATTTCATGTATTTGAACGTTTTGGACAATTATAATAAAATAGAAAACAATTGATATCCTTCTCTTTAAGTGATCTACTTAAAAATTGTTTGAGTACATGCTTGTGCATTGAGACCTATATTATACTATTTTTTTCCTTAGTGGCTCGACTCGACCACAGACCTTTTGGTTCACCTAATTGTTATTATCCGTCTCAGTGCAAATGCATGTCTTTAGGGACCATTGCCTACAAGCTCTGCTTCTTAGATGGATCCCTCTGCAGTGCCATGTTTAATTTAATCTGTTTCTTTATATCTATACTGTTAAGTTGTATTCTTTACACCGATCACTCTTGAGTGATTGATAATGTCTTTTTACAAGTTGATACTGTGGAAAATAAATGAACCTTGAACCTTGAACCTTGATGATGAATATTAGTGCACACTAATAAGTAGATCTGATAGAAAATATTATGATCTGAGTGTAACACCTTTATTTATAACTGAGCACTGAATTAAGAACATATAGTAATAGAAATGACTTAATAAATGGGACTGCTTGACTATTGCTGTTGCTTAAGTGAGGACTGAAACTAGAGTGAGTGGAAAGCAATAAGAAACAAGACATGATTGCATTTGTGCACCAATGCATAGCTGTTTCATTATAACATTTTCAAATTAATTTAAATTTAACTGAATTTAAATTATTGTTTTATTTAAAGACACTGGACACAATTGGTAATTGTCAAAGACCAGTCTTCTCACTTGGTGTATCTCAATATGTGCATAAAATAACAAACCTGTGAAAATTTGAGCTCAATCGGTCGTCGAAGTTGCGAGATAATAATGAAAGAAAAAACACCCTTGTCACACAAAGTTGTGTGCGTTTAGATGGTTGATTTCGAGACCTCAAATTCTAAATCTGAGGTCTCGAAATCAAATTCGTGGAAAATTACTTCTTTCTCGAAAACTATGTCACTTCAGATGGAGCCGTTTTCCACAATGTTTTATAAATCAACCTCTCCCCATTACTCGTTACCAAGTAGGTTTTATGCTAATAATTATATTTAGTAATTACCAATAGTGTCCACTGTAAGTACTACCACTCGAACCGATCGATCTCAAACGTATACGCAGGTTTGTCAGTTTATGTATATTATGGTGGATTACATAAATTACTTTATACACTGCCAGCGCCTGTTTTGTTAGCAAAAACTAATTCTGTATCCTTAGTTAGGGAAAGTCATGCGATTTCTGTATGCAGTCCAAAATGCTATTCTGAAAAATTCTCCGAATTTTTTTTTAAAACAAGATTGTTTTGAATCAAATTAGAATACAAAAATTCCCCTTTGTTGCAAAGTTTTTTGCTGCAGAAAAAAAATTGCCAACCGCCAGGGATCACACTCAAGCTGCGATACAACCTTGTGAGAACAACTCACTCCCCATCCCATCAAAGGCAATGCGCGTGGCGTAACCAGACCCCCCCCCCTCCCCGAACCCTTGCCCCCCCCCCCGAACCCTTGCCCCCACAGTCTCACCACCATATGAAATCACAGAAAGGTATTTTTTTATATAGGCCTACTTCTACCCCGCTCTCCCACCCCGCTCCCCCATCCCCCCCCCCCCCACCACGACCCATAAACTGTCTTACGCCGCTATATAGCAATGCGCATCTATAGGCCAACCCCCATCCTTTGAAGCCCATGGGGGGACAGCCCCCCTACCCCCTCCCATCCCATCATAAGGCAATGTGCATCAAGGACACACCCATACATGTAGGCGTCCCCGTCCCATTATAAAGACAATGTGCATCAAACTATAGACTATCCCCAATCAACGACTGTCCGACCAGAAAAAGTCATCCAAAGTCGTTTGTTTCATTAATTTGAAAGCTTTTGGGAAGTAGGTATCCAACTGGCAAGGAAGTGTGAGCAGTTGCGTGGACATCCAAAAAATAACAAATTTAACATCCACGGAATGCATTTTTTTTTTTGTATTTCAACCATGAGTTTATAATCTAGTGAAACGAACAGGCTCATATTTCATATTTGGTTATTTTTAAAAATTACAGCTTAAAATTGTCATTAAAGTCCGAAAATTGCTTTTGAAACAAGATTTTAAAGCAAAAAATTTGTCTTTACCATTTTCTCCTCCAAATTGTGAAAAACATGCTCCAGATTTTACGAATCGATCTATTTTGTCTAGGCTAACAATTTAAACATTGATAAATTTCAGTTATTTGTTAACAATATATCGCACATTATTTGTCATGTTTGAGATTTAAGAGATAAAACAATCTACCTCCTCTTTTTTGCTTGGTTTGAGTAGCATAGGATAACAAACATTATCCCTTCCACTTCTTGGTTAGGTTTGGGGAACAAGGATACAAAAATCTATACCCTCCTCTTTTCTGATGGGTCACTGAGAAATAAATGGTACATAAATCCATCCCCTTACTTAAATAGTATTACCACTCGAACCAATAAACTTTTTGGTTTGTCAGCTATCTCAATATTGAAGTAAACCCTGTAAATAATAAGGTGTGCGTATTTTCTTTGATATTATGATACTATGAGTACAAAGCGTGGCAAATTCTTTGCTAACAAAAAGGTGTCAATCAAAAGACTTAACAATATTTATAAAAGTGCACCCGATTCTTACTTTGTTCCTCCAGCAACATTTTATGAAGAAAAACAGCATGATTTTAACATTTTAAAAAACAACTCCAAAAAAAGTTGCTTTATCGAAAAAGTGAAATATGAAAAACTGTAGTTAAATATGAAACTATTAATGATAAATAATTTTGCTCCAATCGTCTTCAAGAGAATGATGGCCCCTGGTGCTTCACGCTGCATAAGTACTTTTGGTAAGGACAAGCTGGATGGAGCCCGAAGGCGATGTCATCGATGATGCCTACCTTAACATACATCATTTTTTTTACTCAAACCGAAGAGGAAGTTGGATAACTATTTTAAATTGTATTAAGAGCCCGTTTATACCCTCGACCATGTGGCTTCTTGAATTGTGAATATTTTTGTTAAAGAAAGGGAAACCACCTAGAGTCAACAGGGGCAGACTTAACCCCTCCCTGCAGAAAATTGGCCGTTGTTAATTCAAACTTTTGAACCTTACTGATAATCCAAACTATCGAACCAATTTTATCCATTTGAACTATCGAACCTTATTGTATTAGACATGGTTTAAGAATTGCATTTTTGTCTTCATAGCTAAAAACGGTTTCCTTCGGTCGGTGGCTTGATCATCACTAATCGAAAGTGTACAGCAGCTATAAATAGTTTGGTATAGCGCCCTCTATTGGCATTGAGTGTACACATTCTTCTTCCAGAGAGAGTTAGAGAACAAAGACAACCTCGTTCCCAGTGGTGTACGATCTCCACGCGCCATTTTGTTTTTTTCCCAGAATGCCTTGCTCGATTGTAACCCCTGGAAGTGTGACTTTAAAATATCCAAATATATTGGATATTTTAATTAGTCCTGTGGTTGATCCATTCTGTGTTTAGAGACTACGCAGAGCGCACTGTCAAAGGACGCATCAAGTCATGGAGCAACTGGCCCCTCTCATTCTTTTTCGATCTTGTGATTCGTCTAACTGTATGCAGTTTAGGGTGACCATGTAAAAACATGATTCATTTGAAATGTATTGCGTCGAAATACGTGCATTTTTACACGCGCATACTAAGCGCCTGACAAGCGCCCTACAAGCGTTCGAATGTTTTTAACAAGCGTGCACGCAAAGCAGTACATTTCGGTTGGCCAATCAGCATTGATATTCAGTGTTTCCCTCCCAGGGGTTTAGCGACGAGAGGTATCGATACGGCACGCTGCCCATATGGTAGCGAGGCTGGAGCAAAGATCATAAATTGCCGTAGAGACTAGGGGGAGCTAAGCCTTTTTAGTCAAGGCGCACCGCGGCACGCCAGCCAAGATGTCACGCACGAAAAAAGACTAGCGCGGGCGGCGAAGCCGCGCGCTCGCGCTGATAGTCTTTTCTCGTGCGTAACATTTTTGGGGTTGTGCGTGCCATCCGGTGTGCCGCGTGCGCCTTGACTAAAGGCTAGGGGGAGCTCTGCGTAATTACAACCAATGCATCTTCTAGCTAGCTGGGGAGAGCATGCAAGACAAACCATGGATTGTACCGCTAAGGAAAGTGTGTCATCTTTCTTCTCCAGCTCACCAAAGTTTTCAATAGGAATAGGAAGCAAGAAGGTACATTGTTAACGTGAGTTCTTTAATCGAAAACAACACGGCCAAATTTTATATAATATTATAATATAGAGGGCGTCCTTCATCCAGGCTGCAGAGAGATAATTTCTCTCCTGATTTTAAATTTGTGTATCCGTTTTTATCATCTCTTGTGTTTGCCATCCACCTACCATTTTAATTCCATATGAGAGTTAACCTTATTAACTTTCCTTTTGGTAATTTTGTGCGGTTTTTAACCTTTGGATCGAGTATTTTGATGGAGTTTGTTATGTTGATTACATGCTGCAGTCGGCCATTGAAGTCCTGAACATTGTACAGTGTAAGTACTGCATCAATATAATGGGTATCATCAACTTCATGCCCCTGATTTTGGGGCTCCTTGCTCACTGCTGGCAATACAGGCAAGGATGCATTTCTGATGAACTGTTTTTCAAAGACAACATGAACTTGTATATTACTACTAGTAGTAGTCTATCTACAGACTACATTGCCTGACTACACACGTTTTGTGCAGAGACGGCGCTATGGACGCCCAATATGTAGATACTCCAACTCCATAAGCACTCTGCAGATTATGAATTTGAATGATAATCGTGTCTTACATGTTTCCATATCATTTCAACTTTCGTGGAGAATTCTACTTGGTGGAGACATCAGTGTGAACCCAGGGCCTGCTAAAAATCCATGTGATGTCTGCACCAAACCAGTGAGGAAAAATCAGTTGAGCATTCCATGTGATAACTGTAATATCAGATGCCATTTACGTTGCATAATTGCCATGACCGCATCACCGTGGTTGTGTAGTTCCTGCATGGTCTCACTTGCCTCCCTTGTCCGACTCACTTTTTGATGACTCATCTACAAATGATACCAGCACATCAATCCAAGAGGGTGTTTTCCCCCTTGGTCCCCCTGGGGACACAGCAACTAGCAGATCATGTAACTTTGTCTCCGGTTTGATTTTTAATGCACGGAGCATTAAAAATAAAACTACTGAGCTTTGTGCATCTCTCGAGTCTACACAACCGGACATTCTTGGGATCACCGAAACTTGGTTGACTGTTGACGACATTGTTATTGAACCTACTCTTCAAAATTACGACTACGTTACATTCAGATGCGATCGAAAAACTGGCCATAAAGGAGGTGGTGTTCTCATCGCAGTGAAGTCTAACCACCAACCTCGTCATGTTCCTGAGCTGGAGCACACCGACTTAGAGATTTCCTGTGTGGAAATCACCCTCAAGGGTAGCAAATTGTTGCTTTGCGTTCTGTATCGGCCACCTAATTCAGCAGTAGCCTACTGGGACACACTCCAAGCTAATTTAGTTGACATCCAGTTAGCTGTTACCAACCATCAAGGTGTCATCATTGCTGGCGACTTTAAAGTGAACTGGGCTGATCCTGACTCGACAAATATGCAAAGTCTCACCAGCGTTGTGTCAATGATGGACCTGACCCAACTGGTAGATGTAGTCACACGTCAGTGTTTACATGAGCCAGAAAATGGAACTATCATTGATCTTGTGTTCACAGATCACCCCGATCTAGTCAATGTACATGTAACTGTTTGTCCAAATCCAGTGGGGAGTGACCACCATGCAATCTGCTTTCATCTCAAATGTTGCAAAGTTCAACCAGCTAGATCAATCATGAGACAATTTTTAGATCTAAAACATGCTGACTTTGAACATTTTAATAAATTACTTAGCTTAGCTCCATGGGAGCTTTTTATTGAAGTGTGTGATATTGATGCATCATGGGATGGGTTTTTAGATTTGTTTGAAGCTGCATGTCATGATGCTATTCCTCGTAAAACAAGGCGTTCCAAGTAATCTTGTCCTTGGATTGATGCAAGTATTAAGCGTTTAATTTCAAAAAAACGTAGTGCTTTTAATCTTGCTAAACGTTCTGGCTCTGTTGAACATTGGAACTCCTACAAAAAAGCTCGTCAAAAATGCTGTCAATGTTTCCTATTCAAGATACGTTAATGAGCTTTTTTGTGGAAGGAATGACAACAAAAAACGTTTCTTTGCTTTTGTGCGCAGCAGAAGAAAAAGCCCTTGCCCCCCTGCTATTAACAATCATGGTGAGATACACAAACCAGATGTGATATCTCAGATGTTTGGCGAGTATTTTAACTCTGTTTTTGTTCGTCCTGACATTGAATTACCCAGTGCTCCGCCTGAGTGTGATTTTCCCCATCCCTCAATCAAGGCTGTTAAAATAAGTAGTTGTGATATTGCCAAAATTATTGACAACTTGCAAAATGATAAATCTCCCGGTCCAGACAATATTATGCCTCGGCTTTTGAAGTCGTGCTCTGGTGTAATCTCACCAATTCTTTGTAACTTGTTCTATATGTCATTGTCTCAGGGTGAACTCCCAAGCATGTGGAAAAAAGCTAACATTACCCCTGTTTTTAAATCTGGTGATACTGGTTTAATTCAAAACTACCGGCCGATTGCTTTGACTTCTATTGTTTGTAAAATTATGGAGAGTGTTATAGCTAATGAGGTCAATTCTCATTTAATTGACTACATGCTACTGTCACCTGAGCAACATGGTTTTGTTAAAGGTCGCTCATGTGTGACACAACTTCTTAATGTTACTTATGACTGGTTAAAAATTCTTGACAAACCCTGTCCGCCCAAAATTGATGTTGTTTTTCTTGATTTTGCCAAGGCTTTTGACATGATGCCCCATGATGTTTTACTGTATAAGCTGGCTAACCAGTATAACATAACCGGCAATATATTTGGAAATGGATAAAATCTTTTGTTTCTGGAAGAGACCAACGTGTCTTGTACAGAGGTGCACTTTTATCATGGCTCCCAGTGGCCTCGGGTATACCACAAGGAAGTGTGTTGGGTCCGCTTTTGTTCAATCTTTTTTATTAATGACCTCCCATTGTGTACTTCATCTCGCTGTTTGTTATTTGCTGATGATACTTTATTGTATAGACCAATAACTTGCGTGGAAGATGAGATCATCCTACAACAAGATCTCGACCAAATTCATAGTTGGTGTCTCAAAAATAGAATGCGCCTTAACATTAATAAAACTAAAGTAATGCGTATTACTTGGTCCAAACACCCTGGCGTTCCAATGTATACCATCAACAACACCCATCTTGACGTATCTGATTACAAATATTTGGGTGTTATTTTAAACAACAAACTGACCTGGGATAACCATGTGCAATATGTAGTTAATAAGTCAAATAGAATGCTGGGTTTTATATTTAGTGTTGCTAGAGATCTTTGTCAAAAAGCTAAACTTGCCCTTTACAAGGCTATTGTATTGCCCATTCTAGAGTATGGCCAACCGGCGTGGCATCTTTACACTATTAATCATATTAACAAAATTGAAAAAGTTCAGTGGCGTGCCACCAGAATGATACTTGGGCAGAGAAGGATGGAAATGAATTATGAAAGCCGTCTTAAACTCCTTAACTGGTCTTCTCTTAGCTCAAGGAGAAAGTTGTTACTGTTAAGTTATGTAACAAAAGCTTTGTATGGTTTTATTCAGTGTGATGTGGTCAGGCGTGTTATCTCGGTAAATGGTCGGCAAACTGAGACTGTTAGGTTTGACCACCTCCGAGCTCGCACGCAGAGACTTCGAGCTTTCCTTTAAGGGCTGGACAATTTTGCTGAGATGCCACGTCTGCCAACCAGAGTAACATTTTATTAATTTATTTATTTATTTATTTTTTCCCTAGCTGACTTTTTTACAGTAATTTTTTTTAAATGCATATGTACTTGCCAAAAATGCCTATTTTTGTACCTATATATTTTTGTTCCGGGGGGGGGGGGAGGGGGGGGGGACTGCCTGTTTCTTTGAGGTCTGGGTGTTCACTATTTGGTAAGATCGAAAAACACTGGTGTTCACGGATTCACATGTTGTTTCAAGTGTGTGATTTATCACACAAAGAATGAACTTTGTTTGCGACTGTTTTGTCAGCTACCAATCCTGTATAAAACCTTTAAGGGGTGGTAATTTTTTTTATTTTTTTTTTCATTCTTTAATTTATTTATTTTTATTCTTTATTTAATTAAATGTCTATTTTTATCTTTTTTTATTCTTGTTCCTTGTGCTTTTGTAGCCAGTGGCATCTGAGTTGAAGGCTTTCGAGTCATAGTTGTTTAGTTAACTTTTTTAATTCCAGGCATGTGCCATTGGCTTTTTGTATTGACTTGTTATTTCTGTTTTTGTCTGTACTGTTGTTATGCCGAATAAATAATAATAATAATAATATAGATCAGCTGTGACTGCTAGCTGTGAGAATGATATTTGGAATATCATAAGTGAGCATGCGCCGAGGAGGGGTAATTAGATTTTTGAGAAACTTTTGATGCAGTAATTTTTCCTTCTAATTGAGGTGACTTGTTTTTATTTACATCATGGAATTAATCAATCTCATGATTGAAACTCATCCATGCCATGGTTTGTCCATGGAGCTATTTTTTTTTATAGCTCCATGGTTTGTCAGACCATGGTGGATCAGGAAGGAAACCGGCCTCCATCCATGGAGGTAGAAATCTACCTCCATGCTCCATCCATGGTCAGTCAGACCATGGAGGTATGGTCAGACAGAGGGTTAACCCCTAACTTCCCTATAATAACAAGCCCTATTTTTTTTTACCAAGTACGGGGGGGATGGGGGGGGGGGGAGGGGGATGTTCTAGCCTATCGAGTATCGTAGCGGGTACCAGTCACTTGGGCACCTAGCAAACACGGCACTTGCAAACTCGGCACATGCATGTATTCAAATTCGGTACTTCTACTAGAAACTATATTAGGCTCACCCATGAGCCTTATAGGGAATTAATATTTTGGGCCTCCTTTACGCTGTATGTTTTTAAAATCGGCCGAGTTAGACTAAACCATTCTGTGAAAGGGGTGTTACAAGGCAGTGCGGCAGTGCGTGCAAGCTATATGCGTGAATGGCAGGAATTGTAAACAGACAGCGCCCATGCTAGTGTTAGCCCACGCACTGCCGCACTGCCTTGTAACACCCCTTTCACAGAATGGTTTAGTCCGACTCGGTCGCGGCTCAGCAGTTCATCGATCTAGTAGGCTGATGCAGCGCTTGGTGACCAAAAATATAAAGGGTTGAGCATATTAAGAAGTCAAAAAACGTGCGATGCGGCAGAAAAACAACAGTGAGTAGCCTACCGAGCAGAAAATTACATTTTAAAAATTTTTTTTTTAATTGCACTCAACAAAAAGGCAATGCAAGCATAATATGAATGTATATTGAGTGTGTGGGGAAAGTGTTGGTTGTGTAGTACAAAGGAAACTTCAGTTATTGGTGGCTAACGGTCGTAAAACTTTCATCGGTCAACGCCGATTTTAAAAACGTATAGCGTTAAGGAGGCCCAAAATATTAGACCCCTATAAGGCTCACGGGGGAGCCTTATAGTTTCTAGAAGTACAAATTCGGCACCCATTTCCAAAAGGCCGATAAACCACTACTGTTGCGATAATGTAAGTGTAACCCCGCTCCCGACGGCGGAGCCTGTCGGGAGGAGGGTTACGTTATCGCAACTAATAAACCATGTCCATGACCATGGTCCCATCATGGAGAAGAGTAGCCCCACTTGTGTGGCTAAGGCCAGCTGAATCCTTAGCCACACGTCCATACCTATTCTTTAATAAGCAGCTAAGAATTAACCATAAATGGCGCATGATGGCGCGTTCCCTACGGGCCACTTGGCGGTTCAAACCGGCTGTGTGTTTTGAATAGTCAAACAAATACAATAGACCGATTGCGCTCCGTGCGTCACGTGACCTATAGTGGGTATTAGATGTAATGCATATAACTGTGCGTCAAAAAGACAGGATTACTGTTGCAATTTTTGGCTCAAAAAAAAAAAAATTTTCGAAATAACTGAAGAGTTTGTAACATGAGACCTTACCGGTGGCTGAACAATGCCAGTAATGGGTTAACACAGTTCCACCAATAGGAAATTCCAAGAGAATGTTCACACAATGTCATGTGTTTGTGCACGGAAAGTGTGGTTTTACATTGCCCTCTTTGTAATGATTTTGCTGCCAATATTTTCAATAAAAATGTCATTAAGAAGCTGCAAATCCCTTTATTTTCACCCTCAAATTATTTGATTAGAAGGGGTAGCTGTCAGCTATGAGTCGGACAACTTTGCGATCTCCCTTATCACAGGCCAACTTCACGCCGTGCACAACGCAAAATCCACGGCGCGTGAGCTCGCTCAAACCTCAGCAACTTACGTAGTCTAACCATACTCTCAAAAGAAACCTCTTTTGTAGAATACTAGGAACATCAAACAGCAAATGTGATTTAAATCAATGTCACAATATTCAACTTCATAAAAAGGGCTCCGTTTTAAGTAAAGGTGTTATTTATTGGAAGTACAGCCAATTATGTTCCATCGGTACGAGTCTTCCCATGTCTTTACTGTGTAGCTGTGTTTTTCTATACCTACTGTAGGTCACGTGATCACATGTAAACATTGGTAGGGCAATCGGTCTATTACACGGCAGACGTCTTGGACTATACTAATCAGCATGACGTCTCGTCGGCCGGCCGAGCTGTGGGCGGAGCTCGATTGTGCGAATACAATTCAACGGCTATTTTATGTGGTGGACAAAGTTCTTGGTTCTTGCCAACCACCGCATGCACCATGCAGAACGCAACAAGGTTGGACGATACCATTATATTAAAACGTTACTTTTTGGAAAAGTAAAATATAGTTAGAATAGCACAAACAGACTTGGTTAATATTTACATGTATGACTTTAACATCAGTTATGTTTTTAAAAAATGGAAACTAACTTTAGGGGAAAGACTATTTTTTTCACACAAATAAAACAAAACATCACACTGTGTCAGGGGTTGGATGTTTAAAAAACCCCAGATTGCTTACTACATTGACAATAAACGCAACTCAGCGGAGGTTGATCCTTCAGTGCATGTTGCATTACATGTACATGTATATATTTCTGATGATTATATTGAACGTATCAGTCATTAACTTCCTATGAGCAAATAGCTTTGATTACAATAATTTATACTGTAGTTTTTATCGGAATACAGTTGTAATATGTCTCCGCTAACCAAAGGAGTTTGAGCTAGATAAAGTTCAGGCAAATATATTCCCCTTTTTACACAATGGTTCACGCCAAGACTCACTGAACTACAATTGATTCCATGAACATGTTTTAAAAACAAATATAACCCTTTTTACGGCCCTGGATTTCCAAAATCTGTCAAGATTAAAACTAGTAACACTGAGAAGACGTTGAGTAAGTTGTCATACTAAAATTGCCACTGAAAACAATATGTTGAATTGAACGATATTGAATTCAAATTTAAGAGGAAAAGGTACATCACATCAACATATTTTTGTCAAAACCACCTGTTGTAATACACATGTAGAACAAGTAATAGACAAGATGGATGAGCAAACACTTTAACAAATATATTCTGATATTAAGTCTGACTTGTCCCTTAATTTTGACTTAAATTTTGACTTAACTGCTGAACAAACGAGGGTTTTCTTAGTTTTGCTGGCAAAACAAGATGTGTGTGCAGTGCTCCCAACTGGATCAGGAAAGAGCCTACTGTATAATGCTACATGTATCATGCCCCTTGTATATATGACAGGATAGTTGTTTTATAAATTGTGTTGCATTGCAATCAAAGGCATGGCATTGTATGAATAAAGTGGAGGGTCCAGTGAAGCTTAGGAAATTTTAACTGATATACACACACAAATCCCTTACCAGGTTTTGTGTGTACTACTTGCAGTAGACGGTGTGTGTTTTCGTGTACTACTGCGTAGCGTGCGTAAAAAGTACCCAAGCAAAATTCACATAAAATAGCTGTTGAATTGTATTCGCACCCTCATCACACTCCGCCCACAGCTCGGCTGGCTGATGATGTCATGCTGATTATTAGCATAGTCTAAAGATGGCTGCCGTGTATACGATTTCTTCGGTCCACACTTGACATCACTCGCTTGAATGTTCCCCGAGCAAACAACATTCTAGGTCAAAAAGCTTTCAGTGTGGCTGGGCCAATGATTTGGAACAATCTCCCAACTGCCATTAGGGAATCTACTACTCTATCTGCTTTTCGTAAAGTCCTCAAGACTCACCTTTTTAAAAGTTAATTTCTTTCTAGTGCGCTATGATCTTGATGGAATATAAATTTTAATGTTATATTATGTTACATGTATGTTATACATCGAGGAAATTATAGTCGCAGTGAGTAGCAAAATTATCTTAAATTTTTCCCCGTTTGTATTGCAAATCGAAAGATCTCAACATAGTGTAGGCCGACGTTCTTTTTATATTTCAGCATTTGACCCTTTTCAAGGCATTTTCAAAGTGTCCAAGTGCCGCGGGTGTCTGGTTTTCATTGAAGCATGTCTGCAAAGTATTTGAAATTTTGAACTACAGAGAGGTGTGTTTGTGCCGCACATTCAAGACATTGGCAATATTGCATCATATGTTAAAATTTGCTGTAATTTCCTCTTATTAAATTCCCGATCTTTGCTGGTTGTTGGCCTCTGATAGTGATACTCCGTGCCAGCTTCCTAATCCAGCACCTCAATTGTGAATTTAGAAAAGTAATGATGAAAGAGATTGCGAGTCGAAAGTGTCCCAAAATTGCCCATAACAGCGTGCTCAATAGGTACAATCAGAGACAGTCAACTCTCCAAATCTCAAGGTGTTCCAAAGAGGATATTCTCTGACGTGTTTTAGAATGCTTGTTTGTTGCCTTTTTACTTTGCTGTAAACTTTTTACTTTGCCATAGACTTTTTACTTGTCCGTTGACTTTTTACTTTGCTGTTGACTTTTTACTTGGCCATCGATTTCAAACTTTGCCGTTGACTTTTTACTTAACCGTCAACTTTTTGACTTGTCTGTTGACTTTTTACTTTGTCGTTGCCTTTTTACTTGGCCACTGGCTCTTTACTTTGCCATTGACTTTAAACTTTGCCATCGACTTTTGACTTGTCTGTTGACTTTTTACCTGTCTTGGTTGTATTTGTGTAGCTGTAGCATTTAGAGGGAATTTTCTAAGAAGGTCTTGAGCATGCACTTATGCGATTGCCAACAGCTACAATGTACAACCAAGCCAGATAAACAATCAACAGAAAAGTAAAATGTCGACGGCAAAGTAAAAAGTCAACAGACTAGTTAAGTGTTGAGGAACAAGTTAAAATGTCGGAAAAGTCAAAAGGCTTCGAACAAGCATTCTAAAAACATGACGGAGAGTTTCTCTGTGGAACACCGTACTAGAATTATTATTTTCACCCATTTTACTGGAAGAAAATGATTTTTTATCTGTAAATAAAGTAGCCTTACAAGGAAATTATTGATAATGTCGACCATGCGTATTAAACGTATTATCGTATTTTACAATTTTTATCGTACAAAATACTGTACAACAAAACAGTACTGGTTTGAATATTAATATTTTCTTGATTCTTAAACCAATCAGACTGCTCCGTCCAATTGTGGTAGCAACTCCTAGCTTGTGCACAAACTTCAGAACGTATTGATTAAGTCTGTAATTGGCAGCAAAGCACTTGCATATTGGGGTTGAGAATGTACCTCCCCGCAACTAGCGCAGCATGCAATGCACACAGCGTTGCATGCAGGCGCGGCGGGCGCGAACAAAACCACTCAATTACAGGCTTGACTTCAAGTTTTCAAGTGTACTACAAACGTAAAAACACTTTGGTCTTAGAACCAATGCATGCCATGTGTTAGTTTAAAGACACTGGACACTATTGGTAATTGTCGAAGTCCAGTCTTCTCACTTGGTGTATCTCAACATATGCATAAAAAAACAAACCTGTGAAAATTTGGGCTCGATTGGTCGTATAAGTTACGAGATAACTATGAAAGAAAAAACACCCCTGTCATACGAAGTTGTGTGCTTTCGGATGCTTGATTTCGAGACCTCAATTTCTAATTCTGAGGTCTCGAAATCAAATTCGTGGAAAATTACTTCTTTCTCAAAAACTATGTCACTTCAGAGGGAGCCGTTTCTCACAATGTTTTATACTATCAATGTCTCCCCATTACTCGTTACCAAGTGAGGTTTTATGCTAATAATTATTTTGAGTAATTACCACTAGTGTCCACTGCCTTTAAACTTGTCTACAGCCACCAACCATGTGTGCTGACATGTGACACCGTTTATGTATAAACACACTCAGAGCGATCCTGGCTTGCTTCTTTTAAATCTTTTTAATAATTAAGGTAGCCAAAAGAAAAAGAAAATACTTGTACTTGATGGCAGCGGTAAGATCAGGAGTGAAACCAAAAACCCATGGGATACAACTGCAGGATTTTTATAACATTCTCTCGACCTGGTGTGTACATGCAAGTCAAAGGAGGACAATTGAGTAATGGACCCTTCCCATGAAATATGCTGATGACATTCATGCATGCGTACAGACACTATTGTTTGCCAGTAGGAGTTGTGTACAAAAGAGATGCACAAATGCGTGTACATCACCCAACGATCAGCCCCATAAAAAAAGACTTGAATTTTCCTCTTTTTAGCCAACCAATAACAATGTACGCACGCACGATGTGCAATTCACATTTTCAGTGGAAGGGTCTATTTTGGAGCTGCACTCACACATGACTGCCTGCATTTCAGGCCAACTTTTGCACCTGTTTTCTGCAGTGAGTAAATCGTCCCTCCAGCCAGATAATTAATAATGGGAGCCACTTTTCATTACACCAGTATCTCGTCATGGGACCCCCTGACAGGTATGAATGCTGCACAAAATTGTACCCGTCTTGAGATTATCCTAAAAAAGGTACACCAGAAAATCTGCTACCTCCCCTACATTAGTATCGGGGCGATGTAGAGACCGTAGTCTGCACCATCGGTAAAAGTGTCGTAGCCTGCTGTCATACAACTTTCTGGTACACCTTTCTGAGTGACTGCGTGACAGCACCCAGCACGTCAGGTGAAGATGTTGGGGGGGCTGGGTGCTGGAGACCCGAGACGGGTTGGAACGGGATGTCCGCCCTTTGGGGGAGAACCACCGGGCGGTGAACCAGCAGCCTGGTCAGACGGGTTAACCACGACTGGCGAGGCCAAAAAGGGGCTATAAGGAGGATTTTGCAGTCCTCCTGCTCCAGTTTGGTGATGACCCGGGCGAGGAGTGAGATCGGGGGAAAAGCATAAGCTAGGAGCCCGTCCCACTGAAGTCAGAGCGTCCCTCCGCCATGCACTGGGGTCGGGACCCCTCGTGCAGTACGTCGGTGGTTGTTGCTTGAAGCGAACAGATGGACGTGTGGGCGGTCGATCAGCCGGAACGACTGCACAACCTGAGGACGCAACGTCCATTCTGTGGGGTGGATCAACCCCCTGGACAGAGCATCCGCTGTGATGTTCTCCTCGCCCGGAGATGAATCGCCGTAAGGGAGACCCCGTTGCGCATGCACCAATGGATCATTTCCAGGTGTGCGCACACAGCTGGGGTGACCGAGTCCCCCCCCCCCCCCCTGGCGGTTGATGTATGACACGACGGTGGTGTTGTCGGATTGGATCAACACCGCCTGGCCAACCACAACCCTCCGAAAACGCTCGAGAGCGTAGGTCACTGCTAACAGTTCCAGCACATTGATGTGGGCCGAGCTGAGCTCGGGACCCCAACAACCGGCCACCTGGCGTTGGCCCAGGGTAGCTCCTCAGCCCAACAGTGACGCGTCCGTCGTGACAGTCAAAGACGGTCGGGGTCTGCGGAAGGCTCGACCCCCCCGAGAGGTTTGCGTCGTTGAGCCACCACCGGAGGTGTGGGTCCAGCCACGCCGAAGTCAGCACCAGATGGCTAATGTCGTGACGACTGGGCCGGTAAAAGGAGAGCAGGTGAAGTTGTATTGGCCTCATATGAAGCCTGCAAAATTGTATGACGTCCACCATGCTGGCCATTAGGCCCAACAGCCGGAGCCAAGCCCGAGCCGGGGCCCCTGACGTTGTCAAGAATGCGTTCCCTCAATGCGTTCCCTCGTGGGGCGGGCCAGCCCGAGCTGAAGGTCGAGTGACGCCCCTAGAAACGTCAGGCACTGGGAGGGGGTCGGCTGGGATTTCTCGATGTTGATAAGAAAACCCAGCTCGGTTACCAGGCGCCATGTTAGAGCGAGTGCTGCTTCCGTGGACGCCCGGGACTGACCCACGATCAGCCAGTCGTCGAGGTAAGTAAAAATTGACACCCCCCTTCTCCGCAGCGCGGCCCCCACCACCTTCACTAATTGGGTAAAGACACGAGGGGAGGTAGAGAGGCCGAACGGGAGCACCGAGAATTCGTATCGGACATTCTTGTATTGGAACCGAAGGAATTCCCAGTGCTCTGGGCAGACGGGAACGTGAAGGTAGGCATCCTTCAAGTCCAGACTTGCTGCCCACGCCGGCGTCCGGATGGACTCCAAGGTAATTTTGAGAGTATCCATCCAAAACCGCCTGGGGCGAATAAATCTGTTCAAAGGTTTGAGGTTCAGGATTGGACGCCAAGTGCCGGCCTCCTTCTTGGGGACCAAGATGAAGGTCGCGAAAACCCCGACCATATTTCGCCCGGTGGGAGCACATGAACTGCCTTTTTCTTGATGAGGGATTTTATCTCCCCTTCGAGGGACAGGCGTTGTTTCGGGTCGGTCGGGATCGGCGTCGGCCGAACCAGCATTTCCGACGGAGGGGTGCCAGTGAACTCGATCGCATAACCGCGATTGACCGTACTGAGCACCCATCGGTCGGATGTCACCGAGCCCAGGACCCCGCAAAGTCGCGAAGGCGGCCCCCCTACAGGTCCGACGATGGGAGGCCGCCGCGAGTTTGACAAGTCACTTCCGCCAGCCCCCGGGGTAGCGGGGGGCCAGTGCTCAGAAGCCACGACCAGCAGCTGGGCGTTGCTGTCCAGCGAACGGCTGGGGTTGCGCAGTGCGCGCACCCGCCGAGCTGGCTGCCCGGTTGCGAAAAGTCTGAGGCGACTTAGCGGAGGGACCCGCCGGCTTCTTAAGATTGATCTTCTCGGTCGCCTTAAGACGTTTAGCCTCCGCCTGCATAAGTTCTTCGAACTTTCCTGCAAAGAGATCTCCGCCGGCCAAAGGAAGGGCCTCGAATCTCTTTCGGAGACGGGAGGAAGAGTGCATCGAGTGCATTGCATCGACGAGCACGCGTCACCAGCGTCGTTACCCGCGAGAACTGGTCCAACGCAGTTCTCAGACCATGGTCGAGGCAATGGAAAGCTGCCCTCGACATGTCTGCGGGAACATCGCTGTCCTCCTCACACCCCATGGCCAAGTATTCGGTCAGGAGTAAAAGAAAGGACGTCGACCGCATACCAAACCTTGAGGCCACATCCACCTTTTTCAAGGTCTCCTCAAATTTATCCCGCATCTTGTCCGAAAAAGGCCCGCTTAGATGCAGTAGCCCCGGCATCGGCAACCAACTTATCCTTCACCAAATCATGGAGGACGGGTGTGGAGAAAAATTCCTCGAAGTCGGCCTGCGGGAACTGGTAGTACTCACCATGATGGAGTGCATACGGTCGATGCACACCTGATCCAGCGGAAGCTGGGGGAAAATTTTAATTTTTCCCGCCGCCGGCCCGTGTGACGTTTAAGGGATTTCTTCGTCGGCAACGGCGAATCTTCTGCAGCGGGGAGGTCCAACACTTTAACCATGTCCCGCTGCACCAAGCGCAACTCCGTTTCCGTAATGGAAAGTCGTTGCAGCTGGGCCACCTCGTCTTCCCCAGCCGAATCGCCTGAGCATCGCATGGGTTGACACCGGGGACCGGGAGCTGTGTGAGCCCGTCTGAGCGGCATCACGGTCCGGTGACGATGGGTGGAGGCTCAACGCTGGCTGGGATACCGGTGCACGGCTAACCGTGTGTGGTAACTCCCGCTGTGCTATCCCCAACAAACCATGGCCAACGACCGACGGTTGGGGGGGGGGCCTGAACAACTTCCACAGGCGGACCAAACCCGACGGGCATCTGCCGGGGGGCAGAGAGGGCCGACAGGGACGCCGAAAAGCCTGAGAGAGGTCAGCCTTCATGATCGAGTCTTCCTCCTTGAGGCGTTTGCCGCGGGTAGGCTGATCCGACGAGCTCGAGCTGCTCGACGAAGAAGAACGGCGCGAGCGCCGCGACTTCTTCCTTCTGCCCGTGTGACGTAGTATCTTGGGGAATCCCCGAAGATGCGTCAGACGGCGAAGGACGGGCACGCCCGAACATCGAAAAACCGATGCCGTGGAGCGCGCGTCGGAGCGTGACCCGCTCTGGGACAACTGTCCCCTAGCCTTCCCCTGGCCAGCGGCGCTCCCACACCCATTGGGTTGGCAGGCGCCGCGTGGCCCGGGAACCAGGTTAACCACCCACCCCGGTCACCCGTGCTGTATTGCACAGTGCCAGGGGGGCCTGAATGGCCAGAACCCACTGAGCCGTGCGGGCTAGCCACAATGGGCTGCCCCGTGCTCTGGGTATGGTCGGTGGCTAAGATGAGGCCCGGTTCACCGCCTCGCTTGCCAGCTCGACCTTTCTTGGGCTTTGGTTCAGCTTTAGGGGCTCGGGTAACCCGCCCCTTGCTGGAACCAACCTTTCGTTTTGCAACCCCACTATCTTTGGTCGACGCCGGGGACCGAGTACTCGGCCCTGCAACATCGCCAGTGGGACTGCCAGCACCAGCAGCCGCCAGTGGCTGTGGGTGCTGGGCGGTAGACTGTGCCGGCAATGTAACGTCGCCAACACAGCCTACCGAGGATTCAGACTGTCCCGAGGGGGTGTAATTGCCCTCGGTTACAACAGCCTGGGTCCTCCCAAAACGCTTCATAATTCTACTCACTCAACAACACAACATAAAAACTACAAGCAGTTCCACGAACTGAAAATATCTTATGATATCTTTAATAAATCTCTCAACGCAATTTTAGGGAGATGTTCTAGGATAAATTGAACAGCTTATAAAAAACACGTCTTACCGCGGTTACACGGTACGCCGCGGGGCGCTATGGGGCGGCCAATAGAGGGCGCTATTTAATTCTTAGCGGTATTACCTGCCGGTACAGGGAAAAGTATTGTGCTCTACAGGTAAGTATGAGTGAAGTAGACTATTTTTTCCCATTTTAGGGGAAATGCTTGTTCATTTTTTTCTTTTATTTTATTATTTTTTTTATTTTCAGGGGCTGGGATGCAATGTCGTGATTCAGAAAAAAAAGAAATATTGCTGTGACAGAATGCAGTACTAAAAGCTTACAAGAAAAAATATATGAAAGGGGACACTGCTTATTTACTTACCAGGTGACCTTAAGGGTATCACTTTCTCTGGGCTTACTTGATTATTGTCTTGTTTGCTCCGTACCTTCCTTTGCTTGATCCTTTGAGCAAAGAAGTTATACTTCTTGGATCCACGCTGTGTAAAAAAGACGTTATCAGTCTTAACAATAATAAAGTTACGATAAATTGTCTTCCTAATACTACATAAATGCTAATAATAAACATAATAATAATCATTTTTATTATGATTATAACAACTAACATTGTCATACCTTTCTGTTAGGGAGACTACTGTCATGAGGATACTTTTTGATATCTTCCTAATATTTTTGAGACATATTTTTAAAAGAGGAACGTAGATCTTGTAAAAATTAGCTGGAATCTGGAGTGTTTATTTCAAGGGAAGGGAAAGTCCTCCCTGCTGCCCCATTTTCACCTTTTTAATGCCCTCTGGGGACAGCCTTTTACTGGGCAAGGCAGGACTTTCCAGCTCTTCACAGCATCCTGGTGGGTTATTGGTTCTCTGAAAAACAAATTTTAATGCTTAGAAGGATCCACATTTAAATTAAATAACACAGGAATTTGACTAGTTAGAGGAAGTATGAAGACTTCATCACTGCCTGGTATTGACCAGGTTTGGAGCTTGGGTCACTGTTAAGCTTTGTAAGTACTTTGAAGATATTTTCCTCATTTTTGTTTGCATGTTCATGAGCATGGTTTGTGTTACCTGGTTGAGCTTTTTAATTAAGTGTGTCTTGTATTTACACTTATATTAACACAGCTTTGCACCACATACTCTGTATGAATGTAAACACTTACACCTATAATCCAGTGATGGAAATTAAAAGCCATAACTGCGGTGGTGCTTTAATTGCTCATGTTCGTGTCATATGCAAATTATATACAGCTTTGAGTTGACCATAAGGTGTTTTGGGAACTTGCAAATTGGGCAAGCAACTCCAATTTAAGATTGCAGAAAACCTGTAGGCAAACAGGGCACCACCGCAAAAATGGTGGTTGCCAGATCAATCTAAAGCTCTCCGGGAAGCAGAGGGGCGTAAACAATGTTCTCTAACCTATTTTTGCTTGTGTGATATGCAGTGATATCTAGTCCAGGAGTGAGAGCACTAGCCTGAGCTTAATACAAACTCAGAGACTAAATATATCAGCTCACCGGCACTAAAATACTTTTAGTGAACAAGGAGAGGGAAACTTGCTTTTGATGAGAGCTGTGCCCAAACCAGAAGAAAATAGCCAAGTTAATCTTTAAAAATTAATTGTTGTTAAATAATGTCTATACCTCTCTCGTGCCTGGGCCATTACTGCCAATCGCTTTTTTTTATTTGAAATATTATGCTGACGTTGCACATGCTGCGAAAGGTACAGATACTTTTTGCCACACAGGGGACAGTGTCGGGCTTTTCTCAGGCCCTGTAAAAGCAATAAAACAAAAACAGAATTAAACATAACAAAATGGATCAAATGGTCTTTACTGTAGGATTAAGACTGACATAGGATCAAAGCCCAATCTTTGCCATCCACAACCACAATCTGTGATATAACCTCTAGTCTTAATATTAAGTACCAATCATCAAACTTGTCAAACAGGCGATCCGGTTTAAATCACTCACACTTAACAAACTGCTTGAGCATAATGAGTGTGAACTATTGAGCATTGGGAATATCAGAAAGTCGATTGTTGGGTTGGTTATTATGTGTGATTGGCAGTTGTATGAAGTACTCATCATAATACATGAGTTGATTTATGAAATATACAGTTCTGTACAGGTGTGTATATCAGTTTTGTAGTCGAGTCACCTGTGTCGAGTCCGAGTCCGAGTCACGAGTCATTAGGTCCGAGTCCGAGTCCGAGTCCCGAGTCACTTGGTCCGAGTCCGAGTCACGAGTCACTTGGTCCGAGTCCGAGTCCGAGTCACGAGTCACTTGTTTAAATATTGATTGCAAACCAAATGTTGTAAAATAAGCATTGGAAATGACAAAATAAAACACATTTAATTTAAACAAAGTTCTGTACCTGCAGTTACAATTTTATTTGAGATTTAACTCCTTGCCCCTTATCCAGAATATCTTTTAAGGATTTAAAATGATTTTTTTTCTCTTCAAAATAACCAATATTATGTACTGATTTATTTATTTCACAAAGGTTAATAGCAAATTTAAAGAAACTTTCTCTAAACCATAAACCTTGTTGGTTACCTACCTTTCTGAAATAAATAAATCAGTATATAATTGGTTATTTTGAAGAGAAAAAAATCATTTTAAATCCTTAAATTCTTAAAAACTTAATCCTTAAAGACACTTGACACCTTTGGTAATTGTCAAAGAAACGATACGGGGCGAAACGGCGGATGCCATGATTAAAACAGTTTCCGACCAAGTTTCGCGTGTGCGTGTTGACCATGTGTGGAAACTGGTGCAAATAACACACAGCCATCACAGTGCAATAATGCAAGCAGTGTTTTACAGGTACCAGACATGCCATTTCCCTGGTAATATGCACAATTGCTTCACGCAAGCAGTGGCTATGGTGTTAACGTTGACAGATAACCAGCATTAATATTGGTGTCGTGCATCTCAGTGTTATTGTGCGTATTGAACATACGAATCGAACATACACGCGTTGTATGTACAGTGCCATCTACTACACAATACTACTACAATAATCACGAACACTATTACTCGCAACACCATACTACAGTGTACTTCTTGTGCTAAGACGTTAATATTCCTCCATCCATGTGCACTCCGGGAACAACAATCGGATCATCGGAATCGTTTTTTAATATTGAAAAAAGGTATTGTTTGTGAAAATACGTGACTCGCAAGTCACGAGTCCTCGGGGACAAGTCCGAGTCACGATAGTCGAGTCCGAGTCCGAGTCCGAGTCTTTTGCAGACGTGACCCGAGTCAAGTCCGAGTCACCGAAATTGGGACTCGAGATGGACTCGAGTCCGAGTCCTGGACTCGAGTCATACAACACTGGTGTATATTGAAAAATGAAAGGACATCATTGCACAATGTGAACGATGCTTACTTACGGGCTTGTATTTTTTCTTCTGTTTTGGATGTACAACAAACTCATGTCTCCCCTGCTCATCCTCACTCTCCTCATTGTTGTCCTCCATCAAGCAGTCAGCATCATTCTCCCCTTCCCCTCGTTGCCCTCCTTCCAGCTGTCAGCATCATCCTCCCCTTCCCCCTTGCTGCCCTCCGTCCAGCTGTCAGCATCATCCTCCATTTCGTCCTCTGAGTCATCCATCCAGCTGTCGTCATCATTCTCACTTTCATCTCCTTCGTCCTCCTCCAATTCATTGTCGTCTTCTCCCCTTTCATTCACGTCCCTTAATTTATCTTCATCCTCCATTTCTTTGTCGTCGTCCTGCTCATCTTCCTTACTTTCGTCGTCGTGCTCACCATCATTACTTTCCTCTTCAACCATTGTCTCCTCTCTCACAACCCCTTGTTGTATATCATCAAAAATCTTCATAGGCTACATAGACAAAATTTAGATTGTAAACACAAGTGTGTGTTGTTAGTTAACCATCACAGACAAATACTGACCCCTAATTTCACTTTCAACTGGTCAAATTTTATAGTAGCATTACTTTGGAACCGGTTGTCTGAAGTTTGAAACTTTGTTTAAAGCTGTTTTGTTCTCTAAAATTACCTGAAGCTGTCAACAAATTTCATATTGTTGAGCTGTTACAATCCAAAAATTGTGTTCTAGGTTTGTTCCGTGTTTTACTGTTGAAAATAATTATAAGCTCTATTGTTCTGATCTGAATGCTATTTTACTCAGGTATTTTATTAGATTAAATTTATATTGAATTTTAATGGCACATACATCCCCTCCCTTTTTGAAACAATAACACTGATTTCAATTGTTCTACCACTATATTTGTTTATTTATTTATTTGGGCTATTTTGTGTTAATAACATTCTTCGTCGCCAACCTATTTAAATCCCCAAGGTTTTTTGACAGACTGGTGAGTTCACTTACATTGGCCTCCATGGTGAACCACTTCTGACCTGGGTGTGAAAACGAGTAAAGAACTTAAATGTTAATTCCTTGTATGAAAGGAAATTAAAACATACGACTAAAATCCATATGCTTTTTACAGGCAATTGATTTCATAGAGGCTTTCTGAATATGTGCAGACTGTTTTTTATTTATTAGCTGTTCCGACTAGCTATTGTAATCGTCAAGATTTTTATTTTTATTATTCTTTCTTTCCCTAAAATCATATTGACTTAACCTTGTCTTTTTTCAAAGCCATATGTCCCTCTTAGAATTTTCAGAAGTAGACAAATCGTATATCATATTAAAGCTTATGCCCTGACTTAAATTTTAAATGTAATTAGATTTAAATTTTTAATTAATTATTCACGTTACAGCTTGTGAATATTTAATTAGCCAATATTGTGTCCATCATATCTCAAGAAGTATACATCCGATCCTCAAACTTTTTTTCAGTTATGGACTTGTCAGGAGGAAACAGTTGATTGCATGACCTATGCCATAAAAACAAATCTTCTTACTCAAATTTTACTATCTGAGTGAAGCCAAAATTTATGTCTATTCCACCCAATAAATAACCACAGTTGGCACACTCCTAGCTTACTCAAGCCCAGTAGCCATGGTAATTATAGTCTTGGTCAGTGTGACCATAGAGCTGCATAAGGTGTGATGGATTAACAGCTTTGGATGACCTAGGTCAAACCATGGTCAAACACAGTGCACAATTACATAACTTGTACTTTTAAACTGACTGCTACTGAACATGTATTTAGCACTACACAACAGGCTGACTACAGCTTGGTATTTAGGAATATAGGTCTAATGTTCCATCTTCAACAGGTTGGCCTTCATATATGGGACCACTGCCCCTCCACTACATGTACATGTATGCACTGACCAAAGGAAAGGTTTTTGAAGGAAAAAGTTTATCTCAGTAAACTCTAACAGAATCTAGAAGAAAAAAATGAGACAAAAAAGGGAAAACGAACAAAGTGTGGATTTTCTCAAATTTTTTTTAAAATACATATATTGTTTATGGGGACGGTATCATTTTTCAGAACATAGGCCAGGGTTCGAAATTTAAACTTTATCGCAGGGTCGAGGCAAGTGATTTTAGCTAAGCCAGTATACTTAAGCACACCACTTGACAAGTTCAGCCCAGTTATGTTTTTTAAATTTAATAATAATACACAGTACCCCCACTGTGTGCATATGCGATAAAAACAAATCATACGAACAACACTACGAAAAAGGTTCAAATGTTGACTTTGAGTCTTATAAATATATTTAACATTCTGTGGAGTGTAGATCAAAGTTACCCAAAAGACAATTGTTATTCTAGTGTTCTCTTGGTGCTTGTTCAAATAAAATAACTGTATTAAACTGTGTGGAAAGTTTGTTCTTAATTTGAAACCTGGTCTAATAAAAATATTCTGTTACAGTACAAAATTTGAGCTACAAGCCCTGCAGTCTTGATGATTTTTCCACCAAATTTGATCCAATAAGCTAGATGACAATTCCTTCAAACTTCCTCTTGACTAAGTTGGTCCCAGCCACACTCACTGAGTTTTACCCTTGCTCCATGGTTTTACATGTGATTCTGTTTCTTCAAATAGTTTAGTTTATTGTAGTTTATGGACGCTGTAAAAAAATGTACACTATGGAAAAGCAAGACTTAGCCATGATGAAAGTAAAAAGTAAAAAAATACAACACAACAACAACAAAGTAAACCTAAGAATAAACCTTGAACTCCATTTCCATTTACTTAAAAATAATTAAGAATTTTGCCCAACCGACATTCATGTTGTCATTAAACCTATGTGATTCATGTTGTCATTTAACCTTTGTGATAGTCGCATAAATTTTGGCTGGATTGGCAAATGGGATTTCTAACTTGAAAATAAGCATCCTCGTCTAAAGTGTAAATTTTGTTTCAATGTTAATGTGAGCAAATTACTTGTATTATGTAAAGATTTTAATTTTACATAGGCATATAACAAAGTGCTATAGTCATCTTTATTTTGAAGAATTTAATAGTTTAAATGATTTTATTTCATAAAAAAACTGTGGGTAGATTTCAAGACTTAGAGTTGTTTTCTTGCTTTGGATATGCACAACTTGCAAAGTCTGTTTGAAAATGAAGGTAGGGCCTAACATTGCATCTGAGATGTGAAAAATAGTAGCAAATAAGCTTAACAAAACATTTTTTCTTTTGGTTAAACAAGTGGGAAGTAAATAACTTCAAATGATACAAAATACATCAAAACAATCACGGTTGATTAGTCGATCATACATTATGTACATGTATTATGAGTCAAATAGGGTAACTTCTTTGTGTTTTTTGTGTGTGAAAGATACAGAAAAACATACTTTTGTAATTCTGAAGTCAACAAGGCAGTTAAATTTAGGCTCAGGGATCTCTGCACAATCATGATTTTTGTGATTTGTGACTTTTTAATATTTTGGAAAAAGCATGGGAAAAGTCACAAAGTTTTGCAGTTGTCAGCTCATGGTTTGGTCAGTTGTACCAATAAACAGAGATGTGCAAATGTCTGTTTCATGACATTCCATTGTGGTTCAATGGATAAACCATTATGTGCAAAACAATCACATAAGAGCAATTAGCAGCTGGGGTTGATTACCACTGCTTGTAGCTCCATACATAGAACATACAGTACATGTAGGGGGGCCTACTGTATCTATGCAGAACAGGGGATTCTTTGCCCTAGCATGTAACCTGTAACATCACATGTTTACAAAAGAACCACAGAGCCTAACTTCCTGCTGGCACAATTTGTCCACAACTCAAAAACTTAAGTCTTACAATTTGTGGAGATTGCACACTCCGAGTTTTATCAACTTTTGAAATGAAGAAAGAGGCACATCTCAAAAATTGTTTATCTGTTACTTTTATAACTCTAGAGTTTATGTGGAAATTGCTACTGAAATGTAAAAATTTTCAATTGGCATATCAGTATAGTAACCTATCACGCCTGACAGAAAGGCCCTGGACAAGGTCAATATTTTTGTAAACAAAGACTACATGGTCTATAGGGAGGTTTTTAGAAAAAAGTACCGGTACAGCCTCATTATTTAGGCGTACTACATATTTTTCTTATTCTACCAAAAGGTCCTTTCTCAATAGTTCCATCATAGTTATTATATACCATAATTTATCTCGTAGTCTTAGGTAACTTTGTCATATCTTTGTTTTTATTGCCAATTTTTTCTGACAAAATCATACTGTATTTTATGTGTCTTGATTACAAGTCTTTAAAAAAAAATTGTTTAGCGAAATTATTTCAAAAAGCAAAAGAACCATTATGTTCACTGGGTGTTAGGTGGAAGCCTCAGTTTATAGCTCAGTGTAATGCTGGTAAATGGATGAAAAGATGTTTTTATTATTTAATTACTAAAATGTACTTGTACATTAACTAATTTTAAAACAGAAACTTAGTTAATCTTTTGAAAAAAACCAGTCCAAATTTCAACCAATTTGAGCTTATCCAGCCATGGTCCAGGGAGCTTTAGTGTATAATAAGCTCCATGGTGGTCCAGCCGTCCAGCCTACTTGCTGAGTGTTAGTGTAAGGGCCTGTCACACGAGGCAACTTTTCCAGGCAACTTCGAGGCAACCAACAGCAGTGCATGCTACAGGACCACTTTCGTAGCACATGAGTAATTTTCAAACATTGTCTTACGATTCTAAAGAAAACTATGTGAACATTCAAATGTGAATGTATTTTCTTCTTTGCTTGGAACTGGTTGCCTGTAAATTGCCACGCGTGACATGGCCCTATAGGCCATTTCACACCACGGTTTCACGACTCGTTCATGCTGTTAATCCGTGCATACAAAGTTGCGTGCACGTGACCAATCTTTCTGTACTCTACAATAAGTTATTGAATCAAAGTTTTCCAGAAAACATGACCACTAAAGTATAAAAGAAGAAAAAAAACAAGAATTGCATTATTGAAAAGTTTTTACCCTAATACTAGGGACTAAAACAAAATAAAAATAAATAAACTAGTAGTGTGACGCTCCAGGGCTTAACTCTATTATCAACACTTACTGCCTACTTCACTATAATTGTAAACAACTTGTTCCCTCAGCTATTGTTTGTATTAGGTTCACTGAGGTGGTAAACTACACCCTCAGGTATATGCTAATTAATGAGCTTAACTTCACATCCAGGGAAGGGTATCATGTTATTTGATTGCACCACTATTTGTATACTTTGGACACCAATCTAATGGTTATGTCATAGTTATTTCGGGCTTTGACATAATGGAAAGTTACTTTATTATTACACCTCCATTATGAAATACATTTGTACATAGGCAATGGGGTCTATTTTCTATAAAAGGGGTGAGTCTTTGTAATTAAGTGTGATTCTCCATGTAAAACCATACAGAGTAGTACTCGACCTCTGTGATCGCCACTAATGATATTGTATCGTAATTATATAAGGACAGAATAAATGGAGCCTTGACTCTTTGTGACACCGATACTTAACGTTTGGACAGTTGTTATTACTTATGACTTGTCTTCTACTTAAGGACCAAGTAAAAACCAGACCCTGAAGTTCAGTCTAGTATGATCTCTGAGATTGTGGCCTACAACCGCAGGACGCGACGCCAAGGCATATTGGGAACACTTGCGCTACCTTTAGGTGTTTTCCAAGTCTAGTAGCCTACTGAACGCTCGTCGTCGCAGTAGTGATCTTTATGCTGATAACTATAGTTTTTCAATTTTAAAGGTTACGTAGCCTTTAATGTCTTTAATGTGTGATGAGCTGTAAGTGTAATTCCAGCTAAAAGTTTTTTTCGATTTTCACCAGAATGGTTATTAGTCGTTACATTTTTATTTTAAAAAGTCACAATCCATATTTTTATGCTTATAATTGTGTTTATTCGTGAACTTTGTAAAGTATCTATCAATATTTGTTAAATATAAAATATGCTAAAATTACGCTGAAAGAGGATGGCATTTAGTAAATGCTCTCTGACCACAGAGTGATAAAAAAAGCACTCTATCGGTCACTCTTTGAATAAAGATAACTCATTTTGTTTTTTCAACAATGATGCAAAAGTCGAATTTGAGCCACAGAATGAGTCAAAAAACAAAGTTTTAAAAGACCTTCAGAAAAAGGGTACAAATTAAAAAAATATCAATAACACTGATGATAAGTAAGATTTAATTGTTCTTGAATGTTTTCTACGTTGTTTAAGACCGTTTTCAACACCATCAGTGCCGAAATGAGTTTGTGGCTACCTTTTTTATCTCAAGAGCAATTGCTTAAAAAAAACTCCGTACAATGCGGGTAGGGATACTAACGCTTAGAACTTATTTTTCGGACAATCGGAGATTTGAAAGTTTTAGCTTTCTTTATTTTTGAGGAATATTTCATTCTCTGCTCGCTTTTAAATTTTGGAGTCAAAAGAGTTAGGAAACATACAATTTTAAATTCAAACCACAAAATGAGTAAAAACTTACCAGTTTTTCCCAGCGAACTCTGTGGTTTAGGTTTTCGCCATAAGCGTGGGTGCCACTTGGTCAGTGATGGGCTCGTTTTCATCGGGCGCGCGACGATTGCTGTAATCGCTGGGCCTTTCACGGGCGGGTCAGCGGCGGCGACGTCAGCGGCGACTATGAACTGCGTGGCAAGGCCATTTTTACTGGCTGGACTACAAAGGACTTTTACGGTGTTTTTTTTTTTACCTGAATATTTTAACCGGCGTGCTATTAAAAAACAACAAACAAACGAACTAACAAACAAAATAAAACAGTGGGCGATGATCTACACAATCATGACGAGGTGACAAAAATGAAGTGGTGCTCATTTTATTCTTACTGGTGTAGACAGTTCACAACTGTCAGCATGTAATTGGATACAACATTCATACATGTGTACCTCTAAATGAAACAACTCGAAATGTTTAAGTCAACTCCCAAGTTCTAGATACTTGTTTACTACATATACCCAGTATTCAGGGTATTTCAACTCTTGGTCCTTATTTACAAGCGATAGGGCCTATCAATGTGTAATAGTGCAGTGCATCACTTAGCACCAGACAATTGTTTACTACATATACTCAGTGTAGGCCATTGGCGCTCTACAATGTCGTGCCCAGCCTACGAAACAACGTACTTACCCCGCCCACCTAAAAAAAAAAAATAGTCGGCAGAACACGAAAGACGCAATGTCCGTGTCCCAGCGCCCCATCTCCCGTGCCCCAGTTCCTTAACCCAATTGTCTCCGCTGTTGCTGATCTGGCATTGTTTATACAATCAGGTGAACGGCAAACAGATAGTTATTATGCCCTATGTTAAAAATCACCTTAGATTCTCACAAGCACACTTTAATTTAGAGTAGTTTTCATATTTTTAAGCTTTTAAAAAGTAGATGTAGGCGCCGATTACCCCGCCCCCAAAAGGGTCATTGCACTACTTCTTGAGCGTCATGATATCAATTCAATTTATTTATTTCATCACAGTTTACAAGTAAAAAGTGATATGTGACGTCACGTAAAGAACAAAGCAGTTGTGACCTCTGGCCCAAGAGCTCGAGTATGTGTGGGTATACACGTCCCAAACGCCTGTGCGTGTGTTTTTAAGCCATGAAAATGTCAGAATCATCATCAGAAAGTGACTTCGAAGTCTCGTTTTCTGAAGATGAATTAGTTGACTCGGGAGATCAGGACACCTAGTCCCGTATATGTACGAGCCGGAGATAGGTAGCGAGGACGAAGAAAGCGGGAATGAAATCCCCGGTGTCCAAAGTGAGGACGAAGATGTTGAAGGAAGGCTTGAAAACCGACATTGGTAAGCAACAACTAACGTAAAGAAGTTCTTGTTTCCCTAACAAACAAATCAACTGTTTCTATGAAACAGCAATAAATCAAAGATCGTAGTAGTGCAAAGGAGACTGATGTCCTACTAGGGATAAGTCATGAAAGTATAACACAAAAAACAGTACGAACTTTTGTGTCGGAAATAGACTGTCTATGTATTATTTTGCGCATAAAGTGTAACCATAACCATGCCATAACTGATACTTGATATAAATGCTCGTCAATAAACGGGGAACTGATGTATCCTACATCAGTATGATGCCTTGAAATTTCTATCTTTATGTATGCTGTATTTATAATAGATTCCTTCGATATATCAAAAACATTTCTTATTTAAAAATAGGTGTTCCTGCGATGGCTTTGTGATCATACCAATTGTGAGGGAATCGGTCTGTTGTAAAGAAATAGATCAAGTTGTGCACAAAATGGACGAACATGAGGCTGCACTAAAATGCATAACTGAGCACCCAGGGTTTAACAGTGTATGCCTTGACAGATGGGTATTAGACACTGCGTATTACCAGTACCGTCAGCAGTATGGCAACACAAGGGAAGATGCAACTGAAAACAAAAATAAATAATTCAACCTTGTCAACACTCAAATTCACTGTGCTTAAAATTTTCAATTTACATTTATTTTTCACCTTGTCCACACTCGGATTCACTGCTTAAAATTGTCAATTTACATTTATTTTTCAAGTTTGAGGTTAGTCCTCTGATGACAAAATAAACAGTGAAGTTAAACAAGTTATACAAGTGAAACATGAAAACAGCTATTTACATTTTGGTTCTGTCACAAGTGAACAGAAGTGATTTTGATTAGTAATACATTGTACATGCACTTTATTTTATGGTGGGCAACTGAACTGGCACGAACATACCATCTTTCAATTCAAAGTTGAGCCACACTTAACCCAAGGAAGCTACACCAACAGTATTTCCAAAAGCCCTTTACTTTGAATTTACCATTGCTACGACTTGAAAAAACCCAAATACATAAACATGTACATGGGTTGCTTGTTGTCCTTTGTGTATTCTATACCCGACACAAAAATATGAACCGTTGCAACCCTGCTTGAAGTTGGATGCTGACAATAATTTTTATTTTCATACAGAAAATACAGACACACAGCGTATCGTCAGATGGCAAGATGGTGTTGGGGATTCCTGGGGAAGAGGGTACGCGTGCCTTTGCCTTCCTGTGTCGTTTCAAAGATCCGAGCAGTGTTTCCTTCCGACGAGTACAAGGGCTTTGAAGAAATCTAACATTTTGTCCAAAATAACGTAATAACCAGCCATACATTGTACATCTTTGCATTTGTTTTCAGCTTGTATTATGAGTACTCATGTTCTAATAAAATAATACAATATAAAGGAATGAAATTTTTAATGCTTGATTCATAATCATGTTTCATATTGAGTACAGGTTTTGCAATAACTTTTTTAAAGAGCTTTTCTTCTTTAAACATTTTTCAGGAAATTACATTTAATTTAGGTTAAATCTACTGCAATGCGTTGCGATAAGTTCCTCTTTGGTTGGGTACTCGTATTTACTAGCTAGGCTAGGTGGCGCCTTCTTTTTCCTTTTTGTTGCCCTTTTGGACTTGCACCCCGTCTAGCCACTTCGACCAATAAATCTTCTGCGTAAGCTGTAAGTTGAGTAGAAAAAGAAAGAAATTAGAACAGGAATGTTGCGACCCCCTCTGTCCCAGTGAGAGAAATCAGTCAGTGACCCTAAACTGGGCATTGTCAAAGGTATGAAGAAAATAATCTAAAAAAATAGACGACAAAAACAAGTTTATGGTCAATTTTTTTTTAGGGAATTTAAGGGATTTCTGTCATTATGATAGAGTACATAGGTCATATTTGTTGTTAAGAGTCGGGCTATTCTTCCCAACTGAAAGGCTTTTTTATGCTCGTAGGGATCGTTTTATCACCCAATGTAAACTAAATGGCCTATGCTACCTGGCCTCTCAACTTTGCTCCTGAGTTGGCAATGTATGTACATACATGTACATTTAATTCCTTGGGTTGTACTTACCAAGTTGAACTGGCGCCTTGATAGCTTTGACAGTAGCACTTCCCTTCTTGTACTTGGGCTTGGGCTTACTTATCCGGTAGCGCTTCACACCTCCCTCAGTAGTGGCCTGCTCTCTTTCACAAGGAGACCAATTACATGTACAATATAAACAGGTGCACTTTTTTTTTGGGGGGGGGGGTGAATAGGAAGGTACATGTACTAAAATCCATCAATTGGATATTGTGGCACTAGTGAACAGAAAAACATAAGTGTAATGCAGTTGTTTTTACCTGCACATCAATCCATGGAAGGAGAAGGACAACAATTTGGGGGCAAATCTGTTGAGGACACTGTGGAACGACTCTAGAGATGAGGTCTGCTGGGAACTGGACATCATGCCGACATCTTTCAGCAACGTAGCGTTCTCAATGATAGCACACAGCTTTTCGCAGACCTCTGTTCCTATTAACAACAAACAAGTCATATACATTTTATTTTTGAGGTAAACACATAAACTGTAACAGGAGTGACAACTTCATTAAACTTGAAAACTTTTGTATGTTGCCCTTTATGGAAAGAACAAAATATTAAGCTGCAATGTTGCTTTACTTGAAAGGTTTGTGAACATATTTCATTACATTACATTTCAATACACTGAAATCAGATGATTGGAGCATGATAAGCAATTAGTACTCCAACAAGTCTTTTCGCTTATCCAATTCATACACAGTACAGACATTTTTACTGTATTGTTTTAAATAGTTACCAGGTTAAAGCCACTTTTTGTTACGCTCCCCTTCCTTCAGCTGGCCATGCAGACATTGTGGGAAAATGTCAGAATATCTTTGGTGGATTCCCTGTATGTGGTTGGCCAGGGATAACCACTTGGCTTTCCTCAACTTCTCCTCATCATCGGTTGTAGATGAAGCTGCATAGTAAACGTGATGGTTGATACTACGCTCCCACTCACCAACCACCTCGAATCCTTTCTTCTTAGCAAGGCTGTGTACCTTTTTCCTCACAGCTGAAACAGCACATTAAACCAGTTAGAGTTGGAAAATCAAAGTACATAAAAGCCAATAAAAAAGCATATACATCAAGGTTATGGTTGACCTAAAGCAAACAAGACCAGACAGGGTGAAGATTGTGTTGATAAGGGATTTGACCTGCATTTTAGAAACTAAGATTTTGTTCAAAAAAAGACGATTACTATGCCAACACATATTAACAAAATAGACTATCCCTCTTACCTTTTTGCCACATGCCACATGCCACACGTCGTACATGTGAAGGATGTGTGGCTGCTCCTCTCGAATGTATTTGGCAAGCTGACGATGTCTATCTGTCACTAGTTTCGCAATGCCCAGATCAGCCTTCTTCAGCTTCAGCATTTGCTTGAAACCTTCCAGTTCCATGTTATTGCTATTCTTGACTTTGTTGCTCTGAAATTGAAAAGAAAGCATAGTAAGTACATAAAGCCATAATTAACTGAGAATTCTCCAGTTTTTTTCATGCATCACCAAGCTCCAGTTCCCACCTTCATGTATCATTGGGCTAATTAATCCACATCACAGTAGTTAAGCACCTTGCATCATCAGAGTCATCTCCACCATGCAAAATTTCAAAACCTACTTAACAGAGACTCAAAAAGCTTCAAATGACACAGACTATACTAAAACAAGATCCAGCAAGTGTACAACCCAAGCACATAAAATAAAGTAAAACTCTTACCTGTACTAACTGTATGTCAATAATTTTTTTCCTGTTGAGCTCAATGGTGATGTAGGCCCCGTACTTAGCCGATTGGCCTGGGCTGTCTGCCCTATCATCTCCACCAACTAACTAAGGCAACTCTGCTGCTCTCAAGTCATCCAACAGTTTTGCCTGAGCATCCTTCCGCTTCCGCTCCACAGCTGGCTGGAGGACGGATGACTGGTGCTTGTAAAAACTGTGTTCGCTGATGGTGGCAACTTTAAGATAATGGAAAATACGCAGAGTTGTAGCACAGCTCCCTCCTGCAAAAAGCGTTGCTGCAGAAATAAGTAGATTGACAGATGGTATGTTTCCATACCAAGGTTGGCTTTCCCAGGTCTGGGGTCCCTTGTCGCATGAATTGCAGTTGGTGGTGATGATCACAAGTGTCCCGATGACCCTTTGTTTTACCACAACGTCATATGAATGGCAACCACTACACCTCTGGAACAGCTCGAGGAGGCGGGATGCACAGATGGTGAACTTTGTTTCCTTCTGTGCATCAGTATTTCCCACAAACCTGTAATTCACGATGGTACGGGGGCTTAGTCCTCTTCTCCTACAAGAAATTGTGGTTAAACCAAATATTAGTTTGTTTTGAAATATATACTTCCAGCATATAACCAGACAATATCTTAAATAAAAAAGAGTGCAATGTGTGCAAAAAAGTGTTTTTTCCAAACTTTCCTTCACTGAAATTAATTAAAGGAAATTAATGGCCAGGTTGAACAGGTCCACATACAATACTTCAAAAGTATTGTCTAGTCTATATGCCAACCTGTGCTTATAAAATAAAACAACTCACCTTTTAAAGGATTTTATTTTCTTCTGAGGGCTGCTTAAGTACTCTGATGATGATGAGCTTGACAAGTCTGGTGTGTAACCTGGAGACTCGGGCTGCTCTGGTATCATAAGATCACCACCATCATCATCATCTGAATAAGAGCTGCTTTCTTCCTGATCACTTTTGATCTTGCATACTATGCCTATGCTAGTTGTCACTGGGTTGCACTGAATTCCCCTGTCAACCATGCGTGTTGTTGCTTGGACTCCTAAAGTAATTTGATGTCGATTGGAAAGGAACAAGAAAAAAATCGAAAAAATAATACTAATGAAATCTATAAAGCTCACAAATCCAAAAAAGTCCTTAACGCACTCTACAAAAACAGTACAACATAATTAAAATATAAAATACCAGCATACAAAAACAAAAAAAACTATTATGCAGATGCTTATTAAAAGGAAAAGTTTTTCTTGATTTGGTAAAAAACAAACCATCAATACATGTACAATGTACTTGTATATGCAGTGGTACAGGCCCTATTTCATAGCTCTGCTTACCCCGGAATTCTGAGCTTGCGATCACCATTCGCCGCTTACAGGGCAAGCGGTGAATTTCTGCGATTGCCTTGTAAGCAATGTGAAATACTGTAACGGTAAGCACCAATTCTTTGGTTTAAAGTAAGCAGAACCATGAAACTGGGCCCTGTTCGTAAGAGATTGAAACAAAAAGGGCAGTAGTTTGTAATTGATTCTGCTACATAGTCAATAATACTGGTAACCAGTGCATGTATTGTAAAATACAAGTAACATGGGAGGGATGACTACACAGTATATGTACATTGTAAACGTTCAACTTAAAGCAGACTATCACTTCAACCAATATTTACTTAATATGAATGTAATATTTATGAAATATGTCAAGTGATATGTACCCTTGATCCTTGCGGCAACTTTTTCTGTCTGTGTACCAACTGTCACTTTCAGACACGCGCTGGTGATGATCTCTGGATTTAGAGTCTGCAAAATTCAAATTTTTAACAAATGAGTTCCAATTCTTAATTTGTATTATATGCAGGACACACAGGCACTGTGTATTGTAGGCAAATGTGACCCTCATCATACACAGTTTTAGAAAAAAATAATAATAAACAAATAAATAAATCAATAACAATTTAAAAATTGAAAAATAAAATAAAAATCAGTGTGTGCGGTCATCTTACAGTTTCAGTGTGTGCTCCATGTTCAGGTGAGCAGTGCTGATTTGCATCATCCAAATTACCAGGTTCACCATGCTCATCATCACCAAACAAATCAGATGTAACGTCCATGGGTATAGGCACCTGATTTGAGCTTTCCTGAAGAAGTTGTTCAAGCATCTGCAAGTACAAGTGCTATAGAGATTAAGACTATACTCGGGAAAAAAGATCAATAATGCAAAACTTAGTTATAAAGCGGTGGGGATTTACAAATAACTGACATTGTCAAAGTAAAATATGATCGATGATAGAAAAGCCATTTTAAATGTTTCTGCAGAAAGTGCTACAGTTTTTGCGAAAATATTTACTTAAGAAAATTTGCAACATGTAGGCTAATTTTATGTCACTGTTTGTAGCTTGTTTGCAAAACCGATGCAGCTATGGCTTAGCTTACCTGTTTCTTCTCACGCTTTGCAACAGCAGTACTTCTTCGCCTCTGGTTAGCAGACACAGCAGGCTTATTAATGCGGGTTGGAACTGCATTTTTACTTAACCTGGGTGCCTTCGATATCTCGAAGTCGCCATGAAGACTTTTCAAAGTCGTCAGCGGTGAAGTGGTCGCTGCAGATAACGCTGGTTGGAGACGGGTTCCATTTTGCTCGTGTCAATCGCACTTTTGTGGTCCAAATCTTGTGAAGTGCTTTGTCTTTGGGAAACCTATGGAGACTGACACCTTTGCCTGGAGTATTGCTGCACCCTGCTACGACACATTGTGTCGGCATGACGAATATTTGTACGGAAATCAGGATAAAATATGGACTTTCAACTATTCGCGTACAGAATCCGAGTAAGTCTGCACGGTCGCTGCGCAACAACCACCGTGTAAAGTTGGTATGTCATGTCAAGGGTCAGGGAGTAGCGGGGAGTGCTCGTTCTTTACATGACGTCACGAGGTCACGTGATGCATTACATCATTCTTTATTGTTTTTCAGGAGTAAAAGGAGGGGGGGCTCTTGAAGTGGTACAAAATCATTCAAAATCAGTAAAACAAACAACTTTGACAGAAAATATCACAATTCTTATTTAATTACACATAACACATTTAATAAGACACATTTACAGCTCTATTTCTGTGATCCTTTAAGCTTCAATACACAATTACATACATCAATTTTTATAGAGATGCAGTCTAAAAAAAATTAAACAAATGATCTCGACCAAAACTAGGTTCTAACACCAACATACACCACATTTTGTTCTTGTTTTTCAACAGTCACACATAAAGTCATGTTTTAAATCAAACATTACAGCAAATGGTGAACATGGCAGTTACAGTTTGCACTTGTACACCGCTTCCTTGATGCCCATGCTATATTTACGCATCCCAGCTGGGTTAAGGTGACATCCATCTACCAGATACTTGGGATAGTCTATCCTTCTCTGGACATAAATGTTCATCCCAGGATATTCTCTTAACTTACTAGAGAGTAGTCGATTGAACTTCTTCGCACTATGATTAAAAGTGGAACACGCTATCTGACCAGGCCGTGAAATAGATGACCTTCGAATTACTGACAGGAAAACAATATTCTGAGGTGTGATGTTATTTTATTTAAGATGGTCAAGAAACGTTGATACCTTTTGTATAACAACCTCAGGGGGATTATCAGAATCACACAAATCGTTAGTCCCAAGTCAACTACCAAAATATTGAAAAATTTTGTTTTCATTATGGATAGATAATGAGAAAGGTTGTCAAAAATACGACCAAAAGACAGTCTTGGGTGTCCTTCAACAAAAATAGTGAACCGACTACTCAATTCCTTTGGCTCAGTGTGCTGATCCCTAGCCTGCCTTAACAAACGTGCGGGAAACGAGTGACCAAAAAGGAAAACGGACGTCTGTCCAGACATATTGTATACAATTAAAACCTTGAAAGGTGATAAGCTATAATCACTATTTATAGAAATGAACAATACAAATACATAACAATCTACAAAGGTATAACAATAGCTATTACATACAATGTAAAACTACCCGAGTGAAGGGATGCAGAGGCCGCTAAATTACCAACACCCACATGGGGCAACCTCCGATACTCCAAGCACTCCCGAGCTTAAATCATCAGCTAGATGGTTACTGTGGTCGAACCAGTAGGGGCAGAGGCAGTCGGAACTACCACCTGTAAGAGGCACCTCTGACACCGCTGGGACTCAAACAGCTGCAAAATTAAAAATACACACTGACACGTCATTATATCAGGGAAAATCATCTTACCGATTTGTGTCTCACCATGTCATTACAACCTAGCTGAAAGGCATATACCGCTTTATTTGAAGGAACACCGTTCCTGAAATAGTCATGGCACTGGGCCAGGAACCCAAATTACGCTTCTCTTCAATGTGCTTTGACCGACGCAGCCCTGGTACGGCGGGACTTTGCGCAACTTTATCATCATGGTCAGGTTGCTTAGTGGGTTTACCAACATTTCAAGTTGCCATTTTAGGAACCTCAAAAAGGCCTTCTGGAATGGCCACTACCAATTCCTCGTCAGAGCCCTCAGAACTGGACTCATCAGTGTCAGTTTGTAAACCACCAATGTTAAAAACATCTTGAAGTGGTTCACCCACATTAGTCAGTTCACGCCTGGGATCTATTATCAGCATTTTACGATTTAGCCACTTTCCAGGACCTCCAAGTGCAGGCCTTACTTCATACAAATCTTGTTCTGAATTGCGTTTAAGAACTATGTACTGTTCTTCACCAAAGTGATCTTGCAGTTTATGCCTTCCTCTGAATGCACAACGCTTAACTAATACTCTGCTCCCTATGGGCAAGGGGTTAGCCTTTGCATGCCTGTCATATCTCTTCTTGTTTGATGATGCCTCCCCAGGATTCCACTTACAGTCCCATCTATTACACACTTCCTTACAGGGACACACCGGCTTACTGTTTACCTAACTTAGTGATGCGGAATGACAGACAATAATTTTTAAATGGTTGTAAAAAAAATCATAAAAATTTCACGTAATTAACGAATAATGTAAAAAAAAAAAACGCGGTCAAAGGTCAGTTTATACGCTTTTGCAGCCGTTGCGTGACAATGTTGCGCAATGTTGTAAGTAGACTGGTGCTCAGTTTATGTATTAATTATAACAATGGCGAGGCATGAGGATCCAGACTTCATATCCATCAAGCACAAATTCACGTGTAAATAAATAAACAGACATAATCGGACGTCAGTCCATAGAGCAAGGTTCCTTGCTCTATGGTCAGTCCCAGTCGAAGTCCGATCGCGGTCGTATAAACCAATAACTGTTTCGGTTGATCTTGCCATTGAAAAGTTATTGGTTACGACCGCGAAAACGCGCCCCAACCAGTATTCTGTGTACGACGAACTGGACGAACTTACTTGCAATGGAGAACATTTCTTCGACATCCAAGGATCGGTACAAAAAACATCGCAAGGAAAAACACCTAGAAGGTGGTCCAACGAAAAGTAAAAAGTTAAAAAAAACCACGATAAATCCAAAGGGAAAGCCAGCAAAAGCAGCAATTTGGGGGGGGGGGGGGGGTAGACATTGTGCAGCTATCATAGAAGTAGACCAGCTGTATGGGATAGACATTCCCCGTCGTCGTCCCGCGTGTGTAGCGCAGGCAACACGTTGCAATAGTTAGGGGATAATAGCTAGGGGTACTGACTAAAACACTCGTAAAAAATCCGTAATTGTTGGTCTGGCTCCCAATCCCTCCGACAAGCTTCCAAGCTCACGGCTAGACCGGCAAGCTGGGGAGTTCATGCCCCGGGGTTTGTCTCTCTGGCCCCACGAGACACGGCACCGGCTGTATGGGATATGCCCCATGGTTTACGTTCCGCTAGCTCCCACGCTGGTGTGCCAAAAAACACGCTTCGGTTGCACGGACTCTCTGAATGCGATTCTTACGTTCGGTCATCATTATTTACAGCGAGTATTGTTATTATTATCAGTCCACATTTTATTTCAATAATGGTTAATCGCAAATACAAAAGAAGGAGATCATTATCACAAAACCATACAAAGGTAAAACACTTCTCTCGCCATTGCTCTGTGTTATCACATGACAGACAGCGCAATCTGTTAACCGATGTCAACAAAAAGCGAACAAATCAGTTGGTCCACAATGCTCCCACATAGATGGTAAACCAAAACATCAACCGCAAAACACATGGGTACCTCAACCCCCTCACACAGAAAGTGGCGTGCCCAATTATGTATTTTCTACCAAAAATACACAAAACTCCACCACCAGGAGAACATTTCATTGGTAGACCTATTATGCACTGATAATACACATTATAAACACAACAGACTTGTCTGATGTTTTCTGTCACAGCTCAAAACTGGTTTTATTGAACCCACAATGGCATGTATTTGCCCATTTCATTAAATAGCAAAAGGCGGGCAGTTTGCCTAAAACAATGTAAAACCAAGAAAATTAGGCAATTCATGTTTGCCTCAAGGTACATAAACAAACAAACATCGGATGCTTGCCCACCATGACAAACGGACATGGTCCACAAATACATCACAAGCACACGGGCAACAAGCGGCCCACATAAAATCACGGGCAAAGACAGCCCACATAAACGGGCAACGAGCGGCCCACATAAAATCACTGGGTTGATCAAACCCTTACAAATTATCTTAACAGCCGTCCATGCAATTTAAAATTTCCATCGGTTGAACCACTGGTTGGAATATTAGCCCCGCCTGAACCGACGGATGCTAGCATGCTCACAGTTTTGGCTGTACTCAGTATAACAACCCAGATAGCATCACTACATAGGACCAACGTTGGGCCAACGAAACACTTTCATTGGACCAACATTGGCTGTCAACAATGGCCCAACGTACTTTTGCTCATCGGTCTTATGTTGGGCCAATGAAAAAGTTGGCCCAACGTTGGCCCAACGTAAACATTGGCCCAACATTGTCCAACGTAGAACCAATGAAAGGTTTATGTTGGGCCATCGTTGATTACCAAATATACTTTTGCTCATTGGCGTTACGTTGGGCCAACGTTAATGTTTGCCCAACATCGGCCCCACTAATAACCTTTATGTTGGCTCAACATTTCCCCAACGTTGGGCTAACGTATCGTTATTCAAAAATATCGACTTCGAGTGGATCTTTCTGTTCATGTAGTGAATGACCTTTGTGATTAATTCAAGTAATTAGTGTCTGTGAATATATTCTTATAAGTTATATTAATTACATGTAAGTTATGATACCAATTACTAAATACTTTCTACACTTTCTACAACCTATACAGGCCTACACGTCCTTTTGCACTGCATGTTTTGTATTTATTGTCCAAGATCCACAGAATTTCCAGTCATGGTTTACACCTTTTTTTAATTCAAACTGTTTACTTTTTAATTTACATGTTTGATTTACAAATGTTTGTTTGTACCTTGATGTTCATATTTTCTTACAGACGAATTACACACAAAAGCACAACAATTTGCCTTGGATAACTAAATTCACCCAAATTGTTGTGATATTATCAAAGAAAAATCACACACATCTAAGCCCGGCCCAAAAATTTGCATTTATGTCAATGTTGGCCCAACGTTGGCTCAATGTTGGCTCAACATTTAGCGTGATCGTCTAATGATATAACTGAGTACTGACTTCTTCGTGTATTTTCGGGATTACTGGCATTTGACTGTCAACCTATAAAAAAACCTTCAGCAAACTTGTCCTATAACTAACAAGCAAACTGCTATTTGTAAAGACAGTTGATCTATTTTATGCCCAGATAGACTTAACCACATTTCGGTCATATCCCCTGACGCATATTGTCAAGGTATGATTCTTGTTATAAATGGTTGACGACTTAACATGAAGACCGCCGAACTAAAGCCAACATATAACTGCTGCAATATATCAACACAACTCCAACGTTTTCCATTTGAAATCTTTGTCGGTTTACAAAAAACCCCAACAACAAACAATCAAACTAGCAAACCAACACCAACAACAGTGTATCAACGTTTTGGTTTGCAATGGTGTCCCAAAAATGATTGGCAATCGATATAAAAAACATCGCCGAATTGTGCCTATCAATCTCCAATATGGTTCAACGAAGTTGTCCTCAAATCACCATTACTGATGTTCCGACGTAATAAACCAATGTGGTAATGCCAACTTAGAGCCAACACTGGTCCTACGTCAGAAACCAACAAAATGCTGATATTGCTGTCCCACAAAATAACCAACATCGGCTCAACATTGAGTGCCGATGTAAAACCAATGTGGTAATGCCGACCTATAGCCAACATTGGTCCTAAGTCGGAAACCAACAAAATGCCGATATTGCTGTCCCACAAATAACCAACATTGGCTCAACATTGAGTGCCGACAAAAAAACAATGTGGTAATGCCGACCAAGAGCCAACACTGGTCCTACTTCAGAAACCAACACAATGCCGATATTGCTGTCCCACAAATAACCAACATTGGCTCAACATTGAGTGCCGATGTAAAACCAATGTGGTAATGCCGACCTATAGCCAACATTGGTCCTAAGTCGGAAACCAACAAAATGCCGATATTGCTGTCCCACAAATAACCAACATTGGCTTAACATTGAGAGCCGACGTAAAACCAATGTGGTAATGTCGACCTAGAGCCAACATTGGTCCTACGTCGGAAACCAACACAATGCCGATATTGCTGTCCCACAAATAACCAACATTGGCTCAACATTGAGTGCCGACGTAAAACCAATGTGGTAATGCCGACCTAGAGCCAACATTGGTCCAACGTCGGAAACCAACACAATACCGATATTGCTGTCCCACAAATAACCAACATTGGCTCAACATTGAGTGCCGACAAAAAACCAATGTGGTAATGCCGACCTAGAGCCAACATTGGTCCTACGTCGGACACCAACACAATGCCGATATTGCTGTCCCACAAATAACCAACATTGGCTCAACATTGAGTGCCGACAAAAAACCAATGTGGTAATGCCAACCTAGAGCCAACATTGGTCCTTCGTCAGAAACCAACGCAGTGTCGATATTGCTGCCCCACTATCAACCAACGTTGGCTCAACATTGAGTGCCGACGTAAAATCAATGTGGTAATGCCGACCTAGAACCAACATTGCTCCTACGTCGGAAACCAACACAATGCCGAGTATTGTTTAATTACTAAAAACCAACGTTGGCTTAACATTGATCACCAATGTAAAATCAATGTGATTCTGCCGACATACAGCCAACGTCGGCCCAATGTCAGAAACAAACATAATGCCAACGCCGATCATGGCGACGAAGTGCCAATGTGGGGCCAACGCCAAAAGCTGACACAATACCAACGCCAACAGTGCCGACCAAATACCAACGTTGGCCCAATGTATGAATGTTATCTGGGAATTAGTGGTAAGTATTACCAAATGAGGCAATGTAAGACCTAATCCCATTCAAAAACAGGCCACACGCGCCACAAAACGCAACCCATGGGAGAAAGGACACACATGCCTTCACATTTGATTAATTAACAGTAGCAAGTTATTATACAATTACGAATATTGTTCCTGAATAGATCCAACCCTTCGGGGACAGATGAACTCCATCAAAGCGAAATAAATGAAAAAATTACCATTTAAATTGTGGGTGATGCAATATTGAAATCCCCATACGCCGGCTAACGGACCTGGCCCATTTATTGATGGACCGCCTTTTCATTTCCAATTTAGATTGGGAAAGTGCCCCGAAAAAACAAGCACGAGGGAGGATGTCTGACCAAATAAGCCGGGCTCCTGGAAAATTAGCACAACAGTGCTCCATAAAAATGCGCACGCTTTCGCGCACACAAAATGAATCCAACGGGACCAGATCATTGGTGCCGAGATGGACAATGATTAGCCCCGGAGGAGGTCCTGAAAAGGCCAGGTCGGCCAACAAGTCTGGCAAGTCACTGAGACGAGCCCCGCCACGACCATTCCAACGCACTCGAGGATTGCATCTTATGTTATATTGAGCACGTCGTACTATCGAATCTCCCACAATCCACACATCACCTGTTCAGAACATAAGATTAAACCTAAACTAGACATAAATTGTTGTTGCATAACAAAAACAAGGTGTTCGGTGTAGACATTTTCGAGTTAGCAGAGGTAGTGTTTTCAAAGAGAAAACCGAATAAACATTACTTAGAACGACAAATTGATACGTAAAGTGAATGGTAGAAGATTTCGAAATTGAAATAAAACACTTTTGATAAATTTAAAAACTGATGAAATCATTCCGTTTTTATACCTCATTTTACTATCAAGACATTGAGATTCATAAGTATCTGCTAAGTTTTTGAAATTATCACAGGTTTTCAGTTATTGTTTTGCTTGAATTAAAAGACCTATGGGTTAAACTTTTTTTCATATAGAGGGACCATCTGATTTCAAGATCATATTGTTTGCAGGCCTCAAAACGAGGACCGGGAGTGATTATTTTCACTTAAGCTTTCAATTTTGACCAGAATTGAAGCTCACAGGGAGACACAATTTGTGTAATCACTGGGGATGGTGCAAGTTATGTATATAAAAATGTTGTTTCTCCGTATATAAATTGTTTACATATTAAAGGTTAATTTAATGTAAGGACACCATCGAGTCGTCATCATCCCGAAAATAACTGCGGTTTCATTTACACACTCAGGTCTAAGTACATGTAAAGATTTAGGTCTCAAACCTTTTTGGGTTAATGGGATATAAGGTTTTTAAGTATGGAATAATCATCTTTCAGTTCCGACCAGAAGTAAAGGTCACAGAGAGTCACACTTTGGCGGTGTAAAATTTAAAAATACACTCCAGCATCTTTCACATGGTCCAAAGATCTGGTATGTAGCAGTTATGTTTTTCAGATGTTTTTTTGTAAAAATTAAACATTGATTTAATGTTATGACGTCATTGATGACGTCATAATGCCGAAAACCTATGTGGTTTCATTGACACAATAAGGTCTAAGTACACGATTAGCTTAAAGTCAAAACCCTTTTTGGTTCATGAGTTATGTTTTTTCCATACACAGTACATAAACATAATATACCTGAGCGGGGAGCTTATTTTTTTTTTACACTGTTTCTCACGCGCGCCCGAACTGCGCGCGCTGTAGCGCATAGTTTACCATTGGTAAAGTGGCGTATCTAGTTAGGTCACTTTGTGAAAAGACAAAATGGCAAGTCTAGTGATACGTCGTTTTTAGTAATTAGTGTAATTCTGAAACTTGCTGGAAATGTTAACAGAAATGAGTATGTCAATAATTTGGTTAAAAAAAATTTTGCAAAAATGTGTGATTTTAGTCAGTTAGGTCAGTTCGTGGTACGAGCGACGAAATGATCAGTAGTTTTTGAGATATTAATTTTTAAATTATTCAACTTCCGGTTTGAACGGGAAGTCAAGGTCAAATGAGGTTGCGTTCAGGGTAGCGTTTTTAGAGTTATACCACACAGGTTTTACAAGGAGAATATTTTCTTAGTGCCACCAAGTGTTAATAGAAGGCCAGTCCATTTGGTGAACCAATCAGAGCACACCATAAAATCTCCACTCCAGCAGTCTAGAATTACCATAAAGCCCCTAAGATGTTTATTCAGTAACATAACATCCAGTGCCTCTGCACAGATTATGCAGCAAGGTCATTTGTAGGGATTACAAACCAACCCACATAACACACTGTCTACAGTGTAAATCCATGTTTGTGTGTGTGTGATGCATGTGGTATACATGTACAAAACCCACCAAGGCTTGTTTTTACCATAGAGAAACCTTTCTCTATGTTTTTACCTTGATGATTTTTATAAACTTGAATTTAAAATGTGCCATGACTCCCAGATATATTTACATGCTTCAATGTGGATGATATTCACTACTTTTATTCTGAACATTGCTAACTTATTAGTTTGTAAAATTCTTTTTTACCAGTATTTTGAGCTAGCTAGCTAGGCTTTACCATCAGTAAATTTATTCTTCTGAAAAACTTCTGGTGAAAAATTTAAAAGGTGGAGATATAATGTAAATGTGAAGTTCTCTAACATAGCGGGACACTTGTTCATCCTGTATGGAAAGCATCAGATAGATTGAGTTGCAATTATTTGTATACTTTCAATAATTTTAAAACTTAATGTAAAAGTAAACTTAATTATCAAGTTAAAAAAACACAAGAATAATGGACTTCCAAGTCAAATTGTTTTTCCATAAAATTGGTTTCCCATGATTTTTTTTATTATAATACATAACTGAATACGAATAATAGTACAGAAAAATACAATGATAAATGTCTTAAACCTGAATACAAATTGCTGGCCCATTTTATTTGTGGATATGAATTCACACTTTGCACAAATAGATCTGATATAAAAACGAATACTGCTATATTATGATGTATACCTGTTTTGCAAATAAAAAAATGTTGACGCTATCTTTTTTTACATCATACAATAACCTAGCTCCCAATGTGCAACAGGTTCTATACATGAATAAATCCACAAATACGAAGTGCACTCTAAGTTTACTGAATACAAAACAAATATGGTAGCACACCGTGAATCTCTTGTTGTATCTGTATCCAAGAATATTTAACATGTGTTGCTTATAACACAAAGATGAAGTCCATAAGATCCATCATCTAAAGGCAAATTTGTAATGGCATATTATGATAAACACGGCAAGTGTAAATGATGCAAGACAGAAAAACTTTGGTAAAAACTAACACTTGTGGCAACTACAAGATCATCTACAAAATAATACAATAGCACTTTTCTTAAAACTTTGGCATGTCAGAGTAGTTAATACCCCGAGTTAAAAAAAAGTTGTGTTTACAAAAATACTTTTTCAAATCTCCACAGGTTACACTGAGTTAAAAATATCATTCATCATGATAACAGGTAAAAAAACCACTTGGGTATCTTAGTAGCTTATAAATACCCCAAGTTTTAAAAAAACAAGCGTCGTGTTTATAAAAACACTCTTTCACATCTCAGCAGTTTATACCGAGTTAAAAATATCAAGCTGTCGTGTGAAACAAACTACTTTGGCATCTCAGCAGTTTATACCAAGTTAAAAATTTCATATATACATCATGTTAACAGAAAGAAAAATAAAACAATTAGCTAGCCTATCTCTCAGCAGTTTATACCCGTGTAAAAAAAAACAAGCGTCGTGTTTATAAAAACACTCTTTCGCATCTCAGCAGTTTATACCGAGTTAAAAATATCAAGCTGTCGTGTGAAACAAACTACTTTGGCATCTCAGCAGTTTATACCAAGTTAAAACTTTCATATATACATCATGTTAACAGAAAGAAAAATAAAACAATTAGGTAGCCTATCTCTCTGCAGTTTATACCCGTGTAAAAAAAACAAGCGTCGTGTTTATAAAAACACTCTTTCGCATCTCAGCAGTTTATACTGAGTTAAAAATATCAAGCTGTCGTGTGAAACAAACTACTTTGGCATCTCAGCAGTTTATACCAAGTTAAAAAATTCATATATACATCATGTTAACAGAAAGAAAAATAAAACAATTAGGTAGCCTATCTCTCAGCAGTTTATACCCGTTTAAAAAAAACAAGCGTCGTGTTTATAAAAACACTCTTTCGCATCTCAGCAGTTTATACTGAGTTAAAAATATCAAGCTGTCGTGTGAAACAAACTACTTTGGCATCTGAGCAGTTTTTACCAAGTTAAAAATTTCATATATACATCATGTTTACAGAAAGAAAAATAAAACAATTAGGTAGCCTATCTCTCAGCAGTTTATACCCGTGTAAAAAAAAAACAAGCGTCGTGTTTATAAAAACACTCTTTCGCATCTCAGCAGTTTATACCGAGTTAAAAATATCAAGCTGTCGTGTGAAACAAACTACTTTGGCATCTCAGCAGTTTTTACCAAGTTAAAAATTTCATATATACATCATGTTAACAGAAAGAAAAATAAAACAATTAGGTAGTCTATCTCTCAGCAGTTTATACCCGTGTAAAAAAAACAAGCGTCGTGTTTATAAAAACACTCTTTCGCATCTCAGCAGTTTATACTGAGTTAAAAATATCAAGCTGTCGTGTGAAACAAAAATAACCACTTTGGCATCTCAGCGGTTTATAGTGTTAAAAATGTAATATATCATTTTAACAGAAAGAAAACACTTTTGTAGTAATAAACTGGTGTAATAAACAACCCATTGCTTTTAAATAGTATTAATCACACACAGACAGTGTCTCTAAAAAACACTTGGCATACTTGGAGTTAACACTCCACCTTACTCAAAATCTACAGGGTATATACAAATTGCATGAACGTCATGGGTTGGCCGGCATTCCCATTTGTGTGCATGGAAAAATGAATGAAAGCATAACATATAAATATGAACCAACAAATAAAATATAAATACAGGAAACAATAAATAAATGTCTCAATCTGCCTTGTGGCATTTCTGGCATCTTCGTACACCCTCAATAGTCTTGAACCTCCCTGTGCAATTCTCTTTTGTACATATACGTTGAACTGTTTTAAGATGTTGTTTATTGGCTAGCATTCTTTGCCCATGGTGTTTAAACATTAATTTGACCCTTGTTGTATCATCTCTCACAGGCAAAGATGCGCTCATCTGCATTGAGTTGGGCATGCAGACTTTCTATACCCTGTTCACTGAGGAGGCCCACAGTGTTCCATAAAATGGCACACTCAGGAACATGGCATAGAAGGAAATGCAATTTTGGTGGAATCCGTTCATTTGGAAAAGTCTCCGGAAACCACCAACCCAACTCCCAACACTTCACACACAAGTCATCCACCTCTGCAAGAGACAAAAACCCTGTCTTGCCTGTGATTCGGAATATGTCCCTTAACCTGGAAAAAAGTTCAATGTAAATAGCCTGCTCTTGAAAGCCATCAAGCACTTCTAGTATCTTGTTAGACTCCTCCAAGATGACCTTACAGTGGTTTCCCACAAAACATTGTGAATGGTATGCTTGCTTCTTGACACCTAATTTGTTTTCAAGAATATCCCCCAATTTCTTTTCCACTGGTCCCATTTTTGACAAGACTTCCGCATAAACTTTATTTAGCTCGCTTTTTGATCCATCCGCTTGTTTTTTCAGGCCACTCACCATTTCCCTATGTCTACTTACAATCACTTCCTGCTTCACGATGACATCCTGTACATTTTCAATTTCGCCCTTACAGACGGGACATTCAAAACGCAAGTTTGTCATGTCGACACCCCTCAATCCTACACAATTTTTGTGGAACCATCCACTATCGTCATCTTCACTTCCACACACATCGCACTGAACCCATTCCACTTCCCCTTCTACAACGCTCTTCATGACAGCCACTGCACATGCAGGATATGAACATGGCTCATCAGTTACTCTTTTACCCAACCTGACCCTGTTAAAACCTTGGAGCAGCTTCTCTTCATATTTTTGGTTTTTCACTGCCTCCTTCAGTTCTCTCTCACTCTCCTCAGCCTCAATTGATAGTGTCTGCCATCTGTCATTTAACTCACCATCCCTTTCTCCCAAGTTTCCCCTATCTTTCTCCTTACACATGTTTTCAACATTTCTATAATATCTAACTACCAACCCTAGCATAATGTGAAGTACAGGTGGAGCTATATGTAAGAAATCATGAATTATTGGCAAGATTGGCTGATGAGCAATTGAGTGGTGGTACGGGCCATTTGCCTTGGTGTTTCCACCCCTCCTTGGATCTTCCAGATTGTCAGCAAGATCCTGTACAACCTCGTCTGCTTCTCGTTTCTTGAACCAGTCAGGGTTGTCAATATAGCCATCACCAGTCTCATTCCGTATTTTGGGTGAATGGACTTTCCCACTGGGTGAGAGGGCTTGGAGAGGTATATAACACCAAAGGCAAGGGTACATTGAGTTTGGACCCATATGGCCCGTAACCTTTGTCAAAAACTCATAGTCACCAACTAGAAAAACCCGACATATTTTATTTACCCCACCCACCCTTACTTGTGAATTCCGCTGCAGTTGTAACAACTCGTCCCTGAAATGGCTAAATACCAGGTCCATATTCTCATACGAGTCGGTGGCCTGGTACATAGAAATGATGTCCGTTTTATCAGCAGAATTGGAGTCTGTGAAATTACACACCTGCATGGCCAATTTGGTGCTAGGACCACCTTTATCCCCCTAGAGAAAACAAAATTAAAATATACTTAGAAATCAGGCAATTTTGTTTGAAAGGCTGAAAAAATGTATCCTTGCAAATGAAAATGTATTCTGAAGTTGTATGAACTCACTTAACACTAACTTAAAATAGGATTTGTTTTTAATTAAGCATGGTTAGGCTTCAGATTGTTATGCCTAAAAATACTATTGGCAAAAGGTATAAGAATAACAAGTTTTTTTGTTTTTTTTTACAAAAGAATGCATTTAGCTTCACATGCATTCTAATGTAATGTATTTCATATATTTCAACAAAAATTCCTTTTACTAAAAAAGAAAAGAAAAGGTACTTCAGATTATATGATTTCACAGGTTGATTGGTAATGCAAAACTTACAAGTATTTTGATCCAGATTTCACCGTTGAACTTGTCAGTGTCCCAGATTTCCCCCCTCTCCACCTGGCTATCGATGAGTGACTCATGGTGCTTGCTCAAGTTCCTGACGCGGACAAATGGTGTTGTTGTTGATGATGTTGCGCCAACAGTTTTCTTCATCATCACCTCTCCATACTGAACTATGTTGTCGGACGTGTCACGACGACCTGATGGAAAACAAAATACACTTCAATTAGAAAACTTAACACGGACACTGAATCAAACTTACGTTGTGGATTAATCAAAAAGGCTTGTAAAAATCTTCCAATACACACATTGGATTTGGATTGACTTGCAGTTGAATTTACTTACCACTGCATACTTGAGTTTTGCTGAAAAACCCCACAAGAGACATGGGCAGGCGGGACTTAAACTCAAGATCTTTTGCTTACTAGTGCACACATCTTACCCATGATTTTTCCTGTTTACCACGCAGAACTTGAAAGCATCAAGTATTCAGTGCTTTGTTTATTCAGCTCTTTGTGGTTGTATAGGGCAAAATAAAAGCAATACTGTATAACATGACAAAAGCTGCTTGGCAAGTGAAGGACTCATTCAAAAATAATTTAAATAAATTCTCAAAATTTCTTACTTTAAGTTCCTTGTACAAAGCACGATCACTGGATAAAACATTTACACCAAGGTTTGAGAAAAATGTTCGCAGTTGCCGGAATTTACGCATAGGTAGTCGTAGCAGTAACTTCAAATCAAGGGTTTCTCCCGAGGTTAGTTCTGTAAAGAAAAGAAATTTGTAAGCATTAAGCATTAAGCATTAAGCATTAAGCATTAAGCATTAAGCCGTCATGTAATAAAAGGATGCAAATAGTTAACTTTTTGGTTGAAGAGATAGGCGCAGGAAAGTACGTACACAGTTCCATGACATGACAGGAGACAAAATACTAAATTTAACTTAGTTAAAAAAAATTCAATGTATTCTTTCAGCAATGAGATTGATTAAATAATTTGCTGTGACAAATCCTTTCCGTGTTGGCAAATTTGTCAAGACATAAATATGGAATTTAAAATGTATTTCAACAATAACATCTTGTTATACCTTTGTACAGGGAAAGGTCAGCCTTGTGGCACGCCTCGGTGGCCAGCGAAGGATACTTCCTGAAAAAGGATGCCAGTGTTGTGATGAGGTCATCCTTTGATGGCTGATCCTTAGCAGAGATTAATTCTGTCATCTGAAAAATATTAATTAGGAATTTACTGTTGTGTTATTTTGAATGTACCATAGATCTGGAGGGGGTTCCTTGCTCCATGATTGAACTCCATTCATAAGTTGGGAGGCAGTACAATAAAAATATCAAGAAGAGAACAATAAGTTTGTGCGAGAGTCTAAATTGCACCTTTTTTCAATTCAATTGGAGAAATGACAATGACAAAGTAAGCAAAAACTTACAGGAGAAGAACGGTAAAGGAACTTTACATCGATAAACAAGTTACATGGCATGAACATGGAAAATCTATACTACAATTTTTACCTTCATTAGTTCTCTTGCTCTGGCCTCCAGGGTTTTTGGTGTTGCCGATGAACTAGCTACATGTGGTACTGTTACCTGGACCAGCGTGCGAGGTTTCGTTTTGGTCCCAGCTGGTCTGGCAAAGAGGACGGGGTGGCCAGCAGAGGTGCTGGGCCTCTGCTCCAGTTGTACTAGCTGCTGGCCTCGGAGGGTGACATTGTCTGTCATCAGATGGCAGTTTTGCTCTTTTAAGTCTTTCACTTGTTGAGCCAACTCAGACTTCTCTTGTTCAGCCCTCACCCACTTCTCCCTATTCGTTTGTACTACTTTTAACAATTCCTCCTTTTCTTTGTCAACCTTTTGAATAATATGTCTAAAGGTGACCAAGTTCTCATTTTGAGCAAGTATTTAGCGTTGATTTGTGTTTAGTTGATGTTTCTGGGTGGCAAGTAATTCTAATAATGTCCTAATGCGGTTGGAATGTTGGTGCTTATTTTGGCCAGTTTGAAATAGAGCAGTTTTGAGTTCAGTGATAGTGTCAAGGGCATTTTCAAAGAGGGAATCTAATGTTGAAAATCGTAGTTGCATCGCGCGCTTTTGTAAATTACTTTGAAGCAGCTGCTGTTTTGTTTTTTCAAAGACCAGCTGCGTTTCTCGTATGGCATTCAGTCTCATACTTTCGCACAATCATGCTCACAACATTGACATCACCTTGATCAACAGCTTGTCCTTCAGGCTCACCCAATTCAACCTCATAGGCCAAGGGGCACATACAAATTTCATCAATTTCTGTGCTTAAGACATGGTTTAATCCACACTTTATCTCCGTCTTTACAGACAAACGCAGCTGGTCTTAACTCCAAAAACTCACCTGGAACACTGTCCCAGGTGAACATCACTTGTGCCCCCCTTTCAATGTCATCAACTACAAGGTCACTCAGTAAAACTGGATGATGTTCAGCATTTATAACAAATTGACAACCGTCTCCGTCTCCTGGCTGTAGTGAATTCACCATGTACTCACCATCACAAATTTTGACTTTGACCCATCCTATGGAAAATTGATTTCCCCTCCGAAACATAACTGGCTCTCCAAATTTCTCTGACAAGTCAATTTCAGTGGCCTTTTTTTGTCTTTTCCCCCTTGGTTTTGGCCTACCCCCCTTGAAGTATTTCTTATGTTGACCTGATTTGCCTTTTCGGGTGTGTGGATTAGTTTTTTTATTACAATCTTGATCATCACCCTGCTCCATGTTGGCAATGTTATTGGTGTATGAGATATTGAATACCAAAACATTAACTCAGTCAAAAAAATTATAAAATACTGACACACACCTTCATATTAATAGTGACTTACTGACATGAGTTTGATCAGAAACAACTTTCTTGGCATTTTTTTTTCTTTCTACTTGCTCACTGTTTCATGTGCCATACATTTTGGCAAAAATGCATAACAATAACAGTTGGACAAAATGAAATTTTCTTCTAAAATATACAAATTTAAAAACAAAATGTATGCATGGAAGGGGGGCACAAGCAAAAAACTTTATTATCTGAAAGCGCACGCCATATTACAATCTAGAAGAAACAATTAATACAATAAAATATTTTAGCACTGGTTTCATGTCCTTTAATACTATTAGATAGGAAGCATGAATTTTTCCCGAAATGACCTGACTTGGTTGGGCGCAGGCGCAAGATATTATTTATGCGCACAGAAAAATAACACTGTTTTAGAGAGAATAAAAATAAATTTCAATTCTGAACATACACTCTAGACACAATGTAAAACTATTTATATATCACCGACTCTCTTAAGTGCGTGCCATTCATTTAAATGGGAAAACGCAACAAAAAAGTGGATATTACATTTTGTTGTTTATCTGGAAAAACTACATGAACGTTTTTTGCCAAATAAAATAAAAAATAAATTCAAAAACAATTTTTTCAAAAAAGCTTGAGGCCTCTCCAAAATTAAGAAACGAGGGAAAAGTAAAGTGAGGGGCTGATAAGAAGACAACAGACAATGCACACAGTACCTGAAAAAAGAAACAAACAATGTAAATTGGATGAATTATTAATTGGGAACTTAAAAAAGTATGAAGTTAGCATGGCAAAATTATTTTAAAAAGTAAACAATCGATCCAAACGATTTCTCCTCTTGTTAAAAAATCAAATCATTTAGAAAACACATCAAATTTTAACCCAAAATAGTAACACCAATGTGAATTATTTGATAGTAACTTCTACGTCATTGTTATTGGATATGATTATTGGGAAAAGTTGATCTGTAAAACCGATTTTAAAAAGTAAACGAAGCTTTTGCTGCGACGTTTATTTTAACCCTGCATTGTGGCGTCGTACACTCCGTGACTGTACCGTTGTAAACAAATTGTGTTTAGTCATTAACGGTACACTCAAAAATCGCGAAATTTCGCAAGATCCCTAATGGAACATAGCCGGATAACACTAATACCAGTGGAATTAGCTTGGGGTGAGTCTTCGACCTACAGTCACCTTTAACTTCGAAGCCCCTTAGAGAATACATTGACTATTGATACACTCTAAGGTCAAAGATCTTAGCCTCTGTTACCGCAGTACCACTAAACAACCAATCATTCTGTCACTGGCTTTGCTATTGCGGACATCATGCAGACCCCAGCTGTTTACTGTATGGCGACCAAGCTGTGGTTTCAGGGTAGGCCAAGTAAATAATATAGCTTGTTTCTCAAAAGACTGGTAAGCAGTGCAGTCAAATGTAAAAAAAAAGTTGGATTTGAGTAACATTTTTTTTCTTTTTGAAGCGACTGTGTGTGCTCACCCATATGAACACACAGCAAAATTTTATTTGAGTTCACTCTATCACGATGGCTTTATCGAGCAGGATGTCAGCTGCTGATGTTTTGGAAGGAGTTTTGACCCATGGAGGAAGAAAATAGACTCCATGGTTCGCCTAAACAAAGTTATATAACACGCTATTCACATGCACAGTAAGAAACAGCGCAATCAAGTGACCGCCTGTGTATATTGGCATGATGCACACATTGAATTTTTTTTTTTGCCTTTTGTGGGTTCTTTCGATTTAGTGAACCTGTGTAAGTCTATTGATACCATGTTAGAAGAATTGGAAGAGCTTGTGAGCAGCCAAAATCAGTTTTGCACGTAATTTGTAAACGGTACAGTCGACGGATGTACGACCATGGTGCGTAGTCTGAAACTGTATCATACTGCAGCGCAGGGTTAAGAAGCTATATATATTACACACGGCCGGACACGGCCGGCCGCCATGCATGACCCGCTCTCTGCACACACACACACACACACCCAGTCTTTTGCACGCAGAGTTGTGGGGACTTGCTATTGTTGTTCTATTATTCCCTTTTCTAAAGAATTACCTTGTGGGGACCCGGTTTAACAAAGAAAAACGTTGTGGGGACCTTTGTTCCATTGTGTAAAAGTCCCCACAACGGTGTGTGTGCTAACCCACACACACACACACAAGTATGTAAACACCTCCAATCGGGGACCTCCTATTATCCCTCTTTTGTTTGGACTTTAACTTTTTGGCAACAGCTCCCATTGGTTTTGTACACAATTTCCAACTGGGGACCTTTACCCAACCGGGGACCCTATTGTCCTCTTTTGTTATAGGTCCCCGGTTTGAATGTGAAAACAAACTCACACACACACAAACAGTATCCATTGTTCGCGTACATGATGCAATGCAACGATGTACACATGTAAGTGTGCAAACGTACGGGATGTACATACACGTGTATAGTATTTGTATACACGCTGGCTTTTCGTAGTCATTTTTCAAAAGTAGGCCTGTCACTAATGCATCAAAATTAGAAATTCAGTGATCAATCATGTTCTGTTTTGTATTCATTCTAGATAGATAAGGTATAATCTAGGGATTGTATATCGTGAAAATAATATCCGATGCCATTTAATAGTAATAAAATGCCAGTAAAAATGAGAAAAACTCACCAAAATCCCCGTCCTCGCGTTCAACAGCTGATTACGGCTGCCCAACGCATGCTGGCTGATGATTAGCATTTTAATCCCTCGACATGGATATGACGACATACATTGACTTCTAAAACGATAGTTTTGATTGGCCGATTTTCTAATATAGATTCATTAGCGCCGCCCTAAATTTGGCCAATCAACGCCATCCTTAGTACAGGCTTTGATCCAAAGGTCAGTAAAATACGTGACGTCACCAACGGATTGCGGCAGCCAATGGGAAGCAGCGCTTTGCACAGAGAGGGCGCTAGATATTTTCATTCACTTATGGAGAGTTGTAAAACCTGTGAACAGGCCTATTCGATTATGTATAGGTTGTAAAAATCCATTGTGTAGTTTTGGAGTTATGATTTTTTCAAATATTAAACTTTGATTTAACGTAACTCGACACCTGATGATGTCATCATGACATCACTAAGGCGGTGTCTTCTACTTATAAATATCTAACTATGTGTGAAGTTTAAAGGTTGTGGGAGACTGGGAAGTGCAACTTTGTTAGCGGACAGTCGCGGGGGATAAGAAGTATTAAAAAAAAAATTTTTTTTAAACGGAACAAAAACAAGAGGTGTTCCGGGCGGATTGCCTGAACACCTAATTACAACGTCACTCCTTACCCAACCCCAGTAAAGAACAACATGCTACAGGTCGAATATATGTTGCAATGAATCAGAGCGTCAGCGGCCCATATCCTTAATATCACTGTAAGGAATCCCTAAATAAAATGCTGTTGAAGCCGCCCCAATGCGAAAGGAGTGCAAACTATAATGTGAATTACCAACTCCAAAAAAAACAAGGCTTTTTTCAATTCCACATTAAACTGAACGAGTTAGAGCGCTTCCATCGAAGTGACAGAAAAAAGAAGCATGTGAAGAGGGGGGGGGGGCCTCCCTGCAGCAAAATCTGAAAATGCCTTAACAGGGCAAAGAAACTGGTCATGTGATTGCACCAAACGACACAAAAAAATTACGGACCATTTGCATAATCCTATCACAATGAGAAGACTGGCTATTGATAATATGAACAATGCACTATTGTCCGAGGGAAAAAGCACCTTTCGGCTTGATAGCCAATGACCCCAACAATGCACAGCTACCACAAGTGGATAAAATTCGAGACAGGCAATTGACTGGGGATTGTCAAGAAATGCCGAAGGCCACCGCCCTTGAAACCAGTGTCCCCCAAAGTAACCCCCAAAACCAATACTCGCGGCTGCATCGGTATAAAGCAAGATTGTGTCATTGGGATCCCAATTCCGCAGGCGAAACGGCGAAATACCATTGAAATGAGTGAGAAATTCCAACCAAGTTAACAAATCAAGCTTGGCCCCCGCGGAAGCCCGAGCTTTATGATGGGGACTGTCAACCCCTTTGGTAAGGCCAATCAAACGCCTGGTAAATGCTCGCCCTGGTGCAATTTGCCCGACAAACAAAATTTAGGGATCCAACTGCGTGAAACCATCAAAAAATAATCACACCATCCATTTCACCATGCCTTACTTGTTGAGTAACAAGTTTAATACATTTCTGTGAAGAACCAAATCACTTTTAAATCATTAGATATAGACCCTTTTGACTAAATAAAATCAAATCAAGCAAAATTGTATTTTGAGATGAGCCCACAAGTCTCTTTCTGCTCAATCAACCATTTCTATAAATAACGCCCTTTGTTTACAAAACTTAGCAAGGCTGAGTAATTGCTGTACAATTCCTATGGGAATTCCTGGAGAGCGCGTCATTGTTGGATTTTGTTAGTGAAAAACAAACCCCGGATAGTGATAAGACATTTGGCATTCTATTTGGCTAGGTGCAGTTGTAGAACTTGGAATTTTTTTATTTTTTTGAAAAAAAAATGGCGGACTAATGACTTTTTAATTAAAAACTGTTACTCAATAAGTGAGCGATGGTGTCACGGAGGAACCAATGATTGGATTTGTCGCAAGTTTAGTTTCGTTGTACGCATTGTGGTTTGAATTATATCACACAAAGCCTGCACTTTTTCAGATGGTACTCGAACCTGCTGTTCCACTGAATCAATTTCCAAACCAAGTTAAATAATGGATTGACTTGGACGTGTGGTCTTCTCCAACGCAATTGGCACCCCTTATGAGGAACATACGCCTTTAAATGTATGTAATAACGCATCACAACTTGGCGCCGATGCTCCCACAAACAAAAAATCATCCAAATAATGAGCAACCAACTCTGATTGGCTTACTTGACGTACTTTATATTCAAGAAATGTGCTGAAAGTCTCAAAAAGGGGACAGGATATGGAACACCCCATTGGTAAACATTTGTCATAATAATATTTACCATTGAATCAAAAACCCAAAAGCTCATAGTCTGTAGGGGACACCGGTAGTAACCGGAAGGCCGATTTAATATCTGATTTAACCATCCAAGCCCCGTGACCTGCCCCCATTACCACGTCCACAGCTTGATCGAATGACGTAATGCACAGCGCATTGACGTTTATCAATGAAATCATTAATTGATTCACCCGAGAGAAATGATAAGTGATGAGTAAGCCTGAAGGAATTCGGTTCATGTTTGCGAACTAAACCGATGGGTGAACACTGCAAATTCGGTAAAGGGGGAAAATCAAAAGGGCCTGCAATCCTACCACGACTAATTTCTTTATACAATTTCTCTTCTACTAGCTGTGGCTGCTGGGCAGCCCATGAAAGGCAATCAGAATATCGTCCCACCCGTGGCCCGTTAAAACCAATTTTGAAACCTTGGGCAAAACCTCTCAGAAGGAGATCAGCGGCCTCCCTGTTTGGGTAATGGCATAACCAACTGCGCAGAACACCTAAGTTAATTGGAGTTGGGAGCACGAAAATCCCGCTGAATGGTTTTGGCAGCCCCTTTTTGTTCGCAGTTACCCTTATCAACACGGTAACCTGCCTGGTGTGTGACCGGCCCGTTTTGCCTACTACGAGCGGAAGGCTGGGACGAGAAATTCTTAGGGCCATGCTGTACTGTCCTAACGTTACTGTTACTATTATTACCATTAAATCTAATGTTGCTAGCCCTGTGCACATTACATGTTATCCAATGACCCTCCATAATCCCATGACCCTCCATATTACAACGTTTACATCTATGGGAAAAACAGCTACGCTGCCAATTACAACCTTTGTCAGTATTGAAAGAAAAACAAATATGAGCAGCTGCAACCTGGGAGCCAGTGTCGCCCGACCTGAAGTAAAACCAGTCCGAACGTTCCCATTGTTGTTTGTACTTGCATGCCCCGGCACCAGAACCGATGCAGCAGCAACTGTCACCCACAATTCTACATCTAACTCCGCCCATGATCGTGTCGGGTTAGCCTCTTGACGCAAGCGGAATTGCTCGTCATATGATCGCCAACCAAGACCTGGGAACTGCAAGGACGCGGTTTTTACTGTCTCCGCATATTTCAATATGGAGTTTTCGATTCGGGACGGGAGGTGGGAGGGGACGGTAAGGGAGCGGAAAAATCGATCGGCACATGCGCGAAACCGAACACATCTCCGTCGTGCAGAGTTTGAGAACGGTTTTGGGGTGAAATAACGTCCGGTCTGTAAGCAGGACCGAGTGGTGTCATTTGTACACGTTGTTATGGTTGTTTTTTAGGCCCACTGCGCGCGTGTGCACGTACGTCCGTGCACACAGTACAGTGACTTTCACTAAGTGAAAAACGACATGGAATCTAACATCAGTAAAACAAATGGCTGCTCGGTGAGTTACTGTTGTTTAAATGCTTAACCCACTATACAACTAGGCCAATAAAATCTTTTTCAAGTGTACGAACTCAATTTTGTGAGGCTGAAGTACAGAAATTCTGGTCTTTACAATTTGGTGTGATGTTTCGGGAAGAATGCTTTGGAAACTATAACAATTCAGATTCAGATTCAGATCGGCATGATCGGAAACTTGTGATAATATATTATTATGCACTGTGCTGTGCTTGCACTTTTATGTTCAGTTTAATTTGTTTTAATTTTAATCACTTAAGTCTTAAGATGAGTTCATTCAATTGCCATGATTCATTAAAATCACATGATTGCCAATCAAAGCAGGGTTTGGAAAAATTTCCGTATCCAGCCACCACTTTTTCATTCGTTATGAAATAAAATAGTATCTAATTTACTCAAATGAGATATTCCTTTGGGTAAAAATGAGTGAAAAAGTGGTGGCAGGATACGGAAATTTTCCCCAGGGTTTTAAACAAAACAACATTTAATTGAACTTGTCTTTCGGATAAATAAGCCTTGCGACTATTGAGCATTTGTGGTTTAATTTAATACACAAACTGTGTGGGTTCACTGCGTTTTGTTTAAAAAAAAAATGAAATCAATATAGGCCAATCAATGTCCATGATGTGACTTGTAAACACAATTGAATTGGTCATTTACCATTGTTCTTGTAATGAATTGAATGAGATCAACAAGCTAAGGTATTTTGCATGTCCTTTCTAAATTAAGATTTCCTCATTGTTCTTAATTCTTAAACGCAGCCTGAGGAAATGACTAGGGGGTACAGTCACAGCCACAACTGCCAAGAAACGGGTGACAAATCGGTAGGTGCACATGTACATGTACATGCACATGTAACAAAATACTGAAGAAAACTGTATTTTTTCTGAAGTAAGAATGAATGGGGAAATTGTTACACTAGTCTGAGATAAATTGAATACCACATTCCAGTACTTTCGAAAGTCAATATTTGGATCATATCTCCATAATATTTTTGGTTTTATGTTTGTTTTTCATCTTTTTCTATATTAGTATTGTTGCTGTTGCTGCTGCTGCTGTTGCTGCTGCTGCTGCTGCTGCTGCTGCTGCTGCTAGCCTTCTTTTGCTGCTTCTTCTGCTTCTTCTTATCAAACTTTATCATTCTGTCTTGTCTTTTAGCATGACCTGGGACAACCAGAAAGACCTCATCCTGATAGGCGAGGTAATCTTGGCCCAACCCTTCCAGTACAGGCAGGGCACACGTGAACGGGGGAAAGCATGGCAGGAGGTAGCAGACACCATGAAGGCATGCAACTTTAAAGTTGACAAGCGTGCCGTGCGGGACAGAGTGACACATTTAATGGAGAGGGTGAAGGAGAGGAATAGGAGGGAGAAGGCAGCAAGTGGGATCGCGGTGGAGGAGACAGACGAGAAGAAGGTGAGAGAGAGCGTGGAGGATTTTATCCAGGAGGAGGACATCGAGAGTGCACCAAAGGAGACAGGGGAGGATGAGAAGAAGGCAGATGGTGTAGAAATGAGGAAGCGAGCATGTGAAACCTAAGGGGAAACTCAGAAGAGGTAAATTAGAGACATCATATAAGCGAAATTAACCTATAAAGCTTAGCTAGAAAGTGAAAACAAACATGTTTTCCCATAGGCTACTGGTTATGGATTATTATAACTTATACCGAGAAGAGCGTGTAACTCATCTATCCTTTTCTACTCAAGTCTGTAACTGTTTGATCAAATAACTTGGTGTACATGTTTGATGTTGGTGATAGTGATAATAATTTTGTGTCCTGGTTAATATACATTATTAAAAAAAGAAGAAGTTATCTTTACATCATTCAGTATTTTCATATTATAGCTACAATTTTCTCGTCACATTTATTTTTGAATAAATTTGTGTTTCTTTTGTGTACTATTGTTTTTTAAGGCAAAGTAATGAAAGCAGCACCCCACCAAAAAGGAGGAACAGCGGAGTGAGACCCTGATCCTGATCCAAAAGAAGATGGAGATGGACCAGGAAATGCGCAGGGAGGAGATGTCGAGGAGAAGAGAGGGGGAGGAAAGAAGAAGGGAGGAGGAAAGAGAAAGGGAACGGAGATATGAGTATCTGCAACAGCAACAACAGCAACAGCTGCAGCAGTTCCAACAACATATACAGCAGCAAGCACTCCAACAGCAACAACTTATAATGTGCATGTGTTTGTTATAATTGTTTGCAATTTTGAAATATTAACATTCTTTTTGCAATAACTACTGAAGAAAACGTGGTATTGTCGAAATTCTTTTTGCAACAGCTTTGGTATGTCGATTTGTGGGGAAATTTTGGATTTTTGAAAACACATACACACTGTAGAATGCAATGTTTGATCATCATGAAACTTGGTGGGTAGGTCAGGTATGGATACTAAATGACAAAACATAAGTGACGTCATGATGACTTCATTCGAATTTGTATTAATTTTTTACTATTAATTTTTTCTTCTACATCAACAGTTTTCAGTTGTCCGATGCTGTTTCAGTTTCATTCATGAAAATAGGTGACGTCATGACAATGTTGTTGAGAGTATACCACTCATCTTATATACCGCCCTCTATTGACAACTTACAATGTATAATACAACTCTTGTACTAAAGCATTACGTGGACTGAACATGACCCAAAGAGTTCTTAAACAAGTCAAGTAGTCATTGCCTCTTTCCTTTGAGTCTCAATCTAATGAACCCATAACATGGTGTCAGAAGTGAGCTGATATAGTGAACAGTAAACATCAGATAATTGATTGAGATCGTTTAGAGAGTTGAAGTAGCCAGCCTTCAACCGGAAAAGAGAGTTTTACTTGGTGAGCCATTTTCTCTATAAACCAAGCACATGTGTGTATGTACATACGCCGATACACACGATGGCGTCATATCAAATACCGCCACCAGAATCAATGAACTGTAAAGGGGATCTTGCCAATAACTGGAGTTTTTTCAGAGAGAGTTTCGAAGATTATCGTAAAGCTGTAGAGCTAGATAAAAAGGATGAATCAATCCAAGTTGCACTGCTCAAAAGTGTTATGGGGAAAGAATGCAAGAACATTCTTAAGCAACTTCAGCTCACAGATGATAAATTGAAAAGCCACACTACTATCCTAGATAAGCTTCAGGTACATTTTGCTCCGTCCAGAAATCTACTATATGAGAGATACATATTTCATACCACAGATCAGCAGCCGAATGAAACTGTGGATCAGTATGTTATTAGATTGAGGCAACTGGCGGAGAAATGCAAATTCACTCAGCTTGAAACAGAGATGATTCGAGACAGGTTAGTGCTTGGTACCAAAGATAAAGCTGCCAGAGCACGTCTCTTCAGAGAAAAAGAGTGTGATTTGAAGCGAGCAATTGAAAGCCTGAGGATAAGTGAGCTTACTCAAGAACAACTAAAGAAAATAGATGTTCCCCTCACTGAAACAGTAAGCTATGTGAAGAAACAAAAATCCAGTGAGCACCGCAAAAGCAAAGAATCCTCCAGTGGCCGGAAGCAGCACAATAAGAACAAAACTAAGCACAAAGATGACAAGCAGAGTCAAAAAGTGCAAACCTGCAAATATTGTGGCTCCTCACATGAGCGTAACAGAGATAAATGTCCAGCTTATGGAAAAAAATGCTCACAGTGTGGAAAGATGAATCACTTCCAGTTGGTATGCAGACAGAAGAAACTCAATCAAATACACGAAGCTTCTTCAGATACTGATTCTGATGAATCAATTTTTGGCATACAGCTGATTGGGGCTGTCAACAGTGGAAACAGAATGCTTACTGTTCCATTAACATTCGATGCAGACGACGGTGAGATTGTAGTCAAATGTCAAATTGACACGGGGGCGACTTGCAATGTAATGTCCTTTGCCAGCTTGTGCAAACTTCACCAGACGTCAGACCCCAAAATCAAGAAATCTACTGCCAAGTTGAAGCTGTATAATGACAGTATCATTGATGTCATGGGAGAATGTAATCTCAAATGTCACTACAAAGGACATCAACATCGACTTAACTTCAAAATAGTTAATGCTAAACAACCTCCACTACTGTCAAGCCAGACATGTACACAGATGGGTCTCATAAGTGTACACATAGATGATGCAGTCAATAGTGTTGTACAACATGATGCAGTTGAAGCCATATCAGAGCAAGATTTGGTTAACGAATTCAAGGATGTGTTCGAAGGACTTGGATGCCTTGCGGGAGATTACCACATTGAGATTGATCCTACTGTGAGACCGGTCCAGAATGCACCACGCCGTGTTCCAGTTCCCATGAAGGATAAACTCTATGACAAAATATGTGAATTGGAGAAACGACGCATCATAGCAAAGGTAACTGAGCCAACAGCATGGATAAGTAGCCTAGTAGTAGTGGATAAGCCAGGAAAGATGCGAATTTGCCTAGATCCACGCGAGCTAAATAAAGCCATAAAGCTACCCAAATACCAGATGCCACCACTCGATGAGATATTGCCAACACTAGCTAACGCAAAATTCTTCACTGTCCTTGATGCGAAAGAAGGATTTCATCAAGTGAAACTCGATGAAGAAAGCTCGTACTTAACAACATTTTGGACTCCATTTGGCAGATATCGCTATCTCAGAATGCCATTTGGGATAAATTCGGCTCCAGAAGAATACCAGCGACGACAGATCGAGATTGTACAGGGCGTACCTGGAACAGCCGTCATCGCTGATGATATTCTTGTGTATGGCTGTGACATAGCTGAACACGATAGAAACCTGAGAGCAGTACTGCAACGTGCCAGAGAGACAAATCTGAAGCTCAACAGGAAAAAGCTCAGACTGCGCCTCAGTGAAGTAACATACATGGGTCAAAGGTTGACTAGCAATGGAGTACGACCAGATCCAAGCAAGGTAGAAGCGATTCAGAACATGACACGACCAGACTCGAAGAAAGCGGTCCAGCGTCTGCTAGGATGCATCAACTACCTTTCCCGATACTTGCCAAGGCTTGCAGATGTAAGTGAGCCACTACGAAAATTGACTGAGAGCACAGCGCTATTCACTTGGCAGTCACAGCAAGAAGAGTCCTTCAAACAAATAAAGGACATGATCACTAGCGCTCCAGTACTCAAGTATTACGACTTGAAGGAAGAAGTCACAATCCAATGTGATGCCTCAGAAAAAGGACTAGGAGCAACTCTCCTTCAGAACGGGCAACCAGTTGTGTTTGCGTCCCGTACCCTCACATCTGCAGAGCAAAACTATGCACAAATCGAGAAAGAGTGTCTAGCCATAGTTTTCTCATGTGAGCGATTTGATCAATATCTACATGGTAGAGAGATGATCACCGTGAATACTGACCACAAGCCTTTGGTTCCAATATTCACCAAGCCGATACATACAGCGCCAAAACGACTTCAACGTATGCTCTTGAGATTACAGAAGTACAACTTGAAGGTGCAGTACCTACCTGGCAGTCAGATGTACATTGCAGACATGCTGAGCAGAGCATACTTGAAGACAACCGGAACGAGCCAATTGTCTGAACATCAGATATTTCATCTCAGACAAGAAGAGCAACTGTATGCGGAAATTGAATCAATCCAACAAACCAAATACATCCGAATGAAAGATACTACTCAACTTCAAATCAAAAATGCGACGAAGGAAGATCCAGTACTTCAAACGCTGAAGACAGTTGTACTGGGAGGATGGCCAGAGAACAGAAATGAAGTTCCAGTGTGTATCCGCGAGTTCTTTGGATTTCGAGATAGATCACAGTACAAGATGGCACAATGTATAAAGGAATGCGAGCCATCATACCCAAATCAATGCAGAGCCTGATGCTGATGCGAGTTCACTCCAGTCATCTTGGTGCAGAAGCTTGCCTCCGTCGGGCTAGAGAAGTGTTGTATTGGCCAGGGATGACAAGTCAGTCAATGCGATGCCTGTAACGAGTTCCTCAACAAACAGCAGAAGGAACCGATGATGTCTTACGAGATACCGGAACGAGGATGGAGTATAGTCAGTCAGGATCTTTTTCACTACAGACATACCGACTACCTGATAACCGTTGATCACTACAGCGATTTCTGGGAACTTGACAAGCTCACAGATACACGAGCAGAAACCATCATTGAACATACAAAACAACAGTTTTCCAGACACGGCATACCACAGAAGGTTGTCACCAACAACGGTCCTCAGTTCATAGCCGCAGATTATGAGGAATTCAGTAGAGAGTGAGAGTTCGAGCACCAAACATCCTCACCATACCACAGTCAGAGCAATGGAAAAGCAGAATCAGCTGTCAAAATTGCGAAAAACATCATCAAGAAGGTGACCAAAGCAAAACAGGATCTACATCTTGCGATTCTAGACTGGCGTAACACACCCGCTGCAAATGGTAGCAGTCCAGTACAGAAACTGATGTCTCGACGAACACGTACCCTACTGCCGACAACAGAGGTCTGTCTTCAACCGAAGATTATCACAGGAGTACCGGAGACCATTAGACACCAGAAACAGAGAGCCAAATAACAGTATGACAAAACCGCTAAACCCCTACCTCAGTTGCAAATTGGACAGCCAATCAGATTGCAGCCAAACAACCACAACATCCAGTGGAAACAAGGCAGATGCGTTGACAGTGATGGATCACGTTCATATCTCATTGAACTAGATAATGGACAAGTGCTAAGACGTAACCGTAAACATCTACGCGCATCTACTCTTCAGACAGAGGTGACCAACTCGAGTGGAGCAACAGTTCAACCGCCAGCAGTTTCTACTTCAAATGGTCCACAGGATGAACCAGTGAATGCTCAGATAGACAAATCAAAAGGTCCAACCAACCCAGCAGAGATTCCACCGAGCCCTGGCAAGAGTTCAGTGAAATCCACTCGTACTAGATCCAACATCAAACCACCATCCAAATACAAGGATTTTATCCTTAAGTAGTTTGTCACATGACATTGGACACTAAATACTGTCATGAACTCAAGAAACCAACAAATCAAATATTCCTGAGTCAAATATAAGTTTTTACAATACTCAACTTTTTAATTGAACTTCTGGAGATGAACATTTCAATTGAACATTTGACGTAAAAAAGAAAGGAGATGTTGAGAGTATACCACTCATCTTATATACCGCCCTCTATTGACAACTTACAATGTATAATACAACTCATGTACTAAAGCATTACGTGGACTGAACATGACCCAGAGTTCTTAAACAAGTCAAGTAGTCATTGCCTCTTTCCTTTGAGTCTCAATCTAATGAACCCATAACAAATGTGATCAAAATAAACACACCCTTATGTTCACATATAGCGTAATCAATGACATGTTTAACCCGAAACAGCTCTGTATTTGTCCACAAACAAAACTTACGTCTCATTTTCTTTGCTTCCTTTAGGTGTTATCCTCATGCCTTAAGAGGAAAACAATTAACTTCACATATAAATAACATTACAATTAATTGTACGGCAAGACACCCGTGATGTTGACTTTTCTTCTTTATACAAATGTTCATAAATTATTGCTTATAAATTGCATTCATAAACCAGGAGTAGCCTATTGGAATGGAAAGGTCCAGAGCTGCCAACCCTCCAAGATTTTGTCCACTGTTTATACCAAAGATTTTTCAGATGTGTTAGGAGTTGAAATGGTGAACCAATTTCTAAAAGGCGTCCACAAAACCATGGAGGGTTGGCAGTTCTGCAGGTTCTTTCCCAACTTATTTGTCTTTGGTTATCACAAAGAAAGTATTGCTCATGCTAAATGTTCTAGAGTTTGTTAATCTTTCTTGGTGTTGATGATTTTTGATAAGTGTTTATATCAATCTTTGCACTTGACTTCCAGACATTCCTTTGATGACGATTTTTTTTTTAAATAAAGAAAGAAATAATTCATGTTATACCTGTTCCTCATTGTCTCTCCTACTGTTCCCCTTACTCTCATGCAGTCCAACTAAGCATGATATAATGTAATGCAAATTACTGCTCTGTTACTATAAAAATGTATAACTCTTCCATTTTTTTGTTTCATTTCATTAACTGGACATTTTCTGAGCGTTTATTTCTCATGCAGGAAAGGAAAAATCAGTTTATGATAAGCACCCTTCAAAATGATAACTCTTGCAGCCACTGCCTTTAGTCCTAAATTTTAAGAAGACATGTCATGTGATAAACTTCTCCAACATGTTTAATTACATGTATGTACATGTACATTTAAACAGTTCCCCGCTTACATTGCAGGGATTGGGTTGCATCAGTAAAAACAATAATCAGAATCAAAAAATAATCAGAACTACATAAAATGGTACTTTTTGCGATTGACCATCACTTTGCCTGTCAATTAGCAAGACAATTACAAGTATTAAAAAAATCTGAATAGTCAAATGTCTCTGTCACAAAAATCAAGCGACATTACTGAAAGTACTCTTCCAAAGAAGGAGGGTCTAGTTCAAAATAGATGGATGTCTTATTCTTGTAGACACATGTGTGAGCGTTAGTCAAAAGACCAGAAACCACATACATCTTTCCACATGCGCCGCTCAGGAGTACCTTCTGCGACTTTTTGTAGTCCGTGAACTTGAAATAATTCACAATATCTCCAAACGACCACTCTACACTGATGCGCACTTTTGACATAGCCATTTTGAATGCTTCCTGGTCTCTGGTGATGTTAACCCTGGGGAAAGGTGCTTGCAGCTGGGGACGCAAGGGGTAGGCCGAATCACAAATCCTCAAATTACACACTCTAAATCTGTAAATAAATTGGGTTTAATTTGATGCAAGTAGAAAAACAAGAAAAAGAAACTGAACTATATACAATGTACCTCTAACTTGATAATAAAATCCATACAAACTTAGAAACAATACAAGATTTTAAAAAACACAGTTTAAAACTTAAAGATACTCAATAAGACACAACAATAGAATGTCAATTTTGTTGCTAAGAACATTTAAGAGTCTGAAGACTAAACTAGATTTAAGTATAAAGCCTGACTTGTCACCTGAAGCTGTGACATGCAAAAGGCTAAAATGATGTATTGTACATACGTACTTTGTACATGTAGATAACTTTAGCTTCACCAATGCATGTCTAATCTGGTTATTTGGTGTTAGTATAGTTTGACCATATTATTTAATAACAAATTAAAAATCATGCAATATGCTATAAAATAGTTTTGAATTATTAATTAAATTTTTTTAATCCTCAGATTACTACTTTAAGTTTATTTGATACTGTTTTAACTCAAATGTTATTTAAAATTATTCAAAACCAATGCAGGTAAGAAGAAATTTAGAAGCAAAGTGGGTCACCAGACATGTCATTATTTTTATTTAAATAATATAAATATGTACAAAATAATGTAGCTTTCAGCTTTCTTACCTGAAATAACTGTTGCATTCGTCATCATTGAAGTTGTCCAAGTCAAAACGATAGCCGTCATTTTTATACTGGAAATCAGGATTCCTCGGTGCATTAATGTCATACAGAAGCATGAACTCTTCATCGTCCAAAATGTCGCAGAAATATGCACTGACAAGGGTGTCTCTAACTCGGTGTAGATTCACCATGACAGGCGCATGATAATAATATTATTTATAATAATCGCGATCGATTGAGGGCGTTTGCACTGCACTGTCACGTGATCACGCCACCACTCGTCTCACGTCTCTCCCCCGTCCACAGAGAAATCAAAACAGCTTACTAACTCAGGTCGGGAGTGTTCGGCGCGGGCGCCGCCGCGTTTGGTTACTTTCCGTCCTGACGCCCTACCGCCCAGAATCGAAAGTTCTATAACTGCACACCGATCTGGATGGCATTCAGTGTAAATAGACATGAATGCATGGAAGGCACTCGTCCATTTGTCTATTGAATCAATCTTTCTCTTTGGAACGGAAGCTGGTTTAACCACTACTTGATTGCCTTCCACAGCTAAATTCATGGTGGAGCTAGCGGTGTCTTGCGTCAATGCAAAAACAGCATTGTCACGGAGTAACGCAGCAAAGTCTACATACTGCCCGCCCCAAATCTTTTATTTCAATGCCACGGGCACATGCATACCCAAAGAGCACTGTACAGATGGAATGGAAAGTGGTCTACCAAAGTTAACGGAAAGAGCACTGACGGTAGCATTACCAAGATTACTACTACCAATGATACCAAGCCCACTATTATGATTAATAACAGTATTATTACTTATACCGGTACCAGTACCATTTATTCAAGTGAAAACATTATGCCCAACATTGTGTTGACCCTGCCCAAAACCAGCCACATTAATGGGTACGTTGGGCAAAACTCCAAAGTTGTTATGCAGATTATTATCTCCCATGATGGTACCCTCAGAACTATTGAAACATTAGAAACATGCCCAACATTAGCACTACTAACAGGCCTATTAATACTGTGAACACCCAATCCAACGACTGACTCTGAAGCAATATGACCACCGATTGGTCCTAGCTGTCCGGTTGTTCTGACAGGAACAGGTTGTGGCATATTGATGATACTGCCAGACTCGCCCATTTCAGCCGATGGTCCTGGAGGCCCAGCGTGCATGACATCTGCCACGTTGTTGGTTTGCGAGCATCGCACGGTGAGAAGTCATATTCTCGTTGTCAATTGGCATGACGACCGCAGCGCCTTGACGCCGAGCAGGCCGACGACCCTGGCCTCTGCTGGTGCTGCCACGACAACCCCGACCGGCTCCCACTACAGGCACCAGTCCACTTGGAGCCGCCAGTCGAGAGGATCGAAGATTCTTCCGCCGTTGCGAAGGCATGGCCCGAGAAAAACTCCACCGACGCAATGAATCAAAGAATCGTCAAATAGGACGGACGGGTGCAGTTCGACAAAATTGATTTATAATGTTAATTGATTATACACAATCAATAATGAAGCTTGATTGTAAGCAGGACAGACAATTAACGGTCCAGTGTGAACTGTAGCTTAGGCTAAAATCGAATTTAACTGCGTAATCAAATTTCGATAAATTAAGTCGAGAATTAACTTCAACAGAGGAGATAACTATTGAATGATCCGGTTCAAATAATAGCTGTAACAAAAGTGATTCAAATTTCGTTTAGCGTCCGCTCGCCACGTTGTCGTTGTTATGATCGGTCCTGATTGGTCCCGACCGGCCAATCCTTTCAAACACTTCGGGATACTGTGCATCCCTTGGAAAGCAGTTTCATGGTTACGTAACAACCATGCAGGTGAGAGACAACAGAGGGCGCCATCCATTAAGTGCGTTGCAGTGCATAAAACAATTTATCAAGGAATGATAAAATGGATAATCACAAGTTCCCTCATATTGTGACAAAATGTCCTTTGCAATACCATGGTACAAACGATAAATTGTTAAACGAAAATCTTTCTCTCTGTTTCATGATATGAATGTAATGCAAGGAGTCTGTAGTGCTTGGCAGTTGTGAATCAGTTTACATGTACATGAAGTATGAGATAACTTTGTAGTTGTTTATATCTACGGATGCCAATAAAACACAAAAAATGAAGAAAATTCAATTTATAGTTTATTATGAAATTTAACTCGTGCAGATTTTTCCCATGTAGTCTAGCTTTGTAAAGTATCCAATGTGTAGTGCATGAGATGATATTTTGAAATAATAAACTTTAATTTTATGTAATTGGACACCATATCGTCACCATGAAATTTTTTTTAAAGTCGGTGCCGTCTTCATGTTGAGTTAAGTACATGCCAAGTTTAAAGGTTCAATTCAGAACATCAATAACAAACGACGAAAACCGCCTTTCACAGGATGAATGGCACAGGGCGCATTAACCAAAAACCGCTCTTTCTTCATTTGCAATCGGATTTTGGGTACACTCCACTAGTAACAGACTCAAGGAAAACCATTTATACCTTTGAAATGTTCTCTCCAGCAGCAATGAAAATATAACAGTATAGGTTTTACGAGCACTTTCAATTTCTAAGGGTGTTAGTTATATAATAAGATAATGGCCCGAATATAACCGGACAATTTCTTTATAAAATTGCCCCGGTTAACTTGCGTGAATGTGTCCAGGTGTGAAGTTCACCCAAAACATCTACATTCTCTATATAATGAGTAAAAATATCGACATAATTTGAAGAAAATAAAAGTATCGTTCATCCTGGGTTTTTTTTTACTGAACGTACCTGAACGTATATAAATATTTTGTCCTTGAAAGTTTTAAACCAAAAACCACTGTACATCCTGGAGATATTTTACGTTTCTTTTCGGAACTTGTTTTGAGGAAATGGTTTCTGCTAATAATATTTGCATGTCACGATCACGACATTTCTGTCGGTCGACGGACGGGAGCATTTACCGTAGCTTTATGATTTATGTTTGTGAGGCAACTTACACATCTTTTTAGACAGATACAAAATAATGTATTTAATTATGGAACAACTGAAGCAGTTAAATAGCTACAAACAAAAAACATTTAGAAAGTTCTCTAGTGTAAACATTTAGTGTGTTTACAACATTTGACGATAAATGCTGCCAGTGTGGAATATTAAACTCGTCTAGGTAGGCAGTCTTATAGCTAGCCGCCTAACATAACAGCTAGCCACTACCGTGTTGAAAATGCGAGACACGCGTGTACTGTATGGAGCTTCGAACTGTCCAGGCATCGCAAGAATTGAAATAGATCATTTGCAACGTTGATAGCGTTTTATAAATTGAAACGACCTTTACTTTTTGCGAAATCTTATTGAAAAGGTTCAGCGAAGAAGACACAGAATTAAATATTAAACATTGATTTTATGTTGTGACTTCATCGATAATGTCGTCATTTGGTTAGTAGATAATATGAACTTTTGAATTATGAAATTTCAACTTCCGGTTTCAAACGGAAGTAAAGGTCACAGGAAATCACTTTTTGTATGTAACTTGTACAAAACATCAAGAGCTTTCATTGGTGCAAATATTTTTTATGTAGCAATAATAATTCTCCAGATATGGATTTTTAAAAATATTAAACGTTAATTAAATGTGTGACGTCATCGATGTCATCATCCCGAAAAAATGTCGGTGTCATCTACACACTAAGATCTAAATACATGGTAAATTTCAAGACTGCAACCTTCTTAGTTAATGAGATATGAACTTTTGAATTATAAAAATTTGAACTTCCGTTTTCGACCGGAAGTAAGGTTATATAGGGTCACACTTTGTACGTGAATTGTAGAGGACGGCAAGAGCTTTTATATGGTGCAAATATCTTACATGAAGCAATTATGATTCTTTAATTTTTTTTATTTTATATGAAACGTTGATTTATTGTTATGACGTCATTGATGACATCAAACCGACATTCACATATTTATATTAAAACACAAAGATCTAAATACTTAGTAAGTTTTAAGTCTTAAACATTTATAGTTCATGAGATATGACGAGTTTTCTTTATGTAAGAAAATTCAACTTCCAGTTTTGACCGAAAGTAAAGGTCACATGGGGTCACACCTAATAAAAGATTTGTAGAACTGTTCAAGGGCCTTCAGATGATATAATGATTAAAGGTTTCAACCGGAAGTGAAGGTCACATGGGGTCACATTCTGTGTAAGAGTTGTAAATGGAATGTTGAACTTTCATATGAAGCAAATATCTTGTATTTATCATTTATGGTTCTCGAGATATGACGATTTACAATATTTCTCGTTATTTTTCATTTTTGATGTTATGACGTCATCGATGACGTCATCATACCGAAAATGTTTCTGTTTCGTCTATACACTAAGGTCTAAGTACATGACAAGTTTTAAGTCTCTACGAGTTATACTTTTTCCGAAATCATGCCGAGAAAGTACGGTGGGAAGAAGAAGACACGGAAAGAAAAACTAGACATTCAGTTTTTGTTTACTACAAAAACAAGGTGTTCGTGATCGATGTCATCAAATTATGATTCAACAATATTTCATTTTATCAACCCGATTTGTGGTTCAGGAGTAAGATTTTGTTCCAATATAAATCATCAAGTTCCGGTTTGAACCAAAAGTTAGGTCAAATGAGGTCATACTGTGTAGCGCTAGGTAAGTCATAGGAGCTCTTTGTAATGCCATGTAGTTGATAAAAATCCAATGTGGTTCGGGAGTTATGATTGTTTCAAGTATTGAATTTGATCATCCGGTTTGAACCGGAAGTCAAGGTCAAATTGGGTCGCATTTCGTGTGTCAATTCTTAAGTTGATAAATACTTTGCCAATGATGTAAAGATTGCAAAAAAAACACCAAATGTGCTTTAGAAGTTATGATTTTTAGGTGTTCGGGCATTCCGCCCGAAAACCTATTGTTACTGTTCTGTTTTTTTTGTTTTTTCCCACTTTATCTGAGAACCTTCTCTCGCAATTTTCGCAAACTATAACTCCTAGAAACTTGAAACTTATCATGTACTTAGACCTTAGTGTATAGACGAAACCGCAACTTTTTCGGGGCGATGACGTCATCGATGACGTCATAACATCCGAAATAAAAAATAATGAGAAAAACTGTAAATCGTCATATCTAGAGAACCCTAAATGATAAATACACGCTCTTTGCTTCATATGAAAGTTCAACATTTTGTTTACAACTCTTACACAAAATGTGACCCCATGTGACCTTTACTTCCGTTCGAAAACGGACGTTTAAGGTTTTTTGGGGGAAACGTTGTATCTTATGAACCAAATATGGTACACCTTTAATCATTATCATCTGAAGGCCCTTGACAGTTCTACAAATCTTTCATTATGTACGACCCCATGTGACCTTTACTTCTGCTCAAAACCGGAAGTTCAATTTTCTTACATAAAGAAAACTCGTCATATCTCATGAACCATGAACGTTTTAGACTTAAAACTTCACAAATACTTAGATCTTTGTGTTTAAATATAAATGTGCGAAATTCGGTTTGATGATGTCATCGATAACGCCATAACAATAAATCACTGTTTAATATTTGGAAAAATCATAATTGGAGAATCACAAATGCTACATGTAAGATACTTGCACAATAAAAAAGCTCTTTCCAGATTATGCAAATCACGTACACAATGTGACACCATATGACCTTTGCTTCCGGTTGAGACCGGAAGTTCAAAATTCAGATATCAAACGTTCATTTCTCATAAACCAATAAGGGTTTTGTCTTGAAACTTACTGTGGTATATAGATCGTAGTGTGTATATGACACCCAAATTGTTTCGGTGCGATGACGTCATCGATGACGTCGTAACAATAAATCAACGTTTAATATTTTAAAAAACCATAATCGGAGAACCATAAATGCTACAAGTAAGGTACTTGCACCATAAAAAAGCTCCAGCCGAATCATACAAATCACATTAAAAGGGTGACCCCATATGACCTGAGATATATTTCCAAGTGAAATTGGCCATTAAAATATCAAAATCTCGATCCAATACCTAACGCGGCATGTGGCATACTACTCGCGACTGATTCCAGACGCTTGTCGCCTATTAATATAAAGCAATACTTAATTAACATATAACAATAGTTGCGACAAGCTGTGCTGTGTTTACTATAGTACCACGTGCGCCTTCACTAAAGGCTAGAAGTGTGGCATGATTTCTGTGAACGTTTGGACATGTCACAGTTCATCGTACTTTTAACGAAAGCTTATCAGTGGCGCAACGCTGCTTAAATGAATTCCTCTCGACCTGTGCTATGTTCGGCGTCAAATTGTTTCCCTTTTCGCCTTTCTGATGGCGTAACGGTCAATATGGAATTGAAGACGAAGTTTCACTGAGATGTTCACCTGCTTCAGTGATTCGTATGACATTTATTATATGAGAAAATGCAAGCAGAGAAGGACCAACTTTGGTTATGTTTTGATCACACACCGAGATTGCACGGACGTGACATCAGCTTGTCAAGGGGGTTTCAGACCGGCACTCACGGCAGTGTTTATAGGCGCAATACGGTGAATAAAACGGTAAGGTTCGTTTCAACATCGTCGCTTTTCAATATGATTGTGTGTTGCGTATGTATTGCACAGTTATGTTAATAACGATTATCCTTGAATTGTCAAGTAGTGAGGTTATTAAAACTAAGGAACGTTTAGTATGATTATGGAGGAGGTAGAATTGGGCAATATGGTATGATTGCTGGCACTGTCACTAGTGTCAGTTATATTTGACACAAATGTGTTCCGCCAGCTACGTATTGTAGCATAAATATTTCACAACCCTTCGATGAAAGGTTTTCATTCATAAGTTGTTCACTTCTAAAACAGTATGCGCACCTTCTACTTGTTACTATCTAATCTTGAAATGTTTTAAGTCTTGAATTGTGTTCATTTTACCAATTTCATCCGAGTCTGATGGCAGGATAAGAGTCTGATGCCTGGGAAGGAGTGGAAGACAGAAACTGGACATGCAGCTTTCAATATGAGCCATCTTCAGTCTTCAATGCTTCTGTTAGTTGTCTACTAAGATTGTTCCTCAATATGCATCGAAATAATGTGCTATGATTTATATAGTAATAGTGTCAATAAGATATTAGTTTGTTTATAGTTAATACTGTTTTTCTTTTACAGAATACAGCACATCCACTATCGAATTGGTTTCCAGTGAAAGATTACACACATGTTGTGTTTCTCTCCATATTTTCTTGCCGAGTGTATGATGCACCACAGAGGTAGAAATAGTACTTGACTACATTTTTTAATAGTCCAAATTTAAAAGAGGCTTAGACTTGTATCATCACGACGCGCCTTTTTTTTTGCATATTTATACAAAACAAGTGTCTTTTACAGTTCATTCTATCAAAGGTCTTAAATAAACAAATCGTTCCGTACGGAAAACAATGTCCAAAAATCAAACCAGCCATTTATAAAATACAACCGACAGCTTACACTCTGCTTGACGTATTTTAACGACATCATCATCAAGTGTACATGTAATAAGAATCCAACTTTAATTGAATTCCTGTTGAAAAATTCTAAGAATTATTAACTTAATAATGCCAATATGAATAACGTAGCTTGTATAAACTAATTGTTATTTATAAATCAATAAAGAATCAATTTTTGTTAAAAATAAGTTTGGTTCAGTGAATGGCATATTTGATAGTTGTACTTGTGAGTATGTTCAAGCTTCGTATCGAGATCTGTAGCCAAGATGAAAGGGAAGTCGGAAAATGTCGCTACATATAAAATGAAAACATTTGACTCTGTCCTTTCAAATAATTTGTACGATTTTATTTTTCACAAGAGGACAGCGTTTAATTTGATGACGTCATCAATGACAGGCACATCGGATTGTTACAATCCATACGTTGTCTGAACGGTCTTGATAAATTAAACACGTGCTGCATAAAATGTGACCCGTTTGACCTAACATCCGGTTCAAACCGGAAGTCGAAATTTAATGTTTTCAAAAAAGCATAACTTCTGAACCACACATTGGGTTTTGACAATCTATGCATCACTGGGAAGGTGTGTAACAATTGAAGAAACGATCACAGAATTATACCCCATTTGACCATGACTTCCGATTCAAACCGAAAGTTAATATTTATTATTCTAAAAAATAACAACTTCTTAACCAAACATTACATTTTTACAATATATAAATCATCGTAATTGTCTTCCCAAACGCTAATCAAAGTGTGACCCAATTTGACCCCGACTTCCAGTTTAAACCGGCAGTTGAAGTATCAACTTGGAAAACAATCTAACTTCTGAACCAGACACTGGGTTGACATGGTAAAATGTCGTCACCAGTTCATTCAATCACAATCTGACATCACTCACGAACACCTGTGTGTTTGTTGTTTACAAACACTACGTCTAGTTTGAAACATTAATTTTTAACTTCCGGTTTGAACCGGAAGTCAGTGTTAAATGAGGACAACCAAGTCTTGGGAGCTCTTTCTGATGACGTTTACTTGATAAAAATACAATGAGTGGTTGAGGAGTTATTAATTTGTTAATTATTAAATTCATTTTCCGGTTTGAACCGGGAGTCAAAGTCGAAGGGCATAACATTTTGTGTATCTTTTCTTCACTTGTTATCTACCTTCCAAATGATGCATAGATTGTAAAAATCCAATGTGTGGTTCAGAAGTTATGATTTTTTGAAACATGAATTTTCAACTTCCGGTTTGAACCGGAATTTAAGGTCAAACGGGTCACAATTTGTGTAGCGCGTGTTTAATTTATCAATACCGTTCAGACGACGTATGGATTGTAACAATCCAATGTGTGGTTAAGGAGTTATGAATTTTTCAAATAATACACGGACTACCACTATTTGGTTGTGCAATATACAATTAAATAGCAAGCGACGCCAAATGTATATGTGGCTTTACAGTTTCAATACAGACATGTTAATTTAAACCACACGCGCAATGTACATGTGGCAGTATGGACGTGTAGCGAGACCTTAACTACACGTGCACACACACGTGCGTGGCTGGTACAGGTTTGATATACATTGTATTTACGTGTAGGCCTACGCTACTGTGTGTTGTCGCACAAGGTCGTTCAACAGACACGTGCGCTCTGACGTCAAGTTTGAACCAAATGCAAAGGTTAAAATGTGATCATCTCTGTGCAAAAGTTTCGGTAGGATAACTCATCTATAACCTGATGCAAAATTCATGCTAAAATATTACGTATTTTTTGAGATATGAATTTTTCAATTTTTCAACTTCCGGTTTGAACCGGAAGTCAAGGTCAAATGGGGTCGCGTTGTGTGCAGCGTTTGTTTACTATTCAACGACCTATCCGATGATGTGTAGATTGTAAAAATCCAACGTGCGGTTCATGAGTTATGATTTTTTACAAATATTAAACTTTGATTTAATGTAATTCAATACTCGATGACGTCATCATGACATCATCAAGTTTGTGTCGTCTTGATACTGAGGTTCAAATGTCTGATGAGTTTCAATGTTCAGTTAACTTTCAATCTAGAGTTATGCCGTAGAAAAGCCCAAACCATGATTTTTTTTAAAGAAAGAACGTCGAAGGCAAACTGAAGGCAAACTGAAGGCAAAATTCGACCCAGGGTAACGACCCGGAAGTAAAGGTCATACGATTTTGGCGTTAACTTTTCAAATGTTGCCCAAGTATTGATCTATCAGATGCCCAATTATGAGCAGCATAGCTTTGAAATTCACGAAGATACATCGAATAGCAAATGGTCAATTTTCAACTTTTAAAACATTGTAATTCGACACCCGATGACGTCAACATGACGTCATGACAAGTGTGTTGTTTGGTAAGTATCAAGGTTCAATTCAGTTTCAATCTTGAGTTATGTTGCAGATAAGAATTCGGTAGAAGAAGATGGAGAAGAAACTAGACGTACAGTGTTTGTAAACAACAAACACACAGGTGTTCGTGAGTGATGTCAGATTGTGATTGAATGAACCGGTGACGACATTTTACCATATCAACCCAATGTCTGGTTCAAAAGTTAGATTGTTTTCCAATTAATTCAACTGCCGGTTTAAACTGGAAGTCGAGGTCAAATTGGGTCACACTTTGTTTAGCGTTTGTGAAGACAATTACGATGATTTATATATTGTAAAAATCGTATGTTTGGTTAAAAAGTTATTATTTTTTCGAATAATAAATATTAACTTTCGGTTTGAATCGGAAGTCAAGGTCAAATGGGGTATAATTCTGCGTATCGTTTCTTCACTTGTTACACTCCTTCCCAATGATGCATGGATTGTCAAAACCCAATGTGTGGTTCTGAAGTTATGCTTTTTTGAAAACATTAAATGTTGACATCCGGTTTGAACCGGATGTTAAGGTCAAACGGGTCACATTTTATGCAGCACGTGTTTAATTTACCAAGACCGTTCAGACAACTTATGAATTGTAACAATCCGATATGTCTGTCAATGATGACGTCATCAAATTACACGCCGTCCTCTTGTGAAAAATAAAATCGTACATGTTATTTGAAAGGGCAGTGAGTCAAATGTTTTTATGTTAAATGTAGCGACATTTTCCGACTTCCCTTTCATCTTGGCTACAGATCTCGATACGAAGCTTGAACATACTTACAAGTACATATATCAAATATGCAATTCACTGAATCAAACTTATTTTTAACAAAAATGGATTCTTTATTGATTAATAATTCACAATTAGTTTACACAAGCTATGTTATGCATATTGACATTATTAAGCTAATAATTCTTAGAATTTTTCAACAGGAATTCAATTAAAGTTGGATTCTCATTACATGTACACTTGATGATGATGTCCTTAAAATAGGTCGAGCAGAGTGTAAGCTGTCGGTTGTATTTTATAAATGGCTGGCTTGATTTTTGGACATTGTTTTCCGTACAGAACGGTTTGTTTATTTAAGACATTTGATAGAATGAACTGTAAAAGACACCTGTTTTGTATAAATATGCAAAAGAAAAGCGCGGCGTGATGATACAAGTCTAAGCCTCTTGTAAATTTGGACTATTACAAAAATTAGTCAAGTACTATTTCTACCTCTGTGGTGCATCATACACTCGGCAAGAAAATAAGGAGAGAAACACAACATGTGTGTAATCTTTCACTGGAAACCATATCGATACTGGATGTGCTGTATTCTGAAAAAGAAAAACAGTATTAACGACAACTTAACTAATATCAGGTCTCAAACTATTATCTTATTGACACTAATACTATATAAATCATAGCACATTATTTTCAACGCACAACCAAAATACAATAACTTGTGTTTAGAATGTTTCAAAAAAATGTTTGTATTTCAACAGAAAGTCTCACAGTAGGCCCTACATGTATTACACACAGTCATGTTATCTATGTTTAACATAATGCAATAATTTAAATGGAAAATGGGCTCAGCCAGCAGTTTTATTTCAATTCCTTTGGAAACGTTTGACCTTGCAAAATAACTTCCCAGGCATCAGACTCTTATCCTGCCATCAGACTCTGTTCAATATTTTTCATGATCACTGTAGGGCCTACTACTAGTTGATAGCAAATCAAGATGAAACTGGTAAAATAAACAAAATTCAAGATATAAAACATTTCAAGATTGGATGGTAACAAGTAGGTGCGCATACTGTTTTAGAAGTGAACAACTTATGAATGAAAACCTTTCATCGAAGGGTTGTGAAATATTTATGCTACAATACGTAGTTGGCGGAACACTTTGTGTCAAATCTAACCATAACAGAGTCAGCAATCATACATAAATGCCCAATTCTACCCCCTCCATGATCATACTAAACATTCCTTAGTTTTTAAAACCCTCACTACTTGATAATTTAAGGATAATCTTTATTAACATAACTGTGCATTACACACGAAACACACGATCATTCTGACTGAAAAGCGACGATGTTGAAACGAAGCTTACCGTTTTATTCACCGTGTCGCACCGAAAAACACTGCCGTGAGTGCCGGTCTGCAACCCCCTTGACCAGCTGGTGTCACGTCCGGACGTGTCCGTGCAATCTCGGTGTGTGATCAAAACATTATCAATGTTGGTCCTTTTCTGCTTGCATTTTCTCATATAATAAATGTCATACCAATCACTGAAGCAGGTGAACATCTCAGTGAAACTTCGTCTTCAATTCCATATCACCGTTAAGCCATCAGAAGGGCGAAACGGGGAACAATTTGACGCCAAATATAGCACAGGTTGAGAGGAATTCATTTCAGTAGCGTTGCGCCATTGATAAGCTTTCGTTAAAAGTTCGATGAACTGTGACATGTCCAAACGTTCACAGAAATCATGCCATACTTCTAACCTTTAGTGAAGGCCACGTGGTACTGGAGTAAACACAGCACAGCTTGTGGCAACTGTTCTTACGTTATTTCAGGCAACAAGCCTCTTGACATAAGGCTAGCACTCCATTGCACTGGAATCAGTCGCGAGTTGTATGCCACATGCCGCGTTAGGTATTGGATCGAGGTTTTAATATTTGAATGGCCAATTTCACTTAGAAATCTATCTCAGGTCTAATGGGGTCACTCTTTGAATGTGATTTGTATAATTTGGCTGGAGCTTTTTTTATGGTGCAAGTACCTTTCATGTAGCATTTATGGTTCTCCGATTATAATTTTTTTTAAATATTAAACGTTGATTTTTTTTATGACGTCATCGATGACGTCATCAAACCGAAACAATTTGGGTGTCATATACATACTACGATCTATATACATAGTAAGTTTCAAGACAAAACCCTTCTTGGTTTATGAGAAAAAAACGTTTGAAATCTGAATTTTGAACTTCCGGTTTTGACCGGAAGTAAAGATCAAATGGGGTCACACTTTGTGTAAGATTTGTTTAATACTTCAAAAGCTTTTAAATGGTGCAAAGATCATGTATGTAGCAAATATGGTTATTGAGATATGATTATTTTAATATAAAACTTCAAGTTGATGTAAGTACGTCATCGATGATGTCATCATTCCCAAATTTTTGTGTTTGTTATGTACACACTGTGATCTAGGTATAGAGTAAGTTTCAAGTCCGTACAAGCTTTACTTTTGGAGATAGCAAAATAATAAAAAATTCGACCTCGTCTACGTTTTTCGTTGTGACGTAGCTATGACGTCATATATCATATTTCTAGGATGCTCATGAGCTAAACAAAATATTATGCATTGAAAGTTTGGACATATTTTATTTCACCTAGGCTCCAGAGCCCCAAATAACATAATTTTTTACTTTAACTTCCGGTTTGGACCGGAAGTGAAGGTCAAATGAGGTCACAATGTGCATTCCAAATGTAAAACATTTCAAGACCTTTTATATGCAACAAAGATCTTGTATGTGGCAACTTGAGTTCTCAAGATATGAATTTTTCAATATATTAGACGTTTTTTAAACGTAATGACGTAATCGATGACGTCATCAACCCAAAAAAGATTCTGTTCCGTCTAGACACCAAAGTCTAAGTACATGCCAAGTTTCAAGTCTTTACGACCCTTACTTTTTGCGAAAGTTGCGAGAGAAGGTTCAGTGGGAAAGAAGAAGACGAGGAAAAATAAACAGTACAATAACAATAGGTTTTCGGGCGGAATGCCCGAACACCTAAAAAAAACAGAACAAAAACAAGAGGTGTTCGTGCATATTTTGCACGAACACCTAAAAAACAGTACAAAAACTAGAAATTGAGAGTTTGTCTTAAAACAAACTCTAGGTGTTCGGTTTCGGGGAGTACATGTCTGATTTAAAAGCCTGATGGGAAAAAAGCAAAACAAAAGTACATCTGACATGACGTCATCCTGACGTCACTAAATGTTTCAGCAGTCAGTGTCGTTGTTTAACAATACACCAAGTTTCAACTTGGTTGGTGTTTTGGTTTGGCAGGTACATGGCTTTAAAAAGTGCATCTTTCATGCTCCTTCGCTTCGCTCATACGCATGAAAAGCAGTTTTACTTTATAGAATGACCTGGGAAATAAGGTGGCAAACAAAACAAGTTTTGAATTCATGAATAAATAATTATTTAATTTACAGCATGGGATTTGGTTCAGCACGTAGACGCCAAGTGTTAACGATCCATAAAACATATTTTAATTAACTTTATGAAAAAAATATATATATTAACAATTCCCTTTATAGAGTGATTAATATTAATTAACTAATAAATTAATAAATAAATTGAAAATAATTCCAACTTCAAGATACAAATGGCACCTTAGGCCCTTCCGAACTCGGTCGGGAAAAACTTCTACTTGCCCTCAAGGCACTTGGCCCGAATAAACAACAACATGTTCCAATAGTTAAAGTTCTTAATATCTATAAATACAATATTAGGTTTACTTCGTCATCATATTTTCTGTTTTAGGATAGGACTGATTTAGACACTAACAAACGCTCTTCAATGTCTCTCTGGATATATCTGTTCTTAGCTATGGAGGTTTTCCACTTCCCGTGTTGCATGATCAGTTCTTCAGGAACATGTTTGGATGCGAGATGAGAGGCCCCCTCCTGATCTTAAGCTGTGCAAGCCATAGGCTTTGGGATTAGGTACACCTATGTGATTAAGGGCATCAGTTAAAAGCTCTCTACATCTAGTGTAGCTTAAAGGCCGGTTGTGGATACGCTTGTATGACTGAACTTGAGTGAAAAGAAAGGGGTGTAAAAATGAATTTTTCTTGACCGATTTCAATGTCGCACGCTGACATAAATGTTTGTAAAATGTTTGCGGACGAGTAACGGTCTGGGGTGTCTGCAAGAAAGGCAGTGTTACCGTCCCTGAAAATATCTGTTTTGGATTTCGGAATGAAGATGGAAAAACCCTTGTTGTCCCTTAGCAAAGATATGTGGGATTTCAGAAATTTCATCGTGTCTAAACAATAAGGCAAATTTCAAGGACAAATAGGAAGCTGTCCTTAACTCTAGAAGAGTGCAACCAGGGTGAGCGAATTGATCGACAATGGCCTTGATATGTACCAGTGTCAAAGGTTGCTTGTGTGAAGGAGGTTTATGTAGAGCTTTTCTTGTGCTCGTCACTATTTGTTGTACTATTGGAGAGTCGACGGGATTGTTTTTGCTATTGATAATAGCATGTAACCACTTTATTGAGGCCGCGGTAGTAATTACACTATCTGAATTGCATTTAGACTTAATGTGAACTAGAAAGACGGCAACAATTTCATCACTTACTGGGAGGGAAATAGGGAATTGTACACTCGTCAGCCAAGTAAAGAATTCCCTACATTTGTATAGGTACGCATTGATTGTTCCCTCCGATTTTGCAGCGATTGCTTCGTGCAGAATCTGGTTCTTGATATCATCAAATGTATGCGGGAAGTTAAGCCAATAGGGTTGGGCACGTATAATCTGTACAGGACAAGATTTGAAATTATTTTATGAAGAAATGAATTAATAAATTGAAAAATCTAACTTAACGGCACCGATGAGTCAGTTGAATTCTTGAGACCCAAGCAAAGAATGTTGATTTCTACCATGTTTTAGGGCAGAGTGACCAGCTGTAGTGGTGAGATCTTTAACCCAAGGCTTGTAGCAGGACCATAAAAGTGGCCAGAAGGAGTTGGAAGGCCACCACGGGAAAACGAGGGTCCCCTTCCCTTTGCATATGGAGATGTGACTTAATACACTCGGAATTAGGACTACTGGGGGAACTAGTAAGGCATTTTCTCCGGACCAGTGCGAAGGCGTCAACGCCTGCGGTACCTGGATTCCAAAATCTTGAGAAAAACTTGTGTACTTTGTCTTTGTGAAAACTAGCGAAACAATCAACTGAAAAGGGGCCCCATAGCCGACTGATGGAGAGAAAAAATTTGTCAGTTAAACACCAATCATCAGTGTCAATAATTCTGCTAACGTAATCAGCTTGTTCGTTGAGGCTTCTAGGAATCCAGTCTACCTCTAACCTGATTGTGTTTTGTAGACAAGTGCTGAATATTTCAAGAGCTAGATTTTGCAAATTTTGTTTCATGCTACCAGCTTCGATAATTCTTGCAGCGCTTTGACTGTGATTACTTTAACTTGAGAACCTGAAATTATAGGGAGAAATGATTTCAAAGCAAAAGCAATGGTGTCTAGCTCTCGCCAAGTAGAACTTTGAGCACTTTCGTATTGTGTCCAGAGTTTGTGGGCTGTATGAGTATCATTGCACATGACTGCTCCAGAGCCAGTTGAACTGGCGTCGCAACAAATTAGCTTATTTTTCTTATGAAATTCAAAAATATGACGCACATTCAAATGAGAGACGTTATTGTCCCAAAACTGTATCTCTAGATTACAACTGTCACTGAGCTGTTTGATTTTGCTTTCATCGATGGCCCTAGCAATTATCATTTGGCAATTCCTTGTCATCAACCTACAGATGCTCCCGATTACCGGCGAGAGGGATATGATTTGACCCACAAAGCTATGTAATTCTCTTACGATAACTAGGGGAGAGTGTTGCAAAAGTCTGATAGTTCCCTTTAATTTATCTATTCTTCTATCCAGAACTTGGAGAGTGCCTTTTTTGGTATCCCATTTCATTCCAAGCCATTCAATGTAGGTGGTAGGAGTCCAGATGCTTTTTGTCGAATTAGCAACCAAACCGGCTCTAAACAGATCGGTCTTGATGTGAAGAGAAATGTCTTTGGCTAAGTTGAGATGATGCTGGTGAGATTGTGGGGTACTTGGAATAACAATGATACCATCGTCCAAATACAATGCAACTAAGATACCACAGGAGCGCCAATGTTTAACGAGAGGTTTTTAGCGTTTTGGTAAAAATATAAGGAGCTGATGTAAGACCGAAAGGCAGCACATTAAATTCAAAAAATCTTTGAGACCCATTGATGCACCATGAAAAACCTAAAATTTTTGAAATTCTGGTGCAATGTCAATATGGTGATAACCCGATTTAAGGTCGAAAGATATCATTAAAGCATTTTGTGACAAATACTGTGGGCCAATTTTCCAACCATCTATCTTAAATTTCGACTTCTGAACGTATCTATTAAGTTGACTCAGGTCAAGAATCAATCTTTTCTTTGATGATGTCTGGCATGCGACAAAGGACTACATACATAGGAACATTGAAGTTTTTCTGTTATTCTACCAGAAGCAAGTAATTCCATGATGAATTCGGTAACAAAAGGAGGTTCTCGTAAAGCTGATTGGTTATTATGAGTGAACATTTGAGGTGGTAGTGCTATGAAAGGGATTCGGTATCCGTGGGAAATAACTGATAATATCATGTCTGGAGTTCCAATATATCTCCCAAATTGTAGGTTTTTCTTTAACCTCCCTTTAACTAAAAACTTATCTGATTCTGGTATGAGTGTCTGGAAAGACTGATAGGAACAATGTACCTGCAAAACATCACTGAACTTGGTTTCTAATGATTCGATAGTGCTAAGCTGAGCTGGATGCTTGGGTATGTCCAATAGCTGCTGACCCAGCTGATGGGAGGACTGTCGCGTCTCTGAAGGCGTTTGCACCAAAGTTGGCGATGGGGGACGGTAGAGGTCGTTGTGAGACGGGAACCTGCCATCTGTCGTTGAAATAACCGATGGCTGGAGTGGCTCTAACTCTCGGTCTGATACGAGACGGCTGGTTGGGGCCATAACTGAATGGGCAGCTTCGTGACCAGTGGCCTTGCATTCCGCAGGAGAAACAGTTGGAGCCAGCATTTGGCAAGCCTAAGAAAAGACCAGAATAAAAAGGAAAACTTCCGCAAGTACCGAATGTCTTATTATGGCGATAAACTTTCGTGATATTAATTTAGATCTTCGAGACACCATGAAGAAAGAAACCACTACCTTTAGCTAAATATTTGTTGCTAGTGTTCTCGTAAGCAATGCTATTTCTGAATCTAAAATTAATATTTATTTTAATGCTGGGTGGGTGGGCGGGTGGGAAAAGCTAGCAGTTGCGAAAGGAAGTTTACTTAGCGTGTGCCGGAACCTGAAGTGACATGCTTCGGTGGCTATACCCTTAAATACTAGGTAAGGATACAAAGGCCCGAGGATGTCATGTGACATGGAGGGGCGGGAAACGCAAATGAACTCTATTATGTAAAAATTATAACACAGGGTTGAAGAGCAGTTAGAATGTGGATGGAATGCGAGAACAAAGTCCCCGTCATTCAACAAACAAAACTATAAATGGTGTTTGAAGCTTTGCATGGTGTGGAGGATAAGAGTAACTATAAATATAAATATAAATAGTAAACTTCCTGAAGACGAGCAGAGTATACTGTTCGAAACGTCGAGACCAAACCGGCTCTTTTCAGAGCCAACACTCCCTCAAAGAGTTTTTACACATGGTTGTACCCGCAAGTTTACTATTTATATTTATATTTATAGTTACTCTTAAACAAAACTATATTTTAAAGCGAGTCAGTGTCGTTGTTTAACAATACACCAAGTTTCAACTTGGTTGGTGTTTTGGTTTGGCAGGTACATGGCTTTAAAAAGTGCATCTTTAAAGCGATACACGTAGCACGTAATGACGTCATCAATCTATGTTCTAACCATTATGTTGTCTGCATGAAGGCCGTTATGTAAACCAATTTTGAAACAAATGCCAAAGGCATCTAGTAAAAGTGTATTTTGAAATGTTTTAACCTGACGCCAGATGGCGCTCTTTATTTTTTATGACGTCGTCAATCTTATTTTTTTAAACCAGACTGTTGTCAAACTACAACATCGTTTAAAAACAGCTCCAAAAAGGTCGCAACTTTTGAATTACAAGGCAGTTCCGGTTTCAACCGGAAGTAGACGTCACGTAATTTGTAGCATACAATTAAAGTCAAAGATCTATACTAACTATGTAATCCCGCAAAAAGCAACCCAGGTTCTCTTATCCTTGATTTGATACCGATTTTCAAAGGTTTTAATTTAAATGACGTAGATTTCCGAGGCGGCATCTTTCACAGAGCGAGCCAATAATACTGTACCAGAGCGGGATAAAAGCATGAACAGTTATTTGATACAGCGCCACCTGCCATGTAAAATGTACTACTTACATTTCCGTTATGTGGGACTACACGCACACACAGGCTTATTAATAATTGAGCGGAACAGTCCGCTACAGTGCTTTTCTCTGTACGCAGATTAAATGCAGGTTAATTCTATCGTTGGCTTTAACGCCCATTTAGGACCAAAAGTTGAGCTCATATTGATATCATCTCTGTGCAAAAGTTTGAGCAGGACCGCAAACCTACAATCTGATGTAAATATTGTGATAAAATAATGAGAAGTTAGAGAGATATGATGTATAGATTGTAAACAAACAATGTGTGGTTCATGAGTTATGTTTTTTTCGGGGGGGGGGAGGGGGTTATTAAACTTCAACTTCCAGTTTTAACCGGAAGTCAAGGTCAAATTGGGTCACACTCTGTTACATTTGTAAATTTTCAAAGACCTTTCCGATGATGCATAGATTACAAAAATCCAATGTCTGGTTCAGGAAAAATGATCTTTTCCGTTACTAAAGTTCAACATCCAGTTTCAACCGGAAGACAAGGTCAACTGGGGTCACACTCTGTATAGCGTCAATTAGGTTTTCAAATACCTTCCTAATGATGTATAGATTACAAAAATCAAATATCTGGTTCAGGAGTTATGATTTTTTCAAATTCTAAACTTAGATTTAATAAAAATTGTAACAAATAATGTGATGATGTCATCGTGACGTCACTTCCAGCGTAACTAGCCATGGCCGTTGTCTAACAATACACCAAGTTTGAACTCAGTCGGTAGTTTTGTTACGTAGATACACAGCTTCAAAAAATGCACTTTCAAGGCACTACCACGTGACACATGATGACGTCATCAATCTACAACTCCGAAAATATGTTGTCTGCATAAAGGTCAGTAGGTCTACCAATTTTGAAAAGATTGCCATAAACTTTTCCAGTCACATCTGTTAAGTGTGGTTTGAACTGTTTTGAACTTGCCGCTAGAGGGCGCTTTTGAATTTTGTGACGTCATCGATCTTATTTAAACCAGACACTTGCAAGACTACAACATTGTTAAATTCAACTCAAAAAAAGTTGCCACTTTCAAATTACAAGGCACTTCCGGTTTCGACCGGAAGTAGAGGTCGTCTGAGGTCATGACCCAGACAAAAAATAAAGACCTATTTGAACTTTGTATGATCCCGCCAAAAGCAACCGCCGGGCTCTTATGGACATTGCCTAGTTTATCCTGGACAATGGGAACTCTGCAGTTAATCCTCATTATCAGCCTGCTGCTATTCAAGAGACCAACTTGCATGTCTCTTATGAGAGTTTACTAAACTCTCACCACCATCATAGGTTCCTTGGAAGAAGGATTCCATACCATGGCAACACTAGTGCTACATTTCAGTTGGAACTTCTTGTTGCAGGAGATATAAATCCCAACCCTGGCCCAGATTTGACAAAAGGAAGACATTCAACGGATGTTGTTAATACATGCAACAATATTAGAATTACTTGTTACCGTGATCAACTCCTGGCACTTAGCAATCCCTCCTATCAAGCAGCTGCTTCACCATTACCCTTAACTTTGTGGAATCTTCTGAAATCTCTTCCAATCAAATCGTCTTACCGTCCAAAATATCGTGGTAAACTAGGTGGCCGTCGCAAACCATGGCAGAACAGTGAATGTAATGGTAATTCGAACCAAGGTTCTAATCCAATCACAGTCATCACGTCTCACCGTCACTCTCCCAAAAGAAGCAAGACATTTCCTAGATCAGCTGACCTCAGTAAGTTACGGCCAATACCACGCAAAGACTTCTCACGTCTCAGTATTAAACTCTGGAATGCCCATTCAGTGCGCAACTGAACCACCTCAATTGCTGATTTTGTTATCGATCATGATGTAGATAATTTATTTATCACAGAAACATGGCTTGCTCATGATGACTCTGTTATCATTGGGGAACTCGCTCCCTTTGGATATTTCTTTCTAAACCACCCACGCAATAAATCTAACCGTGGAGGAATTGGTATTTTGTTCAAGGCTTCGCTTAAGCTTTGTGTCAAACCAATATATTTTAATGCTGAAACTTTTGAATATGTTTGCATCAAGTATGGTAGTAACAGTACAACATTTGCTGTTATCTATCGGCCTCCCCCCTCACCTGCTAATGGACTCAAAACAAAGGATTTTCCGGAAGAAATGAATTCATTTCTTATTGATCTCAACCTTTTACCAATGGATATTGTTGTACTGGGAGATTTCAACTTACACATTGACACTCCAGATAAACCTGATGTAACTCACTTTAGGAACATACTTTCTTCAGTTAATTTGCATCAACATGTTCATGATTCTACTCATAGGTATGGTCATGTTTTGGATCTAGTTATTACACACTCAAGTGATCTGGATCTTATACATGACTGTTTAGTTCAACGAATTCTAGAATCGGATCACTTTGTAGTTAGTTTTGACTTAAACCAAAGGAAACTGAATCACCAAAAGACCACTTCAACTGTCCGCAATTTTACCAACATTGACGTGGATGCTTTTCGTAATGAGCTTGCCTTTGAGCTTGATAGATCAATTACATCAGATCTACACGATGCCATTAATGCCATTCTTGCCTTCGACAATGAAATTCATGAAGCTCGCCAGCAACGGCTTCGACTTGAGCGAAATCTTAAGAAACACACCAATGAGGAAAATCGTCAGTGCTATCTTTCTCATCATAAACATGTCATTAACTTGATTCAGAAAGCGAAATAGAAGTTCTTCAATAACGAACTGCAATCTGCTGATATGAAAAAGGTGTTTCAAATCACTAATACTTTGCTGAACAAAAATAAGACTAAGAAATCTCTTCCTGTGTGTGATTCAAATGAACACCTGTCCAACAAATTTGCTGACCTCTTTGAGAACAAAATTGTCAAGATTCGCAACGATCTTGATAATAACACTGATTTGGCAGACTCCAATCCAATTGATTATGTGTCTGACACTGTTCAGGCAATAACTGTTCTAAATAACTTTGAACCAGTTGATGAAAATGAGATTTGCAAAATTATCCCTCAATCACCAAACAAATCTTGTTCTTTTGACGTCTTGCCAACAAGGTTGGTCAAGCAATGCATCAACATCATTGTACCAAAGCTGACTTATATTGTTAACTTGTCTTTATCAACTGGTGTATTTCCTGATTTTCTAAAGCAGGCTGTCCTCACACCGATCCTCAAAGAAACCATCTTTGGATGTTAATCAACTGAAAAACTACAGACCAGTTTCTAATACACTTATGTGGTCTAAAGTCATTGAAAAAGCCATCACTTCACGTCTAATTGATCACCTTGCTGACAATCATCTGAATGAGACATTCCAGTCTGCTTATCGTGCCCATCATAGTACGGAGACAGCTTTGCTTAAAGTTAAGAATGACATTATGTGTGCTTTGGATCAAAGGAGAACTGTGTTCGTTGTACTCCTTGACCTTAGTGCACAGGGATGCCAGTGACTCTTCCCTTCAGAGCCTGAAAAAATTTGCTGCGAAGGAAAGGGGGTCACCGCCCCCCCCCCCCCCGCTCAAACCCAAAAACAATAAAAAAACATAACAGCGATTTTTTGTTATAAAACATAAAGAAAACGAAAATTCTGACCCCCTCCCCTGCAAAAATGCCTGGATCCGCCCTGCAAAAATGCCTGGATCCGTCCTGCAAAAATGCCTGGATCCGCCCTGTCGATTGTGTTTGTACACTGATTTCATGGTTTATCTCATAATGGTTAAAAGAAAAAGAAAAAAACAGTCTTATAACTTGACATTTACATAGGCCTACCATTAAAAATAAATAAATAAAAATAAAATTATAATTATTTTTTTTTTAGCGCTGATCATTTTTTTTTAAACGCGGAAATGCAGAAAGAGTTGCATGCCTGAACTTTTCAACATCCAGAATGACTCAATGGTAACGCCAAAAACTCAGTCGGTATGTCTCAATGGTAACGCCAATCGTCCGCGAAACAAAATTCTCAGAGCGATTTCACGTACGGTCCAAAGATCGTGTATGGATGTACACACAAAATACATCGATACATACCATACGGCACCACGCACATTCGACAGAAAAGTATAGTCTTCGCTCGATACTTCCGGCATTTACAATACATGTACGAACGCTTGAGGGCGCTTTCAAAACATATTATCATTAAACACGAGTCGCTCCAAACGAGCGCCGGAAATTTGTTTTCAATAAAATATATTTTTTTTCCGGCCAGATGAAATACGGAGCGCCGGAAAAATTTGGGGAAAATTTTTAAAAGCCGGAATTCCGGCAATAGCCGGAAAACTGGCATCCCTGAGTGCAGCTTTTGACACTGTTGATTATCAGATTGTCTTAAATCGTCTTTCGGACACTTTTTGCATCAAGGATACTGCTCTCAATTGGTTCTCCTCATACCTCCAAGGTTGACGAAATCGTGTTGTTGTCTCTGGATCATATTCTTGTGAACATACTATGGACTACGGACTACCTCAAGGTTCGGTCATTGGACCTATGGTGTTTTCTCTTTACACTCATCCTCTTGGCAAAGTTATTCGTCGGCAACATGTCAATTACAACATGTATGCCGATGATACACAATTATATGTTGACTTCAATCCAACCATGCCAGGTGAAAAAGAAAGCCTTGGATATACTAACGTCATGTATAGAAAATTCTACGGTAACCCCCTCAACTAGTATTAGGAATTTGGGTGTCATGTTTGACCCTGTCATGTCAATGTCATCTCAAGTTAATTCAGTATGTAGCTCTACTAACTTCCATCTGCGCAACATTGCAAGGATTCGAAAATACATTGATCGTGATACTTGTCACCATGTGGTTTGCTGTCTTGTCACTTCTCGTCTAGACTATTGTAACTCCCTGTTATCTGGAATCACCAAAGCCCATCTTAAACGCCTCACCAGTATTCAATACAGAGCTGCCAAACTTATTCTCAGTGTTAACTGTTGGAGAACTTCCGGATCTCCCTTACTCGCTAAACTACACTGGCTACCCATGGAGAAACGCATACAGTTCAAAACTCTTCTATATGTTTTTAAATGTTTGAATGACATTGCTCCATCTTATCTCTCTGATATGTTTCATCTTCGCCAAACCAACCGTCAAGGACTCCATTCTTCTTCCGATAGAACTCAGCTTAACACTCATAAGTCCATATTTCCTTATGGCAAGCATGCCTTCTCACACTCTGCTGCTGAACTTTGGAACAGCCTCCCAATTAGTGTCCGTGATTCTTCTTGTGTTGTTACATTTAAAAGTAAACCTAAAACTTATCTCTTTCCTAAATAGTAGATTTAAGTTTTGTTCTAGCTTGTTTTGATTTATCCTCTTTTGTAATGCGCTTTGATCATGTTTTGGAAAAGCGCAGTATAAATGCCTATTATTATTTATTATTATTATTGGTGATTTGTTACAGATTTTCAAAGATTTAATTGTTTAATGCTTCAAAACCTTGCAATTCGACACCCGATGACGTCATAAAGACGTCATTGATTCAGTGCCGTCCTCATATTGAGGTTCAAGTATGTACCAAGTTTGAAGGTTCAATTCAATTTCAATCTTGAGTTATCTTCTGGAGAAGAGTTGGCGGGGATGAAGAAGAAAAAGTAAAATGAAACATGAAACATCAACTTCCGGTTTGAACCGGAACTTAAGGTCAAACGGGTCATATTTTGTGTAGCGCTTGTTTAATTTATCAAGACCGTTCAGACAACGTATGGATTGTAACAATCCGACTATCATTAATTGAATTATTTTGTCACAGAGCTCTGTAAATAATGACCATTCATGTGATATAGCGCCCTCATGTGACATGTACATGTACTGGCAAGGCTGCGTGGACTTTGAACCTTATAAACAATGGAGCGGAACGGCCAGCTACAGTGAATCGGCAAAATACGCAGTTTAAATGCGGTGGCTGTGTACAGTGTCGGCGTATTTTGGCCTACACTATCGTGCGTTGTCACACGATGAAAGTCAACAGACACATGCGCTTTGACGCCCAGTTTTGACCAGATGCAAAGATTAAAATGCTATAATCTCTGTGCAAAAGTTTCGGCAGAATAACTCATCTATAACCTGCTGCAAAATTTATTTTAAAATATTACGTAGTTTATGAGATATGAATTTTTCAAATTTTCAACTTCCGGTTTGAACCGGAAGTCAAGGTCAAATGGGGTCACGTTGTGTGCAGCGTTTGTTGAGCTTTTCACGACCTATCCGATGATGTGTAGATTGTAAAAATCCAACGTGCAGTTCATGAGTTATGATTTTTTACAAATACTCAACTTTGATTAAATGTAATTCAATACCCGATGACGTCATCATGACATCATTAAGGTTGTGTCGTCTCGACACTGAGGTTCAACTGTCTGATGAGTTTCAATTTTCAGTTCAATTTGAATCTTGAGTTATGCTGTAGAAAAGCCAAAAACAAGACTTTTGATGAAAAAAACACATAGGCGAACTTTGACCCAGGGTAACGACCCGGAAGTTAAGGTCGTACGATTTTAGCGTTAACTTTTCAAATGTTGTCCAAGTCTTTATCTATTTGATGCCTAAGTATGAACATCATAGCTTTTATATTCGTTGAGATACAACAACAAGCAAATGGTCATTTTTCAACATTAAAAACCTTGTCATGACGTCATCAATGTCGTCATCATTCCAAAAAAGTGGCGGTTTCATCTACTCACTACTGCCTATGTACACAGTAAGTTTTAAGTTTGTACAAGCTTTACTTTTGTTTTAAATTGCTGGAGAAGGTTCAGAGGGAAAGAAGAACACGAGGAAAACTAGACATAGAATTTTTGTTTATTACAAAAATACGGTGTTCGGTTGAACGTTGCATGATGACGTAGTTCAAAAACATTGAACATAAAAAGATGAATTTTTATACAATGTGTTGTTTTTTATAGTTAAACTTGTACCACACTTTGTAACAACTCCCGTTTCTTGACAAATGTTTATTTTTGTGTTACATTGGCATCAGGTTTTTTGGTTTTTATTTTGCACCTCAAAGCTCTTTAAAAATTTCGCCCATCTGGCACGGGATATTGTACATACAGATTTTGCAATGCCAGTTGTATTATATTAGTTCAATTAATTATTTGTATTTTCCTGTTTAACCGGAAGTCAAGGTTAAATGGTTAAGTTGAATGTTGTGTATGTCGTTTCTTAAGTTTTTTAAGTTATTACTATCAATAAATAAAAATTCAAATGTGTGGTTGAGAAATTATTTTTCTTGTGTACCGCGTGTTTAGTTTATCAATACCGTTCAGACGACGTATGGATTGTAACAATCCATTGTGTGGCTAAGGAGTTATGAATTTTTCAAATATTACACGGACTACCATTATTTGGATGTGCAATATACAATGAAATAGCGAGCGACGCCAAAAGTATTCCTATAGGTGGATTTACAGTTTCAATCAAAGATCGTATAGCGCCGTAGGCGGTAACGATCTTTGGTTTCAATACAGACATGTTAACTTAAACTACGCGCGCAATGTACATGTGGCTGTATGGACGTGTAGCGAGACCTTGACTACACGTGCATCGTACACGTGCGTGGCTGGTACAGGTTTGACATACATTGTATCTACGTGTAGGCCTACACTACCGTGCGTTGTCGTACAAGGTCGTTCAACAGACACTTGCGCTTTGACGTCAAGTTTGAACCAAATGCAAAGATTAAAATGTTATTATTTCTGTGCAAAATTTACGGCAGGATAACTCATCTATATCCTGATGCAAAATTCAGGTTAAAATGTTGATTAGTTTTTGAGATATAAGTTTTTTCAATCTTTCAACTTCTGATTTTAACCGGAAGTCAATGTGAAATGGGGTCATGTTGTGTGTAGCATTTGTTGACCTTTTAACGACCAATCCGATGATGTGTAGATTGTAAAAATCCAACATGTGGTTCATGAGTTATGATTTTTTACAAATATTAAACTTTGGTTCAATGTAATTTAATGCCCGATGAGGTCATTATGACGTAGTTAAGTCTGTGGTGTCTTGATACCAAGGTTTCAACGTTCAAATCAATCTCAATCTTGAGTTATTCCATAGATAAGCTCGAAAGTTGTTTGTTGATGAAAAAACACGAAGGCGAACTTTGACCCAGGGTAACGACCCGGAAGTTAACGTCGTACGATTTTAGCGTTAACTTTTCAAATGTTGTCCAAGTCTTTATCTATTTGATGCCTAAGTATGAACATCATAGCTTTTATATTAATTGAGATACAGCAACAAGCAAATGGTCATTTTTCAACATTAAAAACCTTATCATGACGTCATCAATGTCGTCATCATTCCAAAAAAGTGGCGGTTTCATCTACTCACTATTGCCTATGTACACAGTAAGTTTTAAGTTTGTACAAGCTTTACTTTTGTTTAAAATTGCTGGAGAAGGTTCAGAGGGAAAGAAGAACACGAGGAAAAAAAAAAACTAGACCTAGAATTTTTGTTTATTACAAAAATACGGTGTTCGGTGGAACGTTACATGATGACGTAGTTCAAAAACATTGAACATAAAAAGATGAATTTTTATACAATGTGTTGTTTTTTATAGTTAAACTTGTACCACACTTTGTAACAACTCCCGTTTCTTGACAAATGTTTATGTTTGTGTTACATTGGCATCAGGTTTTTTGGTTGTATTTTGCACCTCAAAGCCCTTTAAAAATTTCGCCCATCTGGCACGGGATATTGTACATACAGATTGTGCAATGCCAGTTGTATTATATTAATTCAATTAATTATTTGTATTTTCCTGTTTAACCGGAAATCAAGGTTAAATGGTTAAGTTGAATGTTGTGTATGTCGTTTCTTAAGTTTCTTAAGTTATTACTATCAATAAATACAAACTCAAATGTGTTGTTGAGAAATTTTTTTTCTTGTGTACCGCGTGTTTAATTTATCAATACCGTTCAGACGACGTATGGATTGTAACAATCCATTGTGTGGTTAAGGAGTTATGCATTTTTCAAATATTACACGGACTACCATTATTTGGATGTGCAATATACAATAAAATAGCGAGCGACGCCAAAAGTATTCCTATAGGTGGCTTTACAGTTTCAATCAAAGATCGTATAGCGACGGCGCTAACAATCTTTGGTTTCAATACAGACATGTTAACTTAAAAACCACGCGCACAATGTACATGTGGCTGTATGGACGTGTAGTAGCGAGACCTTGACTACACGTGCTCGTACACATGCGTGGCTGGTAGACACTTGCGCTTTGATGTCAAGTTTGAACCAAATGCAAAGATTAAAATGTTATTATTTCTGTGCAAAATTTACGGCAGGATAACTCATCTATATCCTGATGAAAAATTCAGGTTAAAAGGTTGAATAGTTTTTGAGATATGAATTTTTCAAACTTTCAACTTCCGATTTTAACCGGAAGTCAAGGTCAATGGGGTCATGTTGTGTGTAGCATTTGTTGACCTTTTAACGACCAATCCGATGATGTGTAGATTGTAAAAATCCAACATGTGGTTCATGAGTTATGATTTTTTACAAATAATAAACTTTGATTTAATGTAATTCAATACCCGATGACGTCATCATGACATCATTAAGCTTGTGTCGTCTTGATACTAAGGTTCAACTGTCTGGTGAGTTTCAACTATCAGTTACTTGTAGCTTTTGTTAATCTTTATGCAAGATCATAGCATGAAGGTTTGTCATATGAAACTTCAACTTCCGGTTTTGACAGGAACTAAAGGTCAACTGGGGTCACACTCTGTAGAAGGTATCTAGAATTGCCCAAAAGCTTTGAAATAGTGTAAGGCCATGAGAATGAAAATGATAGATTTGCGTCCACCGCCCGCTTGCTCTGAAAGCTACCGCCGAAAAATTTCATTATTTTCAAAAGAAATCATTTTTTTCACAAAAAGGACTCTGCATCACAAATTTTCAAGTTTCAAATCATCAAACAACGGTAAAAGGTTATATTTACGCATTTTATTAGTAGTATACAAGCAGGGTTCTCCACAGGGTGGACAATGTACAATAATAACATCTCTCATGATAGCGCGGGGTCGACTTAATTATTGAGTCTTTGAGACAAGGTTCCGTTCATCGACTAAAAATGTAGTCAGGATGCCCTGCGACACAGAGAAAAATGCACGCGAAATGCCGTTACGAAATAGCCGACCTCTGGGTACCCGTCGCTGCACACTATTAACGGTGGATTGTGCATGTGTACATGTACGTCGGGATTCTGTTGCCCGGGCGCTCGACGATTTTGTCCTGTCGCTACATTTTTTGAACGGGCGCATTTGGTATTTTGAGAATTTTGAACGGACGTTTTTTTTTTAGTACGCATGGTATGTGAGACAGATGTAGGCAAATCTCAGGAGTTTGTGTACCCAATATAGCAAGATCACTAGCATTAATAACTACATACACACTTGTTATTATTATTGCAATTACATCGTTGAAGAAGCTTACTACGAGAAAATAAGGAGTAATGAAAAATGAAAAAAAGCCTCATGTCATTTCAAAAATGCCCGGACGCAAATCTATAACTTTCATTCTCATGGCCTAATGATTATTAATGTACCACGTTTCATTAATAAGATACACATTTTTGTATGTACAAACTTATACTTCCGGTTTGGACCGGAAGTGAAGGTCAAATGGGGTCACACATTGTAAACATTTGTAGAATCGTCTAAGGGTTTTAAAATCACGTAATTATATTAACAAAAACATTTAAGTAAATGAGATACGATTTTTTATTTACAAAATTTCAACTTCCGGTTTCGACCGGAAGTAAAGGTCAAATGGGGTCACACTGTGTGTAAGAAGTGTTTAATACCTCAAGAGCTTTTATATGGTACCATTATCATGTATGTAGCATATATGGTTTTTGAGATATGATTATTTTAACATAAAACTTCAATTTAACGTAATGACGTCATCGATGACGTCATCATTCCAAAACTTGTTTTTTGTCATGTACACACTGGTCTAGGTAATTGGTAAGTTTCAAGTCGGTACAAGCTTTAGTTTTGGAGAAAATAAAATTCGTCCTCGTCTACGATTTTCGTTGTGACGTAGCTATGACGTCACGTATTATATTTCTAGAATGCTCGTGAGCTAAACAAAATATTATTCATTGAAAGTTTTTTCATATTTTGCTTCACTTAGGCTCCAGAGCCCCAAATAACATAATTTGTACCTTTAACTTCCGGTTTGAACCGGAAGTCAAGGTCAAATGGTGTCATGTTGTGTGTAGCATTTGTTGACCTTTTAACGAACAATCCGATGATGTGTAGATTGTAAAAATCCGACATGTTTTTCATGAGATGATTTTTTACAAATATTAAACATTGATTTAATGTAATTCAATACCCGATGACGTCATCATGACATCATGATGTTTGTGGCGTCTTGATGATATTGTTCACATCTCTTATGAGTTTCAATGTTCAAATCAATCTCAATCTTGAGTTATGCTGTAGAAAAGCCAAAAACATGACTTTTTGAAGGAAAATAAACGAAGGCAAACTTCGACCCAGGGTAACGACCCGGAAGTTAAGGTCATACGATTTTGACGTTAACTTTTCAAATGTTGTCCAAGTCTTTATCTATTTGATGCCTCAGTATGAACATCATAGCTTTTATATTCGTCGAGATACAGCAACAAGCAAATGGTCATTTTTCAACATTAAAAACCTTGTCATGACGTCATCAATGTCGTCATCATTCCAAAAAAGTGGCGGTTTCATCTACTCACTATTGCCTATGTACACAGTAAGTTTTAAGTTTGTACAAGCTTTACTTTTGTTTAAAATTGCTGGAGAAGGTTCAGAGGGAAAGAAGAACGCGAGGAAAAAAAAAAAAAACCATAACAGTAACAATAGTTGTTCGGCTGTTAGCCGAACACCTAAAAAAAAACAGAACAATAACAATAGTTGTTCGGCTGTTAGCCGAACACCTAAAAAACTAGACATAGAATTTGTGTTTATTACAAAAATACGGTGTTCGGTTGAACGTTACATGATGACGAGAGATTTTAATATACACGTTGATGTTAGTGGAGACTCACAGTCACAGCCTTTCCTAGATCTTCTCGAGTCTCTATGTTGTACACAATTAGTTAATTCTTGTACCCATGCACATGGTCACACCCTTGATTTGTTAATCAGACGGCAGTCTGATGATTCCATTATAATTGGAAAACCTTGGGCCCATCCAACTCTTATCTCTGATCATTTTCCTGTAATGTGCTACCTTAATTTAAGTAAAGCTCACTTTCCGATCAAGAAAATTTCATTTCGAAGGCTATCTGCAATCAATATTGATTTGTTAAAAAAAGATATTGTTGAAAGTCGTCTTTGCAAAGAAAAGCCAAATGATGTTTCTGAACTAGCGACATTGTATGATATTACACTCAAAGAAATGCTAAATAAGCATGCACCAAAGGTAGTAAAGACTGTGGTCTTGCGACCTAAGGTGCCCTGGTTAAATGATAGTATATTGGAAGAGAAACGAAAAAAGAGAAAGGCCGAGAAGCGTTGGCTGAAGTCAAGAACTGATAAAGATTGGAAAGCCTATAAGTCAGCTCGAAACTCCTATTCTTTCTTGTTATATGAGGCACGCACAGCCCATCATAAAGTTTTGGTGTCTGAAAATAAAGATAATCCTAAAGGACTGTTTAATACTGTGAAAGGTTTGTTGAACATGTCAAACAAACAACCAGTTATGCCATGTAATGTTGATAGAAAAACCTTTAACTTAGGCAATTACTTTTTGGATAAAGTTAAGAAAATTCATAATGACATTGAATCAAAACTTAGTAATGTGAACAAATTAATTATTGATGAAATTTCACTTGATAAACAAATTGTAGTTCTTACAGATTTTAGAGAATTGTCTGAACAAGATGTTGAAAACTTGATCATGAAACTCACTAAGAAATCTTGTCCATTGGACCCAATGCCCACAAAATTACTGATGCAATGTTTGGATGCATTATTACCTGTCATAACCTCTATGATTAATGTATCTTTGTCGACAGGGCAGTTCCCTGCTCTATGAAAAGTTGCACTTGTTAAACCACTGTTGAAAAAGTCTGGTACTGGAACAGAATTCAGTAATTTGAGGCCTATTAGTAATCTTCAGTATATTTCGAAGTTGGTAGAAGGCGCTGCAACCCAACAAATCCTTGAGCACCTCGATTCTCACTCACTCTTGCCATTCAACCAATCAGCTTATCGGAAATTTTATGGTACTGAGACAGCACTCCTCACAATCAAAAGTGATCTTTTAATGTCAATGGATGACCAGAAAATTAGCCTATTGCTCTTACTTGACTTGAGCGGCGCTTTTGACACCATTGACCATCTGCGTCTGTTACAAACCTTGAAAACCCATTTCTGGATCAATGGTAAAGTTCTTGCATGGATTGAATCTTACTTGGCTGATAGAAAACAGACAGTTGAAATGGATGAAATTGAATCAGATGTGTTCAAGGTACCCTCTGGTGTCCCTCAAGGGTCACGTTTAGGTCCCCTATTGCTCAATATGTACACAAGCAGACTCCTCACAAATATTCAAAAGGAGTTCCCTATTATCACTTGTCATTGCTATGCAGATGACACACAAGTATATTTGTCATTCTGTCCTAACACAGCAAATGAAGACTACTGTATCAGTGTATTGGAAAAATGCATCGAGTACATTAGAACGTGGATGTTACAAAACAAACTGATGTTGAATGATAGGAAAACGGAACTGTTAGTTATTGGCACTACACGTCAGGTATCTAAGTTCAAGTCAAACGGTATATCAGTAGGTGACACTGCTATAATACCATCCCATAACGTAAGAAACTTGGGAGTGTTATTTGATACTCAGTTGAACATGGAATCACAAATTATTAGTGTATGTAAATCAGCGTATTATATGATTTATAATATGAGACGCATTCGTAAATACTTTGATCAAGACAGCATGAAAACTGTCGTCCACGCATGCATTACGAGTAAATTAGACTATTGCAATAGTTTATTTTATGGATTACCAAACCTACAGATAGCAAAGTTGCAGCGGGTTCAAAATACATGTGCAAGATTGATTTGTAATCTCCCTAAATTTGCTCATGTTACACCACTGTTAAGAGAATTACATTGGTTGCCCATACGTCAAAGAATCGAATTTAAGATGTTAATGATAGTTTATAAAGGGCTTAATGGTCAAGCTCCTAGCTATATTCTTGAATTGTTGGATTTTAAATCTCAAACCCATGGTCATAATCTTCGTAGTACACAAGACACACTGGCATTGAAGATCCCCCAAATTAGAACAAAAGTAACCTTAGGCGATCGATCATTTCTCTGTGCAGCTCCTAGACTATGGAATAAGCTACCTGTGGATACTAGAAAGTCCCAATCATTAGAAGGCTTTAAATTAAAAGTAAAAACCTATTTGTTTCAAACATAGAATTAATTATATTATGTTCATGCTGTGAATTGTATAGCATTGTGAAGTGTCATAGCATCTAAGAGCTCTTGATCTGCAGTAGAATATATAAAAATAGTTTCTGCACTCTATAAATGATTTTATTATTATTATTATTATTATTATTTTAGTTCAAAAACATTGAACATAAAAAGATGAATTTTTATACAATGTGTCGTTTTTTATAGTTAAACTTGTACCACACTTTGTAACAACTCCCGTTTCTTGACAAATGTTTATGTTTGTGTTACATTGGCATCAGGTTTTATTTTGGTTTTTTGTTTTGCACCTTATGAAAGCCCTTTAAAATGTTCCCTCATCTGGCAAAGGATGTTGTGCATTACAGACTTGAGAATCCAATTGAAATGTTTTAGAAAAGTGTGCCATAATGCGATCGTTAATGCAAAGCCACTCCGGATTTTTAGGTTTAGTTTTTCAACTGAAAATCTTATGTCACGATAAAATAGTCGGTTCTAAACGAAAGCAAGGTCAAACACAAACAAAACACTTTTGTCGTGAAAAAGACCATGAAAATAGCTTATTGGTAGCATTTGTGGTTCTCAAGTAAGTTTTAAGTTTGCACAAGCTTTACTTTTGTTTAAAATTGCTGGAGAAGGTTCAGAGGGAAAGAAGAACACGAGGAAACAAAATTTCATTTTATCAACCCGATTTGTGGTTCAGGAGTAAGATTTTGTTCCAATATACATCTTAAACTTCCAGTTTGAACCAAAACTTAGGTCAAATGAGGTCATACTGTGTAGCGTTAGGTAAGTCATAGGAGCTCTCTGTAATGCCGTGTAGTTGATAAAAATCCAATGTGTGGTTGGGGAGTTATGATTGTTTCAAGTCTTGAATTTGTTCATCCGGTTTGAACCGGAAATCAAGGTCAAATTGGGTCGCATTCTGTGTGTCAATTCTTAAGTTGATAAATACTTTGCCAATGATGTAAAGATTGCAAAAAAAACCAAAGTGTGCTTTAGAAATTATGATTTTTTGAAACATTAATTTTTAACTTCCGGTTTGAACCGGAAGTCAGTGTTAAATGAGGACACACTGTATATCGTTTGTTAAGTCTTAGGAGCTCTTTCTAATGACGTTTACTTAATAAAAATACAATGAGTGGTTGAGGAGTTATTAATTTGTTAATTATTAAATTCATCTTCCGGTTCGAACCGGAAGTCAAGGTCGAAGGGCATAACATTTTGTGTATCGTTTCTTCACTTGTTATCTACCTTCCAAATGATGCATATATTGTAAAAATCCAATGTGTGGTTCAGAAGTTAGGATTTTTTGAAACATTAAATTTCAACTTCCGGTTTAAACCGGAAGTTAAGGTCCAACAGGTCAGAATTTATGTACCGCGTGTTTAATTTATCAATACCGTTCAGACGTCGTATGGATAGTAACAATCCATTGTGTGGTTAAGGAGTTAAAATTGCTGGAGAAGGTTCAGAGGGAAAGAAGAACACGAGGAAACAAGATTTCAATTTATCAACCCGATTTGTGGTTCAGGAGTAAAGGAGCGACGCCAAATGTTTTCCTATAGGTGGCTTTACAGTTTCAATCAAAGATCGTATAGCGCCGTAGGCGCTAACGATCTTTAGTTTCAATACAGACACGTTAACTTAAACCACGCGCGCAGTGTACATGTGGCTGTATGGACGTGTAGCGAGACCTTGACTACACGTGCATCGTACACGTGCGTGGCTGGTACAGGTTTGACATACATTGTATTTACGTGTAGGCCTACACTACCGTGCGTTGTCGTACAAGGTCGTTCAACAGACACCTGCGCTTTGACGTCAAGTTTGAACCAAATGCAAAGGTTAAAATGTTATTATCTCTGTGCAAAAGTTTCGGCAGGATAACTCATCTATAATCTAATGCAAAATTCAGGTTAAAATGTTACGTAGTTTTTGAGATATGAATTTTTGAAATTTTCAACTTCCGGTTTGAACCGGAAGTCAAGGTCAAATGGGGTCATGTTGTGTGTAGCATTTGTTGACCTTTTAACAACTAATCCGATGATGTGTAGATTGTAAAAATCCAACATGTGGTTCATGAGTTATGATTTTTTACAAATATTAAACATTGATTTAATGTAATTCAATACCCGATGACGTCATCATGACATCATCATGTTTGTGGCGTTTTGATGATATTGTTTAATTCTCTTATGAGTTTCAATGTTCAAATCAATTTCAAGTTTGAGTTATGACAAAAATTTGAATTTTTTTACGAAAAAACACAAAGGCAGACTTTGACCTTCCGTTAAGACCGGAAGTGAAGGTCATACGATTTTTGCGTTAACTTTTCAAATGTTGGCCCAATCTTGATCTATCAGATGCCCAATTATGAGTTTCATAGCTTTCAAATTCACGAAGATACAGCAACTTGAAAATGGTCATTTTCAACATTAAAAACCTTGTCATGACGCCATCAATGTCGTCATCATGCCAAAAAAGTGGCGGTTTCATCTACACACTATTGCCTATGTACACAGTAAGTTTTAAGTTCGTACAAGCTTTACTTTTGTTTAAAATTGCTGGAGAAGGTTCAGAGGGAAAGAAGAACACGAGGAAAACTAGACAGAATTTTTGTTTATTACAAAAATACGGTGTTCGGTTGAACGTTACATGATGACGTAGTTCAAAAACATTGAACATAAAAAGATGAATTTTTATACAATGTGTCGTTTTTTATAGTTAAACTTGTACCACACTTTGTAACAACTCCCGTTTCTTGACAAATGTTTATTTTTGTGTTACATTGGCATCAGGTTTTTTGGTTTTTATTTTGCACCTCAAAGCTCTTTAAAAATTTCGCCCATCTGGCACGGGATATTGTACATACAGATTTTGCAATGCCAGTTGTATTATATTAGTTCAATTAATTATTTGTATTTTCCTGTTTAACCGGAAGTCAAGGTTAAATGGTTAAGTTGAATGTTGTGTATGTCGTTTCTTAAGTTTCTTAAGTTATTACTATCAATAAATAAAAATTCAAATGTGTGGTTGAGAAATTATTTTTCTTGTGTACCGCGTGTTTAGTTTATCAATACCGTTCAGACGACTAATGGATTGTAACAATCCATTGTGTGGCTAAGGAGTTATGAATTTTTCAAATATTACACGGACTACCATTATTTGGATGTGCAATATACAATGAAATAGCGAGCGACGCCAAAAGTATTCCTATAGGTGGATTTACAGTTTCAATCAAAGATCGTATAGCGCCGTAGGCGGTAACGATCTTTGGTTTCAATACAGACATGTCAACTTAAACTACGCGCGCAATGTACATGTGGCTGTATGGACGTGTAGTGAGACCTTGACTACACGTGCATCGTACACGAAAGAAGAAGACGAGGAAGACGGGAAAGAAGAACACGAGGAACTAGACGTACAGTGTTTGTAAACAACAAACACACAGGTGTTCGTGAGTGATGTCAGATTGTGATTGAATGAACTGGTGACGACAATTTACCATATCAACCAAATGTCTGGTTCAAAAGTTAGATTGTTTTCCAACTAATTCAACTGCCGGTTTAAACTGGAAGTCGAGGTCAAATTGGGTCACACTTTGTTTAGCGTTTGTGAAGACAATTACGATGATTTATATATTGTAAAAATCGTATGTTTGGTTAAGAAGTTATTATTTTTTCGAATAATAAATATTAACTTTCGGTTTGAATCGGAAGTCAAGGTCAAATGGGGTATAATTATGTGTATCGTTTCTTCACTTGTGTGACCCCATGTTGACATTAACTTCAGGGTCAACCGGAAATGGAACCATATCTCAAGAACTGCACAACCGATTTCCAATTTCTTTTCAGTTATAGACTCATTGATCATTGAAGATTGAACTTGGGTTTAATCAAAGCACAACAAAACGGAACAGCTTTGTGTTTGTTCACAAACACCTCAATGTTTAGTTAGCTGTTCCGACATACAGTCGGGAACAGGTATTGTTTTCGTCGAGATTTGTATTATTTTTATTATTAGCTGTTCCAACGGAGCGGTCGGAACAGCTATTGTTTTCGTTAGGATTTTTATTTGTTCTTTTAATTATTCTTTGTTTCCACCAAACTGCCAAGGCATTTTGTTAAGTCCAAAAGTCATACTTGGCTTAGTATAAAAGTTTCAGATCCTATATAATATTAAAGCTTAGGTCTTGAAGTTATAGTTAAATGTAATTAGCTTAAATTAATTAACTAGTTTTCTTAGTTATAATGACATGAATATTTAATTAGCCAATCTTGAGATCACCATATCTCAAAAAGTGTACGTCCGATTGTCAAACTGTTTTCGATTTTATACTTGTGGGATACTGTATAACTGTTTCTTGGCCTAAAATGCCGGACGACGTCACTATGACATCATTTATTGCGCATTTTGTAACTGTACAAAACCAATGGCTGTGATTCTAAACTTGACCAAGTTCTAATACCATATCTGGCCAATGCTATTGCGTTTTTTGTACAATCATCATGGACTCCTTACGGTCGGAGACTTAGACATGTCTAATTTATCAGACTCCGAGTTTAACGTCGAATGCTGCAAACTCGGCCCAGCAAACTCCTCGTGGCAACCCATTGCAAGCAGCACACGCTGACCGGGATTGCGACGTGAAGTACGGGTGGAGATTCTGTGGAGACCTGGCAGAGCTGACGTTAACGGGAGTGTTGGCCCAACACTCTTGTATGTCATTGCAGTCATTATTCACCCGATAACCACAGTTTAGCTACAAAAACAATGCTGTGTTATTACTTTTTTCTTTCCATGAGAAGAAAACAATTCAAGGTATCGATCATAGTGTTTTGAGGGAGTGAAATATTTCGAGGTAACAAAATAGTATTTTGAGGGAATAAATTACTATTTTGAAGGAATACAATTATTTTATTTTATTCTGACCCATTAGCGGCTTCATATCAACATCGACGAAGTAACAAAAAGCACACACAATTTCTGATTTGAACAATAAATTTCAATATCTACACAAAACATAACGACACATAAGGGCTTATGACCAATTTCTCCGTTCGACCAGGACTGTCTGACCATTTTGCCATTTGTGGCAGATTGATGCTCGAGAAACCCCCCACTTGCTCAAAAAATAGTAAACACTCGCAGACTCAGAAATATTGACACGAACGCCTTTAGCCTTGATATAATTATTTCGTTGTCTGCATTGAATGCTGATGATGAGGATGTAGATACCTTGGTGCAGAACTATGAACTAGTTATGAGAAAACTCCTTGACAAACATGCTCCGGTAAAATCACGTAAGATAAAAATACGGCCGAATACTCAGTGGTATAACAGTAACATCCACGATGCTAAGTGTGAGCGAAGGCGGCTTGAAGGAAAATGGCGCAGATCAAAGTTGGAGATAGACCACAATATATATAAACAGCACCAGCACCTTGTCAAGAAACTAATAGAGAACGCAAAAACAGTTCTATTCTGATTCAGTTGCTAAGTGCTCAGAAAATCAGAATCGCCTCTTCCGTGTTGCAAAAACGTTACTCCACAAGAACAGAACTCCGGAACTTCCAAGTTATGAATCAGATCAAGCTCTAGCAGATGCATTCCAGGACTATTTTATAAACAAAATTGCAAACATTCGCACTAGTATCGTGGCACAAAATGTAATGTCTGTAAAATCTAGTGTTTTAGACTCACACTCTGTTCCTGCTAATTTAAGCTATTTCAAACTGACTACTGTTGATGAGGTTAAGAAAACAATAATTAGGGCTCCCACTAAACACTGTGAACTTGATCCAATACCCACATCCTTACTAAAGGAATGCGTTGATGCCGTTGCTCCATTTATTACTGACATTGTCAATAAATCTCTATCCTCAGGTTCATTTCCTGACAGCCTCAAACTGGTTCATATCAGACCTCTCCTTAAAAAGGCAACCCTGGATAAAGAGGATCTGAAAAATTACAGGCCAATCTCTAATTTAAAATTTGTTGGAAAGATAGTTGAACGTATTGTTTCGCCTCAAATAGTATCATTGCTTACCACTTGCAACTCACGAGATCCATTTCAGTCTGAAATGGATCGAGTGGTGCAAGTCTTATCTCAATAATCGAATGCAGTGTTTTTGTATAGGGAATTCATTTTCTTAAACATCGATGCTCAACTATTCAGTGCCTCAAGGCTCAGTTCTTGGCCCGCAACTATTTGTAATGTATACCTCTCCAATCCGGCACATTATTGAAAGTTTCCAGCTTCAATACCACATATACGCCGATGATACCCAACTGTACCTATCTTTCAATCCTTCACAGCAAGTGGTAGATGCCAAACTAAAACAAATTGAGGCTTGTGTAACTGAGATTCGTCATTGGATGGAAATGAATTATCTTAAACTGAATGCTGATAAAACTGAATTTATGTTGATTGGGTCCAAAAAACAGCTCGACAAAATTCATGTTGATCACATCACTGTCGGTGGCTGTAACATTACTCCTGTCAAACGTGCCCGTAATTTAGGTTTTATGATTGATTCAACAATGTCTCTTCATCAACATATCTCTCAAGTAGTACAATCCACATCCAACAATCTCAGAAATCTAAGCAGGATCCGAAAATATCTTTCCCAAAAAGCAACAAAACAGTTGGTTCATGCTTTCATCACTTCTCGTTTGGACATGTGCAACTTGCTTCTTCATGGAATTCATCAAAAACAACTTGACCGTCTTCAGTCAAAGCAAAACACAGCTGCCCGCCTAATTACACGTTCTCGACGCTCTTCACATGTTACCTCAATTTTATGCAATCTTCACTGGCTTCCAATAAAATTTAGAATCATTTACAAACTCATGATCTTAACCTACCGCTCATTACATGGTACTGCACCTTCATATTTATCTGAACTCATCAGCCCTTATAACTCCTGTCGAGCTGGTCTTCGCTCAGCAAATCAACATCTTCTGACTGAACGGAGATCTTATCGCTCCTGGGGAGATAGATCTTTCCGTACTGCTGCCCCCCGTCTTTGGAACAGCCTCCCTCACAACATTCGCTCTATTTCATCCCTCAACTCCTTCAAAACTTCCCTCAAAACCCACCTCATGGTGATTGCCTACAACGGCGCAGTTTAATTTATATGTGTTGTTTTTTCTGTAAATTGTTCTTTATTGTCGCGCCTTGAGAGCCTTCTTGTTAGGTGGATATGTTGCGCTATACAAGTGTTATATTATAATTATTATTATTACATAAACTTACGATAAAACAACACCTTTTAAATAATCAACAGTGCATTTATTAGAATGCAAATGTGAGTGATCAGAAATAAAACCATTTGGAGCGGTATTTTTATTTGCCAGGCTGACTTTATTGTTGCAGCTCATAATCTAAGACAAGTCTCTCCAAGTTTTGATTTACTGTAGTGTATCTGCGAACTTAAATTGCATTGTGTTATTAACAGGCTTAGTGTAAGTTGCTTGAACTGTACTGGCAGTTTGCAATAGCTCATCATAATTGTAATGTCAATTCATAATGACAATGTATGTTTGTAGAAATGCTAAACACGTTTGCTTTCTGCAGGGTTTACAACACACAATAAACAGTGAAATAAAGTGAAGCAAAACATTTTTTTTTTGTTATTCATTCTTATATGTTTAGCATGAAACATATAAGTAGTTAGTGGCACAATCAAAATTAAATGTTCAAAGATAATATGAAACGTATTATTTCTTACGGTTACCATCAAAAGTAGATGTTCATAGAAAATAATGTCTTTGTTTAATTTTAAACAAGTCGGCCTATTTGCTACACAAATGTCGGTAAATGCATTTGCAATACACTTGTGATATTTTGAATCATCCCTTTTCAAGTTACCAATCATAGTTTGTGTACACTGAAGGCCAAGGCCGGTCAGCATGGTTTTAAAATACAAACCACACGTACCTCCATTTATAACCAATACACAAGCTTAATCGTTGTGCAGCCATTAAAGGTTTGTTGTATTTGTAGTTCTTGTGATTTTTTCTTCTTTTATTCACCACTGTAAAGACATTGGAAGACATACAAACTTTCAATCGTAGGATGAGAGTCGCATACCTTATGCACAATAAGACTTCCAAAACTCAACCCTTCAAACCACCTTCCACGTGGCTTCCCAAATCAACATCTAACCTCAAACTTGAGAACTATTTGGAAGCTTCACAATTTCAACTTGCTCATATTCGTTTAAAACAACAAACAAACAATATGACCAAGAACCAAATATCAGCTCTATCACAGTTGAAAAACAACAACAAAATCGTGATCAAACCATATGACAAAGGCAGAGGAATCTGCATTATGAACCTCACTGATTATCTAGCCGTAGGCTACCGCCATCTTAGTTCCCAGCACTATGAAGAGCTAGAACAAGATATCACACATGAAACAAGTCAATTGGTTCACAATGCCCTCACCAAAATGGCCAATCAAAACATCTTCAACCACAAAACCTATGAGTACCTCGACCCCCTCACACAGAAAGTGGCGTGCCCGACAATGTACTTCCTACCAAAAATACACAAAACTCCACCACCAGGAGAAAAATTCATTGGTAGACCCATCATCAGCGGATGCACAAGCCCCACAGCAAAAATTTCTGAATTCGTGGATTATTTCCTCCTTCCGATAGTTACTTCGCAACCCACATATGTCCATTTGGAGCGGTATTTTTATTTGCCAGGCTGACTTTATTGTTGCAGCTCATAATCTAAGACAAGTCTCTCCAAGTTTTGATTTACTGTAGTGTATCTGCGAACTTAAATTGCATTGTGTTATTAACAGGCTTAGTGTAAGTTGCTTGAACTGTACTGGCAGTTTGCAATAGCTCATCATAAATGTAATGTCAATTCATAATGACAATGTATGTTTGTAGAAATGCTAAACACGTTTGCTTTCTGCAGGGTTTACAACACACAATAAACAGTGAAATAAAGTGAAGCAAAACATTCTTTTTTTGTTATTCATTCTTATATGTTTAGCATGAAACATATAAGTAGTTAGTGGCACAATCAAAATTAAATGTTCAAAGATAATATGAAACGTATTATTTCTTACGGTTACCATCAAAAGTAGATGTTCATAGAAAATAATGTCTTTGTTTAATTTTAAACAAGTCGGCCTATTTGCTACACAAATGTCGGTAAATGCATTTGCAATACACTTGTGATATTTTGAATCATCCCTTTTCAAGTTACCAATCATAGTTTGTGTACACTGAAGGCCAAGGCCGGTCAGCATGGTTTTAAAATACAAACCACACGTACCTCCATTTATAACCAATACACAAGCTTAATCGTTGTGCAGCCATTAAAGGTTTGTTGTATTTGTAGTTCTTGTGATTTTTTCTTCTTTTATTCACCATTGTAAAGACATTGGAAGACATACAAACTTTCAATCGTAGGATGAGAGTCGCATACCTTATGCACAATAAGACTTCCAAAACTCAACCCTTCAAACCACCTTCCACGTGGCTTCCCAAATCAACATCTAACCTCAAACTTGAGAACTATTTGGAAGCTTCACAATTTCAACTTGCTCATATTCGTTTAAAACAACAAACAAACAATATGACCAAGAACCAAAGATCAGCTGTCACAGTTGAAAAACAACAACAAAATCGTGATCAAACCATATGACAAAGGCAGAGGAATCTGCATTATGAACCTCACTGATTATCTAGCCGTAGGCTACCGCCATCTTAGTTCCCAGCACTATGAAGAGCTAGAACAAGATATCACACATGAAACAAGTCAATTGGTTCACAATGCCCTCACCAAAATGGCCAATCAAAACATCTTCAACCACAAAACCTATGAGTACCTCGACCCCCTCACACAGAAAGTGGCGTGCCCGACAATGTACTTCCTACCAAAAATACACAAAACTCCACCACCAGGAGAAAAATTCATTGGTAGACCCATCATCAGCGGATGCACAAGCCCCACAGCAAAAATTTCTGAATTCGTGGATTATTTCCTCCTTCCGATAGTTACTTCGCAACCCACATATGTCCGCGACACAGCAGACATTTTGCGGAAACTAGAAGAAACATCATTTCCACAAGATGTACTTATTACCAGCATTGATGTTGTCTCAATGTACACAAATGTCCGCCAAACAGAGGCAATCAATTGTGTATGCAATGCACTTGACCGAACAGACCATCAATATGCCATTAACAAACCACATTCTTCACACATCCGTACTCTTCTGGAACTCATAATTGGAAGAAATTGCTTTCAATTCGGAAATAAATATTTCTTACAGAAAGTGGCTTGTGCTATGGGCTCTACAGCCAGCCCTGAAATATGTGACATAACCCTTCGTGATCTCGAAAATCAAATCCTCCAAGAAGCTGACCACATCCACACTTGGAGGCGCTATAGAGATGACACTCTCATAATCTATGGCGGCAATATTGAAGAATTCAACAAATTGTTAACCACCATGAATCGAATGCACCCCACCCTCAAATTCACTTTTGAGGCCTCTGACTACTCAGTGAACTATCTTGACCTAACCATATTCAAATGTAAAAGGTTCCGTGAAACAGGTATACTAGACACCAAAGTCTTTACCGAGCCCACGGAAACCTACCAATACCTTCATAAATCCTCATCTCATCCCCCACATGTGTTCAACGCGTTCATATACGGAGAAACCCTTCGTTTTGCAAGAAACACAAACAACATAGAGGATTTCAACGAAAAAGTCGAGATTTTCAAAAACAAACTCACAACAAGAGGTTACACCCATGATGAAGTAAACACACAGATACAAAAAGTATCACATCATGAACGTGCTAATATAATTCATAAAAGACAGGAAGTACAACAAAACTAAAAAACACCTCTCGTCTTCACAACAACCTACAACCCGGCGTTATTCCACAAGGATATTTCACGAGCGATCACCAAATTCTGGCCTCAAATTCAAAGCGATGACACACTCGCGGAAATATTTCCGAATCCACCCTTCATTGCTTTCAAAAAAGACAAAAATATACGGGAAATGATCATCAGAGCAAAACTACCACCAGACCCAACTGAGTCTGAAAACGCCCTCAACGATCATTCTCCCGCAGATAATTCATTTGAATTACAAGAAGCACTTGAGGATTTGATTGCTCTACTTTGAAAACAATCCAACTAACAATACACGCCATGTTTATTCAAAATTACAGACATACCCACGGCTATGTCCCAAATCACAACATAATGGTTGCAACCCACACATCTTTTTAAGGTGTAACAAGAGATCTGCCCGATTTACTGAATCGACCCACATGCAACTGATGAGGAGGCTAACATGACTTCCGAAAACTAGTTATTGCTACTCAAAGGATCTGCAAAAATATCCTTTATCTCGAAAAAAAAACTCCGTTCACTGCCGACCAACATGGTCAGAAAAGGTCACACTTTCTCGGTTGAACTATTTCCCCAACACCTCTCTGTTAAAATAACACAAGTGGAAATAGCACAGCACAGTTACCATATTTGGAATAGTATTAACACAATACTTTTTTCAAATTACAACAAGTCAACAGATACAGCGTCACTGGATGGGATAGCACCAACAATTTTGATCCATACTTCCTGCGAATGCGAATGCGAATCAAATTTTTGTGATGCAATAATTGGTACGCGCTGTTTTTCCAATTGTGACGCAAGAAAATTCGCTTCGCACGCAGCATTCGCAGGAAGTATGAACCTGGCTTAAAACAACTCAGCCCCATTTTTTAAATAAGATTTCACAACATCACCCTTGAAGTGTATTCATGCAACATGGCAAGGCAGGCGACAATGAACAATAATCTAACAAATGATTTCCATTTTAACATTACAATTACCAATTTCACTACACAATTACACTACTGCCCAAAAATAGGTAACACATGCTTAATCCAAAGATGTACACATACACTTGCGCTGTGTGTGCTCTAAAATTAATGATTGCTGCTATAAAACAATTTTGTTGATACATTTACATGTTATTGCTCCTAAAAGGTGCTCAGTTAGAGATTTGTCTGTGAAGTTTCAGCTTGGTATCTTGTGGATTACACACTTTTTTTACTACTGGCCTTTAATTGGTTAGAGTGAAATTTAAACAAGCTCAAATTAAAATGATTACTTACAAAGGAACATTAATTTTGTTTATTCAACACCAAATTGCTACATTTCTCTAAAATTAATGCATTCAGTGTATTTGTATTTCTAAATCAAATTCCTTTGACAACAGACTGATTTGTGCATTTTATTTCACAGCTTACTTTGAATATGACAAGTTGTAGCTATTAAAAAGGTGCCCAAGGAAATGTGAGGAATTATGGAATTGCGTTTGTTAAGCTTTAGGCTAGTACATATCGTTTCACAACTATGTAACAAAATTAAGACACGTTTTTATTTTACCACTGGCATTAATTTGCTTAGTGTGCAGTTCAATCAAGTTCAATTCCTTTGTTAATGCCATAGCAGCAGATTTGCCATACATCTCACAAAACATAAAACATTCTGTAATATCAATAGAGTGATGTGTGTTCCAGGGTAAATCACAGTCTGGCCATGGACGGCACACTACCTTCACTGCCCAAGAGCTGTCAAATAGTATTATCACATTAACAACTACATAATACTAACTTAACTGGTTACCAAGTATACACAAATAGTTTGATATATTTTGATATCATATGTTTTGCCAATGGCATCGTCGACAATTTACTGATTATTAGTTTTCGTTGTGCTGAAAACATGTATTAGTTTTCGTTGTGCTGAAAACATGTTATTTCATTTGTCTCCCAGTAACTTTAAATTACTCTTAGAGACTGCAGTTTAAAATATCTAAAATCTAACATGATATAAACAAAACAGTCTTGCCGGATGAGCAACAACAAGGTAGAGGGCACATGGTCACTCACTCCATGAGTATGGATGATGGTCAGACGGTCAATTGTATGTTGCTGATGAATAGACATGGCAAGGCTGAACACTCCAGTTGACATTACTCCTGTACAAATGAAAGAGATGGAACACCACAACAATATTTAAGTGTACCGAGTTTTATGAAAAATCAAGTAACGAAGCCTGAATTTATGGAAAGCTTACTTTGTTGAGAATCTCAACACCTAGAATTAGGTGCAAGATGTACACAATTCACTCAAACGGATCATTACTTTAGCACTTCCAAATCCTGTACATTGACAGAAAAGTTGATTTAAGACATGTAGGATATGTTACACACAAGATTTTAAACTTTTATTACAGTTATAGCACTTTCAGCATCATATGGACCCTGTGGACAGATTACATATTCTATCAGCTTTAACATGCTATTTCTTTTGATTTTAGGCTTGAATATCCATTCATAAATACCCCAGACAGTTTCGCTATTCCTATTGGTGGAGAGCACGTCACGTGGGGGTGTTTAAACGGCTGATAAAGACAGCTGGAGCTGTTTAAAACCGGCTGGCTTCGTGTGTTGGGCGCACAAGCTCATGTACGCCAATTTACTTACGCTGAATGCAATATATAGCTATTAGTACCAGCGCGTAATCTATTTGTACACGCGCATACACACAACCCAACGCGCACCAAACAGAATTGTTTAAACAAAATTGAAAATGTACAAACTTTGAAAATTCGCTACGAAGTAGATTGTCACAGATTGTCTATACATGTGTAGTTGTAACATTTGTTCGCTCTTTAACAAAAGGGCATTTATGAATGGAAATAAAATAGTGACTCGTTCTTAAACAGCCAATTAAAACCTTGCAGGGTCAATAAATATCAAATGAACATATTTTGCCATTGTGAAACACTATTGTTGTCAGCTGTTTGTTTGATATGCATTAATTACAGTATATCAGTTAATTGAAAATCTTCGTTGGAGGTGTGTAATTTATTTTTGCGATTCTTACATACTTCCTTTAAGTTTTCCTGTGCTCTAGTAATATTGGTCTTATTTGTATCTAAAATAACAGCTGCTCTTTCAATTTTTCTCTAAATTAATGTTTACATATTTCTGATTGCTTACTTTGTCATTTCAAAATTTGAATTTAACAGCCTTATGGTAGCTATAATATGTAGGAATGACCTCAGTTTGAACAGATTCTAAACCTTTCACATACACATGATCAATCAATGTTCCTTTCTCAGTTGTAACATCTTCAACACACTGCTTATAACCTTGCTCACTAATCATATTCACAATGCTTGATTTGCAGTTAACTCTTGACACTCGGAATATCTTCATTAAAGTCTCCCATTATTATACACCTATTGGAAACCTTGTGGAGTTCATTCAGAAGGATTTTCATATTAGATACAAATTCCCGTAGCACGTATGATACTGGTCGATAGATAACAACTACTAGCGATACACTAGAAATGATCTGAAAACCAATATATTCAATGTTTTGGACAGGCAGCATAAGTCTACTTATTGCTTGATTTGTTTTACTGTACACAGCTACATCTCCATGACACTGTTGCTGTAACAATTGAGTCAGCTGACTGGAATCATCATAAGAAAGACATCTTGGTTGGTGGTAGCTTTGGAAGTCATTTAATTGCATGTCATACTGTAATTGATCTTCAGTCCATGTTTCTGTCAGACAAATCAAATCTGCTTTCATCATATCATCGTTACATTTTAAATCCATATAATGAGGTTGCAATCCCTGGATGTTATGCATCATGATGGTCCTACTGAAAGGTGTACAACCTATAAATTCTTCATCAATGAACCTTGGCATACTATTCAATGCATTGGCAACAGCTTCATTACAATATATGTACTTCTCATCAAAACCTTCAATTACCTGACCTTCCAGTGATGTAACACGACTTAGACTCACATAAGCTTGTCCAGATGCAAATGTTTTATCAAGAGAAACAATAGCTCTGTCTGTTGTCATTCCTTGTACTTTGTGTGCTGTGCATGCAAAAGATAACTTGAGCGGAAACTGATGCCGTACACATTTTTTACCAATTCCTTCTTCCTGAATCTCAATAGATACACTTTCTTCATCATTTGAAGATGATGCCGATTTTCTTCTCAGTTTCATTCCTACTTTGGCATTATCAAACTTTACTTTAATACACTTGGCTTCATCAGGTTTATCCTGTGACATTATTATCTGTGATACAGTTCCAAACACTCCATTAACAAGACCATCAGATACATCAATATTCTTAGTCAGCATGACTCTAGCACCAACACCAAGTAACAATGACTGTGCTAAGCTTCCAGATGAGTTCTTTAATGGTTTTCCTCGTCTAATCTTAGCATTTCTTGTGTCTGTCTCAAAATCCTTTGCTTCAATATTCACACAATCAGAACACTTAGAATGCAGAATCTTTACATTTTGTTTATCTACTTGTTTGTTACAAGGGTATATATGAAGAGCCTCATTCCACTCTTCACCTGTCTCACGTCCATTCAACACTTTTATATCATCCTCCTGCAAGGCTTCATGCTTCTTTCTGACTCTAAATCTGTTTAGTGTTTCTGCAAAGTTGACATCTTCCTTCTGTCTCATTATTTCATTCAGTTCAACAATCTTGAAATTGTAACTCCATAGATCACAAATGACATTACTATGGTACAACGATTTTGCTTTCACTGGAGGTAACTGATAGAAGTCTCCAACAGCTAAAATGCTGACATTTCCAAAAGGGCTTTGATTCCGGCATTGCTTGATCTGTCGCAAACGTCCATGGATATAACACAGTAATTTCTGACTAACCATTGAAACCTCATCTATAATCAATATCTGCAGCTGACCAAGTTTATAACGAAGTGTACTTATCTTTTCTTCACCAAGTGGTTGTTAAGGTAATCTCATTTCTGTTGGAATTGATAATCCACTGTGAACAGTAGCACCGTTTACATTAAATGCAGCCACACCTGTTGGAGCTGTTATTAATACAGATACATCATCAGGGTTTTTCATCATTGATCCAAGTATTCGTGTTGCTTCATATTCTATACACTTCACTAGCAAAGACTTTCCAGTTCCTGCACCACCAGTAAGAAATACTTGAAATGCATCTGGGTTTTTACCATTAGCTTTGTCCAAGCACCACTGTCTTATCTTATAGAATACCTGCTTCTGTTTACAATTTAATGATCTCAACATTTTGAAAGCATTGGACTTTAAAGTTTTGATGAATGAACTTCAATATCACATACTCTTTCCTCTTTCTTATCAGGTTTCAAGTCTGGAATGTTAAATTCATCTTCACTTTCAGCTATGACAGGTTGCTGTTGCTCTTTACATTCGTCTCGTTCCTGTTCAGTTTCTGGACTAATTAAGGCCCATGCATCTTCCTGTACACCAAAATTTTCAAGATGTAATTCTGCTGCCTCAAGTGACTCAATATCAACTTCATATATTGAACAATTGCTTTCCACTACACATTTTACAGATTGTAAACTTCCAAGTATAGTAACAAAACCTTTCTCGAAGAATTCCTGATAGGTTTCAAATTGTGATGGTTTCAACTGGGCATCAATACGGTATGGAAGAAATAATTGTACAATAACTTGATAGTATTTCTCTGCACATTTGGTGACTGAAAATCTGGGATACCTTACAACAGCAGGATCAGTTCTGGAGCGTTTCTGTACATGTCCTAAGTCATTCTTCAATGCATAGACAGGTGACCTTCTGTTTTCAGTTGGCACATTACAAGCCTGTCCATTATATATTACTCTGTACTCTGAACAAAATGATGCTAGACAAATTGACTCAAATGTGTTTGTGTCTGGTCTTGCTTTGTATTGATCATTCTTACTAATCATCCACACACTGTCTTTATTGTCATCACTACATGAGTCATCACGTGATTTGTTCTGAATGACACTCAAAGGCAAACTCAATCTTACAGGATTCTCTCCTAAGGGTATGAACTCGACCTTTCTAAAACACTCTTGGAGTCTCAATGTACAGCAACGATAGACTGCTTTTGAGCTGACACTTCACGGTTCTGCAAATAAACACTTCCAATTTGCTTCATACTCTGCTTAGCATCAGGACTGCCCTGTTCAGCCTCATTTTGTGCATGCTTCAGTAGTTGTCCCATCTCACGTTCTGCCTTAGACATGTAACCCACTAAGTAGCATACACATGCATATACATCAGTAACGTATTGAATGTCCATGTTTGCATTCAAACATCTTAATAAATCTGGATTGTAGTGATTAACCCACGCATCTTGGGGATCTCTTTTCAACACAATATTCACTTTTTTAGTGAGCACACCATTGGCTTCCTCAAAACCATACTGTGTAATTCCAATCTTTGTGAACAGTTCATCAGTTGTCATGTGTTCATTCGCTTCGTCATTAACAGCAGTCCACACTGATTTCAACAATTCCTTAGCATCATCTTCAGTTGGTGTATTATCTAACTTATCGTCTTGATCGTCAATATCCATTGGTACTGGATTAGCAACAAATGTCCTCATGGATGGTGGCCTTGGGAAATTAAATCGACAATGGGTACCCTATTTCTTGCACGACTTGGAATGTCTCTTACTATGCTGTTGCACACTGCTCACAATCTCATTCAACTCTTCATCTTCTTGTTTTAATGGCAAAGCACAACTTACATACTTATCAACAAACTCTGCCACTTCATCATCACTCTCTGTACTCAACTTAGGTGCACCTTCAATCCAAAATAGACAATGAGTATGTGGTGAGCCTCTTTGCTGGAATTCTACTCTGTAGAAATAGTCTTTCACTTTACCTATTGGTGCTGCACTCGAGATTATCACATCTTTCAAAAAGAAATGAAATCGTTTGTCAAACATTCTAGCAACAGTTACAGGGTTACTCCTCAATAACAGACATTTATCATCTAATCCAATTCATCAATACTCCTTGAGTCACCTTGTTGTCTGAGTAGTGTATTGAGTAATTCAGGCCATCTCATGTCAGCAGCAGAAAATGAACAAAACCATGTAGGTATACCAAGCTGTCTAACCATTGCTAATATATTTTTCTGACATGCACTCCAAAAAGGTGGTGTTCCTCGGATAGGCTTTAAGAACTTGTATCCCTGGTCTGATTTCAGCATATCTTTCAACTTGTCTTTGTCATTAAGCATTCTTGCAGTGACCTTACTACCATCACGCTTATCACTAAACACAGGTTCACCTCTTGGAAACAATACTGGGAAACATTTAGCCTCATTACTTTCTTCCATAAGCACTCTGATTGGACTATTTCCCTCACATGGTGCAACACAATACACATCAAAATACTGATCAAGAACTTCTTGTCCAATATTAGCAGGCTGTAAGCATGTGTCTAATGGTATTCCTCTTAATCTTTCTTCATCTGTTTCATTCTTTTCAATGTCAATCTCATTTTCAACTTTCTCTATTATTTCATTATCTTCTTCCTCATCTTCCTGTTCACACAAAGAGTTATTCCAATCTGTGTCAATTTCAATCTCACGATACCACTTATTGTTCTGCTTAAGATAATGTAAAGCAGTTTCCAACTGACTTGTACCAGTTTCATCTTTGTTAAAGACATAATCAACCAATGCCAATTGTTAAATTTTGAATCTCTGGGAAGTACTGTACGTGTCATGTTTCTTTTTCCAATTTGTATTTTGATGAAAACCCACAATGTATAATGTTTGCACACACAAAAATAAACAATACATCTAACTTGTGTTACAATATTATGCTTAACCAAAGTTCTCAAATAGCTCAAAACTTTCTATGCTTCTACAAATAAAAACAAACCATACTATAGGCATGCCTACTATTTCCATACCACTTACCACCCCACTTCTGTTCATAACTGGAAAAAAAATCAAGTGCAACTCAACCAACCAAATGAATCCTACAATTTCCAACAATATTCCTCTTATTAGAACACATAAAAAACTAATATGACAACTTAAAATCCACACTCAGATATTGTTGCACTAATCTCATATCTTTACAAGCCCAATGCTTTCATTGCTCAACAGACATTTCTTGAATTTGTATTACAATGAAAAACCGGACTAAATATTTTCTCGCAGGAATCAGAAAATGTACCTCTGAACTTGTTTTCAAATGAATACTTGTACGTGGTAACTTAAATGTGGCAATGCAGAAAGAACAAAAAAAAACTAAGTCATTTGCAGCCTAACTTAGTCTCTACTGAAAGTTGTAATATTCTTCGTGATATTGTTATATTTCACCTCAACGGTCAAAGGCATTGCAGCTTGCAATTCATCAAGATCTTCCAGTTCCAGCGCTTCCAACAACACACGGCTTTCAACCTTGTACTCCACATCAGTGTCAGTGTCCAGACGCAACAACCCACTACCAAAAAGTAAACAAACATTATTTCCATGGTCAAGCTCTGCTTTAGCTCAACATTAAAAAAAACACAACAAAACATGATTAGATCAACTTCACTTTCATTTTACTCAAACCACAAAATAATGCAATCACATCCGACATGCCACCACTGATACTGCTCTCAACCATAGATAAGTATTCAGCATAACATCATCCATCCTTTGTCTTAAACCTTCAACACACACACACACAGATGTTTGCGAATGGTGTATACCGAGGACTTCTCTTTGTTGAACATAGTTTTTTTTTTAACGACGTCCCCATTGGATTTGTACATGAACACCCGGATCCCTTTTACAAAAGTCCTCGGTTTGAATGAGTAGACATGCTTACACAAACACATGTGTAACTACCTGCAATTGGGGACTTCGTATTGTCCCTCTCTTGTTTGTACTCAGCAACAGCTCCCATTGGTTTTGTACAGGATTTCCAACTAGGGACATTTCCCGAAACGGGAACCCTATTGCCCTCTTTTGTTTTCGGTCCCAGTTTGAATGTGTAAACAAACTCACACATACACGCAGGCAGTTATGAAGGCACACACCCACACACACCGCAAACTCTTGAAATCGAGGACCTCCTATTGTCCCTCTTTTGTTTGTATTCCTCATTACCGGGACAACGATTTCACAAAACACTGAACGATATAGTTACTCACTCATTTCCTTCTTTGAAGGCATCAATGCAGATTTCTGCCTTTGTCTCTGAGTCATGAACCTTTCGTATTAAAAAAAAATATTCAAAATAATTAAAATCCTTATACACTTCATTGTTAATACATACTAACCTTTACACAAAGATTTCCCATGAAATATTTTCAATTACTGTCAAAAGTCTTCCATTCATAAGTAACAATTACTTTCTGCCAAAGATGCAAGCAGTAATATTTCTAACTTTACACTGAATTACAGTAACAATAATTTGCATCGTTTCTTTCATTACATTTGTGGTGTCATGAGTGGCGTAGCGCATAAAACACTCGCCTCTCACCACTGTGTCCAAGATTCAATTCCCATTTAAATTTCAAAGTTAAATCGAATGTGAGTAGAGTTGTGTGTTACTTCTCTCCTGTGCCACATGGGTCTTCTCCAGGCCCTCCATTTTTCATCCCTCCTGAAAAAAAACCAACCACTTCCCATCTCTGAATGAGCTTAGTGCTCATAACAGGTCAATGTGGCTGACTGCCCAGGAGAGCACCCATCAAGCTGTCAACTTGATCACTTTCGTACCACAACTTTCACATTTCAGCTTCTGAGCTGCCAGTCAGGATAATTAACCTCCACCATTATTATTGTTATTAGTTTTATCAGAAATTGTTACCATACATGTACATAACTTTTACTTTACTATACGTCCCATACTTTGCCCTCCATTCGCATTCAACTAATTTATACCAACAACTTATAAGTTCTTGTCCATAACAAGTAAAAAATACCATAAATATATAATCAACAATTGAACATTTTTCATTCAACACCCAATTCTTTTCACCAATGAAAACACTGACCAACAAATTGTACAAATAGTTCACATTCCAGAGATCCAATTTGTGCAATTACCTTCCAATATCATCAGTTTTAACCAACCTCGAATCTTGTCTGCTGTGTGCTGTTAAAATTAACAACATTCAGGTAGGGCTTACTGTAAACATTCTTCACAACAATGGTTGAATCCACCTCTGGAGTTGCCATCTCTGCAATGTCACGCCACAAAGTCACACATTTTTTTTTCTTGTGATCCTTTAGATCTTCCAGTTCCACCTCTTTACGTTTTGATCTTGGAGTTTCTTTCAATGGTGAAACCTTTATAAAGTAACAATTGATTGAGTACAACTTGTAAATGTCATGACACCAATGGTAAACTTAACAAAGAACCACAAAATATGCGAAACTTCCAACAATCAAAATATTTATTTTCCCTCTGTGCTTCATTTATTCTTGTGTAACACACACTTTACAACTGAATGTTCATTGCACAAACATACTTAATAATGACAGGTTGAACATCATAGATATGTGTGCTTCCACAACTTACCTGTATTAATAACTACAATTCTGTTTCAACAATACTGGGTGAACAAATTCAAATATTAAGTACCCCATGAAAAGTGCACAAGATATCTACAACATTCATATCTAAAATACATTCAGAACTGGCACATTTCTTTAAAATTAATAATTATCAAACAACCCCAAACAATGATACACCACAATTCAGACACACTATTTATCATTTAGTCAATCATGTTCAATTTCTAATTTTGTATTACAAGTATTCTTGTTTTATATTCTTTGCATCTCAACCACAAATGTCTGCTTATCACTCCATTACATTAACTTGTGCAAATAACCAATTTCGCTATTTCATTTTCCATCACACATTTACTGACACAACTTTCTATTCAACAAAACAACATTTTCCTTGAAAAACTTACACTCGCAACAGTTCCTTTGACAGAAAATCTTTCGTAAGGGTCTTTCTTTAAGGCATCTCCAACCCCAACGATTCCTGCATTCATGAATGCCTCCAATTCCTCACACTCGGTGTCAAATACATGACCTCTGTATATCTAAAAGAAAAATACCTACATATTATTTTATAACAGCCATAAAAAACTTTTTCAAGAAAATACAATTTCACTATTAGACGAATAAACATTTTTGTTAATGCTCTCAAAAAATCAACCCAAGCAAATGCATCTTTCACAAAGATTCTGCTGAGATCGAAACATCAGTCATTTAACAATTTTTACCTCATCTTTCTGTTACACCCCAACCAGTCATTCTGGTAGGATTGACAAATTTTCCATTATCATCTGGATTTGTTTTGTTTAAAATGCAGTTTCCAACAGCTACTTCTATTTTCTCCCAATATCAAACACATGCTACTTTAAAACAAAAATTCACATACTGCCAATAGTTCCTCCAAATTCTGATTCACAGAGTCATATCTATACTTCGAGCAACAACAGCACACAAAAGTCAAATCCTTCTACAAAGTATGGCAAAACCATGAGCAATTCGGGAAGCATGCGTTATCAAAATAAATTCCTTTCAATACAAAAGGGAACCACACATGACCAACACTACGGTTTTCATACTTTCAACAACCAACTTACGACACTGTGGCCCTTTGCACAGGATTTTGTAAAACACAAATACCCCTCACAAATAATTTCTTCATGCGCATGTACATGATGTCTTTCTCCAATACTTTCTGCCATACAACCAAACCAACAAAACACATTTATTTAAAAGAATGACAAATTCTTACCACTGTCTGTGCAGTTAATCTTATGACCTTTTGACCTTCCTTGGTACAGCTCACATTTGCTTTGGATGCTTTAAAAAATCTTTGTGGCTGCAGGGACGTAGAATGTTCCGACACATCTGTGTACAATTGCCGAATTATCTTTTCACTAGTCAATACATCAACACACTTTGACTTCCCACGTTGCTCAAGCTCCCCTAATGTTTTAAACACAATTGATGTCATCTGCAAAATCAGAAACCAAAGTATACATGTATTACACTATGCAAACATAATAACCACAAGTAAAAGCACTTGAACCATCATCAAATAATAATAAAATTATTAAGCAATATTGAACATTTCAGCAGATAGGCCTTAGTAAGTGGAACAAAATATACATGTACAATTACAATATCTTTGCATTCATAATTATGCTCAACTTAGTTCAGTTTCTAAATAATTCCCCACACTTACACGTTAAACCTTATAAAAAGTTATAATATAGAACTAAATAGATATAACTTAGCAACAACGATAACGTGACTGGCAAAGTGGCCAAGGATCCAGGCACGAGATGTAAAAATCCTTCGCCGCAATGGCGACAGAACATGGACTGTATAAGAATGAATAGTGACATTGGTTTGTAGTGGGGCTAATTCAAGGTCAGTGGTCGGAGTAACCATGAGTAACTTGCCTTCACAGAGATGCATAACATTAAAATCAACAAACAAATATAATGCTTCCAAATGAAATAAAACATTTGCATCTCATATTGAACTAACAACTTACCGCTACAGTTGAGTCCACACCGAGTTATTTCAACAACAAAAAAGGCACAGCAAGACGTTTCCAAACTCAACCACACGTGCTGCTGCCACAAACTCCTACTCTGGTTCCCGGGCCGAAATTCTTGATGATTTTAATAAGACTCTCTTCAGTGAGTCTTTGGTCAGAGAACCAGACTAACAAACTCCTCGCATCGCCTCGCCCCCCCCCCCCCCGCCCGCATGCAATATTTTCTATGCAGTCCAAAATTGCCACTGTCAGTGCTTTTCAATAGGGATTTTTTTTCTCTCAAATCGATTCAAAAAAAGGATACCTTTAAAAAAATTAGTAATTTTTTTGAGAATGGCAATTCTAAACTGCAGAAAAAAAAAAATTGCCGCCCGCATAGTGCACATGGTTACACTGCTGGTCCCTGACTGGTTTTTTTTAGTACGTAAATACCGTACTCGACTTCTCGTGAAGCAAAGTTGGCAATAATTATACTGAAAACTATTAATACAAATAACACACTAAAAAAAAACCATTATCACTTTTTTAAACAAGTTAAAAAATATGTCACTTATTTAAAACAAACGTTTTCACTAAACGATATTTGTATTTTGCAAGTGGGGGGGGGGGGGGGCTATTGCCTACCGAGATTTATTTGGATCAAGTTTCATGTCAACACATAAGTTTCTATAACTTTTGGTGGCACATCCCTTGGATAGTATTTTTTTGACCACATGTACATTATGCAAAACAAAAGAACTGTTTTCCCATTGTTGTAATACTATTTGGTATTTATTTGAACAATGATACAAGAAACAAGCATACAGAGAAGATATAAAACTGTTATTGTGAGTCAAAGAAATTCACCGGTCATAAATAGCGTAGGCCCTATTGTGTGGGAAAAAACAATGAACAGTAGGCCCTAATTCTAATATTACCTTTTTTAAATTATGGGTGTCAGATGAACCAACTTTTGTTCAGGCTGCAGTTATTTGACAACAGATTTTTGACAGCGCATTTAATGAGGAGCATACAATAGAAAGAAACTTGTTGGGATTTTAAAAACACTCAAATCATTATGCCAAAAAAAAACAATTTTTAATTGTTTTCGTGTTTTTTTAGGCTAGACTTACTGTTTAAATTTTTCTATTTTAAATTTTTTTGGATTTTCACTCGAACGCATTACATGGGAACAAAACTACTATAGCTTACCAAGAATTGAAAAACTCATATCTCCTGAACCACATCTCATAGTCATTATCCTTGTGCCGTCTGGTAAGCATATCACACATGTCACAATTTATTTAGAAACATTACCCCACTTTCATTACTTCCGGTCTAAACAAGAAGCTCTAAACTTAAAACAAAAAAATCATCCTAAACCTCATGTCTTAAAAATCCATGTTGAAAGTCATTTCATAAAACACATACATCACTAAACTCCTAATGTCTGTGGAGTCTTCCAAATAGCCTACGTCACAATTTATTTACCATGAAAAGCCCACTTCACCTATCCTTGACGGTGTTTTTTGATATATGTTACATCGCAATCTTTAGGAAAAACTAAAGAATTATAAATCCTGAGCAATATAATATGTAGTTTTTTTTGGTTTTTTTTACAAAAGCTTACATCTTATAGTAGACTGGAGATTAGAATGAGTGTAAGAATCATGGTTACAATCAGCACAAGATTAAAAATCAGCATGGTTGTCAGGCTTTTAGGCTCAGTTAGACTTAATTGAGGGTCTGATTCAAGCCAAATGGCCAAATTCAGGATCAAGTTAGGGTGTGAATCAGAATAATATCATAGTCAAATAAAACGGAACAGCTTTGTGTTTGTTCACAAACACCTAATGTCTAGTTATTAGCTGTTCCGACTGCAGTCGGAACAGGTATTGTTTTCGTCGAGATTTTTATTATTAGCTGTTCCGACATACAGTCGGAACAGGTATTGTTTTTGTCGAGATTTTTTATTATTTTTAGCTGTTCCGACTAAGCAGTCGGAACAGCTATTGTTTTCGTCAATTTTTTTTCAAAACGTTTTACAAAAGTTTCCGCCAAAACGCCATAGGTTTAACACACGATTTTTCTTTATTCGTAATCTTAGAAACAGTAGATATGACAGACTTGAGTCCTGTATTGAATTGAAGCTTAGTACATGAAGTTATCACTAAATGTTATACTGTTCAATTTCTTAATCAATTAGCAGAGTTATAATGACATGAATATTTAATTAGGCAATCTTGTTATCTCCCAAAATAAACGTCCGATTTTCTTCAGATGTTGACTCTCTGGGTATTGAAGTTGTGCAAAATGAAGTAGTTTTATATGTCACGTCATCTTGAAATTATTTTCATTAAATATATACAGTTATTGTATAATAAATAAAATCACTCCAACCGTGTTGAAGATCCGATGGCACCGCGGTTTACCGTGTTTCTTACCAAGCCAGGGATCTGAGGTTCGAATCCTCCGGGAATCTCGACGAAATCAATATAATGAAGCATACTTTTTACATTTTTTTTACAATAAGAAATATGTACCTACATTAAAACGAACAGTACTACATATTCTTTTTTTCCAATTTTTGGCTCATGAGAACTTCTTTCCTGAAACGATCCTGATGTTGTCCTCGCTCAGCACGATCTTTGGTGTACGTTCTACTATGTAGAAGGTTCTACATGGTTCTACGATTACGAAGCACCAGGTATATAGCACTACCTCCATGCTCCATGTACAGTATGGTTATATAGCATAGGCGACAACAACTTGTTCGCGAGTAGCGCTACTTTTGCAGTTTTTCGCTCTATGTATGTTGTCAATCACCACAAAGTCCCAGCCTTTTCTTTCTAAAACTTATCACTGAAGACAAACCCATGTGGAACATAAAAACTTGTTTCTTTACTTATTAATTTGGCTTCGATCTAGGCATCATTACTCCGTATGAGTAAAAGTGAACCGTGCATGGACGAATACACCTGCCTGAGATTTGGAAGTTTACACGGCATACACATTTTATAAATGACCATCGAAATGGTAGGCCTACTATCAATGTACATGTAAGTGTCTTGTGGTGAATCACGATGATGTAGTGTTAAGTGTAATTAAGAAACTTCAATCTTTATCAACAAGCGTAATGGTTACGAATGAGTGAAATCGTTACTAAGGCAAAATGGTTATAAATGACCAAAAATGATTCAGAGTAAGCGAATGATTTCCGAATAAGCGACATAATTAAGATTAAGCGAACCGATTCCAATTCAGCGAAGTGATTGTGAGTACGCGAATTGATTCATTCACATTTTATTAATGAAAAATTGAAATGGTACTTTCATTCATGTGTCTTGTGGTGAAACATTGAATGATGTACTGTTGAGTGTATTTAACTTTACAAATCTACATCAACAAGCATCTGGTTATGAATGAGCGAAACTGTAACGAATAAGCGAAATGGTTACGAATCAGCAAAAGTATTCAGAATGAGCGAAGTGATTCTATTGATATACATGGCTCTGCTTACCATAAGGGAAGAATCGGCGCTTACGGATGCAGGGAATTCTGCGCTTACGTTAAGTGTATTTTACAGCTTAGCAGGAAACGTTTGCTTGAGCGTGTGCATATCCTCAACGCTAATTTGCATTCTTATAGCTTTAAAGCTAGCGCAGATATTTGGCGCTAGCACAGTAAGCGGAGAAAGGTGATCGTCAGCGCAGAATTTTGCGGATAAACTGGGCCCTATATACGTTGGGTTTACTTTGCCTTATAAATACGTCAGCTCGGTTCATACTTCCTGCTAATGCGAATGCGATGAATTTTGACGTCACAAATTCGCAAGAAATAATTTGCTTCAGTTGACTTGTGCTCAACTCCTGCGAAACTTTTGCTGCGAAAACAGCACCTTGACTTGAAAATTTGATTCACATTCGCAGGAAGTATGAACTGTGCTCTACCTGAGGGTTTAGTTTGCTTCACTAATTTGGTAAATTCCTTGTTGATAGGGGGCCTATATGAGGGGAAGTTATAGCTTGACATTATGCATAAATCTTTCATATTGAATTGAAATGTCTCCTAAGAGCGCCCCCTATCGTCAGGAGTAGGAAAGGTATGTACAATTACAAAATTATGAGAGTTGTAAATACAATTTGTGTTTTTAAACACGTAATATTTCACTAAGAGTTATTCCAGTCCATCAAAACTAATCAAGGTACAACTTATTTACAAGATAATTAACGACTAAATGAGAAATCGGATCCAATGGCTAGCTGGCAAATTGTGCCGTGATTGCGCAATTACGGCTACGTGTAAGACTGCCTTGAAATTGGAATCCTAATTTCGTTTGAAGGCATTGGATTGGGTTAAGTTGCATACCATAATTAAAATCTTGGCGTAATGGGTACAACGTAGTACTTCATAAACTGGATGCAGTCACTTTCATGGCATTGCTACACCATTATTGCAATACAGTGTTGACCTTTATGGGTGGCTGAGGACTTACTTGACGGGAGTCTACGACGTTGTCGTGAAGTTGGCATCTTTTTATTTGTTTTCTAACCGCGTTCAGGACCCATTTCTTTGTACATGTACAAAGTAATAACCCATTGGATTTGTACACAACCAATAGGCCTACATTAGAGTCCTACGTATGTTTATGGTTTTCGTTAAAACGAACGTACGTTTTAATAGGGTTTTTAGAAAAAGGCACTGCATTGGGATAAGTTACATACCATCGTAAACCTTATCAAATTTATTGGTATAAAAACACATTTTTGTTACTGTGACGTCATCAGGTGTCAAATTACGGTAATTCAAATCCTTAATGAGTTTTTCTTTGCAGCACCATATCTCAAGAAGTATACGGCCGATTTCAAATCTTTTTTCAGTAATAGACTCCTTAGGCATAGAAGATTAGCCTTGAATAGCCCATACCCAGAGTTGACCTTTACTTCCGGGTCAACCGGAAGTGGGACCATATCTCAAGAGTTACACAACCGATTTTAATTTTTTCTTCAGTTATAGACTCCTTTGGCAGTAAATATTAACTTTGAAAAACCGTGACCCAATGTTGACCTCTACTTCCGGGTCAACCGGAAGTGGGACCATATCTCAAGAACTACACAACCGTTTTTTCAAACTTCTTCAGTTATAGACTCCTTCGGGCTTTAAAGATTAGTTTTAAATAACTTTGACCCCATGTTGACCTTTACTTCCGGGTCAACCGGAAGTGGAACCATATCTCAAAAAGTACACAGCCAATGTTCAAACTTGTTTTTCAGTTATAGACTCTTAGGCAATAAATATTAACTTTTAAAAAACCGTGACCCCATGTTGACCTCTACTTCTGGGTCAACCGGAAGTGGGACCATATCTCAAAATCTACACAACCGATTTTCAAACTTTTTCAGTTATAGACTCCTTGGACATTGCAGATTAGCCTTTGGTAGCCCTGACCCCATGTTGACCTTTACTTACGGGTCAACCAGAAGTGGTAACATATATCAAGAGCTACACAACATTTTTCAAACTTTTTTTTCAGTTATAGATTTCTTGGGCAATGAAGCACATAATCCAGGCAAAACAACACGGAACAGCTTCGTGTTTGTTCACAAACACCTGGTGTCTAGTTATTATTATTATTATTAGCTGTTCCGAACTTTCAGTCGGAACAGCTATTGTAATCGTCAAGATTTTTATTTTTTTAGCTGTTCCGACGTGGTAGTCGGAACAGCTATTGTTTCTGTCAAGATTTTTATTTTTTGTTATTAGCTGTTCCGACATGGTAGTCGGAACAGCTATTGTTTCTGTCCAGATTTTTTAATTTTTTATTAGCTGTTCCGACGTGGTAGTCGGAACAGCTATTGTTTCTGTCGAGATTTTTATTTTTTTTTATTAGCTGTTTCGGTTACAGACCGAAACAGCTATTGTTTTCGTTAAGATTTTTAGCTGTTTCGCAGCATAGCGCAGCGAAACAGCTCTTGTTTTCGTTTTTTAATTTTTATTTTTCAGACAGGAAGTCGTTGACATAACGCACAATTCTTTCTAGGCAGCCTTTTGCATAGTTCCTAAAGAGCAATTGCAATGAAACTTTCAGTGATGAAAGGCATTGGTGCAATAATGATCCCAAAACAATGAGGTCGTGATGACGTCATCAACTGTCACGTGACGTCATCTTAAAGGTTTCTATTTTAAATATTTGAAAATCAGTAACAAATCAGCCACAAGAGACCGTAGGTTTCTGTTTGCGGGATTGTATAGGGATAAATTAAGTCTTCATTTTATTCAGTGTGCGTGACCTCACATGACCTCTACTTCCGGTCGAAACCGGAAGTGCCTCGTAATTCAAAAGTGCTAAATGTTATGAAAACGCTTTCAACGATGTTAGTGTCTGGCAAGAGTGTGCATTTAAAAAAAAATACCGATGACGTCACAATACACAAGAGCGCCCTCTAGCGACAGGTTGAAAACTGTTCAAAATGGACTTTTTGAAGATGTGTGGAGAAGTTTTGTGTAATCACTTCAAAATGTACACACATGTTAAACGTCAGGCAGCCATTATATGTGTGAAGTTTCAGATCTATGACATCATCGGGGGTCACGTGACGTGGCATTAAAGGTGCACTTTTTGAAGTCGTATAACTCCCGAAGTAATGTTGCGATCATGATGAAACTTGGTAGGTTGTTGGATAATGGGAAGTTCCTGTAAATTGTAAAATGACGTCATGATGACGTCATCACATGATTTTTTTATGATTTTAAATTTTTTTTACCCCTTTTTTACTCATGAAATGCTAACGGAACATGTTATAATCAGTATTCGAATTTAAACAGGCTCGATAGGTTGTGCAAGCTTCAAAAAGGAATTGACGATTTCATTTGTCAGGCTTGAATATAAATGATATGTCCTTTAATTCGAAAACAAACTGATTCGGACGTTTTCACTTGTCAAGTCTTAAGTATACAGTTTTACCAGATCTATCGTACATAATCAATACAATGTCACGGCATTCATTTTTCTATTGTAAAATTGACAATGATGTAGATGAACGTCAACTCATTCGCCCATACTTTACATTTTTTAAGAATCATCTTGTAGAACATTTTAATAAATAAATGCACCAATATTGACGCCTTCATTAAATAGCGCCCTCTCGTGACCGAGTTGCAAGAATGCATTTGGAGTTCCGTTTTGGCATTGAAAAAAAAATTAACCAAAGTGATTGGAGTTGCCCAGTTTGACGGGGTTACATTGATTTGTCGTTATCATTTTAAGTGATCAAAACAACTTTTAAAACATTAACAGGGAGGTTTGTGGATAGACCCATTTTGGAAACATCCATTATGTAATAAGACCTACCTGCTTTCATCATAGGGTGTTTGTGTTTCTTCAACGACCACCTTTGTTTCAGTTATTTTACTATTGTTTTTTACAACAGTATACATTTTAGGTACCATACTACCGGTATACATATTAATGCAAAGTTGCTATGTGTACGAGCGAGAGCTAAGGCTGTATGTTCCTTATTTTGGCAAGATCCATTTAGTTGATAATTAACCCCTACTAAAACTTTACTAATTTTAGCATTTTGTTCACCAACTTCATGGTGCAATCTTCTCTCCAACTCTATTAAACATTTAATCTTCTAACTTGGGTAAAATGAACTTAAAAGCTAAACATACTTCAGTTGCTATATCAAATGAAATATTTTCCGTTTATAGTTATTAAACTCATATCAATGTAGAAGCAATAACTTAATGAAGTCTACAGATTTTCTTAATTCTTTTATTTTTTTTTTCGTATTTGTAATCATTTGATTGTTTACACTTCATAAAATCAAGTGAAATATTCTTGTTAATTTAAAAATAATTTATTCAAATCATTTCAAAATACAAGCAATAAGGCAATAAAGTCTGCTATAATGTGTACGAGCGAGAGCTAAGGCTGTATGTTCCTTATTTTGGCAAGATCCATTTAGTTGATAATTAACCCCTACTAAAACTTTACTAATTTTAGCATTTTGTTCACCAAATTAATGGTGCAATCTTCTCTCCAACTCTATTAAACATTTAATCTTCTAACTTGGGTAAAATGAACTTAAAAGCTAAACATACTTCAGTTGCTATATCAAATGAAATATTTTCCGTTTATAGTTATTAAACTTATATCAATGTAGAAGCAATAACTTAATGAAGTCTACAGATTTTTTAATTCTTTTATTTTTTATTTCGTATTTGTAATCATTTGATTGTTTACACTTCATAAAATCAAGTGAAATATTCTTGTTAATTTAAAAATAATTTATTCAAATCATTTCAAAGTACAAGCAATAAGGCAATAAAGTCTACATATTTTCTCAATTTGTTAGTTTTGAAATTGTTGATTAAAGAGACCCATTATGTAGACTTTTATAATGGTGTTGAAGGTGGTTCAGCGGCCACTCTGATCCCAGGAGCCAACTCTGTCTCTAGACATAGTAACCGTTGCTGTGATCTTGAACGTGCATTATTCAACACACGAGACATACGAGACATACAGCTGTATGTCCCATACAAAGGACGAAGTAATAATGGTCAAGTGTCCTGCTTAAGGACACAAGGGTCACGAGTGGGGCCTACACCCTGACACCCTGCTGAACACTAGACAGATCTATACTGACTTGGCAGTTAAGTGACTTGTCTAAACCATTATACCGGTAATCAAGGATATGGATACTGGTAGGACCTACATGTACAGTGTTTTCAGAGAATTTGTGAATGCCGTTTTTAGGAACGCTAGAAAGTTGGCTTTATTTTTACAAATTACCTTTATATCAAAATTTTAAGTGTTCTGCTTAAGGTCACAAGTGTCACGAGTGGGGCCCACACCGACACCCTGCTGAACACCAGACAGAACTATACTGACTTGGCAGTTAAGTGACTTGATCAGTGTTGTTTTGTCCCATCGGTTAAACATTTTTTATAAATAAGGTGATGCATACTACATGAAGATCAAAACATTCTCGAAAACCAAGGGTCATTTTGTAAAGCTTTGTTCATTTCATGGAAGGTTAATTCAAAGCACGATGCTTTCTTAAAAGAAGGGGCTTTATCAAATTCCAAGCAGGAAAGCTGTTTTTTAAAATACATTACTCAAAGAGTGTATCGCAAAGTCTGTGGCAGGATACTGCACTTAGCACTCTAAAATGTCTGCTAATATCTTAACACTGATTGAATGGGTACAAGAGGTATTAATACAATGAACTTTATTCTGTATCATGTTATCTTGCGAGTGTATTTTTGTCAAAAACAAAGTCTTTGTTGCAAAAGATAACATTTGAAGCCAAATATATGATTTCTTTCTGAGTGTTATGTCTCAAATAACCCATTCAGACCATCTTGTGCTGCTTTCCAATATTGTGTATCAGTCAATCCGATGTGAGCAGAGTGTAGGTGATCTTGTACAAGTCATGAGGGAACATCAATCAGTCACTAATCCAGTTTGAAATGTTCTTTGCTGAAGATTCTGACTGAAATAACCAACAGAATAGTGTCGTTCTCAGTCTGAAGGCTTCTATTTGATTTCCTATAAAGAAAAGACAAAGATAAGGCACACAATAAATTAGTGAGCTAACAATTTATCAATTGGCCAACGCGTATACTCACTGCCTCAAAGAGCACCATATAGGCCTAGAGGTACATGGATGAAGGTTATTTAAGGTGATTCTCAATGCATTTCAGGTACCATCTTGTAATGTAAGGGTAAAAAGGGTGGTGCAAATTACTTCGCAAATTACTTCGCAACTCTTACTGATAAAATGGCAATGTACTAATTTTTCTGATGTGACCTGTACAAATACATTTCACAATGTGCATCATTCTTCTTTTTTTAGAAAACAGGTGGAAATACAGTAAAAATACTTCTCAATTGTTAATCAGATGTCCTACAAAATGTCACATTTGTAGGCTTGACTCCCACCTGTAGTGAGACTGGATTTTCTGTCACAGGACTCAAACACACACATTGCATAATGTTTATTATACATTGCGTTTAGTGTACAACACAAATTTATCTATTTCAGATATGACAATAACAAATTAATGCTTTACTGGTCTTACCTCTTTGACTGGTTGATAAAGGTTCAGTCAATGAAAGTGACGATGACCTGATGAGCAGGTTACTTTCTTGAAAGCACTTGTTCATAGAGTACACCACATAGTACATCACATACACATGGTAAGCAGCTTAACTAGCTACAATTGGTTGAAGACATAGTTTATAATACACATATTAGGTACACTTGTTAATACATCATCAGCTGCAACCAATGGTGAAAAGTCAGTCGAATGAACACAGTCAGTGCAGATGACAAACAGCTAGTGGGGTAGAGTAGCTCCATCAGCTTGTAGTACCATGGTTGATTTTACTGTCAGCTCCATCCAAAGGTGGAAAGGCAGACAGTATCAATACAGGTAACGTAGATGATGAGCAGCAAGTGAGGGTAAATTTGCTCCATCAGTTCGTAGCATCATGGTTGAGTGTGCTCTCAGCTGCATCCAATGGAAGACAGTCACACAGAATGAACACAGTCAATGCAGATGATAAGTGGCAGCCAGGAGGGTGACTAGCTACAATCCCTTGTAGTCCTGGGTACAGTTTCATGTTTGATGTACACCATCAGTTTGAAGTAACAGCAACAGCAGACAGTGTTTGCACAGTCTATACAGTTGACAAGCAGTCAAGGTTCGTTTAGCTCCATTGCTTTCTGCATGCAGTTGATGGTACAGTATGATGCTTCATTTGTTAGCTATATTTTTAATCAACAAGGAAGAAACAACACACATATTACTACCTGATTCTATAACATACTTAACTTGTTTGTGAAAGAATCAGCCATATTTAGTGATTGTGCAAATAGCAGCAAGCTATTATTAGTTGTGAATTAGGCATAAAAATTTGGTATTGATTGAATACTGACAATCATGTGAAAGCCATAAATAGTGCAAGTGACATGTGAATCACTGGTCTTTGTTGGTGAAGTGTCAATGCATTATTTGACCATACAGATACATGGTGCTGAAATGCAACTTTCTTTCACACACATCTTATATCAAATCAGGTTCTGTTTGAGTGATAACCTATCGACAGCTAAACAGCCATGCTTGGTAGAGGACCAAAAAACCCAAACACATTTATAAGCTGTATCAGGTACTTCTAACTACAGAATGAAACTTACCTGCTGTCACCTCGCATGTCTGATGATCTGTGTTAGTGACATCTGTTGTCATGTGGGAATCATGATTATGACTTCCACTTATGATGAGCCTGTGGATTTTTTTCCACAAGGCTCACAAGCACTGTAGATTACAGTGCTTATAATGTATTGGTGTTTGTGTGCAACATCACTTTTTTTTAGTCTGACATTTTCAGTTAACACTACAGCAAACAACATATTCCTTGATCATATCTTACCTGTACAACTAGTTGATAAGTAGGGAGTTAATCAGCTCCATTGACTTGCTGCTATTGTACAAATTCTATATCACTGAAAAAAAACAAAAAAATCACCAAGTTGTCATTTGTTACCTACACATATAATTCCTGATGAATGAACCATCTCACTCTATTAAAAATACCATCTACATGTACAATTTATGTCTTATTTTGCACACTCTTCTGTACATATTTATGCAACCATTGTCAACATTACAAAGTTTGTACTTTGTACATCACATAATATAGTTGTTTCTGTACTCTGTACATGTATGTTCTCCATTTCAATGTACACTAGTTTATTAAAATGTCATCAATTACAGTGTATTCTTTATGCGTGGCAATGTGTTTAATACCTTGTTCGTCACGTAAAAACTAAGATTGATATGAAATAAAAGCAAAATTGGGAAATTAATATATACAAATGAAATGAAATGAAATGAATTGCTGTATGTATATGTAAACTGACAAATTATAGCCGCCTTTAACAATATTCAAAAACTGATTTACTTGCATTGCATTAGTATAGTGACAGATGGTTTAACTTCAGCACAAACTTTCATGACAGCACTTGCACTGCAGAGTGTCATAGGACAATCTGAATTACTGCAATATAGTTTTCATGTTCAATCCAAACATGGTTTTCAACAACTATTTCTTTTTATACCCCATGTACACTACCTTTTTCTATGTACTGGTCAATTCTCATATTGTACTATTTTCTAATAAGAGTATGGAATAAACGCCATATTGAATTGAATTGAAAAGTGCCACCATAACATAATCATTGAATTTCATCTAAAACTTAATTGCAATTGACTCATGATAGCTGTAATATGTTGGAACTACATGGGTCTTGATAAAATCCATGTTTTTGATGTAAACATGGTCAATTAGTGTTCCTCTCTCAGTAGTGGCTTCAGTAACACACTGCTTATAACCATGTTCTTGCATCACTTTCTCAACACAAGAAGATTGTTTGAAAATATCTTCATTGAAATCACCCATAATAATGCATTTGTTGGATACTTTGTGTACTTCATCAAGCAAGAGTTTGAGAACTGCAATAAAATCTTTCATTACATAAGATGGTGGTCGATAGATAACAACAACAGTTAAAGACACTTCTGAAATGATCTCAAATGCAATATATTCAAGATTTGTCACTGGAATATTCAATCTAGAAAGCACTCTGTCTTTTCTGGCACAAACAGCAACACCACCATGACTCTGTTCCTTTAATATCTGGGTAAGTAAACTAAAATTGTCATATGAATTACATCTTCGTTGGTGATACCATTTGAAATCAATCAAATCCGGATCATAACATGGCTCTCTATTAATCCATGTTTCAGTCAGACAAACGAAGTCAGATGACATCATATCTTTATTACATGTGAAATCCATTTGATGAACTTGTAATCCTTGAATATTATGCATCATAATGGTTGTACTGTCATTATCATCTTCTACAAGTTCATTATTGCCCATGTCATTATTGTCATCAATAAATGAAGCCATCTTACTCAGTGCATCCATCACTTCTCCATTGCAATAAATACATTTCTCATTGAATCCTTCTATCACAAGTCCATTAAGTGAGGTGACTCTACTCAAAGCAACATATGCTTGTCCTGCAGCAAATATACGATGAAGACAAATAACTGCTCTGTCTGTACTGAGTCCCTGAACCTTATGAACTGTACAAGCCCATGCCAACTTGAGAGGGAACTGATGTCGCACATACTGGTTAGTTACACTTTCTTCCACCATTTCAACAGGTACAACATGCACATCTGGATTATTTGAAGACTGCCTTTTCAATTTTGACCCAATAGATTTGTTATCAAAATCAATTTCAATACGACTTGGTGACGACTGAGCTGCTAACGTAATTATTTGATGAACAGTTCCAACTGCTCCATTCACAAGTCCATCACTTACATCCATATTTCTCGTTAATATTACCCTAGCACCAATACCAAGCCACAATGATTTTGATAATGAGGATTTTTTTCCTTTTATTTAAGCACGCTTCATATTACCACTTCTTTCATCTTTCTTCAAATCCCTGGCCAAAATACACACACAGTCTCACACTTTGCAAACAGCGTTTTCAAATTATATTCATCAACTTGCTTGTTACAGGGGTAAATGTGCACAGCATCACTCCAATCTTCTCCAGTTTCACGTGATTGCAACATTGTCATGTCATCCTGCCTCAACTTTTCCTTTTTCTTTCTTACACGCAACCTGTTCAGTACTTCAGCAAACTGTCCATCTTCCTTTTGTCTCATTATCTCAGTCAGTTCTACTTTCAGGAAGTTATCATTCCACAAATCACATTGAATAGTACTTTGGTACAGAGATTTTCCTTTTACTGGAGGCAACTGATAGAAATCTCCAACAGCTATTATACTGACATTACCGAATGAGCCATAGTCTCTTGTTTGTTTTATCTGTCGTAGACGTCCATGAATGTAGCACAATAACTTTTGATCTACCATCGAAATTTCATCTATAATCAAAATGCGTAACTGTTGAAATTTATTCCGAAGCGTACTGATCTTATCTTCACCGAGTGGCTGGTATGGCAATCTAGCATTTACAGGTATTTAGAATGCATTGTGAATAGTGGCACCGTTAATATTGAAAGCTGCAACACCAGTAGGAGCTGTAAGCAATACAGATACATCATCAGGATTTTCCATCATTCTAGCAAACAGTCTTGTTGCTTCATAACAAATTGATTTGATCAAATGACTCTTTCCTGTTCTGGCACCACCAGTGACAAAAACATGAAATGGCTGTATATGTTTCCCATTTGTCTTGTCCAAACACCACTGTCTGATTTTATAAAAAACTTGTTTCTGTTTTACATTCAATGACCTGAACAATGCAATTGCTTCATGCTTGGATATTCTATCTGAATATGGCTCAATGTTGCTCAATACTTCTTTATTACTGTCAGATTTCAAATCAGGAATTTCACATTCATCTTCAGAATCATTAACTAATTCAGGACGTTGGTTTTGGCATTCAGGTCTCTCTTGTTCTGTTTCAGGACAAATCTGAGCCCATGCATCTTCTTGTGGACCAAATTTCTCAAGAAATTGTTTTGCTTCATCCAGTGCCTCAACATTAGACTCGTACACAGATCGATTCTTCTCAACAATGCATTTGACGGACTGCAGCTCATTATTCAATCGAACAAAACCGTTCATGTAAAAGTCTTCATACAAATCAAACTTTGATGGCTTCAATTGTGCATCAACACGATATGGAAGAAATAATTGAAGGACACTCTGATAGTATTTCTCTGGACATTTGACAACTGAAAATATAGGGTATCTAATGACTGCTGGATCACTTCGACTTCGCTTCTGTATATAACCTAAATGATTCTTTAATGTATGAACTGGCAATCGTTTCCTTTTATTTTCTCCTTTGGCTTTGTTACTGCCTGTATATATTACTCTATATTCCGAACAAAATTTTCCTAAGCACATTGCCTCAAATTCCTCAGTATCTGGCCTTGCAAGGTACCGATCGATTATACTCGTCATCCATATATCATCATCTCCACATTTACTTTTAATCACACTTATCGGTAAACTCATTCTGACAGGATTCTCACCAACAGGTATAAACTGTACTTCTCTAGATCCTTCTTTCAATCTCAAACCACAGACCCGATACACTGCTTCTTGTGCTGATACTTCACGATTATGCAGATACACAGAACCAAGTTTCTTCATACTCTGTTTTGCATCTAAATTACCTTTCTGTGCCTCACTCTGAGCATGTGACAACAAGACACCCATTTCACGTTCAGCTTTAGCCATATACGATACTATGTAGGCCACACAAGCATACACATCACAGATAAACTGAATATCCATGTTTGCATTCCAACATCTTATCAAATGAGGATTGTACATATTGACCCAAACATCCTGTGGTTGTCTTTTCAGTACAATAGTGGTCTTCTTGCTTAATACATTGTTGGCCTTTTCAAATTCCTCTTGTGTAATACCAATATGCTCAAACAATTCACTAGTTGTCATGTGTTGGTTTTCTTCATCTTTTATTGCAACCCAAAGTGACTTCAATACTTTTTTTGCGTCATCATTTTCATTATCATCATTTTCATCGTTCTCTTTTTCATCATCTGTTGGCTGTGGTTGTGCAATAAATGTCTGTTTAGATGGTGGTCTAGGGAAATTGAACCTGCACTCAGTACCTTTTTTCTTACACGACTTTGAATGCTTCCGGCTATGAAGCTGTACACGACTGACAATCTCATTAAGTTCATTATCTTTTTCCTTAGATGGCAACTCACAACTGACATATCTATCAATAAATGTAACAACATCCTTGTCCTGATCATGTCCTAATCTTGGTGCATTTTCAATCCAGAAAAGACAATGTGTATGAGGAGATCCTCTTTGTTGAAATTCTACTCTGTAAAAATAATCCTTCACTTTTCCAATAGGTTTAGGCTTTGACATAATGACATCTCTTAAAAAAGTATGAAATCGCTTGTCAAACATTCTAGCTGCAGTAACAGGATTACTTCTCAATACATTGCATTTCTCATTCCAGTCTAAATCATTTACATCTCTTGAATCACCTTGCTGTCTCAGTATTGTGTTGATAACTTCAGGCCATCTCATATCTGCTGCTGAGAATGAGCAAAACCAAGTTGGAATTCCTAACTGTCTTATCATAGCTAAAACATCTTTCTGTGTTGCTTGCCAATATGGAGGTGTTCCTCTGATTGGTTTCAGAAATTTGTATCCACTATCAGACTTCAGAATGTCCCTTAATTGTTCCTTGTCGTTTATCATTCTTGCTTCTACTCTCTCATCATTGTACATTCTGCCAGAGTTTTTACGCAATGCAATAGAAACACATGACATCACTTTTTTAATTTCCAACAAATATTGTGCATAAAAAATGTACTGAGTGTTTTTTGCAAACCTATTATCAGCATGCATGAGTCTGTTATGTAGATATCTACACAGAGTTAGCTTCACATCACGCTTATCACTAAATATGGGAGTTCCTTGAGAAAATAATGTTGGAAAGCATTTTGCTTCATTGCCGTCTTCCATTAAAACTCTGACTGGATTATTTCCTTCACATGGTGCAACACAAAGTATATCATCAAAATACTGATCCAGAATTTCCTGACCTATATCTGCTGGCTGCAAACATGTATCAAGTGGAATTCCACGCAAGCGATCCTCATCAGTTTCCTCATCACTGTCATTCTTATCAACTACCCCTTCATCACTTTCTGCACTTACTGCAACATCCTCCAATAGTGGATCTTCCCAATCAGTGTTAATTTCAATACCTTGATACCACACGTTATTATGTTTAAGGTAATGCAATGCATTCTGTACATTTTTCTTGTTGACAAACTCATACTGATAATGTCCACGATAAGTCAGCTTTCTCTTTAATTTTACTCTAATCATCTGATCATCATTTGTACTTCTTGGTAATGACTTCACAGTTTCTGTTACATTGGATGGCACACATACAACTGGTCCTCTGACACCATGCTGTCCTCCTTTAGGTAATGCTATCATCTTAATGAATGGGATATTTATTGCAATCAAATGTTTTTCTAAACCATTTAAACAATCTAACTGCTGTGGAATATCTGTTAGTGTTAAATTATTGACATACGCCTCTGCTGGAAAGTCATTATTGAATAGTTTCCTATGACATGTGTAGCATATCCACAAGCATGATCTGCTAGACTCTATCACATGACAACTTGATGGACAATTTCTACTACAAGTATGAACATAACTTGCAGATAAAATACTAGAGTCTCTGTATTTATCTTTATTACATTTCAAGACCTGTTTCCGAAAGAGAAGTTTAAGACAAACAGCACAAACATATTCAGGTCCTTGTGAAATTTCTTTCCTAAACATCTCTGTCACGTGACTGATACTGAGTCTCTTTTCCTTTTTATTCAAGGCACGTTTGCGATTGTTATTAATCATATTTTCCTTATAAGCTTTATTCGTGTGATATTTGTGCTTTCCGTACTGGATTAAGTTTCTCCTGTATTTTGAATTCTGATATTTAGCTTTATTGTATTTTAGTAGTCTTTCTTTGTATCTAACATTGTTACTATATTTAGATTTGCCAAAGTTAATCAATGTGTCTCTTAATCTCGCATCCTCACAATATTTAGATTTGCTCTTATTAATTAAACTCTCTCTATATCTAGCATTGATACTATATTTAGATTTGCTCTTATTAATTAAACTCTCTCTATATCTAGCATTATTGCAATATTTAGATTTGCCCTTGTTAATTAGGCTCTCTTTATAGTTAGCATTGTTCGCGTATTTTGATTTTCCATCACTAATCAACGTTTCTCTAAAGTGAGCATTTTCTTTGTACTTTTTTTTACTATTGATCCTCACACTGTCTCTATATGAAGGATTGTCTTGGTACTTCTTTTTCATACATACAACTATTTCATTCCTCGATTTCTGATATCTTGCTTTTTGAGCACCAAGTCTTCCAGATTTAAAACATTTTAAATTGGTATTTCATTTTCAACTTTTGTTTTATAAATTCAGCATTTTCCTTGTAATTTTTCTTATTGTACTTTGATTTCTCTTGTTTGTGTTTATCATTGCTATGTTTCATTTTATCACGTTCCTTGTGCTTGGCCGTTTTAGATTCTTTTGGTTTCATTTCTTTCAGCTGCACAGACTGTTTGTATCTTTCTCTAGCTTTCTCCCTTGCTAATTTTTGCTTTAATTTCAAATTGACACGCATTTTCCTTTTTGGTTTCACAGTTTTTGCTGTCACTTTGTTCACTACAGTTTTTGCTGTCACTTTGTTCACTACAGTTTTTGCTGTCACTTTGTTCACTACACTTTTTGCTGTCACTTTGTTCACTACAGTTTTCAGACTATCGTTATGTTTAAATACTATGGATTCATCACACTGCAATGTCTGCTTCAAAGATGTTTTTTGTTTTCTTTTCACCTCAGATAACTGCACAGTTATCTCAGCAACTGACAAAACAACATCATAATGGACTCTTCCTCTGTGATACAAATAAATTGCCATTCCTAAACTTGGACGGTTGTTGTCAAAATAATTTGTAGAAAATCTATACCAATTATTTACATCATCAAATGTACATATGTTAACTTGTAACATATCAACCATTGCCATTATTTCAAGCTCTGTTGCCCATGTTCCACTATCATACATCATTTGTGTCATTACATAGTCCTCCAGGCTAACAAATCCATCTCTCAAAACACATTGAAATTTACCTTGGTTTTTCAACAAGTGATCAACAGTAGCAATCCTCAACTTCATATGACTGTTTTCAGATCCCGATAGAGCATATTAAATTGCTCGGAAGAAACAATTACCATCACCTCTAATCTTCTTCACATGATCAGGCTTTCCAATTACTGCACATTCTTCAGAGACAATAGAAGACTTCAAATGTGATTTTTCAATTTCAAGCTTATCACAAATACTCTGTTGAAACTCAAACGTGAGAGGAGTAAATGTCAACACATTTGGTCGAGATAGCCCAATGATTTCAATATCAAGACTTTCAGAACCCGTGTCAGTATCTACATGTAGCACATCACCTTCAATGTCATGACTGTTCATTTTGTTACAATTCAAGCTTCCAACATCAGAACTGTTACTCCCATCATCTACACTATTTCCAAGTCTACAAGTAGAAGCACTTTCTGATTGATCATCCTCCTCAAGAGTCAAATCCACTACATCATCTTGCAACATATCCATACTCCAGTCCTTACAATCATCAACTACACTATTAGTACAAGTAGGTTTGGCTTGCATATGTTCCTGCGTACATGTTACAGCATTGTCGCTTATGCACAGATTGACACCAGTTATTTCAAACTGTTCATTAACTGACAGATTCATTGATTGAGCTAAATTGAGACAATACCTGTAAACACTTTGCCATGAAACTGCACGCATCATAATGCTTGTCCCATCTTGAACTTGACTGCCATGGACATTTCTAGAATGAGAATAAAACACATAATAAATACCATCTTCAGCAATCACTGCAAAAGTGCTTCCATGAAAACATGAAACATGCTTGGTATATCTGAATTGTTTGTTCGACAGCTTTTCTAAGTGAAATCATGTCATACTCTTCTAAACTTGGATCATTTTCATTAAACGTTCCAGTCACAGGTTCCCCGTAATTCATACTGAAGTTGCTTTCATACACATATAAATCAGTTGGTAACTCACTAACAAGCAGATACTCATTACTCATGGTTGAACTTCTCTGTAAAAATCCATATAACTCATTACCAGTATTCAGCACATTGTCCATTTCATTCAATTGCCAATATTTCAAACATTTTGTCTGACTTCTCATAATAGCACTAAGGCTCATTGCCACACACTGCTTTCCACTGTTCCTTCCAAATCTAACATCACCTTGATGACAACTGCCTTGTACAACCAATGTTTGATCAATTACCTTATGGTTACTATTCACAGTTTCACATTTCATTTTGGCAGGTTTCAACTCACATGCATCTTTAAATGTAATTTTGTGGCTCTCATTGTTTGTATTTGTATCAGCCTTTCTCTTTGAAGTGTGTCTAGGACATCCTGTTTTATTTTTGTATCTTTCTCTGATTCACTGTTTCCATCTGCTTTTTAGATTTCTTCGACCCAACTTCAATCACATCAAATTCACATTCAGGTGCTTCTTTCTCGAGTGTGGTTTTTGGAACATTCCCGGTACTACTCTGTGTTTTTGTTTTTACAGTCTCATTAATGAACAGCAACGATCTAGAACTTTGAGATCTTATAACAATTTTTGGCGACACTTCAGATTGTGTTCTGTCATGTGCTTTGTCTTTTAATTTTGATTTACAGCTTACACTTGGCTTATCGGAGGAAGTTGAATTTGTTTTTTTCTTTCTTAAGTTGTAACCACCAGTTTGTTTTCTCAATGACTGCTTACTTCTGTTCAGTTCAACATACCCGTGTCCTGCCATTGATGAGCTATGTATTCTTGCTTTCTTCTTTGCATCCATCTGATCCATAAACCCATCAGTGAAACACTGGTCCATTCCATTGTGTGCCAAGTCAAAAATATTCTCATCTGTAGATATACCAAAATTATGAAACAAAGTGTCACTGTAATTACCATGTCCACATTTACGGCAAACCCAAGTGAATGTCTTACAAATCAAATGTTTCTTCATATCCAAAAAACCTGAACAACTAGTGTGAAACCACACACAACATTTATCACATTGCATCTTCCTTGAGCCACATTTATCAATTTTATCACAAAGCCAACAGATAGAAGAATTGCCATGGTCTACAACTTTTAACTCCTGGAGTTTTTGTTTTCCAAATTCACAAGTCTTTCTCTTCTTACCAGCTTTTGACCTTATCTTGTCTTTCAATGTATTTTTGACTTTCTTTGCTCTCTTATCTTGATCTGCATTAATTATTTTATTGATAGTTCTTGTATGGCCAAATATGGTTTTCCTCAGCTCTTCATGTGTATGTCTATCAACCTTTTTCATACGAACTTCTACAGATTTACCATTTTTGCGATAATTATACATCATGCGTTTCTTGGACTTCTTGGTCACTCTCGTGTGGCTCGGTACTGTGTATCCACTTGTTTGAATCTTCCTATTCTTTTTCTGGCTTTTGTGGCTCTTCTTACATGTACATATTTCAATTACTTTCCTTTTCAATGAACGAGGACACCTGCTTCACTGGTACTACAAACAGCACATTCATCTTTATCATACTTTTCTTATATACATGATGCTTGCCAGTCTTCTCAAAAGTGCGATGACCTCTATGTCTCTCCATTTGGTACACATTTTGATTACTTCGATTCTTGTTTCCGAGGGCCAGTTTTGTGAATCTTAAATGGACTGTTCTCTTTCTGCTTTTCATCACTTCTGTCATAGCTTCTACACTTTTGGAGACTTTTTCCTTGCCACTTAAGCTCAACATTGTCCTTACTCTTCTCAAGCCTCTCATTGTTTTCAACCTTATCATGCTCATAACTTTCCATCTTACCGTTTTCATGACTTTGATTCTCAAGCTTCTCATCAATCTGATACTTCATATGATTTTCATGTTTCATATAACTTCTATCATCATTACAATGTTTATCAATCATATCATTACAACGTTCATCAATCATATCATTACAACGTTTATCAATCATATCATTACAACGTTCATCAATCATATCATTACAACGTTCATCAATCATATCATTACAACGTTCATCAATCATATCATTACAACGTTCATCAATCATATCATTACAACGTTCATCAATCATATCATTACAACGTTCATCAATCATATCATTACAACTTTTTTGGCTGTCACTGATAGCCTGCACATCTGCAAGTTTCTCAGTAACGTCCTCAAGCATAGACACTTGAGTACTTTGTGAAAAGGAAGAATTGATCACAGAAGAACAAACACAAGTGGAAAAAAAAGTGGTAAAGTCAGAAAGAAACACACATCTGTCAGAGAACATCCTTCCAGACCACCTCAGACATCGCAAAGCCACCTCCTCTTCTCTCAAAGCTACATGGTATTTCGGCATCTCGTTCTGAAAAATAACAGAACAAAACAAACCCAACAATGTTAATGCATTGACTGTGTGTAAAAAAAAAGTATATTTATGATGTCACAACTATGAGAACTCAACTGCTATGGCCACAGTAATTCCAAATTGAAATTGGTTGCACTTCCATTGCATTGTTTGTAATTTTCTGTTTGTTTGCTAGCAAATAGAATGAAATATAGCACATCCAATTACAGACCAACATGCTGCATGCATTTACCCTGCAAGTGATGATATCACTTTGCCAAACAATACCAACAGAACAACAAAGATTATACTTAGAAACAGGCAATTTGTAACCATTTCAACTGACTTGTCCAACTGTGCAAAACACCACTATGGACTTAGACCTATCTTTTATTCAGTTTCAGTTAAAAAGCTTACTATTTAAAATTATACACAAACAAATGAAGGCCTATACTACTGCTCTTTATTTAAAAAAACAAAAAGAAATGACAGCTATACGATCATCACAAATTGCACAAACAATGCGAGTTCACACTCACAGGCCTACTACAGTAAAATAATTATTTTTCAAAATGTAAACAAAAACAACATTTCTTAATAATTGTATTAAAAAAGTGAAAGCTTCCATGAAAGCTACACCTTTCAAGAAACACCTAAATGAAATAATGATAAATCCCCCAACTTTGTCAAAGATAAAATGACTATTGCACAAGTTTTCTAGAAAAACTTGCTGCCTAATTATCAACAAAAAAATACCACTGACAAAGTCACAACGCACTGTCCATGCTGACTATCTAATCCAGATTGAGTACTTTAAGTTTCTAAAATCTAATCTTTATTTTAACTTGTGTCGGTCATGTCGGTATGTCCAACTCTCAACCTAAATAAAAGATTCAGACAACTGTCGACGTTACAAAATCACAACTAATAAACAAACAAAATACATCATACATGAACAATAAATGTAAAGTTTTCCAGAGAATTTTACAATTATAAAGCTACATAAAAATAACTCCCATTAGGCCAATCCACTTTGTATCCTTGGCCGGCCCAAACACTTGTCAACTAAATGCAATCAACGTGTGATGGGATGTTTTTAAAACATTTGCCATGCCAGCAGACAGGGTATCTACAAACATGACAAGTAGCATTCGATCAGTAAGTTTCAACTATTGGAGCCCTGCCGGACAAAAACCACAACAGGCAAGGCAATTTGACTACAGCACACCCCCGTCCCCCCCCCCCCGTACATGTGTTCAATTTCATAGCATTCATATAAACGGAGAAACCCTTCACTATGATATGAGTATGACTATGCCAGAAACACGAATAATAAAGATGATTTCCTACTCAAAGTCAACAATTTCTCTGAAAAGCTAAGAGGCTATGACATCTGACAGATAAACAAAATCACACAAAAAGTATCACACAAAGAACGATCAAATTTGATTCACAAACAGCAGGAAAAAAACAAAGCAAAACTCCATTATTGGTTTTTAGATTCCCCAATTTTATGAGACAGCCTATGCTTTTCAGAGTTCAAGAAAACAAATTTGATTTCGTCTATCAATTACACGATTTACAAATACATTCACATCAACTATAAAACACGACTAATATAAGTACTAATATATCCCTGATATAAATAACCTGAATACAAAGAACAAGCTAAACACAAGAAAAATATTTACTCTTCTTCACACAAGTGCTGTAACATTAATTACCTTCGATTGGCAACTCAACTATGACTGTGTTTACACGAGGGATCGAGTAGATAGTTAATAACGAACATTAGGCCGTGTCCGAAACGGCGACTTCGGCTAGAGCTACGGCTAGATTGCCCGCGTCTGCCTATTCTTCAACACTGGCAGACGCGCTGATCTAGCTGTAGCTGTAGCCGAAGTCGCCGTTTCGGACACGGCCATACTACTATGTTATGCTACAAACTCTACGTACGCGACAATCCAACCTCGTTTTCATTGATATACGACATCAACCTCGTTCCCAGTGGTGAACGCCATTTCTTTTTCGTCTTAGAATGCATTGGTCGATCATAGCCATCATAGGCCAACCTCGTTCCCAGGGGTGATCGATCTCGCCGCGCCATTTTTTCCCAGCATGCCTTGCTCGATCATAATGACGAGAGGTATCGATACGACGCACTGCCCATGGTAGTGAGGCTGATCATAGGCCCTTTTCGAAACGACTAGATTTGGCTTTGGATTCGGCTCTCAGGTTAGCTTTGCCCCGCCGGTTGTTTTGCCTATAGTGCGTGCTTCGGGTATACGCGCTCAGGGCTTCAGACGAAAGAACGGAGCCTCAAAGCCGAATCCAAAGCCGAAGCCGTGATTTCGAATAGGACCATAGCCTCTGGAAATGTAGCCTTTAGTCAAGGCGCACGCGGCACCCCCACATCAAACACGACCCCAGATATAGCGCACGAAAAAAACCAGCGCGAGCGCCCCCAGATGTCAAGCACGACCCCAGATACCACGAACGAAAAAAAACCAGCGCGAGCGGCGAAACCTAGCCGCGTGATATCTGGAGGTGCCGCCGCCGCCGCGTGCAACTTGATTAAAAGCTACTGGCAATGTGACTATTTAAAAACAGATGTTCATTCCCATTTTACCCGCCAAGCTTCTAATTTTCATATTCCTTACACTCGTACGTCCCTTGCTCATAAAACTATTAAACATAAGGGACCCATGCTCTGGAACATGCTTAACAATCAACTTAGAGTCTCCGAAAGTTTATCTATATTTAACGTGTCTTTAAACCTGACACATTGGAATCTTACTGTGGATGAGTGTCTATTTAGGTGTTCGGGCAATCCGCCCGGAACACCTCTTGTTTTTGTTCCGGTTTTTTTTTTTTTAATACTTCTTCTTGTTCTTCTTATCCCCCGCGATTGTCCGCTAACAAAGACGCACTTCCCAAGCTCACACAACCTCTAAACTTCACATATAGTTAGATATGTATGAGTAGAAGACACCGCCTTAGTGATGTCATGATGACGCCATCTGGTGTCGAGTTACATCAAATCAAAGTTTAATATTTGAAAAAATCGTAACTCGAAAACTAAACAATGGATTTTCACAATCTATACATCATCGGATAGGCCTGGTATGACTCTAAAAACGCTACACTGAACGCGACCTCATTTGACCTTGACTTCCGGTTCAAACCGGAAGTTGAACATTTTTAAAATTCATATCTCAAACACTACTGATCATTTCATCACAATTTTTACATCAGATTGTAGGTCTGTGATCCTGCCGAAACTTTTGCACAGAAATGATGCCAATATGACCTTAACTTCTGGGTGTTACAGCCAACGTTAGTATTAACGCGCATTTAATCTTTGTACATTGTACATAGAAAAGCGCTGTGGCCGACTGTTCAGCACCATGAATCATAAGGTTTAAAGTCCACGAAGCCTGTGTGTGCAACACGAAGCCTGTGTGTACAGTCCCACGTAATGGAAACTCATAAGGTTCAAAGTCCACGAAGCCTTTGTGTACAGTCCCACGTAACGGAAACATTCCACAAGCGGGGGATGGCGCTATACCAAACAACTGTTCATGCTTTTATCCCGCTCTGGAATTTTATTATTTGCTCCCTCTGTGACAGATGCCGCCTCGGAAATCTACGTCATTTAAATTTTAAATCTTTGAAAGTTCCCATCAATTCGAGGATAAGAGACCCTGGGTTGCTTTTTGCGGGATTATACAAAGGTAATATAGGTCTTCGATTTTAATTGTTTGCATGAAATTACGTGTCCTCTACTTCCAGTTAAAACCGAAAGTGCATTGTAATTAAAAGTGGCAACTTTTTTGGAGTTGATTTTAACGATGTTGCAGTCTGACAAGGGTCTGGTTAAATCAAAAATAAGATTTAAGAGCGCGATCTGGCGGCAAGTTAAAAGAGTTTAAAATACAGTTTTACTAGAAGCCTTTGGCAGAGTCTTTATAATTGTTTCAACATGGGCTCCACATACTTCACAAAAATGAATATGTTGGTGACCTTGTCTTGACCTTTTAACCTGTCTAAACTGGAAGTTCTGTAAAACGCTTTAAAAGACCTTATTTAATAGCTATTCATTCTGTTTTCACAATAACAAACGGCACAGCTCACGATCACTCCAGTCAGCTTTACTTGAATCCGAACACCTCGAATTTGTTATCAAACAAATTCTTGTCTAGTACTTCTTCTTCTCAGCGTCCCTTGTCCGCTAACAAAAGCACCCTTCCCAAGCTCATATGAACTTGAAACTTTACATATAGTTAGATATGTATTAGGAGATGAAACCGCTTCAGTTACGTCATGATGACGTCATCAGGTGTCGAGTTACGTTAAATCAAACGTTAATATTTGAAAAAATCATAACTCCAAAACTACACAATGGATTTTCACAATCTATACATCATCGGATAGGCCTGGTTTGACTCTAACAACGCTACACTGAACGCGACCTCATTTGACCTTGACTTCCGGTTCAAACCGGAAGTTGAATATTAAAAAAATTCATATCTCAAAAACTACTGATCATTTCATCACAATTTTTACATCAGATTGTAGCTCATTGATTCTTCCGAAACTTTTGCACAGAAATGATGCCAATATGACCTTAACTTCTGGTCCTAAATGGGTGTTACAGCCAAAGTTAGTATCAACCGCAGTTAATTTGTGTATGGAGAAAAGCGCTGTATCTGACTGTCCGCTCCATTATTCATAAGGTTCAAAGTCCACGAAGCCTATGCGTGTAGTCCCACACAACGGAAATGTATCATTGCGTTGCTTATTCTTGTACGTTGTAACAACACGTGTCCCGCACATAAAAAAAACTCAAACTCATTCAAAGTTCAGTGTGAATTCAGTTCCGCTGTGCTCGTCTGATGGCTTAATGGAAAACAAGGAATAAAATAGGAGGTTTTACTGAGATGTCCACCTGCTTTAGGGGTTTGTATGACTTTGACTAAATGACAAAAACTTCAACTGAAAAAGAACGACATTGGTTTGTTTCTAATCAAACACCGAGACCCACGTTACGTTGATCGACGTGACCATGCCTGCCAAAGGCGCTCTAGGCCCTCTGAGTATGCCCTTCAGACACGGTGATTAAAATGGTAAGCTTTATTTCAAAATCACCGTTAAAAAGAGGGGGCATTCCTTTTTTGTCTTCAATAATGTTGATATGTTTCATCCATGAACTTGCCTTGTGTTTTTTGTTTTGTTTTTTTACTTTAAAAAATCATTATTTTGTCATGGTTTAATTTTCAACTATCTGATTGAATTGATGCTAATCCCCGCTCAGGTATATTATGAATATGTACTGTGTATGGAAAAAAACATAACTCGTGAACCAAAAAGTGTGCAACTTTTTTGGAGTTGATTTTAACGATGTTGTAGTCTGACAAGGGTCTGGTTAAAACAAAATAAGATTTAAGAGCGCCATCTGGCGGCAGGTTAAAACAGTTCAAAATACAGTTTTAATAGAAGCCTTTTGCAGAGTTTTTATAATTGTTTCAACATGGGCTCCACATACTTCACAAAAATGAATATGTTGTTGACCTTGTCTTGACCTTTTAACCTGTCTAATCTGGAAGTTCTGTAAAACGCTTTAAAAACATTATTTAATAGCTTTTCATTCTGTTTTCACAATAACAAACAGCACAGCTCGCGATCACTCCAGTCAGCTTTACTTGAATCCGAACACCTCGAATTTGTTATCAAACAAATTCTTATGTCTAGTATATACATGTACGTGTACTTATATAATCTAAACTGGTATTTTAGTGCTGACCGAGAATGGGTGGTCTCGTCTGATGGGGATCCTCACCTACATAGCCCATTTCCATGCATGTTATTCCTTCCGTGGGATCCCCTGGGTGTGATCACTCATTCTCGTTTGGTAATTTACTGGTAGACCTGCAAGGCCGTTGTGTTAGTTTTAGTCCACTGTTTCGCTTTCGTCCTTCGTCTGTTTGTTTTAAAGTGATCTACTTAAAAATTGTTTGAGTACATGCTTGTGCATTGGGACCTATGTTATACTATTTTTTCCTTAGTGACTCGACTCGACCACAGACCTTTTGGTTCACCTAATTGTTATTGTCCGTCTCAGTGCAAATGCATGTCTTTAGGGACCATTGCCTACAAGCTCTACTTCTTACATGGATCCCTCTGCAGTGCCATGTTTAATTTAATCTTTTTTTTTTAAATCTATACTGTTAAGTTGTATTGCTTATATTATATCAATCAACTGTTTAAAATCACTAATAACAAATGTACAAATTTTAGGCTTTGTAACTGGCAATTTCTATACATTATTTCCGTAAATGTTATGGGTATAATACTGTCATAACCTTCAAATCATCTACCTGTCATTATTTACGAATAAATCATCAAATTTATAAAAAGACACTTTGAAAGTAATTTCAACAACAAACAAACTCAAATGCTGCCAAACCTGCTGCAAACCTAGCGCACCGATAACAACAATGGAAGATGTTGTGACCTTTCGTACTACTTACCTACTTCTTGAAACTGTTATTTCTTTATCCATATTTCTTGATTTAATATCGTATTGGACAGACCTGTTTCCAGAATTTCGAACACAAAATATCAATTACTTGACAGTCTCAATAATTTTACACACTTTCACAAACTTGCTCGATGTATCAAGAGTTGAAAATGACTCCTAAGACCATTATGATCGACTTTTGGTTTAAGAAAATAGCAACTTCATTGCGTAATTTTCTTAGAAATGTTAATGGTAATGCTGCCGAGATCTCTAAATCATTTATCTGTTAATATTGACTAAAGTACCAAGTCAGAATAAATCCACAAACTTATAAAAACAGATTTTTAAGGCAATTTGAAAACAAAACACTTTAAGTTGCTAAACTGGAATCACACAGACCTAACGTGCCGTGTGCAACAAGGAGAAGATGTTGTGACCTTTGAACTACTCATCTACTTCCAGATAGTGTTTTAGCTTTATCCAAATTAGTGGGTTTTTTTCATATTAGCACACTTTTTTCTGAATGTCTATAAACAAATGTTAAATTTGTGACAATCTCTTCAATTTCACAAACTTTCAAAAAACTTGCTTGTTATATCAACTGTTTAAAATGACTTCTAAGACAACGGTACCAACTTTTGGTTACATAAATGGCAATTTCAGCACGTAATTTCACAAAAATAATATGATTAATGCTGTCAAGACCTATAAATCATCTATCTGTCATTATTTGCTTAGGTGCCAAGCCCTAATGAAGTATATGATTTATAAAAACACACTTTTAAAGCAATATCAGAAACAAAGAAACTCAAATGTCATCCCTAATACAACTGAGCGTGCCGTGTGCAATTAAAAGAAGGTACAGTTGCCTTTCGAACTAGTTTTTGTTTTATCTAAATTTTGTGATTTATTTTCGTATTAACACACCTTTTAGTTAATTATTTGGACACATATGCCAAATCCATAACAATCACTCTAATCTCACGATTTTTCACAAACTTGATCACAGTATCAATTGTTTAAAATGACTTATAAGACCAAATTTGGTTTAAAAATGGAAATTTCTATACGTTATTTCACAAATATGTTATTAGTAATGTCATAACCTTCAGATCATCTACCTGTCATTATTTACTTAGATGGCATATTCGAATATATCACCAAATTTATAAAAACACACTTTGAAGGTAATATCAGAAACATACAAACTCAAAAGCCGCCAAACCTGCAGCAAACCTAGCGCACCGATTACAACAAGGAGAAGATGTGACCTTTCGTACTACTAACCTACTTCTTGAAACTGTTATTTCTTTATCCATATTTCGTGATTTTCTTGTATATTGACAAACCTTTTTACTGAATTTCTGTACACAAATATCAAATCCCTGACAGTCTCAATAATTTTACACACTTTAACAAACTTGTTCGATGTATCAAGTATTTAAAATGACTCCTAAAGACCAAAATGTGACTATTGGCTTAAGAAAATAGCAATTCCAATGCAAAATTGTACAGATATGTTAAAGGAAATACTGTCACAACCTCTAAATCATCAACCTGTTAACATTCACTAAACTGTCAAGTCCGAAATTATCACCAAATTTATAGAAACACATTTTTAAGGCAATTTGTGAAACACAGAACTCAATTGCAAATCAGAATCACCACAGACCTAACGTGCCGTGTGCAACAAAGAGAAGATGTTGTGACCTTTGAACTACTCATCTTCTTCCAGATAGTGTTTTAGCTTTATCCAAATTAGTGGTTTTTTTTTTCATATTAACACACTTTTTTTCTGAATGTCTATAAACAAATGATAAATTTGTGACAATCTTTTCAATTTCACGAACTTTCCAAAAACTTGCTCGGTGTATCAACTGTTTAAAATGACTTTTAAGACAACGGTACCACCTTTTGATTACATAAAATGGCAATTCTAGAACGTAATTTCACAGAAATAATATGATTAATGCTGTCAAGACCTTTAAATCATCTATCTGTCATTATTTGCTTAGGTACCAAGCCCTAGTGAGGCATATGTTTTTATAGAAACACTTTTAGAACAATTTAAAAAACAAATACCTCAAAATGACATCCTCAATACATCTTAGCGTGCCGTGTGCAATTAAACAAAGGTACATGACTTGCCATTCGAACTAGTAATTGTTTTATCTAAATTTTGTGATTTATTTTCGTGTTAACACACCTTTTTAATAAATTATTTGGATACTAATGCCTAATCCATACAATCTCTCTATTCTCACAATTTTTCACAAACTTGATCGCAGTATCAACTGTTTAAAATGACTTATAAGACCAAATGTACCAACTTTTTGGTTTCAAAAATGGCAATTCCTATTCGTAATGGCAATTTCCATACGCAATTTCACAGAAATATTAGTGGTAAAGCTAATAATGTAATTGTTTTCTTAGATTGCATGTTTAAATAACTCATCAAATAAAAATAAACAACACTTTCAAGGTAATTTCAGAAAAATCGAAACTCAATTGCCTAACCTACATCACACAAGCCTAACGTGTCGTGTGCAACAAGGAGAAATTAGTGTGCCCTTTAAATTACTTCTAGATAGTATTGATGTTTATCCCAATTTAGCGAGTTTGTTCGTATTAGCAAACCTTTGTCCTGAATGTCTAAAAAAATAAAATTAAATCCTTGACAATCTCTCTAATATCACAACATAATAACAAATTTGACGTTCAGTGTGCCCATCCTAAAGTTTTCTGGCATAAAATTTTTCATTTCACTGAAAAAATTTTTTATAGTGTGTTTCTAATACCAATAATATGACCTTTATTTAAAAATACTGAAAACCTTATCAAAAACATTTATCATACAGACCCAACAATCTGAAATTACTGCACTCACACACATTTGTATAATCTCTAAAACAAATTAAATCATTTTTCACAAACACATTACACGGATTTTAAACATAGACAATTTGTATTTCAAAATAAACTTAATTTTTACTTTATTTATCACCATGTCCAATTTCTGTTTCACCTAATCTACAAAAATGTATATCTTCAGAATAAATGTTTAAGTACATTATTTCAAAAATATATGTTTTAAAAGTGTATACTGTTTCAAAAGTGAACATCATTGGTCATATACTAGTATCCACACTTCATGTGAACCAACATATACATGAAATAACAAACCTGTGAAAATTTAAGAAAATCAATCTCCATCAAAATAATAAAATAACAGTTAAAAACATTTCAAGTTCTAATCTTTTTCCTAACATCAGATTTAATCCAGCAGATTAAAAACTGTTGTTTTACACATTTCGCAAAAACTATCCAAGCATTTCCAACAAACCTATTTTAATGACAACTTACAACCATGACCATATCCATACTATGTAAATCATATACATTTGTGAACATTGATATTTCCAACCTCAAAACTGTTGTACAAACCTTTAAAGCCCCCTCAAAGTAAACAAACTCAACAACCCATTAAACAAGGTTCACCATATGACCATTTGCTTCTGATTGGATAACATGTAATCCTCATCACAATCCCACACATTATTGGTCAAGACAATCCATGAACAGTCATTGGTTGATACAAGTGTATTTTCATTGGATAACACTGGATCTCCATCATGATTGGATGAAATTACTTGGAACAGAAGCCTTGACTATACTTTTGGAAACTATATAAAGGACACATTTTAATCAAACTTCAGTGTCGCCAATTCTGTGTTACGAGAGCCAATTCTATGTTATAAGAGCCAATTCTGTGTTACGAGAGCCAATTCTGTGTTACGAGAGCCAATTCTGTGTTACGAGAGAGCAGATTCACTAACATCCTACGACTGTGCTGCCAAACTTGGCTGGTAAGTATATCATCCCCACAAAACCAAGCACTGATCCGCCGAACTGTTCAATACTAACTTGGATACGGCGTCCGAGGATCAGAGATCACATCTACATGCTCAACAAAATCAGGAATATTCTGGCACCAGCCTAACTGATTTGAGAGTTTTTAAGTACAGATATTTAGTTCACTACATACTCAAAATACATTTTACTAATGATTACAAAACTATGTTGAATATTTGATGTACTACCACTGTCATTCCACTTCTATGCAATCATATCAGCTACGACACAACTGTTGAAATAACACGATTATATTCAATTAAATAACAATACCAATTTCAACCTGTATATGTTAATAAGTTTAGAAACTAAAATAACTTGACAAAACCTTCCCCAGACATAACTTGTACAACATGTATTTTCTCTCCCTAGAAAAAAAAAGAAAAGAAATGAAATACCCCTTTAAATAAACTACGTGTAGTCAAACAAACAATGAATTCCATAAATAAGAAAAAATTGAAAAAATAGCTTTGCAAATTATCCAGATAATGTTTGAAAAGACTCACCTAACCATAGTTACAATAAAGGCAATCAATTGATTCACTTTCATCTCAACAGACAAAATGGACACCATCTATAACATCAACAAGTCATCCTCAAGAAAGGGTCCATACCCAAGAGCTTTGAGAGCTAAAATTGTGAAGATTGTAAAGAATGAGAAGGCCCATGAGCTCAGCCTTGCTGATAGTACAGGAGCAATAAAATGTGTTGCGTATGACAACATCTGCGAGCCTTTCCACTCTGGAGACGTAATCACAATGCGTCAGTTTGAGAAAGGATTCACTGGAATCCTGATGGCCAACAAAAACACACGTGTCCATCCTTGTCCTTCATTGAAGAGCCCGATCAGTGACGAGATAATGGCTGTTGCTCTAAACCTAGTGGATCCACCAATGCCACCTGTTGCATCTATCTCATCTCTCCTTCAGGATGACAAGGAAGGTATTCCTGTAAGCATCGAGGGAATAATCACACATGTAAGAACTTCCATACATTCAATAAAATATTAAGTTTCAACAAACCTACGTTACAAATTATCTCTTTAACCCTAACAATTCACAATCCAACATGATCTAAAAAAAACCATATGCATAATTTGGATAGTGTGTTCAGCAATTACTTCTACAAAGCCATTACAGCTTACTTGAAAAATTAATTGTCAAAAAATCAGGTATCACTGCCAGATTTAAATATAAATGTATGTAATCAAAACCATTACAAGTACCTACAGTTTTTGTGAAATTATCTTTCATACTGTATATAATAAAAATGATGGTTTTGCTTTTGTTTCCATCTAAGGATGAAGTACCAAGAGAGGTAGGTCCGAAGAGAGTGTTGGTCAGAAACATTGAAGTGCAAGACGAAACCGGAGCAATCCAACTGGCTCTTTGGAACGCACATTCAAGGAGCCCGATTAAGTCTGGAGACAGGGTGAAAATCACCCACATGTCCCCTAAGAAGAACAACTACTTAAAGGCGATAACCCTGTCATCAACCCAGAACACAAAAATTAATGTACGTATTGAATTTATAGTAATTTTTTTCCAAATATTATTATATAACAGGTTGCCATCTTTCAAATTAAATTTTATACACTCCAACAGCTTACCCATACAAAACTACAAAAAACACAACAATTATTTTATATGCATTGGTAAAAATTCTGTACTGAAATAATTTCAACACAATTTACAGATTCTCCAAGAAGAACATAAAGAGAGGACAGTGGAGATTGTCACAGTAGAGGGGACAACTGCTTCCCACATCATTCTGCTATGTGAGGCAGACGACAGTTTGATAAGTCTACATATGCCGAAGGAACTTGCACAACAAATATGGAACTCAACAACATCCTTGGGCATAACAACAGCGCTTGAGGGACAACAAGTCTACACATTTGTTGTCCAAGCAGCAAATATAATTCGCCTCAGCCATGATGATGATGTACCATCAACAAGCACAAGACCCAACACAAGTTCTAAACCCACAGCACCTACAGCACCCAGTACATCCACAGGACCCAACCCTCAACAGCAAAAACCCACTACTGCTGGAACAGTATCAAGACACCCCTCAACTGCTACTGCCAAACCAAAGGCAAAACTTTCCAAACAGTAAACTTACAAAACCTATATGTTATCTCTCTAAACCAAAGGCCAAATACAATAACGAACATATTGTGATGCGATCACGCTAGATGAGTCGTATGTTGGCAATTTCATAACGGAGAACAAGGCAAAACAAGACAAACTACATGACAGGTCAGGAGTAACATTTTCGGGTTTTTTGTTGTTGATAATGATAGATTCAAGTTCTAAAATCTCACTTTTTAACATTGGCGACTTCCTTTTTGATAAATAACAACACTAAAAGGTTAAAATTAGCATGTCAATAAAGCTTGCTGATGTACACTTTGAAAAATAAAAAATATAAAAACATTGTTCACAGCTCCATAGTTCATGATAGTTAGTTACACGTAAAGTTGTGCACAAGTTCTCTCAACCATGCAGCTATATAGTACATGTGTATAGCTCCATGTTTCAACCAAGTTGTTTTTATCTCAAATGAATGGCAAAAAATACTTCAACAATGATTGAAAACATTCACATCATACCTTTGAAAATGAATACGAGTGTTTCTGTTACCTACAGATAACTTCTGCAACACAAACACGTTGACAAGTTCGATCACATCTGATCACTGCATTCCGTGTGTAAAAACACCAAAACGTTTATCAAAAAAAGCGAAGATCGCCATTATTGTGTGTACATTGCGCGATATATGGTACATTACTATCACGATGTGTTACTAACCCTTGTACACACACAGACAACCTCGTTCCCAGTCAATATAATAGAGATCAGTGGGCGCTGCCCATTACATGGTAACGAGGATGACACAGGGGATTACAGCAACTTCCGACCTTTCAACCCTTCTTGAACAAAAATTAACATTCGTCAAACTTCAGCGGCCTTCGGCGCAGTAACACAGGGCACCTGTGGGCAGCTGTACTGTAGGTGCGCGCTTAATAAATTTGTAAGCCCCTTTTCTCTTCGTTTCAGTTACCCTTCTCATATCACTGAAATTTATGCTTCACCTTTCGCAACTTTTAACTAAAAGTTGTATAAACACGGAATTTTGATTATAGTAAAGGGAGAGCTTAATATGCTCTATCCAGATGTACACACAAATTAGAAATGACAAGAATCGACAAACGACTTATTTTGCTTGATCGCATCACATATTTATCATCCAAACCTACACTATAAGAAGGAAACAGGGCGTCACTATTTACTATTTCCCATTTTTTGCTATTTCGTCCAACTTGGCCGTCAAACTACATATAGCTGACCAAGGTTAATAATTCACAGATATTGTGATACAATAAAATTATACTAAAACAGTGTATTGCAGAGGTGATATGTATCATTTAGATCCAATTTTCCTGATGGGTTTGTTTTTTCACTCTTTTCCCGCAATTTTTCCAACATAATAGGGGGGGGCCTAAAAACTAACTAAATGAAACAACAGCCAAAAAGAAGGCGAGCTTGGACAAAAATCATGTTTCTCATTTTACTTGGCCTAAATTTCAGTATAATACAAATTTTACAAAAGACAAATTCCAAGTAAATTTTCATGTAATAGACTTTACGTTACAAGCCTATACTTTCTATTTGTATTAATCAAAACCAGGGCCCCACTTCATACCGCAATCCAATCACCAGCAATACTCATCTATTGTCCATTGTTTCACTTAACCAATGGACTAAACACATTTTTAAGCACAACACATAATTCACGTTTATACTTGTATCCATCATTACTATTAAGTATTGTACTTCTTAACTTATTTTCTACTTCGTTGTTATATGTTGTTTTTGAAATTATGTTGAAAAGAAAATTTATATAACAAAAATTATAACAAATATGTAAAAAGATGCTCCAAAAAACACTGAAGGTGTTTATCATTTTTGATTGTCTCACAAGTTATTTCTGTAAGTTGACTTTCATAAATTCCAATCAATAAACAATCATTTCAGTACATTAATGCCTTTGCTTTACTTTGTGTTTGTTTGTTTGTTTAAATTCATTTTTTCTACATTAAGTCACATTAATAAAAAACTAATAATAAAAACACACATTTCCACACCTGACTGATACATGAAACAGACAATACAATATACCTCTGTTGCTCCCAGTCACTGTCTTGGTGCATCGTAACATTGGAAATGCCTTCAACCTCAGATAAACACCTTGGTGCCCAACCCTTTACAACAGCCATACAATCATTCTAATAACTTGCTAAATTACCTATGTCAAACACTTTCACAGAAACCCAATATCTCAACAATACAACAGTTCCAATCTGCAAACATGCCATTAATATATTTACAATGTTTCCAGCAATTGAACAAACAATCATCTAAATCAAAACCGTTGTATACTCACTACCTATATCCTGACAATTATCAGTTTCTCTCCAAGCATTTCCAAACATACTACATAATAATTAATGGCCAATGATGAAAACAACTGAAAGTGAAAACTTCCCAAGCTAAATGATGGAACTCAAAATCATTTCCACCTGGGAAAAAAACTTCTAAAGATGTTACTGAGGCCATTCATAACACCACATGATCATTCATATACTGCAAAAATCATTTCCATTTCAAAACGTTTAAACATACTACTAGAACCACTTATATTTTACTCCAATTTGTTAGATTATTTTAGTATAACCATATGTTGTAGTCAAACCTCATAAATACAAACAACACATTAACCATCAATTATATAATATCTTACCTAACACCCATACCCTGGTAGATTGTCAGTCTCTGCCGTACTTCTGACATCCTGGATGTAAAAGGAGACGCTACATCAAAAGAAAATGTCAATAAATTTTCCATAGTTTTACCTGATTAAATTATATGACACTTCCTAAATATATTCCTTGTGTTTAATACCTTTCAAATATGCAGCAATTTACAACCTAAAATGACCTTTTCAGATATTTTAAATAATGGTGTACATAAATAACTACACAATTAATGGTCATGTAATTTTGTTCCTTTTTTAAGTTTAGCATTTTCTTTTCTATGGATTTTATCCGCGAAAAAATAGCATAGTTACGGACCTTTGATGAACTTCAAACTTTGATTAATTAAACTGGATAACAGACCACCAAATAAACAATGCAAATGAAATCACTTGGTTATTTTGTATTAATACCATTTTTTGTATCTATTATTTATTTGCCAAAGAAAACAACAGCACACAGCTTTCAGTGTAGAACCCTTGTCTAAATTTGTATAAACAAACCTTTGTGTAACATCCGTTGGATTGCTTTTAGCAACCTAATAGAAAAACAATTACATTGTCACGATTAACAAAAGGTTTAATACTATTAATTTGATTCTAAAGTGATTTGTATAATAAGTTCCATTGTTGAAAACTATTTCTTTACCATGTTTAAATCTTTCCAAAGCACTCATACCCGAACATACACGCATCGTTGTCCGCAAACTTTGACATCTTTCCCAAACTCGCACGGTCATAAACTTGGCAACAATATTTCACCTGATGAAAAGATGAAACAGAAATATCGACAACATAATAACGTCACCCATTCAAAATAAGATCGATGAACGCCCAATACACAACAGCGCCCTCAAGCGGAAGGTTGAAAAAAAAATTAAATGGACTTTTTGAACATTTGGTGGTAAATTTTTGAGTAATCACTTCAAAATGTACACATTACTATTAAGCTGGCTTTATGTGTTTAAAAGTTACAGATCAATGACGATCAATGACGTCATCGGGAGTCACGTGACACGGCATTAAAAGTGCCTTTTTAAAAAGTCGTATAACTCCCGAAGTATAAGTTCGATCATGTTGGTACTTGGAACACCGTCACATTTAATTGCAAACTTTCACATGTGGCCATTTTTCATTTTTGTGTGCATTAAATATAAACTTTTCATGATATATTCCGAGAAAGTACGAAATATATGCTTGGAAAAAAAATTTCCTTAGGCAAAGTCTATAAACAGTGAAATTTGTGCATAAATTATTAAGTTGCATGGTTTATAAAAAAAAACATTTATTCGGAACTCTTCCAATTTCAAGTCAAATTACACATTTTTTATGCAAACCTTTTCATCTTGCCAAAGGCATGTCGACTGCGCCATAATATTTGTACAATATGAAGCCCCCAAATACATAAAGCAAAACTTTTACCCCAAAACATTACAAAAGAAACACAATATTCAGACAATAACAACTGTTTACCAACTTGTTATTTATTATAATATTTACATGCATCATGTTCTAAAAAATAATCAGTATTTGTCACAAGTTAAATACCTTAGCATTGTTATTAAATTTCAGATAAATAATTTTTGTAACAACGAATGAGGGTCATCTATTTAATACTGGCCCACACAAATTATGTTTTAGGTGTACACATTTTATGTTGGGATGAAAATATTGTAACCCTTAAGCGACAGTGTAAGCATTTCCCGGTAGGGATAGAATATTCAAATCCTTTAGAGATGTTGTGTGCATTTTCCGGTGGTGATAGAATATTCTAACCCTTTAAAGATTTGTTTTCATTGACTCTCAAATTAGAGCAGATGTAACATTTTCAAGATTCCGCGTACATTTTTCTGTTTGTGTTTGCATGTACTTGGCAATACTTGGAAAGAAAGAAACAATGAAGCTCATTTCCCTGCAAACGAATATTTCGGAGTTCTGTGAACTTATTTATACATTTTTAAAGCAAATATTTCTATGATTAAACTAGTGCCTAATTTTTGTTTGACTTTTCAAACGTAATCCTATGATATGGTAAATAATAAAAAATTATACCCTTAGAATTGCAAAGTAACGATAAAACCTTATTTACGTGCAAACTATTTGAAGATTATTCACACGAAAACAACAAGTTTGTTTTTGTTGCTTCAAATTTTCTTTTTTAAGTTTGCTGAAAAGATAAAAAATAGAGCATCAATTTATTGAATAACAAGCAAATGTGAAATTTTGCCATTAAATGTGAAGGTGTATTGGTAGGTTGTTAGATATTGGCAAGTTCTTGTAAAATTTAAAATAACGTCATGATGACGTCATCACATGATTTTTAAAGATTTTTTCACTTTTTGCACGTTTTGGTCATAAATTGCTTACAAAACGAGGTTTAATCCAAATTCTTTTTTGAACAGGCTTGATACGTCATAACTGCTTTAAAACACAAATCTTTCGTATTCAGTTGAGTAATTTGAAAAAGTTATGGCGAAACAGCTCGGCATTTGTGCACATATGCAATATAACTAGTTTTTTTTTTTTTTTTTTTTTTTCTTCTTTTTCAGACTGTTTCTTCATAGGTTTAACACACGTTTCTTCTACCCATCAACTTTGGCACTTTATTCAAACCGGTTGATTTGGGACTTGGTACATACTTAGAACACCACCCACAGATGGTCCTATAAGATATTCGTGATCGTGACGTCATAAGATGTCGGGTTACGTAACATTAAAGATGCATTTTTCCCATAGGGTTTGTACACGTTTTAAAACTTTCCACTTTGGCTTATTTGAATGTGCCAATACATTTTGTATTCTGATTAAGTCAGAGTACCAGATGCTTATACATTGCAAAGGGTATAGGTCTCTTGTGAATGGCTTATTATTGGATATCGACTGAGGTTTAGAAATGTAATAGTAATGTACATGAATATGCATAGACACTGGAAGTGCAACTCATTTCAATTGATTAGTATTTATTTCTTTTTCACTTTCACAGAAAAAATACAACGAACTGATATAATTAATACATTAACAAATAAAACATTATTCCAATGTTAGATGTACTGGTTCGGGTAATTATCGCATCCAGACTGCAACCGGTATTAAACAGAGTGTTTAAAACCGGCCAAGCACATATTTATTCTCTTATTATTAAGTTTTGATTAAACTTGCATTTAGAAAACATGAATTCAAGGTATAAGCTGTTTTTTCCCCGTAATGTTTCCCTCAAAGGAAATGGACTGTTTTTTTGTTTGTGCTTTTTTTTATACAAATTAACGTCTTTATTTAAAGAGACTTTCAATTTGTATTAACCTAGAAGCTTTCATTCTACAGTATCTGTATGATGATGAATGAACACACCAGAAATATGTCACTTTGCAGTTTAATTGACAGATTCCACGGATACTGTAAACATTAGATCTCATAGTCATTTGTCTACAAGGGTGAAATGCTTTTCAACACATACATAATTTGCACTAAATGTAAGGGCGTACTCCAATCTGGATTACAAATCAATAGCCTTTAACATCACGCTGATACAAGAGCTGACTGACAGAAATTAGGCCTGTTAGACAAATGATGCAAGCCTTTATCTTCACATGTTATACATGAGTTTGATGACATCACAAAGGCTTAGACATCAAATATAGTCTTGAGATCGCAGAATTAACACTTGTATGACAGGTCATCCAGGTCTTCATCAGAAACATTTGCCTCGGACATAGTGGTACAAGAGATGACTCATGAACAGTACTTGGGTTTGGATGTCAGACTGTGATTAGTAGTCTGTGACATCACAGTGATGCAAGAGGTAGCTGACAGAACTCGAGCATGGTTGACAGGTCATTAGTTGTCCTTCACATCATATTAATGCTATAGGTGGGCTGAAAAAACAAAATAAATTGAACTAAATATATTTAACTAGTTGACTGAAAACCTACATAGATATTAATTTCCTACTCACATAATGCCTATGAGAGTCTATGCATTCATATTGGTTGAGAGGCAATTACCAGTCTATGGGTGTTCTGAACTTGCAAATTAAGCATCAGTCGTTTATGAATTGTCTTTAAACTGCACTCTGTTGCACATGAGGACAATTAAACAACATGAAACATGTGCCACGCTATGTTTGAGAACAACTGAAGTAATCTTATGAGGTAGAATGCTGAACTCATCGAGGACATAATGCTCGCACACACATCCTATCATGTGGTCTGATCTGAAGATGCAGTAAACACATCACTGATAGTACTGTGTGTAAAATGCAAGAATGATATAGCCATGTCAAGACCTTCCGAAAATCGGCCAATGAGTGGTTGCTAGATTATATTTCTGTCTTAAAATTTTATGTGGTTTATACTGTCACAAATTTGCAGTTATAAATTTGGTGTTTGCTTTGAGTAAACACTCGGTTGCTGTTAGAGGCTCTCCCTTCTGATCTGGTCATTATCAACAACCATGCTTTACTTAATTTCAACCATATTATTCAGAATTGCTTTATCACACTTTCACCATTTTGACACAGAAGATCAAATTGCTGAAAAAAACCCTGAGAATATCAGTTGCTGCAAGTTGCATCCGCTGTTTACTACATGGTCAATACAAATATGTAGAAAGATTTAATTTACACTGCTACAGCTAATTGTTTCTTACCTTGAAAAATATAAACCGTGCAAATGTTTTCAAAAGTCAGTTTCCAACAAAGGGGTAGTCTTCTCTTCAAAGATGTCCACGTCACACATGCACAAATTCTGCACACAGAACACACAAAACAAAAACTTAAATAAGTTTTAAGACTTCATATTTTCCATTCCAAATTTTTGTCAGTAAAATAAAACAATGAAGTGAACAAACATACCAGTTGATCCTTCTGATAGTAAAGACTCGGTTTACAAAGAGTGACACAAACAGAGCTGCAAAAGTTTATAACAAGGTCCTTCGGTCTATACGAATTATCTTGTTATACATGTAACAGGTACCTCATATTTAGCAGTAATGGAACACAGGAACACAAAGAACAACAAAGAATGGGACCTAAAGTTTTACTTGTTATAAATAGGATCTTGTACTATTAAAACAGAGCTCATCTTACAATGTACATGTAAAGATCTCAGCACATGAATGGAAATTCAGTGTCTTATGTTTTTCTTTTAGCGATCTCCCAAAATTATCCTTTTCTTACCACTTGAAGGCGAACTTTCTGCCCAGGACCCATAGTTCAAGAATGATAGTCACCATGAACTCATGTTCACTAAAAGAGTGTCAACCTGCAAGGCAGGAGTTGTGAGTGTGGCATCAGTGCGCCACAGTTATTGTCATTATCCATAAACAGAAGGATTGGTAAAATGACACACTGAGCTGTGAATGTGGCAACGATGCTCCACTGTCACGAGTAATCGTCAACAACCAACAATGATTAGAAGGTCTGGTACAATGCCACAATCAGCTGTGAATGTGACATTGATGCTCCACAGTCATAGTGAGTAATCTTCATCATCCATTGATAAGCAGATGCACTGTCAGATACCACACTCAGCTGTGAATGTGACAACGATGCTCCACAGTCATAGTGAGTAATCCTCATCATTCATTGATAAGCAGATGCACTCTGTCAGATACCACACTCAGCTGTGACAACGGTAAATAACAAATTCATAGTGAGTAATCATCATTATCCACCAATTATCAAAATGATTGGTGAAAAGCCACATTTAGCAGTGAATTTGACAACGATGCTCTACAGTTACAGCGAGAAATCGTCATCATCCACTGATGAACAAAATGATCGGTGAAATGCCACAGGGGAGCTGTCCTCTGCTTGTTCAGTGCAATATACCTCTGAAGGGCCTGTTGGTAAAGCTTGATCTTATCACCCTCCGACAGATCCTGTCTTTCCAGCAACTTTCTCAGGTCGTTGTCCAAACCGTGCACGACGCGGGTGACCGGTGTTTGCTCCAATCGTCTAGACGCCTGCATTCTCGCGAGAGTGTCTTGCGGTACAAGCACCATTTTCTTAGCGTGCTCCATCACGTTTACTTGAATAGCAGTCCACCCAGAGCGCTCAACACCGGTGTCAGCAGTGCACCAAGAAAACCTCCCTTCTGTGTTAATGCTTTCTTCTTTTTCTGCAGGCTCGTCCTCCGGTTGGTCAGCTCTCTCAGTTCTCGCCTGTGTCTTCTCAGTTTGGTTCTCTCGGCGGCTGTCAGGGAAACGTTACCGTTTAAAACGTTGAGGGCGCACTCACAGACACAGGTTATGAGGTCTTTGCCGGCTCCGTCAATCACCCCCTGGCGCTGTTTTTTGGAACCCGTTGCCAATACGTGAAGGTAGGGAGCGTGCTTGTGCACGCGACGAGACATCTTTACAAATGAAACTCCACCGCGGGAGTGGCACTATTTTATACCTTCGGAACGTAAACTGTGGGGTATTCACCCTGGAATATGTTAGATCTGAGACGCATGTGCTCCTCGGTGTCCGGTTTCAAGTCCACAAAGAGATGCGAGTAGGGGGAACTCGTCGCGTCGCGATAGGCCTCGACCATGAATTTGGGTTTGTTAGGATACATCTGGCGTGCCAAGTGCGTGATCTGTGAAGCATCTCTGGGGTTTTTAAAGAGTACCATGTAATGCGCGTTCAGACTGATTGTGCGCATTTCTTTACCCCGATAAAACAGATTCTGCAGTATGAGTATAACAGACAGATTGTGGTGATGACTGCCCTTTGTGAAAAGTTCGGTAATTTTTTTATTATTACCCGCGTCCGACATGAGGTCGTCGATCACAACCAGGTTTCTCTTCGTTCGATCCAAGGAGGTAAGAAGGTCGTCGGGAAATCCCTCCACAAAACGAATGTCGGGGACGGTGTTGGACAACCGGTCATAAGCATCCTGATAAGCCCCAAAGCACCACACAATATTTTCCGGAGACGGTTGAATGACATCACCGCCCGCTGGGTTCAATAACTGCGTCACAAACTGCGTTTTTCCTGATCCGGTAGGCCCCGCGATGACGCAGGTAAAGGGATGTTTAAGTATCGAACTCATCGCATAAAATGAGGAATCGTAGTTCACCCAGCTCTTTTATAACCGACACCGCTGTGAATGAAGAGCGCCCTCACCCAATTTACACCCAAACCACGGCGTTGGGTTCAGCCCCACAGAAATGAACAGCGCCCTCACCCAATTTACACCATTAAATGATTGAACTCACTTAACCCTCCCGCCATTAACGAAAGACCCGTCACTTAGTGAAAGAACCCACGGAAATGAAGATCGCCCCCACCCGACCTAACCCAACCCGTATTAAATGATTGAACTCACTTGACCCTCCCGCCATTAACGAAAACCCTCCCATTACCCCTCCCCCTTCATTAAACGTATTTATTCAATGGTACCTGTATATTTCTTTTTAATGACTTTTCGGCTTTTTACTTGCCGATTGGAATGTTTACTATAAAGCAGATATGAATTAAATAACTCGTGAAGGACGGAAACAGTACTCTGAGTTGTTGTTCGGTTTTGCTATTTATTTTACTCTCTTTATTTGTTTATGATATAAAGAAATGGAAAACACCATAATAAATTCTTCTTAGAGTTAACAACTTCACTATTAACTACAAAGTATGATTTTATTTATTTTTACAATAGGATCGTGTCATCAAAAGAAAATAAACTACAAAGTATGATTTTATTTATGTTTACAATATGATTACATTTCTGAAACGGGCAATATATATATATATCTACAAATAATATGTACGTCTTGCTACACAGTGCAATGATACCCTCACCCTCCCACTCTACTTTGAACAGCCCCGGGGTCCTCTTATCATAACTGTACTGTTCGGGTGTGTTCTGACGCGGAAACCACAGGTGCTTTTCCCGGTGGTATTTGTCTTTCATACCGGGCTTGATTACGTCATCGAGACTATCACCCGATAATGCCATGTAGGCAGAATCGGTGTCCATCTCACTCATCTGAAAATCGCGTGGTGCGACAAATTGCATGAGGAAGTCAAAGTAAAATTCGAGCATGCGCAATTTAGCGTATTGGTAGACGAAGAAACCAATCTGAAGGGGCAGGTTTAAATTGATTGCTTTTTTGAACATGTCTACTTCTTTCATTTAGGGCAGGGAAACACTTGGCTGTACATGTCCATTTTCTTTATGTACGAAAAATGTGTTTCGTACAGGTTGATGTTCATTATTTCTTTGTGCTTACACAGTGACCTCCGCACCAGGCGGGCTACTACTCTGTACTCGCCCTCTTCGGGCTCGTACTCTTCGCGAACGAGGCTGAAGACTCTGACATTCACTTTGAATATTCGTTCAAAGTGATGCAGTTCGTCTAAACAGACACCTTCTGTCGGGCGCTTGTTCATTTCTGCTTCGTATCTATCGACGAGGTGTTTGGTGCGCATTTCTAGAGAGTACAAAGAAAGCCCCTGTTTTAGGGCGAGACATCTAAACAGACAAAAATTATCCTCGTATCTCGCACCGGTGTTACGGTTACTGATTAGATTGTTTAAACCACTGTTGTTTGTGATGTAATCGGGTAGTTGCTGCGGGGTGCACCTATGTAAAACGAGGGCATTTTATATGCATAAATTGTTACGTTACTGATATCAGCAAGGACCCACTTTGTGTCTGGCCGTGAATGCATGGCGTGTTGCAGCACGTCCATGTCGTGTATCTTTTGCAGGAAGATTTCAAAATCATCTTCCGAAGCTACAGCGATGGGTTGTTGTAAAAACTGCGCGTTGTTAAAACTAGAGTGAAAATAACGCAATTCTCCCGTCTCTATGTTTCGTAAGACAAACCCGAACGACAGGTTCAGTTTTACTCTACATGTCAAAGTTGGAAAAATACCCCTTAACCCCTCGTTCAGTGACACGCCACTGGTTAGCTCTACTCTGGCAAGAGGCGGGTCCGGCCGCGCGTCACGGTCGGAGCTACCTTGGATGGTCCCTACTGGCGGAGAGGAAGGACCCAATCGTAAATTGTACACATCTTGAGTCTGTCTACCGTACAGGTAATGGGTCCTAATACTACCCCAGTTACTACGATAAAGGGATAACATCTCATCATCCCTATTGTCTACATTCGGTGCAATTGGAAACTTAATTGGGTCTTCAGGAGCTAGAATGGCGCCTTGAGGCGGCGTGGGTTGTGAGGAATGTGAGGGGTCGTCATTTGTCTTGGGTCGGCGAGAGTGGTTTCTTTTGATGTGTCTTTTTAAACCTTCTGAACTGGTAAACTTTTTTCCACATGTGGAACAGTCGCCCCTGTACCTGGAATGTACTTCTTTGTGGCGCTTAAGATTATAGGATCGGGTATACGATTTTCCACAGATATCACAAGAAAACCTAGTATTGCCAAGACTACTCTTTCTAGTTTTATTTAGTTTGGTTCTAATTGGGGAAGCCCTAGCATTAACTTACTTTCTCTTCTCACCACGGGTCGACAGTTCCTTGTCTGGTGTTCTGCGTCTCTTTGGTTTCACAGAGGCTGGTCTTTTCTTGCCAGCAACAACCGCACCCCTTCCTTCCTGGTGGGGCTGTAATAAAAAAATAAAAATTAAGAAATAAGTAAATAAGTAAATAACTAAATAAAGGAATACATAACATTACAGCACCCGTGGGAGCACCAGGTGTCTCGACTTACTCACTTGAAGGGTTTACACGTGCCACCATTTTGAAAAAGTCATAAGCTGGCTAGCTCGTAAACAAAATTAAAGAAAAAAAAAAAGCTCGGGGTTTACAACGGATTTAGTTATTTTCTTACCCGGTCAAACGACGGACCCGCAGACGGCGGTGGAGTTTCTGGAATAATCTCTGGCCAAAAAGAACATCCGGGATATGGGGACGTAACCATTCTACGCAGCTCCGGTGTGTCCGAATCATCTGACCAGTTCGACAGATCTGGCTCGACTGGGACCTCCTCTTCCCGTTGACGCTGTGGCAAATAAAAAAGATGATGACAATAGGGTTACTACAATATAACACTCGTTGGTTTCTTCCGGGGCAATTTGATTTTATGTTATTTGTTGTTGTTGTTCTTGATGTTATGTTACTTACTTGTTCGACCGCCGTGGATTCCAGTAGATCTATCTCCCGCAGTTGACTCGCCGTAAAATCCGGGCTCCATTCCACGTTCTGAAGGGACGCTTCGTTTTCCAATGAGTCTATACTCTCTATTTGAGTGACCGTAAATTCAGGGCCCCAATCAACGCTGTCCTGAGACATGATGCCAAAAGTTTGTTCTCCATCGAGGTTGTCACCGTGGCCCGCTGATGATTATTGAGCGGTATACCTATCGACACCGCTGCTATGTACCGGTTGTGCGTGTTTTTTTTTGGTTTTTTTTTTTTTTTTTTTTTTTTTTTTTGGTTGATTGTTTGTTGTTGTAACGAGTCGAGACGTGTTGGTTCAGAGTGAGTCACCCGTGACTACAATGGACAAAAGGAAAAAGAAAAAAAGAAAACAAAAACAAAAATGGCGTTTCGCGCTCTCTTAAGGTGAAAACAGATCGGACCTGCGCAGGCATTCTGGTCAAAAGTGCAAAACGTGACCGATTACACATAGAGCAGTTATTCATGCACCTCCATGGCCAACCCAATTATGAATAACATAATTTAAAATTTAATTTAAAAAAAGATGATAATAATACTTATTCGGGTGAGACTCGGTATCTCCAACAAACACCCTATCTGAACCAGTCAAGGGTTACGGTGCAAAAAGTACACGGTACACCTCAACAAAGAAAACCACCCGTGCGCGACTACAAATTCGGGTGAGACTCGGTATCTCCAACAAACACCCTATCTGACCCAGTCAAGGGTTACGGTGCAAAAAGTACACGGTACACCTCAACAAAGAAAACCACCCGTGCGCGACTACGGCCTACTTTGACTTAGGGTGACGGTGCATGGTACATGGTACAGACTGAGTGCTGTATAATATATATATTTAATAAGTAAATACTCGACCCAACGTTTTGCCATCAAGGGAAGACATAGAACTAAACATGTACATATAGAAACGCCCGGACGTGCTCCATAACGAGGTGGTGCAGACATATTCGATTAAAAAAAAAAAAAAAAAGACAGAGCTGGAGACAGGGCAACCACCTTTTTATCTCTTCCGCTACGTCTTGTCAGACGTAGAGGAATCGACCCCTTTGTTTTCACTTCGTGAAAATACAAACGAGACGCGTGCGCCTCGTTTGTGCTGCGTGGTTAGGACTTCGGCGCTCCGTGATTTTAAAAAATCACTCCCGCACCTCTCAACTGCGGGCAAACGATAACGGTTTGCCCGCAGTTACACTGTCGTGAGACAACTCCTTGCGGTGTTTCACACCGCGCAACATGATGCCTTGCCTCATGTTCACACGTCGACCCTTTCGGGTCTCCCGAACACTAGCGTGAACCACACGACTCCCCACTCGGTGGCTCGCCTTTGTCCCACCACTTCGTGGCGTTTACCACAACCACGCCCCCACAATCCACCGTCACGCGGTGGCGGGTCATTGCTCGGAAAAAATTCCGAGCAATTCCGAGCAACAGGGTTGCTCGCAAAAAATCCTGCCTATGTTCCTTAGACTATACTACTAATGACTGAGATGATTGAATTAAAATTCTGCTCAGAAGTGGGACCAAAATATCCCCATATCCAGCAGCATGTAGTCATTGCCAGCATTAGTTTCCTTGGACATCAACAAACAAAGTAATAACAAGACAAAAAAAAACTCAGAAAACACTCCAATGCAGAAATAAAGACAAAAACCGAAACATACCGAAAAAGAAGTACATATGAAACAAAGAAACAGAACGGCAAAACACTCATATAGAAAAGGTGTAGAATCAAAGACACATTTAACAAATAAAGAAAAAGAGGAGTAAAAAAAAAAGAAGGAAATCAAGTAACAAATAAATACAGGAGCACAAAAGCATAATTTCCATACAAAGAAACCAGTGGATTGCTTAGGCATGTTAGTTGCTGAACACAAGTTTGAACATCATCAAAATACCTACAAATGATTGTGCCAAGCATGCATCATTGCCAAGTATATACATCCTTCCCTAATATTAAAACTCAACTCCGGCCATACACCCCAAATTGTGCTTCATAGTTGGAGAGAAGGGCGAGGAGGGCAGGCGACGTTTCGACCCCACTCAACAAATATTGCATGGTCGAAATTGTATAAGACAAAACAATATTGCGTGCTGATTTTACCTACCGTTACCGAGCCAATTCTACAAAATGATTACCTCTGAGTGTCCCTCCAGTTACCCTTCCCCCAACCCCACATTACATTTGCAGCATTTTAAACGCAAGAATCGCTCCCATCTAGCGGGTGCCACGCAAAGCGCGGCATCACGCTAGTCTAAAATAAACTACAGGGCTGACTAACCACACTACCAAGGATTATGCAAGAGGGTTCATTGATTATGCTAGAAAGGATTCCTAAGAAATTAACTAAAGGGGTGCTAGAAGAGCTTAAAGGGAAATATAAACAGTGGAAGGGTAATTAACTCTAACATAAACACTAGGTTTTTTTTACACCTGTCACATGAGCAGGGATGCATTAAGTGGGGTTATAGAGTGGTAATACCTGAGTCAATGCGAAACAAAATCATGTCTGAACTTCATGCCGAACATCCGGGCATAGTGAGTATGAAGTCAATCGCTAGAAGTTTTGTGTACTGGCCTGGTATTGACAGTGAAATTGAATCACTTGTAAGCACATGTAGTATGTGCCGAAATTGCAGAAATAAACCACCAAAAACACCTCTGCAACCCTGGTCATGGCCAAGCAGACCCTTTCAGAGAGTTCACGTAGATTTTTGTGAAAAGGGTAATGATCAACCTCTTCCCCAGGGTGTGTCGAGCAGTACGAGGTTGACTGCTCTCTCACCCTGGTATTGGAACACTTGCATATCCAAAAATTTTGGATACATATGCAAATTAGAATAGTCTGGCTGCATATCGAAATTCACATCTTCGCCATAGTCTCGTGGTCCAGTACCAGATTAGTAGCTTGTATGTATTGGAAACATGTACATGTGCTAATGTAATGTTGTTGTCCAATCAGGGTCCAAGTGAGGAGTTTCCATCCCAGGGTTTACTATTTACAAACATGGTTGGAAATAAAGTAAACCATGGGGTTGGGTAATGATCACTTTGTAGTACTGGTAGATAGTCATTCCAAATGGATTGAGGTTAAGTACATGTGGTCAAGTACTACTACTGAGCGTTCTGTAGATGAGTTGAGATCAATATTTGCATGCCATGGTTTACCTGAAGAACTTGTTTCTGATAATGGGCCTCAGCTTCGTTCAGAATTGTTTAAACAGTTCATGAACCTCAACGGTGTAAAACACACCCTCGTTCCACCGTACCATCCAGCCTCAAACGGAGCAGCTGAAAGAATGGTTAAAATTGTCAAAGAAGCCCTTAAGAAACAGGTTTTGCTGGATACTTAATATTTGTTTTACTGAAGTACACCCAAAATAATATGCAACTGAATCATTGGGTGTAATACTTAAAAGGGGAGAGCAGTGTAATGTATTCCTACATTATGTTAATGATTATGTTAATGAGCAGAGGTTGAGCATGCGTACTGCATAGCTTTAATAAAGCACTTTGATACTGGCAAGTACTGTCACACATGTTCGGTTATTAAGTTGCTCTTTGCTGTGCCATCTGGAGATAGCGTTGAGTGGTGAAGCGGGAAGGGTATGTTTATTGTCAATCAGTGTTGGAGCAAAGGGCTTTGACCCTAAAAGGCAAAGGCTATGACCCCAACAAGGCCAAGGCTTTGACCCTATAGACCAAGGCTTTGACCCTAAAGGCCAAGGCTTTGACCCTAAAGGCCAAGGCTTTTACCCTAAAGACCAAGACCAAGGCCCTCTAGTGTAAAATTAATACTGATATAAAACATGTCGCAATATAATAAATAACTTGTGTATGTCATTTTTTCAAGGTGTTCTTCGAGAAGTCTACAAACAGTACAATGATGCTCATGAGGATTCCACTACTCATTCAACTCCAGCAAGACAATCTAGCCTTACAGAAACACCCTCTAGTGCACCACAAGAATCCGTTATCTCACTTCAAGGACCAAGTTCACATAGCCAAGCAGCAACACTAAGTTGTCTTGTAGCAGGATCGCCTAGCTCAGGTCCAGGACCAGCCCCCGATTTCACGAAGCGCTGCGACGCGTCGTAAACGCAAGATACGACCGGTTACACGTGTTAAGTTGCGATGCGTATAAAAACGATTTCATCAAAGTTACGATGCGTCGGATACGTCGCAAGTTCCTTGACTACGAGGAAGAACACGTCGTAAGTTATGACTACCCAAAGGGTCGTCTTAAGAAAGCGATGTTTCATTTGATAACGCGCAAATTCTTGCAAAATGGCGTTGATGCTGCTTGCTAATCGAGAAGCCGGAAGAGCGTTGGGTAGAGAGAGACTGTTTCGTGTCCGAACTAACCCTCTCGACAGTGTAGCTGATGATGAAATATTTCGTCGGTGTAGATTTACCAGACAAGGTAGTTATCACATCATCGAGAGGGTTTATGAAGACATTGAACGTGTCACAAGGGTAAGCTTTTAATATATTCAATGCTGGCCCCTATTATTTTATTGGGTAAAATTTTCATTAGACCTAAATAAAGTAATGTTTGGGTGATGGTGGGGGGGGGGGTGGTTGCGACAGATTAACCCTTTCCTGATTGACAAAAGATCGTGATTTTACGTCTGTTGCTACAATGCCGCCCTCTTGTGGATTAACCTTTCCCATTTTATGTAACCGCTTTTTACGTGGTTGACTGATAGTTAAACCATGGTTAAACAACCCACAGCGATCTTAGCCTTCAGTCAAGTCCCGGGCAGCTGCCGCCCGGATAATAAAATACACAAACAGCGCAACCACTAACTAGCACGAAAAAAGACTAGTGCGAGCGGCGAATTCTGCCATCTTGAATGAACTACATGTATACACACTGTTTCATGACCAAGTTGTATACAACACAAAACAGCCACACAACTTTAGCAGTTCATCCTCGTCCAATGGGTTGTTTTTATTAAGAGTGAAAATGGTTTGAGTTGCGACTCGTCGCGCTTACGACGTGTATGGTGAAACGGAATGTAGAACTCGTCGCAGCCGCGACGTGTCTTAGGTGTGCGATGCATCGCAAACCATATGATGCATCGCTTTTTGCGATGAGTTTCGTGAAATCGGGGGCAGGACCGACATACATGTGTAGCCGTCAGACAGAAGCACCAAGTAATCCTTTAACAGCACCTAGCACTAGTAGCCAGCAAGGCTTTACAAGAATTTTAGAATTAAGACTTATTTGAGCACCCAATAGTATGGCCTTGATGGCTTTAAACGTGAAAAATAGTTCTCTTAGGAACATACATGTAAATGTGTGTATAAAATGTAATGCTTTCATAAACCAACTTACAATAATTTCAGATATCCCCTGCACTATTTCATGGCTAATGGGGGATGTTTTATTTGATGACTTGGTGTGGACTGCCACCTCATATTATTTAGACAGTTGGTATTGACTTTCTCAACTGTGATTTAAAGTTTCTTTAGGGTGTTGCAAAAAAAAGGAGGAAAGCCACTTTTGACAGCAATTTCCACCTAACTTTTGAGCATATTCTAAAAATACAATTGAATAAAACATGGATCTTTAAACATAAGCAACTTCTTTTTGAAATTCAACGTATTTTCCTTTGTCATGGTTTTCTTTAATATCATCAAAGCATAAGTTTAAGTGCATTGGGACAAGTTTTTACCTTTCCATGTTCCGTGTGTTTTTAAGATTTGTTTGCATATACATGAACAGAATGAAATTTGTTTAGTGTTCAATGGACAGTCATAGAGGTCGAATGCATATCTGAAGTTGATAAACATAAAAATGCACGTCATATATATTTAATCAGAGGAGACGAACATGAAAAGGTAAAATCTTGTCATAATATACTTTAACTTATGCATTGACAATATTAAAGAAGCGCATAAACAAGAAAAAGAAGTAACAGTCATTGTTTGAAGTGTAATTATGTTTTTGTCTTCAAATCAAGCTCCGGAGCTCAGTTAAGCAGATAGAATACAAAAGGTTTGCCACATAAAAATGTTAAACTACCATATCTCAGAGACCCAACAAAAATTGTTTGCAAAAAATGTTTTCTTCACTTACCAGCCACAAAGCGGTACAAAATGAATGCCGTTATAGGCTTTGGCAGCTTGCACATGATGACCACCTCGTTGAAGTCGATCTTTGTTAAGTCATATAGTATAGAATGGCTCGCTTTTATCCAAAAAATTACAGACTGTTTTTTTGATCAGGAATTGTCCTTATAGCCAACTGATCATTTTGTGGTCATTTTTAGGTGCCTTTGATATATTTACAAATAGAATGGGCATGGGTTGGGTACACACAATGCATGCCATTGAGTTGTATAGAATAGAACCCTTATTAGGCCCAAGTGAAGAAAGTACGTCAGTATAATTATGAACAATGTTGCTTTCAAACAACACTTAACTAAAAACTTTATTTAGTCAATCATGGTGAAACAATCGGCAAACAAAGGGAAAATAATTTGTAAAGCAAATAATTAGTCAATTTGTGATTTTGTTTATGTGCATGCGAAAGTAAAATCAACGCATCTAATCGTTTTCATTCCTGGACGAATCAAAATTGGTGCAAGGCTACTTTTAATGGTAGACTGATCTACTACATCAGCATGACAAAATGTATGTCGTTATGTGACTAAGACATGACAAAATTATCGTTTGCACGACCAACCAAGTGACCAACCTTTTTAGCGCAGGCCCGCCAAATTGCGTGACCATTTTGACAGACAATGACGATTTCAAAATAAACATGAAAAAGTAAAATCAGTGTAAACGATACAAACAATTTCTGTAATTTCTGGTTAGGATTTTTTATGGCAATTAAGTTTTAACTTTTGGCTTCTCAACCAATCGGAGAACTTTTATATGAAATTAACTTTTTTGCAGGCCTAGCAGTAGTAGATCAGTCAATCAATGTGCTTTCAGACATGTTCGACATTGTGTGTACAGTTTCTGGATGTGGTCTGTTTGTCTGCATGTGAAGTATTTTCTCGGAAACAGTACTCTGATACATCATGGTAAAACTGTCACATCTTAAGTAGGCGTATCCATGGATGAATTTTCCGTATTTTAATTAGCTTTAAGAACACAACATGAAATTGTTTGGGGAATAAAACATGACAACGGTTATATAATGAAAATGAACATGCAAAAAGACGTTCTATAGCTTCTGTGGAACACACATACTAACACCTTTCTTCAGAAGTCAAATCATTTTAATTGGAACTTTCATTCTTTGTTGTTTCATAAATAAGTACGACGTGTTACCTTTGTTTCTGTTTTTGTGGTGTTTCGCAGAAGCCCCATAAATTCAAACAGATCAAGGTAAAATGAATCCACAGTTAAATTGGATTGTGTTTGATAGCTGTTGAACCTATTGGAACATATCATCATATTTTAGACCCAGTAACTGGGGCGCTGTACTCCTCTTTTTGAAATTTTGACTTAGCAGAAACAGGTAGTCGGCCAAAATTCTAGGAAGTTTACATTGTTGCGACTGGTGCCCCACAAATCTTTACTTCAGTAGTATTTTCTGCTTATTGAACAGCTTTATGAAATTGGACCTTGGTCGGTCGTATTACGGCACCACAGCGCAGGGACTTTAAGTATAGCCCTATAGTTCAGCGATCTTCCACACCTATGCTTCAAAAAGTGACCAAATGACGAAAAAGATGACATGACCGTTGCTGAGATAAAAAATCGCCTACAGGCTTCTCAATACGTCAAAGATAAAATACCAGGCATTTAAATCGATGTTTTAGGACCAAAAATTATGCAAATACTTACAACTACAAAAAGTATTTGTTATTTATACTTCTGAGGTCAAACAGGACACTGCACCTCTCTGATGCACTATGGGATTTCTACGGATTTGCACAAATTTCAGATTGTGCAAACTAATCTGTGCACTCAACATTCAGATCCCACAATGCATCACAAAGGCACAGTGTGTCCTGTTTCAAAAAACACGGCCGCACCATTGCATGATTTTGGTCCCAAAATGTTGAGAAACCAGTACATTGTACTTGATTTTCCAGCTATTTTGTCATGTCATTTTGGTCATTTTGGTCATTTGGGCAATTGTGGAAGGCGATACGCGAAAAATCTTCGCCGAAACTAAGTCTATGTACGACCGTCCGTGGACCGTCCAAGTCAAGGTTTCAAAAAGATGAGTAGGGGCCTACAGCGCCCCAGTTATTTGGGTTTAATCATCATATGACTTTTACAATAACAATTACAAAAATAATAAGGCATCACAATTATTTATCTTGCAGACAAACCCCTACATTTAAAAGTAACTCTCTTTACCATCGATAGTCTGTGACGGCACTCTGTACAACTTTTGTATTTTTGAGCTCTTATAAGTATATTGGTTCATCAATGTCTTTGTCTTACAAAGCTTTTACTCAAACAAATCAGTGAGGGTGCAAAACAAATCAGATGCCCCTTCTATTGTATTTGGAAAAGTGTAGCGATTTATATCTCCAACCAATTCATTCAGCTGTGCAATGAAAACTGGAGAACATCCGTATGCCGGGAAGGGCTCACAATATTCAGCCTTTACTTGCTGCAACTCCACTGAAGAATAATGTAAAGGAATTTTATAGTCTCTTGTGCCATGAGCTTCAGGCAGGAAATACAGAACGTCTGGTTCGCCCGCTGGACACTCTACATTGGGTTGATGTCTAATGCGATGCTAATTCCACACTTCAGCTAGTCTGGAAAAGTCACGCTGTACCAATGAAGTAAATGCAAATCTTTCACATTCTACATGAACATCATTCGAGGTATCAAATGTTCCCATGTCCCTTAAATCTTTGAAAAAGTTAATTCACAACTGGCCACTCAATTGCTTCAGCGTTGACCACCACGCCTCTATCCTCTGATTTGCTGTGGAACGACCGCACATAAAACTTTGTTCTCTTCTGAATGAATCAGCATGATGTAAACGGAGAGCTGTCTGAATGTCTCTTACTAAGGAGTTTTTGGTTCCTCTATCTGCTCGAACTATTTTAGGGACACCTTGCAGGCGTTCAACAAGCTCCAAGAAAAAGTATGCTTTATAGCTCTGATTTTTATTTGAAGGTCCAACATATCCATAAGATTCGCCTTGAAAATCCGTCAATGGCGGCATGGACTGATACTCCAAAAGGTTTGAGTTTATCAAAACCATCTATGTGTATTAAAAAGTTGGGACCTTTCGAAATGTAATGTCGGCGTCTAAACCGTCAGGCTTTCAATAAATGTCTGACAGTATTCTGTGAAACCCGAAGGTTGTAGCGTGTTGTCAAAAGACGCCACATGAAACGATATCCAAAGGAACTGGAAGTGTCAATCAGCATAGAAACCATTACTTCAACATCTTCAAGATCTGATTCCTTGCGACGACGTAAGCCAAGTTGCCTAAGAAGTCTGCGTAAATGACGCAGGCTGATTGTTATGTCATGACGAAAACAGAGAAATCCAATGATTTCATATGCAGAATATCCACTCATGAAGTAGTGTGCTATCAGTCCTTCCCTAGATACACCATTATGACCCATTATTTCAGCAGCCGTATAGGGTACATCTGGTGCAGAAACAGTCTGCAATTTCACACTCAACAGGATGATCTGGAATAAAGAATAGTTTACAAAACTTTAAAGGAGCATTACAGGATTGGTAAGAAAAAAAATCGTCTAAGATCACAGATTTACATAAAACTTACACGGTCTAATGAAGATGATAGTAGAAAACATCCCTTGAAATATTTTTGTCTGAAATGTCATATTTGATGAGAAATAAATAAAACTAATTTCCCGTTTGGAGTTTATCGCTCAGTGAGCGTTTTATAAATTTTTTGAATCGATTTCGTAGATACTGCCCTCACACGACCAATAATAGTTATTTTTTTCTCTCAATTCGGCACACGCAAATAATTCGCGAACGGTCGGTTTCTAGGTTCGCAGCAAACGTCGTTCTTAAATATGATCGATCTCGCCCCGCCAATCTGGTATGGTTGAACTCGCTTAAGCCACCAAATTAACCCGCCATGGAGATGAGCCAAGAATACGAGGTTGTGTACTTAAACGTAGTTTGGCTCCCAGACCCAAACATCTCCGACTTGCATTTCCATTAAGAGACGTCATGGAATATTTGGTCAGGGAACTAGAGTAACTTAAACGCGGTCACACCACTGAGAGATCAGTGGGTCACACACACACATCCCCGGACAGAAGCTCTGCACACACCACACTCGGCCGGGTTACGGGTCTGGATCTGGACAACCGGACAGATCGACCATCAGCAAAAATGGAAGATCTATTTTTTTTTAAAACAGGGCGTCCTAAACAGTCTGAAAGTGCCAAAAAAAAAGATCAAAGTACAACAGAGAACACAGAAAGACGCTATCTCTGTTATCCACGTCGATGAAAATACCAGTATCCATTATGCATGTAGAGATGGCGTCGTATTTCAACTGAATTGAAATGTCGCATGCAGAGTTGGCCACGTTTCTGCTAGACGCACACGTAGGCCTACATGCACATACGTCGAGCACAACAAGAAGCAGCACATAATCCATGTACTTTTCACAGAGCAAAATATGTACTAGGCTATATAGTTCCACGGACACTCGACTAATATCAATTTCCTTTGTATAAGTTGAGGAGCTCATTGGAGGAGCTCATGATTGAGAGGGCATGGAGGTAGAACTCTCTTTATGGAGAGGGTAACAAAATAAAGTCACGGTTTTGGGCCAGTCACAGACTAAAGCAGCATTCACAATCAGTGTTGAATTCCTTTACTTCAGTCTATGGCCGGTTGATTCGAAAATGGTAAGGTTTATGTAAATGACCCTCTCTTGTTTTATCGTGAGTGAACGACACACAATGTTTAAGGAAATAAACTTGACAGTGATATTTGAATTTATTCATGTTGTTATTAATTATCTAACAAAAAGCGCAACTCTAAAAACGTAGAACCGCTTCAGTTCATTGACAGTACAATCACAAAGGATGAATTTCCTTCATTTACAAGGTATAATATTTTTTATGAGACTGGCGTATTTTCCCACGGTTGAACCGCTGCACGTATAGACTATGGGCCGTGGCTCTGAAATCCTTCTAGAAAACGATTCTTGTTCTCTCCGGAGAGGGTTTGCATGAAATTTAGCCCAGTTGTAGATAATATGTGTCTAAGCAAGAATCCAATTGTTCCCACGCTCAAATGTTGCACATTGTGTAATTCACGGATAAAATTTCACATTTTTGAACATAAAGAAAAACATAAGAAAAACAGCGCCCTCAATTGACCAAAAAAAGAGAGGCTTTCTCCAGCTAGGCACAGTTTACCCCCCAAAAAATTCACATTATGATGTGGAAACCTTTAGATCATGTATGCTAACAACATTTCTAAAAGTTTGTATGCTTATATCAACTATTGGAACACCACTTTTCAACTGTACTTGGTGTGCACTTTTCAACTGTACTTGGTGAATATGCTATAGGCCAGCTGATCCATTGTGAAATTGTTGAATCTCTAACCATGGAGGAAGAAACTCCATGCTCCAACACACTATTTTCAGGCAATTAACAATTCAGGTATAACACATGGAAAGGAATGGGGTACATCACAAGTATAAACAACCCGACTGGGGAGGGGTTCAGTCTTGCCAAATAAATAAGCAAACTATTTCATGTTGATTGTAAAATAACTGGAGTTTTTGATATACTTTTTAACCCACAAAGTATGTCAAAACAGCCCTTAGAAAAAGAAACAAACCTCAGATATTTCCATCTTTGAATTTATTTAATGTCAATTCAACTTGCATAATCAAAAATATAAATGCTGAATTAAATATATTGTTAGTTTTTGTACTTGAATTTTCCTGTCCCTATAAATCATTTTCTGTAGAAAATATGTCCTACAAATGTTATCATTTGTTAAAAAAACCCATTCCTTTGTGCATTAAAATTTTGTTTAAATTTCACACCACAGCTCTGTATGAGTTTAAACAGTCCCCTGTATGAATAACAAACTCATAATTTACAAAAAGAACCACATAATACCATGTCATAATGGTCATGGTTTGTGTGCATAAAGACAAAGGAATGCTCATTTAACAAATGTTAACCTTTTATTTCAACACTTTGAATAATACAAAATGTGTGTATCGATTATTAATGAAGTGTGATAAGATAAAGAATTGAAATGTAAATGCAACGTTAATGTCCTTTTCAATATTTTCCATTTTAAAATAATATATACATGAAGATGCTCTATGGTAGTTGTAAAAAAATATAAAAAGTTAAAATAAGTATTTAAAAATAGTGATGTGCTAGGAAAGTTGATTGGTGATGGAGAATGATCTCAGATTAGATTATCAATTTCTAGTCAGACAGTCAGGGCCCAATTTTACAAAACCTGTAAGTAGCAGAGTTGTTGCTTACTGGAACGTTGTCATTTCATTAAAAAAAAGCTAACCATAATCATACTGAAAGGTATGCTTATTTGTGGCAAGCAAATGAGTGATTTTTTTGTTTCTATTTTGTACTGTGATGCATCCTGGTTCTCCTAAGTTCAGAACAGACCACAGTGTTTTGTTACAAGAAACACTTCACCTGATTACTTCTCATCACAAACCTTTAAATATCATTTAATTACTACTGTTTGTTGACCATAACATTGCACATGCAACTTTCAATTAATGTGGTTCTGAAAAGAAACTTAGTTTTAAATTGATGGTCCTGTCACATGCACTGCCAATGTAGAGAATTTGCGTAATTACATAGTACATGTACAGGTATTAGAAACTACTAAAATAAAAAATATCTTGTACATGTAGTCATCAGTATCACCTGCTCCTCCCCCTTTTTTTCCCAAAACAGACAAGAGCCCTACAGCCACCATTTTACCCAACCAAACACATACATGCATAAGTTGATTACCTGTATTTTATTTTATTTATTTACTCCAACTTTTTTTCTTTCTTTTTTTAAGGGGGTGTAGGGTTGTACACACATTATTCATGGTTAAATGTGGAATGTGCGATTTGGGCTGTAAAAAGCGTTTGAATACCGAGTTTCATGGCAAATGATGCAAACTCTCGGTAAAATATGAGCAGATGATAAGGTTTCCTCTTTCTTCATTGAAGAACTTGACTGGAGCATTCAAATTCTCTTTTGAGCAGGCTCTGAGTCTTCCTCTCTGATGTGAGAAGATTCACTGAGATCTGGTTGGGGAACAAAAAATACATAACAAATTAAGTCCCTCTTCAATGATTTTTCTAAAATGTAAATAATACTTTTTAAACAAAAACAAGCAAAACAGTTTTAAAAATACAAAGGTGGGAACCATTTTATGGAAGTCACTACAAGCAATTTATTTCAAACTGGCAACTCGAAAGATATGCAGGCTCGGCAGTCTCTGGTGAATTTGTTTGTTGATCTGTCGAGGAATTAAACAATTTATTCGGTGCTACAATTAATTCCCCACTCATGGAGACAATTTTTGTTCCCTTTTTATGAATATTTTGTATTTGTAAAAATGTTGAAAATCTTGCAAATATGGACACTCCTTCGTGCAAAGGCCACTGGGACTGGGAGGAGGGTTACTGATTACTGCACCTACCCAAGACTTAGTGTAGCTGATAAACGTAGCTCTTGAGTCTTGGTCATGAGCCTTAGACATCAGGGCTACAAAGAGTACTGTGTACAAATATGGGTCTGAATGCCCAACATGTTCTTTATACTTTATTATAGTGTGTCCATGCAATACGTGCATGAACACCTCTTGGGTTTTTTTTTTCTTTCTTTTTAAACATTTTTCTTGTGACATTTACATTGAAGGATGAAGCCAGGGCAAAATTTTTTCTACCCATCATAATGGTGCGATTGTGTACATCATAACCAGTTGAAACAACATGTTGGCGTGTCGTGGCTGAGTGGATAAGATCACTGGACTCAAGCTCTGGTGTTTCTGATCAGCAGAGTGTGGGTTCGAGCCCCGGTCGTGACACCTGTGTCCTTAAGCAAGACACTTAACCATGATTGCTTCGTCCTTCGGATGGGACGTAAAGCCGTTGGTCCCGTGTGTTGTGTAACGCACGAAAAAGAACCCAGTGCACTTATCGAAAAGAGAAGGGGTCCGCCCCGGTGTTCCTGGTTTGATCGGCTGCATATTGCGCCACAGCACCTTGTAAACCATTACAAGGTGCTATGTAAAGGAGTAGGTCTCATACTTCAAACGTAGCCCCAAATACCTTGCAGGAAATACTGAATGTTAAGCGCTTAGAGGCTGGCCTGCAGTAGGCGCTATACAAATACAATATATTATTATATTATTGAACATGTCGACCAATTTATTTCGACTCACCGCCCAGCTCTATAAAACTTTTAAAAATAGAAATGTTGGTAGCGAATACAATAGCTACTGCGGTACAGTTTCGCAGCTAGCCACCCAATCTCAGACAAAGTCTAAATAATAAGAGCAAGATACGACTTTTTTTCTAAGTCTGTTGAGTACTCAACCTTAGTAACTAATCATGCAGTCACAAATGTCAAAAATAAATGTTCAATATATAACTTGAAACAATTCTCTAACCTTCAGCAGCAGGCACATGTTCCCTATCTCGCTTCTGCCTGGCAAGTACATCCCGTCTTTGTTTTGTAGCATCCGTGATTATTGGTAACCCTTCCGATGAAAAGGGGGAAAACCACCATCGTTGCGTTAGGTACTAACTTAGTGCAGCAGCGCAAGCTTGCATGAGCTGCACCATCACCGCCACTATTATTGCAAGAAACTTCTCGCTAATTCAGCTGATTTTCCGTCAAGTTCCTTCCAAATCTGCACACATTGTCTGAATTTTGTCCACTATGTTTCAGTTATAGGTGTAAAGGCTTCATGAACATCACACAAATGGGCATAAACACTGTAAATTAGACTGCTTCTCGCTGTCTGTTTCTGACATGTTGCCCACATGACGATCCAGCTGCGTGAAAATTTGTTTATGTAGAGCGCATTTTATAGATCTGCACAATATCGAGATTGCACAAAATTTTGCTCAATTTCATATTAAGTGACCAGTCTTGGAATGCAGAATGAGCAGCGCAATCTCCAAATTGTGCAAATTCGTAAATGCGCTTTGCTTCTACATAGTACGTCGCAGCGCGTTTCTTCGTACATCCGCACGGTTCCATAAGACCAATTTTGATTGGTCAATTGCCTGATGAGAGACCAAATTTCATTGGACAACCTACTCGCGCCTGACTCAGTTACCGTATATCGTTGCACAAATTAGGGCGATTTTTGTCGTCAAAGTACGAAATAATGTGCAATATTTGAGCGTGGGAACAAGCAAAAATTGCAATTTGGTATTATTATCTTCGTTTTTAAGTGGTTACTAAGTAAACCCTCTGTTGAAGAGAACAAGACTGTAAGATACGACTGGACGGCCGACGGTCTAGTAGTACGTGTTCGGCCGGATGTAGTGTACAAAAATGTAAACTTATTTTCCCACGTTAATAACTCATACCATACAGTGTACACACATTTGTGATAGATACCATTGTGCGGACAGGGGTGTTTTAATTCCGTGTAACTTAAAACGCTCACGTTATTGATGCAAACAATTCGATGCAGAAAAGAAAATGCAACGTGTTACTGTTTTTTTATTTAAAATAAGTCACTCGTGAAATTGTAATTAACTTTCCAGAACATTTAAACACAACAAAAATGCAACGCTGTGGCTAGATAATGGTACTCAGAAAATTCCACCCTGTACTATTGGTGGTACCGTCCATGTCATCGCCACACACAAAAAACATACATACAGCAAGTGACAAATTTTCAAGAGAAGCAAAATGTGTCTTGCTATTTTTTAAATGTGTGACACTATTTTAGAACAAAATGTTTACAAGAAGAAAGGGTATACGTTATTGATTCTGTTCAATGATAAGTTTGTCCAGTTAAACCTTCAAATTTGTGCATGAATTTACCATTTTAGAAAAATGCGTTGGAGTTTTAGAGTTGACACCACGGACGTTTTAGCAACGGCTGTTTTGAAGCTGTGAAATAACTTTTCTCTGAATTTCAACTAAAAAATGACGTTGGAAAAACTTGTCCAATCACAAAATTTGTTAGAGCAGTGTGTTGGTCAGGATGTACACTTCCCAAATCCGTTTTGGACTAAGCAATCGGCCGTCGGGTTGCAGAAATCAGGTAGACACATTAGGAATTTCTCCATACAAAATTGACCAAGACTGGACGTAAAACCCTCAAAATGATGTGGCAAAATGTTTTCTGAATATAAAATAAATATGACATGATAAAGGAGTAGATATTCAGGATTATTTTACCGTTTTGGACTAGTTTGTACGATAAAGGGTTCCAGAGATATGATTGCATTCATCCACCAAACTTGTGTTTTCCAGGTAATTTGTACACGTAACGAAGGCGCGCGCAAACCAGCGAATGTATTCAACAAGTTTACAACGACAAATTCATATGAACATCCTGATTGCACGCAGCTCGGAGGTAGCCAAATATACATGTACATCCATGCTGTTTGCAACACACATGCCCACACACGTGCCGTACACGTATGAAAGAGAGCTTCATTATTTATGCGGATGACCCTTCGGTGGCCTTTCAATAACAACCGCAAACAGCCACCTCCAAAAGCCCGATTAGGAACGAGTATATCAACGGCTGTCCGCGCTGAAACGCCCGAGGGCGATATTCAAAAATCTATCCAGGGAAATTTGTAAGCCCGGACCATGCCTGGATATTCACTTAATTTCATGCAAAAGTGTAATCGGTTTTTCACTATTTTCTCGTGACCCAGATGGCCGATCGATCTCAAACTTCTACAGGTTTGTCAGTCTATGTATATGGTGGATTACATAAAGTGCTTACACTGCCAGCAACTGTTTTGTTAGCAAAAACCAATCCTGTAATGCACCTTTAAACTGTGCTCATCAAATTAATTAATCAAACTAATGTGTAGTTTCATGGGACATGTACACAGTCGGTAATTAACCGAAATGTTTTACAGAAAATTATCAAGTATAAATTTAGGCTTACTAGTGAATGGATGTAGCAAGTGCCAGGAGGAATGCATTTATATTGTCCTTTAGTTGTCTTTGAATTTCCCAAACGTTAATTCAATGGCATATATGAATTGATTAAGTGATTATTAATTAATTAAAAAATTAAAAATTGGGGCAAGTGGTCCACGCAACAAAACCATTACATTTTACACAACATTGGGAAAAGATTTGACAATTTTTTACAGAGTATCCATTCTAATTTTTGAATTAAATTTGTACACGTTAAACAGCATGCCATTTCAACCTATGTAGGCTCTTTTAGCTTGCAAAATCTGCATTTGTGGACATACCACGCAGGGAAGCACCATGATGGGGCCGATGACTAAACCAAGAAGAAAATGTTGAATTCTAATGTTAGGGCCTATAAGTGAACAATTTTTTGCCCATCACTCAGGCCATTTTGGATCACCATAATCATTTATGTTGGTGATGGAAACAGTGTTTTAATGTGGACCGCGAAAAAAAGGTAGATGCAGTGATTGGGTTTAATAACATGTGGGTCTAGTTGAGAATCATTAGCTGTTCGGACTTGGCAGTCGGAACAGGTTTTGTTTTTGTTGGAATTATTATTTTTATAATTATTAGCTTTTCCGACTTGGCAGTTGGAACAGGTTTTGTTTTTGTTGGAATTAGTATTATTTAGCTGTTTCGCAGCGCAGCGAAACAGCTCTTGTTTTCGTTAAAGTTTTTTTTATTAGCTGTTTCGCAGCAAAGCGCAGCGAAACAGCTCTTGTTTTCGTTAATGTTTTTAGCTGTTTCGCAGCAAAGCGCAGCGAAACAGCTCTTGTTTTTGTTAAAGTTTTTGTTTTTATTGTTAGCTGTTTCGCAGCATAGCGCAGCGGAACAGCTCTTGTTTTCGTTAAAGTTTTTTTAGCTGTTTCGCAGCATAGCGCAGCGGAACAGCTCTTGTTTTCGTTAAAGTTTTTTTTAATTTTTATTATTTTATTTTTTTTTTTTTTTTTAATTTGTATTTTTCAGACAAAATTCGTTCTAAGCGGCTTTTTGCATAGTTCCTAAGGAGCAATTGCAATGAAACTTTCAGTGATGAAAGGCATTGGTGCAATGATGATTTTAAAACAATGATGTCATGATGACGTCATCACCTGTCACGTGACGTCATCTTAAAGTTTCCTTTTTTTTAATATTTGAAAATCTGTAACAAATCAGCCACAAGAGACCGTAGGTTTCTGTTTGCGGGATTGTATAGGGATAAGTTAGGTCTTCATTTTATTCAGTGTGCGTGACCTCACATGACCTCTACTTCCTGTCGAAACAGGAAGCGCCTCGTTATTCAAAAGTGGAAATAGTTATGAAGTTGCTTTCAACGATGTTATTGTCTGGCAAGGGTGGGTAATTAAAAAAAATACCGATGACGTCACAATACACAAGAGCGCCCTCTAGCGGCAGGTTGAAAACTGATCAAAATGGACTTTTTGAAGATGTGTGTGGTGAAGTTTTGTGTAATCACTTCAAAACTTACACACATGTTAATCGTCAAGCAGCCATCATATGTGTGAAATTTCAGATCGATGACGTCATCGGGGGTCATGTGACGCGGCATTAAAGGTGCTTTTTTAATGTTGTATATCTCCCTAAGTGTTAGTGCGATCATGTTGAAACTTGGTAGTTTGTTGGATATTGGCAAGTTCTTGTAAATTCTGAAATGACGTCATGATAACGTCATCACATGATTTTTTATGATTTTTTGAAAAAGTTATGGCGAAACAGCTTGGCATTTGTGCACAAATGCAATATGTCTAGTTATTTTTTTTATTTGTCTGTTTCAGTAAAAAAGGCTATTGACATAACGCACGTTCGGTCAAAGCGGCCTTTTGCATAGTTCCTAAAGAGCAATTGCAATGAAACTTTCAGTGATGAAAGGCATTAGTGCAAGAATGATCTCAAAACAATGAGGTCATGATGACGTCATCACCTGTCACGTGACGTCATCTTAAAGGTTTCTATTTTAAATATTTGAAAATCAGTAACAAATCAGCCACAAGAGACCGTAGGTTTCTGTTTGCGGGATTGTATAGGAATAAATTAGGTCTTCATTTTATTCAGTGTGCGTGACCTCACATGACCTCTACTTCCGGTCGAAACCGGAAGTGCCTCGTAATTCAAAAGTGCTAAATGTTATGAAAATGCTTTCAACGATGTTAGTGTCTGGCAAGAGTGTGCATTTAAAAAAAAAGTACCGATGACGTCACAATACACACGAGCGCCCTCTAGCGGCAGGTTGAAAACTGTTCAAAATGGACGAGTTGTGTGTGGAGAAGTTTTGTGTAATCACTTCAAAATTTACACACATGTTGACCGTCAGGCAGCCATCATATGTGTGAAGTTTCAGATCGATGACGTCATCGGGGGTCACGTGACGCGGCATTAAAGGTGCCTTTTTTGAAGTCGTATAAGTCCCGAAGTATTAGTGCGATCATGTTGAAACTTGGTAGGCTGTTAGATATTGGCAAGTTCTTGTTAATCATTAAATGACGTCATGATGACGTCATCACATGATTTTTTATGATTTTTTGAAAAAGTTAAGGCGAAACAGCTCGGCATTTGTGCACAAATGCAATATGTCTAGTTATTAGTATTGTTATTGTTATTGTTACCATTGCCGTTGCCGTTGCCGACGCAATACTAGTAATACTAGTAATACTAGTAATACTAGTAATACTAGTAATACTAGTAATACTATTACTAGTATTACTAGTATTACTAGTATTACTAGTATTACTAGTTTTTACTAGTTTTTACTAGTATTACTAGTATTACTAGTATTACTAGTATTACTAGTATTACTAGTATTACTAGTATTATTAGTATTACTAGTATTACTAGGTTTTACTAGTATTACTAGGTTTTACTAGGTTTTACTAGGTTTTACTAGGTTTTACTAGGTTTTACTAGGTTTTACTAGGTTTTACTAGGTTTTACTAGGTTTTACTAGGTTTTACTAGGTTTTACTAGGTTTTACTAGGTTTTACTAGGTTTTACTAGGTTTTACTAGGTTTTACTAGGTTTTACTAGGTTTTACTAGGTTTTACTAGGTTTTACTAGGTTTTACTAGGTTTTACTAGGTTTTACTAGGTTTTACTAGGTTTTACTAGGTTTTACTAGGTTTTACTAGGTTTTACTAGGTTTTACTAGGTTTTACTAGGTTTTACTAGGTTTTACTAGGTTTTACTAGTTTTTACTAGTTTTTACTAGTTTTTACTAGTTTTTACTAGTTTTTACTAGTTTTTACTAGTTTTTACTAGTTTTTACTAGTTTTTACTAGTTTTTACTAGTTTTTACTAGTTTTTACTAGTTTTTACTAGTTTTTACTAGTTTTTACTAGTTTTTACTAGTTTTTACTAGTTTTTACTAGTTTTTACTAGTTTTTACTAGTTTTTACTAGTTTTTACTAGTTTTTACTAGTTTTTACTAGTTTTTACTAGTTTTTACTAGTTTTTACTAGTTTTTACTAGTTTTACTAGTTTTACTAGTTTTACTAGTTTTACTAGTTTTACTAGTTTTACTAGTTTTACTAGTATTACTATTATTACTAGTATTACTATTATTAATGGCCCATTATGGAGACATTTCGCAGTAATAAAACAGCCTTGTGGAGGACATTTTAATTACGGAGACATATAACTCTCTCCTTTATTCTTTGACCGCTCGAAACGGGTTTAGTATGCATTTGGCATGCTGGATCATGCCGGATTCATTGACTCGAAGACCGTCACCAATGAATGGACCCGTCTACATTGGTATGTGGGGTTGTTGAAGCTTAGAAAAACACGCTTAAAATACTTTGTTTAATTCGCTTGCCTGTTCGATTTCTTAATTAATTTTCAATAGGTTTGGCTTTAATAACAAGGAAAAACAACGTTTTTGTCAATAATATTTATATTTTTTTACTTCCAATTCAAATCCCGTTTTCAGTTTCAAGGGGCAGATTACGCAAAATCCGTCTGGAAAATCATTGGCCCTACCTACATGTACAAGATATTTATCTGTAATGTTAATGTAAATAATGACAGAACATGTTGTCTATTGCAATCGGTATTATCCTAAAAATAATATACACGTACCCTGCAACAGTAGGTGTGCATGTATACAGGATCTATATCTGAAACTGCACTACAGATAGATTATTCATACTCTACATAAGATCATCCATCCTCTAAACACTGGATGAAGAAGATGTATGGTTACAATCAGGAATGTTTTTTTATTTTATTATGGAATTTGAATTTGAAAGGGGCACTGTTGTCGTGATCATAGTTTGCTTGTGGGTGGACATGAAAACATGAACTCTCACCCTGTTACAACGCGCGCGCGTTGACCGTCACATCACAAACAAAAGATTTAAAGGGCGCTGTCATTATTGTTGCGCGCGCGTGTGCAGTAACTGGGTGAGAGTTCAGAATGTAATGTCTGGCAACAGACTTGCTGTGATCACGATGACAGTGCCCCTTTAAACTTCAATTTGACATTTTACAAGGGATTGATAAACTTTATTTAAGTGTTTATAGTATAGTACCATTAAAATTTATTCCAGATTGATAGACATTCAATTTAACTCATTTAAGTACTTTTAAAGGTGGCACATTCCGTTAAAAAAAGTAGATCTTGCTGTGCGTGGACAGACACACTTGGTACTATAATAACTGTAATGCATGTTTAGCAGTGTTTAACCAAACTGGTAGGGTTTTAAATGTTTTCAACGTTTTAAATGTTTTCAAATGTATTGACTTATTAATTCTTGTTTCCATGTGCTCTCTCATTATAACAGTTGTTACGCAACAGAACCATCACATTTGACAATCACGGCAAAAGCAGTGACCAAAGGATGGAAGTGTTAGATCTTAATGGAGCACCAATCCTATGTCTGTTTTCTCTAAAAGGTCTTAAAAAAGACGAAGAAGTCTTGTACGATTATGGGATAAAAAATCTTCCTTGGCTTCATAATGCAGGTAAATTATGGATATATTTTGAAATGTATTTTTGTGTTTGAGAAAGGAACATCAATAACTCGTCACATCGCATTCCTTGGTGGACATTCAAACTTTTAAAACTACCAAAACAATTTGGACTAGGTGGCCCACTTCAGGGTAAACCTGCCAAATGAACTTTTCCATAGTTATATTTTCAGAGATTTGTTTCTTTCACTAAATGAGTCGATACTTTGGACTGCAAGGGGCCTTATTTAGCATAAATAGTTTTAGTTTCTTAAGTTATACATATGTAATATGTAATGGTCACTGGCTGTTGTACTGTAGCTGATCTGTTTGGTCAGTCTTTTTAATTTTCCAAAGAGAAATAAAGCAAAATTTCAGTGGAGAGACAGAAATGTATTAAGGACTAATTAATCTGAATTTATATTATGAAAGCAAATTAACCGAATCTATTTGTATTTTTTCACTATTAGGCAGAAACTCCCAAGAAAGTTGTGCTTCTCTAAAGCCAGAAAGTGTAAATGCTTGTTTTAATGTTAAAATAACTTTAATCCTCCGTGTTTACATTTTATAACATCACATAATATACTTATTTGGTTTAGTTCAAATCAAAGAGCTCTGTGCTACTACAATAAATACAATATGTTATTCTGAATGATTTATGATGTACACTAAAATCTAACATAATATTTTTTTTTTAACCCTTGGTAGTCAGACAAGCCAATACCGCAAGAACATCATCTTCATCAGCCCGATGATAATCTTGTTGAGGTTGAACAAGTACATGTACCAGCTGACCCGAGGCAGCTTTCCAGTGTTGTTCAACAGTCAGGTTTGTGTGTGTTGTTGGATTTGTTTTTGTTTCGTTTGTTGGGGTGTTTGTTGTTTGTTTGTTTGTTGGGGTGTTGGGGTGTTTGTTTGTTGTTGTTACTGCTGTTGTTGGGGGTGGTGGTGTTGATGTTGTCGTCGTCGTTGTCGTTGTTGGGTGGTGTGTTTTTTTTGGGGGGGGGTTGTTTTGTATTAGTTTAAGGTGTGTGTAATTCTACTATATGATGTAGCACCCCACATATAAAGAGGAAAGCAGTGGACAACTTCTTCCATGCAGACCATGGATGGCACTGCAGAGAATGTTTCTGAAGAATTCAGCTATGACCTATGGACCATGGGCCTTCTAGGAGACTGTGCTGCTAATCTCTAGAGTCTTATTTTCTGGGATGGTTTGGCAACGGTTACAAAGGCACATGTACTGCAACAAACCCTTACTTTAGAAATTTCAGGCTTCTAAGGAACTGCCACTGCTGCACTACACTAATAGCCCCTCATCAGCTAGTCTACACAGCTTTAGCAGTAAAACTATGAAAGGCTACACACCATGGGCCAAGCTTGTTCAGTACACAGTATGTACAACCACATCATACATCCGAATAAATGTACACAGGCGAACCGATCTCCGATTTCTCGTACACACCATGCACAACACTTTTTTCAAAGCCTTTCCAACGATGGACATGTTGATAAGCGCAGCCCGTGACATGCTTTCGGAGATCACTACATTAATCGTGGTCTACTACACTTTGCGAGCGTTGCTAGCCCTCTGTCCTATCACAGTATACTCGATCATGTGCATAGACACATTCGCTAAATTGCTCAATATTGTTGGATATAACAGGTATGATAAGTAAATTGTTTGAATTTTTATTCAACAGGCAGCAGCATCATCAGGTTCCAAGAAAGTAGTCCATTCCTGAAGCCTGAAAATGTGAGTTGAGATAGCTTAAATATACGACAACGTAGCCTCTGCGTGAATACATGTAGACCCACATGTATATCCCTTGACATTATAAAGTGCACAAGCACTGCCTTTTGGAACAAGTTAATGCATTGAATGGTACATGTACATCAATAGAAACCATAGATACTTAATAAAATAATTGTTTTGATGCTTAAAACACTTAATTAGCAATGAGACTATTTGAAAATGCAATAGTTCAAGAGGCTTTTTCTGAAACTGCTGATGTGTGCAAATGATTTGCACACATTGCAACCTTTGTCATAGGTGGAATTGGAGGGTGATGCACACTTGCAATAAAATCTGCATCTTGACCTCTGTTCCAACAACTTTGTTGTCTTCTCATTTCTAATTTCAAGTGCAGACTTAGTTCATTTACACAAGACAATAAAGGCAATTAGGCTTTATGATCGGCATGCCCATACTATGTATCTACCTATAGTCGGGTGCTCGATTAACCCCTCAAAAAGTCCTGTTGCAAACATGTTCAGATTTTAGTTGAAAAAGAATGATTTAATTGGTCATTGATTTGCAACGCTTGTGTCTTGTGTATTTTCGTGCTAAATCTAAGAAAGGTTAGTAAGGCCCTTCCAAGTTTTCTCTAAGTTCTTTCTAATTTGTTCTTCGATACATTTGCACTAGAAGTCATAAATGAAAAAAAATCCTCCATTTAAGACATCATTCAGTACAATACTACCATTGGATACTCTATGGAGAAACCATTGGCTACCATCATTCTCAATTTTTGGTACCATTACAGTAGTTTACCTTTTTACTGTTTACTTTTTTTTAAAGGGTAAAATAACACTTCTAAACTTAGAGTCACATATGAAATACCAAATAGTCTGTGATGTGTCCTTCATTTTTTCAAAACTGTTTGCCAGTTCCCAATAGCACATATTAGTATAAAATTAAGCTTCTTGTGTTTGTGTTTTCTGGGCAATTATTCAAATTGATATATATTAAAATCTTACATACATTTTGGTTTTTAACCCTTGGCAGTCAGTCACTGAAGAGCCAGTGCTACCAGATCATCATCATCAACCTGATAACCTTTCTCAGGTGGGCAAGTGCTGATGAGCATTCTGATGACTTGAGCAGGCTGCTTTCCTGGGTTCAACTTAATACAGGTTGGCCTTTATTCTTACAAGGACAAGTTTTTTTTTTTATTAAACAAGGAAGATAGTGGCAGCACTTAAAGAGTAACTAATACATAACAAACTGCATGAGCAAGTGTCAATGTTTAGTTTTAGCACTGATTTTGTGCTTTTCTTGATAAAATAGAAGTGCGCATTTAATTTGTCCTTCGTTGATCTAGGGTAGGGAAATACATAGTTACACCAGGGCCTTGAAAAATTGTTTACAACACATAAAGTGTACTTTGAGGTTGAGGTTGAGGTTGAACAAGTACATGTACCAGCTGACCCGAGGCAGCCTTCCAGTGTTCAACAGTCAGGTTTGTTTGTTTTTTTCTTTCTTTGCTTTGCTTTTTTCCCATTTAGTTTGTTTTTTTAAACAATACTCGTTGTTATTTTGTTTCACCCCTCCCTTAATGACAACAAATTTCCAACAGTCTTCTTGTAAGACATTGATTTGGATTCAATACATGTGCATTATACAGGTGAGGAGTTGCTGTGACATAATTTGTGTTATGTTAAGACATCAGAAACATGCCAAAATATACAAAAAATTTGTGCTGAGTCCGATGATTAGAATATTTTCATGAGTCGAAAAATTGGTTTTTCCCAATCAAGGAGAGTTTAATTGACAGTTCCATTTTTTCAACAAATGAAAATACTCTAACCATTGCACAAATGCAATCCATTCAATATTGTGCTTACACAGCATTCAAATTAAGCAGATATTTGTCATTTAAAGGGAGGATAAAACTATCATAGAAAAAAAAAAAAAACATCCAAGATTGTATTCTTCCATCCACTTTGAGGACAGTGTACGTGTTGTGGTCAAGTGTAAATAGTCAACAAGCATAGCATGCATAGTAAAATAACCCAGGATGGAATGAAATTCTCAGTGAATAGTCCTAAAATGCATGCTTATACAGGCCATGCAATGGTTTGAGAAATGCCACGTGACCTTACAGTCCTGTTAAAGTACAAAGAGTTATACTTACATGCTGTAGTTGTTGTATAACACATCTTGGCATCAAAGCAACCGTCCTCATATATTGTTTGTGCATGAGACTTACAAGTAAAAAAAAATGAATGCAATTTACAGCTACTTAAGTGCTCTATATTGTTTGATTAAAGAGTAAATTGTTTGCATGTGTTTCCCAACAGGCAGTAGCTCACGAAAAATCTACTTAAAAGGTCTTCCTTTTCTGAACCCTGGAAATGTGAGTATTTATTATCTTAAATTGATTTGAATAAACTCTATACATCACAGAAAATTGACTAAAAAAATGCTAAGAAACTCTGTATAATACTTTGTGGCTACATTATAGCTAAGAAGGAACAAGAAGCAAGAGACGGAGAGGAAAAATAGATCTGGGGATAACCCCAGACATTGAGTTTCACCGTCCTTCAAATGTATCAAGTGCAGTTTCGCCACCACTCACCGAATTGGACTTATTGCCCACATGCCACGATGCCAGAAGTCCTGCTCTAACTAGACTGATTGCATATACTTTATAATTTATCAAAACATTTTAATGTTTCGATAAATTATAATGTCTATTTTGACTCTACAATTATAAACATTTAAAAATGTTTATAATTGTAGAGTCAAAATAGACACATAAAAAAATATGCATCCATGCATGACTTTGAAACAGCTAGTGAAAATCTGGATATTGTTAGATGGTGTTGTCATGTTTGCTAGTCTGTCATTTAAAATGATGTGTATTAAAATCTCCTTTTTTCAACCTTACAGCCAGTCACTTTGAAAAAGGCAAATGATCATCAGGGCCTGCTTTGTGTACCATCTACAAGTACTAGTAATACAGCTTCAGACATAAGTGAATCTGATTCTGATGATTCAACCTATGTGTGCTCTTCTGATGACAGTGATGATTCTGTTACTGAGTCGGTGAGCTTCCCATTAGTCCATGGGACACAACCTGTTAAGTCAATGATCTTACCTCCAGTAGCTGAAGCCATATCCGAGGCTAAATCTACATGTGCGTCTAAATATGTGAAGCCCAAGCGAATGTGTCCCTTCTGCAGCAAAAGCATCCAAGAAAAACTAGCAGGCACATATCAACGGTCCACAAAACTATTGAATCAGTTTCTGACGCAATGAAGCTTCCAAAACTAGAAAGAGATGCTGTATTTGATGGTTTTAAGAAAAGGGGAATCCACACCAGTCTACCAAAGAGAGAGGAGAAATCTGAGCAGTGATGACAGGCTTGGCCTCTGTAGTGGATTTTATTCAAAGAAGTGTTTCGAAAAACATAACAGATGTCAAGGAGACTCTCTTTCTGCGGCATGCTCTATACCTCTTTCGATGTTGATAACTGGTGATGATATCTCTGATGAGTTTAAAAGAGAAATTTTGTGTAAGTTTCGCAACACAGATGTAGGGGAAGTTTGCAGAACAGACCCAGTTATCCTTAACATTGGGCAGCAGCTTTGGAGAAAAGGGAAGAACAAAAAAGATAAGGTGACCGAAAAGAAAAAATCTGTGATGGCAGACATGAGAAGGCTTGCCTCATTATATGTTGTCTACAAAGATCAAGAAATAGAGTCAATTGATGCAGGGAAACAGACAGTTGGAGACATGTTCAAAAGAGAGAACTTTAAAGCATTGAGTAATGCAATCGATGTGTACACAACCCATGCCGAGTCCACTGGAACTAAAAGTGGCCTCAAGTGTGCCCTCTATTACTTGATAAAGAAGGCATGCAAGATCATCAAATCTACCCATCTGATGGAGGGTCAGGATGATGCTGCCGCAGAAATAGACAAGTTCATTCCTGTATTTGAGCTCAACCATGAGTTTATTTTTGGGGATGCGACTTATGAAATAAACAACAGACGCCAAAAGATGCTGCGAAAACCAACAGAGCTACCTTTAGAGGAGACTGTCAAGAAGCTCAGAATTTACACAATCAACAAGGTGGAACAGATGTTGGCAGACGACTTCCTTGTCTGGGATTCTCGTAACTTTAATGCACTTCGAGACCTCACTGTTTCTAGGCTTACGATGTTCAATGCCCGCAGAGGCGGGGAACCATCCCGCTTAAAAATAGCAGAATGGCAGGAAGCAGAGGACCGTCAGTGGATTGATCAGCAGAAAGCAGACGATCTGCATGACCCACTTGACAAGTATCTCATTTCCAATCTCAGAGTAACGTACCAGACTGGAAAGGGTAACAATCACTTGGTGCCTGTCCTTTTCCCATCCGACACTATAGAAGCCATGAAGAAATTGACAGACACTGAAATCAGATCAACTGCAGGTGTCAGAGAGGACAATTTGTAGTGTTTGCTTGTGTCCAGGGATCATCTACACATGTAACAGGGTGGCTTGCTCTGAATAACATATGCAGTGAAGCAGAAATCGAGTCCAAAACAAATCTCACAGCTACAAAAAACAGCGCCGCATTAGCACACTATGCGGCCCTTGAGCTTCCAGAGCAAGAAAGGGATGTGTTTTTTAAACACATGGGTCATTCTGGCAACATGAACCAAAACATTTACCAAGTGCCTCCAGCTAAAGCGGAAGTCATAAAATTTGGGAAGCAACTTTTGCAGATTGATAAAGGTAAATATTCATTGCCTCACACTTTTAATGGTCAGGGAAGTTATTGAAACAACTACGGAAAACTTTGAATAAAGACATTTGAAAAACTTCTGCAACTGACTTGTCTCATGTCGACAACAGAATCAAAATGAAAAGTGTAATCCTTGGTTAACATGATATTGACGAATGATTGCCCTAGTCAGGCAAATAAGTACAGTTTTGTGATTTTCAATTTGTGAGCGTTTGGTTATTGTTTGAAATAAAGTTGTTGTATTTTTTCCCAACAGGTACCAGAGTCAGGTCCCAAGAAAGTCATCCTTCCCTGAAGCCCGAAAATGTGAGTGTAATTAAATCTATAGAGTGGTACATGTTTACATTACAGAAACTGATTTATTTGGGAGAAAAATCTGGGAGAAAAATCATGGCTAGATATCTTTAAAAGACGATTGACATTTTAAAAGCTGATTTCTCTGGGGTCGATCTGAAATTTTATTAATTTTTTCAATGAGAGACGCATAAAAAAAGCACCATGCAAGATGGCATAAAAAAAAAAATTAACATCAGCTTTTGCTAAAAACAGCCATTAGAAAAATATGAACAATTTAGTAATATTGTCTGGAAAGAGTTTGTGTGTGTCTGATCATACATGTACAGTACATGAATCTTGGGTATTCACTTAAGTATTCACTTATAGAAGTGTCCATTTTTAGACGAATTATGTTTACATTTGTCAGTGACACCACACAGTAATATGCATGCAAATTATTTGTAAAATTTTGCAATAAAATAACTTACATGACAGCTATAATTGAACTTCTTTTCATTACAAAACGTCTCTCAAAACTGCTGTGCTTTCAGATGCTTTTTCTCATTGAGAAACTCGATACTTTTAACTTGATATGTTGTTTTTGACACTGCTATGAACTAAATTAATGAGTGATAATGGAGAAAAGATAAGTTTTAGTTTGTGACAAACCTGAACCGATTAAAGTAAAACACTTTTGTATTTCATGACTGCCAATTTTTTTTTAATTGGCAGAAAAAATACATGTGTTTTTTATTGTGTTTTTTATTTGTGCATTTGAGCAGAACTTTCACGAAACATTACATGGAGCGCGAGTGCTACTTCATGAAAATGGGAAATTTCACTTTTGGGCACCGCAAAGGTTACTATGAATAATTAGTGTAGTTAATAAAGTAAAACTCTTTAAATTTTTAACTGCTAAAACTGTAGGCATTGATGAAGCAGTTTTGGGGAGATACACAAAGTAACGACAGTGCAAAAACGAATAAGAAAAACACAAGGGATCGGTAAAAAAATACAGCTGCGTGGGTGTGGGTGTGTGCTTAGTGTGAGTGTGTGGGTAGGTATACACATTAAAACCAGGACCTGTAACAAAAGGGACAATAGGGTCCCCGGTTGGGTGAAGGTCCCCTGTTGGAAAGTGTGTACAAAACAAATGGGAGCTGTTGCCAAAAAGTTGAAGTATAATCAAAAGAGGGACAATAGGTTGCAGGTGTTTACACACTTGCATTTGTGTGTGTTTGCTCGGCTATTATTCAGAATGATGTATCTTAAAATGTAAAATGTTTTTACCCTTGGCAGTCACGCGCTGCATTGAAAGAGCCAATCTTATCACAAGATTTTTATCCTGATGATCTTTCTATGATGAACAACAACGCTGATGAACCAGCTGACACAAAGGAAAGGCAGCTTCCTCATGTTCAACAATCAATTTTGTTTCTTGGGAGTTTGTTTTTCTTCAATTCCCCAAAACTTGAGAACGGTCCCTGTTTCATCGATCACACTCGATGATATTTGTGTTTCTTTCTTTTTCAAAGTAAGGCTTTTTTATTGTAAACTGAAAGTTTGCTTGGGTTTTTCTACTTCCTTTTTTCTATGGTGCCAAAAGATAAATCCTTGTTTATTTCATCATGTTTGGAAGATAAGAACCCTGGTTGCTGGTTTTTTGTTTGTTTATAATAATCAATTGTCAATGAGTCAAGCGTTTCATTATCATGGCACTTTTCCATGGAGCCTGGAAAAAGCAAATTTTTGAAATAACAAAGCTAAGGATTGTGTAAGTGATTGCACCTTTTTTAAGGCTACTAAGATAATCAGAGACAATTAAATTATGATTCCTTCAGAGTAATATTGGGTGCCCATGTCACCGTGTTTTATGGAAGATAGGATCCTGTAATGTGTGTAACCGGTTCAAGGGTGCAGCAAGATTAAACCAAAATGATTCAACAACGAATATGAGTTCGATGAACAACAATCTGATCTTAATATTTTTCACCAAACCAATTCTCCAAATAGGCTAGTAATGTCAAAGGACATTTTAAGATGAAAATCAAGAAGAAATAGTAATACTACACTTTAGGGCCTATCTGACAGATAAGATCCTACACTGGTCATATGGGAAATTTCACATGCTGTGTCATAGTTAACCACATAAATTAAAGAGTAATAAAACAGTTGTACAAGTTTTGAGATGTGCCCCCTTTCTTTATGTAAAAAATTTACAAACTGTATGGTGCAATTTCCATAAAATGTAAGATTTGTATGTTTTCTGCCATTGAGTTGTGTACAAAATGTACCTGCAGTAAGTCCAGGCTCTGTGGCTCTTTGGTAAACATGTCACAGCTCACATGAGATAGTTTAACAATTTTAGGAACCAAAATCTATGTATTTCTAGCAGCGGATAAAATATAACAATATCATCCAGATAAGCTTACATTTAAAAAGATAAAAGTCTATTAGATTAACAGTTTCAGATGTGTTTACAAGAGTCTCTACTTGAAAACTGTCTAATGAGCGAAGGGTTATCGTGGAATAAATATAGTTTTTATTGTGTTTTTTTTCACAGGAAGAAATCAAATTGAATCCTTAAAAGAACCAGAAATTCCTTACAGTTGGACAACAATAAGGACCAAAGTCATGAACGAGAAGGCAAAGTGGCAAAGGATTATGAAAAAAAGGATGGAAGAGATGAGGGAAGACTAGCTTATATAAGACCAGTGTTACAGGTATTGTTTAGAAATATGCAATGGGGGGGGGAGGGGGACAATGCCAGTTGCAGTGTGTTATAACTTTTGTAAGGAAAGAGTAAAATTGAAGGAAGTGTTAAAATTATCGTAGGGAAAGAGGTACATTTGGGAATATGTTAGTTTTGTTTTTGTTAGGAAATGTACTTGTGGGAAACATTGTCAAATTGGAGACTGCCAAATTGCTATTTGCTATGATTTTTTGAAAAAGGTACAATTTGAGACATTGCCAATCTGCAATGTGTTATAATTTTGGTTGGAAAAATGGTTTATTTGGGAGACTGCCATTTTGAATCAGTTATGATTTGTGCTCATGAAAAAAGGTACAATTGGAGACATTGCCAATTTGCAATGTGTTATAATTTTGGTGGGAAAAATGGTTTATTTTGGGAGACTTTGCAAATTTGAAATGTGTTTTGATTTGTGTTCCTGAAAAAAGGTACAATTGCAGACATTGCCAATTCGCAATGTGTCATAATTTTGGTGGGAAAAAAGGTTTATTTGGGAGACTTCGCCAATTTGCAATGTGTTATAATTTTGGTGGGAAAAATGGTTTATTTTGGGAGACTTTGCAAATTTGCAATGTGTTTTGATATGTGTTCCTGAAAAAAGCTTACATTGGAGACATTGCCAATTTGCAATGTGTTATAATTTTGGTGGGGAAAAATGGTTTATTTGGGAGACTTTGCCAATTTGCAATATGATATGATTTGTGTTCAAGAAAAAAGGTACAATTGCAGACTATGCCAATTCGCAATGTGTTATAATTTTGGTGGGAAAAAAGGTTTATTTGGGAGACTTCGCCAATTTGCAATGTGTTATAATTTTGGTGGGAAAAATGGTTTATTTTGGGAGACTGCAAATTTGCGATGTGTTTTGATTTGTGTTCCTGAAAAAAGGGTACAATTGGAGACATTGCCAATTTGCAATGTGTTATAATTTTGGTGGGGAAAATGGTTTATTTGGGAGACTTTGCCAATTTGCAATATGTTATGATTTGTGTTCATGAAAAAAGGTACAGTTGGAGACATTGCCAAATCGCAATGTGTTATAATTTTGGTGGGAAAAATGGTTTATTTGGGAGACTTCGCCAATTTGCAATGTGTTATAATTATGGTGGGAAAAATGGTTTATTTGGGAGACTTCACTAATTTGCATCAGTTATGATTTGTGCTCATGAAAAAAGGTACAATTGGAGACATTGCCAATTTGCAATGTGTTATAATTTTGGTGGGAAAAATGGTATATTTGGGAGACTCCGCCAATTTGCAATGTGTTATAATTTTGGTGGGAAAAATGGTTTATTTGGGAGACTTCACTAATTTGCAATGTGTTATAATTTTGGTGGGAAAAATGGTTTATTCGGGAGTATTTGGCCAGTTTGAAATTCGTATGATTTTGGTGGGGAAAATGGTTTATTTGGGAGACTTCGCCAATTTGAAATTCGTATGATTTGTGGTCATGAAAAGATGAGATTAGATGCTAGAGGTGTGCGCCTAACAGGTCGACTCTCTTCTCTCTCTCAACTTTTGACTTGTTTGAGAAGTAATTTTGAACTTATCTAGCGGGTTTTTTCAACCATGTTCATATTTAAGAGTCGGGGAATTTTCAAGACTGATTTGGATGGATACTACGCTCACACTTTGGATTACCAACCAAATAAATTTGTAATGTTCACTGCTTGTACTCTACCAAGTCTCTGCCATGTTGGCTTGGCTTTCTCCTTGCTGAACCTACCCATTGTGGTTAGTTACTCATGCTTGCCAGGAATACAGGAGTCCTTTTGAGTACTCAATACCCACACCTGAGAAATATGGAAGTACTGAAGCTCATCTTCTTTGTGTCCATTGTCATTGCTACAAGGGATGCTTCTACAGATACCAGCCAGTTTCTTCATGAATGGATCTGTGACCATCTTGCATGTAAATTTGGTGTAGTAAAATATTGTGGTGCTCAGAAATCATACTATGCCAATTCTAGTGCCACATTTCAACTTAAACTTCTCATTGCCGGAGACGTCAAGCCTAATCCTGGACCAGGAACTGTGAATGATGGTCTCTCTGATAATAATCTTCAATATGATACTTCTTTTTCCTGTGAAAAGCACATATCATACACCGAATCTGAGCTGTTGAAATTTGTTTCCAATGCCATCAACCAACAGTGGTGTTTATTTAATCAAGAAGCTTGGAATACTATTTGTCACCTAAACATAGCACGCAACTCTGATGCAGGTGTCAAGAGGCGACGTAGTCACCGGGGTAAGCGTGGCGGAAGGAGAAAGCAACGAAATATACCGGTGATTTGCGCTCAAGTTCCCACCAGAGTAACAACAAGGACTGTTCACCATGATGTCAGAACCATACGCTATAGGAATCTCATTGCCATCCCCAGGTCTGTCAAGAATAACCTTACTTATAACAAAATATGTCTATGGAATGCTCGCTCGCTTAGAAATAAAACGGTGCTGCTCCAAGACTGTTTCTGAACATGATGTTGACATTATGATTGTAACTGAGACTTGGTTACGGTCTGATGATTTAGTCATTATAAATGAATGCACCCCTCCGGGGTATGCCTTTCTCAATGCTCCATGACCAGGCAGTGCTCATGGAGGAATTGCTGTGATATTTAGGACTCCTCTTGGATTCAGACTGGATACACAACCATCTCTTACCTTCACAACATTTGAATTAGCACATGTAGTAAATAAAGCGGGTACTTTCCATTTCTTAATTGTTTACAGGCCACCTCCTTCATCAGCTAATGGACTTCGAACAAGTGATTTTCTAAATGAGTTTTCAGATTTCGCGACTGAGTTTTCGCAAATGGCAGCAAACGCCATACTCCTTGGAGACTTCAATGTACACGTTGATATGCCATCAAAGTCAGATGTTTCACAATTCCTTGCTATTTTAGAGTCTTCTAATCTTTCGCAACATATTTATGCTCCTACCCATAACAAAGGTCACATACTAGACCTTGTCATCACTAGAAATGATAGTCTTCCCTCACAGTCTTTCGGAGATGATAATGATTCTAATCATCAGAAATGTGAGATCCAAGATATTAGTGTTCATCAGAATCTTTTATCTGATCACTACTGTATTCATTTTAGAATTGAGTGTTCTAAGCCTGACTTGTCCACACGAAAACGTTGGCTCCGTAACTTCAGATCAATGGATGCTAATGGTTTTGTTCGTGAGGTACAGGAAGGTCTTGGAGCACTCACTGATAATGGCAATGTTAATTATCTACTACAAAAATACAACTCTGTCATATCCAACTCTATCGAAAAGTTTGCTCCCAAGAAGGTCTGTCTGCGATCTAATCGCAAACGGAACCCTTGGTTTAATGACGAAATCCTACAGGCACGTCGACTCAGAAGACGAGCGGAGAGGAAGTGGTTGAAATCGTCTTCTGATGATGACCGCAATGCCTTTAGAGCAGGCAACAAACATGTCAATGATCTTATTGTTCGGGCCAAACAAAATTATCTTGTCGAAAAACTGTACAAGGCAAACGCCAAAACCGTTTTTCAGGTTGTTATTAATCTTCTTCATAAAAATGAGAGGGCACTTCCTGCTCATGAAAATCCAGTAGAATTAGGAAATAGATTTGGCTCCTTCTTTGTTAAAAAAATAACTAATATTAGGAAGAGTCTGAATACTTCCTCTCCACTCAATAGAGGAAAAGCAAACAATCCTGTAAATACTAGTTTTTGTAAAGCCAATATGTTCTCTATGTCTGAGTTTAAGATTGTAAGTGAAGAGAATGTTAGATGTATTCTCAAAAAATTGTCAAATGCGTCATGTTTACTTGATACTCAACCTACGTGGCTCCTTAAGAATACAATTGACTGCAATGTTCCCATCTTGACAAAGATTGTCAACGCTTCTCTGCAGTCAGGTGTTTTCCCTGACGCAGCCCGTCAAGCCATTGTCACACCGATAATAAAAAAGCAGAGTCTAGATATTGAGAAGCTACAAAATTACCGTCCTGTAAGCAATCTTTCGTACGTTGCAAAGGTTATAGAGAAAGCTGTTGCTTCTCAACTCACTGACCATGTGAATTGTAACAGCTTAAATGATCCTCTGCAATCTGCTTACAAAGCAAATTTTAGTACAGAAACAGCTCTTTTGAAATTGCAGAATGATGTAATTATGTATTTTGACCAGGGTAAATCTGTGTTCTTGGTGTTACTTGATTTAAGTGCCGCCTTTGACACGGTTGACCATGCCATGCTACTACATCGTTTTTCATCATTGTATCTTATATCTGGTTACACTCTGAAGTGGTTGCAATCTTACTTAACTGGATGGTCTTCCCGTGTGAGTATTGCGGGGGAGCTCTCTGAACCATGGACTGCAAAGTTTGGCGTCCCACAGGGGTCTGTTCTTGGACCAATTTTGTTTACTTTGTATTTAACACCCGTATCTGACATAATGAAGAAATACAATGTCGATTATATCATCTATGCAGACGATATTCAACTCTATATTCCCTTTGTACACCGCTCACCAGAAAGTATCGAAAGATCACTCAAACTACTAACATCATGCATTTTAGAAATAAGTTCTTGGATGACTGAAAACTATCTCAAGTTAAACCCTAACAAAACTGAGTTCATGGTGCTTAGTGCTTCAAATCGCAACAGAGGTAACATTGCACATGTACAGTTGAATATTAATGGTCAAATAGTTTTTCCTTCTTCCACAGTTAGGAGTCTTGGGGTATGCATTGATTCATCTTTTACGTTATCTTCTCATATCAATCTAGTTGTCCGTACATGTAATTATCATCTTCGAAATCTATGGCGAATTCGCAAATTCATTACTGTTGAAACTTGCCACCATGCTGTGAGGGCCCTAATAACATCAAGATTAGATTATTGCAATTCTCTCTTCTCCGTATTGTCAGCACGAAACAAGAAAAAATAGAATCCATCCAAAATCGTTCTGCCAGACTTATATTTGCCGTCAGTCGCACAACACATACACATACTACTCCTCTACTGAAAGACCTCCATTGGCTTCCATTTCAAAAACGAATTTGGTTCAAACTGTGCTTATACATTTACACAATATTACAACAATCTGCTCCTACCTATCTCCAGAACTTGATCTCTGTCTACACACCCACACGTACACTACGTTCGATGTCAGATAAAAGTTTACTAACCATCCCACGAAGTTTTTTATCAATCGGTGACAAACGTTTTAATGTTTCAGCCGCCAAATTTTGGAATAATCTCCCACTCAAAATTAGAGAACACCCAACACTTGACATTTTCAAAAAGAATCTTAAAACCTATCTGTTTTCTCTATATTTTTTTGTGTTATTATATATATATCTAATTTGATGTAAGCGCTATGGTACATTTGTGTATAGCGCACACATAAATACTCGTTATTATTATTATGAAAAAAGGGTACATTTAAAGAGACATTGCCAAGTGGCGAAGGGTTATGAAAAAAAAATGGAAGAGATGGGGGAAGACTAGCTTATATAAAACCAGTGTTACAGGTATTGTTTAGAAATATGCAATGGGGGGAGGGGGACATTGCCAGTTGCAGTGTGTTATAACTTTTGCGAGGAAAGAGTAAAATTTAAGAAATTGAAGTGTTACAATTATCGTAGGGAAAGAGGTACATTTGGGAGACAAAGCCAGTTTCTATATGTTAATTTTGTTTTTGTGAGAAAATGTACTTGTGGGAAACATTGTCAAATTGGAGACTGCCAAATTGCAATTTTTAAAGATTTTTTGAAAAAAGTACAATTTGAGACATTGCCAATCTGCAATGTGTTATAATTTTGGTTGGAAAAATGGTTTATTTTGGAGACTGCCAATTTGCATCAGTTATGATTTGTGTTCATGAAAAAAGGTACAATTGGAGACATTGCCAATTTGCAATGTGTTATAATTTTGGTGGGAAAAACATTTGTTTGGGAGACTGCAAATTTGCAATATGTTATGATTTGTGTCCATGAAAAAAGGTACAATTGGAGACATTGCCAATTTGCAATGTGTTATAATTTTGGTTGGAAAAAATGGTTTATTAGGGAGACTTTGCCAATTTGCATCAGTTATGATTGGTGTTCATGAAAAAAGTACAATTGGAGACATTGCCAATTTGCAATGTGTTATAATTTTGGTGGGAAAAATGGTTCATTTGGGAGACGCTGCCAGTTTGCATCAGTTATGACTTGTGGTCATGAAAAAAGGTACAATTAGAGACATTGCCAATTTGCCATGTTATCATTTTTTTGGAAAAAAAGATGCAAATTTGAGACATTGCCAGTTTGGAATGTCAAAACTATAAACAAAGTATTTTGGGAATTATTGCCATTTTGCCATGTTATGATTTATTTAATTTTATTTTGTTTTGTTTGAAAAAAGGGGTACAGTTTGAGACATTGCTGATAGCAATGTGTTATAATTATTGCGGGGAAAAGATACAGTTGGAAGACATTTCAGTGTCTAAAATTATAGCTATTGAAAAATAGGTAGGTATACTTTGAGGAAAATTTTACAATTGGAGACATTGCCAATTTGGCAATTTTGTTATTATTTTAGTGGGGGAGGAGTACATTTGGGAGACATTGCCAGGTACTACGTGTTATTATTGTAAAAAATTATATTATTGTAAAAAGTTTTGGCAATTTTTTATTAATTACTAGTTGCAAACTTTTTGAAAAATGTTTTTTATCGTTACAAATGTTCATGTCAGGTTCCATGTAATGGCAGTAGTATATGTTAAGGAACATAGGCAGGATTTTTTGCGAGCAACCCTGTTGCTCGGAATTGCTCGGAATTTTTTTCGAGCAATGACCCGCCACCGCGTGACGGTGGATTGTGGGGGCGTGGTTGTGGTGAACGCCACGAAGTGGTGGGACAAAGGCGAGCCACGGAGTGGGGTGTTGTGTGGTTCACGCTAGTGTTCGGGAGACCCGAAAGGGTCGACGTGTGAACATGATGCAAGGCATCATGTTGCGCGGTGTGAAACACCGCAAGGAGTTGTCTCACGACAGTGTAACGGAGGGCAAACCGTTATCTTTGCCCGCAGTTGAGAGGTGCGGGAGTGATTTTTTAAAATCACGGAGCGCCGAAGTCCTAACCACGCAGCACAAACGAGACGCACGCGTCTCGTTTGTATTTTCACGAAGTGAAAACAAAGTAATCCGGATACGTGGGAGTGGAGGCGGAAATCAGTCGCTCATTAAGGGTCACGTCGACCTGGCTGAAGAGGGTCTGTAAAAACAGGTTGCACGGACCGACCACGTCCGTCTCGACCAGGTCGCCGCCGTCGCCCTTAGTCACCTTCACCTTGACGTAGAGTTGAGTCTGGGAAGGATCGATGTATTCCTCGCTCGAACCGGGAACAAAAAACTGGATGGGACCCCCGTCGGCGATATTAGAGATGGGGTGGTACTCCTGAATCACCCGCCTAGCTATACGACGGCCAGTCTGTTTGAGTCTTGACTGCGCTGCCGATTTTATGTTCTTTCCTTCCAGGGCGTCTTGCGCGATTCCCATGCCGGTCCGGAGGGCTTGACGGCCAAAAGTTTTGGCACCCTGCTTGATCAGGGGCATGGCCGTTCGGAAGAGCCCGCCCAATATATTTCCAAGACCGAAACCTTTGAGTGCGACCGCCGTGAAAGACGGGATAGCCACGCCCCAATTGTCGCGTGTAGTGGTCGACATAGTGTCCGGGTTGGGATACGAAATGGCGTCTCATGATGTCGGATGTTTCGATCAGTTAAAGTACGTGGAGCGACGCTTTCTAAAATGTAGTTTCACTATGACCTTCCCGCCGACGAATGGGATATAATCGCCTACGTCGTCCCTTATATCTATCTTGATGGTGCTGATGAATTTCTGTTTCAGGGGAACATAATGCGGACTGTCGTACGTCTTTGTTACGGTATCCCCATATTCGCCTTCCACGCCCACATTTCGTAGAAGAGGTGCTCTCGTGTCCCCGACGATGTTGTATTCGATGATGTCGGTGTACACAAACAGGCTGTGGATTTGCTTCATATCCACGACGCGGGGTGCTTTCTCTATACCGGTGATGGCCATAGCCTTGTTAAATCCAAACAATTGACCCAGACGCTCGACGAAAGTAATGCTGACACCGTCGATCGTTCTGACGGTCACTTTTTGAAGGTACTTGTTGTACTTGATGCGTATTGTGTCGCCGTGTTCGATCGAGGGTGTAATCTTTGTGAGTAACTCATCCGGTGTCTGGTAAAAACCCTCTGGAATGGTGTGAAGATGTACGCCTCCTTCAGTCTCTCCGGCGTTGCAGTAGATGTGGTTGTGACCATTTACGATGTTGAGCCACCTTCGCGGGTAACTTATCTCGGCGAGACACACCTCCCACGCCCCATCGAACGACAGAGCAGAGGGTAAGTTCACGCTGTAGTGACTCGGCGCGTTGTCCGGGTAAGTATCCATGCTACTGGGGAGCGTCATGTAAAAGGAATCCATCTCGAGGTCGTCTCACGCGTCAAATGTTGCCCGGTTGTTCGTAAGTCGCGTATTATATACCGACTAGTCCACTCACCCAGCTGTTGGACTTGTCGGGATAACCGAGCCACTTCACAAAATATTCCGCCACACCACGACGCTTTCTAGTGCGTAACACCTTCTCTACTTCGTACATGTCGTCCTTTTTGTCCACTCTTTGCAGTTCTTGTTCGTAAAACGTGCCCTTCACTTCTTCGCCGTCGTAATCTGTCAAAATGTACACTGGAGGGTCCCGTGGAATTCTATCGCTGATGGAAAAAGTTCGGTGGTCCAGTTGGGGAGATAACCCTTACTAAACGTTCTCGCTGCCATACTTATGCGAACCGTATCCCCCACGTTAAACTTGAAGGTTGTGACGGTGGACCGTTCATCGTTGGGGGTGCCGTACAACGTGCGCCAAACGACCTCGGAGTTTGCAGGGGTGACGGAGACCGGCATTCTCTTTATACTCCTGTGAAACGAGCGGTTGTAGGCAGACACCAGCTTCGGTAATACGGTAGCATAGGCGTAGGTGTTTTGGGCAGTGAAGTATTTCCACATTTTTGTTTCAAGGGTCCTGTTGAACCTCTCCACCACGCTGGCTTTTGTTTCGTTTTGAGTGGTAAAGAATTCAATGTTATTCTTTGTCAAGAAATTCTGAAATTTGCGGTTTGTAAACTCAGAACCTTTATCCGTCTGGAGCGCGCGTGGTTTACGCCCATCCCGTAAAATACGTTCGAAGGCTTTTATTAGCGACGTCCCCGTTTTATCCCTGAGGGGAACGACCCAGGCGAACTTGGAGAATATGTCGATGCACGTCAGTAAAAATCTGCGGCCGTCATTGTACCGAGAGAGTGAGGCCACGTCTACCAGATCCGCCTGCCACTGATGATCGATACCACCCACGATGACCCGATTTCGTTTGAAACGTCTCCGGATGGGCTTATGTAGCGTATAAGTAGGTTGTTGGCGCAACCATCTAATGACATGTTTCCTGCTGATGTCCACTCCGTCTTTTTGAACCGCGCGGTAGACAGCATCCACACCACCGAAACCAGAAGGATGGTTTGTGTCGTAATACACCTTCTTTAGGTACTCCTCCATCGACGAAATTTGAATCTTCGATGACGAGTGTGCTGTTGCAACACACCCACAAGCAGCGGAGTTTTTTCAGTATGTTTTGCGGTGCGCACTCTGGTTTAGGAGGAGGACAACACTCCATGGCGAAAGCCGGCTTTGTAATGAAGGATCGGAGGGCCGGTGCTTGGTTTATAACGCCGTCCACTTTTGTTTCCTGGTCGAATGTCGTCATTTACTTTTCCTCTTCTTGGCCGGTAGAGCGGTCTCGGCTGCAAACAAAGATATTTTCTTTTTCTTGGCCGGAAGATGGGAAGCGGGCGCGAACAACTGAGATAATCCTTCGTAGTTTACGTCTTCGTCGTCGCCTACCTCTTCCTTCAAGGCCACTCCGAGTGACGGTTTTGTCTCGGTTGTTTCGATCGGTAGCTCCTTCTTCAACGTGGGAGGTCCATCCAAATTGGTGGTATGTTCGTCCTTGAGGGTCATAGACAGGGGAGCTGTCCTCTGCTTGTTTAGTGCAATATACCTCTGAAGGGCCTGTTGGTAAAGCTTGATCTTATCACCCTCCGACAGATCCTGTCTTTCCAGCAACTTTCTCAGGTCGTTGTCCAAACCGTGCACGACGTGGGTGACCGGTGTTTGCTCCAATCGTCTAGACGCCTGCATTCTCGCGAGAGTGTCTTGCGGTACAAGCACCATTTTCTTAGCGTGCTCCATCACGTTTACTTGGATAGCAGTCCACCCAGAGCGCTCAACACCGGTGTCAGCAGTGCACCAAGAAAACCTCCCTTCTGTGTTAAAGCTTTCTTCTTTTTCTGCAGGCTCGTCCTCCGGTTGGTCAGCTCTCTCAGTTCTCGCCTGTGTCTTCTCAGTTTGGTTCTCTCGGTGGCTGTCAGGGAAACGTTACCGTTTAAAACGTTGAGGGCGCACTCACAGACACAGGTTATGAGGTCTTTGCCGGCTCCGTCAATCACCCCCTGGCGCTGTTTTTTGGAACCCGTTGCCAATACGTGAAGGTAGGGAGCGTGCTTGTGCACGCGACGAGACATCTTTACAAATGAAACTCCACCGCGGGAGTGGCACTATTTTATACCTTAGGAACGTAAACTGTGGGGTATTCACCCTGGAATATGTTAGATCTGAGACGCATGTGCTCCTCGGTGTCCGGTTTCAAGTCCACAAAGAGATGCGAGTAGGGGGAACTCGTCGCGTCGCGATAGGCCTCGACCATGAATTTGGGTTTGTTAGGATACATCTGGCGTGCCAAGTGCGTGATCTGTGAAGCATCTCTGGGGTTTTTAAAGAGTACCATGTAATGCGCGTTCAGACTGATTGTGCGCATTTCTTTACCCCGATAAAACAGATTCTGCAGTATGAGTATAACAGACAGATTGTGGTGATGACTGCCCTTTGTGAAAAGTTCGGTAATTTTTTTATTATTACCCGCGTCCGACATGAGGTCGTCGATCACAACCAGGTTTCTCTTCGTTCGATCCAAGGAGGTAAGAAGGTCGTCGGGAAATCCCTCCACAAAACGAATGTCGGGGACGGTGTTGGACAACCGGTCATAAGCATCCTGATAAGCCCCAAAGCACCACACAATATTTTCCGGAGACGGTTGAATGACATCACCGCCCGCTGGGTTCAATAACTGCGTCACAAACTGCGTTTTTCCTGATCCGGTAGGCCCTGCGATGACGCAGGTAAAGGGATGTTTAAGTATCGAACTCATCGCATAAAATGAGGAATCGTAGTTCACCCAGCTCTTTTATAACCGACACCGCTGTGAATGAAGAGCGCCCTCACCCAATTTACACCCAAACCACGGCGTTGTGTTCAGCCCCACAGAAATGAACAGCGCCCTCACCCAATTTACACCCAAACCACGGCGTTGTGTCCAGCCCCATAGAAATGAACAGCGCCCTCACCCGACCTAACCCAACCCGCATTAAATGATTGAACTCACTTGACCCTCCCGCCATTAACGAAAACCCTCCCATTACCCCTCCCCCCTTCACTAAACGTTTTTATTCAATGGTACCTGTATATTTCTTTTTAATGACTTTTCGGCTTTTTACTTGCCGATTGGAATGTTTACTATAAAGCAGATATGAATTACATAACTCGTGAAGGACGGAAACAGTACTCTGAGTTGTTCGGTTTTGCTATTTATTTTACTCTCTTTATTTGTTTATGATATTAAGAAATGGAAAACACCATAATAAATTCTTCTTAGAGTTAACAACTTTACTATTAACTACAAAGTATGATTTAATTTATTTTTACAATAGGATCGTGTCATCAAAAGAAAATAAACTACAAAGTATGATTTTATTTATGTTTACAATATGATTACATTTCTGAAACGGGCAATATATATATCTACAAATAAGATGTACGTCTTGCTACACAGTGCAATGATACCCTCACCCTCCCACTCTACTTTGAACAGCCCCGGGCTCCTCTTATCATAACTGTACTGTTCGGGTGTGTTCTGACGCGGAAACCACAGGTGCTTTTCCCGGTGGTATTTGTCTTTCATACCGGGCTTGATTACGTCATCGAGACTATCACCCGATATGGCCATGTAGGCAGAATCGGTGTCCATCTCACACATCTGAAAATCGCGTGGTGCGACAAATTGCATGAGGAAGTCAAAGTAAAATTCGAGCATGCGCAATTTAGCGTATTGGTAGACGAAGAAACCAATCTGAAGGGGCAGGTTTAAATTGATTGCTTTTTTGAACATGTCTACTTCTTTCATTTAGGGCAGGGAAACACTTGGCTGTACATGTCCATTTTCTTTATGTACGAAAAATGTGTTTCGTACAGGTTGATGTTCATTATTTCTTTGTGCTTACACAGTGACCTCCGCACCAGGCGGGCTACTACTCTGTACTCGCCCTCTTCGGGCTCGTACTCTTCGCGAACGAGGCTGAAGACTCTGACATTCACTTTGAATATTCGTTCAAAATGATGCAGTTCGTCTAAACAGACACCTTCTGTCGGGCGCTTGTTCATTTCTGCTTCGTATCTATCGACGAGGTGTTTGGTGCGCATTTCTAGAGAGTACAAAGAAAGCCCCTGTTTTAGGGCGAGACATCTAAACAGACAAAAATTATCCTCGTATCTCGCACCGGTGTTACGGTTACTGATTAGATTGTTTAAACCACTGTTGTTTGTGATGTAATCGGGTAGTTGCTGCGGGGGTGCACCTATGTAAAACGAGGGCATTTTATATGCATAAATTGTTACGTTACTGATATCAGCAAGGACCCACTTTGTGTCTGGCCGTGAATGCATGGCGTGTTGCAGCACGTCCATGTCGTGTATCTTTTGCAGGAAGAATTCAAAATCATCTTCCGAAGCTACAGCGATGGGTTGTTGTAAAAACTGCGCGTTGTTAAAACTAGAGTGAAAATAACGCAATTCTCCCGTCTCTATGTTTCGTAAGACAAACCCAAACGACAGGTTCAGTTTTACTCTACATGTCGTTCAGTGACACGCCACTGGTTAGCTCTACTCTGGCAAGAGGCGGGTCCGGCCGCGCGTCACGGTCGGAGCTACCTTGGATGGTCCCTACTGGCGGAGAGGAAGGACCCAATCGTAAATTGTACACATCTTGAGTCTGTCTACCGTACAGGTAATGGGTCCTAATACTACCCCAGTTACTACGATAAAGGGATAACATCTCATCATCCCTATTGTCTACATTCGGTGCAATTGGAAACTTAATTGGGTCTTCGGGAGCTAGAATGGCGCCTTGAGGCGGCGTGGGTTGTGAGGAATGTGAGGGGTCGTCATTTGTCTTGGGTCGGCGAGAGTGGTTTCTTTTGATGTGTTTTTTTAAACCTTCTGAACTGGTAAACTTTTTTCCACATGTGGAACAGTCGCCCCTGTACCTCGAATGTACTTCTTTGTGGCGCTTAAGATTATAGGATCGGGTATACGATTTTCCACAGACATCACAAGAAAACCTAGTATTGCCAAGACTACTCTTTCTAGTTTTATTTAGTTTGGTTCTAATTGGGGAAGCCCTAGCATTAACTAACTTTCTCTTCTCACCACGGGTCGACAGTTCCTTGTCCGGTGTTCTGCGTCTCTGTGGTTTCACACAGGCTGGTCTTTTCTTGCCCGCAACAACCGCACCCCTTCCTTCCTGGTGGGGCTGTAATAAAATAAAAAAAAGAAATAAGTAAATAACTAAATAACTAAATAAAGGAATACATAACATTACAGCACCCGTGGGAGCACCAGGTGTCTCGACTTACTCACTTGAAGGGTTTACACGTGCCACCATTTTGAAAAAGTCATAAGCTGGCTAGCTCGTAAACAAAATTAAAGAAAAAAAAAAGCTCGGGGTTTACAACGGATTTAGTTATTTTCTTACCCGGTCAAACGACGGACCCGCAGACGGCGGTGGAGTTTCTGGAATAATCTCTGGCCAAAAAGAACATCCGGGATATGGGGACGTAACCATTCTACGCAGCTCCGGTGTGTCCGAATCATCTGACCAGGTCGACAGATCTGGCTCGACTGGGACCTCCTCTTCCCGTTGACGCTGTGGCAAATAAAAAAGATGATGACAATAGGGTTACTACAATATAACACTCGTTGGTTTCTTCCGGGGCAATTTGATTTTATGTTATTTGTTGTTGTTCTTGATGTTATGTTACTTACTTGTTCGACCGCCGTGGATTCCAGTAGATCTATCTCCCGCAGTTGACTCGCCGTAAAATCCGGGCTCCATTCCACGTTCTGAAGGGACGCTTCGTTTTCCAATGAGTCTATACTCTCTATTTGAGTGACCGTAAATTCAGGGCCCCAATCAACGCTGTCCTGAGACATGATGCCAAAAGTGTGTTCTCCATCGAGGTTGTCACCGTGGCCCGCTGATGATTGAGTGGTATACCTATCGACACCGCTGCTATGTACCGGTTGTGCGTGGTTTTTTTTTATTTTTTATTTTTTTATTTTTTTTATATTTTTTATTGTTTGTTGTTGTAACGAGTCGAGACGTGTTGGTTCAGAGTGAGTCACCCGTGACTACAATGGACAAAAAGAAAAAGAAAAAAAGAAAACAAAAACAAAAATGGCGTTTCGCGCTCTCTTAAGGTGAAAACAGATCGGACCTGCGCAGGCATTCTGGTCAAAAGTGCAAAACGTGACCGATTACACATAGAGCAGTTATTCATGCGCCTCCATGGCCAACCCAATAATGAATAACATAATTTAAAAATTAATTAAAAATAAATGATAATAATACTTATTCGGGTGAGACTCGGTATCTCCAACAAACACCCTAACTGACCCAGTCAAGGGTTACGGTGCAAAAAAGTACACGGTACACCCTAACAAAGAAAACCACCCGTGCGCGACTACGGCCTACCTTGACTTGGGGTGACGGTTCAAAAACTACACGGTACACCTCAACAAAGAAAACCACCCGTGCGCGACTACGGCCTACTTTGACTTAGGGTGACGGTGCAAAAACTACATGGTACAGACCGAGTGCTGTATAATATATATATTTAATAAGTAAATACTCGACCCAACGTTTTGCCATCAAGGGAAGACATAGAACTAAACATGTACATATAGAAACGTGTCCGGGCGTGTTCAGAACGAGGTGGTGCAGACATATTCGATTAAAAAAAAAAAAAGACAGAGCTGGAGACAGGGCAACCACCTTTTTATCTCTTCCGCTACGTCTTGTCAGACGTAGAGGAATCGACCCCTTTATTTTCACTTCGTGAAAATACAAACGAGACGCGTGCGTCTCGTTTGTGCTGCGTGGTTAGGACTTCGGCGCTCCGTGATTTTAAAAAATCACTCCCGCACCTCTCAACTGCGGGCAAACGATAACGGTTTGCCCGCAGTTACACTGTCGTGAGACAACTCCTTGCGGTGTTTCACACCGCGCAACATGTTCACACGTCGACCCTTTCGGGTCTCCCGAACACTAGCGTGAACCACACAACTCCCCACTCCGTGGCTCGCCTTTGTCCCACCACTTCGTGGCGTTCACCACAACCACGCCCCCACAATCCACCGTCACGCGGTGGCGGGTCATTGCTCGGAAAAAATTCCGAGCAATTCCGAGCAACAGGGTTGCTCGCAAAAAATCCTGCCTATGTTCCTTAACATATACTACTAATGGCTGCTTTGAATGCACTCATTTTTGCAAATGAAAGGATATCTAAAAAAAAATTCAGGATTCAAAAATCCAACCGTGGCACTTTTGCCTGACTACCTTTTTCATTGCCGCAAATATACTGCTGCACATTAGTTGAAGTGTGTATGCTTTTACATTACAAATGTATGTGTATACAAAAACTATAATAATCCTTTTCGAAATGTATTCAACAATCAACTGTGTCTGCTTCTCTTGCCGTAAGTAAGCATTTACCACAAATTTAAAGGCGTCTTTGAATTAGTAATTTTTTTCTGAAAGCAATGCTGCTATAGCTCTATTTTTTTTACTGGTAGTTAGATAACCAACACAATATTGATAAGCAGCTGTGCTGTCTCTATAGGACCAGTCTTACAGGTGTTGTTTTTGTAAATGTCGACAGTTTAGTGCGGTTTGTGGCCATCCATATGCATTCGACGTTCCCCAGCCTTTTCAGAACAAATCAAATCAGAAATAACCAAGAGTGAGATATGAATAAAACATGCTCTGATCCTGTTGTTGAACGTGGAATTTGTGTCTTAATTAATTTTTTGTTTTTTTAACAAAGTCATTGTAGTTGGTATTTGATTGTACTTGTCCTATTTGTTTATTTATTAGATTATGTTTATATACTTCCAAAAAAACCTCCACACACTACATAAATTTTTGAAGACAAAAGAGTTTTTAACAAAAATTTAAAAGCATAAGTACAAGTTTTCATTGGGGCCTATCGATCTATAAAAAAAAAAGCATTTGGCAGTGGTGCATAGGTTTGACGTGACAGCAACCCGGTCCTCTATATAAAATTCTGACAAAGTAATGCCATCCTTTTTTTTAGGGGATTTTTTCATTAAGGTTATAAGGACTTGGTACAGTGGTTCGACCCCACCCCATACCTTTTTATTCTACTCTTCTTTTCATTTAATTATTTATAATGTTTTTTACGTGGGCGTGAGGGACTGCGCGCATAGTAACCCCTCTTTATATTCCAAAGTCCACTGCTGACTTTCACGGACCTTTAAACATCTACATGATTCATGATTGTTTTTGTATGTTGAGAGACACTAGTGGGAAATAATGTCATGTCAAAGACATCCCTTCAAAGTTTATTACAGTGACAGTACCCTCCCCCACCCCAACTAATTTCCCTCTTTGCGTGCGCTCTCTTCATCTTATCATTAATCATTAGTGTGTTTAGTGTTACCATCTGCCTTTTCCTTATAGTCGTCAATGTTACGTATTCTTTTTTGTTTAGATTAAATATTAATTAGCTTTTCGGACTTAGCAGTCGGAACAGGTTTTGTTTTTGTTGGAATTATTTTTTTTATTATTATAATTATCATTATAAGCTGTTCCGACGTAGTGGTCGGAACAGCTATTGAAATCGCTGAGTTTTTCAAAACGTTTTAGAAACGTTTTTTCTTTGTTTCTCCCTAAACGCCATAGGTTTAACGCACGATTCTTGTTACGCCGTAATCTTAGAAACGGTAGAAATGACAGACCCGAGTCCTATATTGAATCGAAGCTTAGTACATGAGTTATTGGCTAAATGTTATACTGTTTAATTATTTAATCAATTAGCTGAGTTATAATGACATGAATATTTAATTAGGCAATCTTGTTACCACCATGTCTCCAAAAATAAACGTCCGATTTTCAAATTTTCTTCAGATGTTGACTCTCTGGGTATTGAAGTTGTGCACAATGAAGTAATTTTATATGTCACGTCATCTTGAAATTATTTTTATTAAATATATACAGTTATTATATAATAAATAAAATCACTCCAACCGTGTTGAAGATCCGATGGCACCGCGGTTTACCGTGTTTCTTAAGCCAGTGATCTGAGGTTCGAATCCCCCGGGAATTTCGATGAAATCAATATAATGAAACATACATTTTACTTTTTTTTTTACAATAAGAAATATGTACCTACATTAAAACGAACAGTACTACGTATTCTTTTTTTCAAATTTTTGGCTCATGAGAAGCTTCTTTCTTGGAAAAAAAAACCGATCCTGATTTTGTCTTCGCTCAGCACGATCTTTGGTGTACGTTCTACTATGGAGGAGGTTCTACATGGTTCTACGATTACAAAGCACCAGGTTATAGCACTACCTCCATTGCTCCATGTATGGTTATATAGCATTGGTGACAACTTGTTCGCGAGTAGCGCTACTTTTGCAGTTTTTCGCTCTATGTATGTTGTCAATCACCACAAAGTCCCAGCCTTTTCTTTCTAAAACTTATCACTGAAGACAAACCCATGTGGAACATAAAAACTTGTTTCTTTACTTACTAATTTGGCTTCGATCTAGGCATCATTACTCTGTATGAGTAAAAGTGGACCGTGCATGGACGAATACACCTGCCTGAGATTTGGGAGTTTACACGGCATACACATTTTATAAATGACCATCGAAATGGTAGGCCTACTATCAATGTACATGTAAGTGTCTTGTGGTGAATCATGATGATGTAGTGTTAAGTGTAATTAAGAAACTTCACAATCTTTATCAACAAGCGTAATGGTTACGAATGAGGGAAATCGTTACTAAGGCGAATTGGTTACAAATGACCAAAAATGATTCAGAATAAGCGAATGATTTCCGAATAAGCGACATAATTAAGATTAAGCGAACTGATTCCAATACAGCGAAGTGATTGTGAGTACGCGAATTGATTCATTTACATTTTATTAATGAAAAATTGAAATGTTACTATCATTCATGTGTCTTGTGGTGAAACATTGAATGATGTACTGTTGAGTGTAATTAACTTTACAAATTTACATCAACAAGCATCTGGTTATGAATGAGCGAAACTGTAACGAATAAGCGAAATGGTTACAAATCATCAAAAGTATTCAGAATGAGCGAAGTGATTCTATTGATATACATGGCTCTGCTTACCATAAGGGAAGAATCGGCGCTTACGGAAGCAGGGAATTCTGCGCTTACGTTAAGTGTATTTTACAGCTTAGCAGGGAACGTTTGCTTGAGCATATCCTCAACGCTAATTTGCATTCTTATAGCTTTAAAGCTAGCGCAGATATTTGGCGCTAGCACAGTAAGCAGAGAAAGGTGATCGTCAGCGCAAAATTTTGCGGATAAACAGGGCCCTATATACGTTGGGTTTACTTTGCCTTATGAATACGTCAGCTCGGTTCATACTTCCTGCTAATGCGAATGCGATGAATTTTGACGTCACAAATTCGCAACAAATAATTTGCTTCAGTTGACTTGTGCTCAACTCCTGCGAAACTTTCGCTGCGAAAACAGCACCTTGACTTGAAAATTTGACTCGCATTCGCAGGAAGTATGAACTGTGCTCTACCTGTTTGGTGAACCAGTTGTGTCGCTTACTACTATTCACAACAACATAATTAATATTGTGCTTGCGGCACAAATTGCCACAATGCATCTTGAGAATCAAAAATTTGTCGCGACAAGTGCCATAAGTTGGGTTTGAGGTGCGAATAGTCGAGTATTAAATTTCCCTAGTCACCCAGGCCTACCATGAAGGGAACTTGCTTCACATGAAAAATCCTGTGCAAATAGGCCCAATGTCATGGCTCTGCTCTGGAAGCAAAGATCCGGCGCTTGAATTCTGCGCTTATGTAAAGCGTATTACAAAGCTTAGCAGGGATTTCTTTTGCTTGTGTGGTTCTAAGCTAGCACATTATATTCCGCGCTTGCACAGTAAGCTGAGAATGGTGATCGTAAGCGCAGAGTTTGGTGGTAATCAGAGCCATGAAATTTGGCCCTGTTCTGTGTAAGTGGGTTTGGTTAGGCCTACACTTCAAACTTGTGAAATTTCTTGTTGTGTACAAATTAATCTTGTGAAACTGGCCCAGTTTCATGACTGTTTCACCGTAAGCAAAGAATTGACACTTCAGAAGCGCGTAAATTGTGCGCTTACATAAAGCATATTTCACAGCTTAGCAGGGATATTTTTGCTTGAGCGCGGGGAAACTCATCATATGTATTCTTTGCTTTGAAGCCTGCACAGATATTTCAGCGCTTGCACAGTAAGCGGAGAATGGCGATTGTATGCGCAGAGTTTGGTAGAAAGCAGAGCCATCGTAAAGCTGATGGCCCATGTTCTAAAGTGGGTTTAGTTTGCTTCACTAATTTGGTAAATTCCTTGTTGATAGGGGGCCTATATGAGGGGAAGTTATAGCTTGACATTATGCATAAATCTTGCATATTGAATTGAAATGTCTCCTAAGAGCGCCCCGTATCGTCAGGAGTAGGAAAGGTATGTACAATTACAAAATTATGAGAGTTGCAAATACAATTTGTGTTTTGAAACACCTTTTATTTCACTAAGAGTTATTCCAGTCCATCAAAACTAATCAAGGTACAACTTATTTACAAGATAATTAACGACTAAATGAGAAATCGGATCAAATGGCTAGCTAGCAAATTGTGCTGCCGTGATTGCGCAATTACGGCTATGTGTAAGACTGCCTTGAAATTGGAATCCTAATTTCGTTTGAAGGCATTGGATTGGGTTAAGTTGCATACCATAATTCAAATCTTGGCGTAATGGGTACAACGTAGTACTTCATAAACTGGATGCAGTCACTTTCATGGCATTGTTACACCATTATTGCAATACAGTGTTGACCTTTATGGGTTGAGGACTTATTTGAGGGGAGTCTACGACGTTGTCGTGAAGTTTGCATCTTTTTATTTGTTTTCTAACCGCGTTCAGGACCCATTACTTTGTACATGTAAAAAGTAATAACCTATTGGTTTTGTACACAACCAATAGGCCTACATTAGATTCCTACGAAGGTTTAGGGTTTTCGTTAAAACGAACGTACGTTTTAATAGGGTTTTTGTAAAAGGCACTGGATTGGGATAAGTTACATACCATCGTGTACCTTATCAAATTTATTGGTATGAAAACATTTTTGTAACTGTGACGTCATCAGGTGTCAAAATACGGTAATTAAATGCCTTAATGAGTTTTTCTTTGCAGCACCATATCTCAAGAAGTATACGGCCGGTTTCAAATCTTTTTTCAGTAATAGACTCCTTAGGCATAGGAGATTAGCCTTGGATAGCCCTGACCCAGACTTGACCTTTACTTCCGGGTCAACCGGAAGTGGGACCATATCTCAAGAGTTACACAACCGATTTCAATTTTTTCTTCAGTTATAGACTCCTTTGGCATTAATTTTTTTTTTGAAAAACCGTGACCCCATGTGACCTCTTCTTCCGGGTCAACCGGAAGTGGGACCATTTCTCGAGAATTACACAACCGATTTTCAAACTTTTTTCATTTATAGACTCCTTTAGGCAGTAAATAATAACTTTGAAAAACCGTGACCCAATGTTGACCTCTACTTCCGGGTCAACCGGAAGTGGGACCGTATCTCAAGAACTACACAACCGAATTTCAAACTTTTTCAGATATAGACTCCTTGGGCGTTAAAGATTAGTTGTAAATAATTTTGACCCCATGTTGACCTTTACTTCCGGGTCAACCGGAAGTGGAACCATATCTCAAAAAATACAAAGCCAACGTTCAAACTTTTTTTTCAGTTATAGACTCTTAGGCATTAAATATTAACTTTGAAAAACCGTGACCCCATGTTGACCTCTACTTCTGGGTCAACCGGAAGTGGGACCATAACTCAAAATCCACACAACCGATTTTCAAACTTTTTCAGATATAGACTCTTTGGACATTGCAGATTAGCCTTTGGTAGCCCTGACCCCACGTTGACCTTTACTCACGGGTCATACGGAAGTGGGACCATATATCAAGAGCTACACATTTTTCAAACTTTTTTTCAGTTATAGATTTCTTGGGTAATGAAGCACATAATCCAAGCAAAACAACACGGAACAGCTTCGTGTTTGTTCACAAACACCTAATGTCTTGTTATTTTATTATTAGCTGTTCAGAACTTTCAGTCGGAACAGCTATTGTAATCGTCGAGATTTTTATTCTACTTCTTATTATTATTCTTCCTTTCCCTAAAACCCTATTGACTTAACACTTGACTTTTCTTAGTGTCAAATGTCCCTCTTAGAATTATCACAACTAGACAATTCGTATACCATAATAAAGCTTATGGCCTGACTTAAATTTTAGACGTAATTAGATTATCACTCTTAATTAAATATTCATGTGACAGCGGTATGAATATTTAATTAGCCAATCTTGTAACCACCATACCTCAAGAAGTATACATCCAATCCCTAAACTTTTTTCGATTATGGACTTGTCTTGAATTGTAGATGTGCATTCCAGCCTAAAATTTTCACTCACGTCATCATGACGTCATACGTTTGCGCGTTTTGTTTTCTGTGTACAAAACATATGGCGCTAAAAGTGAAAACGTTTTACTAGTCAAAAACAAAATAACTTCAAAATAAGTTATCTGTTCGTTTCCTAAATTTCATATTCTTTGTTGAAAAATTAACAGATTTTAATAAGAGATGTTTCAGTCCATTAAAAGCAATCAAGGTACGTCTATAATTAACGAATAGATGAAAATCTTGGCGTAGTGGGTACAACGTAGTCTTTACAAACTGGATGCAGTCACTTTCAGTATTTTAAAACATCTCTATCCTTCATGCACTACGGTGAGGACCTATATGAGTTGAGGACTTCCTTAAGGAGAGTCTACGACATTGTCGCAAAGTGCGCAGCTTTTTAGTTTATTTCTAACCGAGTATTGGACCCATTACTTTGTACATACTCCATTGGATTTGTACACAACCAATACATTTAGATTCCTACGAAGGTTTAGGGTTTTCGTTAAATTGCATTGGATTGGGTTGGATTTCAAACACAATTCTACCGAAAATGTTACATGTTTACCATCATGTACCCTACAATATTTAATTGTATAAAAAGCACCAAATACGTTACATGTTTGGTACCAAAACTACAAACACTAGTTTTGAAAATAGTAAGAGCTATTCCAGGTCACAAGTCAAATTTATTTATGTCCACGATTATTTGCCGTTAATTTGTACCATTGGTGAATAACGTCTCACCACAGATTTGATCAAGTCATGTTCCTGTTGGCTCACTGTGTTTTGTTGCTACGTACACTTCTGTGTTTAGGGCTTTTGACTCGTCGCATAACCAAATGAGACGAACGTTTCACTTATTGTTAGAACATCGGTTCTATATGATACTGAAGCTGATGTTACGGAACTAAAATGATATTTAATACTTGATTTCCAAAAGTGTTCAAACATTAGACAGCAAGTATATTTTCTGTATGACTCCCCAACACTTGGCGACATTGTCCACTGATTCTGCTGTTGCTCATGTCTACTCAAACTCCAGGCAATGTTTTTATTTTCAAATTTAGTTGAACAGCAATGCTTCTGAATCTGTACCCATAAATCATGACACATACAAGTAACAAAAACAATTGACATGTTGCTCTCTTTTATTCATAACAAATGGCATGTAGCTTTTTTTATTCCTACATCATAAAGTGGCTCAAATGCATGAATAGACCACATTTTTTGAACTAATCTGTATTAAACATGTGGCAATAATTGGGTTGCGTAACTACTCCAGTCATGCTTATAGACTGTTCCAGTTGCGTCCGCCATAACAATGGATTTGAATGTTCACGCTAGTAATCACATGTGTAGGAATGCACGTACTTCGGCACAATGATGTAGTCCAGTGGAGTGTACTGTTAATCTCATGGATTGGGGGGGGGGGGGTGTGCCACAGGAATGTTATTTTGTGCGTATAGTGTACCTGGCTTCTGAGACATTCCCTTACAAATAATATTTTATGCTTATAACAATACTGCAAAGTTTACATGTAATTGATGGCGTTCCGAAGTTTTTATTATGTTGTAAGTGGTCACCGAACCCCCTTCCCCCAACATACAGTTTGTATGACCGTAAAATTGCTGAAAGCTTTGGATGTCTCCAAATGTGAAACTATGGTCTCTTATGACCCAGGTTTTTGTGACATGTATTAGATTGTAAAAAGTGTCATAGTTTAATGGTACCCCAACAATCGAGCAGTTCATGGTGCATTACTGTAGGAAGTCATTTACAGGCAGACTTTTTTTTACAGGCCACGGTTGGCCACTTCAAGGTGAGGGCTACACAAAACTGATCTGGGCTATTGGCCAAAATAAACTTTCACCAGGGGCATGTTGCCACCTACTCCTTGGGCTGAAACAGGGTAACCCTTTTCACAGTCCATAAGGATGTAGGCATGGGTATCATCCACTAGGAGCCTGGCTGGTAAAGCAGAATGCACTACCTTCCCAACTTTTTATGAAGCAATTACGGTTAAATGCCTTGCTCAAGGGCACAAGTGTCATGACCGGTATCGAACCCACACTCTGCTGCTGACAACACCAGAGCTTGGGTCCGGTGAACAAGACCGCACAGCCACAACATGCCACAAGCAATTAATTTGTGCATTACTCACTGGTGCTAAGTAACCTTTTAACAATTTGTATCAACAAAAGCTGCAAGATTTTGAACTAAAAACACCAGTTCTGTAAGGGACATGCCATACTGCTCCCAACAAGTTCAGTAGTACACCAAGGGGCAGGACACTGTGTAGCAACTGGTGACTCACTCAAGTACGGTATAGGTCACGCCATACTGCTTCACACCAGTTCAGTAGTACACTTAGGGGCAGGACACTGTGTAGCAACTCATTTCGCTAGTATGGTATAGGTCACGCCATGCTGCTCCAAACCAGTTCAGCAGCCGATTTCACGAAACGCTAGGATTAATCCTATCTTGAGTTAGGACGAGTAACTAGTCCTAACTTAGGATTAATCTTAAGGTTTACATGTTTAATACAGTGCAAGGCTGGGACTTGTCCTAAGTCCTAAGATTAATCCTAAGTTAGGAAGAGTTTGGTGAAATCAACAGCAGTAGTACACTCAGGGGCAGGGCACTGTGTAGCAACTCATGTCGTTAGTACGGTATAGGTCACGCCATACTGCTCCCAACCAGTTCAGTAGTACACTCAGGGGTAAGACACTGTAGCAATGCTTTTCCACAATAAACATGAGGGTACGGCACTATGTAAAACAAGAAGTTATCAAAATGTCTGATAAGTACATAATGTTCAAATTGTAATGCCCAAGGGCTCAAAAGAATGATTAGGAGTCGGACCATAACTGCATGATCAGCTGTAGCATAATAAGATCATGCATAAAGTGCAGCACTGACAAAACACTCCTTGTACACATGTTGTAGTACAGAAGTACACCAATCCTGTTGTCAAGAATTATGAAATAAGTATATTTCATTTCAGGGTAACTTGCAGCAGACTTTTAAAAAACTAGTAAAAACATGATATTCAGCACATACAATTTGTTAAACTAAAAAAAAAAAAAAAATGCATTTTCACAAAAAATATAATGCCCATGCTAATGTGTGGCTTACCTTGGAGTGTACCTTTGTGAATATCCCAGGTTTGAAGACCACATTATCAAGGACTCATGTGAAAGACAGTATTTTGTTCACCCACTGGGTAGCAGCAGATGTCCGTTTCAGTAGTGGTGTTCAGCACTACCATTACTTCAGCTCTGAAGACCCATTGTGCTGAAGATGATCCAGTTGAGTTTGGCCCAGTGTGTCCTGCCACTTGACACCACAAGACGGACCAGATGACACAAGATGGGTAGGGGGGTTGAATCACCCCATTCTATAGGTCTGTTGACTCAGCCCAGTCCATAGGTTTGTTGATTCATCCCTAATGGAGCTCAAAAGACTCTTTGTGCATTAAATATCCAAGTTCAGCTTAGCCATACAGTCCTCTCACTTTCCAAAAGAAGCAACTTCATTTTTGGAAACACAATTTCTGTGATGAATCTTCCAATTGAGTAGAGTGTTGCGTCTATCCAGTGCGAAGTAAATTTCTCACAAGCAGCAGGTTGTGCATCTACGTCTGATGTTTTACTTCTCCAATCTGTGTGTCAATGATTAACAAATTAATGCTTTAATTCTCATTGGTCATACATTTGCATAAACAGACTAAATTGAACATGACTGAAAAATATGATTTACTTCCAAGATTAACTTCATTATGTAGTTAATGTGGTTGTCTGATCATAATGTGGTTGTCTGATCATATGTTTAAAATGATACAAAACCAAACTCAAAGTACATACATTGAGCATAAGTTACTTTTGGTCAAATGTGATTAGAAAATTAAATTATAAGCAATATACATGTATAAGAATAGGCCATAAATCCCACTGCTTTCTTACTGTTTAAACCCCACTGCATTTACTGTTAAAATCTGACTGCTTTCTTTTATGTTTAAATCTGACTGCTTTTATACTGTTTAAATCTGACTGATTTCATACTGTTATTTGTGTATACACCAAAATCAACCATTGGGAGCATCATTATCAATTCTAAACTCAACCTTTACAGCCTCATGGTAGCTATAATAAGTGGGGATTACTTGAGTTTAAACAGATTCACAACCTCTCACATACACATGATCAATCAATGTTCCTTTCAAAGTTGTAGCATCTACAACACACTGCGTGTAACCATGATTACTCATCGTATTCACAATACTTGAAGAACATGTAGTCTTTACATTCAGAATATCTTCATTAAAGTCTCCCATTATTATACATCTACTTGATACTTTCTGCAGTTCATTCACAAGGATCTTCATATTATATATAAAATCCTGAAGCACATATGATGCTGGTCGATAGATGATAACAACCACTAATGACACATTGGATATGATCTGGAAAGCAATATATTCTATATTTTGGACTTGCAACATAAGTCTACTCATTATTGACCTATTGGTTCTAACATACACTGCTACACCTCCATGAGACTGATGCTGTAACATTTCAGTTAGTGTACTTGAATTATCATAAGACATCTTGGCTGACGGTAGCTTCTGAAGTCATTCAATTGCATGTCATATTGTAGATGATCTTCACCCCATGTTTCAGTCAAACAAATAAAATCTGCCTTCATCATTTCAGAGTTGGATTTCAAGTCCATATAATGCAGTGTTGTATGACTCGAGTCCAGGACTCGGACTCGAGTCCGTCTCGAGTCCCAATTTCGGTGACTCGGACTTGACTCGAGTAACGTCTGCAAAAGACTCGGACTCGGACTCGGACTCGACTATCGTGACTCGGACTTGTCCCCGAGGACTTGTGACTTGCGAGTCACGTATTTTCACAAACAATACCTTTTTTCAATATTAAAAACGATTCCGATGATCATTCCCGGAGTGCACATGGATGGAGGAATATTAACGTCTTAGCACAAGAAGTACACTGTAGTATGGTGTTGCGAGTATTAGTGTTCGTGATTATTGTAGTAGTATTGTGTAGTAGATGGCACTGTACATACAGCGCGTGTATGTTCGATTCGTATGTTCAATACGCACAATAACACTGAGATGCACGACACCAATATTAATGCTGGTTATCTGTCAACGTTAACACCATAGCCACTGCTTGCGTGAAGCAATTGTGCATATTACCAGGGAAATGGCATGTCTGGTACCTGTAAAACACTGCTTGCATTATTGCACTGTGATGGCTGTGTGTTATTTGCACCAGTTTCCACACATGGTCAACACGCACACGCGAAACTTGGTCAGGAAACTTTTTAAATCATGGCATCCGCCGTTCCGCCCCGTATCGTTTCTTTGACAATTACCAAAGGTGTCCAGTGTCTTTAAGGATTAAGTTTTTAAGAATTTAAGGATTTAAAATGATTTTTTTCTCTTCAAAATAACCAATTATATACTGATTTATTTATTTCAGAAAGGTAGGTAGCCAACAAGGTTTATGGTTTAGAGAAAGTTTCTTTAAATTTGTTGGCTATTAACCTTTCTGAAATAAATAAATCAGTACATATTGGTTATTTTGAAGAGAAAAAAAATCATTTTAAATCCTTAAAAGATATTCTGGATAAGGGGCAAGGAGTTAAACCTCAAATAAAATTGTAACTGCAGGTACAGAACTTTGTTTAAATTAAATGTGTTTTATTTTGTCATTTCCCATGCTTATTTTACAACATTTGGTTTGCCATCAATATTTAAACAAGTGACTCGTGACTCGGACTCGGACTCGGACCAAGTGACTCGTGACTCGGACTCGGACTCGGACCAAGTGACTCGGGACTCGGACTCGGACTCGGACCTAATGACTCGTGACTCGGACTCGGACTCGACACAGGTGACTCGACTACAAAACTGATATAATGTGGTTGTAATCCCTGGATATTATGCATCATAATGTTTACACTGGCAGCTGACTCTGTGCCTTCTGTAGCTTCATCATCAATATACAATGGCATCCTTTTCAGAGCATCACCTACTACTTCTTTGCAATATATGTACTTCTCATCAAACCCTTCAATGACAAGACCATTAAGTGATGTAACACGGCTGAGACTCACATATGCTTGTCCAGCTGCAAATGTGCGATCAAGACACACTACTGCTTTATTAGTTGTCATTCCTTGCACTTTGTGTGCTGTACATGCCCAAGCTAACTTCAATGGAAACTGATGTCGTACACATTTTTTACCAATATTTTCTTCCTGTATCTCAATGGGTACACTGTCTTCATCATTTGAAGATGATACAGATTGTCTCTTCAGTTTCAATCCAACCTTGTTGTTATCAAACTTAATTCTGATACACTTAGGTTCATCAGATTTGTCGTGTGACATTACTATTTTAGTTACAGTTCCAAAAACTCCATTTACAAGTCCATCTGACACATCAATGTTTTTAGTTAGCATAACTCTAGCACCAACACCAAGTAACAGGAACTGAGGTAGGCTTCCATTAGATTTCTTGATGGGTTCTGCTCGTCTAACTTTAGCATTTCTAGAGTCTGTTTGGTAATCCTTCGCTTCAATGTACACACAATCAGGGCACTTGGAATGTAAAATCTTTACATTTTGTTTATTTACTTGTGTATAACATGGGAATATATGCACTGCATCATTCCACTCTTGTCCGGTTTCACGTCCTTTAAGCATCTTCATGTCAACATCCGGTATTGCCTCATGCTTCTTTCTTACACGAAGTCTGTTCATTGTTTCTGCAAACTGTACGTCTTCCTTTTGTCTCATAACTTCAGTCAGTTCAACAATCTTGAAATTATCATTCCACAGATCAGCTGCAACATTATTATGATACAAAGATTTTGCCTTGACAGGGGGCAACTGATAAAAATCTCCTACAGCTAATACACTGACACCTCCAAAAGGAATCTGACTCCGACATTGCTTTATCTGTCTCAACCGTCCATGGATGTAACACAGTAACTTCTGACCAACCATTGAAATCTCATCAATAATCAATATCTGCAGCTGACCAAGTTTATTACGAAGTGTACTTATCTTTTCCTCACCAAGTGGTTGATATGGTAACGATACATCTGTTGATATTGATAGTGCACTGTGAACTGTCGAACCATTAATATTAAATGCAGCCACACCTGTTGGAGCAGTTAGCATTATTGACACATCATCGGGGGTTCTCATCATTGATCCAAGTATTCATGTTGCTTCATAATCAATACACTTTACAAGAAGACTCTTGCCTGTTCCAGCACCACCAGTAAGAAACACTTGAAATGCATCAGGTTGTTTACCATTAGTCTTGTCCAAACACCAGTCTCATTTTATAGAACACAGTTTTCTGTTTATCATTTAAGGATCTCATCATATTCAATGCATCAGACTTTGGTACTCTTGATGAGTGTGCTTCAACGTCACATATCTTCTCTTCCTTTCTATCAGATTGTAAATCTGGAACATTACATTCCTCATCACTATCATCTGCTACATCTTTCTGTTTGTCTTTACATTCATCTCTTAGTAATTCAGTTTCTGGACTGATTAATGCCCATGCATCTTCTTGTGGACCAAATTTCTCAAGAAGTTCTTCTGCATCCTCAAATAACCCAATATCAACTTCAAATCTGGATCGATTACTTTCCACAATTGACTTCACTGATTGTAAACTTCCCAGTACACTGACAAAACCAATGTTAAAAAATTCCTCATAAGTTTGAAATTGTGCTGGTTTCAAATGAACATCAACCCGGTAAGGAAGAAATAACTGCAGTATGCTATGATAGTACTTCTCGGAAGCCTTTGTCACTGAAAATCTTGGATATCTAATGACAGCTGGATCAGTTCTACGTTTGAGGATGTGTCCCAAATCATTCTTCAAAGCAAACACTTGTGACTTTCTCTTATCACTAGATACTTTACATATGTTTCCTTGATATAGTACTCTGTATTCTGAACTAAATGTAGCTAAACACATTGATTCAAATAAACTTGTATCTGGTCTCGCTTTGTAACGATCTACTTTACAAGCCATCCACACTGTCTTCATCATCATCATCGTTTATTCTGAATTACACTCAAGGGCAAACTCATCCGAACAGGATTTTCTCCTACAGGAACAAACTACTTTTCTTGAACATTCTTGAAGTCTTAGTGTACAGACACGATAAACTGCTTCTTGAGCCGAAACTTCACGGTTCTGCTGATAAACACTCCCAATTTGTTTCATACTCTGCTTAGCATCTTGATTACCACTTTCTGCCTCACTTTGTGCATGTCTTAATAACAATCCCATCTCATGTTCAGCTTTAGACATGTAAGACACTACGTACGTTACACATGCATATACATCACTGATAATTTGAATGTCCATGTTTGCATTCCAACATCTCAAGTCAGGATTATACTGATTAACCCATACATCTTGAGGTTCTCGCTTCAACACAAAATTGACTTTCTGGGTTAACAAATCATTTGCTTTCTCAAAATCATCCTGTGTGGTACCAATCTTTGTGAACAGTTCATCAGTTGTCATGTGTTCGTTTGCTTCATCGTTAACAGCAGTCCATACTGATTTCAACAATTCCTTAGCCCCATCTTCAGTTGGTGAACTATCTGACATATCCTCACAGTCATCATTATCCATTACTACTGGATTAGCAACAAATGTCCTCATGGATGGTGGCCTTGGAAAATTAAACCGACACTCCGTTTTTTTCTTTCTGCACGACTTGGAATGACGCCTAGAATGTTGTTGTACGCTGGTGACTATGTCATTCAACTCCTCATCTTCATGCTTTGATGGCAATGCACAACTGACATACTTATCAACAAACTCTGCTACTTCATCATCATTCAATGTACTCAACTTAGGTGCATCTTCAATCCAAAATAGGCAATGAGTATGTGGTGACCCTCTTTGCTGAAATTCTACTCTATAAAAATAATCTGCCACTTTCCCAATAGGTGCTGCTCTAGACAGTATCACATCTTTCAGAAATCGCTTGTCAAACATTCTAGCCACAGTTACAGGATTATTTCTTAGTAATAAACATTTTTCATTCCAGTCCAAGTCATCAATACTCCTTGTGTCACCTTGTTGCCTGAGTAGTGTATTGAGTAATTCAGGCCATCTCATATCTGCTGCAGAAAATGAACAAAACCATGTAGGTATACCAAGCTGTCTGATCATTGCCAACACATTTTTCTGAGTTGATTGCCAATATGGAGGAGTTCCTCTTATAGGCTTCAAAAACTTGTACCCACTGTCTGATTTTAACATATCCTTCAACTTATCCTTGTCATTAAGCATTTTAGTAGTGACCTTTCCACCACCTTTTGTTTTACCTGAACCTTTGCGCAATGCTATAGAAACACTAGAAATAACTTGTTGTATTTCAGACAAATATTGTGCATAGAATATATACTGCGTACTTTCTGCAAATCTGTTATCAACATTCATAAGTCTATTGTTAAGATACCTCAAAAGTGTTAATCTAACACTACGCTCATCACTAAATACAGGCTCACCTCTTGGAAATAGGACTGGGAAACATTTAACTTCATTACTTTGTTCCATTAAAAGTCTGATTGGAGAATTCCCTTCGCATGGTGCAACACAATATACATCATCAAAATACTGATCAAGGATTTCTTGTCCAATATTTGCAGGCTGTAAACAAGTGTCCAAAGGTATGCCTCGTAATCGTTCCTCGTCTGTTTCTTCCTCATTGTCATTACCATCTTCAACTTCATCCTTGACTTCAACTTTATCATGTTCATCCTGCAAATCACATGCCTCCTCTGACAAGAAATTACTCCACTCAGTGTCAATCTCAATATAAGAATACCACTTATTATTCAGTTTAAGATACTGTAAGGCAGACTCTACATGTTCTTTGTTGACAAACTCATACTGGTAATATCCTTTATAAGCCAACTTCCTCTTCAGCTTAACTCGAATCATTTGATCTTCACATTCAGCCCTTGGTAATGTTTTAACAGTATCTGTAACATTAGAGGGTACACATACCGCTGGTCCTCGTACACCATGTTGTCCACCTTTAGGCAATGCCATTAACTTCACAAATGGAATATTGAGTGCAATAAGATGCTCTTCTAATTTGTTTAATGTTGCCAACTCTTCTGGAATTTCAACTAGGTGTAAATTATTATCAGAAGCTTCTGCGGGTATTTTATCATTCAATAATTTCCTGTCACATGTGTGACATAACTACAAAGTAGACCTGCTTGATTTTGATACAACACAATCAGCTGTTCAGTTTCCATCACACCTATGTACATACTTCTCACAGATACAGTCACAGGCCTTGTATTTGTTCTTATTACATTTAATGACTTGCTTTCGGAATAAAAGTCTCAAACACACAGCACACACATACTCAGGTCCAATTGATATTTCTTTCTTGAAATCACTCAACACATTATTAATATGCCGTTTGTTCATCTTCTTCTGCATTGCTCGACTGCTATTCTTCTTTGTAATATTCTGCCTGAAATTTGCATTACTTTTGTACTTCTTTTTGTTGAAGTCAATCACGTTCTTCTGAAAAGATTCATTCTCATGATATTTAGATTTAGAAGCTTCAACAAGTCTGTTCTTAAAGCAAACATCAACATGGTATTTATTCTTGACACTGACAATTCTTGCTTTCTTGTAAACAGGATTGTTTTGGTATTTCAGTTTGATGGTATTTGTGACTTTATTCTTGAAAGATTCATCACTATAATTCATCTTACTTGCAGTCTTCAATTTTTCCCTGAATTCTTAATTTTCCTCATATTTTCTCTTACTTGCATTCACCACTTATGTCCTAAATACCTCATTTTCCTTATATTTCAGCTTTCTGGCATTCATCACCTTTTTCCTGAATTCAACATTATCCCTGTATTTTGTTTTACTACTCTCAATTTTAGTCACTCTATGTTTATTACTTTCATGATATGATACTTTACAAGCATGTTTCTTTGAGTCTATGACTTGCGTTCTGAAAGTCTCGTCAGTTCTGTACTTAATTTTTTGGCGCTCCCTACATTTTGCTTTCTTTGCCTCTCTAAAGTCAACATCAGTCTTATATTTATCACATTTTCTCATTTTTTGCTCTTTATATTTCTTTCTTGCCAGTTCTTTTTGTAGTTTTGATTGTTTCACTAAAGTAACTCGCTTCTTTCTCTTCCTTTTGGAACGGTTTGGCAATTCTGCACTATGTTTGCTGTCAATATCCTTCTGGTTTACAATCTGCTTTTTACACTGATCAACTTGTGCGGGGTATTCATCACATACATCAGACCTCTCTGAACAATCTTCAAGCACTTCATTATGGGCCAACGTCTCTGGTGATAACTCATGGACTGAAAGAACAACATCATAATGCACTCTTTGTCTATGATTCAGATAAATGCCCATACCACATGTCTCAGCACTTCTCTAAGCATTCTTTGCTGGAAAATGGTACCAAATACAGGTTTCATCATGTGTGTGTATATCGGTACGAAGCATATGTGCCATTGCCATGATTTCAATCTCTGTAGCCCAAGTACCAGCATCAAACATTCTCTGTCTCATTACATAATCCTCCATATTGGCAAATCCGTCTCTCAAAAAACATCCCAACTTATCAGCATTCTTCAACAAATGATCAACACAAGCAATTCTCAATTGTACATGGTTACCTTCAGTCCCTGATACAACAAATGAGACAGCTCTAAAGAAACAATTGCCATCACCTCTAATATGTGAAATAACATCAAGTTTGCCCATCGGTTCACACTGTGCATAAAATGAATCTGGTTTCAAATGTGATGTTTCCAAACCAAGTTTTTCACAAACAGCCGTCTTATGTTCAAAGTTCAATGGACAAAACTTCATAAAACCAGGTCCAGATTCTGCAACTATTTCAACATCATCACAATCAACAGGTGTAGTTTCATTACAGACTTCTCTTCTAATAGTACTTGTCACTTCACTCAAAAACTTTTCATTGACATTATCTACACCGTTCTTACATGTGGTATCTTCAGCTACATTGCTATGGTTATCTCCCACTTCATTAGACAGTCCCGTTCATTAGAATCAATACACATTGCCGAGATGCTCTGAGTGTCACTTTCCATTTCTTCATGAGTACAGGTGCAAATGACAGCCTCACCATCAACACAGTTAGACATACCAGTTACTTCATACTGCTCAACATTTGATAAATTCATCGATTCTGCTAACTTTGTACAGTACCTGTATACACCTTGCCATGATGTTTCACGCATCACAATACTTGATCCACTTTCAACCATGCAGCCTTGAATATTTCTGGAATGTGAATCAAAGAATTCCATCTTGGGCAATTACAGCAAATGTGTTTCCATGGAAACTTATGAAGCATACATGATATTTCTGAAGAGCTTGTTCTAATGCAGTATTCAATTGTACCATGTTAAATTCCACCAAACTAGCATTTTCATCAAATGTTCCCGATACAGATTCGTGATACTTCATATTATAGTGCGTGTCAAAAACGTCTAATTCAGTTGGCAATTCATTAATCAACAAGTAATTATTGTTCATTGTTGTACTGTCTTGTAAGAAACCATATAGTTCATTCCCAGTCATCAACATTCTATCCATGTCACTACACTTCCAGTTTTTCACCTCTTTTTACTTTCAATGCCATAAACAAGAGGTAATGCTGATCTCTTTCTACTTCTCAGCTCATATCGTCCACTTGATTTAGGCACTGTATTTGCCATCTTTACATCATTTCCTTTCAAGTCACTCCTGTGTTTTTTCACGTCTTTGTGTTGGTTATTCATACACCTCTTTGTTGATTTCAAACTTGTACTTACATTTTCCTGCATGGCAATCTTTTGCTCCCCTGTGATTGCACCCGCCATTAACTCTACAGCATTGTCATCATTATCATCAGATACTGCTTGAAACGAATTGTCATCTTCTGGAATACCAAAGTCATGAAACAGACAGTCTGAATAATTTGAAAAGCCACATTTACAACATATCCATGTTAGATTTGCTTCAGATAGTGACTCGTACACATCTTTTGAAAATCCCATACAATCAATATGATACCAGATATTACATTTCTCACATTCAACTCTTCGATCATGATAATTACAGACCTTCTCACACATCCAACAAATTACATTTCCTTTGTATAAATTACCAATCTCAGTTTTGGTATTATTTCTTCCTTTGGGTTTTTCTTCAACACTGCTTTTACGTCTGGTGTCAACACTACCTTCACACTTGATTTCGACGTTTACATGTAGTTCAGTTTTACATTCAAAGTTTTTGGATGTTTAACTTCATTCTTTAAGTTGGGATACATTTCTTTCTTCACTTTGGATATTGCCATACTGTTATCTTTACATTTAACTTCAGCATCTTTTTTGATTGCCATATCACCTTGGGGAGATGCCAACCCCAAAGCAAGTTCTGCATCTTTTTTGATTGCCATATCACTTAGGGTAGATGCCAACCCCAAAGCAACTTCTGCATCTTTTCTGAATGTCATATCACCTTGGGGAGATGCCAACCCCAAAGCAACTTCAGCATCTTTTTTGATTGCCATATCACTTAGGGGAGATGCCAACCCCAAAGCAACTTCAGCATCTTTTTTGATTGCCATATCACTTAGGGGAGATGCCAACCCCAAAGCAACTTCTGCATGTTTTCTGAGTGTCATATCACCTTGGGGAGATGCCAACCCCAAAGCAACTTCAGCATCTTTTTTGATTGCCATATCACTTAGGGGAGATGCCAACCCCAAAGCAACTTCAGCATCTTTTTTGATTGCCATATCACTTAGGGGAGATGCCAACCCCAAAGCAACTTCTGCATGTTTTCTGAGTGTCATATCACCTTGGGGAGATGCCAACCCCAAAGCAACTTCAGCATCTTTTTTGATTGCCATATCACTTAGGGGAGATGCCAACCCCAAAGCAACTTCAGCATCTTTTTTGATTGCCATATCACTTAGGGGAGATGCCAACCCCAAAGCAACTGAAGGAGGTGAAATGTCACTTGAAGTTTGGGCTACAGGGGAGCACATAGAACAAGAGGAATGACATGACGAGATGAATGTGGGAGCAGTGATATGAGACTGAACATCAACAGATGGGGTAGACATACATCCTTTCTCAGCCTTCTGTCTGGCCCGAATTCGTCGTACAGCATCCCTTTTAGCTTTAGTCTTTGCACGGTACTTACCCATTATCTGTTTAATAAGAAAAACAATGCATTCAATGAAAGTTGTAACACTAAAGAAATGATTTATTTTCAGTTTATAAACCATGCACCATATTTCACCATTTTATGTCCACTTTATTAGTTATTGCCCAAACAAATCGTGCATGTTGTTTCTGGCAGTGTCTGTGGAATATACCACAGCATCTTGTAAACCATTTAGGTACTACATAAATAGGTTTCATAATTCAAAACATAGTTCTGCTTATCCTGTTGAAAAAAATAATAATGAGCACTTTGATATGCCCCTAGGGGTGTGATAAGCACTTGATAGAAGTCTAGTATTATTTATTTTCTGTGAAAAATTGTTTCCACAAAAGTTGTCAACATTTTACTGTGGCATTTTGTGAATATTCGAGTACAAAAGAGTTGTGTTTACATCCGTGTGTGATCCATTAAATATCTGCAAGAATTGTGAGATGAAACAAGAAACATCTCAATCAGTATAGAGCGGCTCTCTGAACTATTGTATAAAATGGTCGGTAAACAAGCACATTGTGTAACAGCTCCTAAGCACTAACATGTTGTGCACGCTATACAAATCAACTATTATGTTTGTGCATATTTATTTATTTATTTTTTATTTTGGGAAAACATTTTGATGCAGTTTGTATATCATAATCATATCTGGGGTTTTTTATTACAAAAAATGCATTGATAGTTTTTTAGAACACAATTGGGACACATTATACATTCCAAGAGAAGGATGAAGCAATACTTAAGCCTCTTGCTTTAAAGGGTCTGGGTACTTTTTGTAGGACACAAAACACAATGTCCACAGATTTACATTAAACTCACACAGTTTGAAAATAATTATGGTAGAAAGCTTCCCTTAAAATATTACTTGCTGAGGTGCTGTAGTTTTTGAGAAATGAGTAAAACAAGTCACAAAAATTATTTTCGACTCAGTGAGACGAAAATTATTTTATTGATAGCATTCCCGTATTTTCATGATATTGTTTTACTCATTTCTAAAAAAACTACAGCACCTCAGCAGGTAATATTTCAAGGTAAGCTTTCTACTATAAGTATCATTATCTAATGTCAATTTGTGGACATTGTGTTTTGTGTTACAAAAAGTACCCAAATCCTCTAAGAACACAAGTATCAGGACCGAGTCCCGGGACACAAACCCACACACACTGGTGGTCAAAAATACCAGACCCTGTCCAGTACACTTTACCCCTCCTCACACACTACATGCCATAATGGTTCAAGTTTACTGGACCAAACAATACTTTTTTTACCATGTGAACATGATTATTTCTAGTTCTACCTAGGGTTTGAATGAATGCTAATTCAATATGATGAGGCATGAGAATGCATTTGTAGTTAAATAAAATGGGATGACAATGTTCAAGTTTCAAAACATTCAATGCAAATTACACAATTAAAAACCCCAAAACAGGGAGCGACTGCTCCAGTAAAAATTAATCTACTGCTGTCTGCTGATGAGGTACGATTTTGTCACTGTCAGATACATTTGCATTTCTAAATAACATTAAAAATATAAATTTTCGACTAAATTCTGAACTATCAAAAATGGACCGCATGACTAAACATGGAGGTAATATTACCTCCATGGACTAAGTAAGTTCAAATTTCCACAATCTGCAGTTTGCTCTTTGTAATTGTAGATTGGACAAAAACGTCTGCACCCTGTGCTGTTAAAACGCGTTGTTTTGGTTAGTTCCATTCTCGGGCTCCGCGGACCAAGACTACAGAGCACGACAATCTAACTCAATTTGCTTTTATTGAATAGACTTAAATACTAATAATACTACTACTACTAGCAACGGTGCTTAGTTCTACTAGTCCCTACTGCTAGAACAAGATACACTCTCTACTAAAAATAAAAAAAATGCAAAACGAGTACTAAATTATCAATTTAAATAACTAACTGTAAAAACAAATTCGCAACACTATTATACCTACCGTTCCAAACCTACTCTACTGTTATGTATAGATATATACTCTATATGGGTTCCACCATACCACCCACCGGGCGCCCGGCCGGGCCGGCCCCTCTCAGTCGGAAATTCATACGGAGAAATGCATAGCGTCCGTGACCAGACCACAGGCTACAGCTAGCCTAGCTAGTAGACTTGATGACAAGTCGTCAGTCAGTGTCTATTTGTCTGCCAGCAGCGTACACCACTGGGAACGAGGCTAGAGTGTGCACCATGGTTAACTAAAGGTTGACCATTTCAACTCGAACCTAGGCTGGTCGTCCATTGGTTGACTACTGAGGTCGACCATCTGGAACCAGCCTCGAGCCCATGGTTTCTTCACTGGTCCCTATAGCATGTTCCATTGTAGCATTTGTAAAGTGCAGAAGGGAACCAATGACACTTAAGCGAAAAGGCGGAAGGTTGACTAGACTTCCAAATGAGTCGTTCGAGTGAGTTCGTCACTGCGCATGTACGTTGCTGGTCAGTAAGTCAATCACAGGTCGCCTAATGTGCCCACTCGAACTAACTTGCAAGGGCTGTTGCTAAGGGTGTTACTAAGGACGTGGTGACGCAGAATTGTAGCCGTTGTAGCCGCTATAAATTCGGACACGGCCCCTCTTCCGCTGACCGAATTGACGGCTACATTCAATTCTTAACAACACCATCAGAAATCGGTGGATCGTAGCCGTACCCACTAATTCGGTTACAGCACAAAAGACTTGTGCTTACCATAGAAGGGTTACCAGCCAAACTATCATGTCACATGTACAATGTCACTGGTGTCCTGCTCACTTCTGCTAAGCAGGAAATTGTTAAGCAATATTTGCTGCTTAAGCAGCTCCATGAAATTAGGCCAAGGTTATTAATACAACATTAGGCCCTAAAACCCCTTTTTATGTACTTCAGTGTTTTAGGAACCACAATTGATTTGATTTGACATACAAGTAATTTTCAAAACATTAACGTGACTATACTCTTTTTTGTGGAAAGTGCCTGTACTTTTGGTAAAACTCACAACGGTCACATTCGAAGGAAAGTAACTACCTTCCCCCCCCAAAAAAAATCACTTATTTATAGCTTGCCAAAGTCACAGGGGATTTAATCCCGTTATATTTCGTCTCAGAGCCCCACCCCCACCACGCCCTCCCTCCCTTTGACTCAGCTTCTGCACTGTAGTGTTATTTCACCACATTATGGGGGACACACATCAGGTAGAGCAGGTAGAGTAAGTTCTAAATCCCCGTTTCCACTACCTTGGTAGGCCCTATTGATAGTAGATTGACCATTTCATATGATGTAAATAGAATATGGACATGGTAAATATTAGTTTTTTATGTGCTTCTTCATATACAAACAATTTAAAAAACCTTAATATGTCTCCAAAAAACTTGTACTGTTAAAGTAACAACATTCTCTGTCCAAACTTTGCATGACATCCAAATATAACTATAATAACCTTCACATCGATACTGAACTTCTGTTTTAGTCTTGCTCAACAAATATAAAACTTTTAACAATGTAACAGATATATCAAATACAACAGTATTCATCACAGTACAAATTTGGCATAATATCATAGCCCTATACTTAAACAAATAATAACAATGATTAGAATCACATAACACATCACTGCCCTAAATACCTGAACACAGTCTAAATAATCCCATTGGATAACACAATGGTCGCCCAACCATATTTTTACCAGTCTGATCAACAACACCCCTTTTTTACCTCAGGATCTCAAATCGTAAAGTCTTATTTGAGATCATGAGATCCATTCTCTCTCATACCCTTTTTTTGATACCTTCATTACAATGTTCACAAAACTGACACTTTATCCATGTCAATGTAACTTGCAACATGATGTCATATATAATAGTATACAACTAAACATCAATTGTGGCAAGATACATTTAATTCTGCAGTAAAGGAGGAATGTTTCATCTTTCTCTACTCGGATGCATAGATTCAAACAGTAAGTTTTGTACACATTGCAATGGCAAATAAACATCACCAGGCTTGGTGAGACCAAACTCTATCCCAAATTGACATCACATTTTGACACTATAACACCAACCTATGCAGGTAAACCGTAAATGAAAAAGGTCTGTGCGCCAACCTTAAAAAAAAAATATATCAATGCTCTATAGCAAATTTGCAGGGGATCACCTCTTGTTTATGACCAGGAGAAACACTGCTACAGTTTCGAACTTCCAAAACTCTGTCTACTCCTTTCCTCTTTCATCATCATCCCTGAATAAAGTAGACAAACAATTTAACCAATTATTCAAAATGTAATTTTCATGAGTACCCAGCATGAAATACAGTAATTTCTATCCATTATAATTCCCAATCACAAACAAATTAACAGTAATGAATACATGCCTATAATCAGTAACATGACATTTTTACAATATTTACTAATTTAGTAAAGATGAGTTGATCACATACCCATACGATCATCCTATTCCATATATAATTACACTTTTCTTTGGAAATATCACAATATTTTTATTTTGTACATAATACATCCTTATGAATGTGTGGTACATGTGCATCAGTACTTTTATAAAACACCAGTCTTTTCAAACATACAGTATACTATTTGACACTTTAAAAGGCACTGAACACTACAATTTTGTTTCTAAATTACAGATTCTTTTGATGTTCAAGAAAAACAAGTCCACTGTATAAAACTTAAGTTATACAAAAGACAATTCACCCATACATAAAACACCCCACAGTTACTGATAATGTATGTACATTATAAGTAACGTGTGGGCTTCAAAACTTTGCATCGTGGAAATAGAATCTGATTAATAGCATTTGTGACATTAACACCATCTCTGGAAGATTTCTATAATTGTAATAGCTGTGAAAAACCTGTGCTGTCATAAATTATGACACTACAGATCTTTAGAACCACAACCCAAGAGACACATTTTCATGTAAATAAAAATACCATGGTAACTGCCAACTTTTCCCAAAATATGATTCCATTATTTATTCATACATACACAAAAACTAAAAAACAATAAGCAATGCTTATCTCAATATAATGAAGAAATACAATTAAACATTCCACATCAAACACAGGCCAATCTTATATCTATCAAATTAAGATGACTTAACTTACAGTTTATCCACGTTGTTGATTTCGTGAGTAATTGCAGCATAGTGTACAGTAATTTCAACTGGAAGACAACCTTGCATATCATCAAGACTATCCACATTCAGAACATCATACATCATCTCTATTTTGATGTAATATTGCTCATCACTATCACTCATGAGTTCAAGTTGACCACTATCAAATAATACCCATCAGCAAAAATGGCTCTTCATGAAATTAATACGGCTACTTTTGTGTAAAGGTCATAAAAAACATGAACTTTCCTCGATTAAAATCAACGAAAATTGTCAATAAATGTAGCCAATAATGGCAGTTGACACCAGCATATTGTGCTATATATTATTCACCAACAGGATCTAAATAAGTAGAACTAATAAAAATAAACAAATAATATGTCAATAAAATAACTTACTCAGGCATTTCACAGAAACCAGTCACAACAACAATAGCCACTTCATTAGTCGCAGGTAGCTGTATAAATACAACAACATTTAACATTTCATAGAAATAGCCCCAATATTTACAACCACATCATTGTAAATATCAAAATTTATATACTACATACATCTAAAAATGTTACAAAAACATTATAATGACAACAACAAAAACTTATAAAAAATGAACAACAAAAACCATGACATATAATTGTTCTTCCACTTAAATACCAACCTCTACAGTTGTTCTCTGTGTCGAATTGAATGAAGTTCTTCCTCGGAACATCGTTCTTTCAATATTCTTGACCACAACAGTTGAATCTGTACCTGGCAGATCCTTATCTGCATCTTCACCCCATAGGTTGACTTTTATTTTCTTGTATGATTCCTTGGTGTCCTGCAACTCAATTTCTCGACGTTTTGATTTAGGAGTACATTTAACAGGTGAAACCTATAATACAAAATAAATTTTTGAACATTAAAATTCTTAATTGCAAGCACAATTTCAATGAAATTTATAATTATTGTAATAAAAAGTTTAGTGTGGAAGGACACCCAGAAATTACCACATACTAGCAACGTGACACTAAAAATAACACACCCAAAATTAAATTTCTAGGCATTTCCTGACAAATTTTACATCAAACAACTGAACACAGAACCATGTACAAGCCATCATTCGAAGCCTGCTAGAAATCACAGATAGTTGAACAGACACCTCCACTTATCTGAAGGCTAAGTTAACAATTTAAATGCTGATTGCAATTTTAGCATGCTGCTTTATTTAGCAATGGTTTATATGACATGTAAAAATTTCAACAATTGCCAGAGCTTATTAAAAAATATGTATATATCACATTTGGATTTATTTTAATAATTAATAACACATTCATGTCAATTGTCAATTGTTCACATGACACAAATTATGAAGACTTTGTTAAACAACACTTTGTAACTTAACAAACACATAAAAAACCTGGATGGATTAGCATACCTCCAAGATTTTCCCCATCACTGTCATTCTCTTTACATCAGTCAGTGACAGAGCCTGAGCCACAGTCATATTTGGTGGGTTCAGGTAACTCTGCAACACACCCTCATCAGGAACAAATAACTCTGTTCGGTAAATCTGTAGATGATGACATTTTTTTTAACCATAACAACTATGATAACCTCGGATTAAAATTTCCAACTCTACAATATTGTTCCTTTTTTACACATTGAAGGCACTGGACACTATTTGTAATTACTCAAAATAATTGTTAGCAAAAAAATTTACTTTGTAACCAGCAATGGAGAGCTGTTGATAGTATAAAACATTGTGAGAAACAGCTCCCTCTGAAGTAACGTAGTTTTTGAGAAAAGTAATTTCTCACTAAAATACTCGAATTCAAGCATCTGAAAGCACACAACTTCGTGTGACAAGGGTGTTATTCATTATTATCTCGCAACTTGGAAGATTAATTGAGTTCAAAATTTTCACAGATTTGTTATTTTGTGCATTTGTTGAGATACACCAAGTGAGGAGACTAAAATTGGACAATTAATTGAGTTCAAAGTTTTCACAGGTTTGTTATTTTATGCATGTTGAGATACACCAAGTGAGAAGACTGGTCTTAGACAATTACCAAAGGTGTCCTGTGCCTTTAAACTTTCATCAATGCATATCTTATTTAATATCCCACAAGTCTGGAAAAAAATGTCAGTCATTGTTAACCTCAGCAAAAATCAACACCTCCCTTTAAAACAGTTAATAGCCACATTAAAAGTACTTACACGTGACTTGTGACTCAGTCTAATGAATGTTTCTTCATCCTTGTTAACCGTACTGCAGCTTGTGGCCTGTAGACAAATGTCTTTCTTTAGCTGATCTTTCTGGCTGTCTAAATGTGTGTACATCTTCATTATTGCATTTGAGCCCTTCAGAACAATATCAACACACCATGATCCTCCATGTTTGACTGTCTCTGACAGGACCTAGTTCATCGGATTTAATTGAAAGAAATGACCTTCCCCTAAGTTTCAAACATGTTTATTTCATTTTTTTTATATTATTCTAAAACTTACTTTAAAAAAAATTAGGCCATGCTGGATGAAAGAAATTCCAGAAACCCCTACACATGCTGTCACCCTTTAAGGGCTTTAGTTTAAGCTGTTGTGCTCTTTCTTTCTTTCATTTTTTTAATTTTATTATTTAGCTAATTATAGTTTTACAACAGTCTATCATCACAGTCACCATAATAAAGCAATAATAAGACTGCTATGTTTAATAATATGTCCAAAGAGACCCATAATAAACAGCAAAATTCCGTGGGCTTGTTCCTATCATCATGTCAGCGCATACATGTGCGGACTCTCTGGTTTGGATTGGAGCATTTTTATTATTTCATTTCATGCTGAATTCCATCTGCTCACAAACAATTCAAGACCCAAATCATGACAATCATTATTTATTTGTTTCATCAACAATTAAAACACAAAACATTCTCTACCTTCTCAAAAATATTGACACCACAGATAAGGTTACTGCAAATCCTATCAAAAAATCTGTTACAAGTATCTTGCTTCTTTCCCGTCTTATGTGCTATATGCGCGCGTACTCTATCGATTAGCTACACTTCTTCACAACCCGCCAAAATATCTCAACAATGAGGGCACCTGTTATTTTTCTGATTCCTGTTTCGGACCGACACTAGCAGCTTTCCACCTCAACAAAATAATATAAATCCCTCCGTTTCCACCCCTCCCTCCTAATTATGTAAAGAAGACCTTTAGAAAAACAAAATAATGCAAACGCATCTATAAAAGTATTTTTTTAAATCGAGCCAACATGTACTGAGTACATACACAAAAATACTAAAATAATAAATAAAAGTTGGTAGGCCTATAGGCCTAGTAAAAAAACATATACCATACGGCTCATTATCGTGTACTATGATTGCTGGAGTCAATGCAATAAAATGTATCAAACGACTAGCCAAGGTTAACTTTATTTATTTTTGTTCATAAGTTTAAAATGTTATTATATCATTTTGTACAATATAATACATTCCATAATACCAAACTGGCATCATATTTATGCCCCTACCTTGACAGCAGAACTTCTCTACTACTAATAGTACTAATACTAGTATTATAGTGCGCTGGCCCGATCCCCAGGAGGGTGAGCAGGGGGCGGGGTTAGAAATACATGGCCCTATATCGAATGGCAGTAAACATGGGGTGTAGGAGGGAAACAATTTAAAACCTATCACAGACCTTTCATGTTGGCTGTATTAACAATAACAAGCACCTGAGACAATAATCCCCAAATCGCACTGCATACTTATAATTTGACATGATCAAAGGCTAAGTTTTTGGGTCCTTTCTCTTTGACCTTTACTTCTGGTCCAAACATGAAGCTCAAAACTTTACAAAAAATATAACTCCTGAACCACATGTCATAAAATCGTAATATTTGTGTTGTTTTGTACCTTGCAACACTTCCAACAATTTATTTAAAACGATGACCTCACTTTGCCCTTAACTTCCGGTCTAAACAGGAAGCTCACAAAATACTCTGAGTCTCATATTATTTTGTTCCTAAATCGATCCTCCTAGATCAACTTTATGGAACAGCTCTGTGATTGTTGATTACAATCACTACAATTAGCTGTTCCCCAAAGAACAGCTATTGTAATCGTCCAGATTTTTATTTTACTTATTATTATTCTTCCTTTCCCTAAAACCCTAATGACTTAACACTTGAATTTTCTTAGTGTCAAATGTCGCTCTTAGAATTATCAGAACTAGACAATTCATATACCATATTAAAGCTTTTGGCCTGACTTAAATTTTAGACGTAATTAGATTATCACTCCTAATTAATTATTCACGTGACAGCGGTATAAATATTTAATTAGCCAATCTTGTAACCACAAAATCTCAAGAAGTATACATCCGATCCTTAAACTTTTTCAGTTATGGACTTGTCTTGTGATGTAGATGTGCAATCTAGCCTAACATTCTTCATCGCATCATCATGACGTCATTTGTTGACACGTTTTCGTTCTGTGTACAAAAAACGTGCTAAAAGTGTAAAAGTTTGACAGTCAAAAACACATTATTTTCAATTAAAAGTACGAAAAAGTTTCCTAAATTTTATAAACTGTTTTGAAAAGTTAATTGCTTTTAATAAGAGATTTTCCTGGTCATTAAAACTAAGTTATCAAATAACATGAATATCCACAATAATTAACGATTCAGTGACAAATCGGACACCATGTCTAGCCATTTTGATGCGCAATCACGGCAAGGCGTTGGAGATTTCCTTTGATTCCTAACCGGGTAGAGGACCATTGCTTTGTGCACAGCCCATTCGATTTGTACATGAGCAACACATGTACATGTAATTCCTACGTTTGTTCGGGGTTTTCATGAGAATGAAGAATTATTCTGTTTCCGCCTAAAATCCCATAGCCTTTGTTCACGTTTTTTTCTTTAAGCCTAATATTCTAAAGTGTACAGATGAAAGAGTTATATCATACATCGAATTGAAGCTTAGAACATAAGCTTAATTCTTAATGTGAATTTTTATAAACATTCTTAACTGACTAACCACGTGATCTTCATTTGATTTTTTAACTAGTTAATCTTTGCAGCACCAAATCTCAAGAACTACACAGCCGTTTTTCTTTTTTTCAGTTATAAACCCTTTAAGCATTGAACATAAGCCTTGGGTTACCGTTACTTTAAATGTCTGGATCGTTTAATCAAATCACAACAAAACGGAACAGCTTTGTGTTTGTCCACAAACACCTAATGTCTAGTTATTATTATTAGCTGTTCCGACTTAGCAGTCGGAACAGGTTTTGTTTTTGTTGGAATTATTATTTTGATTATTAGCTGTTCCGACTTCGCAGTCAGAACAGGTTTTGTTTTTGTTGGAATTAGTATTTTTATTATTAGCTGTTCCGACTTAGCAGTCGGAACAGGTTTTGTTTTTGTTGGGATTAATATTTTTATAAGCTGTTACGACTTAGCAGTCGGAACAGGTTTTGTTTTTGTTATGATTATTATTTTTATAATAAAGATGGGAGATTTAGATCTTACATCAACTTCTTCATTAATTAGCTGAGTTATAATGACATGAATATTTAATTAGGCAATCTTGTTCCCACAATATCTCAAGAAGTATGTCTGATCCTCAAACTGTTTTCAAATAAAGACTCGTCTTATTATGTAGCTCTGCAGCGTGGCAAAAAATTCATAAAACGTCATCAACGACGTCATTTGTTGGCGCGTTTTTGTTCTGTGTACAAAACACTTGGCGCTGAAAGTGCAAATGTTTTGACAGTCAAAAACACGATATTTTCAATTAAAATTACGAATTAGTTTCCTAAATTACATAAACTGTTTTGAAAAGTTAATTGCTTTTAATAACAGATGTTCCTGGTCATTAAAACTAATCAAAGTAGAAAAATGTCCACGATAATTAACGATTCAGTGACAAATCAGACACCAATGGCTAGCCATATTATTGAGTCTTGGAGACAAGGTTTCGTTCATCGACTAAAAATGTAGTCAGGTAGCCCTGCGACACAGAGAAAAATGCACGCGAAATGCCGTACATCAAGTTCTTCATTAATTAGCTGAGTTATAATGACATGAATATTTAATTAGGCAATCTTGTTCCCACAATATCTCAAGAAGTATGTCTGATCCTCAAACTGTTTTCAAATAAAGACTCGTCTTATTATGTAGCTCTGCAGCGTGGCAAAAAATTCATAAAACGTCATCAACGACGTCATTTGTTGGCGCGTTTTTGTTCTGTGTACAAAACACTTGGCGCTGAAAGTGCAAATGTTTTGACAGTCAAAAACACGATATTTTCAATTAAAATTACGAATTAGTTTCCTAAATTACATAAACTGTTTTGAAAAGTTAATTGCTTTTAATAACAGATGTTCCTGGTCATTAAAACTAATCAAAGTAGAAAAATGTCCACGATAATTAACGATTCAGTGACAAATCAGACACCAATGGCTAGCCATATTATTGAGTCTTGGAGACAAGGTTTCGTTCGACTAAAAATGTAGTCAGGTAGCTCTGCGACACAGAGAAAAATGCACGCGAAATGCCGTATTGAAATAGCAGACTTCTGGGTACCAGTCGCTGCACACTATCTATACAAAAAGATCGATCTATAGCGTATTGAAACGGCTTGTGCATGTGTACATTTTGAGCATAAGTCAAAGACAAATAAAATCGGAACAGCTTAGCGTTTGTTCACAAACGCTTAATGTCTAGTTATTTTTATTATTATTATTATTATTATTATTATTCTTTGTTTCTGTCAAAATTGCAATAGCTTTTGTACACGATTTTGTACAAACCTAATCTCTAAAATAATAAATATGGGAGATTCAGATCTTACATCAAATTGAAGCTTAGAACATGAAATTATGCTAAGAGTAAAATTGTTCAAGTTCTTCATTAATTAGCTGAGTTACAATGACATGAATATTTAATTAGGCAATCTTGTTCCCACCATATCTCAAGAAGTATATGTCTGATCCTCAAACCGTTTTCAAATAGACTCGTCTTATTATGTAGCTCTGCAGCGTGGCAAAAAATTCATAAAACGTCATCAATGACGTCATTTGTTGGTGCGTTTTTGTTCTGTGTACAAAACACTTAGCGCTGAAAGTGCAAATATTTTGACAGTCAAAAACACGATATTTTCAATGAAAATTACGAATTAGTTTCCTAAATTACATAAACTGTTTTGAAAAGTTAATTGCTTTTAATAAGAGATGTTCCTGGTCATTAAATGTAATCAAAGTAGAAAAAATTACACGATAAATAACGATTCAGTGACAAATCGGACACCAATGGCTAGCCATATTATTGAGTCTTGGAGACAAGGTTTCGTTCATCGACTAAAAATGTAGTCAGGTAGCCCTGCGACAAAGAGAAAAATGCACGCGAAATGCCGTAACGAAATAGCCGACTTCTGGGTACCAGTCGCTGCACACTGTTTATACAAAAAGATCGATCTATAGCGTATTGAAACGGTGGCTTGTGCATGTGTACATGTACGTCATGATTCTGTTGCACGATGCGCTCGACGATTTTGTCCTGGGCGCTACATTTTTTGAACTTAAGCTTAACTCTAAATGTAAATTTTTATAAAAACTCTGAATTGATTCATTTGAATATTTAACTAGTTAATCTTTGCAGCACCATATCTCAAGAAGTACACAGCCGATTTTCAAACTTTTTCAGGTGTAGACTCCTTGGGCATTAGAGATTAGCTTTAAGAAATCGTGACCCAATATTGACCTTTTGTTAGGGGTCAACCGGAAGTTGGACCATATCTCAAGAAGTACACAAATTCAACGCTTGTGAAAGGTCAGGTGTCTTCTATCTCAGATTAGGCTTACATTTTAAGCATAAGTCAAAGACAAATAAAATCGGAACAGCTTACCGTTTTGTTCACAAACGCTTAATGTCTAGTTATTTTTATTATTATTATTAGCTGTTCCGACCTGTTAGTCGGAACAGCTATTGTAATCATCGAAATTTTTATTTTTTTAGCTGTTCCGAACTTTCAGTCGGAACAGCTATTGTAATCGTCCAGATTTTTATTTTTTTTCTTCTTATTATTATTAGCTGTTCCGAACTTTCAGTCGGAACAGCTATTGTAATCGTCCAGATTTTTATTTTTTTTCTTATTATTATTAGCTGTTCCGAACTTTCAGTCGGAACAGCTATTGTAATCGTCCAGATTTTTATTTTTTTTCTTATTATTATTATTAGCTGTTCCGAACTTTCAGTCGGAACAGCTATTGTAATCGTCCAGATTTTAATTTTTTTTCTTTTTCTTCTTATTATTCTTTCTTTCCCTAAAACCGTGTTGACTTAACATGGGACTCTTTCAAAAGCCATATGTACCTTTTAGATTTATCAAAAGTAGACAAATCATATATCATATTGAAGCTTATACACTGACTTAAATTTTAGTAGTAATTAAATTAAAATTCTTAATTAATTATTCACGTGACAGCGATATGAATATTTAATTAGTCAATCTTGTGTCTATCATAACTCGAGAAGTATACATCCGATCCTTAAACTTTTTTCAGTTATGGTCTTGTGTTGTAGATGTACATTATTTCCCAACATTCTCCGTCACGTCATCATGACGTCATTTATTGGCGTGTTTTCGATTTGTATACAAAACACATGGCGCTAAAGGTGTATATTAATGTGTACATGAGCAGCACATGCAATTCCTATGTAGGTTTAGGTTTTTTTTTAGAATGCATCGATCGGAATTTTTTTTTTTACCATCGTGTTCCTTATAAAATTTATTAGTACGAAAAACACATTTTTTTTGCTGTGACGTAATCAGGTGTCGAATTACGCTAATTCAAAGCTTATTCCTTTAAAAAATCATATCTCCTGAACCATATGTCATTAAGTCGTAATGTTTGTGTTGTTTTGTAGCTTACATTTGCAAAAAATTATTTTTAGTGATGACCTCACTTTGACCTTTACTTCCGGTCCAAACAGGAAGCTCAAATCTTTATAAAATCATATCTCCTGAACCAAAAGTCAGAAAGGCGTATCGTTTGTGTTGTATTGTAGCTTACAACACTTGCGACATTTCATGTAAAGTGATGACCTCACTTTGACCTTTACTTCCGGTCCAAACAGGAAGCTCAAAACTTTAACAAATCATATCTCCTGAACCATATGTCATTAAGTCGTAATGTTTGTGTTGTTTTGTAGCTTACAACATTTGCAAAAAAATATTTTTAGTGATGACCTCACTTTGACCTTTACTTCCGGTCCAAACAGGAAGTTCAATCTTTATAAAATCATATCTCCTGAACAACATGTCAAAGAGTCATAATGTTCGAGTTGTGTTGTAGCTTACCACACTTGACAAATTTTAACAAAAAAGATGACCTCACTTTGACCTTAACTTCCGGTCCAAACAGGAAGTTCAAACTTTAAAAAATAATCCCCTCCTGAACCACATGTCATAGGGTCGTATGTTTGAGTTGTTTTTATAGCTTACCACACTTGAAACATTTTAACAAAAAAGATGACCTCACTTTGACCTTAACTTCCGGTCCAAACAGGAAGTTCAAACTTTAAAAAATAATCCCCTCCTGAACCACATGTCATAGGGTCGTATGTTTGAGTTGTTTTTATAGCTTACCACACTTGAAACATTTTAACAAAAAAAGATGACCTCACTTTGACCTTAACTTCCGGTCTAAAACAAGATCCGAACTTAATTAAACTAGTTTACACTCTGATTATCACTCTGCAAAACAAGCATTGATCATTTCGAACAACATTACGTCACATACACAAAATACAGAATCAGTTCATATCTTGGGCTACAAAACAGAACTTTTTAGGTCAGCAGAACGGAACAGCTGTGTGATTGTAAGTTACAATCACTTACATCTAGTTAGCTGTTCCGACCTGTTAGTCGGAACAGCTATTGTAATCGTTGAGATTTTTATTTTTTTTATTATTAGCTGTTCCGACTAAGCAGTCGGAACAGCTATTGTTTTCGTCAAGATTTTTCAAAACGTTTTACAAACGTTATTTGTTTCTGCCAAAACGCCATAGGTTTAACACACGATTTTTGTTAATTCGTAATCTTAGAAACAGTAGATATGACAGACTTGAGTCCTGTATTGAATTGAAGCTTACTTAGTACATGAAGTTATCGCTAAATGTTATACTGTTCAATTTCTTAATCAATTAGCTGAGTTATAATGACATGAATATTTAATTAGGCAATCTTGTTACCACCATATCTCACAAAATTAAATGTTCGATTTTCAAATTTTCTTCAGTTCTTGACTCTCTGGGTATTGATGTTGTGCACCATGAAGTAATATATGTCACGTCATCGTGACATCATTTACAGCGTGTTTCGTATCCGTGTACAAAGTAATGAAGAACAGTGTAAACTCGTACTAAGTCCTGAGGTCGTGTGCACCCGATGCTATCGTATCCTTTGTACTGTTGACATGAGACTGCAACAATGGCAGACTTTGAACAAGTCTATTCAATGTATACAGTAATAATATAAGGTATCAAATCATCTAAATTGTTATGCTGATCTGATGGCACCGCGGTTTACCGCGTTAACTTCCCAAGCTAAGGATCCGCAGTTCGGGCCCTCGGGAAACCTGACGATTTCAATATAATTAAACTTACATTTTACTTTTTTTTAACAATAAAAAACTTGCACCTACATTAAAACGAACCGTACCACATATTCTTTATCTAATTTTTGGCTCCTCAGAACTTCGTTTTCCCAAAAATAAAACGAGAATTATTTAGTGACTTAATTATTGAGTCTTGGAGACAAGGTTCCGTTCATCGACTGAAAATGTAGTCAGGATGCCCTGCGACACAGAGAAAAATGCACGCGAAATGCCGTAACGAAATAGCCGACTTCTGGGTACCAGTCGCTGCACACTATTTATACAAAAAGATCGATCTATAGCGTATTGAAACGGTAGCTTCTGCATGTGTACATGTACGTCGTGATTCTGTTGCGCGGGTGCTCGACGATTTTGTCCCGGGCGCTACATTTTTTGAACGGGCGCATTTGGTATTTTGAGAATTTTGGACGGATGCTGTTTTTTAGTACGCATGGTATGTACGTTGTATGTGAGACAAATATGTAGGGAAATCTCAGGAGTTTGTGTACCCAATATAGCAAGAAAAGTACCGTGTGCAAACCTGAAACTACGAGAAAATAATGAATAATGAAAAATGAAAAAAAGCCTCATGTCATTTGAAAACTGCCCGGACGCAAATCTATAACTTTCATTCTCATAGCCTTAGGCAGACACAGACGACAAAAACTTCTTTGAGTAGCGCTATTTTTGCAGTTTTTCGCTTTACGTGTGTTGTCAATCACCACAGAGTGCCAGCATTTTCTTTCTGAAACTTATCATCAGAGAAGACAAACCTGTGTGGAACATAAAAACTTGTTTCTTTAATTATTTATTTGGCCCGATCTAGGCATCCTAACACTCCGTGTTTGTAAAAGCGGACCGTGCACGGACGAATACCTGCCGGAGATTTGGAAGTTTACACGGCATACACATTTTATGCATGAACATCGAAATGGTACTATCATGTATGCGTCTTGTGGTGAATCAGATGATGTAGTGTTAAGTGTAATTAAAGAAACTTCACAATCTTTATCAACAAGCGTAATGATTACGAATGAGCGAAATCGTTACAAATAAGCGAAATGGTTACGAATGAGCCAATGATTCAGAATAAGCAAATTAATTCTGAATAAGTGAATTGATTCTGAATAAGCGTAATGATTCATTCACATTTTATGAATGAACATCGAAATGGTACTATATCATCCCTGTGTCTTGTGGTGAATCATTAAATGATGTAGTGTTAAGTGTATTTAACTTTACAATCTACATCAACAAGCGAAATGGTTATGAATGAGCGAAATCGTTACGAATAAGCAAAATGGTTACGAATCAGCAAAATCAGAATAAGCGAATTAATTTCGAATAAGCGAATTCCGAATGAGCGTATTGATTCTGAATAAGCGAATTGATTCATTCACATTTTATGAGTGAACATCTAAATGGTACTATCATTCGTGCTCATGTGGTGAATTATTGAATAATGTAGTGTTAAGTGTTTCACAATTTACATCAACAAGCGCAATGGTTACGAATGAGCGAAATCAATATGAATCAGCGCAATGGTTACGAATCAGCAAAATGATTCAGAATAAGCGAATTAATTTTTCGAACTTTTTTCAGCTATAGACTCCTTGGGTAATAAAGATTAGGTTTGACATATTGTGACCCCAAGGTGACCTTAACTTCCGGATTGACCAGAAAATGAAGCGTGTCTCAAGAAGTAAACATCCAATTTTCAAACTTTTTTTCAGTTACAGACTCATAGGGCATTGAAGATTAGCCTTGGGTCATCGTGACCTTAAGTTGACCGTATTCTCCGGTTCAACCGGAAGTTAAACCATATCTCAAAAAGTACATACCCATTTTTTCAGCTATAGACTCCTTCGGCTTTGAAAATTATGCGAGGGCTATCGTGATCCTAAATTGACCTTAACTTCCTGGTGAACCGTTTTGAGGCACATTTTAAGTCAATTCAACGCTTGTGAAAGGTCAGGTGTCTTCTATCTCAGATCAGGCTTACATTTTGAGCATTAGTCAAAGACAAATAAAATCGGAACAGCTTAGCGTTTGTTCACAAACGCTTAATGTCTAGTTATTATTATTATTCTTTCTTTCCCTAAAATCGTATTGACTTAACCTTGTCTTTTTCGAAAGCCATATGGACCCTCTTAGAATTATCAGAAGTAGACAAATCATATATCATATTAAAGCTTATGCCCTGACTTAAATTTTAAATACAATTAGATTGCAATTTTTAATTAATTATTCACTTTACAGCTGTGTGAATATGTAATTAGGCAATATTGTGTCCATCATATCTCAAGAAGTATACGTCCGATCCTCAAACTTTTTTCAATTATGGACTTGTCAGGTATTGTAGATGTAAAATCTGGCCTAACATTCTCCGTCACGTCATCATTACGTCATTTGTTTGCGCGTTTTCGTTCTGTGTACAAAAACAAATGGCGCTAAAAGTGCAAATGTTTTGACAGTCCAAAACACGATATTTTCAATTAAAATTACGAATTAGTTTCCTAAATTACATAAACTGTTTTGAAAAGTTAATTGCTTTTAATAAGAGATGTTCCTGGTCATTAAAACTAGTCTTAAGTAGAAAAATTGCCACGATAATTAACGATTCAGTGACAAATCGGACACCAATGGCTAGCCATATTATTGAGTCTTGGAGACAAGGTTCCGTTCATCAAAATGTAGTCAGGATGCCCTGCGACACAGAGAAAAATGCACGCGAAATGCCGTAACGAAATAGCCGACTTCTGGGTACCAGTCGCTGCACACTTTAAATACAAAAAGATCGATCTATAGCGTATTGAAACGGTGGCTTGTGCATGGATATGTGTACATGTACGTCGTGATTCTGTTGCCCGGGGCGCTCGACGATTTAGAACATAAGCTTAACTCTAATTTAATGTAAATGTTTATAAAAATTCTTAATTGACTCATTTGAATATTTAACTAGTTAATCTTTGCAGCACCATATCTCAAGAAGTACACTGCCGATTTTCAAACTTTTTTCAGTTATAGACTCCTTGGGCATTGGAGATTAGCCTCGGGTAACCGTGACCCCATGTTGACCTTTACTTCGGGGTCAACCGGAAGTCTGACCATATCTAAAGAACTACACAACCGATTTTCAAACTTTTTTCAGTTATAGACTCCTTTTGCATTGGAGATTAGCCTTGGGAAATTGTGACCCCATGTTGACCTTTACTTTGGGGTCAACCGGAAGTGGGACCATATCTCAAGAAGTACACAACCGATTTTCAAACTTTTTTCAGTTATAGACTCCATGGGCATTGGAGATTAGCCTTGAAAATCTGTGACCCATGTTGACCTTTACTTTGGGGTCAACCGGAAGTGGGACCATATCTCAAGAACTACACAACCGATTTTCAAACTGTTTTCAGTTATAGACTCCATGGGCATTGGCGCTAAAAGTGTAAATGTGTACATGAGCAGCACATGCAATTCCTATGTAGGTTTAGGTTTTTTTTTAGAATGCATCGATCGGAATTTTTTTTTTTTACCATCGTGTTCCTTATAAAATTTATTAGTACGAAAAACACATTTTTGGGGCTGTGACGTAATCAGGTGTCGAATTACGCTAATTCAAAGCTTATTCCTTTAAAAAAATCATATCTCCTGAACCACATGTCATTAAGTCGTAATGTTTGTGTTGTTTTGTAGCTTACATTTGCAAAAAAATTATTTTTAGTGATGACCTCACTTTGACCTTTACTTCCGGTCCAAACAGGAAGCTCAAATCTTTATAAAATCATATCTCCTGAACCATATGTCATTAAGTCGTAATGTTTGTGTTGTATTGTAGCTTACAACATTTGCAAAAAATTATTTTTAGTGATGACCTCACTTTGACCATTACTTCCGGTCCAAACTGGAAGCTCAAATCTTTATAAAATCATATCTCCTGAACCAAAAATCAGAAAGTCGTAATGTTTGTGTTGTATAGTGGTTTACAACTCTTGCAATATTTTGTGTAATCGTGACCTGACGTTGACCTTTACTTCCGGTCCAAACAGGAAGTTCAAACTTAAATAAATCATTTCTCCTGAACCACATGTCATAGAGTCGTAATGTTTGAGTTGTTTTGTAGCTTACCACACTTGAAACATTTTAAACAAAAAAGATGACCTCACTTTGTGACCTTAACTTCCGGTCTTAAACAAGATCCGAACTTAATAAACCTAGTTTACACTGATTTTCACTCTGGAAATCAAGCATTCATTTCGAACAACATTACGTCACATACACAAAATACAGAATCAGTTCACATTTTGGGCAACAAAACAGAACTTTTTAGGTCAGCAGAACGGAACAGCTGTGTGATTGTAAGTTACAATCACTTACATCTAGTTATTCTTTCTTTCCCTAAAATCGTATTGACTTAACCTTGTCTTTTTCAAAAGCCATATGACCCTCTTAGAATTATCAGAAGTAGACAAATCATATATCATATTGAAGCTTATACACTGACTTAAATTTTAGATGTAATTAAATTAAAATTCTTAATTAATTATTCACGTGACAGCGGTATAAATATTTAATTAGTCAATCTTGTGTCTATCATAACTCGAGAATTATACATCCGATCCTTAAACTTTTTTCAGTTATGGACTTGTCTTGTGTTGTAAATGTACATTATTTCCCAACATTCTCCGTCACGTCATCATGACGTCATTTATTGGCGCGTTTTCGTTTTGTATACAAAACACATGGCGCTAAAAGTGTATATTAATGTGTACATGAGCAGCACATGCAATTCCTATGTAGGTTTATGTTTTTTTTTAGAATGCATCGATCGGAATTTTTTTTTTTACTTTCGTGTTCCTTATGAAATTTATTAGTACGAAAAACACATTTTTGTTGCTGTGACGTAATCAGGTGTCGAATTACGCCAATTCAAAGCTTATTCCCTTAACAAATCATATCTCCTGAACCATTTGTCATTAAGTCGTAATGTTTGTGTTGTTTTGTAGCTTACAACATTTGCAAAAAATTATTTTAAGTGATGACCTCACTTTGACATTTACTTCCGGTCCAAACAGGAAGCTCAAATCTTTATAAAATCATATCTCCTGAACCAAAACTCAAAAAGGCGTAATGTTTGTGTTGTATTGTAGCTTACAACACTTGCGACATTTCATGTACAGTGATGACCTCACTTTGACCTTTACTTCCGGTCCAAACAGGAAGTTCAATCTTTAAAACTCATATCTCCTGAACAACATGTCAAAGAGTCGTAATGTTTGAGTTGTGTTGTAGCTTATCACACTTGAAACATTTTAACAAAAAAGATGACCTCACTTTGACCTAAACTTCCGGTCCAAACAGGAAGTTCAAACTTCAAAATAACAAAACAGAACTTTTTAGGTCAGCAGAACGGAACAGCTGTGTGATTGTAAGTTACAATCACTTACATCTAGTTTATTATTATTATTATTATTCTTTCTTTCCCTAAAATCGTATTGCCTTAACCTTGTCTTTTTCGAAAGCCATATGTCCCTCTTAGAATTATCAGAAGTAGACAAATCATATCATATTAAAGCTTATGCCCTGACTTAAATTTAAAATACAACTAGATTGAAATTTTTAATTAATTATTCACTTTACAGCTGTGTGAATATGTAATTAGGCAATATTGTGTCCATCATATCTCAAGCAGTATACGTCCGATCCTCAAACTTTTTTCAGTTATGGACTTGTCAGGTATTGTAGATGTAAAATCTGGCCTAACATTCTTCGTCACGTCATCATTACGTCATTTGTTCGCGCGTTTTCGTTCTGTGTACAAAAACAAATGGCGCTAAAAGTGCAAATGTTTTGACAGTCAAAAACACGATATTTTCAATTAAAATTACGAATTAGTTTCCTAAATTACATAAACTGTTTTGAAAAGTTATTTGCTTTTAATAAGAGATGTTCCTAGTCATTAAAACTAATCAAAGTAGAAAAATTTCCACGATAATTAACGATTCAGTGACAAATCGGACACCAATGGCTAGCCATATTATTGAGTCTTGGAGACAACGTTCCATTCATAAAAATGTAGTCAGGTAGCCCTGCCACACAGAGAAAAATGCACGCGAAATGCCGTAACGAAATAACCGACTTCTGGGTACCAGTCGCTGCACACTATTTATACAAAAAGATCGATCTATAGCGTATTGAAACGGTGGCTTGTGCATGGATATTTGTACATGTACGTCGTGATTCTGTTGCCCGGGGCGCTCGACGATTTAGAACATAAGCTTAACTCTAATTTAATGTAAATGTTTATAAAAATTCTTAATTGATTCATTTGAATATTTAACTAGTTAATCTTTGCAGCACCATATCTAAAGAAGTACACTGCCGATTTTCAAACTTTTTTCAATTATAGACTCTTTGGGCATTGGATATTAGCCTTGGTAAATCGTGACCCCGTGTTGACCTTTACTTCGGGGTCAACCGGAAGTGGGACCATATCTAAAGAACTAAACACCCGATTTTCTTTTCAGTTTTAAAGCCCTTGAGCATAGGAGATTGAACTTGAGTTACCGTGACCCCATGTTAACCTTTACTTTGGGGTCAACCGGAAGTGGGACCATATCTAAAGAACTACACAACCAATTTTCAAACTTTTTTCAATTATAGACTCCATGGGCACTGGAGATTTGCCTTGGGAAATCGTGACCCCGTGTTGACCTTTACTTTGGGGTCAACCGGAAGTGGGACCATATCTAAAGAACTACACAACCGTTTTTCAAACTTTTTTCAATTATAGACTCCATGGGCACTGGAGATTTGCCTTGGGAAATCGTGACCCCATGTTGACCTTTACTTCGGGGTCAACCGGCAGTGGGACCATATCTCAAGAACTACACAACCAGTTTTCAAACTTTTTTCAGTTATAGACTCGTTGGGCATTTTAGATTAGCCTTGGGAAACTGTGACCCCTCGTTGACCTTTACTTTGGGGTCAACCGGAAATGGAACCATATCTCAAGAACTACACAACCGATTTTCAATTTCTTTTCAGTTATAGACTCATTTAGCATTGAAGATTGAACTTGGGTTACTGTGACCCCGTATTGACCTTTACGTACGGGCTTAACAGGAAGTTCAAAAGTTAAACAAATGATACCTCCTAAAACATGCACAAAATACAGAATCAGTTCATATCTTGAGCTACAAAATAGAACGGAACAGCTGTGTGATTGTAAGTTACAATCACTTACGTCTAGTTATTATTATTATTCTTTGTTTCTGTCAAAATTGCCATAGCTTTTGTACACGATTTTGTACAAACCTAATCTCTAAAATAATAAATATGGGAGATTCAGATCTTACATCAAATTGAAGCTTAGAACATGAAATTATGCTAAGAGTAAAATTGTTCAAGTTCTTCATTATTTAGCTGAGTTATAATGACAGGAATATTTAATTAGGCAATCTTGTTCCCACCATATCTCAAGAAGTATATGTCTGATCCTCAAACCGTTTTCAAATATAGACTCGTCTTATGTAGCTCTGCAGCGTGGCAAAAAATTCATGAAACGTCATCAATGACGTCATTTGTTGGCGCGTTTTTGTTCTGTGTACAAAACACTTGGCGCTGAAAGTGCAAATATTTTGACAGTCAAAAACACGATATTTTCAATGAAAATTACGAATTAGTTTCCTAAATTACATAAACTGTTTGGAAAAGTTAATTGCTTTTAATAAGATGTTCCTGGTCATTAAATGTAATCAAAGTAGAAAAAATTACACGATAATTAACGATTCAGTGACAAATCGGACACCAATGGCTAGCCATATTATTGAGTCTTGGAGACAAGGTTTCGTTCATCGACTAAAAATGTAGTCAGGTAGCCCTGCAACACAGAGAAAAATGCACGCGAAATGCCGTAACGAAATAGCCGACTTCTGGGTACCAGTCGCTGCAAACTATTTATACAAAAAGATCGATCTATAGCGTATTGAAACGGTGGCTTGTGCATGTGTACATGTACGTCGTGATTCTGTTGCCCGGTGCGCTCGACGATTTTGTCCCGGGCGCTACATTTTTTTAACTTAAGCTTAACTCTAAATGTAAATTTTTATAAAAATTCTTAATTGATTCATTTGAATATTTAACTAGTTAATCTTTGCAGCACCATATCTCAAGAAGTAACCAGCCGATTTTCACACACTTTTTTCAGTTATAGACTCCTTGGGCATTGGAGATTAGCTTTAAGAAATCGTGACCCAATGTTGACCTTTACTTTGGGGTCAACCGGAAATGGAACCATATCTCAAGAACTACACAACCGATTTTCAATTTCTTTTCAGTTATAGACTCCTTGGGCATTGGATATTAGTTTTGGGAAATCGTAACCCAATGTTGACCTTTACTCGGGGTCAACCGGAAGTGGGACTATATTTCGAGAACTACACAACCGATTTTCAAACATTTTTCAGTTATAAACTCCTTGGGCATTGGAGATTAGCTTTAGCAAATCGTGACCCAATGTTGACCTTTTGTTAGGGGTCAACCGGAAGTGGGACCATATCTCAAGAAGTAAACAAATTCAACACTTGTGAAAGGTCAGGTGTCTTCTTTTTTAGATTAGGCTTACATTTTGAGCATAAGTCAAAGACAAATAAAATCGGAACAGCTTAGCGTTTGTTCCGAAACGCTTAATGTCTAGTTATTAATATTCTTTGTTTCTGTCAAAATCGCCATAGCATTTGAACACGATTTTGTACGAACCTAAACTCTAAAATAATAAAAATGGGAGACTTAATTCTTATATCAAACTGAAGCTTAGTATATGAAATTATGCTAAGAGTAATATTGTTCAAATTCTTCATTAATTAGCTGAGTTATAATGACATGAATATTTAAATAGGCAATCTTGTTCCCACCATATCTCAAGAAGTATATGTCTGATCCTCAAACTGTTTTCAAATATAGACTCGTCTTATTATGTAGCTCTGCAGCGTGGCAAAAAATTCATAAAACGTCATCAATGACGTCATTTGTTTTTGTTCTGAAAGTGCTAATGTTTTGACAGTCAAAAACACGATATTTTCAATTAAAATTACGAATTAGTTTCGTAAATTACATAAACTGTTTTGAAAAGTTAATTGCTTTTAATAAGAGATGTTCCTGGTCTTAAAACTAATCAAAGTAGAAACATTTCCACAATAATTAACGATTCAGTGACAAATCGGACACCAATGGCTAGCCATGAGTCTTGGAGACAAGGTTCCGTTCATCCACTAAAAATGTAGTCAGGTAGCCCTGCGACACAGAGAAAAATGCACGCGAAATGCCGTAACGAAATAGCTGACTTCTGGGTACCAGTCGCTGCACACTATTTATACAAAAATATCGATCTATAGCGTATGGCTTGTGCATGTGTACAGTTATAGACAATGAGAACTCCTTGGGCATTGGAGATTAGCTTTGGAAAACCGTGACCCAATGTTGACCTTTACTTAGGGGTCAACCGGAAGTGGGACCATATCTCAAGAACTACACAACCGATTTTCAAACTTTTTACAGTTATAGACTCCTTGGGCACTGAAGATCAGCCTTGGGTAACCGTGACCCCATGTTGACCTTTACTTATGGATCAACCGGAAGTGAGACCATATCTCAAGAACTACACATACGATTTTCAATTTCTTTTCAGTTATAGATCCTTTGAGCATTAAAGATTGGACTTGGGTTACCCTGACCCCATGTTGACCTTTACTTCCGGGTCAACCGGAAGTGGGATCATTACTCAAGAATTACACAACCCATTTTCATTTTTTTTTTCAGTGATAGAGTCTTTGAGCATTGAAGATTAGCCTTGTTCTACCGTGACCCAATGTTGACCTTACTTCTAGGTCAACCGGAAGTGGGACCATATCTCAAGAACACAGCCGATTTTCTTTTTTTCCAGTTATTAACCCTTTGAGCATTGAAGATAAGCCTTGGGTTACCGTAACCCCATGTTGACCTTTAATTCCGGGTCAACCGGAAATGGAACCTTATCGTTCAATCTTGAACTTAGGCTCAATTTAAATGTCTGGATCAATTAATCAAAGTACAACAAAACGGAACAGCTTTGTTTGTTCACAAACACTTAGTGTCTTGTTTATTATTTTTTTTTTTATTTGTATGTTTCAGCCAAAAACATTTGTATGCATTATTATGCAATGTTCCCAATGAGCGATTGCAATGATACTTTCAGTGATAAAAGGTATTGGTGCAATAATGATCCTAAAACAGTGATGTCATGATGACGTCATCACCTGTCACGTGACATCATCTTAAAGTTTCCTTTTTTTTAATATTTGAAAATCTATATCAAATCAACCACAGGTTTCTGTTTGCGGGATTGGGTGGGTATAAACTAGGTATTCAATTTATTCAGTGTGTGTGACCTCACATGACCTCTACTTCCGGTCGAAACAGGAAGTGCCTTGTAATTCAAAAGTGGAAATAGTTATGAAGTTGCTTTCAACGATGTTATTGTCTGGCAAGGGTGGGCAATTTAAAAAAATACCGATGACGTCACAACACACAAGAGCGCCCTCTAGCGGCAGGTTGAAAACTGATAAAAATGGACTTTTTGAAGATGTGTGTAGTGAAGTTTTGTGTAATCACTTCAAAATTTACACATGTTGACCGTCAGGCAGCCATCCTATGTGTGAAGTTTCAGATCAATGACGTCATCGGGGGTCTCGTGACGTGGCATTAAAGGTGCCTTTTTTGAAGTCGTATATCTCCCGAAGTATTAGTGCGATCATGTTGAAACTTGGTAGGTTGTTAGATATTGGCAAGTTCTTGTAAATTTGAAATAAGGTTATGATGACGTCATCACACGATTTTTTATGATTTTTTTCATTTTGTGCACCTTTTAGTCATAAATTGCTTACAAAACGTGGTATAATCTAAATTCTTTTTTAAACAGGCTTCATACGTCATAACTGCTTTGAATACAAAAAACTTTCATATTCAGTTGAGTAATTTGAAAAAGTTATGGCGAAACAGCTCGGCATTTGTGCACAAATGCAATATGTCTAGTTATTTTTTTTTATTTGTATGTTTTAGCAAAAAACTTTTGTATGCGGTATTTTGCAATGTTCCCAATGAGCGATTGCAATGAAACTTTCAGTGATGAAAGGTATTGGTGCAATAATGATCCTTAAACAGTGATGTCATGATGACGTCATCACCTGTCACGTGACGTCATATTAAAGTTTCCTTTTTTTAATATTTGAAAATCTATATCAAATCAACCACAAGAGACCGTAGGTTTCTGTTTGCGGGATTGGGTGGGGATAAATTAGGTCTTCATTTCATTCAGTGTGCGTGACCTCACATGACCTCTACTTCCGGTCGAAACCGGAATTGCCTCGTAATTCAAAAGTACTAAATGTTATGAAACTGCTTTCAACGATGTTAGTGTCTGGCAAGGGTGTGCATTTGAATATGAATATGAATCATCGGACAGGCCGTTAAAAGTTCAACAAACGCTACAGAAAATTTGACCCCATTTGACCCTGACTTCCGGTTCAAACCGGAAGTTGAAAATTTCAAAAAATCAAATCTCAAAAACTGCTAATCATTTCAGAATTCTTTTTGTACCAGGTTGTAGAATGTTGAGCCTGCTCAAACTTTTGCACAAAGATGATAACATTTTGACCTTCACATCTGGTAAAAAACCGGACGTCAACGCGCACGTGTCTGTTGACCCACACTGTTTGACAATGCGCGATAGTGTAGGCCTACACGTACATGCTCTAGACCTCTACAGCCACGTGTATGTGGCACGTGTCTTTGAAGTTTACATGTACTGTATAGTATAGACTTGGTTTCAAGTCTGCGATCCTGGTTTTTAGTCTACCTGATAGCCAATAATTCATTATTGCCTGAAATATCGCCCTCTTGTAAAGAAAATTTTGTCCTGGGATGTTTTAGTTCTTTACTGACTTTTTTAGAGCGAAAATAGGACAAGACGTCATTGGATTTCAACAACTAATGGATATTTAAACTCCAAGGAAAATTTTTCTTCAGTCGAAGTGGAACAGCTCTGTGTTTCGTTATGCAAACGAACACACAGCTCAAGTTTTTTTGTTTTTTTTCTTTCTTAAAAAAAAACGTTTTTGTGACATTAACATTGAAGGATGAAGCCAGGGCAAAATTTGTTCTACCCATCATGATGGTGCGATTGTGTACTTCCAGTTGAAACAACATGTTGAACATGTGGACCAAATTATTTCAACTCACCGCCCAAGTCTATTGAAAACTTTTAAAATTAGAAATGTTGGTAGCGAATACAATAGCTACTGTGGTACAGTTTTGAGATAGCCACTCAATCTCAGACTAAGTCTAAATAATAAGAGCAAGAGACGACTTGTTTTCTAAGTCTGTTGAGTACTCAACCTTAACTAATAATGCAGTAACAAATGTCAAAAATAAATGTTCAATATAAAACTTGAAACAATTCTCTAACCTTCAGCAGCAGGCACATGTTCCTTGTCTCGCTTCTGCCTGGCAAGTACAGCCCGTCTTTGTTTTGTAGCATCCGTGAAATATTGGTAACCCTTCCGATGAAAAGGGGGAAAACCACCATCGTTGCGTTAGGTACTAACAAGTAACTTAGTGCAGCGCAAGCTGCACCATCAGTCACCGCCACTATCTTGCAAGAAACACAATGGACAACCTACTCGCGCCTGACTCAGTTATCATGTATCGTTGCACAAATTAGGGCGAAATTATTTACGAAATAATGTGCAACATTTGAGCGTGGGAACAAGCAAAAATTGCAATTTGGTAATATTATCTTCGTTTTTGAGTGGTTACTGAGTAAACCCTCTGTTGAAGAGAACAAGACTAGTGTAAAATACGACTGGACGGCCGACGGTCTAAAAAGTCTGAAACAAAAACCTTGCCACTTAAATGTAAATACTCCTTCAATAAAGCTGAATCTTCACGAAATATGGATAGTAAATTCGAAACGTCTAATTTATGAACTTTCTTCTTACACGATAGAAACAGCACGATGAGAGGAAGAAAAAGGAATGCTTTGATGCCTCGTAAACAAGGGATAACAAAGATGACATACAAACGTGGTTTAATATTCGCTGGTACACTACTACAAGTTGTATCTTTCTCCGGTTGCTCCAATAAGGAAACCAGCGGTGTAGAAACGAATTTGCGGCTGGACTTTCATTCGCAACTGTATTAATAAGCGGCTGCAATCCTGAACTATGCGAGTACATGGAGTAGCGCGAGTAGGGCCGTGTAGACCCTACACGATTCATGCGGTTGGAACTCTCGCCCCATATCGGGCAGCAATTGTGATGCGGCGATTCGCTACTTCTTCATAATCATTGAGTAGCAGGTCGTCGAGTTTGAACGTTACAGTAAAATGGACTGCCGCTTTTCTCATCTGCATCTATATCGTTGAATTGTTTTGGTGAGTTATTATTGGAAGTACTTTTGTTGTTTTGTATTTGTTGGACGTTGATATGTATGTTTAATATGTCATAGTTATTCATTGGTACTGTTCGAATAATAACTGTTTGGTGTTAGTTTTTTTGGATTTGTGTTTTTGTAATTGTGTTGGAGTTGTGAACTGTGGTTGGGTACCCAAGTCACTTCTTTCCTAAATTGTGGTATCCAAGTCATTTCGTATCCTGGTGTCATGGGTTTTCAGTAGGATAACGAAAATTGTTCACAATCAAAAACTAAATGATTCTTTTTTAAATCATCTATCCAACCTTTTTACAATGACACTTGCACTTCATCGTGTGTTGAAATCTTAAAAGTTTTGGTTTGACGTTGCGAGAGATAGTCTGCTATTTACAGTGCTATTGCATGCACGACATTTGAGCGACGTCATATGTTTTAAAAACTTTCATAGGTTGGTATTTTATTGAATTTTCAGAAGCTAGTATGGCGTGCAAAATAAATCAAAATTATCATTCAATTACTATTAAACAAATTTAATTACATTTTTGTCCTAAGACATATGGCTACTAGATTAGAATCCGGAGATATCACAAGGCATGACAGTAAAACACTCCACCCCCCTTGAAGCATAAACACTTCATAACAATCTGTTTTCCTCCATTTCAGACCAGCAATGTTTGGTTTCAGGAGATAAGAAACCAATCTGTTATATTTTCTTTTTAATGTAGACATTATTTATTACGTATATTAGAATTTATTACAGTCTGCAGTTAATTTAAAAAAAATGTTTTTTTTCATTTTCACTTAAAAATATTTTAATTGAGTTTTTGAAGCACAGAATAGGCCTATCTCTAAGGATCTTATTTGGTAATTGTGTGGCAATGTAATTGTGTTTAGTTGAGGAATGTTGTTGTTAATGGGTCACATTGCATTGGTTCAGGCGAGATGGCCCATGAGTAAAATGTGTTTGGAACTGTTTGTTTGGGCTTTGTATGGACATTTTCCGTCTGTTTGGTAAGTGTTGAAAGGAATGGTTGTGTTGAATTATCAAGATACTCGTCTTGATTGTAGTGTTGTGGAATTACAAATATGTACTTGATATTGCTATATTTGTTGAATTTTTTATGTGTGATAGTTGTTAAAGTTTATTGTATTTTTTACGTTATCATTTTCAGGTGTTATTTATTTATTTGTGTTATTTTTGGAAGATTATTTTGGAAGCATTGTTATCAGTACTGTGGAGTTGTTATCAGTATTGTGGTGATTTTTTTTATTTTTGACAGATGGTTCAGTGTTGATGATTGAGTAGTGAATGTTAAAGATGTTATTAGGGATTTACTTTGCTATTGAGGTTTGAGTTTTGTTGTTATTAAAATAATTTTGAATTTTGAAACATTGATTTTGTATTTTCTTTGGTAAGTTTGTTCATGGCGAATGGAATTTGGTTAGTTTGTTAATGTTATCGTAAAATGAGTTAGAAATTGCTTCTTTGAGTGAAGTTGGTGCATATTTTTTGGGTATGAGAATGGAAGTGAATTGTATGTGAACTTGATCTAAAGTGAGTTCAGTAAAGTGTAACTGTTGTGAATTGTTGGTAGTGAATTTGTGATGTCAGTATTTCTTTTGCATTGGTATTCACTTGAAGTATGAACTGAGACTTAGTGTGACTTTTGCAACATTGAATAAATATTGTATGATTGATATTTTTCTGGTTATGTTGTTCATTTATATTAAACGTTATTTTATTGTGTCTTTCAGAAAGATGGAATCACTGTCAAGTTCGGAGATCTGACAACTGCTCCAAACCATATCCAAAGGGAGTACACGTGAAAGTTGTCAAAAACCAAGATGGTGAGAAGTGCATAGAAGTGGCATTTGTTGATGGAAGTGGTTATATGAAGGCCTGTTGTTACGATGGAGTAGCAAAGGAATTGGAAGTTGATGTGTGCTATCTTATCAGGCAATTTAGTAGAGGAGCTTCAGGTGTCATGATGTTGAACAAGATTACGCCATGCAGGGCCATCTGTAACATCGAAGGCGAAACCTTAGAGAAGGCTGGGCATGTGTTGGACGCCTGTGGAGTTGTTGATATAGGAGATATCCACGGGGATGAGGCTGCGTACAGTGGGAGACGTGTCTCTATTGAAGGTGGTGTTGTTGAATGACAGAAATGATTGAAGGGACTTGTTGTCTTGGATCGTGCGAGTTGGTATATGAAAGTGTTTTAAATTGTTTTTTATGAAAATGCATATGGTTAGAAAAATGTTTTAAAAGTAGAATATAATGATTCACACAAATATGTCTGAAAATTTTGTGGTTATCTTTTATATAAAAATATTGAATTTGATTTTGAGACTTCAAAATTGGATTTTAAGGTTGTTACGACCCCATTCCTTACTTCCTTCCTCCCCACCTGTTCCTTTTCTTTTCTGGAATGTTATTGATGGCTACGGGCGGGTAAGAACCTTTAAAAGGCTTGACCACCTTTTGAGTGGCCCTCAGTCAGTGCCCATGCAGGCATACACCTTGTGCAACCCGTATGGTGCAGCGTTGGGCCCGCATCTCCTCCGTCTTCGATGAGTTTCTACATCTCCACCCATGAATCGTGGCCAAGAGTGACGGTGATGCTGTACCGGACCCTGGACTGTCGTGGTTCCCTGAGCTGAAATCCCGGGTCAACGTCTACCTGTGACTGTGGGCTGATCTGGTGTGAGTTGTTGTTAAAGATGCTGGGCCTAACGTCTGCACTTTACAAACCTTGTTGGGGAACTGACTGGGCTTTAATTTATCTTTGTCGGCTTAACATTAATTTTCGCCTCTGTTTTGCTTAAATCCTGCTTTATTAACTGCTTTGTAACTTATGTGGCTTTACCGTTATTAATGTTGCTTTAACTCATTATTCTGCTTATTGGCTTATGTATTAAATGTCATTCTGAATGTATTTCATTGACTGCTTTTGTGCTTTTACTTGCAAAGTCTTTGTTCTTGTTCCGTTTCACACAAATTTCGCTGTCGTGCTTTTCCGCACGTAACAGAACTGGGGGCTTGTCCGGGAACTACGAAAACAAAAGAAACTTGCAAGATCAATCAATGAACTAAATTCTTTTTTCAGTGTGCTCCAGTTTGTTTTGCTGGGCTTTAACCTATTGTAAACTATGGCAAGCATATTTGATGTCAATGAATTTACAACTAGCTTTGAAGATTCCCCAGATGTTCAGCCGAGCGATCCGAACGATCCCTTTATAAGCAGAGAAAAGTTGATCGCTGAACAAGGGAAGGACCCTACCTTGATTAGCATAAGTAATGCGGCTCTAAGTGAAACCGAGGCCTCAAAGGTTCCCGTTTGCTTTTTTATACAAAATGGTGTACTTATGCGAAAATGGAGACCCTCATATGTCTCTGCAAATGAAGAGTGGAAAGTTGTCCACCAGATAGTTGTCCCTAAACCTTACCAGAATCACATATTGTGTTTAGCGCATGACATCCCAATGGCTGGACACTTGGGTGTGACAAAAACCTGTGAGCGAATTTTGCAGCATTTTTATTGGCCCAAAATTAGACAATCTGTGGCTGATTATTGCAGAACTTGTCGTACTTGCCAGATGGTGGGTAAACCAAATCAGGATCCACCCAAAGCACCTTTAAAGCCAATACCCGTTTTCAATGAACCATTCAGCCGAGTCATTGTTGATTGTGTGGGACCGTTACCAAAATGTAAGTCTGGGCACCAATATTTATTAACTATCATGTGCTCTTCCACCAGGTATGTTGAAGCTGTTCCTTTGCGGTCGATAAAGGCCAAACCTGTAAGTGAAGCACTTACCTTGTTTTTTACACGTTTTGGTCTTCCCAAGGTAGTTCAAAGTGACCAAGGAACAAACTTCACATCTAAATTGGTCAAAGATCAACTCGGTGCCCTAGGCATAAATATTGTAACGTCTAGTGCTTATCACCCTCAAAGCCAAGGAGCACTTGAACGGTTCCATCAAACTTTGAAATCAATTATCAAAGCCTATTGTTTAGAACATGATAAGGATTGGAATGAAGGTCTCTCGTTACTCCTTTTTGCCATCCTTGAAGTACCGAATGAATCCCTAGGCTTTAGTCCTTTTGAACTGGTTTTTGGACGCAATGTTAGAGGTCCATTGGCCCTGGTAAAGGAAAGGTTGCTAGAAGATGAGAAATCTCCTGATAGTGTTTTGAGCTATATTGTAAAACTTAAAGAACGCCTACAGAGCGCTTGTACACTTGCACAAAAATATCTCCCAAAAGCTCAAGGAGATATGAAAATTTGGTATGACCGTAAAGCCAGGAGTCGTAGTTTCACCCCAGGTGACCAAGTACTTGTTCTATTGCCATTACAAGGCCAACCACTTCAGGCCCGCTATAGTGGACCTTATGTAGTTGAAAGTAAAGAAGGTAATTTAGATTACGTAGTTAAGACTCCTGATAGGCGAAAGAAAAGACAGTTGTGTCATAATAATATGCTTAAAGCATATCATGTACGACCATCCGAAAATGGAACTGAGACAGTAGCTCTAAATACGTCATCAGACTCTGATAAGAGGGATGATATTCATGTGCCAGGTGACAATATCAAGTTAAATAACTCGCAAGTTTTGGCTAACATAGGTGTAGAATTACAACATCTCACTCCAGGCCAAAGATCTGAAATATCAGATGTGTTTTCAGATGTGCCTACAAAAACTGATGTTGCTGTACACGATGTGGATGTTGGTAATGCCACACCAATCAAACAACATCCTTACAGATGTGGTCCAGTGAAACGATCGCTCATGGACAAAGAAATTCAGTATAAAAAAGAAAACGGTATAATCGAAGCAAGTGATAGTTGTTGGAGCTCCCCATGCATCTTAGTTCCTAAGTCGAATGGTTCTGTTCGTTTTTGTACTGATTTCAGAAAAGTTAATTCTGTAACCAAACCTGATAGTTATCCAATTCCAAGAGTTGACGATTATATTGACTAGATTGGTAGTGCTAAGTTTGTAAGCACATATGACTTGCTTAAAGGATATTGGCAAGTGCCACTAACTAAACGAGCACAAGAAATTTCAGCGTTTGTAACTTCACAGGGTTTATTTCATTATAAAGTCCTCCCTTTTGGCATGATGAATGCCCCTGCTACATTCCAACGAATTATGAATAGTGTTACTAAAGGGTTAGAAAACACTAAAGTGTACATTGATGACATTGTTATTTTTTGGTGCCACATGGGCACAACATTTGAACCAGACCAAAGCTTTTTTGATCGACTCTCCCAAGCTAAACTAACAATTAAATTGTCAAAGAGTCAGATTGGGAAAGCTAAGATTACCTTTCTAGGCCATGAAGTTGGGCAAGGAGAAGTTAAGCCAGTAAACGCCAAGGTTGAAGCCATAGATAACTTTCCTCAACCTCAAACAAAAAAGGACATAATGCGTTTTCTTGGCATGGCTGGTTATTATAGAAAATGTTGCCGTAATTTTTCAGATGTTGTGACCCCCCTCACAAACCTGCTCGCCAAGAAAACACAATTTGTGTGGAGCATTGAATGTTCTCATGCAAGAAGACGAATGTGAGATTATGCACTCTGTTTGCTTCTTTTCACAAAAAGTTGAACCATCACCAAGTAAACTATTCTACAGTTGAAAAAGAAACTTTGGCACTGGTTTTATCATTACAACGTTTTGAAGTGTATTTGGATTCAGCATTGAAACCGATTGTGGTTTATACAGATCATAACCCCTTGGTCTTCTTGAACGAGATGAAAAAACAAAAATCGAAGATTACTAAGATGGAGCTTGGCTCTCCAAGAATTTGTTATTGAGATCCGCCACATTAAGGGAAAAGATAATGTAATAGCGGATGCCTTGTCTAGATGCTATTAACTGCATAATCACTTGACATAATTGTCAGATCATCTAAACATTGACTAGTATTGTTATAATGATATTTAATGAGATGATCAGATGTTAATTAATATAATAATTGTGTATTGAATGTAATATTTTGTAAGTTAATACAGGTTCAAACTTTTTTTGGAAGGTGGAGTGTTACGACCCCAATCCTTACTTCCTTCCTCCCCACCTGTTCCTTTTCTTTTCTGGAATGTTATTGATGGCTACGCGCGGGTAAGAACCTTTATAAGGCTTGACCACCTTTTGAGTGGCCCTCAGTCAGTGCCCATGCAGGCATACACCTTGTGCAACCCGTATGGTGCAGCGTTGGGCCCGCTTCTCCTCCGTCTTCGATGAGTTTCTACATCTCCACCCATGAATCGTGGCTAAGAGTGACGGTGATGCTGTACCGGACCCTGGACTGTCGTGGCTCCCTGAGCTGAACTCCCGGGTCAACGTCTACGTGTGACTGTGGGCTGATCTGGTGTGGGCTGTTGTTAAAGATGCTGGGCCTAACGTCTGCACTTTACAAACCTTGTTGGGGAACTGACTGGGCGGGGGCCTATTTTTTAGCCTCCTTAAGGTAAATATTACTCGGCCGAACTTAATTTGCTTTAATTTATCTTTGCCGGCTTACCATTCATTTTTGCCTCTGTTTTGCTTAAATCCTGCTTTATTAACTGTTTTGTTACTTATGTGGCTTTACCGTTATTAATGTTGCTTTAACTCATTGTTCTGCTTATTGGCTTATGTATTAAATGTCATTCTGAATGTATTTCATTGACTGCTTTTGTGCTTTTACTTGCAAGGTCTTTGTTCTTGTCCTGTTTCACACAAATTTCGCTGTCGTGCTTTTCCGCACGTAACAAGGTCCTGAAATCAAGCATCTGAAAGCACACAACTTCGTGTGACAAGGGTGTTATTCATTATTATCTCGCAACTTGGAAGATTAATTGAGTTCAAAATTTTCACAGATTTGTTATTTTGTGCATTTGTTGAGATACACCAAGTGAGGAGACTAAAATTGGACAATTAATTGAGTTCAAAGTTTTCACAGATTTGATATTTTGTGCATTTGTTGAGATACACCAAGTGAGGAGACTGGTCTTTGACAGTTACCAAAAGTGTCCAGTGTCTTTAAATTCTAAGTGGAAAGAAAGTTGTGACATTTGAATTTGTTTGGTGTCATGTCTATGTTTGGTTGGAATTGCTCATACATGTGAAGTTATTGATGGTATGGTTAGCATTAACATCTGTTATGAAAGTTGAGAACTTAGTAACTATCAATATGAAATTGGTTGTAATATTGAAATTATTTGTATGAAATCTATAGTTGTTAAATGTCAGACGTTGATATTGTGGTCGTTCTGTCAATAAACAACAAAGACAAATTTCCAGTGTGCAGGTTTACAGTGTGTTGTTATTTGTCAGGGTTATTAGAAAGCACAAGGGTGTAAAGAGAGTGATTGATTCAATTTGTTACACTGAGTGATACATGTTGATAGAATTTGTGTTGTTTGGTTATATTTTAAAGCATTGCAGTGTTGGAAAGTAAGAGAAAAAAATCCTGACTGTTGGGGATTGAAATGGTGAAATATTTTGAGGGTTAAAGCAATGTAGGTAGAACTGTATTTTGTAGAAGTTTTTTTAACATGTATGTATTATATGTGTTTATCCAGGATGAACTGCCTAGACAGGTCAAAGCTGACCAGAGTGTCAGAAACATTCGTGTAAAAAACCAGACGGGCTCAATCCAGGTGGCATTTCCACCAAGTGCAACACTTTCTTCAAAGAAATGGCTGGATCGTCAACTATGGAGACCAAAATTGATGTGAGTACAAATGGGTTTTTTTCTTTTTCAGCTAGAAATAAAGTTGTATAAATGTCTTGTGTGTAAAAGCAGCCACTGAGAATCAAAGTTTAATTGCACTTTCTCTGGTTTATACTTTTTACACGAGTGTTGATAACCAATGTCTTCAGTTCGTACGTGAATCAACTGTCTGGCATGAAACTTTTGTGCCAGTGTACAACACTGTTTTACATGAGCAAGTGAAGCTTTGTTGCTGTTATCGACTTGGGTTTAGGTTGTGTGTTATTTGGCTGGTATGTTCTGGAAATTCTGTAACTGGCTGGTGATGGCTCTCAGTACTAGTAGGTAATTTTTGCATTAGGAATTATGCGACACTTAATTTTGTTTGTTAAGAAACAATTGAAATCTGCTAGTATTTAGTTGAACACATCGAAACATCAGTTGCAATCGTAATAACTAATAGGAGATTTGTAGTTGGAGAGATCGAGGTGATTGATGTCATGGGGGTTTGATGACGTGGGGATTAAGTTGAAGTACGGCTCATTAAAAACAAAATATGGGAAGCTACATAGAAAATTGGTAGGTTAACTCGAAAACAGTGTCATGATAACTTGAGGTTCTGTGAAATCTGCAATCATAACCCATGACAATCTGAGTTATATAGTTGTGGTGTGCAGGTGTAATTTGATATTGTTATGCAGTGCAATTATAATACAGTTGTGTTGTTCTGTAGTTTGGCTGATTGTGATATTTTAGTCAAGATCATTTGTTATTTTATAAGTGGGGTAGTTTTAACACGAGTGGGTAGTTTGGTTTTGTCCTAGGTGCGAATAATTGGAAACATGTTAGTATAGAAGCTCTGTTGTGAAATTTGTTATTGGGTCAAGGGGCCAGAATAAATACAGGTTTATACTTTGTCAAAACTGAAATGTCAATGTTTCATCACGTGCAGGGTCATAGCATAGAGTTGCTTGGTTGCATAAAAGGTCAATAGATGCTATTTTGTTTACTGTGTATTTATAACAATATTGCATGTCCACTTGTTGGGACAAGGGTCATGTAAATATCTACAGGGTGAAGAAGATATTTGGCTGGTGGATGCTTTGAACTGTGAGGCATGACGTGATAGATTTTAGTTGATTATCACTGTGCATGTGACACTGAGGTGATTTGTACTGGGTTTGACATTAGTGTTTACAATGATTGTTTTCTTGTGTATTTCTACAGATAACAGTGGAGGAGGTCCAGGCGGAAGTAGTGTCTGTTGTGGAAAGTGATGGAGAAATGCTTCTCCTTACTTGTGAACTTCGTGGGGAACTCGTGGAGCTACATATTGGCAAGAACATTGCCACGAAGATTTGGAGCTCACTTGTTGTCAAGGACATTGTTGAAGATCTCGACAACAAAAGTATGTTTGAGTTTGTTGTTCAAGGGAGAAATATTATTGATTTAGGTGTGAGAGATGTCCCAGAAGAAGAAGGGGAAACATCTGTTAAGAAAGTGTTGAGTTTCTAAATTGTTTTTGAGTAAATGCAAGTGTATGATACAACTCAAGGGTCTTGGTACTTTTTACACAATGTTCACAGATTTACTTTAAACGTGAACAGTCTGAAGATAATGATAATAGAAAGATTCCCTTAAAATATTACTTGTTGAGGTGTTGTAGTTTTTGAGTAATGAGTAAAACAATGTCACCAAGATTATTTTAGTGTTAGTTTTAGCATGTAGAAATGTTTTAATCAGCTATGGTATTAAATTATAATATGGCGTTGCTGGTTACTACGTTTTTACATGCAAAATAATTTCTCTGTCACTGAGACAAAAATTATTTGTGTGATTTGTTTTATGCATTTGTCAAAAAACTACAGCACCTCAGCAAGTAATATCTTGAAGGAAGTATGTACTGTCATCTTCAAACTAAGTAACTTTAATGTAAATCTATGGACATTGTGTTTTGTGTTTCAAAAAGTAGCTCAATTTTTTGAAGGCACTGGACACTATTGATAATTACTCGAAATATTTGTAGCATAAAAACGTACTTGGTAACAAGCAATGGAGAGCTGTTGATAGTATAAAACATTGTGAGAAATGGCCTCCTCTGAAGTACATAGTTTCGAGAAAGAAGGAATTTCCACTGAAATATCTGAATTTGATTTTGAGACCTCAGAACTACATTTTCAGGTCTCGAAATTTAAGGCAATGAACACTTCTGGTAATTGTCAAAGACCAGTTTTCTCACTTGGTGTATCCCAACATAAGCATAAAATAACAAGCCTGTGAAAATTTGGGCTCAATTGGTCATCGAAGTTGCGAGGAAATGATAAAAGAAGAAACACCCTTGTTAGACGAATTTGTGTGCTTTCAGATAGGAATAAAAGACTTCTGGCTAGAAGTCTTTTAATATTTCAGTGAGAAGTTACCTCTTTCTCAAAAACTATGTTACTTCAGAGGGAGTCGTTTCCCACAATATTGTGTACTACCAACAGCTCTCCAATGCTCGTTACCAAGTCAGTTTTTAAGTTAATACTTGTTTTGAGTAATTACCAAACGTATACCTTCCTTTTAAACATCTGAAAGCACACAAGTTTGTGTGCTATGAATGGTTTTTTTTTGTTTTTTCATTATTATTTTGGATGTTTGACGACCAATTCAGTTTTAATTTTCACAGGATGTTATTTAGGAATATGTTGAAATACACCAAGTGAGGGGACTGGGTCTTGACAATTACCAAAGGTGTCCAGTGTCTTTAAGATGAATATGTCTTTTGTTGAATAATGATAATAATAATAGTAATATTTAAAATTTATATTGCGCCCCTTACATACAAAATGATCAAGGGCGCAGAACACATGTTAAAAAGCACAGAGTGGAAGAAAAAGAGAAAGAAAAAAAACTGGTCACCAGGCCAGTGCCCAAACAAAAGTATAGGGATACGTCTGTCCCGCCAACAGAGAACTAATAGTTACTTATTACATAGGCCTATCCCTGCTGGCATCGGTAATGTTTTGACCTTTTCAGGAGACAGACGCCTCTAACCCTATCTATGCTAAAATTCAAACTAACTGGCAAGGTGACCATAGAAGAAGACACACTAAAAAGCGGTTTTAAAAAGGTAGGTTTTTATATTACATTTAAAAGAGATGAGTTTCTGTTCGCTACGTATGTGAAACGGTAGCGCATTCCAAAGCTTAGGGGCTGCCACAGAAAAAGCCCTATCACCAAATGTAGTCAACATTTTACCAGAAGGATACTCCAAGAAAATACCATTATTCCCTGACCTAAGTTTATATGAAGATACTTTCCGGATGGAAACAAGATCCTGTAAGTACTTTGGAGAAAGACCATGAAGAGCTTTGAATGTCAACAACAGGATTTTAAAATTAATCCTGTACGAAACAGGCAGCCAATGTAATTGACGAATTATAGGTGTGATGTGTTCAAATCGGTGTGTGTTGGTAACAATTCTGGCAGCTGCGTTTTGAACCCTTTGTAGTTTAGCTATCTGTGACTTTGGCAGACCATACAAAAGGCTATTACAATAATCAAGTCGACTGGTCACAAATGCATGAATTAGTTTTAAAAGAGAGTCTTGTGTAAGGAATTGACTAATGCGTTTGATGTTGTGTAGATGAAAAAAGGCTGCAGAGCAAGCTTTATTGATGTGGGTGTTCATTGTAAGTTCAGAATCGAACCAAGACCCCAAGTTACGAACACGTGTTGTAGGAAAAACAGTAGCTTCACCTATCATTATATCGGAAATATTAATTTTCTTCAACTGCTGCTTTGATCCGATAATCAAAAATTCACTTTTAGCATCATTAATTAAAAGCCGGTCATGTAACATCCATTGCCTGATGTCCCTAATGCAATCTTCGATTATAGTCACAGCAGCTTGACAAGATTTGTCGTCGTCGGGTCTAAAAGATAGATACAGCTGAGTGTCATCGGCATAGCAATGAACATCAGGCAGATGATGCTCAACGATGTCAAACAATTTAGAGGCATAGACAATAAATATAAATGGTCCTAAGCAGGATCCCTGAGGAACACCACAGTTGATGTTAAACTTCTCTGATAAGGTACCTTGAATGGATACACGTTGACTTCTATCTGACAAATAGGACGAAAACCAATCGAGGGCCTTGCCAGTGACTCCACATTTAGACTGAAGACGTTTCAATAAAATTTCATGATCAACAGTATCGAACGCTGCACTCAGGTCTAAAAGGACAAGCAGAATAATTAATTAAAGAATGTGATTTATATTGTATTTTTTACATTATGAAGAAAGGCGTTTGTTACTTTGTTTTAGTTGAAACTTTCATCAGCTTTTTATTTTTAAGACATGTAAAACTCATTTGTTGAAAGGTATTATAATAGCAGTAAATGATTTGTCTTGTGTAGGAGATTGGAATGTTTGATCATAGTATGATCATTATTTTGATCATAGTATGATCATAGTATGATCATTATTTTGACTAAATACTGCCATTCATTGTGCTCAAAACTTGCCAGTCAAAATTGATGGTTGTACAATGTACTCCTTTTGTCAATTGAAATTGTATGTCATTCTACTGAAGTTAATACTGAAAAAAGGAGATGCTAAGCATGTGAACTGAGTTGTGGTTGACTGTGCTAGCAACTTGTTTCATTTTTATATTTTTTTGATATTTATTGTAACTCATCTGATCCAGATGTGTTTGTCAATTTATTGTTTGTATTTCATTTGATGTTTTAGTGTAAGAGCCTGATGCAAACGGTTCTGGCTGGAAGTGTAGTGTTAATTCTGTTTTAACTAGTTAATGTGAATTTTATTGTAATAGAAGTAATTGATGTGAAAGAAATGTTAATTTTTTTGTGAAATTGACTTAAAAGTATTTTTGAGGTTGATTTATTTAGTTTGTTGAATGATGTGAAGTTGTTAACATCAATAGCAGGTTTTGGTGAGTGTCACATTGTATTTAATTATAGGCATGCAACTTTTCTTTGGATCAGCTGATTTACTTTTTGTTGAATGTCAGTTTTATTTTCAAAAATGAAAACTACTTTACAAGCTATTAAACATTTTATCATGTTTTGTTTTTTGGTGAAGTTACAGTTGCATGCCTTTTATCAGATGTGTAAATAATGTGGTCCTCTTAGTTTTCTGGCACCAAGTTGAAAGAACTTGTGTAGTAAATCTCATAGAAACAATTTTGTGTTGCCCTTTCCATTTCTCAAAGCAATTGATTGCTATATAATTAGATGCCTTTTTTCAGTAAGAATGGAACATTGTCCTGTAGTATTCAATTGTTAATTTCTTGACATGTGTGAAAGAAGAAATGTATTTTAATATAAGCAATGTAAAGTGAAGGTGTTTTTGTAATATTTTTTAGTTGATGTTTGCACATGCATATAGTAAGTATATCATTAATATGTTTTTGAAGTTCTCGAGACATTTTTTATATTTTTTTATTGTGGTTTATTGGTTGATTCAGGTGTAAAAAGATTGGAGTTCATGTTAGTTGTTGAATTTGTAGTTCATGGACAGAAGTCAGAATTCCACTTGAATGTAAACTAATTGGTATTATTGAAAAGCAGATATGAAAGTAGGTGAAGAGAGTTGAAACGAAACAGTTAATTTTACATTTTGATCTAACTTCTTTTATTTGACACATCCAGATGAACCAGTTGGTTTTAATTAATTCAGTTCAACTGAATTTTTGACAGAGGTAATTACAAATACATGTATTAAAGTTTAAAAGTGTTGAATTTGTGCTAAGATAATATTTGTGTATTACTAGTGTGTTTGGAAGAGAAATATAATGTTGAGGAAATCAATTGATGGTGTCTAACTAGTTTTTCTTTTTGAGTTCTTTGTATTTTTAGAAATCAATTCTGAAAGTTGGTTAAAATACATCTATATAACAATGGTATGATGTTAACATAATTTTGGTTTCAGTTATTCATGAGTTAAATTTACTTCAATTAGATTGTAGTGGTGTTCATGGAGTTACGTGGAATTCACATATTGTTGGTAGAGCATCAGAAACTGCTGAAAAATATTTTGTTAAAATACTGATATTTTCTTGACGTGTACAGAAATGTAACGAATAGGAAATGTTTTGCGTGTCTAAACCAAGCTGCAATTTATAGGAACATGATTTGCGTGGTGTACATCGTGAGTTAAGTAAAAATGATTAAATTTATTAATTGATATACAGATCGCGGGTAGAAATTTTAAAGCAGAGTTTTGCACTTACTTTTGGTTGTGACTTTGGAATTTGTGGTTAAAAATAAACGCCCTGCCCCCGATTTCACGAAGCGCTGCGACGCGTCGTAAACGCAAGATACGACCGGTTACACGTCTTAAGTATGAATGCGTATAAAAACGATTTCATCAAAGCTACGATGCGTCGGATACGTCGCAAGTTCCTTGACTACGAGGAAGAACACGTCGAAAGTTACGACAACCCAAAGGGTCGTCTAAGAAAGCGATGTTTCATTTGAAATGCTTGCAAAATGGCGTTGATGCTGCTTGCTAATCGAGAAGCCGGAAGAGCGTTGCGTAGAGAGAGACTGTTTCGCGACCGAACTAACCCTCTCGACAGTCTAATTGATGATGTATAGATTTACCAGACAAGGTATTTATCACATCATCGAGAGGGTTTATGGAGACACTTAACGTGTCACAAGGGTAAGCTTTTAAAATATTCAATGCTGGCCCCTATTATTTTATTGGGTAAAATTTCCATTAGACCTAAATAAAATAATGTTTGGGTGATGGTGGGGGGGGGGGGGGGTGGCAACAGATTAACCGATTCCTGATTGACAAAAGATCGTGATTTTACGTCTATTGCTACAATGCCGCCCTCTTGTGGATTAACCTTTCCCATTTTATGTAACCGCTTTTTACGTGGTTGACTGATAGTTAAACCATGGTTAAACAACCCACAGCGATCTTAGCCTTCAGTCAAGGCCCGGGCAGCTGCCGCCTGGAAAGTAAAATACACAAACAGCGCAACCACTAATTAGCACGAAAAAGACTAGTGCGAGCGGCGAATTCGGCCATCTTGAATGAACTACGTGTATAGACACTGTTTCATGACTAAGTTGTATACAACACAAAACAGCCACACAACTTTAGCAGTTCATCCTCGTCCAAAGGGTTGTTTTTATTAAGAGTGAAAATGGTTTTGAGTTGCGACTCGTCGCGCTTACGACGTGTATGGTGAAACGGAATGTAGAACTCGTCGCAGCCGCGACGTGTCTTAGGTGTGCGATGCATCGCAAACCATACGATGCATCGCTTCTTGCGATGAGTTTCGTGAAATCGGGGGCTGTATTGTTGAATTTTTTGCAATCGTGCACATTTGTATAGGGTGCGTTCGATTAGCTTCTCCGGGTCGACCCCGCGGTGCTCATTCGGGTGAGCCCCCCTGACAAGAGCTAATCGAACGATCACTCACTTTCTCGTGGTGACGTCATGCATCTCGGGCCAGCCCCAAGTGACCCGTTCCACAAGCAGGGCACTTGGGGCTGACCCGGGTGAGCCCCTGGACGGACGTCAAAACTATTCGAACGTACCGGGGGCAGACCGGGGTCGACCTGGGAAGCTGATCGAACGCACCCCTTTGTGTTGTTGTTGGCTTGCTAACTATTCAAGTTGCTATGTTTTTCTCTATTGTGGGGTCTGTGGAGTACATGCGCCGGATCGCACGTATGTACCAACACAAAATGGAACTACTGCTGTATGGTACCAAGGGTTCATGTCAAGGATCTGCAAACTGAACATTTGCCTAAGCGGAAAAGAATTGTTGGTTAGGAATAGTAAAGTTAGATTACCGGTCAAAGGCAAATCCTAGCAGTTAATTGTGTATGGCATGGGATTATGGTTAGTAACTATTGTGTTTATAGTAAGCTAATATTTCCGTGTTTATGCAATTATTGTGTAACTTGAAGCATCTCTATCATGAAATCGGGTTTTGGTGATGTGAAATGACCCTCGCCCCCTATCTTTCCCGTTCGTTACGAGGAAACTGAAATATAGAATAATGTTTTGTTGGTAAACAAGTGCGCAGGGTTAGCATGTCCGGTCAAAATGTGTCAATGATGAAAACATTGTGACCAATTTAATTTGTTGTAAATATTCATGAGCCGAAAAATTTGTGTTCATTTAGCAATAATATGATGGAAAATTCATAAACAAAATTTGATCTGAAACTTCACACATTATGATGCCTGCCTATAACGACGATCAACATGTGTGTAAATTTTGAAGTGACTAAGAAAAGATTGCCCCTTCAAAAAGTCCATGAACAGTTTATAACCTGCTGCTAGAGGACGCTCTTGTTTATTGTGATGTAATCGGTATTATTTTTAGCGGCTTCTTATGCCAGGCACTGACGTCATTGAAAGCAACTTCATAACTACTTCTTTTGAAGCTACCAAGTTTGAACATGATCGCACTAAGACTTCGGGAGATATTAATTATACGACTTTAAAAATGTGCACCTTTATAATGTCATCACGTGAAAACGTTCGTAATTGTTACGATACTTAATAATTATATTAAAAACAAAACTATGTCACAATACCCTGCAATTGATAATGTTAGACTGTTTGGAAGTGTTCCCCACATACAACACTATTGTTTCCTCTTCTTTTAGCGAGGCAGTTGTTGTGCAGTCATTATAAGGCTGACAACAAAGTGGAAGAGTCGTGTCGATGAAGCCGCCCTAATTGTTTGTTTTTGGGTTTTGTTAAGGCTCAAACGCTTAATTAATGTTGTTATGTTTCAGAAGCAACGCGAAGGTTGCAGTAACGGATGGCATTATCTGCGTTTATAAATTAACTTTGATTTAATTTATTTTCTTCACGTAATTTCAGCTCCCCAATTTTTAAGTTGCATTTTTTGAGATTGCAAGTGCGCCCTCTGTGGTCTTTCAAAGCGCGATCGGGTCACGCGATCGGGTCACGCGATCGGGTCTTCGGTCATTCGTCGATACGGGTGCATATGCATCCATCAAATCCTTCCTCCATATGCACCAACCAAATCAGTCTGGTCCCGTGCGAGATTTGCAACAACTGTTCTATGAGAAAGTGCCAGCATCTTTTGGAACCAGACCTAACTTCCACGAAGATTGGTAGGTTCACGGGAATTTTTATCTGAAATAATTGAGATTTTACTTGTTTGTGAGATGTTTGGGTAGATTATTTTTGTCATATTTATCTCATAATTGGTTGTTTTCATTGTTTAAATCTGGATTGTCAACGTGCTTTACGTCTATATGGTATTCTATTGAGGTGATAGGTAGGCCTACGAATCATGATTTAAAAAAAAAAGCTTAAGTAGGCTAAAGTATTGTAATGTTGTACTATATAGTACTGTTGGGCGCAATCTTTGAAGACCGTTTTTTAAATTCACGCAAGTTGTCATTTGTTTTACGGTGCAAACTTTGTCTCTTTGCATGATTTAAAGATTTGCGCAGTGGTAGCTCCGGCGCAAACTTTGAACACCGTGCGAGATTTGTCGTTTAGTGGCTGATGTTTTGTTTTGGCTTAAATTGATATGATTTATGGTCCCACAAATACAATGTACATGTATATTCAAACTATTGTATTATTGTTAATGTTTCAGGAATGAAGGCAGCTGTCCTGAAGTCTCTTCTAGTGCACTCTGCTGCTCCTTCTCTATTTAATAGTTGCTTATGCAAAAAATTAAAAAGTGAGTATGAAGTGCTTATGCAAACAGATACAAAGTCAGTATAATTTGCTTATGCAAACAATGAGAAACTGAAGTTAAATTGCCTATGCAAACGATTACAAAGTGCAATTGAATTGCTTATGCAAACGATTACAAAGTGAAGTTAAACAATTTTAAAGTGAAGTTGAATTGCTTATGCAAACGATTACAACGTGAAGTTTAATTGCTTACGCAAACAATTACAAAGTGAACTGAAATTGCTTATGTCAAAGATAAAGTGAATTTCATCAGTTGTGAATAATTATCAAATGAGTTTTGTAATCATTCCATAACGAAAAGTTATTAAGTTGAAGGTGATTGTTCATTGAAAGAGGAGAAATTGAATGTCATAGATAGGTCTGATTGAAAGTCATAAGAAGGGTCAGACTAAAAATCACAACAAGGGTGAGATTGAAAGCTGTGAATAGGATCACATTGAAAGCTATAACAAGGGTCAGATTGAAAGCCATATAACAAGGGTGAGATTGGAAGTTATAATAAGGGTGAGATTGAAAGTCATAACAAGGGTGGAATTTTAAGCCATAAGAAAATCAGATTGAATTTGATAGGAAGGATCAAATTGAAAGCCATAACATGGGTCAAATTGAAAGGCATAAAAGAAAGAACAGTCCATATAAGATTCACAAATCTGGCCCTCAGAAACATAACAATCGAAGTAACCAAAAGGTGTACCAAATGAAGAGACATGGAGGTCATCGCGCTTTTGAGAAGACTGGCAAGCATCATGTATATAAGAAAAGTATGATAAAGAAGAGTGTGCTGTTTGTAGTACCAGTGAAGCAGAGGTGTCCTCGTTCATTGAAAAGGAAAGTAACTGAAATATGTACATGTAGGAAGAGTCATAAACGTCAGAGAAAGAATAGGAAGATTCAAACAAGTGGATACACAGTGCCAACCCACACTAGACTGACCAAAAAGTCCAAGAAACGCATGATGTATAATTATCGCAAAAATGGTAAATCTGTAGAGGTTCGTATGAAAAAAGAGGATAGACATACACATGAAGAGTTGAGGAAAACCATATTTGGTCATACAAGAAGAACTATCAACAAAATCATCAATGCAGATCGAGATAAGAGAGCAAACAAAGTCAAAAATATAATGAAAGGCAAGATAAGGTCTCAAGTAGGTAAGAAAAGAAAGACTTGTGAATTTAGAAAAGAAACACCCCACGAGTTAGAAGTTGTAGACCATGGCAATTTATCTATCTGTTGGCTTTGTGATGAAATTGATAAATGTGGCACAAGGAAGATGCAATGTGATAAATGTGAGTGGTTTCACACTAGTTGTTCAGGTTTTTGGGATATGGAGAAACATTTGACTTGTAAGACATTCACTTGGGTTTGCCATAATGTGAACATGGTAATTACAGTGACACTGTTTCATAATTTTGGTATATCTACACATGAAAATATTTTTGACTTAGCATGCAGTGGAGTTGACCAGTGTTTTACTGATGGGTTTATGGATCAAATGGATCAAATGGCGTGTCGTGGCCGAGTGGATAAGATCACTGGACTCTAGCTCTGGTGTTTCTGATCTGCAGAGTGTGGGTTCAAGCCCCGGTCGTGACACCTGTGTCCTTAAGCAAGACACTTAACCATGATTGCTTCGTCCTTCGGATGGGACGTAAAGCCGTTGGTCCCGTGTGTTGTGTAACGCACGAAAAAGAACCCAGTGCACTTATCGAAAAGAGAAGGGGTCCGCCCCGGTGTTTCTGGTTTGATCGGCTGCATATTGCGCCACAGCACCTTGTAAACCATTACAAGGTGCTATGTAAAGGAGTAGGTCTCATACTTCAAACGTAGCCCCAAATACCTTGCAGGAAATACTGAATGTTAAGCGCTTAGAGGCTGGCCTGCAGTAGGCACTATACAAATACAATATATTATATTATTATTAAAGAAGGATACAAGAATACAAAGCTCATCAATAGTGGGACACAGGTATGTTGAATTTAATCGTAGTAAGCAGCCATTGAGAAAACAAACTGGTGGTTACAACTTTAGACTGAAAAAAAACCAAATTCACTTTCCTCCAATAAGCCAAGTGTAAGTGGGAAATCGGAATGTAAAGACAAAGACATGAACGAACACAATCTGAAGTGTCACCAAAAATGGTTACAAGATCTCAAAATTCCACATCTTTGGTGTTCATTAAAACCCATGACTGAGGGGAAGGTGGACAGATGTGCCCCACACATTGATAAAATTAGCATAATCTCCAAAGTGTAGTGACCTGCGGGACTCAAATTCCTGGACATCCAAGACAAGACCATTCCACATATCTAAGAGGGGGGAGGTGTCAGGTCCCAGATTTTTTTTTGAGGGGCAGAAAACTATTTGCACTCATGTACTTAGCACATCAATATCCCATGTCAAATACAGACCTCCCAAGATCTAACCCTTTCATAAGTTGAGCCGTCTGTTCTTTGTGTGTAGCAAGTGTCTGTGGGTACGTTCACACGAGTAGCTAACTTCGCTGCTAGCTAACAGCGAACAATTTGTGACCGTGTGAACGCAAAAATAGTCAACCTCGCTGCTAACTTCGCTGCTAACTCCAAAAGTTAGCAGCGAAAATTTCCGCTGCTAACTTCAGTTTTACGACTTAGCAGTGAAACTTGATACTTTAACAGCGCTATTTTGCCGTGTGAACGCAACTGACCTTCACCACTTTAGACCACTTCCATTGATTGTTTATCAGCTAGCTGGAAAATGTTGGAGTTACGTAATTTTTATTGCGCGTTCCACGTTTCACTCCCTACTGTACGGTTTCACATTCCACGATCATTTTATTTCCAATTATATTTTCCACTGAATTCTCCAAACAAGTTTAATTTTACAATTTATTGTACAATATGGCTTCTTCATCATCGTCTCGAGCGGCAAACTGGACAACTGAGGAAACTAATGTCCTTATTGCCGTATGGTCCGAGGAAGACACGCAGGCTGCTACAGACGATCCTTTCACCAGAAACAAAAAAAATTATGCCGAAATAGCCAAGCAAATGACAGCAACGGGTTACCCGCGCACAACGAGCCAAGTGAAATACAAACTCCACAGCTTGAAACAGCGGTATAAGAAAGTTTTGGACTCAAACAGACGAAGCGGCAGAGGTCGCACGAGTTGGGAATATTTTGATATTATCGATCAGATTTAAGGCACACGACCGGCAATAAATCCGCAAGAAGGCCAGATCAGCGAGTCAGCTCTTGATCACTCGGCAAACAGTGGTAAGAATTTTGATTTAGCATAAGTTCCTCCTCAAAATATTTTCTCAAACACGGTGATTAGTTTGCCTATATAGTAGCGCATCGACAGTTCAAAACAAAGTATTTCTTATGGTCAAAAATATTCATTTTTACCGAAGTTAATTAATTTTTTTAATATACCCACCTACAAATTGTTTAGTCGGACCATAGTTTTAAAAATGTGAGTGTTAACACGAATTATTACTGGTATTAAGGTTTATTTATTAATTTTTTTAAATAGAAACCACGAGTGCAGACGATGATGTAACAGAGGACGAAGAAGCAGTGGCACCACCACCACAGGTTGCCAAAAATGATCGGCCAGGACCATCCCAAGACGAAACACCAGTGCAACGTGGTAAGTAGTTTGATACAATCTTTAATTAAAAAACAATTGTGATGATTATTTATTTATTTATTTAGTTGTTTGTTTAATTCAATCTGGCAAAGAGTGCCTTTTCAAAATAACATTATTTGTAAGTACAATTAATTAAAAGAAAGGATAAATTAAAATTATTAATATTTGGGGTGCACTTCTTTTTTGTTTAGGAACAAGGGAGAGGCCAACACGAGCCGAAAAAAGCGTGAACATGATGCTTCAGAAATTCATGGACAACCAGGATCCACAAGATAAGCGGTACTTGACTTTTGAAAAGCAGCGAATGGAGGAGAAAAAGAGAGCAGATCGGGAAGAGAAGGCAAGACAGGATGAGCTATCCTTTTTGAGAGAACAATTGCGAGAGCAACGACTGGCTCGGGAAAAGCGTCAAGATGACATGATGCATATGCTAATGCTTCAGATGACTGGGAGACAGCCCGATCAACAACCCCATCAACACTAGCACCAGGCTAATCGACCCCACCCAGAATATCGTCAACATTACCCATACCTAGATCCATACACACAAAGCGATGTTCATCACGACCCAACCCATTTGCCCCCATCATCCGGTCCCACCCAAGGGCAACCGCCCTCCTCTCCAGACAACCGCCCATCGTATCATCGTTTGTAAATTATTCTGTCAGTCTTGAGGTAAATTTGAAAGGCAGCACATTGCTTTTCCTTCAAAATATTATCAAAAATCCATCACTAATAATAATTTTGTATGATTAATTTTACATTTACTCAGACATTTTCAAGTTCTTACAATTTTGACAAAAAAACAGTGGGATGATCTGAAGCTTTAAGTTCAATCCATTTATATGTATTTCCACCCCGATAAATAATGAATCTACTAACCATGAAGCAACATTTCATGATTTTATCTTAGTGTGCACAATGTTGTAGAAACAAAAGCTTTTCACACTGTACATTGTTTAAAAAGTCAGTAACGTATTGGCAAGTTTAAAAAAGTGTAAATAGATTCACATAAAACTAACCTTTTTCTTACTAACTTTTACTGCACTTTTAAAAATAATTAAAAAAAAATTGTTTATACATAAATGCCTTTTATTTTGTCAGTATCATCAGCAGGCAATCGTTTATTGGCGAATTCAGAATGTGACTTTTACTTGTATATAATTTCTTTTTATAATCAGCAGTTTAGCAAAGTACATGTAAAAGAAGTGTAAACTAGTATATGCGTTTGGTAATCACTCTTAAAATTAATGGCAATAAAATAATTTGGTTTTAAGCCTACAGCAGCTTTTGATAATACATGTATAAAGTATTTTGATAAACATTTAACTTCGAAGTAATGTGGTTACGTAAAGATATCCGTTTTTATGCATACCCCGAAATTTTAATCTGAGAATAATAATAATAAAACGGATTTTATATAGATAGCACCTTAAACCCCAAAAGGGTCCCGAGGCGCTTCACAGAGGATAACAATTTAAAAAAATTAAGAAAAATACAGAACAATTTAAGATGAACAGATTAAGAATGCTTAAATAAAATTTACAAACGTCCAATAACAATGATATAAATATAAATGGTCAGTCTCCATTTACATGAAGAATCTTCTCAAAGAATCTTCTTTGCCAACCTGTTAGAGGACGCACTGCTTTTTACGGTGACCGTGAGTAGTATAGTCTAAGGAACATAGGCAGGATTTTTTTGCGAGCAACCCTGTTGCTCGGAATTGCTCGGAATTTTTTCCGAGCAATGACCCGTTACCGCGTGACGGTGGATTGTGGGGGCGTGGTTGTGGTGAACGCCACGAAGTGGTGGGACAAAGGCGAGCCACGGAGTGGGGAGTCGTTTGGTTCACGCTAGTGTTCGGGAGACCCGAAAGGGTCGACGTGTGAACATGATGCAAGGCATCATGTTGCGCGGTGTGAAACACCGCGAGTAGTTGTCTCACGACAGTGTAACGGAGGGCAAACCGTTATCGTTTGCCCGCAGTTGTGAGGTGTGGGAGTGATTTTTTAAAATCACGGAGCGACGAAATCATAACCACGCAGCACAAAGGGGTCGATTCCTCTACGTCTGACAAGACGTAGAGGAAGAGATAAAATGGTGGGTGTCCTTTGTCCTTAGTCCAGCTCTGTCCTTGTTATGGAACACGTCCGGGCGTTTCTATATGTACATGTTTATTTCTGTCTTCCCTTGATGGCAAAACGTTGGGTCAAGTATTTACTTATTAAATATATATATTTTATAGCACTCGGTCTGTACCATGTAGTTTTTGCACCGTCACCCTAAGTCAAGTTAGGCCGTAGTCGCGCATGGGTGGTTTTCTTTGTTGAGTTGTACTGTGTAGTTTTTGCACCGTCACCCCAAGTCAAGGTAGGCCGTAGTCGCGCATGGGTGGTTTTCTTTGTTGAGTTGTACCGTGTAGTTTTTGCACCGTCACCCCAAGTCAAGGTAGGCCGTAGTCGCTCATTGGTGGTTTTCAAAAACGCCATTTTTGTCTCACTTCCTTTTCTGCATCAAATCAGAGGGAACATTTTCATCATGATAAGCGATACCTACGAACTGTTCTTCGAACTGCTCAAAGTCAAGCAGGTGCCAATTCACCTGCTGGAGTTCGTGCGAAATAGGCATTACGTCGATCACGGCTGGTGTCACGGTAATAGACATTGCTGCCATCGCGACTATCATAGCGGTCACGGCTGTTATGGCGGTAACGCACGTCACGGCGGTCTCGACTATCACGGCGGTCGCGACTATCACGGCGGTCTCGACTATCAGGCCGGTCGCGTCCATTTCCCCTGCTGGAGCTGTTAAAACGGTAACTATTAGAGCGATTATATTCAGACTTTCGCCATGGAGTGTTGTCCTCCTCCTAAACCAGAGTGCGCACCGCAAAACATACTGAAAAAACTCCGCTGCTTGTGGGTGTGTTGCAACAGCACACTCGTCATCGAAGATTCAAATTTGGTTCGGTGGTGTGGATGCTGTCTACCGCGCGGTTCAAAAAGACGGAGTGGACATCAGCAGGAAACAGGTCATTAGATGGTTGCGCCAACAACCTACTTATACGCTACATAAGCCCATCCGGAGACGTTTCAAACGAAATCGGGTCATCGTGGGTGGTATCGATCATCAGTGGCAGGCGGATCTGGTAGACGTGGCCTCACTCTCTCGGTACAATGACGGCCGCAGATTTTTACTGACGTGCATCGACATATTCTCCAAGTTCGCCTGGGTCGTTCCCCTCAGGGATAAAACGGGGACGTTGCTAATAAAAGCCTTCGAACGTATTTTACGGGATGGGCGTAAACCACGCGCGCTCCAGACGGATAAAGGTTCTGAGTTTACAAACCGCAAATTTCAGAATTTCTTGACAAAGAATAACATTGAATTCTTTACCACTCAAAACGAAACAAAAGCCAGCGTGGTGGAGAGGTTCAACAGGACCCTTAAAACAAAAATGTGGAAATACTTCACTGCACAAAACACCTACGCCTATGCTACCGTATTACCGAAGCTGGTGTCCGCCTACAACCGCTCGTTTCACAGGAGTATAAAGAGAATGCCGGTCTCCGTCACCCCTGCAAACTCCGAGGTCGTTTGGCGCACGTTGTACGGCACCCCCAACGATGAACGGTCCACCGTCACAACCTTCAAGTTTAACGTGGGGGATACGGTTCGCATAAGTATGGCAGCGAGAACGTTTAGTAAGGGTTATCTCCCCAACTGGACCACCGAACTTTTTACCATCAGCGATAGAATTCCACGGGACCCTCCAGTGAACATGTTGACAGATTACGACGGCGAAGAAGTGAAGGGCACGTTTTACGAACAAGAACTGCAAAGAGTGGACAAAAAGGACGACATGTACGAAGTAGAGAAGGTGTTACGCACTAGAAAGCGTCGTGGTGTGGCGGAATATTTTGTGAAGTGACTCGGTTATCCCGACAAGTTCAACAGCTGGGTGAGGGGACTAGTCGGTATATAATACGCGACTTACGAAAAACAAGGCAACATTTGACGCGTGAGACGACCTCGAGATGGATTCCTTTTACATGACGCTCCCCAGCAACAGCAGCATGGATACTTACCCGGACAACGCGCTGAGTCACTACAGCGTGAACTTACCCTCTGCTCTGTCGTTCGATGGGGCGTGGGAGGTGTGTCTCGCCGAGATAAGTTACCCGCGAAGGTGGCTCAACATCGTAGATGGTCACAACCACATCTACTGCAACGCCGGAGAGACTGAAGGAGGCGTACATCTTTACACCATTCCAGAGGGTTTTTACCAGACACCGGATGAGTTACTCACAAAGATTACACCCTCGATCGAACACGGCGACACAATACGCATCAAGTACAACAAGTACCTTCAAAAAGTGATCGTCAGAACGATCGACGGTGTCAGCATTACTTTCGTCGAGCGTCTGGGTCAATTGTTTGGATTTAACAAGGCTATGGCCATCACCGGTATAGAGAAAGCACCCCGCGTCGTGGATATGAAGCAAATCCACAGCCTGTTTGTGTACACCGACATCATCGAATACAACATCGTCGGGGACACGAGAGCACCTCTTCTACGAAATGTGGGCGTGGAAGGCGAATATGGGGATACCGTAACAAAGACGTACGACAGTCCGCATTACGTTCCCCTAAAACAGAAATTCATCAGCACCATCAAGATAGATATAAGGGACGATGTACGCGATTATATCCCAATCGTCGGCGGGAAGGTCATAGTGAAACTACATTTTAGAAAGCGTCGCTCCACGTACTTTAACTGATCGAAACATCCGACATCATGAGACGCCATTTCGTATCCCAACCCGGACACTATGTCGACCACTACACGCGACAATTGGGGCGTGGCTATCCCGTCTTTCACGGCGGTCGCACTCAGAAAGGATTCGGTCTTGGAAATATATTGGGCGGGCTCTTCCGAACGGCCATGCCCCTGATCAAGCAGGGGGCCAAAACTTTTGGCCGTCAAGCCCTCCGGACCGGCATGGGAATCGCGCAAGACGCCCTGGAAGGAAAGAACATAAAATCGGCAGCGCAGTCAAGACTCAAACAGACTGGCCGTCGTATAGCTAGGCGGGTGATTCAGAATGTGGATTCCCGACAGACCCGACCGGTTAGACGGAATATAAAAAGAAAACACACTCGGAAAAGAGCCACTTCTACATCTGGGAAGCGACCGAGACGATCACTCGATATCTTTGATTAGCCGCTCCTAAACTACCACTCCACCATGGCACTGCTACACGACCACTCCGAAGAGTGCACAAAGAGTGAACTCGATCTCTTTTCTCTACCGCCTACCCAGACTAGCGTAGAAAAGGGCCAGTATGTGGAGTACCACCCCATCTCTAATATCGCCGACGGGGGTCCCATCCAGTTTTTTGTTCCCGGTTCGAGCGAGGAATACATCGATCCTTCCCAGACTCAACTCTACGTCAAGGTGAAGGTGACTAAGGGCGACGGCGGCGACCTGGTCGAGACGGACGTGGTCGGTCCGTGCAACCTGTTTTTACAGACCCTCTTCAGCCAGGTCGACGTGACCCTTAATGAGCGACTGATTTCCGCCTCCACTCCCACGTATCCGTACAGGGCCATGATCGAGACGCTGCTCAGTTACGACAAAGGAGCCAAGGCATCTCAGCTGACGGCTTCGGGTTGGTCTAAGGATTCTGCCGGTAAGATGGATAACGTCAACTGCACGGCCGGTGATGCAGAAACAAACGTGGGCTTGAAAAACAGACGTAAACGGATCCTGAACAGTCGAATCGTAGACCTGATCGGGCCCATTCACGGAGATTTGTTCTTCCAGGACAAACACTTAATCAACGGAGTTGATCTGAAAATAAAACTGATTCCCAGCAGCGACGCCTTTTGTCTCATGGCTTCCGGGGACGCCCCCGCCTTCAAGATAAAGATTGTGGACGCGTCGTTGTTTGTGCGAAGGGTAACTGTCAGCTCCGCGGTGATGCTCGGACACATCAAAGCTCTGGAAAAAGGGACCGCCAAGTATCCCCTTCGACGCGTCGTCTGTAAAATGATGTCCGTACCAAGGGGAAACCTAACACTCACTCAGGATCACGTGTTCTTGGGCCAGCTACCCAACAGAATCGTTGTGGGCTGCGTGTCCAACGCCGCCTTCAACGGGTCGTACTCCAAAAACCCGTTCAACTTCCAGCATTTTAACGCCAACTACCTGTCGGTGCACGTCAACGACGAACAGATCCCCCACACGCCTCTGAAACCGGATTTCGCCAAAGGAAGGAAGAACTGCGTCAGAGCCTATCACACGCTGTTCTCCGGCATGGATAAAATGTACATGAACGAAGGCAACGACATCAGTCTGAGCGACTACCCCGACGGGTATACACTGTACGCCTTCGACCTGACCCCCGACTTGGCATGCGGCGGACACTTCAGCTTGGTGAAGCACGGAAACCTTCGTCTGGACATGCACTTTGCCTCGCCCCTCGAGGAGACCATCAACGTCATCATCTACGCCGAGTTCAACAACATCTTGGAGATTGATCAAGCTCGTAACATCATTTTCGACTACAACAGCTAGACGGAACGATCATGGACACCGGCGAGATAACGTCCATCTTAAAGAGAGACCGCTGTACCCATCAAGTCTTCAGGGGAGTGTTTGCGAGTGACAGATTACCGAGGCACCATCTCCCGCATCCCAGCGCCGTCGTAGTCAATACAGATCCTTCAACCAAGCCGGGTCAGCACTGGGTGGCCATTTACATCACCAGGGACGGCGTGGGTGAATACTTTGACGCTTACGGACAACCCCCGAGCCTGTCGCCTATCACAACTTTTCTCAAAAAGAACACTCGTCAGATTGTACATAATCGTATAAGTCTACAGGGTCCACTGTCGGCTGTATGCGGTCAATATTCTCTGTTTTTCCTATTACATCGTTGTCGAGATGTCGACATGGGCAGCATCGTCGGGTTTTTCTCGACCGATAAACAGGAAAATGATATTGCGGTAAATGAGTTTATCAGAAAACACTTTCCAGGCGTCAACACAAAGGTGTATGACTTGTCTTTTGTTACCGGGCAAATTTCAAAGCCCTTTTTTATAAAATGAGGGGGGGGGTGGGGGTGTTCTTTATTCATGTTTGATAACCGTATGGCCCATTTTGATTAATTTTTTTTTGGGGGGGTGTATTTACTTTAATTTTATTTGATAATTATAGCGAGTTGTGGCGGTGTTATGTTATGTTTATGACGTTTTGTTTACTTAATAAAGTCTTTGAACACGGATATAATACATCTATTGTGTTTGTGTGTTGGTTTGTTGTCCCGTTGTCTCCGCAGCCCCTTTTCACATTTTGCAGATGACAAACTCAACCCGACCCTTTAAATCGTAAGTACGTTTCATTTATCCTTATGACTGTTAATTAGAGATACGGACCCTTTAGAAAACAATAAGCATAAAACAATAAGACGCTGGATACGGTACATTTACTTTCTTTTTAAAACTTCTTTATTGATAACAATTGTGCGGTCGATACAATTCCAATTACTTTTTTAACACAAGCTTTAATGAAAACAACTATACGGTCTTACAATTCCGATTACTTTTATTTTAACATATGAAAGAAACAAACGAGGAAAGGCGTAGTTATAGTTACTCCGATCCTTTTAATCAATCAAGAGGAGAGGCCATTACAAAACCCAGGAGTTTGGTGACGTTGGGAAACAAATACGAATTGAATGTTTTTGCGATATCCTCGGTTTCGGTTTTCCACACCATCAGGATATCTTGAATTATATCGTTCAGAGTTTCTTTGGTCAGATCCGCATGCATAAAACTACCGTCGGCCAAAAGTCGACATGCAGCGAGGAATACATCGATGATCTCATCGATGATCTATGGATGACACCACGTGTTCGTAATGTTCGGAAACAAGGTCCTCCACGTGATACTCTGGTGTGTCGCCGAAAAACAGACAGGCGTGGTCAACCTGGCTGGGCCAGTGCTCTTGACAGCCTTCGCAGGGAAGTTGTTGTTGTATATGTTGCACCCTCTGCACTATGCGATCCTTCACTATTCTACCCAGAATCCTCTTGAGGAGTAGTCTGACTCGGCCTCTACAACGCAAGACGTCATCGTCTGTAGCGGGAACAGAAAGGAAACAGTTAGGAGTCGCTTATCTTACTCAGTGCGTTGTTGACGTCGGTGGCGTGACTCATCAATTCAAACCACAGTGTTCTGCCGGGAGATTCAAACCCTTCTTCCCCGCCAGCATCTTACTGTGAACTTCGTTCCAGTAGTATTCTCTGATATTGACGTAGGGTAAACCCTTGAAAAGCTTTACAGTAATAAAACGCTCACCGCCGATTGGAAACTTGACTGCCTTCCTCTCGTTCTCCTCCTTGTCAGGATCGGGCTCGAATCTGCGCTTTCTGCTGGGCATTTTCCCCTTCACGTGCTTCAACGGCACGGCGGCTGGTCCCGAGGCGTCGTCTCGTGCAGTACCCAGTTCGGCCATGGCACCTAACAATACGTCGGACTTGGGTTTGTTGGGCAACATCTTCTGCTCCCGCTGCTGGGTAGTCACATCTTGGAGGTTCCACACGCTGTGTCGTGTGTACACATTGAAATAGTACACCCTACCGTTTGAACTCGTGGCTTCACGCCAACCGGCTTCATACATGACGTGAGAAATATCACGGGTGTTTTCGGTTTCAACTCCCGCATCCACCATCGGTGGCGGTGGGTTCGGTACCGGGCTGTTATTCTCGGCAGAGTCAGTGTTCACCTTCGGAAGAGCAGCCATCGTATCGGTATGTGTGAGACAGAAAATAAAGGTTCTTGCTTCAATACGTTCGGTTTTCAGAGTAAGTAATGAATTCGGAAAGAATAATCCTACTTATATAAAAGCCGAGAACGTCACTTACCTAAATTTAATCGACCAATCAGAAAGTTAAGGGCCGCGTGGAAAACGTGTCCGGACGTGTTCGATAAGGGGCGGGGCATGACGTCATAGCCTCGTCAACCAAACACAAAGGAACAAAGGGCCGTATGGGAAGCTTGTCAGGACGTGTTCACTAGTGAAGCGTGACATCATAGACTCATCAACAACAACAAAAAGACAGGAACAAAGGGTCGTATGGCAAACGTGTCCGGGCGTGTTCAGAACGATGTGGTGCAGACATATTCGATTAAACAAACAAAAAAGACAGAGCTGGAGACAGGGCAACCACCTTTTTATCTCTTCCGCTACGTCTTGTCAGACGTAGAGGAATCGACCCCTTTGTTTTCACTTCGTGAAAATACAAACGAGACGCGTGCGTCTCGTTTGTGCTGCGTGGTTATGACTTCGGCGCTCCGTGATTTTAAAAAATCACTCCCGCACCTCACAACTGCGGGCAAACAATAACGGTTTGCCCTCCGTTACACTGTCGTGAGACAACTCCTTGCGGTGTTTCACACCGCGCAACATGATGCCTTGCATCATGTTCACACGTCGACCCTTTCGGGTCTCCCGAACACTAGCGTGAGCTAAACAACTCCCCACTCCGTGGCTCGCCTTTATCCTACCACTTCCTGGCGTTCACCACAACCACGCCCCCACAATCCACCGTCACGCGGTGGCGGGTCATTGCTCGGAAAAAATTCCGAGCAATTCCGAGCAACAGGGTTGCTCGCAAAAAATCCTGCCTATGTTCCTTAACATATACTACTACCGTGCATTCTCACGGAAAGCCCCAGTTCTCTGGAACTGTCTACCGGACCACATACGCGCTTCAAATTCACTGGATCATTTTAAGACAATTTTGAAGACCTATCTTTTTAAAACTTCCTTTAATTAGTACATTGTAACTCTCTTGTCATATTGTATCTGGATAAACCTTTATACGTAATTGTAAATTTAATACGTTTTTTCTACAACATTTTGCATTTTAGGAATGTAACAGCTGTATATGTTTATGCTGAGGGGTACTTTTTTGACTGTTTTAACTTCTGTGGTGTGTTGTAGTTTGTAATTGTTGGCTGGTCCATTTTATGGTTTAATTTTAAATCATTTTTTAATGCTCTTTGTTTAATTCCTCCTCTTGGTTTAGTGCTGTCCTTAATTTGTACAGCGCCTTGGGGTCCAGTCATGGATGTAAGGCGCTTTATAAGCATAATTTATTTATTATTACATGAAACGGGCAGATTTAGAAACTTTAAAAAGAGCGAATTAAAGAAAATCCAATAAACACAGCGGTAACATTTCTCTGATTGTGTAATCCTTCTCAGGTTAATGTTCTTGCATACAACTACATTATAGTGTATTTAGGATTAAAACAATCCAACGGTTCCAAAAACCAAACCTGGTACACTTGGCCTGTAAAGAAATAAACATATAATTTACATATGCACAAAACAAAACAGCAAGTTCATATCTTTCAATACAAATGAAATTACATAAACGGGTTATGTGGGTGGAGGTTCCTGATTTAATGTCCAACGGGTACCATATAGTTCATCAAGGCATTGCGAATTTCCTGGGCCTCTTCTTCATCATGTGCCCCCCGGGGATGATGCCCATTCATATCTGCATTAATTCTTGGTCAGGGAGCAGGTGTTCATGGAATATTTCCCCTTTTTCCTCACAAATGTTGTGAAGGATACAGCAAACAAATACTAAAATGGGAACAAACTCAAGGGCATGGTCATTTCGTTTATCTAAAATTCTCCATCGACCCTTCAGACGACCGAAACTCCTTTCCACAACACACCTCGCACCACTCAGCTTGGTGTTAAAAATCTGCTGCTGTTTTGTCAGCCTCCCGTTGTCACTGAACCCCTTGATAAGGTTCTTTAGCAAGGGGTATGCTGGATCCCCTAATAGCAACACTGGCACCTCAACACCATAAATATCTTTATTTAGATCAGAAGGAACCAAGGTATCTGTACTTAACTTTTTGTACAAATTAGAGTTCCCCAGTACTCGAGCATCATGGACACTCCCTGGCCATCCCAAACAAGTATCAACAAATTAGCCACTGAAATCCACAACTGCCTGTAAAATAATTGAATAGAACCTATTCCTGTTATAGTAGTCTCTGGCATTTTCTAGAGGTGCTTTGATTGGTATATGTGAGCCATCGATGGCGCCAGCGACTTGGGGAAAGCCGTTCCGTCTCTCGAATCCACGTAACGAATTCAAGACAAAAAATAAATCAAATATTCAAGCCTAGGTAAATACAAATAAGGACAATTATTGGAAATACTCTATATACAAACGAAATCCGATCCAAAAGGCCCAAAGTCACAGTTATACAGTTGACAATATAAATGGAAATTAAGTTTTACCTGAAGACGTGCACCAGTGTCCATCTTGATTGTGGGTTGAAAGACATCTTTTAATGCAACACACGTCTGCTGAACAATCACACATGTGGATTTCCCAACACCAAACAAATGTCCTAATGTTCGAAATTCAATGTTTGTGGCCAACCTCCACAGTGTTATAGCCAGGCAGTGTTCCACACAGATGGCTTTTCTCATGTTGGTGTCAACCCTCCTGATTTGGTCTTCAATTCGTTTGACGACAAATTGAAATGTGGCCTTTGACATCCTGTATTTTTTTAAAATAAAATAAAGACAGAATACATTTTATTTGTCAGTAATATAGGATCAGAATGTGCATTATTTAAAACAATAACACTTCTAATGTAAATTTAAAGTGACAAAAATAATGTTTAAATCGTTATTTGTTTTAAAACATTAAGGATAATGAGCGGTTTATATTAAACACATCATTTTGGAGACATAATGGACCGAAATTTGAAATCGAAGCCTTTTCTTATGGCTCCAACTGCTCACTAAATCTACTAAAAACGAAATAATTCGGAGAAAAACATTTTTTCATAAAAAAGGGTTAGCATACCTGAAATTTGCTAGCTAAATATCATCAGTCCACGTTGCTAACACCACGTTCTCCCACCAATCCCTACTTTTCGGTAAGCAGTGAATAGTTCGGTTGATCTGTGATCCCTTCATGATGACTGATATCGCGTGCAAAATACATGTTGTTTTCGCCGCAAGATGTACTTCCAAAAACGAAGCCGAGTGTTTTTCTCCCTAAGGAGTCGTCTACCCATTTCCCGTTTCCACCGCTGACGAAACTCTCTGGTCTTTTCAACCAACTTCACTTCATCTGCACTCTCTAAAGCAGCCCTCGAACGTACTCTCAACGCAGCCAAAATAACTGCGAAAACTTGTAAAGAACCATGAAACTGCATGTTCCGAGCCATGTTTGTGATTGTCACTATCAGAAATAAAACAAAGGCCAACTTCGCACAAAGACCATTTGTGGACCGCCAGCTGATTCTGACTGGTACCCAGCATGTGTTTTGGGGCACGAGTACCAGGCAATATCGGTCCGCTTACACGAAATGGGAATTGTACGAACTTGGCCAAAATAAAGATCGCTAGCCCGCCGCTTTGACAGCGGAGACACATTTTGCCAGCGGGGGAGAAATAAACACCGAGGGGGCGCGCGCGCGAAAACAGCCGGAAGATGACGTAATGGTTTTGTGATCTTTGCAGACAGCTATCGGCAGTTAGCACTCCGTGTGAACGCAAGGCATTTTTTAGTTAAGTCCGTTTTTACGAGGATCCCCCGCTGCGAATATTTAGGCACCTTGTCAAAACTAATCCCGGAAAGCCATTGGACGGCGCTGGTCCAGGACCAGGTTTTTCGTCCCATGTTGAATTCCCTTGTAGTGATTACTTCATCGGATGGGCCATGGGATGAGTTCACAGTGACTGGCCTTCACCAGAGATGGTTCGTTTACAAACCGCAGGGTCTTTAGTTCGCTATCTACTGGAAAACCAGCTGGGGGTCTCCCAAGGGCAGGTTTTCGGTTTCACGGTTAGGCCTAAATGACCCTGAGTATTTTCTAAAGACAAAATGGTCATATCATAGATGATCATTTGATGCTTACATTCCATTTGTTTATTTGTAAACTGTTAACCTAAAAATTTAAAAATGGAGGAAGGGAACACAAGCAACGGTTTACAGGAACTTGGCTAGTAATTTTGTCTATTGCAAAAAAACAATGGTTTAAAAAACACCACCCCGTTATAGTGACCTCCAAACGGTCAGACCAGACTCACTCCAAACTGCAAACCGCAAGTTTGTTTATACTTAGTATTTAATCAGCCAGTGAAACCGCAGAGCACTCTGTGGGGTGCCTTGGGTACTGTGCATCGGACGGGAGGATACTGTTCAGCGTGTGGAACATCATCTCATTGGAACTCCCATCCGATGGCCCGTCCAACAAAAATTTGACATGGGATGAACCTTGTCCGGGATTAATTTTGACAAGACCCCTTAGCAGCGAAGTTAGCAGTGAAGTTAGCTACTCGTGTGAACATGCCCTGTATGTGTCTGGTTTGCAATCAGTCCCCCCTTCCCAAGTCGAGCTGTGTCAGCTCACTTGGGAAATGAACTGTCATTCATGTTTTGCTGGCTTGAAGAGAGATAGAGTTTACAGATAATTTGTGTTGTCATAGCTGGGTAGTTTATTACAGACGGTCAGAGGGTTACTGGTGGAGTTTATTGGGTCATGGAGGTAGCCTCTATGACTGAGTGTAGTTTATTGCTAGCCCCCCCCCCCCCCCCATTATGTAAAAGGGGCAATGTTATGAATGCTGTGATGGCGCTAATTGAAAAACAAAACAAGGGCTATTTAGCCTAAGCAGTTTTGTGTGGTCAGCAGCTGGGCAAGTAGAAAGTCTTTAGGTCAATAAATTACAAAGCATTATGGGGGGATGGTCATCACTGATTTAGGGCATTAATCTGGCTAGGCTTTTGCTGAAAAACACACTACATTTTCATTTTCCACTATGGCTTCAACCAGTAAACAATACAATTCTGCTGCTGCTCTTCTGACTCTTTTGGATGATGGAGAAGACAGCCCTGATGATGTACTATCAAATGCATCAGAAGAAAGTGGAGACGATCTAGGAAGTCAAATTGGCGATGACGAAGATTACTGTGATGACGATGATGACGAGGATAATGGAGATGACGATGATAACACCGAGGAGGAAGGCAGCTCGGACAGTGATGATTCTTTTGTCCCAGATGCTCAAGCTCGGCGAAAAAGACCTTCGCATATCCCGCCGAAGGGGCGACGAGCAAAACGTACTCCACACCAGCAGCCAGAATCTGTGCCCCAGCCCCCTTCATCTTTCACGGCCCCATCGGGAGAGAGATGGATGCTTGATCCTCCCCCCGCTGGACGAGTAAGACAGGCTAACGTCTTGACTGAAAGAGCGGGCACGAGAAATCTTGGAGGTGCTTCCACCAAGCTTCAGCTCTTCAAGATATTCATCACCACGGCGATGATGAACATTATCCTGACTCACACAAATGAGGAGGGCCTGAAACAGAGGGGACATGCTTGGAGCGACATGGCGATGATGGAGTTGCATTCAGCGATCGGTCTCCTGCTCTTCTTGGGCCTTACCAAATCTGGCCGCGAGAACACCCGTTCTCTTTGGCGACAGGGTCCTTATTCCCGACCACTATGCTTGGCCACCATGTCTGGTACTCGGTTCCAGGACATTTTGACTATGCTCCGTTTTGACGACAAAACCACAATACAAGAACGTAGAGCAGAGGACAAGTTCGCCCCCATTCGCTTGATTTTCGATGACTTCGCTGCCGCCTGCCGTCGCCATTACAGTGCCGGCGATTGCGTCACAGTTGAAGAACATTTCGACAATACATGCCGAGTAAGCCTGCCAAATACGGGATCAAATTTTGGCTGAACGTGGATGTCGACACTCACTATGTACTGAACATTTTCCTATACCTTGGGAAGGGATTGGATGGGCCGGCAAAGAATATTGGGTCAACTGTTGTGAAGCAACTTGTTCAACCATTGTACGGCACTGGAAGAAACGTCACAACGGACAACTATTTTACAAATGTTGCTCTGATATGCGATTTGCTGAAAAACAAAATGACTTTGGTTGGGACAATCAAGGGGAATCGGAGGGAAGTACCGCATGAAGTTCGTCCCAAAAATGTTTAAACAAGAGCTGCAAAATCCTCCGTTTTTCTCTGTAGTGGTGACACGACGCTTGTCTCCTTTATTCCAAAGGAGAGACGGAGCGTCTTGTTGGCGTCATCGATGCACCATGACAACGAGGTAAACCCTGACACAAAAACCAGAAATTATCCATTTCTACAATAAGACAAAAGGTGCTGTAGACACGGTTGACCAACTGTGCAGTCTATACTCGTGTTCCCGTACAACCAGCCGCTGGCCTATGGCGGTGTTTTACAACATTATCAACCTTGCAGCAATAAATGCTTATGTGTTGTATGGCCCCTTGAATCCCCAGTGGTTTTCCCGGCATTCCCGCCATGACTTTTATGTTGATCTCATTATGGACTTAGTCAGACCCCAAATCGAGTTGCGTGCGGCCAATCCCGGCATTGGAATGTGCCAGGCAACTTTGTACTCGATGCACATGCTCGGGTTTAACATTCCCCGGCTACAACAGATACAGGCTCACCGAAATAATCCTAATCCACCCGCGGCACGGCAGCATTCGGGCTCTTGCCGTATATGCCCGCCTCGTCGGCAAGGAGGGAGGCGAACCGCCAACAAATGCAACACTTGCAGGGAATTTATGTGTAAGGAACATTCCACCGAGGAAAAGACTGTCACTTGTGACTCCTGCGGTGGTGGTGAACGCTGAACGTTGAACTGATTTTTAGCTGTTTCGCAGCATAGCGCAGCGGAACAGCTCTTGTTTTCGTTAAAGTTTTTTTTTTTTTTTTTATTTATTTATTTTTTTTTTTTTATTTGTATTTTTCAGACAAAATTCGTTCTAAGCGGCTTTTTGCATAGTTCCTAAGGAGCAATTGCAATGAAACTTTCAGTGATGAAAGGCATTGGTGCAATAATGATTTTAAAACAATTATGTCATGATGACGTCATCACCTGTCACGTGACGTCATCTTAAAGTTTCCTTTTTTTTATATTTGAAAATCTATATCAAATCAACCACAAGAGACCGTAGGTTTCTGTTTGCGGGATTGGGTGGGGATAAATTAGGTCTTCATTTTATTCAGTGTGCGTGACCTCACATGACCTCTACTTCCGGTCTAAACAGGAAGTGCTTTGTAATTCAAAAGTGGAAATAGTTATGAAGTTGCTTTCAACGATGTTATTGTCTGGCAAGGGTGTGCATTTAAAAAAAATACCGATGACGTCACGATACACAAGAGCGCCCTCTAGCGGCAGGTTGAAAACTGTTCAAAATGGACTTTTTGAAGATGTGTGTGGAGAACTTTTATGTTTTCTCTTTTACTTATTATTTTGTATTTTCTGTTACACAACTTACTTTTTTCTTTTCTTTTTTTCGGTTCAAGTGGAGTTAAACTCCGTTTATTGCCATCAATCATTCTCTATTTACAACAGATGGTACAAAACATACGGAAAGGTACACGAACACATGCAAATGTTAAACATTTGAAAACAAGATAAAATTAAAAGCAAAAAGAAAGAAAAGAAAACATTTTGAAAATTAAAGCAATGAAACAGAACAAAAATCAACAGCAAAGTGACTCAACGCTAACAAAAAACTAATAAATGAACATCAGAAGGTGAATTTGAGCTTGTCGTTTTCGAAATAGCACAAAGCACTATTTTTAGCATAAGTTAGGTGAAAGACTTCCCCACTTAATCTGCTGTTTTCCATAAGAATAAATTTTTTCAGTTTTCTTTTGTAAACTTTAAGAATATCAGCGTGATCATTACTGCCTTTTGTCGATACTTCACATCGAGTATTCCAAATAATTTTATGCAATTTAAAAATTAAAAGTAGAACTAGACTTAAGTTTTTGTTGCATAACAAAAAAACAAGGTGTTCGGTGTAGACATTTTCGAGTTAGCAGAGGTGTAGTGTTTTCAAAGACAAAACCGAAAAAACATAACTTAGTACGACAGATAATATTCCAGAGCGGGATAAAAACATGAACAGTTGTTTGTTAAAATGTCAAGTAAATTGTGAAGTATGTGGAGCCCATGTTGAAACAATTATAAAAACTCTGCCAAAGGCTTCTAGTAAAACTGTATTTTGAACTGTTTTTAACCTGCCGCCAGATGGCGCTCTTAATTTTTTTTTTTAACCAGACCCTTGTCAGACTGCAACATCGTTAAAATCAACTCCCAAAAAGTTGCCACTTTTAATTACAATGCACTTTTGGTTTTAACTGGAAGTAGAGGACACGTTATTTCATGCAAACAATTAAAATCGAACACCTATATTACCTTCGTATAATCCCGCAAAAAGCAACCCAGGGTCTCTTATCCTCAAATTGATAGGAATTTTCAAAGATTTAAACTTTAAATGACAGATTTCCTAAGCGGCATCTGCCACAGAGCGAGCAAATAATACAATCCCAGAGCGGGATAAAAGCATGAACAGTTATTTGGTATAGCGCCATCCTGCTTGTGGAATGTCTCCGTTACTTGGGACTGTACACACAGGCTTCGTGCTGTACCGAGGGCTTCGTGGACTTTGAACCTAATGATTCATGGTGCGGAACAGTCGGCTACAACGCTTTTCTATTAACAAAGATTAAATGCTCGTTAATACTAACGTTGGCTGTAACACTCATTGAGGACCAGAAGTTAAAGTTATATTGGCATCATTTTTGTGCAAAAGTTTTGGAAGGATCACAGAACTTCAATCTGATGTAAAAATTGTGATGAAATGATCAGTAGTTTTTGAGATATGAATTTTTAAAATATTCAACTTACGGTTGGAACCGGAAGTCAAGGTCAAATGAGGTCGCGTTTAGTGTAGCGTTTTTAGAGTTATACCAGGCCTATCCGATGATGTATAGACTGTGAAAATCCATTGTTTAGTTTTCGAGTTACGATTTTTTCAAATATTAAACTTTGATTTAATGTAACTCGACACCAGATGACGTCATCATGACATCACTAAAGCGGTGTCTTCTACACATACATATCTAACTATATGTGAAGTTTAAAGGTTGTGTGAGCTTGGGAAGTGCGTCTTTGTTAGCGGACAATCGCGGGGGAAAAGAAGAATAAAAAGAAGAAGTATTAAAAAAAAAAATAACGGAACAAAAACAAGAGGTGTTCCGGGCGGATTGCCCGAACACCTAATTACATCGTCTGTAATGTGAATGTGAATTCTAGCACAATCGAAAAGGTAGAAATGCGGATTGCCTAAGTACTTTTTGATGATATTTTCTACAAATAACCAAGCATTATAACATTTGTTGCACTCTATAAACAAATGTTCAATAGTTTCATTAACATGTTTACAAAGTAAGCAGACATTGTCATCTGTGATACCAAAAATGTACAATTTGTCCCTAGTAGGGAGAATTCTATGTTTTAATTTAAACCACAAATCTTTTTCATCGGCTTCCATAAGGGGACACCGACCATTTTCCCAAATATTAACATCCGATGTAGTAATATGAAAATAATTAATCCAATACTGCAAAACTGCAGGAGAAATGAATTGATTGTTAATAAAACACATGTAAACATCTTTAACATTATTGTCCAAAAGTCTACTATTTTTGCCGGTCTGTTTATCTTCAATGGTAACATTATTTAAAAAATGGTTAGGTGGACCCTCTCTGTTTTCAGTGACGTAGCTGTGATTTATGTTTTTCTTTAGACCACTGCTGATTCTACCAGCATTTAGAGGAAAGATTTTACAAACTTTAGCCAGAGTTTGGTGACTAATTAAACTATCATTTTCGAGAACATGTTTTAAACGATTTATCCCCATGGGTTTAAGTATTTTGCTGTCTAATTCTTTATCCTTGTCGGTAGTTATAGTGCTATTTTTCCAGAGAGGGAGCTCGTGAGTTTCGTTAACACAGGAGAACACTCAGTTATAGCTGAGTTCAGATTTCTGTAAAGCATGAATTAATTCTTTATAATAATCCTGAGTACCACGAACAATGGCTTTAGGGTTATCTAAAATGTACCAGCCAAGTTCGTTCTTCCCGCTAGCTTTCTATAAACAGTACTCGAAAAGATGTCTCCATTTTCCACATTCCGTGTGATACTTTTTGAAAGCATTGAGTTTTAAAGCTTGCAGCTTGAGGCGAATATCAACTACTCCAGTGCCTCCCTACTTGCGCCCATGAAACTATTAATGACAACGGCTTTCCCTTTCATTGTTAAAATCCTTCCCTTCCACTTGTCAAGAACGGCTTTCATTTTATTTATTCTTGGCTCCCAATTCCTTTTAGTGTTGTCACCGTTGCCAAAATAGATGCCAAGGATTTTCAGGTGATCATTGACCCATGAAAATCCCCCCGGTTTATCAAGTCTATCTTTCCATTTACCAACCCAGAGCCCTTGTGATTTTTGAATATTAATTCTGGAACCAGTACCCTTGCTGTAAATAGTGAATATATTTTCAAGAACTTTGAAATCACTATCATCGGTAATAAAAATAGTCGTATCGTCAGCATGTTGAATCAGTTTTAAGAAACAATCAGAATTGGGAAGAGCAATAGCTTTGATGTTATTCCTTATGAGATTGGCCAAACCTTCGGCACAAATAACGTACAAAAGAGGCGACAGCGGGCACCCTTGTCTAATACCTCTGGTGACATTAAAGGTGCATTACAGGATTGGTTTTTGCCAACAAAACAGCTGCTGGCAGTGTAAGCACTATATGTTATCCACCATATACATAAACTGACAAACCTGTAGAAGTTTGAGATCGATCGGCCATCTGGGTCACGAGAAAATAGTGAAAAACCGCTTACACATTTTGCATGAAATCGTTTGAATATCCAGGCATGGTCCAGGCTTGCAAATTTCCCTGGATAGATTTTTGAATATCGCCCTCAGGCGTTTCAGCGCGGACAGCCGTTCATATACTCGTTCCTAATCGGGCTTTTGGAGGTGGCTGTTTGCGGTTGTTATTGAAAGGCCACCGAAGGGTCATCCGCATAAATAATTAGGCTCTCTTTCATACGCGTACGGCACGTGTGTGTGCCACTGAGATCAGTGGTGTGGGCATGTGTACTGTGTTAGTATATTTTCTACTCCGTGCAATCAGGATGGTGCTCACGGCTGGACACGTACATGTACTTGTGCAGCGGTTCGACCGTGGGAAAATACGCCAGTCTCATAAAAATAATAATAATTACTCTTGTAAATGAAGGAATTTCATCCTTTGTGAGTGTACTGTCAATGAACTGGAGTGGTTCTGCGCTTTTACAGTTGCGCTTTTTGTTAGATAATTAATAACAATATGAATAAATTCAAATATCACTGGTCAAGTTTATTTCCATACACATATTTGTGTCGTATTCACGATAAAACGAGAGGACAATTTACAAAAAAGTAACAACCAGGCAGGCCTAGTTCAATATAATTATGAGCAAAGAGTAAACCTGACCATTTTCGAAACAACCATAGACTGAATTAAAGGAATTTAACACTGATTGTAAATGCTAGCTGCTTTCCTGTGACTGGCCCAAAACTTCTGCCCTAGTCACTCCTGTGCTCCTCAATTTATTGAAATGAAAATTAATCGAGTGTCCGTGGTGGAACTATATAGCCTAATATTTTGCTCTGTGTAAAGTACATGGATTATGTGGAAACGTAAAGTACGACAAAAAAATACTGGGATCGCTACATTACGGGCGCAAAGCAGACGCCGGGCCGCGACTACAGTCGTCGGGCCGTGCGGCAGCCGGCGAGCAGACTACCCGGACGCATCCCAGCACATGGAAATTGCCATTCTCGAAAACTCTTTCTCTTTTTCTTTTTTGGATTCCTTTTTCTGTTTCGAGCAACAACAAAAAAGAGGAAAACAATCCCCATTCAAAACCATTACGACATTGGCAATTTTCGTGTGTATATAAAACTAAAAGCATTGTATTACCAGACGCGCGCTGCCGGACCATAGCTTTTGATTACATTTTTTAATGAACTCAACTTTAGGCCCAAACTCAAGGTTGAAAGTGAACACTTAGGACAAATGTGTTTCTTTCTCCGTGATCAAAGGCCAGTTCCAACTCGGTTACTTAGCTATTGCCTCATGTCACAAGGTCTTTTGACAGTAGACAATGACAGTTTTCTCCTCATCATGTAGGCTCATGTGATATATTTGTTTCATTGATTAATTTTTCCCCATTTTTAAATTTTTGATTTCCATCTACTCATCTATTTATTTATTAATATATACACTTATTTATAATTACATTTTTTAAAATAATTGTTTTGACCTTAATCCCCATCGGCTTTTTCAATACAAAGGCTAGAGGTAAAGTGTGTTTCTAGGTTCGTGCATAACAATAACATGAAAAAACAGGAGGCTCCATTATAAATATATATTCCTCGAATAAAGACTGGAGTATAGTAGATGGCACCTCATTAGCATTTGACAGGACCCAGATAAATGTTTAGCAACAACGCACCCACCACACACGCCTATGAAATAAATGTTTGTAGTAATACATTTTATATTGCACAACACTACATCGTCTGCATTTCGTGAAGTACACACGCTAAAATGAGTTCCAGTTCTTCAGAAGAGGTTCGTGCCGATGAAGAAGATTGGTCACCTGAATTGGAAGGACAAAGTCAGGTAAGGAAATGGAATCGATGACAGCCCCCTCCCCCAACCCATTGTTATAGTGTTATGTACCGGCGGTAGGCCCATGTGAAATCTAAGTTTCCGACTTTCGGCAGAACGAGATACAATTCGTACACATAAACAATGCTTAGAACACTCTAGCACCGTGAATATGGCAAATCCAAGGATACGATGTAGATTGGCCCTATATGCAGCAAATAAAACTCCGATTTCAGATATCCAAATAATTTTCCCAAAATAAGTTATTACTTGTGTGTGTGTGTGTGGGTAGGCACACACACCGTTGTGGGGACTTTTACACAATGGAACAAAGGTCCCCACAACGTTTTTCTTTGTTAAACCGGTCCCCACAAGGTAATTCTTTAGAAAAGGGAATAATAGAACAACAATAGCAAGTCCCCACAGCTCTGCGTGCAAAAGACTGTGTGTGTGTGTGTGTGTGAGTTTGTTTTCACATTCAAACCGGGGACCTATAACAAAAGAGGACAATAGGGTCCCCGGTTGGGTAAAGGTCCCCAGTTAGAAATTGTGTACAAAACCAATGGGAGCTGTTGCCAAAAAGTTAAAGTCCAAACAAAAGAGGGACAAAAGGAGGTCCCCGTTTGGAGGTGTTTACACACTTGTGTGTGTGTGTGAGTTTGTTTTCACATTCAAACCGGGGACCTATAACAAAAGAGGACAATAGGGTCCCCGGTTGGGTAAAGGTCCCCAGTTGGAAATTGTGTACAAAACCAATGGAAGCTGTTGCCAAAAAGTTAAAGTCCAAACAAAAGAGGGACAATAGGAGGTCCCCGATTGGAGGTGTTTACACACTTGTGTGTGTGTGTGTGGGTAGGCACACACACCGTTGTGGGGACTTTTACACAATGGAACAAAGGTCCCCACAACGTTTTTCTTTGTTAAACCGGTCCCCACAAGGTAATTCTTTAGAAAAGGGAATAATAGAACAACAATAGCAAGTCCCCACAGCTCTGCGTGCAAAATACTGTGTGTGTGTGTGTGTGTGTGTTTGTTTTCACATTCAAACCGGGGACCTATAACAAAAGAGGACAATAGGGTCCCCGGTTGGGTAAAGGTCCCCAGTTAGAAATTGTGTACAAAACCAATGGGAGCTGTTGCCAAAAAGTTAGAGTCCAAACAAAAGAGGGACAATAGGAGGTCCCCGATTGGAGGTGTTTACACACTTGGGTGTGTGTGTGAGTTTGTTTTCACATTCAAACCGGGGACCTATAACAAAAGAGGACAATAGGGTCCCCGGTTGGGTAAAGGTCCCCAGTTAGAAATTGTGTACAAAACCAATGGGAGCTGTTGCCAAAAAGTTAGAGTCCAAACAAAAGAGGGACAATAGGAGGTCCCCGATTGGAGGTGTTTACACACTTGGGTGTGTGTGTGTGTGTGTGGGTAGGCACACACACCGTTGTGGGGACTTTTACACAATGGAACAAAGGTCCCCACAACGTTTTTCTTTGTTAAACCGGTCCCCACAAGGTAATTCTTTAGAAAAGGGAATAATAGAACAACAATAGCAAGTCCCCACAGCTCTGCGTGCAAAAGACTGTGTGTGTGTGTGTGTGTGTGTGTGTGTGAGTTTGTTTTCACATTCAAACCGGGGACCTATAACAAAAGAGGACAATAGGGTCCCCGGTTGGGTAAAGGTCCCCAGTTGGAAATTGTGTACAAAACCAATGGGAGCTGTTGCCAAAAAGTTAAAGTCCAAACAAAAGAGGGACAAAAGGAGGTCCCCGATTGGAGGTGTTTACACACTTGTGTGTGTGTGTGTGTGTGGGTTAGCACACACACCGTTGTGGGGACTTTTACACAATGGAACAAAGGTCCCCACAACATTTTTCTTTGTTAAACCGGGTCCCCACAAGGTAATTCTTTAGAAAAGGGAATAATAGAACAACAATAGCAAGTCCCCACAACTCTGCGTGCAAAAGACTGTGTGCGTGTGTGTGTGTGTGAGTTTGTTTTCACATTCAAACCGGGGACCTATACCAAAAGAGGACAATAGGGTCCCCGGTTGGGTAAAGGTCCCCAGTTAGAAATTGTGTACAAAACCAATGGGAGCTGTTGCCAAAAAGTTAGTCCAAACAAAAGAGGGACAATAGGAGGTCCCCGATTGGAGGTGTTTACACACTTGTGTGTGTGTGTGTGTGTGTGGGCAAGCGCTACATACGCAGTGTGGACCTGAGAACAAAAGAGGTCCAAATAATGTAGGGATCTGAAGCACTATGTGGACTTACACGCGTCCACACAATGTTATTTGCAGTGTTGAGGAATAGGATTTTCCTTAAGTGTACAGAACAAAGGAATGTCCACACAACGACTGCAAAACAAGACGTTGTGTGTGTGTGAGTTTGTTTTCACATTCAAACCGGGGACCTATAACAAAAGAGGACAATAGGGTCCCCGGTTGGGTAGAGGTCCCCAGTTGGAAATTGTGTACAAAACCAATGGGAGCTGTTGCCAAAAAGTTAGTCCAAACAAAAGAGGGACAATAGGAGGTCCCCGATTGGAGATGTTTACACACTTGTGTGCGTGTGTGTGCGTGTGCGTGAAGTGCCCATTCATTTCAATCTTCTGCTTTTCAACATTGATCAAACGACCTGTGAACAAAAAAATCAATATTTTTATGTTCGTTTTCCAACTTTGTAAACATTGTAATTGTTGCAATCACATCTTGTTCAGCCTTTAAAAAGCAATCATCTCAAGCTATTTATGAAAACAACTTATCTGTTGATTGGTACATGCAAATAATTTAATTAAATTTGTAATAGACAGTAAGCTTTCAGACTAAACTGAATTATTTTCATTTTGAATCATTATAAATAAAAAGCCATATCATGTCTTTAATCTACAGACTACAACCAGAGGAAGAGGTCGCAGAGGAAGGGGACAAGGCAGAGCAAGGGGACAAGGCAGAGCAAGGGGACAAGTCAGAGCAAGGGGAGAGGCATCAACAGGAGGGCGTGGAAGGGCAGCCATTGGCAGGGGCACTAGAGGCAGAAGGGTTGCGGCATTGCAACCTGTTCCACAAGACCAGGCAGTTACTGTTCTCCGTGAACAGAGGCAGCAAAGATTACGGGTAAAAATTTATCTAAAATTAATTCACTAGTAATGGTACACAAGTACAAATTTATCTTAACTTTTTTTACTGACGCCGTACTTTATTATGCAAACTGCAATAAAAAAGCGACATTGGTAAATTTCATATCAACTATTGGTTACACAGTCAGGCCTATGATTAAAAAATATATAAATGTAAAAAAATTTAATAGGAACATTTCAACAGAACAGAACAAGTTCACCCTTAGAATTCTGGGATTCAAACACCCCCCCCGCCCCCGCCCCAATGTACATGTACATCATAAATTCGATTCTGGATCAACCCTGGTTAGTAAATACCTCGACAATCAGATGTGTACAAAACTAGAGTTACAGTAAATAATTTTTACATCTAAGAACAACAAAATCCAAAGTTCTTGTTGGACTATATTACAATCAATTCAGTTCTCAAATCTGCCCGCACCAGCTTGACAAGACACTGAACAGTGTAGAGTATATAATTAAATAACTACATGTAAATAAAAAATAAATAAGTACCAAATGTTAAAACCCATCAGCCATTACTGTTTGAAAGAAATGTGGGTACACAACTAGTGCAGATGTTTGAAATGCAGTGTGTATGTTTATTTTGAAGGTAGTGTATATTTCTATTGAAACTTATGATTTGTAGTCTTGTAGACTACTTGGACCCCTTTACGTGCAAACCACCCACATCCAAGTGTTTATTCAACATACTGTGATCTGGAAATGTCATGGATGGCTGCTGTAGGCAATGACAATACCCCTACAGCACGAACTGCATGTACGGCTGAGGGGTAAAACCTGCACAAATTCAATAGCAACAAATCCATTACATATATTTTGTTCTATCATAGCATAAATTATTTTATGGATCTTTGGTAGCTGCAACTGTCATCAATTTAGGGTTAGACTGATAATATGGAAAGGGGATCAAAGTAATTAAACATTGAAAATTTCTAATTATGCAGGAGGACATTGGAAATATGTCCACTGAAGGAGTTCGGCAGTTGCTGCTGCAAACAGCAGAGAGAAGCCCTGGACTCATTTTTGATATTCTGCATGAGCAGCCAGCCCAACCTCAGCCTGCTCAAGATCTGGAGTGGTGCACTTGTACACATTGTCGACAAATGCCAACAGATGAGGAATGCATTTGTTGCAGAAATACACCTGAGAACTGCCTTTCTTTACATCCAGTATGTACAGTGTAAATTTAGCAACTGTCAATCAGTACTGCACTTTACAAAATGAATGAATAAAAAAATAAATAAATGTATAAATTAATTAATAAATACATAAATACATAAATAAATAAATAAATACATACATACATACATACATACATACATACATACATACATACATACATACATACATACATACATACATACATACATACATACATACATACATACATACATACATACATACATACACACACACACACACACAAGTGTGTAAACACCTCCAATCGGGGACCTCCTATTGTCCCTCTTTTGTTTGGACTCTAACTTTTTGGCAACAGCTCCCATTGGTTTTGTACACAATTTCTAACTGGGGACCTTTACCCAACCGGGGACCCTATTGTCCTCTTTTGTTATAGGTCCCCGGTTTGAATGTGAAAACAAACTCACACACACACAAGTGTGTAAACACCTCCAATCGGGGACCTCCTATTGTCCCTCTTTTGTTTGGACTCTAACTTTTTGGCAACAGCTCCCATTGGTTTTGTACACAATTTCTAACTGGGGACCTTTACCCAACCGGGGACCCTATTGTCCTCTTTTGTTATAGGTCCCCGGTTTGAATGTGAAAAAAAACTCACACACACACACACACACACATACTGGCACTGCATTAATTGTGTGGACATATCACACGCTGGATGCGACACAGCTCTCTGTGGACAAATTCCTACTGCATTACATGTGTGGACACCACACACACCAACACTGCCGGCATAATTGTGTGGACATAATGCACACTGGATATGACACAGCTCTATGTGGACAAATTCTTACTGCACGCTTGGATGATATGCAGTTTTATCTGGAAATTTGGCACAAATGTTGCATTATGCTTTATGTTTTTTAATGCTGTTTTGTTGTTGTTTTTAGTTACACTTTTAATAACTGATTGCTCTCTCCAGGACCAGCCTGTTCAAGGGCGCATTATAATCAGTAAATAAAACACAAATAAAAGTCGGGGGAAAATTTTCAATTTTAGTTCTCCTTACGTGGAAACGTAAAAATTTATGTCTTTATGATGACGTCATGTGCAAGCGGTCTTTGGGATAAATTTCTAAATATTTGATTCAGGAATCTGTATGTGTGTGTGTGTGGGGGGGGGGGGGGCAACAAAATAATTATGGATATTCTGGATTCCTTACTGAGCTAGCTAGCGACTGACAAGACAAATCAAACAAAATAATGAGTTGAAAAAACACATTGTTGGAGGGCAAAAACATTTTTATTGCAGTTCTAAAAGTAAAAACACATGCATTTTGAATTTTTGTTTGACAAAAAAAAAATTATAAACTTACAATTTTGCTTGTGAATGTCCTTAATGAACTCACTAATTGTGGCGCAATATGCTTTTCGGCCTGGCAGCTTAAGTGCGATTTCAGTTATGTTGCAATTATTGTGTTAATGAGTGACGTAAAAGGTTACAACAAACCAAAGGTATTTTAAAACAAGATCATGTACATACTCTGTGGCTGGAACGTACTGTTTTGGTTAAGGTACAGAGAGCACATGATCTACAGTTAATTTCGCACATCACTATCAGGTGATGTGTCTCAACATCATACAATTAGGTAGAATCTTTGTGTATGCACCGCACATAATGGTCTAAGGTGGTGTGTCACAGCACACAAAACAAAAAAAAAGCATTACATTGAATTCGATTTTCTAATTTCTATATTTAAGTGTATATTAAGTGGACTTCAGCTTTCTGTGATTTATGAACCTTCCCTGTTTACAACAGATGAACAGCAACAAATTAGTTATTTACAAAATACAATATAAAAGAGTACTTTTATATATCCTTCCTAAGACATTCTTTTCAGTTATCTGTTTGCGGTTGATTGTCACCAACTGTTTCTTTGAGAAACATGAGACTCAGTAATTCTAAATGCCTATATTGAAAGGAATTGAGTTGAAATGATGAATTGAATTAAATTTTATTGAATTGAATTGATGTTAGAAAATTAACTATACATGATAGTTTCAACTACAATAAACAACTCAAAAACCACCCACTTGTGCATTTAAAGCATTTTAAAACATTCCAGTGCAGCCTATCAACTTACTTACCTCCTGGACCATCCAGTAATGAGTTTAGCAGAAAGAAAAATTGGTTTTAATTAGGAAAGTTCAACTGCAACATTCCAGTACAGCCTATCAACTTAGTAAAATATTACATGAATGTTGATGAGACAACTTACTTATCTCCTGGACTCTCCAGTAATAAGCTTAGCAAAAAGTAAAATAGGTTTTAATTAGGAAAGTTCAACTGCACCATTCCTGTACAGCCTATCAGCTTAGTAAAATACTACATGAATGTTGATGAGACAACTTACTTATCTCCTGGACTCTCCAGTAATAAGCTTAGCAAAAAGTAAAATAGGTTTTAATTAGGAAAGTTCAACTGCAACATTCAAGTACAGCCTATCAACTTAGTAAAATACTACATGAATGTTGATGAGACAACTTACATGTACTTATCTCCTGGACTCTCCAGTAATAAGCTTAGCAAAAAGTAAAATAGGTTTTAATTTGGAAAGTTCAACTGCAACATTCCAGTACAGCCTATCAACTTAGTAAAATACTACATGAATGTTGATGAGACAACTTACTTATCTCCTGGACTCTCCAGTAATAAGCTTAGCAAAAAGTAAAATAGGTTTTAATTAGGAAAGTTCAACTGCAACATTCAAGTACAGCCTATCAACTTAGTAAAATACTACATGAATGTTGATGAGACAACTTACTTATCTCCTGGACTCTCCAGTAATAAGCTTAGCAAAAAGTAAAATAGGTTTTAATTTGGAAACTTCAACTGCAATATTCCAGTACAGCCTATCAACTTAGTAAAATACTACATGAATGTTGATGAGACAACTTACTTATCCCCTGGACTCTCCAGTAATAAGCTTAGCAAAAAGTAAAATAGGTTTTAATTTGGAAACTTCAACTGCATCATTCCAGTACAGCCTATCAACTTAGTAAAATACTACATAAATGTTGATGAGACAACTTACTTATCTCCTGGACTCTCCAGTAATAAGCTTAGCAAAAAGTAAAATAGGTTTTAATTAGGAAAGTTCAACTGCACCATTCCTGTACAGCCTATCAGCTTAGTAAAATACTACATGAATGTTGATGAGACAACTTACTTATCTCCTGGACTCTCCAGTAATAAGCTTAGCAAAAAGTAAAATAGGTTTTAATTAGGAAAGTTCAACTGCAACATTCAAGTACAGCCTATCAATTTAGTAAAATACTACATAAATGTTGATGAGACAACTTACTTATCTCCTGGACTCTCCAGTAATAAGCTTAGCAAAAAGTAGAATAGATTTTAATTTGGAAACTTCAACTGCATCATTCCAGTACAGCCTATCAACTTAGTAAAATACTACATAAATGTTGATGAGACAACTTACTTATCTCCTGGACTCTCCAGTAATAAGCTTAGCAAAAAGTAAAATAGGTTTTAATTAGGAAAGTTCAACTGCACCATTCCTGTACAGCCTATCAGCTTAGTAAAATACTACATGAATGTTGATGAGACAACTTACTTATCTCCTGGACTCTCCAGTAATAAGCTTAGCAAAAAGTAAAATAGGTTTTAATTAGGAAAGTTCAACTGCAACATTCAAGTACAGCCTATCAACTTAGTAAAATACTACATGAATGTTGATGAGACAACTTACTTATCTCCTGGACTCTCCAGTAATAAGCTTAGCAAAAAGTAAAATAGGTTTTAATTTGGAAACTTCAACTGCAATATTCCAGTACAGCCTATCAACTTAGTAAAATACTACATGAATGTTGATGAGACAACTTACTTATCTCCTGGACTCTCCAGTAATAAGCTTAGCAAAAAGTAAAATAGGTTTTAATTTGGAAACTTCAACTGCATCATTCCAGTACAGCCTATCAACTTAGTAAAATACTACATAAATGTTGATGAGACAACTTACTTATCTCCTGGACTCTCCAGTAATAAGCTTAGCAAAAAGTAAAATAGGTTTTAATTAGGAAAGTTCAACTGCACCATTCCTGTACAGCCTATCAGCTTAGTAAAATACTACATGAATGTTGATGAGACAACTTACTTATCTCCTGGACTCTCCAGTAATAAGCTTAGCAAAAAGTAAAATAGGTTTTAATTAGGAAAGTTCAACTGCAACATTCAAGTACAGCCTATCAACTTAGTAAAATACTACATGAATGTTGATGAGACAACTTACTTATCTCCTGGACTCTCCAGTAATAAGCTTAGCAAAAAGTAGAATAGGTTTTAATTTGGAAAGTTCATTTGCAACATTCCAGTACAGCCTATCAACTTAGTAAAATACTACATGAATGTTGATGAGACAACTTACTTATCTCCTGGACTCTCCAGTAATAAGCTTAGCAAAAAGTAAAATAGGTTTTAATTAGGAAAGTTCAACTGCAACATTCAAGTACAGCCTATCAACTTATTAAAATACTACATGAATGTTGATGAGACAACTTACTTATCTCCTGGACTCTCCAGTAATAAGCTTAGCAAAAAGTAAAATAGGTTTTAATTAGGAAAGTTCAACTGCAACATTCAAGTACAGCCTATCAACTTAGTAAAAATACTACATGAATGTTGATGAGACAACTTACTTATCTCCTGGACTCTCCAGTAATAAGCTTAGCAAAAAGTAAAATAGGTTTTAATTAGGAAAGTTCAACTGCAACATTCAAGTACAGCCTATCAACTTAGTAAAATACTACATGAATGTTGATGAGACAACTTACTTATCTCCTGGACTCTCCAGTTATAAGCTTAGCAAAAAGTAAAATAGGTTTTAATTAGGAAAGTTCAACTGCAACATTCCAGTACAGCCTATCAACTTAGTAAAATATTACATGAATGTTGATGAGACAACTTACTTATCTCCTGGACTCTCCAGTAATAAGCTTAGCAAAAAGTAAAACAGGTTTTAATTAGGAAAGTTCAACTGCACCATTCCTGTACAGCCTATCAGCTTAGTAAAATACTACATGAATGTTGATGAGACAACTTACTTATCTCCTGGACTCTCCAGTAATAAGCTTAGCAAAAAGTAAAATAGGTTTTAATTTGGAAACTTCAACTGCAACATTCCAGTACAGCCTATCAACTTAGTAAAATACTACATAAATGTTGACGAGACAACTTACTTATCTCCTGGACTCTCCAGTAATAAGCTTAGCAAAAAGTAAAATAGGTTTTAATTAGGAAAGTTCAACTGCACCATTCCTGTACAGCCTATCAGCTTAGTAAAATACTACATGAATGTTGATGAGACAACTTACTTATCTCCTGGACTCTCCAGTAATAAGCTTAGCAAAAAGTAAAATTGGTTTTAATTAGGAAAGTTCAACTGCAACATTCAAGTACAGCCTATCAACTTAGTAAAATACTACATGAATGTTGATGAGACAACTTACTTATCTCCTGGACTCTCCAGTAATAAGCTTAGCAAAAAGTAGAATAGGTTTTAATTTGGAAAGTTCAACTGCAACATTCAAGTACAGCCTATCAACTTAGTAAAATACTACATGAATGTTGATGAGACAACTTACTTATCTCCTGGACTCTCCAGTAATAAGCTTAGCAAAAAGTAGAATAGGTTTTAATTTGGAAAGTTCATTTGCAACATTCCAGTACAGCCTATCAACTTAGTAAAATACTACATGAATGTTGATGAGACAACTTACTTATCTCCTGGACTCTCCAGTAATAAGCTTAGCAAAAAGTAAAATAGGTTTTAATTAGGAAAGTTCAACTGCAACATTCAAGTACAGCCTATCAACTTATTAAAATACTACATGAATGTTGATGAGACAACTTACTTATCTCCTGGACTCTCCAGTAATAAGCTTAGCAAAAAGTAAAATAGGTTTTAATTAGGAAAGTTCAACTGCAACATTCAAGTACAGCCTATCAACTTAGTAAAAATACTACATGAATGTTGATGAGACAACTTACTTATCTCCTGGACTCTCCAGTAATAAGCTTAGCAAAAAGTAAAATAGGTTTTAATTAGGAAAGTTCAACTGCAACATTCAAGTACAGCCTATCAACTTAGTAAAATATTACATGAATGTTGATGAGACAACTTACTTATCTCCTGGACTCTCCAGTAATAAGCTTAGCAAAAAGTAAAATTGGTTTTAATTAGGAAAGTTCAACTGCAACATTCAAGTACAGCCTATCAACTTAGTAAAATACTACATGAATGTTGATGAGACAACTTACTTATCTCCTGGACTCTCCAGTAATAAGCTTAGCAAAAAGTAAAATTGGTTTTAATTAGGAAAGTTCAACTGCAACATTCAAGTACAGCCTATCAACTTAGTAAAATACTACATGAATGTTGATGAGACAACTTACTTATCTCCTGGACTCTCCAGTAATAAGCTTAGCAAAAAGTAGAATAGGTTTTAATTTGGAAAGTTCAATTGCAACATTCAAGTACAGCCTATCAACTTATTAAAATACTACATGAATGTTGATGAGACAACTTACTTATCTCCTGGACTCTCCAGTAATAAGCTTAGCAAAAAGTAAAATAGTTTTTAATTAGGAAAGTTCAACTGCAACATTCAAGTACAGCCTATCAACTTAGTAAAATACTACATGAATGTTGATGAGACAACTTACTTATCTCCTGGACTCTCCAGTAATAAGCTTAGCAAAAAGTAAAATAGGTTTTAATTAGGAAAGTTCAACTGCAACATTCAAGTACAGCCTATAAACTTAGTAAAATACTACATGAATGTTGATGAGACAACTTACTTATCTCCTGGACTCTCCAGTAATAAGCTTAGCAAAAAGTAGAATAGGTTTTAATTTGGAAAGTTCAATTGCAACATTCCAGTACAGCCTATCAACTTATTAAAATACTACATGAATGTTGATGAGACAACTTACTTATCTCCTGGACTCTCCAGTAATAAGCTTAGCAAAAAGTAAAATAGTTTTTAATTAGGAAAGTTCAACTGCAACATTCAAGTACAGCCTATCAACTTAGTAAAATACTACATGAATGTTGATGAGACAACTTACTTATCTCCTGGACTCTCCAGTAATAAGCTAAGCAAAAAGTAAAATAGGTTTTAATTAGGAAAGTTCAACTGCACCATTCCTGTACAGCCTATCAGCTTAGTAAAATACTACATGAATGTTGATGCGATAACTTACTTATCTCCTGGACTCTCCAGTAATAAGCTTAGCAAAAAGTAAAATAGGTTTTATTTAGGAAAGTTCAACTGCAACATTCCAGTACAGCCTATCAACTTATTAAAATACTACATGAATGTTGATGAGACAACTTACTTATCTCCTGGACTCTCCAGTAATAAGCTTAGCAAAAAGTAAAATAGTTTTTAATTAGGAAAGTTCAACTGCAACATTCAAGTACAGCCTATCAACTTATTAAAATACTACATGAATGTTGATGAGACAACTTACTTATCTCCTGGACTCTCCAGTAATAAGCTTAGCAAAAAGTAAAATAGGTTTTAATTAGGAAAGTTCAACTGCAACATTCAAGTACAGCCTATCAACTTAGTAAAAATACTACATGAATGTTGATGAGACAACTTACTTATCTCCTGGACTCTCCAGTAATAAGCTTAGCAAAAAGTAAAATAGGTTTTAATTAGGAAAGTTCAACTGCAACATTCAAGTACAGCCTATCAACTTAGTAAAATACTACATGAATGTTGATGAGACAACTTACTTATCTCCTGGACTCTCCAGTTATAAGCTTAGCAAAAAGTAAAATAGGTTTTAATTAGGAAAGTTCAACTGCAACATTCCAGTACAGCCTATCAACTTAGTAAAATATTACATGAATGTTGATGAGACAACTTACTTATCTCCTGGACTCTCCAGTAATAAGCTTAGCAAAAAGTAAAATAGGTTTTAATTAGGAAAGTTCAACTGCACCATTCCTGTACAGCCTATCAGCTTAGTAAAATACTACATGAATGTTGATGAGACAACTTACTTATCTCCTGGACTCTCCAGTAATAAGCTTAGCAAAAAGTAAAATAGGTTTTAATTTGGAAACTTCAACTGCAACATTCAAGTACAGCCTATCAACTTAGTAAAATACTACATAAATGTTGACGAGACAACTTACTTATCTCCTGGACTCTCCAGTAATAAGCTTAGCAAAAAGTAAAATAGGTTTTAATTAGGAAAGTTCAACTGCACCATTCCTGTACAGCCTATCAGCTTAGTAAAATACTACATGAATGTTGATGAGACAACTTACTTATCTCCTGGACTCTCCAGTAATAAGCTTAGCAAAAAGTAAAATTGGTTTTAATTAGGAAAGTTCAACTGCAACATTCAAGTACAGCCTATCAACTTAGTAAAATACTACATGAATGTTGATGAGACAACTTACTTATCTCCTGGACTCTCCAGTAATAAGCTTAGCAAAAAGTAGAATAGGTTTTAATTTGGAAAGTTCAATTGCAACATTCAAGTACAGCCTATCAACTTATTAAAATACTACATGAATGTTGATGAGACAACTTACTTATCTCCTGGACTCTCCAGTAATAAGCTTAGCAAAAAGTAAAATAGTTTTTAATTAGGAAAGTTCAACTGCAACATTCAAGTACAGCCTATCAACTTAGTAAAATACTACATGAATGTTGATGAGACAACTTACTTATCTCCTGGACTATCCAGTAATAAGCTTAGCAAAAAGTAAAATAGGTTTTAATTAGGAAAGTTCAACTGCAACATTCAAGTACAGCCTATCAACTTAGTAAAATACTACATGAATGTTGATGAGACAACTTACTTATCTCCTGGACTCTCCAGTAATAAGCTTAGCAAAAAGTAGAATAGGTTTTAATTTGGAAAGTTCAATTGCAACATTCCAGTACAGCTTATCAACTTATTAAAATACTACATGAATGTTGATGAGACAACTTACTTATCTCCTGGACTCTCCAGTAATAAGCTTAGCAAAAAGTAAAATAGTTTTTAATTAGGAAAGTTCAACTGCAACATTCAAGTACAGCCTATCAACTTAGTAAAATACTACATGAATGTTGATGAGACAACTTACTTATCTCCTGGACTCTCCAGTAATAAGCTAAGCAAAAAGTAAAATAGGTTTTAATTAGGAAAGTTCAACTGCACCATTCCTGTACAGCCTATCAGCTTAGTAAAATACTACATGAATGTTGATGCGATAACTTACTTATCTCCTGGACTCTCCAGTAATAAGCTTAGCAAAAAGTAAAATAGGTTTTATTTAGGAAAGTTCAACTGCAACATTCAAGTACAGCCTATCAACTTAGTAAAATACTACATGATTGTTGATGAGACAACTTACTTATCTCCTGGACTCTCCAGTAATAAGCTTAGCAAAAAGTAAAATAGGTATTAATTAGGAAAGTTCAACTGCACCATTCCAGTACAGCCTATCAGCTTAGTAAAATACTACATGAATGTTGATGCGACAACTTACTTATCTCCTGGACTCTCCAGTAATAAGCTAAGCAAAAAGTAAAATAGGTTTTAATTAGGAAAGTTCAACTGCACCATTCCTGTACAGCCTATCAGCTTAGTAAAATACTACATGAATGTTGATGCGATAACTTACTTATCTCCTGGACTCTCCAGTAATAAGCTTAGCAAAAAATAAAATAGGTTTTAATTAGGAAAGTTCAACTGCAACATTCAAGTACAGCCTATCAACTTAGTAAAATACTACATGAATGTTGATGAGACAACTTACTTATCTCCTGGACTCTCCAGTAATAAGCTTAGCAAAAAGTTAAATAGGTTTTAATTTGGAAAGTTCAATTGCAACATTCCAGTACAGCCTATCAACTTAGTAAAATACTACATGAATGTTGATGAGACAACTTACTTATCTCCTGGACTCTCCAGTAATAAGCTTAGCAAAAAGTAAAATAGGTTTTAATTAGGAAAGTTCAATTGCAACATTCCAGTACAGCCTATCAACTTATTAAAATACTACATGAATGTTGATGAGACAATTTACTTATCTCCTGGACTCTCCAGTAATAAGCTTAGCAAAAAGTAAAATAGTTTTTATTTAGGAAAGTTCAACTACAACATTCAAGTACAGCCTATCAACTTAGTCAATACTACAGGAATGTTGGCGATACAGTTTACTTTCGCAAACACAAAAGTAAATAACGATGTTTTAGTAACAATAAGCTTTAAACACTACCTTAAAGAACAATTTTTGATATCTAAACCCCCATTTTAAGATTTTATACTTTTTGAGCAAGGTGCCTTATTGTGCCTTATTTGTTATGAGATGCATCGTTTGTTTCTACCTGCGGCTTAGAGTAACTAAATGGTTTTTCACCCAGTACTTGATTGATTTCCATTCTCTCTTATGGAGTACATTTGGATGAGCTGACCTTGCCTCTTCACAAGCTTTTTTGCCTGGTAGCTTGTTTGTTCGGATGTAAGACCCCAGAGACTGGTAGATGGCTTATCTTTCTGCCGCTGTCCAGGGTGTCTTTTTGGTAGGTTTCTTAGGCCGTATCAACTCTGCAAAAGTGTGTAAGAAAAGAGATTGTTTTTTATTCCTTAATCCTCATAATAATCAATTTTATCGCATAAACGATCAAATTCTTTACTCGGCGCAGAGACCCCCTTTTTAGGGCTCAACCTTATTTCTTTAAACAAGCCTTGGCGGCGACCCATGTGCAGGACGTAAGCCAAAAAGGCTAGCTGCCTCTTTCCTGGGCTGCAGGGCTGACCTTTACGTAAATTGCTTGTGTGGATCTTGGACCAATTAGATTGGAATGTGGATCCAGCAAAAATGCTGTTTTCTTCACGCAAAGGCGGGAAGGCTCACATTCGGTACAGCTTTCATTGCTGGTTAACACACAATTTTGAACCTACCACCACCCTACCTTATGCCTCCTTTTAACTCAGTGGTTTTCCTAATGTATGTGTTACTTCTGACTTGTATAACTCAATACTTAACGCACCATTTAGTTCCTCTGGGGCTATTTCATGTGCTCCGACTGCATGTACCAGCAGTAGAGTCATTTTACATTATGTACACAGGCATATTCAGATGCTGATGGATACAACATTGTTGTCTTATAAATTTAACCGGTCTGTGGGTTGCCACCACACCATTATATTGCTCTATTTATCTGATCCCTCTATACTTGTAGGTTATTGCTTAGGTTGTTTCTTTTACAGGTAGATTATTTTCTAGGGAAGTGGACGACCACTGCCTGGGGTCAAACAAATGAATGGGGGTTAGTCTAAAAATGTTAAGGTTGTATTGTTTAATTTGGTAACACTGACAGCACCCTCTAGTTCACGTGGGGCTGATTTATGTACTCCGACTGCATCTACCAACAGTGGAATCACTTTAGGCCTTGTAGGCATTTGTGTCATAATATTACAGTTTAAAAACACTGCTGCTTTATTGTTGTAAAGAGGCTGGGCAAGCTGCCCCCTTTGTTATCTATGTCGAGCATTTAAGCATTGAAGGCTTATGCCATTTTGTGAATTGTTTGTTGTAGTGTTTTATGGAGGCTGGGCAAGCTGCCCCTCTTGTAATGTGGCAAGCTGCCAAGGAATCCATGCCTGGTAAAATGTTTTTGGGGCAAGCTGCCCCTTGAGTTCTCTTTCATATTTTGCTAAATTGGTCATTGACCAGTGACTGGTCATTGACCAGTGACTGGTCATTGACCAGTGACTGGTCATTGACCAGTGACTGGTCATTGACCAGTGACTGGTCATTGACCAGTGACTGGTCATTGACCAGTGACTGGTCATTGACCAGTGACTGGTCATTGACCAGTGACTGGTCATTGACCAGTGACTGGTCATTGACCAGTGACTGGTCATTGACCAGTGACTGGTCATTGACCAGTGACTGGTCATTGACCAGTGACTGGTCATTGACCAGTGACTGGTCATTGACCAGTGACTGGTCATTGACCAGTGACTGGTCATTGACCAGTGACTGGTCATTGACCAGTGACTGGTCATTGACCAGTGACTGGTCATTGACCAGTGACTGGTCATTGACCAGTGACTGGTCATTGACCAGTGACTGGTCATTGACCAGTGACTGGTCATTGACCAGTGACTGGTCATTGACCAGTGTCTGTTTGGTAATAAAAACAGTTTGAGCTGTGCCAAAAAGTCAATCAGTTGATTTGTTTATCTTATTGGGGTCGTCTGAGAATAATGCTTGCTTATTGGCAAAACATAGGCATAACCCATAATATCTTTTTAATCCTATTAGGAGCAGGTTTTTTTGTGGGTTTTTTTCTCTTCTTTACATATGGGGACTAAGGAGTGGCATAGTTTTCAAAAATTCTTGAATGATTTTTATGAAACCTGTCACAAATGTTTATTTCACCAAATTCTGCATGTTGACATTAGAGATAAATATTTGCCCATTTTGGGTAAAGAATTTTTTCGTTTTCCACATTCTTTATATAAAACCTTGCACGCTTCTTCTTTTTGACATAATCAAAACGATGAAATTATAGTTTAATACTGGGATAATTACCGCTCATTATGCTAAAATTGTTAGTTTATCCCATTTTGAGGAAAATTTTATATTTAAGTTTGACTGTCCACTTAGAAATTGATAGTATCACCAGCTTTCAGGGACCAGGGTGCAATGAGGTGTGGTTGACATTTCTAAGTATTTAAAAAAACACAAAATATGAGATGGCTGCCAGATATGGCAGCCATTATGAACTATCTAATGACTAATTACTACCAAATTGGGAGGGGGGAGGGACATCAAAAACAAGTGGAAGTTTTGTTATTAAGTCAACACAATTACTGAAAGAATTAAAAGGTATAAACCAAATTCAAACTGAATGACCACTTATCACAATTGTTGTTGTTGCAATACTTCCCTAGATAAATTTTAGAAAAAAAGATGCAATATTAAAAAAATTATGGGTAGAGTGTCGCTCCTACCACCCCATCCCATCTTCCTGATGTTGTTAACCATAAATTATCCTTAGCAACTACCTCCTCTGGGGCGAAGTTAAGGATATACATGTAATGTCTTTTTAGTTGTGCGCTTTGTTAGCGCTTGTATGATTAACACATAACTAACTCAAAAGGGCCAGATAGGAGGGTTTATCTTTTGCCTACAGTTGAACACTTGGTTTTGCAATTAAAACAAATGACAGTTAATTACCTCTTGATGGACCAGCCATTGGATCCTGAACCTGAAAAGTATCAAATTAAACATTACCGTATTGTAAAATGATCTGCTATATTTTGGGTTTTTTAAAGAATGACACGCATTAAATTGGATTTTACAATGATGAAAAGTAAATTTTTCAACTGCACTTGAGTTAGAACTGTTGGCAGCATTAGTTAGCACACGTTCTCCATTTTATTGACTAAAGAAATTGCTCAAAATTTAAAATAAGTAGCAAGTGGTCTGCTGTGGCCATTGTACAGGTTTTAAACTCAACAATTGAAAAATAGAATTGTTGACAATACCTTCTCATAAGCAGTATTTGTAGAATCTTGATCTTGACTTGTTGGTTGCACTTCGTCAAGATAAATCTCAATGAGTGTAATGGGTGTTTATATTCTGCAGGATTTTTGTACTTATAGTTGCAAATATAGAGCAGATGGCTGGTACATATAATTAAGGGGTCTTGAACTTTCCATCTTTATGATCAAATCCCAACAAAGAATTTTTTAATCATAACATCATATTGTAGCATTGATTAAATGCAACCTAATGTTTGGTGAAACTATGATGTATGACAAAATTGACATTGAGGTACTCACTTCTTACTCAATCAGTGATATGCTGTACAAGTCTTTATTGCAATAAGTTTAGCATATAAATGCCTCAAATGGCAAGCTTTTTGAAAGTTGTGATTATATATTAGAAGTACAGCATTAACTCTTTCAGGGCTAAGGTCGTTCATGTACAATCTAGTTGATGTATTGCGAAAATGCCATTATCATACATGTACGATCTATTTTGTGTACTCAAAAAGTGTCTTCAATCGTACATGTACAACCCATTATATACATGTTATCACGAGAGGGCATTATCACTTAGGAAATACCATTGATTTTGGGATGTACCAATCCCAAAATCGTCAGTCCGAGACTGACTATGGTCATCAAATTAAGTTTGGAGAGAAAGAAATTGTTGAAACTTTTTTTTACAGAATTTAGAAAAACCTACAAAAATGGGCAATATGAAAAATTTTGGTTCAAAACGGAAAAAATAAGCGGGCACTATAAGAGTTAATATGCATTGAGCAAAATGTTTTTCAGCAGTGCAATACGATTATATTGTGCAGCTGTTAACCAATCATGGATTGAGGATTCAAGCTTGCGAGATGATAAAAATGTATAGCAATTAATCATTATACTACCCCTTTTTCTGACTTTTGATTGGTTTTGAGCGCATCACATGACATGTCTTATTTTTTACTAGAAACTGTGCGAATGTGACTCGCTGTACACGCAGCTAACAAGGTACTTTACCCGTAGCAACCAATGTAGGCCTACTATCCCATAACAACTAATGTACTATACCAATAGCAACAGCAGCTTCTAGTACCTAGACATCTAGGCACAATATATGTTTGGGGTGATATAAAACAAATATTGAGTGCTTTTACTTGTGCTATGGTTCAAACTACGACTCCCGAGGTGATCCTCGGTGTGTTCTGCTTTCTCTAGGGATCACTGAATCTGGGGAATCTCAGAATAGCAACTCGAAGCAGTCAATATTTGTAGAATAGTCAATACAGAGAGACTGAAAATTGCAACTCACTGTCATAAGCGTCATCGTCATAGTCTGATGATTCCTCAGCAGCAAACTCTGGTTAAAAAAAATGTAATTAATTCTGAGACTTAAAAAAGAATTGAGACAGTTCCAATGCTTTTAACCATACAACTTTGCTCATATCTATTGTACAATGTAAATATCAAATTGTGTGTGTGTTTTATCTATACTGAGTTTACTGTGACCATACAATTTAAAAGGGTACTGATGACTGTGAGATGAATGCAATCATTTACCAAATTTCTTTTTTGGAGCTTCTGTGTTTAACTCACGAATTTAACTGAATGTGAGCTTCACTATAGAAAAGTTTAAAACATATTAAGTTCAGTAATGTTTCATGTACATTGGAAATGATAGCAATAAATAGGAACAAACTAAAAAGTGTATGTACAGTAGAAGACGAAGACTGAGTCTTTACGCCCCCTAATTCAAAAATCAAACTATTTCTTACCGTCAACATTGATATCATCAAGTTTTTTACCAGCAAACTTAGATATTTGTCCTCGATCTGCTGCTAAGAGTAACTTGCTGACCTTGGTAAGTTCTAGCGTTGCATCATGCTTGCGATAAAACTCGCGATGTACCTGGATATCATGGCCGAGATGTCTAGCCAGCCAATCAAGTTCACTTCCATTTAAGTCGATCACTTGTGAGACTGTTGCTATATATTTTCGCAGCTTTGTGCTGGTTACTGTTGAAGGGTTTTTCAAGTTTGCATGTTGGGCGGTGGATCGGAGACAATCCCAGCCCCTGACAGGCTGCAAGGAGTTCCTTGGCCGTGCAAATAGATATGGGTTATCTGGATTGACACCAGCAGCAGCTCTCTCATGAATAAGGTCTTCGATTGCCCCTTTCACATCTTTTGTGAGCAAAACTGGTACCGTCCTACCCCTCTTGCCCCGTATTTGGAGTATGTCCAACCTGTTAAGAACAAAATGAAAAAGCATCAGTACTGCTACATGTATCCAATAGTATTTCAATTAATGTGAGACGTACTTAGTAATAATGGTGTTTGGCTACACCATAACAAATGTTTACAAATATGTTAAAATATTGTTTTCCTTAAGTATATTTTTTATTGATTAAACTGTGTATATTTTATACTGCTTTTGAATGCCCATGAGTAGCTGCTCATGAACAAATTACGATGTGGTGAAGTCTATGGTGTAATGGAGCCTTATTCCTTCTGTAAACATGGTAAATGCAAGCTTATGTTTTTCTTTATCATTTCCACTGGTATACAGCGCAAATTATGAAAGTACACATATATACTAAAACAGTGTAATTAAACACTGCCCAGAAAGTGAAAATTGTTATGTATATGTAGTTACAGGGCGTACAATGACTGTATGGCCTATGTGTACACACGTGCTTGTACATACTATATACTCAAGCAGTACACTGGGCCATGGGACTGGCAGGTATATGTGATGCGGCAACCTGGCCCAACAGCACTCCGCTGGCAGCAAACTCAGTTGGTATAGCACAAAACATTTTATGTGAATAGTGCAACCGCCTTGGACGAGGCTTACATTTTGTTAACAATTGGCCCAATTTAAAGTACCCTTACCTGTTACTCAACTTCTTCTCAAGATTACTGAGAGAATTCACAACTTCTTCATTTGCAAAATGCTGCCATATTGGTCTCTCCTCATAGTCTTTTAGGAGCATTCGTGCTGCTTCTCCTCCACGTCGTTTATTGAAGACGATCAATCTGGATAAACAAATCTCTACCAAACCTGTCCAAGTTTCTGCTGAGGGAGAACGCTGAAGAACCTTGATACGATAATCAAGCTCTTTCTCTATGAACTGGCGAAGTTTCATCAGGTCACATGTCAGTGGTAGCATTTCAGGCTGATTGCGCTTTTTACTGATCATTGAATTCAAGGCATGTGTGGACACTCTTTCACTCCATTCGCTCTCATGAAGTTGAAGGTACAACTTGCAGTCCTCTAGCAGACCATTATCTTTCTGACGCAGTGCAATGCCTTGCAAAATAAGGGCACACTTCTTAAGTGAATACCCCAGCTTGAGAGAAAGGGAGGGAATTCTCATTATTGGTGTGCCATCTCCTCCTTTCTTCTCAGCCATTTCCAACACCTGCATCACCACAAAATCAAAATTCTGAGGTTTCAAGAAATCAGATAGAGTGATGCTGCCTTCAACCATTACCCGCAGTTTTAATAACAGGCGACCAAGTTGACGCAACCGTTGAGATATATACTGTGACTTTGTTGAGCCTACTTTATCAAGTAGTGTTTTTCCCAATTCCATTATAAATTTGTCCCCTTTAACCGCCATGGAAATGTCATCATGTGCCATTTTTGACAATATGGCTTGATGAAAGAGCTTGTCTCCTACGTTTTGCATAAAGGGCTGCATAATCATAAGGCTCTCTTGTTTAATATTGCGGTGTACTTCCTTGGTATCACTGCTAGTGTCTTCATTAGTACTCGTACTGCTGGTTCCGGTTCTGAAGGGGCATTTCTGTTTGTGTTTCCATAAAGCTGACTTCACAACAAACCCAAGACACAATGGACAAGGTAAGTAATCACTTGCTTTACATTCCTGGCCATGTGGAGGGTTGTGAAGAACAATTAAGTTACCTTCACCTGTATTTATGACAGTCATGTTGTGATAAAAGTTTCCCTTGAGACGAAGCTTTTCAAAATCTAAAGTCCGTTTGTTTCCTGCTCTGGCATGTTTTTCTCGGTTGACAGCAATTTTAACATCTTCCTCCTCTAAGTGAATGGCCTTGAGATGTCTTGCTGCCTTTGCTACAAGCACACCACAATACAAGCAAGCCTGGCGCTTTTCGTATGAGCGGACATAGTTAACATTCTCAGAAGAAGCTGAATCTGTATAGAAAAAAAAAACACAAACAATAATACTATTAATTATTAACAAATGAGTTCTTTTAGGATCTAATTTTGCCAGTTCATTTATCTCATTCCTTTGCTGGCAAAACCAAAATGCAATCAAAGGATTCGCAGACAGAAATGATGCCTAATGTTCTGATCAGCTGAGGAGACTCTTTTTTCAATAGCTTTCTCTAAGAAAATGGGATGAGTGTGACCAGATTCAGACCATTGCAGTGTGGACCCATGTAAAGTAAACATACAATGCAGTAAATGGGAGATGAGTTTGACCAGATTATAAGACCAGTGCAGTGTGGACCCGTGTAAAGTAGTCATACAATGCAGTAAATAGGAGATGAGTTTGACCAGATTCAGACCATTGCAGTGTGGACCCATGTAAAGTAGACATACAATGCAGTAAATAGGAGATGAGTTTGACCAGATTCAGACCATTGCAGTGTGGACCCATGTAAAGTAGACATACAATGCAGTAAATAGGAGATGAGTTTGACCAGATTCAAACCATTGCAGTGTGGACCCATGTAAAGTAGTCATACAATGCAGTAAATAGGAGATGTGTTTGACCAGATTCAGACCATTGCAGTGTGGACCTGTGTAAAGTAGACATACAATGCAGTAAACAGGAGATGAGTTTGACCAGATTCAGACCATTGCAGTGTGGACCCATGTAGAGTAGACATACAATGCAGTAAATAGGAGATGAGTTTGACCAGATTCAGACCATTGCAGTGTGGACCCGTGTAAAGTAGACATACAATGCAGTAAATAGGAGATGTGTGTTACCAGATTCAGACCATTGCAGTGTGGACCCGTGTAAAGTAGACATACAATGCAGTAAATAGGACTGGAGATGAGTTTGACCAGATTCAGACCATTGCAGTGTGGACCCATGTAAAGTAGACATACAATGCAGTAAATAGGACTGGAGATGAGTGCGACCAGATTCAGACCATTGCAGTGTGGACCCGTGTAAAGTAGACATACAATGCAGTAAATAGGAGATGTGTGTGACCAGATTCAGACCATTGCAGTGTGGACCCGTGTAAAGTAGACATACAATGCAGTAAATAGGACTGGAGATGAGTGCGACCAGATTCAGACCATTGCAGTGTGGACCCGTGTAAAGTAGACATACAATGCAGTAAATAGGACTGGAGATGAGTGCGACCAGATTCAGACCATTGCAGTGTGGACCCATGTAAAGTAGACATACAATGCAGTAAATAGGAGATGAGTTTGACCAGATTCAGACCATTGCAGTGTGGACCCATGTAAAGTAGACATACAATGCAGTAAATAGGAGATGAGTTTGACCAGATTCAGACCATTGCAGTGTGGACCCATGTAAAGTAGACATACAATGCAGTAAATAGGAGATGAGTTGACCAGATTCAGACCATTGCAGTGTGGACCCATGTAAAGTAGACATACAATGCAGTAAATAAGAGATGAGTTTGACCAGATTCAGACCATTGCAGTGTGGACCCGTGTAAAGTAAACATACAATGCAGTAAATAGGAGATGTGTTTGACCAGATTCAGACCATTGCAGTGTGGACCCATGTAAAGTTGACATACAATGCAGTAAATAGGAGGTGTGTGTTACCAGATTCAGACCATTGCAGTGTGGACCCATGTAAAGCAGACATACAATGCAGTACATAGGAGATGTGTGTTACCAGATTCAGACCATTGCAGTGTGGACCCATGTAATTAAAGTAGACATACAATGCAGTAAATAGGACTGGAGATGAGTGCGACCAGATTCAGACCATTGCAGTGTGGACCGTGTAAAGTAGACATACAATGCAGTTAATAGAAGATGAGTTTGACCAGATTCAAACCATTGCAATGTGGACTGTGTAAAGTAGACATACAATGCAGTAAATAGGAGATGAGTGCGACCAGATTCAGACCATTGCAGTGTGGACCTGTGTAAAGTAGACATACAATGCAGTAAATAGGACTGGAGATGAGTGCGACCAGATTCAGACCATTGCAGTGTGGACCCATGTCAAGTAGACATACAATGCAGTAAATAGGACTGGAGATGAGTGCGACCAGATTCAGATCATTGCAGTGTGGACCCGTGTAAAGTAGACATACAATGCAGTAAATAGGACTGGAGATGAGTTTGACCAGATTCAGACCATTGCAGTGTGGACCCATGTAATTAAAGTAGACATACAATGCAGTAAACGGGAGATGTGTGTGACCAGATTCAGACCATTGCAGTGTGGACCGTGTAAAGTAGACATACAATGCAGTATATAGGAGATGAGTTTGACCAGATTCAGACCATTGCAGTGTGGACCCGTGTAAAGTAGACATACAATGCAGTAAATAGGAGATGAGTTTGACCAGATTCAGACCATTGCAGTGTGGACCCGTGTAAAGTAGACATACAATGCAGTAAATAGGAGATGTGTGTTACCAGATTCAGACCATTGCAGTGTGGACCCGTGTAAAGTAGACATACAATGCAGTAAATAGGACTGGAGATGAGTTTGACCAGATTCAGACCATTGCAGTGTGGACCCATGTAAAGTAGACATACAATGCAGTAAATAGGACTGGAGATGAGTGCGACCAGATTCAGACCATTGCAGTGTGGACCCGTGTAAAGTAGACATACAAAGCAGTAAATAGGACTGGAGATGAGTTTGACCAGATTCAGACCATTGCAGTGTGAACCCATGTAAAGTAGACATACAATGCAGTAAATAGGACTGGAGATGAGTGCGACCAGATTCAGACCATTGCAGTGTGGACCCGTGTAAAGTAGACATACAATGCAGTAAATAGGAGATGTGTGTGACCAGATTCAGACCATTGCAGTGTGGACCCGTGTAAAGTAGACATACAATGCAGTAAATAGGACTGGAGATGAGTGCGACCAGATTCAGACCATTGCAGTGTGGACCCGTGTAAAGTAGACATACAATGCAGTAAATAGGACTGGAAATGAGTGCGACCAGATTCAGACCATTGCAGTGTGGACCCATGTAAAGTAGACATACAATGCAGTAAATAGGAGATGAGTTTGACCAGATTCAGACCATTGCAGTGTGGACCCATGTAAAGTAGACATACAATGCAGTAAATAGGAGATGAGTTTGACCAGATTCAGACCATTGCAGTGTGGACCCATGTAAAGTAGACATACAATGCAGTAAATAGGAGATGAGTTTGACCAGATTCAGACCATTGCAGTGTGGACCCATGTAAAGTAGACATACAATGCAGTAAATAGGAGATGAGTTTGACCAGATTCAGACCATTGCAGTGTGGACCCATGTAAAGTAGACATACAATGCAGTAAATAGGAGATGAGTTGACCAGATTCAGACCATTGCAGTGTGGACCCATGTAAAGTAGACATACAATGCAGTAAATAGGACTGGAGATGAGTTTGACCAGATTCAGACCATTGCAGTGTGAACCCATGTAAAGTAGACATACAATGCAGTAAATAGGACTGGAGATGAGTGCGACCAGATTCAGACCATTGCAGTGTGGACCCGTGTAAAGTAGACATACAATGCAGTAAATAGGAGATGTGTGTGACCAGATTCAGACCATTGCAGTGTGGACCCGTGTAAAGTAGACATACAATGCAGTAAATAGGACTGGAGATGAGTGCGACCAGATTCAGACCATTGCAGTGTGGACCCGTGTAAAGTAGACATACAATGCAGTAAATAGGACTGGAGATGAGTGCGACCAGATTCAGACCATTGCAGTGTGGACCCATGTAAAGTAGACATACAATGCAGTAAATAGGAGATGAGTTTGACCAGATTCAGACCATTGCAGTGTGGACCCATGTAAAGTAGACATACAATGCAGTAAATAGGAGATGAGTTTGACCAGATTCAGACCATTGCAGTGTGGACCCATGTAAAGTAGACATACAATGCAGTAAATAGGAGATGAGTTGACCAGATTCAGACCATTGCAGTGTGGACCCATGTAAAGTAGACATACAATGCAGTAAATAGGACTGGAGATGAGTGCGACCAGATTCAGACCATTGCAGTGTGGACCTGTGTAAAGTAGACATACAATGCAGTAAATAGGACTGGAGATGAGTGCGACCAGATTCAGACCATTGCAGTGTGGACCCATGTAAAGTAGACATACAATGCAGTAAATAGGACTGGAGATGAGTGCGACCAGATTCAGATCATTGCAGTGTGGACCCGTGTAAAGTAGACATACAATGCAGTAAATAGGACTGGAGATGAGTTTGACCAGATTCAGACCATTGCAGTGTGGACCCATGTAAAGTAGACATACAATGCAGTAAATAGGACTGGAGATGAGTGCGACCAGATTCAGACCATTGCAGTGTGGACCCGTGTAAAGTAGACATACAATGCAGTAAATAGGACTGGAGATGAGTTTGACCAGATTCAGACCATTGCAGTGTGAACCCATGTAAAGTAGACATACAATGCAGTAAATAGGACTGGAGATGAGTGCGACCAGATTCAGACCATTGCAGTGTGGACCCGTGTAAAGTAGACATACAATGCAGTAAATAGGAGATGTGTGTGACCAGATTCAGACCATTGCAGTGTGGACCCGTGTAAAGTAGACATACAATGCAGTAAATAGGACTGGAGATGAGTGCGACCAGATTCAGACCATTGCAGTGTGGACCCGTGTAAAGTAGACATACAATGCAGTAAATAGGACTGGAGATGAGTGCGACCAGATTCAGACCATTGCAGTGTGGACCCATGTAAAGTAGACATACAATGCAGTAAATAGGAGATGAGTTGACCAGATTCAGACCATTGCAGTGTGGACCCATGTAAAGTAGACATACAATGCAGTAAATAAGAGATGAGTTTGACCAGATTCAGACCATTGCAGTGTGGACCCGTGTAAAGTAGACATACAATGCAGTAAATAGGAGATGTGTTTGACCAGATTCAGACCATTGCAGTGTGGACCCATGTAAAGTTGACATACAATGCAGTAAATAGGAGATGTGTGTTACCAGATTCAGACCATTGCAGTGTGGACCCATGTAAAGCAGACATACAATGCAGTACATAGGAGATGAGTTTGACCAGATTCAGACCATTGCAGTGTGGACCCATGTAAAGCAGACATACAATGTAGTAAATAGGAGATGTGTGTTACCAGATTCAGACCATTGCAGTGTGGACCCATGTAATTAAAGTAGACATACAATGCAGTAAATAGGACTGGAGATGAGTGCGACCAGATTCAGACCATTGCAGTGTGGACCGTGTAAAGTAGACATACAATGCAGTTAATAGAAGATGAGTTTGACCAGATTCAAACCATTGCAATGTGGACTGTGTAAAGTAGACATACAATGCAGTTAATAGGAGATGAGTCCGACCAGATTCAGACCATTGCAGTGTGGACCTGTGTAAAGTAGACATACAATGCAGTAAATAGGACTGGAGATGAGTGCGACCAGATTCAGACCATTGCAGTGTGGACCTGTGTAAAGTAGACATACAATGCAGTAAATAGGACTGGAGATGAGTGCGACCAGATTCAGACCATTGCAGTGTGGACCCATGTAAAGTAGACATACAATGCAGTAAATAGGACTGGAGATGAGTGCGACCAGATTCAGATCATTGCAGTGTGGACCCGTGTAAAGTAGACATACAATGCAGTAAATAGGACTGGAGATGAGTGCGACCAGATTCAGACCATTGCAGTGTGGACCCGTGTAAAGTAGACATACAATGCAGTAAATAGGAGATGTGTTTGACCAGATTCAGACCATTGCAGTGTGGACCTGTGTAAAATAGACATACAATGCAGTAAATAGGAGATGAGTTTGACCAGATTCAGACCATTGCAGTGTGGACCCATGTAATTAAAGTAGACATACAATGCAGTAAACGGGAGATGTGTGTGACCAGATTCAGACCATTGCAGTGTGGACCGTGTAAAGTAGACATACAATGCAGTAAATAGGAGATGAGTTTGACCAGATTCAGACCATTGCAGTGTGGACCCGTGTAAAGTAGACATACAATGCAGTAAATAGGAGATGAGTTTGACCAGATTCAGACCATTGCAGTGTGGACCCGTGTAAAGTAGACATACAATGCAGTAAATAGGAGATGTGTGTTACCAGATTCAGACCATTGCAGTGTGGACCCGTGTAAAGTAGACATACAATGCAGTAAATAGGACTGGAGATGAGTTTGACCAGATTCAGACCATTGCAGTGTGGACCCATGTAAAGTAGACATACAATGCAGTAAATAGGACTGGAGATGAGTGCGACCAGATTCAGACCATTGCAGTGTGGACCCGTGTAAAGTAGACATACAATGCAGTAAATAGGACTGGAGATGAGTTTGACCAGATTCAGACCATTGCAGTGTGAACCCATGTAAAGTAGACATACAATGCAGTAAATAGGACTGGAGATGAGTGCGACCAGATTCAGACCATTGCAGTGTGGACCCGTGTAAAGTAGACATACAATGCAGTAAATAGGAGATGTGTGTGACCAGATTCAGACCATTGCAGTGTGGACCCGTGTAAAGTAGACATACAATGCAGTAAATAGGACTGGAGATGAGTGCGACCAGATTCAGACCATTGCAGTGTGGACCCGTGTAAAGTAGACATACAATGCAGTAAATAGAAGATGAGTTTGACCAGATTCAGACCATTGCAGTGTGGACCCATGTAAAGTAGACATACAATGCAGTAAATAGGAGATGAGTTTGACCAGATTCAGACCATTGCAGTGTGGACCCATGTAAAGTAGACATACAATGCAGTAAATAGGAGATGAGTTGACCAGATTCAGACCATTGCAGTGTGGACCCATGTAAAGTAGACATACAATGCAGTAAATAGGACTGGAGATGAGTTTGACCAGATTCAGACCATTGCAGTGTGAACCCATGTAAAGTAGACATACAATGCAGTAAATAGGACTGGAGATGAGTGCGACCAGATTCAGACCATTGCAGTGTGGACCCGTGTAAAGTAGACATACAATGCAGTAAATAGGAGATGTGTGTGACCAGATTCAGACCATTGCAGTGTGGACCCGTGTAAAGTAGACATACAATGCAGTAAATAGGACTGGAGATGAGTGCGACCAGATTCAGACCATTGCAGTGTGGACCCGTGTAAAGTAGACATACAATGCAGTAAATAGGACTGGAGATGAGTGCGACCAGATTCAGACCATTGCAGTGTGGACCCATGTAAAGTAGACATACAATGCAGTAAATAGGAGATGAGTTTGACCAGATTCAGACCATTGCAGTGTGGACCCATGTAAAGTAGACATACAATGCAGTAAATAGGAGATGAGTTTGACCAGATTCAGACCATTGCAGTGTGGACCCATGTAAAGTAGACATACAATGCAGTAAATAGGAGATGAGTTGACCAGATTCAGACCATTGCAGTGTGGACCCATGTAAAGTAGACATACAATGCAGTAAAAAGGACTGGAGATGAGTGCGACCAGATTCAGACCATTGCAGTGTGGACCTGTGTAAAGTAGACATACAATGCAGTAAATAGGACTGGAGATGAGTGCGACCAGATTCAGACCATTGCAGTGTGGACCCATGTCAAGTAGACATACAATGCAGTAAATAGGACTGGAGATGAGTGCGACCAGATTCAGATCATTGCAGTGTGGACCCGTGTAAAGTAGACATACAATGCAGTAAATAGGACTGGAGATGAGTGCGACCAGATTCAGACCATTGCAGTGTGGACCCGTGTAAAGTAGACATACAATGCAGTAAATAGGACTGGAGATGAGTTTGACCAGATTCAGACCATTGCAGTGTGAACCCATGTAAAGTAGACATACAATGCAGTAAATAGGACTGGAGATGAGTGCGACCAGATTCAGACCATTGCAGTGTGGACCCGTGTAAAGTAGACATACAATGCAGTAAATAGGAGATGTGTGTGACCAGATTCAGACCATTGCAGTGTGGACCCGTGTAAAGTAGACATACAATGCAGTAAATAGGACTGGAGATGAGTGCGACCAGATTCAGACCATTGCAGTGTGGACCCGTGTAAAGTAGACATACAATGCAGTAAATAGAAGATGAGTTTGACCAGATTCAGACCATTGCAGTGTGGACCCATGTAAAGTAGACATACAATGCAGTAAATAGGAGATGAGTTTGACCAGATTCAGACCATTGCAGTGTGGACCCATGTAAAGTAGACATACAATGCAGTAAATAGGAGATGAGTTGACCAGATTCAGACCATTGCAGTGTGGACCCATGTAAAGTAGACATACAATGCAGTAAATAGGACTGGAGATGAGTTTGACCAGATTCAGACCATTGCAGTGTGAACCCATGTAAAGTAGACATACAATGCAGTAAATAGGACTGGAGATGAGTGCGACCAGATTCAGACCATTGCAGTGTGGACCCGTGTAAAGTAGACATACAATGCAGTAAATAGGAGATGTGTGTGACCAGATTCAGACCATTGCAGTGTGGACCCGTGTAAAGTAGACATACAATGCAGTAAATAGGACTGGAGATGAGTGCGACCAGATTCAGACCATTGCAGTGTGGACCCGTGTAAAGTAGACATACAATGCAGTAAATAGGACTGGAGATGAGTGCGACCAGATTCAGACCATTGCAGTGTGGACCCATGTAAAGTAGACATACAATGCAGTAAATAGGAGATGAGTTTGACCAGATTCAGACCATTGCAGTGTGGACCCATGTAAAGTAGACATACAATGCAGTAAATAGGAGATGAGTTTGACCAGATTCAGACCATTGCAGTGTGGACCCATGTAAAGTAGACATACAATGCAGTAAATAGGAGATGAGTTGACCAGATTCAGACCATTGCAGTGTGGACCCATGTAAAGTAGACATACAATGCAGTAAAAAGGACTGGAGATGAGTGCGACCAGATTCAGACCATTGCAGTGTGGACCTGTGTAAAGTAGACATACAATGCAGTAAATAGGACTGGAGATGAGTGCGACCAGATTCAGACCATTGCAGTGTGGACCCATGTCAAGTAGACATACAATGCAGTAAATAGGACTGGAGATGAGTGCGACCAGATTCAGATCATTGCAGTGTGGACCCGTGTAAAGTAGACATACAATGCAGTAAATAGGACTGGAGATGAGTTTGACCAGATTCAGACCATTGCAGTGTGGACCCATGTAAAGTAGACATACAATGCAGTAAATAGGACTGGAGATGAGTGCGACCAGATTCAGACCATTGCAGTGTGGACCCGTGTAAAGTAGACATACAATGCAGTAAATAGGACTGGAGATGAGTTTGACCAGATTCAGACCATTGCAGTGTGAACCCATGTAAAGTAGACATACAATGCAGTAAATAGGACTGGAGATGAGTGCGACCAGATTCAGACCATTGCAGTGTGGACCCGTGTAAAGTAGACATACAATGCAGTAAATAGGAGATGTGTGTGACCAGATTCAGACCATTGCAGTGTGGACCCGTGTAAAGTAGACATACAATGCAGTAAATAGGACTGGAGATGAGTGCGACCAGATTCAGACCATTGCAGTGTGGACCCGTGTAAAGTAGACATACAATGCAGTAAATAGGACTGGAGATGAGTGCGACCAGATTCAGACCATTGCAGTGTGGACCCATGTAAAGTAGACATACAATGCAGTAAATAGGAGATGAGTTTGACCAGATTCAGACCATTGCAGTGTGGACCCATGTAAAGTAGACATACAATGCAGTAAATAGGAGATGAGTTTGACCAGATTCAGACCATTGCAGTGTGGACCCATGTAAAGTAGACATACAATGCAGTAAATAGGAGATGAGTTGACCAGATTCAGACCATTGCAGTGTGGACCCATGTAAAGTAGACATACAATGCAGTAAATAGGAGATGAGTTTGACCAGATTCAGACCATTGCAGTGTGGACCCATGTAAAGTAGACATACAATGCAGTAAATAGGAGATGAGTTGACCAGATTCAGACCATTGCAGTGTGGACCCATGTAAAGTAGACATACAATGCAGTAAATAAGAGATGAGTTTGACCAGATTCAGACCATTGCAGTGTGGACCCGTGTAAAGTAAACATACAATGCAGTAAATAGGAGATGTGTTTGACCAGATTCAGACCATTGCAGTGTGGACCCATGTAAAGTTGACATACAATGCAGTAAATAGGAGGTGTGTGTTACCAGATTCAGACCATTGCAGTGTGGACCCATGTAAAGCAGACATACAATGCAGTACATAGGAGATGAGTTTGACCAGATTCAGACCATTGCAGTGTGGACCCATGTAAAGCAGACATACAATGCAGTAAATAGGAGATGTGTGATACCAGATTCAGACCATTGCAGTGTGGACCCATGTAATTAAAGTAGACATACAATGCAGTAAATAGGACTGGAGATGAGTGCGACCAGATTCAGACCATTGCAGTGTGGACCGTGTAAAGTAGACATACAATGCAGTTAATAGAAGATGAGTTTGACCAGATTCAAACCATTGCAATGTGGACTGTGTAAAGTAGACATACAATGCAGTAAATAGGAGATGAGTGCGACCAGATTCAGACCATTGCAGTGTGGACCTGTGTAAAGTAGACATACAATGCAGTAAATAGGACTGGAGATGAGTGCGACCAGATTCAGACCATTGCAGTGTGGACCCATGTCAAGTAGACATACAATGCAGTAAATAGGACTGGAGATGAGTGCGACCAGATTCAGATCATTGCAGTGTGGACCCGTGTAAAGTAGACATACAATGCAGTAAATAGGACTGGAGATGAGTTTGACCAGATTCAGACCATTGCAGTGTGGACCCATGTAATTAAAGTAGACATACAATGCAGTAAACGGGAGATGTGTGTGACCAGATTCAGACCATTGCAGTGTGGACCGTGTAAAGTAGACATACAATGCAGTAAATAGGAGATGAGTTTGACCAGATTCAGACCATTGCAGTGTGGACCCGTGTAAAGTAGACATACAATGCAGTAAATAGGAGATGAGTTTGACCAGATTCAGACCATTGCAGTGTGGACCCGTGTAAAGTAGACATACAATGCAGTAAATAGGAGATGTGTGTTACCAGATTCAGACCATTGCAGTGTGGACCCGTGTAAAGTAGACATACAATGCAGTAAATAGGACTGGAGATGAGTTTGACCAGATTCAGACCATTGCAGTGTGGACCCATGTAAAGTAGACATACAATGCAGTAAATAGGACTGGAGATGAGTGCGACCAGATTCAGACCATTGCAGTGTGGACCCGTGTAAAGTAGACATACAAAGCAGTAAATAGGACTGGAGATGAGTTTGACCAGATTCAGACCATTGCAGTGTGAACCCATGTAAAGTAGACATACAATGCAGTAAATAGGACTGGAGATGAGTGCGACCAGATTCAGACCATTGCAGTGTGGACCCGTGTATAGTAGACATACAATGCAGTAAATAGGAGATGTGTGTGACCAGATTCAGACCATTGCAGTGTGGACCCGTGTAAAGTAGACATACAATGCAGTAAATAGGACTGGAGATGAGTGCGACCAGATTCAGACCATTGCAGTGTGGACCCGTGTAAAGTAGACATACAATGCAGTAAATAGGACTGGAAATGAGTGCGACCAGATTCAGACCATTGCAGTGTGGACCCATGTAAAGTAGACATACAATGCAGTAAATAGGAGATGAGTTTGACCAGATTCAGACCATTGCAGTGTGGACCCATGTAAAGTAGACATACAATGCAGTAAATAGGAGATGAGTTTGACCAGATTCAGACCATTGCAGTGTGGACCCATGTAAAGTAGACATACAATGCAGTAAATAGGAGATGAGTTTGACCAGATTCAGACCATTGCAGTGTGGACCCATGTAAAGTAGACATACAATGCAGTAAATAGGAGATGAGTTTGACCAGATTCAGACCATTGCAGTGTGGACCCATGTAAAGTAGACATACAATGCAGTAAATAGGAGATGAGTTGACCAGATTCAGACCATTGCAGTGTGGACCCATGTAAAGTAGACATACAATGCAGTAAATAGGACTGGAGATGAGTTTGACCAGATTCAGACCATTGCAGTGTGAACCCATGTAAAGTAGACATACAATGCAGTAAATAGGACTGGAGATGAGTGCGACCAGATTCAGACCATTGCAGTGTGGACCCGTGTAAAGTAGACATACAATGCAGTAAATAGGAGATGTGTGTGACCAGATTCAGACCATTGCAGTGTGGACCCGTGTAAAGTAGACATACAATGCAGTAAATAGGACTGGAGATGAGTGCGACCAGATTCAGACCATTGCAGTGTGGACCCGTGTAAAGTAGACATACAATGCAGTAAATAGGACTGGAGATGAGTGCGACCAGATTCAGACCATTGCAGTGTGGACCCATGTAAAGTAGACATACAATGCAGTAAATAGGAGATGAGTTTGACCAGATTCAGACCATTGCAGTGTGGACCCATGTAAAGTAGACATACAATGCAGTAAATAGGAGATGAGTTTGACCAGATTCAGACCATTGCAGTGTGGACCCATGTAAAGTAGACATACAATGCAGTAAATAGGAGATGAGTTGACCAGATTCAGACCATTGCAGTGTGGACCCATGTAAAGTAGACATACAATGCAGTAAATAGGACTGGAGATGAGTGCGACCAGATTCAGACCATTGCAGTGTGGACCTGTGTAAAGTAGACATACAATGCAGTAAATAGGACTGGAGATGAGTGCGACCAGATTCAGACCATTGCAGTGTGGACCCATGTAAAGTAGACATACAATGCAGTAAATAGGACTGGAGATGAGTGCGACCAGATTCAGATCATTGCAGTGTGGACCCGTGTAAAGTAGACATACAATGCAGTAAATAGGACTGGAGATGAGTTTGACCAGATTCAGACCATTGCAGTGTGGACCCATGTAAAGTAGACATACAATGCAGTAAATAGGACTGGAGATGAGTGCGACCAGATTCAGACCATTGCAGTGTGGACCCGTGTAAAGTAGACATACAATGCAGTAAATAGGACTGGAGATGAGTTTGACCAGATTCAGACCATTGCAGTGTGAACCCATGTAAAGTAGACATACAATGCAGTAAATAGGACTGGAGATGAGTGCGACCAGATTCAGACCATTGCAGTGTGGACCCGTGTAAAGTAGACATACAATGCAGTAAATAGGAGATGTGTGTGACCAGATTCAGACCATTGCAGTGTGGACCCGTGTAAAGTAGACATACAATGCAGTAAATAGGACTGGAGATGTGTGTTACCAGATTCAGACCATTGCAGTGTGGACCCATGTAATTAAAGTAGACATACAATGCAGTAAATAGGACTGGAGATGAGTGCGACCAGATTCAGACCATTGCAGTGTGGACCGTGTAAAGTAGACATACAATGCAGTTAATAGAAGATGAGTTTGACCAGATTCAAACCATTGCAATGTGGACTGTGTAAAGTAGACATACAATGCAGTAAATAGGAGATGAGTGCGACCAGATTCAGACCATTGCAGTGTGGACCTGTGTAAAGTAGACATACAATGCAGTAAATAGGACTGGAGATGAGTGCGACCAGATTCAGACCATTGCAGTGTGGACCCATGTCAAGTAGACATACAATGCAGTAAATAGGACTGGAGATGAGTGCGACCAGATTCAGATCATTGCAGTGTGGACCCGTGTAAAGTAGACATACAATGCAGTAAATAGGACTGGAGATGAGTTTGACCAGATTCAGACCATTGCAGTGTGGACCCATGTAATTAAAGTAGACATACAATGCAGTAAACGGGAGATGTGTGTGACCAGATTCAGACCATTGCAGTGTGGACCGTGTAAAGTAGACATACAATGCAGTAAATAGGAGATGAGTTTGACCAGATTCAGACCATTGCAGTGTGGACCCGTGTAAAGTAGACATACAATGCAGTAAATAGGAGATGAGTTTGACCAGATTCAGACCATTGCAGTGTGGACCCGTGTAAAGTAGACATACAATGCAGTAAATAGGAGATGTGTGTTACCAGATTCAGACCATTGCAGTGTGGACCCGTGTAAAGTAGACATACAATGCAGTAAATAGGACTGGAGATGAGTTTGACCAGATTCAGACCATTGCAGTGTGGACCCATGTAAAGTAGACATACAATGCAGTAAATAGGACTGGAGATGAGTGCGACCAGATTCAGACCATTGCAGTGTGGACCCGTGTAAAGTAGACATACAAAGCAGTAAATAGGACTGGAGATGAGTTTGACCAGATTCAGACCATTGCAGTGTGAACCCATGTAAAGTAGACATACAATGCAGTAAATAGGACTGGAGATGAGTGCGACCAGATTCAGACCATTGCAGTGTGGACCCGTGTAAAGTAGACATACAATACAGTAAATAGGAGATGTGTGTGACCAGATTCAGACCATTGCAGTGTGGACCCGTGTAAAGTAGACATACAATGCAGTAAATAGGACTGGAGATGAGTGCGACCAGATTCAGACCATTGCAGTGTGGACCCGTGTAAAGTAGACATACAATGCAGTAAATAGGACTGGAAATGAGTGCGACCAGATTCAGACCATTGCAGTGTGGACCCATGTAAAGTAGACATACAATGCAGTAAATAGGAGATGAGTTTGACCAGATTCAGACCATTGCAGTGTGGACCCATGTAAAGTAGACATACAATGCAGTAAATAGGAGATGAGTTTGACCAGATTCAGACCATTGCAGTGTGGACCCATGTAAAGTAGACATACAATGCAGTAAATAGGAGATGAGTTTGACCAGATTCAGACCATTGCAGTGTGGACCCATGTAAAGTAGACATACAATGCAGTAAATAGGAGATGAGTTTGACCAGATTCAGACCATTGCAGTGTGGACCCATGTAAAGTAGACATACAATGCAGTAAATAGGAGATGAGTTGACCAGATTCAGACCATTGCAGTGTGGACCCATGTAAAGTAGACATACAATGCAGTAAATAGGACTGGAGATGAGTTTGACCAGATTCAGACCATTGCAGTGTGAACCCATGTAAAGTAGACATACAATGCAGTAAATAGGACTGGAGATGAGTGCGACCAGATTCAGACCATTGCAGTGTGGACCCGTGTAAAGTAGACATACAATGCAGTAAATAGGAGATGTGTGTGACCAGATTCAGACCATTGCAGTGTGGACCCGTGTAAAGTAGACATACAATGCAGTAAATAGGACTGGAGATGAGTGCGACCAGATTCAGACCATTGCAGTGTGGACCCGTGTAAAGTAGACATACAATGCAGTAAATAGGACTGGAGATGAGTGCGACCAGATTCAGACCATTGCAGTGTGGACCCATGTAAAGTAGACATACAATGCAGTAAATAGGAGATGAGTTTGACCAGATTCAGACCATTGCAGTGTGGACCCATGTAAAGTAGACATACAATGCAGTAAATAGGAGATGAGTTTGACCAGATTCAGACCATTGCAGTGTGGACCCATGTAAAGTAGACATACAATGCAGTAAATAGGAGATGAGTTGACCAGATTCAGACCATTGCAGTGTGGACCCATGTAAAGTAGACATACAATGCAGTAAATAGGACTGGAGATGAGTGCGACCAGATTCAGACCATTGCAGTGTGGACCTGTGTAAAGTAGACATACAATGCAGTAAATAGGACTGGAGATGAGTGCGACCAGATTCAGACCATTGCAGTGTGGACCCATGTAAAGTAGACATACAATGCAGTAAATAGGACTGGAGATGAGTGCGACCAGATTCAGATCATTGCAGTGTGGACCCGTGTAAAGTAGACATACAATGCAGTAAATAGGACTGGAGATGAGTTTGACCAGATTCAGACCATTGCAGTGTGGACCCATGTAAAGTAGACATACAATGCAGTAAATAGGACTGGAGATGAGTGCGACCAGATTCAGACCATTGCAGTGTGGACCCGTGTAAAGTAGACATACAATGCAGTAAATAGGACTGGAGATGAGTTTGACCAGATTCAGACCATTGCAGTGTGAACCCATGTAAAGTAGACATACAATGCAGTAAATAGGACTGGAGATGAGTGCGACCAGATTCAGACCATTGCAGTGTGGACCCGTGTAAAGTAGACATACAATGCAGTAAATAGGAGATGTGTGTGACCAGATTCAGACCATTGCAGTGTGGACCCGTGTAAAGTAGACATACAATGCAGTAAATAGGACTGGAGATGAGTGCGACCAGATTCAGACCATTGCAGTGTGGACCCGTGTAAAGTAGACATACAATGCAGTAAATAGGACTGGAGATGAGTGCGACCAGATTCAGACCATTGCAGTGTGGACCCATGTAAAGTAGACATACAATGCAGTAAATAGGAGATGAGTTGACCAGATTCAGACCATTGCAGTGTGGACCCATGTAAAGTAGACATACAATGCAGTAAATAAGAGATGAGTTTGACCAGATTCAGACCATTGCAGTGTGGACCCGTGTAAAGTAGACATACAATGCAGTAAATAGGAGATGTGTTTGACCAGATTCAGACCATTGCAGTGTGGACCCATGTAAAGTTGACATACAATGCAGTAAATAGGAGATGTGTGTTACCAGATTCAGACCATTGCAGTGTGGACCCATGTAAAGCAGACATACAATGCAGTACATAGGAGATGAGTTTGACCAGATTCAGACCATTGCAGTGTGGACCCATGTAAAGCAGACATACAATGTAGTAAATAGGAGATGTGTGTTACCAGATTCAGACCATTGCAGTGTGGACCCATGTAATTAAAGTAGACATACAATGCAGTAAATAGGACTGGAGATGAGTGCGACCAGATTCAGACCATTGCAGTGTGGACCGTGTAAAGTAGACATACAATGCAGTTAATAGAAGATGAGTTTGACCAGATTCAAACCATTGCAATGTGGACTGTGTAAAGTAGACATACAATGCAGTTAAAAGGAGATGAGTCCGACCAGATTCAGACCATTGCAGTGTGGACCTGTGTAAAGTAGACATACAATGCAGTAAATAGGACTGGAGATGAGTGCGACCAGATTCAGACCATTGCAGTGTGGACCTGTGTAAAGTAGACATACAATGCAGTAAATAGGACTGGAGATGAGTGCGACCAGATTCAGACCATTGCAGTGTGGACCCATGTAAAGTAGACATACAATGCAGTAAATAGGACTGGAGATGAGTGCGACCAGATTCAGATCATTGCAGTGTGGACCCGTGTAAAGTAGACATACAATGCAGTAAATAGGACTGGAGATGAGTGCGACCAGATTCAGACCATTGCAGTGTGGACCCGTGTAAAGTAGACATACAATGCAGTAAATAGGAGATGTGTTTGACCAGATTCAGACCATTGCAGTGTGGACCTGTGTAAAATAGACATACAATGCAGTAAATAGGAGATGAGTTTGACCAGATTCAGACCATTGCAGTGTGGACCCATGTAATTAAAGTAGACATACAATGCAGTAAACGGGAGATGTGTGTGACCAGATTCAGACCATTGCAGTGTGGACCGTGTAAAGTAGACATACAATGCAGTAAATAGGAGATGAGTTTGACCAGATTCAGACCATTGCAGTGTGGACCCGTGTAAAGTAGACATACAATGCAGTAAATAGGAGATGAGTTTGACCAGATTCAGACCATTGCAGTGTGGACCCGTGTAAAGTAGACATACAATGCAGTAAATAGGAGATGTGTGTTACCAGATTCAGACCATTGCAGTGTGGACCCGTGTAAAGTAGACATACAATGCAGTAAATAGGACTGGAGATGAGTTTGACCAGATTCAGACCATTGCAGTGTGGACCCATGTAAAGTAGACATACAATGCAGTAAATAGGACTGGAGATGAGTGCGACCAGATTCAGACCATTGCAGTGTGGACCCGTGTAAAGTAGACATACAATGCAGTAAATAGGACTGGAGATGAGTTTGACCAGATTCAGACCATTGCAGTGTGAACCCATGTAAAGTAGACATACAATGCAGTAAATAGGACTGGAGATGAGTGCGACCAGATTCAGACCATTGCAGTGTGGACCCGTGTAAAGTAGACATACAATGCAGTAAATAGGAGATGTGTGTGACCAGATTCAGACCATTGCAGTGTGGACCCGTGTAAAGTAGACATACAATGCAGTAAATAGGACTGGAGATGAGTGCGACCAGATTCAGACCATTGCAGTGTGGACCCGTGTAAAGTAGACATACAATGCAGTAAATAGGACTGGAAATGAGTGCGACCAGATTCAGACCATTGCAGTGTGGACCCATGTAAAGTAGACATACAATGCAGTAAATAGGAGATGAGTTTGACCAGATTCAGACCATTGCAGTGTGGACCCATGTAAAGTAGACATACAATGCAGTAAATAGGAGATGAGTTTGACCAGATTCAGACCATTGCAGTGTGGACCCATGTAAAGTAGACATACAATGCAGTAAATAGGAGATGAGTTTGACCAGATTCAGACCATTGCAGTGTGGACCCATGTAAAGTAGACATACAATGCAGTAAATAGGAGATGAGTTTGACCAGATTCAGACCATTGCAGTGTGGACCCATGTAAAGTAGACATACAATGCAGTAAATAGGAGATGAGTTGACCAGATTCAGACCATTGCAGTGTGGACCCATGTAAAGTAGACATACAATGCAGTAAATAGGACTGGAGATGAGTTTGACCAGATTCAGACCATTGCAGTGTGAACCCATGTAAAGTAGACATACAATGCAGTAAATAGGACTGGAGATGAGTGCGACCAGATTCAGACCATTGCAGTGTGGACCCGTGTAAAGTAGACATACAATGCAGTAAATAGGAGATGTGTGTGACCAGATTCAGACCATTGCAGTGTGGACCCGTGTAAAGTAGACATACAATGCAGTAAATAGGACTGGAGATGAGTGCGACCAGATTCAGACCATTGCAGTGTGGACCCGTGTAAAGTAGACATACAATGCAGTAAATAGGACTGGAGATGAGTGCGACCAGATTCAGACCATTGCAGTGTGGACCCATGTAAAGTAGACATACAATGCAGTAAATAGGAGATGAGTTTGACCAGATTCAGACCATTGCAGTGTGGACCCATGTAAAGTAGACATACAATGCAGTAAATAGGAGATGAGTTTGACCAGATTCAGACCATTGCAGTGTGGACCCATGTAAAGTAGACATACAATGCAGTAAATAGGAGATGAGTTGACCAGATTCAGACCATTGCAGTGTGGACCCATGTAAAGTAGACATACAATGCAGTAAATAGGACTGGAGATGAGTGCGACCAGATTCAGACCATTGCAGTGTGGACCTGTGTAAAGTAGACATACAATGCAGTAAATAGGACTGGAGATGAGTGCGACCAGATTCAGACCATTGCAGTGTGGACCCATGTCAAGTAGACATACAATGCAGTAAATAGGACTGGAGATGAGTGCGACCAGATTCAGATCATTGCAGTGTGGACCCGTGTAAAGTAGACATACAATGCAGTAAATAGGACTGGAGATGAGTTTGACCAGATTCAGACCATTGCAGTGTGGACCCATGTAAAGTAGACATACAATGCAGTAAATAGGACTGGAGATGAGTGCGACCAGATTCAGACCATTGCAGTGTGGACCCGTGTAAAGTAGACATACAATGCAGTAAATAGGACTGGAGATGAGTTTGACCAGATTCAGACCATTGCAGTGTGAACCCATGTAAAGTAGACATACAATGCAGTAAATAGGACTGGAGATGAGTGCGACCAGATTCAGACCATTGCAGTGTGGACCCGTGTAAAGTAGACATACAATGCAGTAAATAGGAGATGTGTGTGACCAGATTCAGACCATTGCAGTGTGGACCCGTGTAAAGTAGACATACAATGCAGTAAATAGGACTGGAGATGAGTGCGACCAGATTCAGACCATTGCAGTGTGGACCCGTGTAAAGTAGACATACAATGCAGTAAATAGGACTGGAGATGAGTGCGACCAGATTCAGACCATTGCAGTGTGGACCCATGTAAAGTAGACATACAATGCAGTAAATAGGAGATGAGTTTGACCAGATTCAGACCATTGCAGTGTGGACCCATGTAAAGTAGACATACAATGCAGTAAATAGGAGATGAGTTTGACCAGATTCAGACCATTGCAGTGTGGACCCATGTAAAGTAGACATACAATGCAGTAAATAGGAGATGAGTTGACCAGATTCAGACCATTGCAGTGTGGACCCATGTAAAGTAGACATACAATGCAGTAAATAGGAGATGAGTTTGACCAGATTCAGACCATTGCAGTGTGGACCCGTGTAAAGTAAACATACAATGCAGTAAATAGGAGATGTGTTTGACCAGATTCAGACCATTGCAGTGTGGACCCATGTAAAGTTGACATACAATGCAGTAAATAGGAGATGTGTGTTACCAGATTCAGACCATTGCAGTGTGGACCCATGTAAAGCAGACATACAATGCAGTACATAGGAGATGAGTTTGACCAGATTCAGACCATTGCAGTGTGGACCCATGTAAAGCAGACATACAATGCAGTAAATAGGAGATGTGTGTTACCAGATTCAGACCATTGCAGTGTGGACCCATGTAATTAAAGTAGACATACAATGCAGTAAATAGGACTGGAGATGAGTGCGACCAGATTCAGACCATTGCAGTGTGGACCGTGTAAAGTAGACATACAATGCAGTTAATAGAAGATGAGTTTGACCAGATTCAAACCATTGCAATGTGGACTGTGTAAAGTAGACATACAATGCAGTTAATAGGAGATGAGTCCGACCAGATTCAGACCATTGCAGTGTGGACCTGTGTAAAGTAGACATACAATGCAGTAAATAGGACTGGAGATGAGTGCGACCAGATTCAGACCATTGCAGTGTGGACCTGTGTAAAGTAGACATACAATGCAGTAAATAGGACTGGAGATGAGTGCGACCAGATTCAGACCATTGCAGTGTGGACCCATGTAAAGTAGACATACAATGCAGTAAATAGGACTGGAGATGAGTGCGACCAGATTCAGATCATTGCAGTGTGGACCCGTGTAAAATAGACATACAATGCAGTAAATAGGACTGGAGATGAGTGCGACCAGATTCAGACCATTGCAGTGTGGACCCGTGTAAAGTAGACATACAATGCAGTAAATAGGAGATATATTTGACCAGATTCAGACCATTGCAGTGTGGACCTGTGTAAAGTAGACATACAATGCAGTAAATAGGAGATGAGTTTGACCAGATTCAGACCATTGCAGTGTGGACCCATGTAATTAAAGTAGACATACAATGCAGTAAACGGGAGATGTGTGTGACCAGATTCAGACCATTGCAGTGTGGACCGTGTAAAGTAGACATACAATGCAGTAAATAGGAGATGAGTTTGACCAGATTCAGACCATTGCAGTGTGGACCCGTGTAAAGTAGACATACAATGCAGTAAATAGGAGATGAGTTTGACCAGATTCAGACCATTGCAGTGTGGACCCGTGTAAAGTAGACATACAATGCAGTAAATAGGAGATGTGTTACCAGATTCAGACCATTGCAGTGTGGACCCATGTAAAGTAGGCATACAATGCAGTAAATAGGAGATGAGTTTGACCAGATTCAGACCATTGCAGTGTGGACCCATGTAAAGTAGACATACAATGCAGTAAATAGGAGATGAGTTTGACCAGATTCAGACCATTGCAGTGTGGATCCGTGTAAAGTAAACATACAATGCAGTAAATATGAGATGAGTTTGACCAGATTCAGACCATTGCAGTGTGGACCCGTGTAAAGTAAACATACAATGCAGTAAATATGAGATGTGTGTTACCAGATTCAGACCATTGCAGTGTGGACCCATGTAAAGTAAATACAATGCAGTAAATAGGAGATGTGTGTGACCAGATTCAGACCATTGCAGTGTGGACCCATGTAAAGTAGACATACAATGCAGTAAATAGGAGATGAGTTTGACCAGATTCAGACCATTGCAGTGTGGACCCGTGTAAAGTAGACATACAATGCAGTAAATAGGAGATGTGTTTGACCAGATTCAGACCATTGCAGTGTGGACCCGTGTAAAGTAGACATACAATGCAGTAAATAGGAGATAAGTTTGACCAGATTCAGACCATTGCAGTGTGGACCGTGTAAAGTAGACATACAATGCAGTAAATAGGAGATGAGTGCGACCAGATTCAAACCATTGCAATGTGGACCCGTGTAAAGTAGACATACAATGCAGTAAATAGGACTGGAGATGAGTGCGACCAGATTCAGACCATTGCAGTGTGGACCCGTGTAAAGTAGACATACAATGCAGTAAATAGGAGATGTGTGTTACCAGATTCAGACCATTGCAGTGTGGACCCATGTAATTAAAGTAGACATACAATGCAGTAAACAGGACTGGAGATGAGTGCGACCAGATTCAGACCATTGCAGTGTGGACCCATGTAAAGTAGACATACAATGCAGTAAATAGGACTGGAGATGAGTGCGACCAGATTCAGACCATTGCAGTGTGGACCCGTGTAAAGTAGACATACAATGCAGTAAATAGGAGATGAGTTTGACCAGATTCAGACCATTGCAGTGTGGACCCATGTAAAGTAGACATACAATGCAGTAAATAGGAGATGAGTTTGACCAGATTCAGACCATTGCAGTGTGGACCCATGTAAAGTAGACATACAATGCAGTAAATAGGAGATGAGTTTGACCAGATTCAGACAATTGCAGTGTGGACCCATGTAAAGTAGACATACAATGCAGTAAATAGGAGATGAGTTTGACCAGATTCAGACCATTGCAGTGTGGACCGGTGTAAAGTAAACATACAATGCAGTAAATATGAGATGAGTTTGACCAGATTCAGACCATTGCAGTGTGGACCCATGTAAAGTAAACATACAATGCAGTAAATAGGAGATAAGTTTGACCAGATTCAGACCATTGCAGTGTGGACCCATGTAAAGTAGACATACAATGCAGTAAATAGGAGATGTGTGTGACCAGATTCAGACCATTGCAGTGTGGACCCCTGTAAAGTAGACATACAATGCTGTAAATAGGAGATGAGTTTGACCAGATTCAGACCATTGCAGTGTGGACCGTGTAAAGTAGACATACAATGCAGTAAATAGGAGATGAGTGCGACCAGATTCAGAACATTGCAGTGTGGACCCATGTAAAGTAGACATACAATGCAGTAAATAGGAGATGTGTTTGACCAGATTCAGACCATTGCAGTGTGGACCCGTGTAAAGTAGACATACAATGCAGTAAATAGGACTGGAGATGAGTGCGACCAGATTCAGACCATTGCAGTGTGGACCTGTGTAAAGTAGACATACAATGCAGTAAATAGGACTGGAGATGAGTGCGACCAGATTCAGACCATTGCAGTGTGGACCCATGTAAAGTAGACATACAATGCAGTAAATAGGACTGGAGATGAGTGCGACCAGATTCAGATCATTGCAGTGTGGACCCGTGTAAAGTAGACATACAATGCAGTAAATAGGACTGGAGATGAGTGCGACCAGATTCAGACCATTGCAGTGTGGACCCGTGTAAAGTAGACATACAATGCAGTAAATAGGAGATATATTTGACCAGATTCAGACCATTGCAGTGTGGACCTGTGTAAAGTAGACATACAATGCAGTAAATAGGAGATGAGTTTGACCAGATTCAGACCATTGCAGTGTGGACCCATGTAATTAAAGTAGACATACAATGCAGTAAACGGGAGATGTGTGTGACCAGATTCAGACCATTGCAGTGTGGACCGTGTAAAGTAGACATACAATGCAGTAAATAGGAGATGAGTTTGACCAGATTCAGACCATTGCAGTGTGGACCCGTGTAAAGTAGACATACAATGCAGTAAATAGGAGATGAGTTTGACCAGATTCAGACCATTGCAGTGTGGACCCGTGTAAAGTAGACATACAATGCAGTAAATAGGAGATGTGTTACCAGATTCAGACCATTGCAGTGTGGACCCATGTAAAGTAGGCATACAATGCAGTAAATAGGAGATGAGTTTGACCAGATTCAGACCATTGCAGTGTGGACCCATGTAAAGTAGACATACAATGCAGTAAATAGGAGATGAGTTTGACCAGATTCAGACCATTGCAGTGTGGATCCGTGTAAAGTAAACATACAATGCAGTAAATATGAGATGAGTTTGACCAGATTCAGACCATTGCAGTGTGGACCCGTGTAAAGTAAACATACAATGCAGTAAATATGAGATGTGTGTTACCAGATTCAGACCATTGCAGTGTGGACCCATGTAAAGTAGACATACAATGCAGTAAATAGGAGATGTGTGTGACCAGATTCAGACCATTGCAGTGTGGACCCATGTAAAGTAGACATACAATGCAGTAAATAGGAGATGAGTTTGACCAGATTCAGACCATTGCAGTGTGGACCCGTGTAAAGTAGACATACAATGCAGTAAATAGGAGATGTGTTTGACCAGATTCAGACCATTGCAGTGTGGACCCGTGTAAAGTAGACATACAATGCAGTAAATAGGAGATAAGTTTGACCAGATTCAGACCATTGCAGTGTGGACCGTGTAAAGTAGACATACAATGCAGTAAATAGGAGATGAGTGCGACCAGATTCAAACCATTGCAATGTGGACCCGTGTAAAGTAGACATACAATGCAGTAAATAGGAGATGAGTTTGACCAGATTCAGACCATTGCAGTGTGGACCCGTGTAAAGTAGACATACAATGCAGTAAATAGGACTGGAGATGAGTGCGACCAGATTCAGACCATTGCAGTGTGGACCTGTGTAAAGTAGACATACAATGCAGTAAATAGGACTGGAGATGAGTGCGACCAGATTCAGACCATTGCAGTGTGGACCCATGTAAAGTAGACATACAATGCAGTAAATAGGACTGGAGATGAGTGCGACCAGATTCAGATCATTGCAGTGTGGACCCGTGTAAAGTAGACATACAATGCAGTAAATAGGACTGGAGATGAGTGCGACCAGATTCAGACCATTGCAGTGTGGACCCGTGTAAAGTAGACATACAATGCAGTAAATAGGAGATATATTTGACCAGATTCAGACCATTGCAGTGTGGACCTGTGTAAAGTAGACATACAATGCAGTAAATAGGAGATGAGTTTGACCAGATTCAGACCATTGCAGTGTGGACCCATGTAATTAAAGTAGACATACAATGCAGTAAACGGGAGATGTGTGTGACCAGATTCAGACCATTGCAGTGTGGACCGTGTAAAGTAGACATACAATGCAGTAAATAGGAGATGAGTTTGACCAGATTCAGACCATTGCAGTGTGGACCCGTGTAAAGTAGACATACAATGCAGTAAATAGGAGATGAGTTTGACCAGATTCAGACCATTGCAGTGTGGACCCGTGTAAAGTAGACATACAATGCAGTAAATAGGAGATGTGTTACCAGATTCAGACCATTGCAGTGTGGACCCATGTAAAGTAGGCATACAATGCAGTAAATAGGAGATGAGTTTGACCAGATTCAGACCATTGCAGTGTGGACCCATGTAAAGTAGACATACAATGCAGTAAATAGGAGATGAGTTTGACCAGATTCAGACCATTGCAGTGTGGATCCGTGTAAAGTAAACATACAATGCAGTAAATATGAGATGAGTTTGACCAGATTCAGACCATTGCAGTGTGGACCCGTGTAAAGTAAACATACAATGCAGTAAATATGAGATGTGTGTTACCAGATTCAGACCATTGCAGTGTGGACCCATGTAAAGTAGACATACAATGCAGTAAATAGGAGATGTGTGTGACCAGATTCAGACCATTGCAGTGTGGACCCATGTAAAGTAGACATACAATGCAGTAAATAGGAGATGAGTTTGACCAGATTCAGACCATTGCAGTGTGGACCCGTGTAAAGTAGACATACAATGCAGTAAATAGGAGATGTGTTTGACCAGATTCAGACCATTGCAGTGTGGACCCGTGTAAAGTAGACATACAATGCAGTAAATAGGAGATAAGTTTGACCAGATTCAGACCATTGCAGTGTGGACCGTGTAAAGTAGACATACAATGCAGTAAATAGGAGATGAGTGCGACCAGATTCAAACCATTGCAATGTGGACCCGTGTAAAGTAGACATACAATGCAGTAAATAGGACTGGAGATGAGTGCGACCAGATTCAGACCATTGCAGTGTGGACCCGTGTAAAGTAGACATACAATGCAGTAAATAGGAGATGTGTGTTACCAGATTCAGACCATTGCAGTGTGGACCCATGTAATTAAAGTAGACATACAATGCAGTAAACAGGACTGGAGATGAGTGCGACCAGATTCAGACCATTGCAGTGTGGACCCATGTAAAGTAGACATACAATGCAGTAAATAGGACTGGAGATGAGTGCGACCAGATTCAGACCATTGCAGTGTGGACCCGTGTAAAGTAGACATACAATGCAGTAAATAGGAGATGAGTTTGACCAGATTCAGACCATTGCAGTGTGGACCCATGTAAAGTAGACATACAATGCAGTAAATAGGAGATGAGTTTGACCAGATTCAGACCATTGCAGTGTGGACCCATGTAAAGTAGACATACAATGCAGTAAATAGGAGATGAGTTTGACCAGATTCAGACAATTGCAGTGTGGACCCATGTAAAGTAGACATACAATGCAGTAAATAGGAGATGAGTTTGACCAGATTCAGACCATTGCAGTGTGGACCGGTGTAAAGTAAACATACAATGCAGTAAATATGAGATGAGTTTGACCAGATTCAGACCATTGCAGTGTGGACCCATGTAAAGTAAACATACAATGCAGTAAATAGGAGATAAGTTTGACCAGATTCAGACCATTGCAGTGTGGACCCATGTAAAGTAGACATACAATGCAGTAAATAGGAGATGTGTGTGACCAGATTCAGACCAATGCAGTGTGGACCCCTGTAAAGTAGACATACAATGCTGTAAATAGGAGATGAGTTTGACCAGATTCAGACCATTGCAGTGTGGACCGTGTAAAGTAGACATACAATGCAGTAAATAGGAGATGAGTGCGACCAGATTCAGAACATTGCAGTGTGGACCCATGTAAAGTAGACATACAATGCAGTAAATAGGAGATGTGTTTGACCAGATTCAGACCATTGCAGTGTGGACCCGTGTAAAGTAGACATACAATGCAGTAAATAGGACTGGAGATGAGTGCGACCAGATTCAGACCATTGCAGTGTGGACCCGTGTAAAGTAGACATACAATGCAGTAAATAGGAGATGTGTGTGACCAGATTCAGACCATTGCAGTGTGGACCCGTATAAAGTAGACATACAATGCAGTAAATAGGAGATGAGTGCGACCAGATTCAGACCATTGCAGTGTGGACCCGTGTAAAGTAGACATACAATGCAGTAAATAGGACTGGAGATGAGTGCGACCAGATTCAGACCATTGCAGTGTGGACCCGTGTAAAGTAGACATACAATGCAGTAAATAGGAGATGAGTTTGACCAGATTCAGGCCATTGCAGTGTGGACCCATGTAAAGTAGACATACAATGCAGTAAATAGGACTGGAGATGAGTGCGACCAGATTCAGACCATTGCAGTGTGGACCCATGTAAAGTAGACATACAATGCAGTAAATAGGACTGGAGATGAGTTTGACCAGATTCAGACCATTGCAGTGTGGACCCGTGTAAAGTAGACATACAATGCAGTATATAGGAGATGTGTGTGACCAGATTCAAAAGCTCACTGTGTTGAACCATATTTAGACAAGACCATGCCGAAATTACTATTAGAAACAGGTAGGCGGATGCACATGACACCTTTCCAAAGATCATCATATCTCAGCAAGCCAATATATTTTTTTAACTTTTTTAGCAGGCTTTTGATTTTTGATGTTACCTTCAAATTCAAGAACTTCAGCGTCGCTGTCAATAACTGCCACATGCTGAGATTCCTCCTCATGATCTTTTCTCCTCAGGTATCTGGGTTTATATGCTGAAAGTTCCTGTTAACAAATTAATAGGAAAACAGGTCACTTTGTATTACATTTGATTGGCTCATGAAACAGAATGCTTACAATCTAGTTTATTACTATCAATACCTTTTTAAAATCAAGTTGTTCTGATGATGAATTTGATTATTTTGCAAATTTTACATGGTAGTAGTCCATTAGACACAGTCAAACACAAACCTTTTGCTTTTCTTGTACTGGCACTGAGGGGTTGAGGACAAGTGGTTTTTCAGGCAGACTGTGAACTGATGGATAAAATCAAAATTAAACATACTATAGATAAGTTTAGTTTTTCAGTTTTATTGAGCTCATTTTTGTATACTCATGTTTCAGTCACAAGTTGAATCCTGCATCATGTTTAAAAATAAACACAAAAGTCAAGCACTGAATCCAAGCAGTATGAACGGGTATGAATGTCAATCCGATACACGGACCATCTTGAACAAAACAATCCACAATAAGATATTATACCTTCAAGCACCTCACTGTCATTACTGTCACTGTTGTCGGTATCATCATCAGTGTCTGGTGTATACTCAGAATCAGAGTCCTCTTCATTCTCTACATCACTCTGGTCTCTTGGTGCTGATGAGTTCTGAAAGTGAAAAGCAAACATTAACAAATTTCGTTTTATGTTTGACAGTCTACTCTTAACATAGTATTGGCATTGTAGTGAAGTACTGATGCTGTAACTTGAGGGGAAATATTAAGTATACATTAGTCATCCAGTCCCTGGAAATTGAGCCAAGCCAACAAAAAATTGTTGTATGGTAAAGTCCATGTTTCCAAGTTTTTCGAATTTTTTGGAAACTCAACTTTGTTTGAAAACCATCAAGGCTTCATTTGGCTCAGATGCGTCTCATTATCAATCACAGCACATGGGTTGAGAATCAGGCATGACTTCATTTGGAAGAGATATGTGTTTGCTCAATACAGCTTAGCACAAACCATTGTTGAGAACCACCATGGCCAACTGGAATAGATGTGTCTAATTATATAGATGTGTCTCAGCACAGCAAAAACCCATATGAAAGCCGCAGATTTGGTCGCCAGAGAACGCCTTTATAAAGTTTTGTTATAATTTCAGAAATTAGGAAGGCTTTCCTGACTTCAAATAAAATTTGAAGTGTAATGGGCGAGTCTATACTACTACTGAGCTGACTCTTTCAAACTAACTGGCACTTGTGTAATAAAGTCAAGTACATAGACTCACATCCACTTCCGGACTTGGGTACAAAATAAAAAATTATTGGTACAGGTTGATTCTCTCCTATTGCTTTTTATATAATTGAAATATAATGCCATGGCTTGATCTTATAGAGCTACTTAGGCAGACAATTTCCTTATTGATTCTCTGCTTATAGTATCAACAACCAGGAAACTAGTCACAGACATGTGACGTGGTATTTGGGCTGGTTACTTTATTCTAGTAAGCAAAGCTGTTTTTGTGTTTAGCTACTCTTTGTGCTTAACAGCTCTATGAAATTAGGCACAGGTACTAACCTAAATTAACAACAAGTTTTAAATTCTAAATGCGTTACTAAAGAGATGCAAAAGTTTTCTTGATTATATACTTACCTTTATAAATTTGTCAATTTGTCTAGCAATCTGCAAGTAAAACAAAGTTATCTGTTGTTAAACACAGGCATAAAATATTAAAATTAGATTCTACATTTGAAACTAATTGTGTCTAGACTTGGACTACCTTTCTTTTTTGTGTACTTCCTTGGACAGGTTTTTTTTCAAGGCATAACTTATCCCATTCAATGTCAACAAGATGTACATGGATATTTATTATACTGTGTCATGTCTGAATAAAGTATTATTACTATTATTATGTTTGTAAGGGCTTTATCCAGGACAGGAAGACAGTGTTGTTTGGAGCAAGAGTGACACTTCACTTCTTTCTGGTTTGTTACCAAACAAATTGATGGAAAAATATGTTCCTCAAGACAGTTTGGAGGGTTAAAAAAATGCACCGATTTCAAACCATGTCAACAGTACAGTTCTAAAGTCTTTTAAGGACACAATTTCAACCAAAATATACATTAAAAACAACCCTGGTCATTTGAGCTTGGAAAGGATGCCCCATTAATATAACCTTATACATTCACACAGGGTCTACTGAATGTTAATACAGTGTATACTTACATTCTGTGCTGATGATGTTCTGAAGTCATGACCTACATTTAAAAAAAGCAATGGAATTAAAATAACAAGTAAGTTATGATCAATAACAATGGTGATCAGGACGGTTATGAGCAAGTTAAACATTAAACCAATACAAAAATATTCTTAACAAGCAGATCCTAGGCCCAATTTCATAGAGCTGCTTAAGCAGCAAATAATGCTTAAAAATGTTCTGCTTAGCATAAATGAGCAGGATACCAGTCACAGATCGTACATGTGGAATGGTAATTTGGCTGGTTTCCTTATTCCGGTAAGCATATATTTGTTGTACTTAGCTTCTTTGTGTGCTTATAAGCACCTCTATGAAATTGGACCCTGGTCAGAAAGTAGCCACAATTGACATCAGTTCAAGAGGTCAATATATGCAGATGACTAAGCTGACAATCACTGTTAGACAATAACTAAGTTGTCTACATACAGAATTGACAAGTAATAATAGGCTGCAAATTGTGGCCAAGTAATTAAACCTTGTTTGTAGTTTTAGCAATAAACAATTGTGGTGTCAAAACAGTTCTGCATCTATACATTGAGTACAGTAATTGACACAGTGAGTATACTTTTTCATTTTTGCAGCACATTTTTTTCTATCAAAGGTTGGTTATTTAGTAATAATATAACCCGAAATCAAATATTTAACTGTTACATTGTCATTATTTCAAATAATGTAATAAGACTGTACCTGAAATTACATACAGGGTAGACTAGTGGAAAAGTCATTAAATGTCTGTCGTAGTGATAACGAACAGCTCTCTCGCAACTATCTCGAGTAAATGCTGCTCCGCGCGAGACTACTCCTCTAGCAACTATTGTCCCATTTTACGACATGTACAATCTGGTAGTTGCACTGATTCATTTATGCACGTTTGTACAGAGTACATTACTACAATTTAGCATCAACATTTATTATCTGTCCAAGATGTGTCCCTTGCCTCATAAACATGATAAGGTAATACCCATGGTAAATGTCTACTCAGTCCGTCAACCGATATGTTTATGATTGTAAAGATAATAACAATAGTGTTCACTGAAATTCCAGACAGCGGTGTAGCCACAGGGGGGCCTGGGGGGCACGTGCCCCCCCCCAAATTTCCAGTGCCCCCCCCCCCTTAAAAAAAGTGCTCTCAAAAAAGAAAAAAAGAAAAAGAAAAGGGAAAAAAGAGGAAAATGCATGTTTGTATTTTCTAGTATTAAGTTATTAAACCAAGAGGGAAACTGACTGGGTAAATTTGTAAACATTTTCAGGATGAACAAAGAAAAATTGAGTAGCGCACGTTGGTTCAAATTCCTCTCCAGTCAATTTTTCTTTGTTCAACCCCAAAATATAGTAGTGAACGATCGCGATTGTTACCGCGCCACAAAATACCAAGAACATAAGAGGATAGGCCCCGTGCAGCGTCCTCCTTCCGAAATAAAAGCATGACCACTGAAGTGGGGACCACTGACAAACCCATTTCCCTGGGCCAACCCAACTCAAAAGCAATGCCCCCCCCCCCCCCACCGAAAAAGTCTGGCTACGCCACTGACTGCTTTCAGTCACAAAATGCAGTAAATTCTTTTTTTCTAAGTTATGCATACCCAAGCTGCTCTACGGGTCACACAGGTTTTTAATCACTCTGAGGATTAACATAGATGATGGCTCGACTCCATTTAGATGACTCCATATCCTCCGTAAAAAATTTGTCGTTCGTATTTATGTATGCCTATAATTGCAACATTTATAGATTTTACAATAACAGACCAATCATATGCTTCCGTACGAAATCGGCTGAAGAGCCCATAGCCATGCACAAACGGAATGTACAAGACATTAAATGGGACTGTAGTTGCAACAGCAGTAGTCTTCCACGGAGCAGCAGTCTCGCAAGAGCTGCGGAAGAGCTGTTTCGCTTTTACAGCAACAGACATTTCATCACCATTTTTACGAAGCGCCACTTATGTCCACACTGACATATGTGGCTCTTCGTGAAATCTGAAAAACAATTTGACCTACATTTTACGCTCTTCTGTTGTAATGTACAACAATGCATTTGGGGGGCCTGTGGCTCTTCGTGAAAACGCAAAATGCAGTTATTGGGATAAAGGCCCCTTCCTGTAGTAATCAACAATTTGACATTTTAAGATATGTGGCTCTAGGTGAAAACGGTGACATACATGTACAAGGGGAATTTTTTCAACTTCAATCCCAAGAACTATATAGACCCATGCAGTGTATGTACATGAATGGAAAGTAAAAATCCATTTAGTAGCAGGTATTTTTATGTACCTTCCATTTCACTCGATCCAGCTGGTGGTGGTTGGTTTACAGAATTATCTGATTTTCCCTGTCCATAAAAAAAGTATGAAAATTAATCAAACTTTTCAGATATTATCAGTCTCTAAACAATTGCAAAATACATCATTGTCTCATTTCCCATAACTTTCTATCAATGAACAAGCTGTCATCATTTTTTGAACTTGTCATAAAAAATAAATTATTTAAGGCTCGTTCTTTTGGGGCAAAATTTTTTCAGACCATTATGCACTCAATTATTTTTTATTGTTCTCAAATTGAAGATACGAGTGGAAATACCAGTAAAAAACTTAATAGATACTAACTTTTCTCAGACCACAAAAAGTCAAGCTCTCTAAATAATCTTCAGCTGAATCATCTGCATTTTTGCACCTGTTCTTTGCCTTGGCTCCTGTAGTTTTCTGTAGAATATAAATACATATTATTATTATATATCCAAACTATTTCAAATAAAACACCTCTCTACTTTCACTGTAAGTAAGTGGATCAACAATTTGAAGAGATGTTTTTTGTTATTCTCACTGGATGCTATTGTATGTTTTCACTGATCAAGAGTAAGTTATTAAAATATGTTCCAAAAATGTCATGTAAAAAGCAATATTACCACTGTTTTCACAAACTGCAAACTCGCAAAAAATGTACACCTTTGGGAAAATCTGTGTTTTGACACAATTTCGAAATTAACACTTTGCCGAAGTTTCAAGTCATAGTTTTTACACTATATTATCATTGGGATATTATCACCAGACTAACAGTTTCAAATTTTCACGAACAGCCAATCTTTGGTTTGCCAAATTTTAAATTGGCAAAAATGAGTGCTCTGCCTTTTTGCATTTTCACTAAGAGACAATCGCATGAGCTAGATAAGTTTAAGTTGTCATGAACAAAAATTGCATTGGTTTGTACGCTGCACACAGACCTTGTTTGTGCAGTTTTCACAAAGAGACAATTGTTTTTAATAGTACTATGTTAAAAATAATAACAGATTTGTATGATTTCAGATCTCCACTTTCACTGTAAGTTGAATTGGCATACAGTATGGGAAACAATGATTCAAAAAAAAAAAGATCAACTTCAAAAGTGGTTTTCTCAAAACATGAAAGTTTGACGACAGTGACTCAAATGTCTAAAGTTTGTGAAAATGTTGATGATACTATACAGATAAAACTATTTGTTCAATTCATTTTAATGTTATAACTCAAACATTTATATATTAATGATAAATTCTTACAGAGTACTATCTGCTAAAGTTAACAAAACACTGCTGAACACTCCTGAAACAATCTGCTGAAGTCAATAAAAAACATAAATTCATTGTCCTTATTAGAATGTTATGTGTGCAAAGGATTTAGTTGTATAAAACAAAATAAGTAAATGCTTACAAACCTTTCTCCATGGGAGATCGGTAGTTCCATAATCATAGCGTAACTCTGTGCCCGACTTGATGTCTTTTGTTGCAAACACACATAAGGTGCCTTCTACAACAACAACCTTACAGTTAATGGCTTTTCCTGTTCCATCATTTATCATGCGAGCCTGGCCCCCTGCATTGGTTGCATCAACGCTTTAAAAAAAAATAAAGGGTAAAACACAAGTTTTATAGTGCAACAAATATTCACCTTGCATTTGTGTTTCAGTTGGCTTGAGTTTGGAATAGGTTAATACAATTTTGGAGTTATCTTCAACACCCCTGCTTTTCTTTCAGTCCAAAGTCAAAAACTGCTTTTGCATGATGATGATGATATGCATTTGACCCCTTGACATAACTTATGGCAAGTACACAAACAAGATTTGGCAAGACTTGCACCCATGATCGTTCAGTACCAGGCATGATGGTTGGTCCTTGGAAAAAAGTTTAAATGTTTTATTTAGTAGAAATGCTGACCTACATGTATGCATAAAGGAGGCCAAGGAAATATCGATTAAATTTTGTGATGTATTCATTTTCCAATAGAAAGAGTCTTCATGTGAGTGGGGAAAAATACAAGCTAACCTCAAGTTAAAATGGTGTAACTTGCGATGCATTCCATAACCTTCTAGTGCAAAATTTGCCAATATCCAAAACATCTGATGACATCATTCTGAGAAAAATGGGTCTCTTCATTTTTGTGTGGGATGTTTTGGTTCATTCAATTTTTGATAATATTTAAGCATAACGGAGTTGAATTTGACCTTTTGACTGACAAAAAATTCTTCCTTGAATTGTAGTTATTGAAATCCAATATAATGTTTCCCATTTTGCTCTGAAAAAGTCAGTTATGAACCAAAAAAGTCCCATACACAAATGTAGAGACCAATTTTTCTCAGAATGCTGTCACCAGATGTTTTGAATGTTGACATTTTTTGCACTGGGAGGGTATTGAATACAATGGCAATTTACACCATTTTAGCGTGAAGTCTTGCATTTTTCCCCACTTACATGAAGACTATTGGAAAATGAGTATGTCACCTAGTAGAATTGGTCATTTTCAGTCCTCTTTAATAAAAATGTTTCTGGATTTGTTTTAGTCTTTAGATTATAACTGCATGTGGAACAAAAGGGCATTGTGTTTGGTATTGATACTAAAAGGCAACATTAAGGAGCATGACAAATGTCTTTGTTTCCTTACCATTTAGTTCCTCTTCCATCATTGAAAAAGAAAAGAAAACTCCCCTGGGAAGCCTTATAGTTCTTTTCCCTCTTCAGGCCTTCTTTTCTGCTAACTAGATCGCCGACATATTCAAGAAGAAAATCACCCCTATTAAAGGGTTTTGTTGTAAAAACACCACATCCTGAAAAGAGCAGAGTGTTATATAAGAACTACTTACAAATGTTAACAGCTGTTTGAAATTAATTTCAAATATACTTACAAACATTAAGTAAAACATATTTTTCACATTATAAATTTTTAAATTTTAGCTTAAAGGGATGGTACACCACTGATTATTTAAATGCATCAACATATGCAATTAGCCTACATTTTGAGAATAAAGAGATCTTTAACACCCCTTACAAAGATTCTGCCTTTTGATAGGTGTAGAGCGCGTCACATGATATGTCTTATTTATACTAGAAACAACAAGAACAGGACGCACTATACACGCCGCAAACAATGTACTACACCCATAACAACCAGTGTACTATCTCATAGCAACCAATTTACTAGACCCATAGGCACAATAATTTAGGGGGTGTTATAAACCAAAAATTTACTGCTTTTACAAGTGCTTAATGGCTAAAACTACGACTCTCTCTGAGATTCCCTGAGCAATCTATTTCCCCACAGCTTGGCCACGGGAAAATAGAACACTCCGGGGATCGCCTCGGGAGTTGTAGTTTTAACCATAGCACTTGAAGCAGTCAATATAGCATAGTATAGTATAGTATAGTATAGTATAATTTATTATAGTACAGTATAGTATCGTATACCGAAACAGTAGAAGTGAGATTTGATATTTCACATGTCAGAACAAGCAAAAAAGAAAAAGTTTGAGGTACCACATTTATACCGTAATAAATGTGATATGCTACAGACACAGGTCCTCGTCATTTGATGCGTGGAACACAAATCATGTGTCATCCATTTATTTGCCATGTATTATACTGAGTGATGCTCCAAACTTGAACATTGGGTAGGCCAATCCCTATAGATAATTTTGGACGCTTCCCAGCAACAATTCCAAAATAATCATTCCCTGTTGTCACTACCATACATATTTTTGCAAATAAAAGAAAAAACTTGGCAGAAGTTCCACCCCAACTGTTGCGAGTTGTGTAACGAACAAAAGGTTCAACCGGCAGTCTGTGTCAATCAGAAATAGCATTTATATTTCTTTTAATGCTAAATGAATCTGCCTTTAAGATGCTGTGCAAAATATCAAATTGTCACCAATACAGTAGATGTATAAAGTTTAAAACTATTGACGAATGGAAATTCCACATGAGCTGATTTATTTTGTAATTACTCACCAATATATTTGTCAATATGCTTCACTTCAAAACCTTCTTTATCTGATTTCCCAATGTAGGACTTGGCCTCTATCATTGGCTGCACTTGAAGTGCTCGAAGTAACCTACGCTGGGCCATGTTGCTCTGAAGAAAAAACAAACATGTATATATATATATAATTCTTGAAATCATATTGTTTTAAAAAACAAACTTAGCAAATTGCAAATACCCCCTAAATGGGAATATTTCTGTTTCTTTTTGTGTGATGTTATGATACTTAGACAGAAGTTTATATGTTAAGGCACATTCAAGACCTGCACACTTTCATATTCAACCAAGTGATAAATTTCTACACAAAGATAATTGTATTTTAAAGGAACTTTTGTCAAGGATTCATAGATCCAACCACAAGGGTTTAAATCATTTTTGGTTATGTTGGTTGATATGAATGATTGATCAAATGGTTATTTTGATTCAAGGCAAGATGGAACTAGGAAACCTTAGAACTGGAACAGCTGACTGCTGTGTATATCAATTATCAATATTAGACAAAAATAGAGAAGAATTGTGAGGAGTCTACACACATCAGAATTTCACACTTACCTTTGATTACTATGTAGGCCTAAACAATAGAGTAAGCAGCAGTATGACTATAAGCTGTCTTTTGTGTTCAGGTCGACGTATGATCCTAATAAAATGTTGGATATTGTCTTCTGTAACAGTCCCAATAACAACCTGATTTGGAGTGGGTCTAGCTGGTACTGGTGGTCTGTAACTTTGCATTTTAACCTTCCTGTTTACTTTTGACCTGTTCCCACAAAATGAGAATAAAATTTGTATTAGGCCAACTAACTTTAAAACCATGACGTTTTGAAAACATTCAAATCCCTAATTTGCTAGTTTTTGATGGATTAAATCAGTTGCAGAGCACTGAGTGTATGGTATAGGCCTAGAGTAGTACGTAGTGTACATTTTAGTAGAGTGTGTACAAAACATAAAATACAACTGTTGATAGTTTTTTAATTTATATTTATAAACGTCAAGAAATAATAACTTTAGTAATAACATTAGGCCGTACTTTATAGCACATATAATAGTAAACTATCCTTACGCTACATCATTTGCACCCTTTCTCTATCATTCAAAAAAGCAACAATTTTTTATTTCAACACACTTGTATTTTTTTGTAAAGTTGTGTCGTTTTCATTTTCGTTGAACATGTTGAAAGAATTCAAAATTCGTTGACAAAAACTTTATTGAACTGGATGACAACTCCAAACTATTAATTTTAATATTTAGTTGTATTATTCTTAACCTCAGTATTTTTTTATAAAATTATTTGCTGGCAATAATTTTAGTGCTGATTTTAGGTAGGCCTATTATTAATAAGTCATTTTGACATTGTGAATAATGTTTTAACCCAATTTAAAACCAATCTCATGCAGGTCATACCCATAACTGAAAACTTAAAAAGTATTTTCACCCCTTAAAATTGTTAATTTCCCCCTTTTTCCGAGGTGAAAGAATGAGGTACACTTACTGTAAACTTGGCTCACGATTACATCTCTGCCCTGCATGCAGTAGCCCTGCAACAATCTGCATTGCTGCATGTAACAAAATGGCTGACGACAAAAACTTATGGATAGCTGATCACATGATCAAATCCCTAAACTGTGATTAGGCAAAAGTTCACACAATTCAACTGGTCAACAGAGGGCAGCATTGAAGCAAAAGCTGGTCCACAGAGGGCCTTACACTTTTAGATGACTTTATGTTTTTCTGTGGACTAATTTTTTTTTTATATAATAGACTTGTTTCATGATTTCCATTAAAATGAAGATACATCCTTTTGTGGACCTGGTGTATGTCCACAGAAGACCAACTGTCCACAGAACATTGGTGTGCAAACGTGTAGGAGTCCACAGTAAGATGGCAGTGCCAACACACACACACACACACACACACAAGTGTGTAAACACCTCCAATCGGGGACCTCCTATTGTCCCTCTTTTGTTTGGACTTTAACTTTTTGGCAACAGCTCCCATTGGTTTTGTACACAATTTCCAACTGGGGACCTTTACCCAACCGGGGACCCTATTGTCCTCTTTTGTTATAGGTCCCCGGTTTGAATGTGAAAACAAACTCACACACACACACACACACGCAGTCTTTTGCACGCAGAGTTGTGGGGACTTGCTATTGTTGTTCTATTATTCCCTTTTCTAAAGAATTACCTTGTGGGGACCAGGTTTAACAAAGAAAAACGTTGTGGGGACCTTTGTTCCATTGTGTAAAAGTCCCCACAACGGTGTGTGTGCTAACCCACACACACACACACACACAAGTGTGTAAACACCTCCAACCGGGGACCTCCTATTGTCCCTCTTTTGTTTGGACTCTAACTTTTTGGCAACAGCTCCCATTGGTTTTGTACACAATTTCTAACTGGGGACCTTTACCCAACCGGGGACCCTATTGTCCTCTTTTGTTATAGGTCCCCGGTTTGAATGTGAAAACAAACTCACACACACAGATGTAAACACCTCCAATCGGGGACCTCCTATTGTCCCTCTTTTGTTTGGACTAACTTTTTGGCAACAGCTCCCATTGGTTTTGTACACAATTTCTAACTGGGGACCTTTACCCAACCGGGGACCCTATTGTCCTCTTTTGTTATAGGTCCCCGGTTTGAATGTGAAAACAAACACACACACACTAGGTTTCCCTTGTGCTGTACACACTCCGAATGGACACATACATTGTACATGTACTATGTGAATGCGCTGTTCGAATAGGGCTTTCAGCATTGGAAACACAAAACCTCATGAACAAAATCATCTAATGCCCCCAAATAGCAACCAAATCATTTGATAATTCATTCATAAGAAAGCTTATTTCTTGAGCAACGGAACGTACACAGTGAAAACTGAGGTTGTAAACAACACACTGTTGCAGTAAAATCTAGAAAAACTAGGTTTACAATTTTTCATAAGAAAATATTTAGGGAAAAAAAATGTCAATTGTTTAGTATAAAGGCAAACTGAAAAAAAAACAGTTTTATGAAAGTTCATTGTATAAGGAACAAATAGCATGCACAAAATTTTTCTCTAAAACAAACCCTTCAGGGTGAAAAATAAGGCTGAAAAAAGAGGTGCTAAAAAAACGTGATGCGCTCAAAACAATTCGGTTATGGACTGTGCACCTTGCAAAAACAATGCGGTTATGAATCAGCACCTGTGTGTAAACAATTCGGTAAGGAAAGGGTTAATGGTAGCAGGACTGGCTCTTTGAATGAAATTAAATGGGGTTTTTTGCTTTTCTATATACCATATGCTTTTGACACCCAATTTTAAGTTGTCATCTGCAGATAATGATGATCATGCCAATGCTGCCGGAAGAGGCAATCCTAGCTTTGGAGAGTCTGAGCACCATGGAGGAGAGGAAGGAAGAGAAGGAGTTCAAACGAACTGGTTATCAAAGAGCTAGACCCTCTTGCGGCGGTCGTAAAACAGCTGTGGATAAACAGCCCCCAGTCTTTATCTTAATCTAATTACCGCGGAGACCGACCGCAAGACACTCGCCACGGTGCCCTGTGGGTAAGGGAGCGCATGCGCAGTTTGACAATTACACGTGTCAAAATGGCCTACGGGTATAACAAAGAAGATTTCATTTATGGTTCGTGTTTGAGTGATTTAAGTGATTTATCTGAAGACGATTTGAATGTGAATGAGTTGGAAGCCATAAGCGACGATTCCATTGGGTGGTTTTGCCTGGTACCCAGGATGTATTTAATGCATAGGTAACCATGGAACATTGACTAGTGGTTGACAAATGGTCGCTGATCGAACTTGCCCAGTACTGTGTTTGTAACAAAGCGACATCACCACAAATGATCGCTTGCGGCGACGACCAGTGCCCCGTTGTTTGGTGGCATTACGATTGCGCCGGTGTTAACAAAAAAACAATCCCATATTCTTGGATTTGTTTTTGTTGTCGGCCTGGAACTTCTGCTATAACAACAGGTAACATGAATTTTTCATTCCAATAAAATCTACTATTTTAGTTAACGCACGAAAACAATTTTTAACGTCAGCATGTAGTGTGCCTTTTTAAAAAAAAAACGTAAAAATAATTCGTAATTTGAGTTTGTTGACAATTACTCAACTACCACAATCAACCATTAACATGGACGGAGACTAAATGGACACAATATTTTTAAATTTTACGAATATTGAAGCACAATTTTAGGATGGACTGAACAAAAGGGAAACGGGAAAAAATGTTTTTATTTGGAAAAAGTAATGTTTTGCCTCCATAGACATGATAGACGACCATGGTAACAAATAACTTTTGAAATAAAAAAGGGAAATTTGCTCACTGGACACTGGATCATACATGTGTTTGAAATATTTTGCGTCTAATTTTTTTTTCCCTTTTCATATTTTGCAGATGCTGCTTCTGCCAATAATGTCTATGAAGATGGTCCAGCTTTGAATGCCACTACGGAGGAAGCATCGGGCTCAGGCGGAAAGAAGGCAACCACAACAACCAAAGAGAAAACACAGAAGAAGAAAAAAACAGGTAAGTAAGCAAGAGTGTTTTTACAACTAGTACATCCAAAAGGAATTTTATTTTCTCCATGGTTCATCATTGTGGGACTTTATGATCTAGGAGGAACAGGATGACATTTAAGACACCGCCAATCACAGACAAAGTTTCAGAAAGAAAATATGTTTCGTAAGAAATCGTTGTTTGTTTTTTGTTTTATCACTTAATTTACTAAAAATAAATTTAGCTACTTAGCTACAAACTTTTCAACATGGATAATAATGAACACGCGATTAAAAAATCAATCAACATGCATTAACCTTCACGGAGGTATAATTCTACCGATGATTTTCCTTGAAAAAAAACAACAGACAAATTGTTAGCCTTTCATCCTTTACCCATGGTAGGTAATCATTTCTAAAATATAAACGGGAACTTAATATAGTACAAAAAACATGTATTTCTGTGATTAATCTATTTTTATTTCTGTATAACTTTGCAGATGTTGCTTCTGCCACAGATGGTTCGGATGTGAATGTCACTACCAAGGGAGCATCGGAGAAAACAAAGAAAGCTAAAAAAAACAGGTAAACCGCAACAGTAATTTCAAAGTAACTAAATATAAATGATCATGTACACGCACATGGTTGGCGTACAACGTAAATCGAGTCGCCTTTCTCACTGCAAGAGATAGCCGATGGCTGTTTTTTTTTCAACCAGCCAGCATCTTTAAGGTAGCTAAGCACTAAACAAATTGTCAGAGAGAATTTTATTTTGTAAGAATAATTTGAACTTGTAAAAACAGTATGCTTGCAATTTGATTAATTTCAGCGATCAAACGACCACAGTCCAAGTTTTCTGCTGAAGACGCCCACAAGAAAGCTACCAACTATGTAACTACAGCTCTGGATGAGATGAAACAGCATCAACTGTGTAAGTCTACCACGTACCTAATTGCATTGTGCATCATGAGTTGACTGGTAAGCTTGACTGATGTGACAAACTCGCATGAGTTTAAAACCTTCAGTTCAGCCACATTTAGTTCATTGTGGATGGTTGTCACTGCTGGAGATTCAGAATTGTTGATACCCGAGGTTTACGAGGCCATGTGGAAAGCATTCCATTAATACCGTTTGAAAAGCGTTAGCAAATGGACTGATTTTTTAAAGTCACTAAACATAAACCACAGTGGGAAATTTGCTATCAGTATTTGTTACAATCCATTCTATTCCTTATAATCAAAGACCGAAACAAGGCTGACCTTCCAGAAAAACAACCAACCACTGAAACAACGAAGCCAATAACCTCAGAAGAAGAACAAGTCTCAAGATATGTTGCTGGTTATATACCTTATAGTCCAATAAAGAAATTTAAAAAGCAGCATAATGAAACTGCAAAAACATATTGTAAATTTCTAAAAACTTGGCAGGTTTGTTGCACAAATACCGCACAAACCTTTTTGCAGTATACAATGAGTGGATTGTCACACAAAACCGAGGTGGTTTGTTCCATGTCTCTGATGGAATTTACCTTTTAATTCGTAGTATGGAACTTGAAAGTAGGAAGCTTTTGAATACAAATGATATACACAATTTCAGTGGAGTAGATATCCAGAGTATTTTAAGCAGAAATATATTGTCAGATAACAAAGTGCAAAACTATTGGTGTAGTTTAACTCAAGGTAAAATAAATGGAGAAATTTCAGTTAAATTGTTAGAGACAGTTCTACTTAAGTGGATCAAAATCAGAACCAAGGCATTTATAAATGTATACCTCAATCTCAAAAAAGCAACTATTAGAAATGTTTCAAAGAAAGTGGAAAAGGCACTTGCGGAAAAGGCACTTGACAAAAGGAGACAATCCAGGTGCCAGTGCAGAATAAAACAAATTATCAATGGAGTTAATTACACGTACATCAATATATTTATCTATTACACTGTACATCTTTTTAGGACAAGTCTTTCTTGGCTCCTATTGTAGTAGTAGTTAACTCAATTGTTGAAAAAGGGTGGCGACTCTGATTATTCTTCCATTTTTTAATGTTTCAAATTTTCATTTTTATCAGAGTAATTCAACACTGTATGATAACGATATTTTGAGCAAGACCAAGGCAATAGAATTTATAGAATTTAAAGACGTCTTTGCTTTCTGTGTCTATATTTTGTATTTGTATATACATTAGTTTGTTCAGTCACTCTTTGAATGATTAAGACTGGTAACTGCTGATATTGAACTTTAAATATAAGTGTCAAAGGAACATGGCCTGCCTTACAAATTTTAGGGAAAATAATCCTAATCCAGAAATAAAATAATCCAGAAGTAAAATAATCCTGCAGTTAAAATAAACCCCCCCCCCCAAAAAAAACCCCCAACTTAACTCACTTTTTAAAGGAATATATCACTCATGAGTGAACGTTGCAAGCATCAAGTAATAATATTTCTATTTTTTCCCAATATTTGTAGAACCATGATTTGTTCTGCCGCTGTGGAGATGTCTATCATCCCACAAAATACATGTATGTTAAAGGTATCACTGTATAGACATAAAAAATCTTGGTATCGGGCACAGATCGGGGGCTGGGGTCTAGATCCCCCCCCCCCGCAAAAATTCCTTGATCATTCCCAGAACATGTCTCATGCATTACAATGTGTACATTTATTTATGATATTGTTTGTTTAATTAGAATAAATTAACTTTGCAATCCGAAAAATGTAGTACACTGTATCTCTTTTATTGACAATACAATTAATGTGAGGACAGGACTCAGTTTAGTCCCTTGCTTGGCATACAATAACCAGTCAAGAGCAATTTTGGCAAGTCGAACCCTGGAGGAAGGAAGTGTCATAATTGCCTCATAGGTCAAAAAATGAGCAACTGAAGTACAAGTATATTTTTTAAGGTGCCATGCAAAATGTTTGCAGGCTTGTGGCTAGTTATAAAACAAAATTATTTCCACATTGGCTGGATGAAATTTTGTCAAGGGGCCTAAAAGGGAAGGGTTCACTTTCGACGAGGAAGTGGAGTAGCCTCAGGAGCAATTCTTCCTTCCTCTCTATCCTGCAGCCTACAGTTTCCCCTCTTGGAGGCCTTGGCGCAATCTTACGCTACATACAAAGACATCATGTTGTGGCCGAACTGTTCAGCTGTGGGGTTGTCGGTCGCGCCACCAGCACCACGTTTGCTGAAGAACTGTTCAAGAGGGTCTTGGTTGAATTTCTCCGTGAGGAGAAACTCTACTCCCGGAAGGTCCAGAAGCAACTTCCCCAGTTCCAGAAACGAGTGTACTGAAAATTATTAAAGTGCAATAAAAATAACTTTTAAATGCAAGTACCATAAAAAAGAGTCCAGTTTTTGGTGAAGATGCTGTGGGCAGTTGTTTAAAATGCTACAATTTTGGTGCACATCAAACTTTTGCTTTTACTTTTACTTGACACCAAGTTTTTTGAGGGGGTGTTCTGTTTGTTGTTTTTTTTCCTTTTTCAATATTCTGTTTGCAAACAATAAATTAAAAAAAACAAAAACATGGTGACTGTTTCCATCTTCAGTAGAAGATGTGCCAGGTTTCCCCAAGTGACTCGAAGGCATTGGAGACTGTACTGCTGAGAACCTTTCAGAAAAAGATAGGAAATGTGGTTAATATAATGACCATGATTTGCAAGCATGGGTGACCTCATTATACACTTCCAACTGCAAGGCAGTCATAAATATCCTCAAAATTTGAAACTAAAATTCAACTTCAATGTACAAATGAAAATGTAGCTTTCTCTTTTTTTTTGAGACATAACTTATGCTGCATAAATGTTGGGCCTATCATTGGATAACTTGGGAAATGGGATTACTTTAATTAAGTTATAAAATCTGCCATTATGTATGTGTTGCCATGGTGTTGCACTACCCTGGATTTAGTAGAAATTACATATTTCAAAAATGTTACCTGTGTTGCCATGTAAACTCGCATCCTCAAAGATGGTGTTTCTGGTTCACATAGCAAGCACCCTTGTTTACAGGTTTCCTCAGGTAGCTTGCGAGCTACAGTGATTAAGTTCACTTATGAGGCATCCTTGGTTTCATTACCAGAAATATTTAATAATAATAATAATATTAGATGCAGATGTTCATATGTTATCTTATGAAGGCGTCGCAGCCCAGGAGAATGCCGATCAAGGCCCACATCCCACTCATAGAGCTGAAGAAGCTGGGTCCATTTGATTTCTTGCTTGTACTGTTGTTGGTTAAAAAAATAAAAAAAATAAACACACTATTCACTAGAATTCTGTTATTTTATCTCCTTATAAAAAACAATGTTAATGCTACAAAAGGCTTATAACAAAATAAATTTGAATTAAAAAATTTGTAACTTACAAAATACTGTCTTGTCCTGCTGTGGTAGCAAGAATTCTCGAAGTTGTTTCTAGTTGTCTTCATCAGATGGGGCACGTCACAGAAGAAGAAAATCTTCCTTCCCTCATCGCATGGATTAGGAGTGCAGAAAGGAACATCTTGGAAAGGGATGCTATCTCCATAGAGTCGGTAAAATTTCCTGTTTGGAGATGCCCCATCTAAAGTTAGAGCCTGCACCTTGAAACCTGCCACCTCCAAGAACAACAAGGCCTCCCAAAGACACGGGTACAACTGATGACTGGTTATACCAACTGTGGTGTAATAACCTACGGGGGCATGTAGATTAGAGAAAATACCCCGAACCATTAGCACCATAACATGTGTAGCTATAGCTGGCTCGCTGGTACCTCTACATCTTCACTCGAACTCAGCCAACTCGTTTCCAATACTACCAATATCAGTGAACCCGATCACTTTTCCTGAACGAACAGAAAATACCAAGCCTCCTTTGATTTTCATCTCGTCAAAAAGGAGACACACATTTGTTTCATGATCTGGACACTGATGTATTCTGTAGTCCTTCACGCCCCTCTCCAACATATCAAAATTAAACCTGGTGGTTGGATTGGCAAAATGACTAAGGATGCAGGGTGGATGGATGTGGCAACCTAATGAAGCCAGTCTGCCGAATGAGGTTGTAGGCCAAGGATGATCTGTTCTGAAGGGCAATACACCAGCGTATGATTGCAGGATGCCACCTCATCTTTTTGCCCTTCAGAGCAGAATCTTTCTGCTGCTCCCATAAGAGACGGGCTGGCGTATCTTCCCCTAACGCAACCTGCATCTGCGCATCACAGTCGGTCATGGTAGACAGAAGCTCTCCGCTTTGTAAATTATCTACACCGACGCTCTCTTCTTTAAACATAGTTGCCACCTTATCCGCCAAACTATCCACCCGCCGTTTCAAACTCCTCCTCTCGTTCTGAAGAAAAGACACTTTTACCTGGAGCTGTTTCTTTGTGAGACTGCTGTTTGGGGCATTTGAAGAAACTAAAATCACTTGATTCACCTTCGTCCTCTGCTGTCCAAGCATTGCATTTAAGTCAGCCCTGTAAATATGGCAAACATCACACCTCGGCCTCTTCTTACAACAGAAATTTCTTGTGCCGAATGGATTCCCCATCACAAAAATCACTGCTGGAAATCTGCACTGCTGTTTGGCCCTCTCCCCCTCTCTTTAATCTGATTAGCTCAGGGAAATCTGTGTTGCCCTCACAAACAAAAAGTGTTGAAAAGCACCCCAACAAAACCTCAAAATCTGTAATTGTGAGGTGCTCTCCAACATCACAAGTAAGGTGACTCTCCGGCTGAACAGCAACTCGAGATACAACAACTTGCCATGTAAAATCACATGAACAGTCAGAAAGACAACGGGAACACCTTTGTTGCTCATCTTCATGATTTGAAGGAGATTTTCCCCTTGCCACGATACAAAACCAAGCCTTTGAGCCATTCACGCCCATTCCGTGACAACTTCTGAAAACACGATGAGCTTGGTAGCAGAACATCTCTCACAGGTCTCTTGACGTGGAAAAGATACCAAATGTAGCCGTCTGCTTCCTCTTCCCCCACCATTTCTTCAACTTTAAATGACAAAGCTTGCAAACGAAAGGAGGATGGACTTCCTCAGAATCTTTTGCGATGTCAAGACAAAATGTCCCCTGAATAATTCTATCTAACAGCTCCTTTTTGACTGGTTGACAGTCCTTTTGGATTACTCTTCTAAGACCACATAATCTGCAAATTTCCCGAAGGCAATCTCTTTGGCAGGGTTGAGTCACAGAACTGTTGCTCATGCTGCACAGAAAATAAACTTAGATAACGACACACACAAAATAAGTAAACAAAAAGTAAATATACAGAGAAAAGTTTAAACATTTTTATTTGAGGATGGATTAACTGCAAATATTGTTTACATTTTTGGGGAAAAATCAGATTGTGATTTTTAATCTTTGGAAAATTTAAAATGACTCCGACTTAACTCATTGACCTAAAATCTAAATAATAAACTAGTTATAGCCAAATCATAACCCAACTGATGACTGAGGAAACAGGAAGTAGATGGTGTCACCACCTTCTGCCATTTTTGCTCGCGGCTGACAACTAAAGTATGGTGACTAAGATTCCAAAAATATGACAAATGATTTTTGCAAACAAGACACAGTTGAATTCTTACAGCACAACAATTAAATTTATTTACAACAATTACAAAATAACCAATCTTGTGTGATATAATACGGTAATCTACCAACTTCAACTTTTCTACAATTCAAACACTGGCTTGAAATATTTGTCCACTCCAATTACTTTTTGTATCGTTTACGACTTCAATTCGAATCTCAAATCAGCTGTTAAATTTACTCACTGAAAAAAATATTCAAAGCAATTTTTCCAGCAAGGTCACTCTTCAATTTAAGTGTTTGTTCACTTCAACTCTTCTTCGTTTAAAATTCAGTTAAATTCACACTTCAATAATAGATACAAATATATATCAACGTTACAATAATTATATCAACTTTCCTCTATATTTTGGAAGTTTCTCTTATCGTCACATATCGGGCTTCTTGCTTCGGGTACACTTCCGTACGGTGCCAAGGAAAAAAATCGCCACACAGACTGCCCGGTCACACCAAATAGGTTGCCACTTTAAGGCTCTCTATCTCTCGCCACACACCCGGTTCTGCCGGTGTATTTCAGCAGGTTGTCTCACGGACTGTTCCCCGGTCTCTACGGCCATGGCCATCAACTGGAGACGAACTTCTCTGGAGGCTGAGCGTTGCAAACGGAGGGATCTACAAAGGACCGTTGGAAATTGACTGCAGGCTGATATTTGGCACTGAATTTTTGCCAAATCTCGAAAATCATGGGATAGTTTTCACCCATTTCACCCAAAGAAAGCCTATTGCTACTGGTCTGCCACAACACTCACATCGGGCCTCGGTTCTCTCTCTCTCTCTCTCTCTCAAAAATCGCTGCTCCTCTCAGACGATCAAAATGTGTTCTGCTAAATTTTTACTGATTTCACCAGCAATCACTTTAACATTCCTCACTCACAATAAAACACATTAGCACATTCCCTAAATTCCTGGAATTCGGGTTAACACAATGACCATGGTTAACATTAACACCATTAAGCACTGTGACGTATAATTCATGCAGGCCGAGCCTAGGTTTTTCCACTAGTTGTGCAATACTGCCCACAAATACTACGCCTGATTGGCTAAAACTCCTGGGATTCAACCAAGGTAAAACGGGTGTTCGCGCTAACTACATTAGACAAAAGATGCACACATAATTTGGAAACTCAACGGAAATTTGTGACAGATGGAATGAAAGAAACAAATTAATAAATTTATCAATAAATGCAATATAATTAGTTACATAAGTCATGGAGGAGTTGAGATAGCATCATTTAAAAAAAACATTTACTTTTTAAAACTAAACTAAAGTAATGTTTTAATATAAACGACAGGCCTACCATTCTTTCAATGTAAAATATAAAATACAAAAATGTTCCTTGAAACAAATTTTTTTCTTAGAACAACCATAATTGAACGATCAACATTGATGTTTAATGTAGTTGCAAATTTCCCTTTTTCTCGAAATAAAAGTGCTTTCCATCATTCACCATGAAACAAAAAGTGTATGTAAATTTTTTCAGGACAAGCCACGTCTCTTTTTACCTAAGAAAAGTCCCAATAAGAATGCTTTTCTTTTCATACTTTGTGTCAAAACCATGTCCAATGACCGATACGAAAACCTACAGTCATGACAGTTACGATTTATTCATGAAAAAACTTCGTTTTCACAAACTTTCCTGAAAAATGGCAATTTTTTTCTCTCATCATTTGTAATGCTCCACAACACTCCAAAAAAGACCCACGTAAGCAGACAAAGGAAACCAAAACGAAAAAGGAAACCAAAACGAACACGTTCCCCATGTTTCAACAGTTGAAACACCCGGTAACAACCTTTTAATTTCGTAAATATGGAATCATATTTTTCATAATGTCCCACTCATCCCAACAATGAAATATTATCAAAACTTACCGAAGGAAAGTCAGATTTAGTCGATCAAAACATCAATCGTTTCAGAATTTTTTCGCCAAATTACATGAAGAACACTGCGCACGCTATCACCAAGCAGTATGCTTCTGCGCATGCAAAATAGTGACCGATCTTTTTCGTTTGTATTGTGAACTCCAGTAATTTTAAGGCTCGGACGTCTCAATGTGCAGTGGCAAGCGGCAAGAGACTGTTGCAGAAAAGGGTCTTATCGCGGTCGTAAATCTGCCGCGCAGCTGGATGTCTCCATGCCTTTTGCACTGGTCAGCCAGCTCGCTAATTGGTTGGTAATTGCCCTGTGGGGGTTAAGCGGGCCGTTCGAACTCCTTCTCCTTCCTTCCTCCATGTGAGCACCAACCCCTGTATGATGGATCAAGACTGACACTGGGCATCACTCTGTTCACAGTCATGTCTGTGTTCGTTTGTTTCGTTTGTTTCGTTTGTTTCGTTTGTTTCGTTTGTTTCGTTTGTTTCGTTTGTTTCGTTTGTTTCGTTTGTTTCGTTTGTTTCGTTTGTTTCGTTTGTTTCGTTTGTTTCGTTTGTTTCGTTTGTTTCGTTTGTTTCGTTTGTTTCGTTTGTTTCGTTTGTTTCGTTTGTTTCGTTTGTTTCGTTTGTTTCGTTTGTTTCGTTTGTTTCGTTTGTTTCGTTTGTTTCGTTTGTTTCGTTTGTTTCGTTTGTTTCGTTTGTTTCGTTTGTTTCGTTTGTTTCGTTTGTTTCGTTTGTTTCGTTTGTTTCGTTTGTTTCGTTTGTTTCGTTTGTTTCGTTTGTTTCGTTTGTTTCGTTTGTTTCGTTTGTTTCGTTTGGTTCGTTTGGTTCGTTTGGTTCGTTTGGTTCGTTTGGTTCGTTTGGTTCGTTTGGTTCGTTTGGTTCGTTTGGTTCGTTTGGTTCGTTTGGTTCGTTTGGTTCGTTTGGTTCGTTTGGTTCGTTTGGTTCGTTTGGTTCGTTTGGTTCGTTTGGTTCGTTTGGTTCGTTTGGTTCGTTTGGTTCGTTTGGTTCGTTTGGTTCGTTTGGTTCGTTTGGTTCGTTTGGTTCGTTTGGTTCGTTTGGTTCGTTTGGTTCGTTTGGTTCGTTTGGTTCGTTTGGTTCGTTTGGTTCGTTTGGTTCGTTTGGTTCGTTTGGTTCGTTTGGTTCGTTTGGTTCGTTTGGTTCGTTTGGTTCGTTTGGTTCGTTTGGTTCGTTTGGTTCGTTTGGTTCGTTTGGTTCGTTTGGTTCGTTTGGTTCGTTTGGTTCGTTTGGTTCGTTTGGTTCGTTTGGTTCGTTTGGTTCGTTTGGTTCGTTTGGTTCGTTTGGTTCGTTTGGTTCGTTTGGTTCGTTTGGTTCGTTTGGTTCGTTTGGTTCGTTTGGTTCGTTTGGTTCGTTTGGTTCGTTTGGTTCGTTTGGTTCGTTTGGTTCGTTTGGTTCGTTTGGTTCGTTTGGTTCGTTTGGTTCGTTTGGTTCGTTTGGTTCGTTTGGTTCGTTTGGTTCGTTTGGTTCGTTTGGTTCGTTTGGTTCGTTTGGTTCGTTTGGTTCGTTTGGTTCGTTTGGTTCGTTTGGTTCGTTTGGTTCGTTTGGTTCGTTTGGTTCGTTTGGTTCGTTTGGTTCGTTTGGTTTCGTTTCGTTTCGTTTCGTTTCGTTTCGTTTCGTTTCGTTTCGTTTCGTTTCGTTTCGTTTCGTTTCGTTTCGTTTCGTTTCGTTTCGTTTCGTTTCGTTTCGTTTCGTTTCGTTTCGTTTTGTTTCGTTTGTTTCGTTTCGTTTCGTTTCGTTTCGTTTCGTTTCGTTTCGTTTCGTTTCGTTTCGTTTCGTTTCGTTTCGTTTCGTTTCGTTTCGTTTCGTTTCGTTTCGTTTCGTTTCGCTTGTTTCGTTTGTTTCGTTTGTTTCGTTTGTTTCGTTTGTTTCGTTTGTTTCGTTTGTTTCGTTTGTTTCGTTTGTTTCGTTTGTTTCGTTTGTTTCGTTTCATTTGTTTTGTTTCATTTGTTTTGTTTCATTTGTTTTGTTTCATTTGTTTTATTTGTTTTATTTGTTTTATTTGTTTTTGTTTTATTTGTTTTATTTGTTCGTGTGTTCGTGTGTTCGTGTGTTCGTGTGTTCGTGTGTTCGTGTGTTCGTGTGTTCGTGTGTTCGTGTGTTCGTGTGTTCGTGTGTTCGTGTGTTCGTGTGTTCGTGTGTTCATTTGTTAATTAATTAATTAATTAATTATCAATACGGTCAAGCAAATTGACAGTTGTGTTTTCTCCTACAGTATAAAGTGATTTATTAAAAAAATACCAGACTTTCTGCTGGGGGTCTTTCGGCACCAATGTTTGTGTTAACAATATTAAACAATACAGTAGTTCTGTGTGATTTTTAGGCGGGGTCTGCAATTGGAAATACAGCGTCTTCTTTTTGTTTGATACATTTGTATGTTGTATATTTTGAAACAACTGTAAAAATGTAACCTTTGATTTTCATTCCAAGAAAGTAATGGTATACAAATTGAGACTTTATTTACAAAATAATGTAAAATACTAAATGACACATAATTTTGCATCTGCTTATGGTCTTTACAGCTACAGATAGTCAATACTTTGTCATTCCCTGTATGTAAAGGTGTGATTTTTCGAAAAACCAGGGTAGTGACTGGCGGTAGGTTAATTTTGCAGCTTCCAATTTTGTCTTATGAGATGTTATTTATTTATTTATTTTTTTTCAATAAAGAGAAATGCTGAGAAAAATTTTCAAATGGTCATTAAGAATGTTACTTTTTATAGTCTTGAAACCCTTTTCTAGCATGATTTGACATTAATCGGTTACTCCACAAATTTTAGATTGACTTTCAACAAAAGTGGCTGTCAATTAATTTGGTAACAACACATGTGTTGGTCACAGCACATGTCCATGTGTCCGGTACATGTATTTGTATAATAGTAAACCAGTGGGAAACTGTCACTGTGAACCAAAGTTTTGGGGTGTTGGGGTGCCCGTTTGTTGTTGTTGGGTTTTTTTGTAATAATTTTTTTATTTATTTATTTTATTTGGGGGGGGGGGCACATCGTTTGCACTGTGTTCATTAATCAGTGTGGAATGGCCAATATTTTTTTGTCGCCTTGCTTGTTTGCTTGGGGAAAAACAATGACAAAACCACACATCATTCACTTTTTTGTTTTTTGTTTATAGTTTGCGAATAGTCACGATGTGAAGTGGTCAGTGTGGTAACACTGTGGTTGTACTGTTGACAGACTGATACAGAATCACATGCCAATCACAGTTTTCATAGTAGAAATGGTCACGATGGTCGCAGTGTGTTCTCGGTGTTTATACTGATCGATGATTTTACAGTGATAGCACAGTCTGTTCACAGTGGCAAATCACAACGTGAATTAATTCACAGTGTGGTCTCCATGTGGTCAGTCGCTGTTGACAAATCACAGTGATTTCAGTAGCTTTTCACAATGTCCAATTGTCACTGTGTGTACACACTGGCCTCTGTGTGGTCACACACTGTTGACAAATCACAGTGATTTCAGTGTTTTCACTGAGTAGCATTTCACATTGTCCAATTGTCACTGTGTTCTCAGTGTGGTCTGTGTGTGGTCACACACTGTTGACAAATTACATTGATTTCACATGTTTTCACTCTAGCATTTCACAGTGTACAAGTGTCACTGTGTGTTCACAGTGTGGTCTCTGTGTGGTCACAGGGAACATAGTGTGGTGACAAGGAGGGATTTTCCTAAGGGAAGAGCGTCTGTGGATTGCAGCTCTAGTTCGATAGCCTTGTGAATGTCACTACTGACGATATCGGCAGTGGCTTGGGTCAGGATGGGAACGAGGACATCAATCTGCTTTCGATTTCAGGGCATCGGTGATGGCCGTGGTGAGGGCTGTGCACGCTGCTGTTGTGGCATGACGTTTTGGTGGCATGGCGGTGATAAAGGCGTGACTGGAATTCGGCTTGAAATTCAAAGATTGGGTCGAGAATACGTCAAAAAATTTTTTCCAGGAGTGGCTATAAGTGGTGGGTAATGTTCCTTTACGAGAGGTCCTTGGTTTAGTTGAACATTTAGGGGATGTAGTGCTGAAGGAGTTGTTGGATAAACATGCTCCGGTGCAAATGTGTGTTATTGTGGAGCAGCCGGCTGTCCCTTGGTACAATGAGGATATCGCTAATGCGAAACAAAAGCGGCGACAGCTTGAACGACGATGGAGGCGGACGAAGGCTTTAGTTGATAAAGAAATCTTCAGAAAGCAGAGAAATTGAGTCAAGGAATTGTTTGCTGATGCTAAAGCTGACTACTATAATGACCTCATAGTTGATTGTGGAAATGACCAGAAGGCACTCTACTCCATCATCAACAAGCTCCTGCACCAGAAGACTGAATCATCTACGACACTTCTACATCATTCCTCACTGGATGATCTAGCCTCTAAATTCTCAGGTATTTCATCGGTATAAACGACTTACGACAGTCTGCATTACGTTCCTCTCAAACAGAGATTCATCAGCACCATCAACATAAATGTGACCCACTCTACAAAAATGAGTCTGATGTGTCTAAAACATGGTTAGAAAGCCTATGATTCAGGCTTTCAAATGGTGCCATTTTCAACTGTATGACATGTTCCTGTTTAAAGATATGCCACTTTGAAGAAGAAAAACTGTTTTCCGAATTGCTTTGTGAGAAAACGAGCATCAGAAAATAAAACCTAAAATTAATGTTTTGTTTGAAGATCAATAACTTCTTTTTAGCATTTTGAATTGTTGGACTTTTCTAGTTCCAGTTATTAAGCGAGCTGCGTGGTTCTGGATTCGTTATAGTCTGGCAATCTGACAACCTGTAGCTCCATAGAGGATGGCATTGCAGTAGTCGATGTTTGAGACAACCAGAGACTGGATTGACAGTGCGACATGAAGATGTGGTCAGGTGTTTCCTTATGTACTTTATTCGACGGAGGTGAAAGTTGCACTTCTTACAAACGGCTGATACCTGAGCACTCATGGATAGATGGCGATCGAGTGTTACGCCGAGGTTTCTGCACGTTGAAGATGGCTGGACTATTGTTTCACCAATGACGATGTTGGTTGAGCTGAACTTGCGTAATTGGTGTGGGGACATTATTTGAAGGAACTCTGTTTTCGTGTCATTCAGTTTGAGCAGAGTCGTGGTCATCCAGTTACGAATTGCACTTGTGCATGAAGAGAGGTGATGCTTTGCTCGTTCAAGATCACCGTCGAGGTTTGGATTGTAGAAGACGTATAGCTGGATGTCATCTGCATATTTATGGTAGTGTATTTCATGGGATGTGATGACGGCTTCAAGTGGCGCAGTGTATACATTTGAACAGTATGGGGCCAAGAACTGACCCTTGTGGAACACCAAACTTCAGAGGGAATTCATCAGATGTGAAGGAGCCAATGTTGATGCGCTGGGAGCGATGAGAAAGATATAATGCAAACCATGCTTTGGCTTTGCCTACAACACCAAACTGCCTTTCAAGGACACACATAAGGCAATCTTGGTCGATAGTGTCGAAAGCGGTGGACAGGTCTAGCAGCACAAGAAGGCACGCTTTGTTGACAGAGCAGTTGATATGTCATGATGAACCTTCAGAAGAGTGCTTTCTGTGCTGTGGTGTTTCTTATAGGCCGACTGAAGATCTTCATTGAGGTTATTGATGTTGAAGTGTTCAACGAGCCTCTTGTTTGCTAGTCTTTCAAGGAGCTTTCCAATGAAGGGCAAGTTGGAAACTGGACGATAGTTCGACAGGTGTTCCTTATCGAGGTTAGGTTTCTTGAGGATTGGGGTGATGACTGCCTTCTTAAGATGCGTTGGGAAAGTCCCGGTGAGGAATGACGTGTTAACCAGATTGAGGAGGATTGGAAGGTGAGCTTCAACGGGGTTTCATGGTCGAAGTTCTGCTAACTGGGTTGAGCAATTACGATATGGTATTGGTGTCATTTTCTCCTGTGGTAGTTTAAGAGCTTGGTCTTCCAAAACATTGCGAATGGTTTCAACTTTGTCAGCAAAGTAATTTGAGAAGCGATTGCAGGGTGATGTAGCATCTAGAGTGGTAGATGGGAGAGCAATTTCACTTCCACCAAGAAGCTTATTCACCGTTCTGAAGATTATCTTCTGGTTGGAAGTGCTCAGAATATCATGATAGTAGCTGCATTTGGCCTTAGCGATTAGGTTGTTAACAGTAGAGCGACAGTTTATGTAGCGTTGTCGGTCACATTCTAGACCTCTTCTGCGCCAGATCGATTCCAGATGTCGTCTTTGATGCCTAGTCTCGTGGATATCTGGCGTATACCAAGGATGGTGCTTCGTTTGAGTGTTCTTGCGAGTAATCAGAGGAGCATGTTGATTGACGGTGTGAATAGCAGCCTGATTGTAGTTATGAAGAATGGTATTGGGGCAGCTTTCAGAGGAAGTAGTACTAAGGTTGGCAGTCAGGTCCAAGGCGAAGCACTGCTTGTCGATTGATTTGAAGTTCCGATACTGTGTCACGGATTGCAAGGATGGAGTGTGATCTATCTTATCGATGGAGAGGGCAAATAGCACACTGAAGTGATCAGAGATGGAGCTTTGGGTGACATCGAGATTGATCCAATTTTGGAGGTCATCATCACGGACAATAACCAGGTCAAGGGTGTGATTCTTTGTATGTGTTGGGCCATTGACAATCTGGGTGAAATTGGTCACTGTCAGTAGCTCTTGTAGGCGTTGCACATTTGAAGAGTTGACATTTTCAACATGGACAAGTCTCCAGTGATAATAAGTCTTCCTGAGTAGAGTGCCAAGCCAGTGATAGAGTCCTCAAATTCATCAAAGAATTGTGTGATAGATGAAGAGGGAGGGCAATATATCACGACAATCCGAAGATGGTCAGCAGTAGTTGTACATACATCAGTGTGTTCGAATGAATCAAATGAGAGAGCTGGGATAGAGGGCTTTATGTTCAATGACGACTTGAACACAACCCCAGTTCCACCACCCCCCCCTCCTGTGTTCTCGGCAGGTCCCAAGATATGAATACCCGATGGGAGTGAGTTCATCAATGACTGGTGAGTCTCCATCCTGTAGCCACGTTTCAGTGAGGAGGGCAATATCAAGACTGTTGTCAAGAATGTACTCAGATATGATGAGAGCTTTGTTACAAACAGAGCGGCAGTTCAATAGTAAAAAGTTGACCGGCTTACAATGATCAGGTATAGGATTGATTTTGATCAAGTTGTTTTGACATACCCCTGCTTGGTGTACAGCAGTATTCCTGGCTTTGTTTCTTTTTGCCACCTCGGCATCCCCGGCGGTAGCACGTATTTTATTTATACCAAGATGGCGTATGTTCTTCATTACCATGGGGTTTAAGTAGTCATTTCCTGGCAAATTGTACGAATCCCTGATGTTAAGCAATTGACTGATGCTGTATTGATACATATTACCTGCAAGCAGGTTGTTCTGAGGTAGGGAGGATGTATCCAGTTGATTGCAGTTTGAGTCCATAACAAAAGACAGATTGTGTAGTTCAATGCCAACAAGCTGGGCCACCAAGCAGAGTGACTGTAGAGAATAATAGTGTCTCTGTGGTTGAATGGGAAGATTCACTGCCCAAGTACAAAGGAACAAAGCAGCAACAACAATGAAGGTGTCCCTCTGTAGCACAAGCAGGAGTGTATGCCTGGTTCTGTGGGTCGAGCATGCTTGCACTCAAGAATATCAGAAAATACCCTGCGAAGAATCAGTGGAAAGCAGAATTCTGATATCCTCAGGAATCATCCAGTGTGATCTATGACTCAAAAATGAAACTGTCAAAAGACTGGATAGTTGAAGATAGATTTTCCCGCAGCAAAATTGTAAATTCGGGAGAGCTCTGGTACACATGCTGCCGCCATGCTGGCGCTGTGTTCATTGAAGCTAAAACTGGGGGGGGTGCTTTTTGGTAAAAAAAAAAGAGATCTTTAGTATAAGAAAATACTGCTAAAACCCAATTTCAATGCAAATTGATGATCCATCTATTGCATATCACCACTATCATCAAAATATAAAATTTCTGTTCTCACTGAAGTTTTTAAAAATCTATCACAAGAAGACCGTTGTTCTACATCAGGAAGAGGACATGCAATGTCCCTGCTGACATCGCTACAATATTCTCTTATCTTTTCGTAAAGATACCACTGACATTTAGCATCTAAGCTTGGTGGAGTCTGTTGAGGTGGCCTGTCTACCGGTTGGTGCCTCCCAACTGTTTTTAGAAGTTGATAGGGAGGGAGTCTTTGCTTCAGTCAGTGAAGCCCGAGCATACACAACTCATCCGCTGTAAAGCTGTTGGAAGAAGTGAAGAGACAAACGAATGAACACGATGTTTCCGTATACAAAGAAGAGAGAAAAACACAATTAACTACAAGAACCATAAGAATTTTTTTTAACGTTTATTAGCTTAGCGGAAATGCTGTAGTCTCTTGGTTCCAACAAGAGGCTTGAAGAAGGGCTCACAAAATTTTAGCCAGTTGAACTGCTCAACAATAAAAGTTCCCGCCTTATCTCCAATCTGCTGTGGTCTTTTGTACAACATCAACCATGTCATCTAAACATGATACTAGAGTCTTCCTGTAGCGCTGTTTCAGTAGGCCGAAGCACCAATCTGGGACGAACTTTGTGTGACCCACCACCATGAAATGCAACTCCACTGGCACATGCATGCCGTTCATACACCTCCATAGCATGTACCATAGCATGGTCTTGTTTTTGTTCTGCCCACTGCAGTTATCGCAGTGAAGATGAGCAGCAGTTTCTCCTAGTCCACAGTTACCCCAAAAATTATCAAGGTAACTAACGACGGCGTTACTCCCCTTTGATATTGTAATAGCCTCGTCCACCAGGTAATTGACCTTCCGTGTCGCTCCCTCGCAATGTACCCCAAAGATGCCTTTCTTCCAGCTATTATTGCGGTGGCAAACCCAGCAAACATCTGACATAGTGAGGTAGCTTAGGGATGGAATCGTGACCGACTGGCCCAAAGCACCAAATTTGGCAGGAACATTCTATGGGCCTCAGAAACAAATTTTAGAAGGGTTGACACCAAAAAATATTTTTGGAAGGTACCTAATTTGCATAATTTCAAAATGGCTGCTATAACCTATATTTAATCACTTATTTCTGCACACAGATACAAAACCACAATTTTACTCATAAAAGAAACACCAAAACATTTACATGTTGAAGATTAAAAAGTTATCACACGTTTGAATGTAAATTAGACAAAAGAAACAATGAATTTGCACATAATTCAGCAGAATAACTTAGAAACAAAATTTTAAGTAGTCGTCTTGATTACAACAAAGTACACTGTTACGACAACATAAACGATTAAAAGAATCGTCTTCTAGTCTTTTTCTTTCCGTAGACAAAAAGTTACGAAGGCTAGCTGTGTACGAAAGCAAAGTATTACAATTGTTGTTTCCTCCGTAAGCTTCTCTACATCTAACCTTCCATATCGATCGGTTTAAACGAGCTGTTAAAAAAAGGCACAATTGATCAGTTTGTCTTTTGTGGGAAGAATTTTAGTTTGAACCATAAATCTTTGTCTCCGGAATCAAGAATTTCGGACCCCCCATTGTTCCAGATATCATTCCCATTGAGAGTCTGAGCAGGGAAAAGATTGACCCTGGCGGATTGTAATTTTGTTCAATTAATGTTAAAAACATTAAACATTCATTTTATCTAATTCTACAGTGACATCATTAATTTTGTCTTCCAGTGTGATACTAATAAGGAAGTGATTCGGGGGGCCTTCCCTCGTCTCACTAGCATACTCGGCTTTAATGTTTCTCTTTAAACGCTCTACAATACGCCCGGAAATAATGGGCAAACTATTTTTTGGCTAACTTATCAAATGAAATAATCTTACTGTTTTCAATTATCTGTTTGAGATGGAGGATGCCCTGTGTTTTAAGAATAGAGCTATCAAAATTCTTGTCTTGGTTGTCGGTGATGATGGTGTTGTTCCATATTGGCAGATAAGAAGTTTCATTGAAACAATTGAAAATATTACGGAGTCACTTTTGTTTGACGACAGAAGCCGCTAATTATAGCCCTATAAAAGGTTTGCGCTTTAGGAACGACTGCCTTGAGACAAGTTAGGATGAGCCAGCCAAGATTGTTTTCACCACTAGCTTTAAATAGGCAATATTCAAAAAGATGTTTCCATTTACCAGCACTCTTTCTATAATTCCTCAAAACATTTAAGAGCTTGAAGTTTAAGCTTAATGTCTATTATGCCTGTACCCCCTTTCTTTGTCGGGCTACACAAGGTACCAAGTGATAACCCTTCCTTGTCATTATCAGGATCGGCCAATCTAATTCCACTCCGGCCAGATGCTAGAATGGCTACCCCCCTGGAGTCTCGTGTTCCATGACTAAAAATGATTTCTCCACCCTATTGTTTTTACCAAATAGTTTCGTCTGTGATCTCGCTATGAGGTTCCTGAATGCAAATGATGTCATATTTTTCTCTTTACAAATGGTTTAAGAGAATGTCCCAGTTTTTTTTATATTACGAAGACAGTTAACAGTAAGGGTAACCATTCTCAGCATAATGACACACAATAGAATTAAATTGGCCATTTAGCATAAATGAAATACAAACTAGAAAGAGACAATTTTTTAAGTGCTTTACCTCTCCCTCTCCCTCGTTGATTGGGTTGGCTCGAAGTACTGACTTGGTCATCTTTTGCGTCTTCATTGTCCTTTCTTGGCCATGATGTTCGCTTCTTTCGAAGTCACCGCACCCCTCCTCTTACATATGTGACAAATTCTCCTTCACTGACTTCTTGTGAGTCTTGCTGGGTTCGTTGTTCAGATGTCTCGCGGTGTCGCCGGTCCAGTGTTTCACGAAGTCTCTGGTTTGATGTTTGTCGCTGTCTGATTGTTTCCCATCGTCGTCGGTTGGGTGTCTCTTGAGGTCTTTGGTCGGTAGTGTCCCGGGGTTGCTGGTCAGGAGTAACCCTGGGTCCCTGGTCAGGAGTAACCCTGGGTCCCTGGTCAGGAGTAACCCTGGGTCCCTGGTCAGGAGTATCTCGGGTTCGCTGCTCATCATATTCATGAGGTTGTTGGTCAGGTGTTTCCTGGGATATGTGGTCTTGTTCGGATGCCTGTTTAGGTCGAGGGTTGGTTTTCTCCTGGGATTGTTGGTGGGCTGCCACTCTGGATCCCTAGTCAGGAGTTTCCCCAAATCGCTGGTCAGGTCTTTGGTCTGGTTCATTTTGGGGTTGCTGGTCTGGTTTTTCCGTTGGTTGTCTTTCTTCGTCTGGTGTCTCCATGTCTGAGCCATTTTCGCCTTCACCCTCTTTGTCTCGGGTTTGTTTCCGTTGTTCTTGTTCTTCATCACTAGATCCCTCTTCCCTCTCTCGTTTCCGTGTCTCCTCCTCTCTCATGGCCACATCCCAAAAGCCCATAGGTTTCTTATTCTGTGCAGTTGTTTCTTTGGTTTCAGTAGCGGCTGTGTCTGCGATGTTTTCTTCTTCATCATCTTTGTTGTCTAGATTTCTTGGCCTTTGTCTTGGTACAAATACAACTGGTGTACTTCCTCTCTTGTCTTTCTGGGCAGACCCCTCAGTTGTAGATGCGTCGTTATATATGTTGTCAGCGTCGTGCCAGTTTGCCCGGTGGTTAAAGCTTCCGCACACAAAACACCTGCCTCTTGCTGGGCATTCTCTAGCCAGATGTCCTGGCTCTTCACAATTTTTACATGTTCTCTGTTGGCCTCTGTATCCGTCGCTTCCAAATGGCCAAAGAATTTCTGAGATTGCTTCAGTGAGGCTGTTGACTTGTTTCCTGAAGACCTCTTGTGTAGTCATCCCCTGTTCGTGCTGCTTGTAAATGTTGACATTTTCTCCTTCCATGAACTCGTCCTCGAATTCCTTAAACAGTCGTGCTTGTTGTGGACCGGAAACCATCCATCTTCTGAAGGCAGCTTGGTTTTCAGTAAGTCCTACCACGCCACCAGATCCCTTTACCTGATCATTGTTTTGCTCATGACCTTGGTCAAGCGGCATGCAAGAGAACTTGTGTTGAGTCTTTTGAAGGACCCACATTTGTTTGACCTCTTCTTTGATATTTTGTGGTAGAGCCTTCATGTCTCGGATGTGAATGGGGATCCAGCAGGCATAATTGGTGTGATCCAGGGCAAAGAACCAATACACCAATGCCTACAACGCCTCCACAAAGAGATCAAAAATCTTGGATATGATGAGCACGGATGAACATCAGCACAAGTGTTTTAAATTTGAAGATGATATCCCAGTACTGAGACGTAGGGCTTGTCGTGATCATCTTCTGCTTCCAGGTTTCAAATGAAATCCCACTGTCAGACTTTGCCTTCAGTTGCCAAGCATCTCTCTGCAGATTTGCCAGTGTTAGTGCTGTAACTTGATGACTGTGTCTGGTTCTGGTAAGGTGGGCAGCTTTGAGGAAGGAGTCTGCTGTACCCGAGGAGGCAGCGGTCCAGCCAGATCCTTCAAGAAAGTCCCCAATTGTATTCCATAGAGCCATCTCGATGTGGAGACCACCAAACATTACTACAAAATACTTTTCTCCCAGTGTCTCGGGCCAAGGCCACTGAACAAACTTGGCAAGGGCAAACAGTGGTTGGTCCAAAGCAGTTAGCAGTGTTTGGCATGGGTTTATTATCCTCCTTTGGATCTCCATCCCATGCTTGATCATGGCAATGGCTGTCGCCTTTTCGTAGAAAAAGGGGCAAGAGGTCAATCAGTGCAGCAGGATCTGAAGGAGGCAACTGAGTTGACGCATGAAAGGCAGACCAGGCAATGTAATGTTCTTTCTCGAGCTTGTCCTTTAAAAGCAAAATAGATTTGTCTATCCAGGAGACTTTTGCAGCTCTTGCATTTTCAAGTTTACATTCAATGGTACTTAAAGAGGTTTCTGGCACTTCAAGTTTAGAAGTCTGGAAGTGAATACTTCCTTGACGTAGAGCAAAATACAATGGGATCTCTGCAAGTTCCAGAGCAGGATGTGGTGGGAAACTGGAAGATACTGATTCCGGTACCATGGAAGGAGCCCTCGGCTGTTGTAGAGGAAGGATTTTGATCTATGTTATCCAGAGCCCCAACTGTGAATACACCTTTTCTTAGATTTGCAGGACAGACAAATTCTTCTTCCTCAAAGTGCTTCCATACAGCAATTTCCAGGCAGTTTTCCAATTCAATGACACGGTTAAAGCTAACACTTATGCCCAGTATATACAGGATATTCATTATTTTGTTGCATCTTGTGAGTGTATGAATACATAGCCCAACAAAGACAGGAAGGGGTGGCTCCTGTTCTTTGGAATGTCTGCTGGTTTTCGCCACAGAAGCTTTGCTTTTTGCATTGAAGATCATCTGAGCTATGGAAAGACAAACCTGTGACTCGGTGATATCTTGGTGTTTTATACTAGGCCCATTTAGCAGCATGGCAACTAGTGTCTTAACTTGCTGGAACAGAATTTCCCTGGCAGTTATGCTCGAAATTACCTGTAAAAGGGAAGGATTCCCAATCAAGTATGTCTTGCCTGATACGTTTAGCAAGTCTAACCATTGAAAGAGCTTCTGATGTGTAATCTCTTGACTTTATGGCATCACTATGTAGTTTCCTCATCCCATCATTGAAGACAAGAAGCATATTTCTGCCATCAGATTGAGCTTGGCACTCCTCTATATAGTGATCTAGCAATTAGCGCTTAAGTCTGGTCTTATTTATGGTTTTGTCAACTCCAAGGTCTCGCAATTGACTTTCACACAAGTAGTGCAGCTCAGTGAGTTTGAAGAGGATTGTGCCATTTTCTACACTGCTCTCAATGTAAGAAACCAGCTCCGCAAATACTCTTCCTGCATTTCTTTGCTCAAAGCTTGTGTCTGTGTCAAAGCTTGCTTTCTGTAAACTTCTATAGCGAGTCCTGATGTAGATAGACAATCAAAATGGTATTTAGCCTCAATTGCTATGAGGTCTCCTCCACAAATTCTGGCAAGAAGGGCTGTATCTTTAAGTTTTGTGGCCATCATTCTAAGTGATTGTCTAGTTTCATGGTTGAACAATTGTGCAATTTTCCAGTTGTCCTAGAACAGAAAATGCATGACTCTTTATCCGGGGTGCCAATCACGTTGCGTTTGGACTTTTTATTCACTGATTCTTGGGAGTCACACAACGTTTTTTTTACTCACGACGCCTGCGAAGAAGTGTACTAGTAAATTTGAAACTGCAAGCTTTGTGCCACTGGGCACGGTTTTCCAAAAGTTTCTCGGCTGTTACTCCCTTCAAATAAATTTCTACTGGTAAGGCTTTAAGCTGCTGAAACTCGTGTGCAATCTCAATGAAAGCTGTATAAACCTGGACACCATTTTTCTGGAGGCTATCATTCTGCTTGGCATTTCATGTCTCCTCCTCCTTTGCCACAAATGATGCACGACTTACCCATTGTTAATCGTCTGGAGAAGAATGCGAAAACAGAGTTGTTGTTTTTTCTAAAGTTTTTTTTTACTGTAGTTAGTTGGAAAATTAGCTGTAGGCCTATGATATGATTGCAAGATAAATCCTTTTTCCAAATGGTCGGAGAGTGATTGTGGCATGTCATTATATCTAAAACAGCACGGACCATAACATAACATTTAAAGTTTCGTTTCTATGTTTGTACCAATACATCAGATCTCAAAAAGCTGCCACCTACACTTATGTTAAAATATAGTTGGTACCTATGATACGAAGATCAAGAGAAAAAATGGCATGATTGGCAACTCAAGTAAAGTTCTTTATAGGCCTAAAAATTTATTGTAAGGACTTGCTTCTCACAGTGAACGTAAGATAGTTGTTCTATAACACATTGTGCCTCCCTGTGTTTTAAAATTCTAACTATTGTATCAATTGCAATTGCATGTAATTGGCTGCCATGTTAATTGTATTACATTGTTTTACAAAGACAGAGTTTGGCAGGATATTGGTCTGATAACACTCAAGGGCAAGCTTATTCCAACAGGGTTCTCTCCTAATGGTATAAACTCAACCTTTCTAGAACATTCTTGAAGTCTCAATGTACAACGATAGACTGCTTCTTGAGCTGACACTTCACGATTTTGCAGATATACACTACCAATCTGTTTCATACTCTGTTTGGCGTCTTGATTGCCTTCTTCAGTCTCTCTGTGCATGCTTAAGCAATTGTCCCATCTCACGTTCTGCTTCGCTCATGTAACTGACAACATAACATACACATGCATATACATCAGTGATGTATTGAATGTCCATATTGGCATTCCAGCATTTTAACAAATCAGGATTGTAGTGATTAACCCACGCATCTTGGGGCTCTCTTTTCAACACAATATTCACTTTTTTAGTAAGCACATCATTGGCTTCCTTATTCAGAACAAGTCACGCAATGATGATGATGATGATGACGAAGATGTCGACGTCGACGACGACGACGACAGGAATGAAGACAGTGTGTGGATGATTAGCAAAATTGATCGTTATAAAGCAAGACCAGATATTGATACATTTGAATAAATGTGTCTAGCTAGATTTTGTTCAGAGTACTGTACAACAATTATAAAGTATCTAGTGATAAGAGACAATCACCAGTGTATGCATTGAAGAATGCTTTGGGACATGTAATGAAACGCTCCAGAACTGATCCAGCTGTCATAAGATATCCAAGATTTTCAGTCACCAAATGTTCTGAGAAATACTATCAAAGTATTCTGCAGCTATTTCTCCCATACCGTGTTGATGCACATTTGAGACCACCAAAATTTGAAACATATTCTGACTTCTATAAGAATGGCTTTGTCAATGTACTTGGAAGATTAGAATCTGTTAAAATTATTGTGGATAGTAACCGTTGGGGCTTTGAAATTGATCTTGGGCATTAATCAGTCCAGAAACTGAGCAGGAAAGAGATGAATGTGGAGAGCAAATGCAACCTGTCATAGATGAAGGTGAAGATGAATTGAGTATTCCAGATTTGAAACCAGATAAGAAAGAGGAGAGAGTGTGTGACATTGAAGCTCACGCATCTAGAGTAGCAAAGTCAGACACATTTAATATGATGAGATCATTAAATGCCAAAATTTTACAATATTAGACAATGGTGCATAGACAAGGCTAATGGTAAAAACCCTGACGCATTCCAAGTTTTTGTTACTGGTGGTGCAGGTACTGGAAAATCTCTGCTAGTAAAGTGTATTGATTATGAAGCAACAAGAATACTCGGATCAAATGAGAAACCCCGATGATGTGTCTGTTATGCTGACTGCTCCAACAGGTGTGGCCGCATTTAATAAAAACGGTACTACAATTCACAGTGGACTAAGCATACCAACAGATGTGAGACTACCATATCTACCACTTGGTGAAGAGAAGATCAGTACACTGCGTAGTAAGCTCAGTCAGCTGCAGATATTGGTTATAGATGAAGTTTCAATGGTTAGTCAGAAATAACTGTATTACATCCACGGACGGTTGAGACAGATTAAGCAATCTAGGAATCACAACCCTTTTGGCAATATCAGTATTTTAGCTGTTGGAGATTGTTATCAGTTACCTCCAGTGAAAGCAAAAGCTTTGTACCACAATACTGTAACATGTGATTTGTGGATTGACAATTTCAAGTTAGTTGAACTGAGTCAAATTATGAGGCAAAAGGAAGATGCAAAGTTTGCAGAGATACTCAACAGGCTAAGAGTGAGAAAGATAGATGAAGCCTTACGGGGCGATGATGTAATAATTTTGAAAGGACGTCAGACAGGTGAAGAATGGAATGAGGCTCTCCATATATTCCCATGTAACAAAACAAGTGGATGAACAAAATATCAAGATTCTGCATTCAAAGTGTTCAGATTGTGTGCTTATTGAAGCAAAGGATTATCAGACAGACTCGCTTAATGGTAAGGTCAAACTAGGGAAACAATCAAAGAACTCTGGAAGCTTGCCACAGTCACTGTTACTTGGTGTTGGTGCTAGAGTTATGCTAACGAAGAACAATGATGTATCTGATAGCCTTGTTAATGGAGTGTTTGGTACTGTATCACAATTAGCAATGTCACAGAATAAATCTGAAGAAGTAAAATGTATCAATATGTTAAGTTTGATAATGACACGGTTGGAATGAAGTTGAGGAAGAAATTTGCATCATCTTCAAATGACGACAATAGTGTACCCATTGAAATTCAGGAAGAAAGCATTGGTAAAAAATGGGTACGCCATCAGTTTTCAGTTATGTTGGGCATGCACAGCTCACAAAGTACAAGGAATGACAACAGACAAAGCTGTAGTGTGCCTTGATAAAACATTCGCAGCAGGACAGGCTTATGTGAGTCTCAGTCGTGTCACATCACTGAATGGTCTTGTCATTGAAGGTTTTCATGAGAAAATCATATATTGTAATGAAGCTGTTGCTAATTGTTTGAATAGCATGCCAGCATTTATTAGTAAACAGGATATCGACAGTACAAACACACCTGCTACTATTAGCATCATGATGCATAACATCCAGGGGTTGAAAGCACATTATATGGACTTGAAATGTAACAGTGAAATGATGAAATCAGATGTCATCTGACAGAAACGTGGACTGAAGATCAACTGCAGTATGACTTACAGTTTGATAATTTCAAAAGCTACCATCAGCCAAGATGTCTTTCCTATGATATTTCCAGTCAGCTGACTGAAGCATTACAGCAACAGTGTCACGGAGGTGTAGCAGTATACAGTAGAACAAACAAAGCAACAAGTAGACTCATAATGCCAGTGCAGAACATTGAGTATATTGCATTTCAGATAATTTCCAATGTGTCATTAACAGTTGTTATCTACAGACCAGTTTCTTATGTGCTTCGAGACTTCATATTTAATATGAAAGCGCTTGTGAATAAACTCCACAAAGTATCCAACAGATGTATAATAATGGGAGACTTTAATGAAAATATCTTGAATGAGAAGAGCACACATTCTTCAAGTATTGTGAATTCGATGAGTGAGCATGGTTAAAAGCAATGTGTTGTAAATGCCACTACTGAGAAGGGAACATTAATAGAGGGATAGAATCAGTTCAGTTTGATGTCATTCCTACTTATTATAGTTATCATGAGGCTGTAAGTGTAAATGTTCAGTGTAAGGTATAAAATAGCTCATTGAAAGAAATGTGAAAAAAAAATTGAAATGAAAACAACTCAAAGTAAGCAATGCTAGTGAAATCATCAATAAGAGTCATCAATGAGAGTCGTCAAGGAGAGTTGTCAAGGAGAGTCGTCAAGGAGAGTCGCCAAAGAGAGTCGCAAAAGAGAGTCGCCAATGAGAGTCGCCAATGAGAGTCGCCAATGAGAGTCGCCAATGAGAGTCGCCAATGAGAGTCGCCAATGAGAGTCGCCAATGAGCGTCGCCAATGAGGGTCGCCAAAAATTCCAAGTTCTACAACTGCACCTAGCCAATTAGCATGCCAAATGTCTAATCACTACCCGGGGTTTGTTTTTAACTGACACAATCCAACATTGACCTGCTCTCCAGGAATTCCCATAGGAATTGTACAGCAATTACTCAGCCTTGCTAAGTTGTGTAAACAAAGGGCGTTAGTCAAAGAAATGGTTGATTGAGCAAAAAGAGACATGTTGGCTCATCTCAAAATGCAATTTTGTTTGAATTGATTTTATTTAGTCAAAAGGGTCTATATCTAATGCTGTGGCAGATTTAAAAGTGATTGGGTGATTTAAAAGTGGTTTGGTTCTTCACAGAAATGTATTACACGCTAAAATCAAACTGTTACTCAACAAGTAAGGCATGGCGAAATGGTGTGATTTTTTTTTTATGGTGTCACGCAGAGTTAAGCAAGACACCAATGCTTTAGCCTGGAAGTATTGATAAAACTTAATATATGTGTAACATCAATGAGTCTTCTTAGTGAATACCCTGACATTTAAGCAATATTGTAATTGAAACCATTATTTAATCACTACAAAACTGTTCGTCTTTGTAACAAATAATATCCTCAGAGCCAAAATGGGTTGACACGCTGACCCTGCTGACTCGGGAAACAACTCCATTTACTGAGTCTGGGGTGCTGAAGTGGGGTGCTGAAGTGGGGTGACATCATGACCCTGCTCACCTAAGAGTCTCCTTCACTTACTGAGTCTGGGGTGCTGAAGTGGGGTGACATCATGACCCTGCTCACCTGGGAGTCAACTCCACTTACTGAGTCTAGGGTGCTGAAGTGGGGTGACATCATGACCCTGCTCACCTGGGAGTCTACTTCGCTTAATGAGTCTGGGGTGCTGAAGTGGGGTGACATCGTGACCCTGCTCACCTGGGAGTCTACTTCACTTACTGAGTCTGGGGTGCTGAAGTGGGGTGACGAAGTGGGGTGACATCGTGACCCTGCTCACCTGGGAGTCTACTTCGCTTAATGAGTCTTGTGTGCTGAAGCAGGGTGTCATCATTGCCCTACCGACCTGGGAGTGTCCATCAACGACTGTTCTAGTGTATTGAAGTGAAGTTTTAGTCCCATGAGGTCTTTCCATGTGTATGGTGACACTATAGCCTTCTACTACACATGTAAGTGAGGTTCATAATGCAGATTCCTCTGCCTTTGTCATATGGTTTGATCACGATTTGTTTGCTGTTTTTCAACTGATTTAGGGCTGATCTTTGGTTCTTTGTCATATTGTTTGTTTGTTGTCTTAAACGAATATGAGCAAGTTCAGATTTGGTGGCTTCCAAATAGTTCTCAAGTTTGAGATTACATGTTGATTTGGGAAACCAAGGGGAGGGTGGTTTGAAGGGTTGTGATTTGGAAGTCTTATTATGCATAATGTAAGCAACTCTCATCCTTAGTGTGAAGGTATTTATGTCACTCAAAAGAGAGCGGCGTTTAGGTTTGGCGCGGGTTGGAACGAAATTTAAACCTTTTCCCAATGCGATTTTCTGGTATGTAGAAAGTTCAACATTGGAGAGGTTTGTTATGAATTTGGTTGCCAAATCGGTTAACAGATTAAGTTGTCTGTGATGAGATAAAACATAACAGTGGCGTGAAAATTGTTTTACCTTTCTTTTGTTTTGTGACACTGATTTTCTTCAGTTGTATTTGCGATTAACCATTTTGAAATAATAGGTATGTAGGTTGATTATAATAATATTCGCTTATGTGAAGCAATATAAAATTATTGTAACGACAATGGTAATCTCTTTTTTGGAAGTGGTGGTGGTCCTGAAGAGGACCGTTTGTTTTGTGAGTAGTTCAGTGACTCTCTTTGTGTTTCCGTTTCTGTCCTCTGGTGGCTGGTGGTTGTCTGGCTCTGTTGAAGAAGTTAAACAGTTTTGTGGGTGTTGTATGGGCTTCTTCACTCTTGAAATGTGTCTTGAGTTGCTCCTCTGCTGCCTGTCTTGCTGCTGCCAATCTTGACTCGATGTCAATCTTGAATTTCTTGTATTGGTCCAGAGTTAACTCCGCAAACAAGACACACACTTTATTCTCAAGGCTTTTCCAAGACTGTTTGAAGGTCTCTTCGTATGCCAAAAGACGGTGTGGGTGTGGAGGTCTTGCTTGGGAGTTGATGTAGGCCGGTGGAACCTTGACTCTGACTGCCTTTGATAGTGAAGCTATTTGTTTGTCTATATGAACCCAAGCTGTTGTCAGAGATGTGACGGTGGCAGCAAGGGCTTTGACAAAATCAAAGTCAGCAGTTGGAAGTTGCTTTCTTGGTGTGCTCGATTCTTACATTATGCATAATAACACTTCCAAATCACAACCCTTCAAACTATTATGTTGAGTATTTTTAGAGAGGTTAAACAGACAAAAAAAAAAACTGAAGAGCGACACCATAATTTCATGGTCTAGAATACTTTATTATAAAATAACACAGCTACATTGCTACGGAAACAAATTAAACCGCTGGTGCCGATAGTTGTTGACAGCACCACGCCCAAGACCCGACTGCCCCGAATAATGGCAAGCTGATCTCTTTTAAGTTGAGAACAGTCATTGCTTATTATGTAAGAGTCGTTCAAATTGTCAGACTAGCAAACCTGATGAGGCGCAGTAAGAATTTAAGGAATTTAAAAAGCTTCACAATATGCACCACAACATATTGTAACGACAATGGTAATAATCTCTTTTTTGGAAGTAGTGGTGGTCCTGAAGAGGAACGTTTGTTTTGTGAGTAGTTCAGTGACTCTCTTTGTGTTTCCGTTTCTGTCCTCTGGTGGCTGGTGGTTGTCTGGCTCTGTTGAAGAAGTTAAACAGTTTTGTGGCTGTTGTATGGGCTTCTTCACTCTTGAAATGTGTCTTGAGTTGCTCCTCTGCTGCCTGTCTTGCTTGCTGCCTGTCTTGCTGCTGCCAATCTTGAGTCGATGTCAATCTTGAATTTCTTGTATTGGTCCAGAGTTAACTCCGCAAACAAGACACTTTATTCTCAAGGCTTTTCCAAGACTGTAGGCCGGTGGAACCTTGACTCTGACTGCCTTTGATAGTGAAGCTATTTGTTTGTCTATATGAACCCAAGCTGTTGTCAGAGATTTGACGGTGGCAGCAAGGGCTTTGACAAAAATCAAAGTCAGCAGTTGGAAGTTGCTTTCTTGGTGTGCTCGATTCTTACATTATGCATAATAAGACTTCCAAATCACAACCCTTCAAACCACCCTCCACTTGGTTTCCCAAATCAACATGTAATCTCAAACTTGAGAACTATTTGGAAGCCACCAAATCTGAACTTGCTCATATTCGTTTAAGACAACAAACAAACAATATGACAAATAACCAAAGATCAGCCCTAAATCAGTTGAAAAACAACAAACAAATCGTGATCAAACCATATGACAAAGGCAGAGAATCTGTATTGTGAATTCCACTGACTATTTGGCCGTAGGCTTCCGCCATCTTAGTTCTCAGCACTATGAAGAGCTAGAACAAGATTTGACACAAGAAACTAGTCAGTTGGTACACAATGCTCTGACAAAGATGGTTAACCAAAACATCATCAACCGCAAAACCTATGAGTACCTCGACCCCCTCACACAGAAAGTGGCATGCCCGACTATGTACTTCCTACCAAAAATACATAAAACTCCACCACCAGGAGAACATTTCTTTGGTAGACCCATCATTAGCGGTTGCACAAGCCCTACAGCAAAAATTTCTGAATTCGTGGATTACTTCCTCCTTCCGATAGTTACCTCGCAACCCACATATGTCCGCGATACAGCAGACATTTTGCGAAAACTAGAAGAAACTGCATTTCCACAAGATGTACTTATTACTAGCATTGATGTTGTCTCCATGTACACAAATGTCCGCCAAACAGAGGCAATCAATTGTGTATGCGATGCGCTCGACCGAACCAACCACAAATATACCATCAACAAACCGCACTCATCTCACATCCGTACCCTTCTACAACTCATAATTTGAAGAAATTGCTTCGAAATCTGTGACATAACCCTCCATGATCTCGAAAATCAAATCCTCAAACACGCTAAACACATTCACACGTGGTGGAGATATAGAGATGATATTCTCATAATTTATGGCGGCAATTTTGAAGAATTCACAAAACTGGTACACACCATGAATCAAATGCATCCTACCCTCAAATTCACTTTTGAGGCCTCAAACAGCTCAATCAACTACCTTGACTTAACCATATTCAAAGGCAATAGGTTCAGAGAAACAGGTCTACTAGACACCAAAGTCTATACCAAACCAACTGAAACCTACCAATACCTACATAAAACATCATCACATCCTCCACACGTGTTCAACGCATTTGTTTACGGGGAAACCCCACGCTTTGCGAGAAACACAAACAACCTAGAGGATTTCAACGAGAAAGTTGAGATATTCAAAAACAAACTGAGCGCAAGAGGTTATACTCATGATGAAGTGAACTCACAGATACAAAAAGTATCACATCATGAACGGGCAAACCTGATTCATAATAAACCGGAAGCAAAACAAAACACAAAAGCACCTCTCGTCTTCATGACAACTTACAACCCGGCACTATTCCACAAGGATATTACACAGGCAATCAACAAATTCTGGCCTCAAATCCAGAGCGATAACACTCTCGGAAATATTTCCGAATCCACCATTCATTGCTTTCAAAAAAGACAAAAACATACGGGAAATGATCATCAGAGCAAAATTGCCAGCAGACTCAACCGAGTTTGAAAGCAACCCTGATCACCATTCTCCCGCAAATAATTCACATGAATTACAAGAAACACTTGAGGACCTGATTGCTTTATTATGACAATCCAACAATGGATACATGCCATGTCACTCCTACTCACAAACATACCCAAGGCTTATACCTTTCCCCTCCCATGCCACAATTGCAACCTCACATCTTTCTAAGATGTTCAAAGAGGTCTACCTGATTCCTAGAATCAACCCACATGCAACTGACGAGGAAGCGAAATTGACTTCCGAAAGCTAGCTATTGCTACCCAAAAGGATCTGAAAAAATATCCTTGATCTCGAGAACCCCTGTTCACTACCGACCCACAAGGTCAAAAAAGGCCATACTTCGGTTTGTCTATTTCCCCACCACTTCTCCGTTAAAATAACGCAAGTGGAAATAGTCCAGCGCAGTTACCACACTTGAATCTATATTACCACAAATATAGCTTTCATTTTAATGAAAAGTTAACAGATACAGCGTCACTGGATGGGATAGCACCAACATTTATCTTACTAGTGAACGGGACCCAAGCGCAGACAAGTCTGCCACGCGGGCAACATCGTCCCAACACACGTTCACGCTGAAAAACCTGAATAACGATAAGATCTGAGATCTTAAGCTTAATCCTAAGCTAGGAAGAGTTTGGTAAAATCGACGGCTGAAATTGAGGCACTTAGACAATAACTCTAATCCTATCACATAGGTTGATGATGTGATAACGTGTGGACGCACTTACATTGAGCTCTCAGAAATTTCATGTTTTAAGCTCAAAATCCTACCTTCCGACCTGCTGAACCCATCCAATCTTGTTAAATATCATCGAACAGCCTGAGCCAACATCCAGAACCAATAATGCCAGGTGGACGAAGAAAATCGCCAAAGTCTACATCACCGGATCGAGAGGCACCCATTTGTCACCCCAGTCGGGCCCCTCCACTGAGCCCCTGGAACCCCATGGGGACTTCCAGCAGTTTGTCCGGGGTGCCCTGCAAGAGATCCGTCGGGGACAAGTCGACCTTAATAGGCGCATCGACAGCATTAAGGCAAACTTCAATATAGCCATTGAGTACCAATCTAAACGCGTGGATGAACTTGAATCGAAGATCAATGAGCTTGAGAAAATGGCTACCAAATGGGCTCATGCTGAAGAGCAGTTAGCTGAACATGCTGAAAAACTTAACAAGTTGGAGCGGTTTAGCCGTCGGAGCAACATCCGAGTGATTGGATTCCCTCAAAACAAGGACGAAGACTGCCTGGACCTCTGCAAGCAGATGCTAAAGGACAAGTTTGGCCTCCATGACGTCAAGCTTGAAAGAGCCCATCGGGATGGTCCCAAAACACCGGGTCGTCCACAACATCTCTTGTTTAAACTTAACTGCTACCAGGACAAAGTTACCATTCTTCGTCAAGAGCGACAGGTCTTGGCCGACACCCCCTACTTTTGCACCGAGGATCTGACCCGGCAAGATCTGCAAGAGAAACGCTGTTGGAGTTTGGAGGTGTCCAAGGCCTACAAGGAAGGGCACAAGAACAGGTTTGTGGCTGGCAAGTGGCGGAACAACACAGGGGGTCTCGCTGCATTCTACCGAGTTTGATACTCCCCCTGCCCGTACCCGTAGCAACGCCAGACTCTTTTCATCACGCTTTCATCGCATTACACCTTCATCAACATTTCATTTCTTTGCTTGCTTCACCTACCGGATAACATTGTGCTTGCTACCTCCATGTTGCTAGTAATTATCACTTTCATTTGGTTCTCCATTGGACAGTTTTGTTTAAACTCAGTTGTTTGTTTGAGGTTCCATTGCCAGAATTGTACTCATTTATTTGAGTGTGATTTAACATGTATATTTTTTGCTTTTCTTGCTTGCATATGCTCGATTTCCTTTCTGCATTTTATTTTATTTTATTTTGAGCTTTATAAGTTATTTATTTAGTTAATTGTCTTCATTTCTTATATATTTTATTATTTTTATATAGGTTCTTATGGTTGGGGGAGACACATGGGTGGATTCATGAAATAATGTCTTATTGAATGAATTTACTTGTGTGTTTCCTTGTAATAATGAGAATTTATATTTGTTCATTTTTTTTCTTTCTGTGCTCCATGTAATTTGATGTACGTTCATTGATACTCCATCTCCTTTGTTTGTACTTTGCGACTAAGTTTTCTGTTGTTTCTGTTTTTGTTTGCTTTTATGTTTGCTAATTTAACCACCGATTACTCATTTGTTGCTGACGATGCTAGCTACAATACCTGTTCTTACTTTGATCGCAATGATTTTTGTAATCTAAATGTTTCTACTCCTGATAATTTCTCAATTTTTTATATGAACTCCAGGAGCCTCTGTAGACATTTTTACGATATTCATGACTTCGTGCTCTCACTCAATCATTCTTTTTCTATCTACGGCTTTTCAGAAACGTGGTTTAAAGAAGCTCCTCCTCAATATGTCCACATGGACAATTACCAACTCAATCATTCCTCTCGTTCCGATAAAACAGGGGGAGGAGCTGCCATGTTTGTGAGAAACTTGCTCAATTTCCACGTTCGTGAGGACCTCATGTCATCTTGTGAAGATTTTGAATGTGTCTTCATAGAAATTGAACGAGTCCACGCTGTTAATTTGATTGTCGGTAATGTCTACAGGGCTCCTGGGGCTTCCCCGGATAATTTTAACAGGTCATTTGATTCTTGTCTCAATACTGTCACCAACGAAAACAAGCTTTGTTACATAATGGGAGACTTCAATCTAAATTTACTTAATTGCTCTAACCATCGACCTACAGATGATTTTGTGAATACCTTTTACGCTTATGGCTTCCGCCCTTTGTTTGACAAACCGACCCGTATCACCCCTCACAGTGCCACTCTAATAGACAACATTCTTACTAACAATGATCAGGATATGTCTGCAGGGATCCTTTATTCGGATATCACCGATCACCAACCACTTTTTCAGGTGACTCCCTTTTGTCTTGACAACTCGGCCTCTGCTCGAAATACCTATGTCACAAGGGACATTAATGCAACTACAATCCGTTCTTTCACTGCAGACATTGTCAATTCGGACTGGGGCGAAGTCTATGCGGCGGACCAAGCCGATTCTGCCTACAATGCTTTTCTTTCTACCTTTAACTCTCTTTTCAATCTTCATTTCCCCTTTTCAGTAAAATCTAGGGGTCGTTCTGTGAGAAATCAGCCGTGGATTAATCACTCTATTGCCAACTCTGCTGATCACAAAAACAGGTTGTACCGACGTTTCTTACGTAATCAAAGTGCTGCTAACGAGCGTCTGTATAAGGATTACCGTAATCGTTTCACCTCAGTGCTGCTAAAAAGAATTACTTTGCCCAGAAGCTGGATCACAACAAAACTAGCTTTAAAAATATCTGGCGCGAAATTAACAGCATTCTGGGCAAAAATAAAAGGGCTGACCTCCCTTGTGAATTCACCAACGGCGAAGAAACTCTACGAGACCCTCCTGAAATCGCCAACTCGTTTAACACACATTTCTCTAACATTGGTGCTTCGTTGGCTAATAACATCCCTAGTACTAATTCACACTATACAGACTTTCTTCATAACCCGAACAGCTTTTCTTTTTTTCTGACTCCTACAAACTTTCTCGAAGTCATTAAAATCAGCAATGATTTAAAAAGCAGCTCCAGCTGCGGATTCGATGGCATAAATTCTTCTGTGATTAAATCTGTCATTTCCTTTATATCCCGCCCTCTTGCTTACATATTCAACCTTACTTTTACTACTGGTTCCTTTCCTTCTAATCTAAAGGTTGCTAAAGTCATTCCCGTCTTCAAAAACGGTGATAAACATAACATCGGCAATTACAGACCCTATCTCCATTGTTCCTTGCTTTTCTAAAATTCTTGAGACTTTTCTACAACAGACTCGATCATTTTATCTCTCGCTTCCATCTTCTTTCTGACTCTCAGTACGGGTTTCGAGCTAAACACTCTACAGACATGGCGCTTATTCAATTTGTTGATAAAATGTCCACTGCTCTAAATAATAAATTGAACACTGTCGGTGTCTTTGTTGATCTTTCGAAAGCATTTGACACCATTTATCACTCCATTCTCCTTGACAAACTTAATTTCTACAGCATAAGAGGTATTGCTCTCGAATGGCTTTCTTCGTATCTTGACAATAGACAACAGTTCACTTCTTTTAAAAATCACAACTCTCCTTGGCAAGAAATTTATCATGGCGTTCCACAGGGTTCTATTATTGGCCCACTCCTCTTTCTGCTTTATATTAATGATCTGCATTCTTCTTCTTCCCTTCTGTCTTTTACGCTATTTGCAGATGACACAACTATTGCTTTCTCTGACTCCAATCCGGCTAATTCCTTAAATATTATGAATGCCGAACTTCTTAAAGTCTCTTCCTGGTTTAAAGCCAACAAACTTTCCCTCAATGAACACAAAACTAAGTTCATGCTCTTCAGTAAATCCTCTCATCTCTCAGAAGATCTTCCTATTCTTCGTATCGACAATAATCCTATCCTTCAAGTTCACTCCACAAACTTTCTAGGTGTCATTATTGATGATCAACTCTTCTGGTCTGAACACATCTCTTCCATAATCTTTGGTATTACTTTATAATACCCTCATTCTTCCATATCTTAACTATTGTAATATCTACCTGATCACATAACAAATCACACCTTAATTTGCCATTCACCCGCTCATCATTCCACTTAAAACCACTTCGTTTCTTTTGGCCGCGTCTTTGGAATGGTCTAAGCCAGTTGATTAGATCACAATCATCTGTGGGTCGATTTAAACGCGCTTATAAAAGAGCTCTCCTCTCCCAGTATTTGACATAGTTTGCCTTCTCACTCTCATTTTGATGTGGATCGTTCAATTATGGCTGTTCTAAGAAAAAGTTAGTTTCAAGGAACATTTTTGTATTTTGTATTTTACATTGAAAGAATGGTAAGCCTTTCGTTTATATTAAAACATTACTTTAATTTAATTTTAAAAAGTTTTTTTTTTTTTAAATCTCAACTCCTCCATGACTCATGTAACTAATTATATTGCATTTATTGATAAACTTATTATTTTGTTTCTTTCATTCCATCTACTTCCTGTTTCCTCAGTCTTTAGTTGGGTTATGATTTGGCTATAACTAGTATTAGTTTGATTTTAGGTCAATGAGTTAAGTCGGAGTCATTTTAAATTTTCCAAAGACATGAGTTAGGAATAAAATAAAATGGATAAAAAATCACAATCTGATTTTTCCCCAAAAATGTAAACAATATTTGCAGTTAATCCATCCTCAAAATAAAAAATTAAAAATGTTTAAACTTTTCTCTGTGTATTTACTATTTGTTTACTTATTTTGTGTGTGTCGTTATCTAGGTTCATTTTCTGTGCAGCATGTGCAACAGTTCTGTGACTCAACCCTGCCAAAGAGATTGCCTTCGGGAAATTTGCAGATTATGTGGTCTTAGAAGAGTAATCCAAAAGGACCGTCAACCAGTCAAGAAGGAGCTGTTAGATAGAATTATTCAGGCCGCATTTGGTCTTGACATCGCAAAAGATTCTGAGGAAGTCCATCCTCCTTTCGTTTGCAAGCTTTGTCACTTAAAGTTGAAGAAATGGTGGGGGAAGAGGAAGCAGACGGCTACACTTGGCATTGAGTTAGTATCTTTTCCACGTTAAGAGACCTGTGAGAGATGTTCTGCTACCAAGCTCATCGTATTTTCAGAAGTTGTCACGGAATGGGCTGGAATGGCTCAAAGGCTTGGTTTTGTATCGTGGCAAGGACAAAATCTTCAAATCATGAAGATGAGCAACAAAGGTGTTCCTGTTGTCTTTCTGACTGTTCATGGTGATTTTACATGGCAAGTTGTTGTATCTCGAGTTGCTGTTCAGCTGGAGAGTCACCTTACTTGTGATGTTGGAGAGCACCTCACAATTACAGATTTTGAGGTTTTGTTGGAGCGCTTTTCAACACTTTGTTTGTGAGGGCAACACAGACTTTCCTGAGCTTATCAGATTAAAGAGAGGGGGAGAGGGCCAAACACCAGTGCAGATTTCCAGCAGTGATTTTTGTTATGGGGAATCCATTTGGCACAAGAAATGTCTGTTGTTAAGTAAGAAGAGGCCGAGGTGTGATGTTTGCCATATTTACAGGGCTGACTTAAATGCAATGCTTGGACAGCAGAGGACGAAGGTGAATCAAGTGATTTTAGTTTCTTCAAATGCCCCAAACAGCAGTCTCACAAAGAAACAGCTCCAGGTAAAAGTGTCTTTTCTTCAGAACGAGAGGAGGAGTTTGAAACGGCGGGTGGATAGTTTGGCGGATAAGGTGGCAACTATGTTTAAAGAAGACAGCCTCGGTGTAGATAATTTACAAAATGGAGAGCTTCTGTCTACCATGACCGACTGTGATGCGCAGATGAAGGTTGCGTTAGGGGAAGATACGCCAGCCTGTCTCTTATGGGAGCAGCAGAAGGATTCTGCTCTGAAGGGCAAACAGATGAGGTGGTATCCTGCAATCATATGCTGCTGATTGCCCTTCAGAACAGATCATCCTCAGCCTACAACCTCATTCGGCAGACTGGCTTCATTAGGTTGTCACATCCATCCACCCTGCATCCTTACATTCATTTTGCCAATCCAACCACCGGGTTTAATTTTGATATGTTGGAGAGGGTCGTGAAGGACTACAGAATACATCAGTGTCCAGATCATGAAACAAATGTGTGTCTCTTTTTTGACGAGATGAAAATCAAAGCAGGCTTGGTGTTTTCTGTTCGTTCAGGAAAAGTGATCGGGTTCACTGATATTGGTAGTATTGGAAACGAGTTGGCTGAGTTTGAGCGAAGATGTAGAGGTACCAGCGAGCCAGCTATAGCTACACATGTTATGGTGCTAATGGTTCGGGGTATTTTCTCTAATCTACATGCCCCCGTAGGTTATTACCCCACAGTTGGTATAATCAGTCATCAGTTGTACCCATGTCTTTGGGAGGCATTGTTGTTCTTTGAGGTGGCAGGTTTCAAGGTGCAGGCTCTTACTTCAGATGGGGCATCTCCAAACAGGAAATTTTACCGACTCCATGGAGATAACATCTTTTTTGTAAGTTACAAATTTTTTAATTCAAATTTATTTTGTTATAAGCCTTTTGTAGCATTAACATTGATTTTTATAAGGAGATAAAATAATAGAGTTCTAGTGAATAGTGTAAATCAAATGGACCCAGCTTCTTCAGCTCTATGAGTGGGATGTGGGCCTTGATCAGCATTCTCCTGGGCTGCGACGCCTTCATAAGATAACATATGAACATCTGCATCTAACACCATCTTTGAGGATGCGAGTTTACATGGCAACACAGGTAACATTTTTTAAACATGTAATTACTACTAAATCCAGGGTAGTGCAACACCATGGCAATACAAACATAATGGCAGATTTTATAACTTAAATAAACTTTTCCCATTTCCCAAGTTATCCCATGATAGGCCCAACATTTGTGCAGCATAAGTTATGTCTCCATAACAAAGAGAAAGCTACATTTTCATTTGTACATTGAAGTTGAAATTTAGTTTCAAATTTTGAGGATATTTATGACTGCCTTGCAGTTGAAAGTGTATAATGAAGTCGCCCATGCTTGCAAATCATGGTCATTATATTAACCACATTATTCTCTCTTTTTCTGAAAGGTTCTCAGCAGTACAGCCTCCAATGCCTTCGAGTCATTTGGGGAAACCTGGCACATCTTCTACTGTCAAATTCTTGTGGATGTTCGACCAGTTCTTTGATTGCTTAAATGTTTCTAACACAGGCAAAGGGACCCGACTAAGAAAACCTGCCCTTGAGCCATACAAGAGATCTGATGACTGGAGGTTTGAGGTAATTATTTACTGATTCACAAAATAATATTATTATAATACTTCCTAAAAATGTTGATTGTCCCTTATCACAGAGAAAACTTAAAGTGGTGGGCTATTTTTATTAATTTTTTTTTTTTTGCATTCCAGAAGATTTTGGTTTTTTTAATTTTTGTATCTTTCATTATTAATTTTCTAGTGGCTGTTGACGGAGTTCATCGGGTTTCTGAAGGAATGGGACGATGAAATACAGGCTCTCACAGACCTTGACAAGGCAGACAAGAAGAGGATGTGTCTTAGTAAAGAGACTGTAGATGGCATCAAAATCACAGATACTTACTCCCACCATGATAATACAGAGAACTTTGAAAGTCTTCGATTTGTAATAGGATAGGATATATGTCTTCTTTCGAAGATGGAATCAGTCACCATGTTTTTAATTTTTTTTATTTATTGTTTGCAAACAGAATATTGAAAAAAAAGGGAGAAAAAAAACAAACAGAACACCCCCTCAAAAAACTTGGTACAATGAAAAAATGTTAAAGCAAAAGTTTGATGTGCACCAAAATTGTAGCATTTTAAACAACTGCCCACAGCATCTTCACCAAAAACTGGACTCTTTTTTATGGTACTTGCATTTAAAAGTTATTTTTATTGCACTTTAATAATTTTCAGTACACTCGTTTCTGGAACTGGGGAAGTTGCTTCTGGACCTTCTGGGAGTAGAGTTTCTCCTCACGGAGAAATTCAACCAAGACCCTCTTGAACAGTTCTTCAGCAAACAACGTGGTGCTGGTGGCGCGAACGACAACCCCACAGCTGAACAGTTCAGCCAGAACATGATGTCTTTGTATGTAGTGTCAGATGCGCCAAGGCCTCCAAGAGGGGAAACTGTAGGCTGCAGGATAGAGAGGAAGGAAGAATTGCTCTCGACGCTACTGCACTTCCTCGTCGAAAGTGAACCCTTCCCTTTTAGGCCCCTTGACAAAATTTCATCCAGCCAATGTGGAAATAATTTTGTTTTATAACTAGCCACAAGCCTGCAAACATTTTGCATGGCACCTTAAAAAATATACTTGTACTTCAGTTGCTCATTTTTTGACCTATGAGGCAATTATGACGCTTCCTTCCTCCAGGGTTCGACTTGCCAAAATTGCTCTTGACTGGTTATTGTATGCCAAGCTAGGGACTAAACAGCCCTGTCCTCACATTAATTGTATTGTCAATAAAAGAGATACAGTGTACTACATTTTTCGGATTGCAAAGTTAATTTATTCTAATTAAACAAACAATATCATAAATAAATGTACACATTGTAATGCATGAGACATGTTCTGGGAATGATCAAGGAATTTTTGCGGGGGGGGGGGGGGGGATCTAGACCCCAGCCCCCGATCTGTGCCCGATACCAAGATTTTTTATGTCTATACAGTTATACCTTTAACATACATGTATTTTGTGGGATGATAGACATCTCCACAGCGGCAGAACAAATCATGGTTCTACAAATATTGGGAAAAAAATAGAAATATTATTACTTGATGCTTGCAACGTTCACTCATGAGTAATATATTCCTTTAAAAAGTGAGTTAAGTTGTTTTGGGGGGTTTATTTTAACTGCAGGATTATTTTACTTCTGGATTATTTTACTTCTGGATCGGGATTATTTTCCCTAAAATTGTAAGGCAGGCCTTGTTCCTTTGACACTTATATTTAAAGTTCAATATCAGCAGTTACCAGTCTTAATCATTCAAAGAGTGACTGAACAAACTAATGTATATACAAATAAAAAATATAGACACAGAAAGCAAAGACTAGTCTTTAAATTCTATAAATTCTATTGCCTTGGTCTTGCTCAAAATATCGTTATCATACAGTGTTGAATTACTCTGATAAAAATGAAAATTTGAAACATTAAAAAATGGAAGAATAATCAGAGTCGCCACCCTTTTTCAACAATTGAGTTAACTACTACAATAGGAGCCAAGAAAGACTTGTCCTAAAAAGATGTACAGTGTAATAGATAAATATATTGATGTACGTGTAATTAACTCCATTGATAATTTGTTTTATTCTGCACCGGCACCTGGATTGTCTCCTTTTGTCAAGTGCCTTTTCCGCAAGTGCCTTTTCCACTTTCTTTGAAACATTTCTAATAGTTGCTTTTTTGAGATTGAGGTATACATTTATAAATGCCTTGGTTCTGATTTTGATCCACTTAAGTAGAATTGTCTCTAACAATTTAACTGAAATTTCTCCATTTATTAGCTGTTTCGCAGCAAAGCGCAGCGAAACAGCTCTTGTTTTTGTTAAAGTTTTTGTTTTTATTGTTTTTTTTATTTTTATTTTTCAGACAGGAAGTCATTGACATAACGACAATTCTTTCTAGGCAGCCTTTTGCATAGTTCCTAAAGAGCAATTGCAATGAAACTTTCAGTGATGAAAGGCATTGGTGCAATAATGATCCCAAAACAATGAGGTCGTGATGACGTCATCACCTGTCACGTGACGTCATCTTAAAGGTTTCTATTTTAAATATTTGAAAATCCGTAACAAATCAGCCACAAGAGACCGTAGGTTTCTGTTTGTGGGATTGTATAGGGATAAGTTAGATCTTCATTTTATTCAGTGTGCGTGACCTCACATGACCTCTACTTCCAGTCGAAACCGGAAGTGCCTCGTTATTCAAAAGTGGAAATAGTTATGAAGTTGCTTTCAACTATGTCATTGTCTGGCAAGGGTGGGTAATTAAAAAAAACACAAGAGCGCCCTCTAGCGGCAGGTTGAAAACTGATCAAAATGGACTTTTTGAAAATGTGTGTGGTGAAGTTTTGTGTATTCACTTCAAAATTTACACACATGTTGAGCGTCGAGCAGCCATCATATGTGTGAAATTTCAGATCGATGACGTCATCGGGGGTCACGTGACGCGGCATTAAAGGTGCCTTTTTTAAAGTCGTATATCTCCCTAAGTGTTAGTGCGATCATGTTGAAACTTGGTAGATTGTTGGATATTGGCAAGTTCTTGTAAATTCTGAAATGACGCCATGATGACGTCATCACATGATTTTTTTATGATTTTTTCAATTTTTTGCACCTTTTAGTCATAAATTGCTTACAAAACGTGGTATAATCCAAATTCTTTTTTAAACAGGCTTGAACGTCATAACTACTTTGAATACAAAAAAAACTTTCAAATTCAGTTGAGTAATTTGAAAAAGTTATGACGAAACAGCTCGGCATTTGTGCACAAATGCAACATGTCTAGTTTGTTTTTTTTCCTTTTTAGCTGTTTCGCAGCAAAGCGCAGCGAAACAGCTCTTGTTTTCGTTAAAGTTTTTGTTTTTATTATTTTTTTTTTAATTTGTATTTTTCAGACAATTCGTTCTTTGCGGCTTTTTGCATAGTTCCTAAAGAGCAATTGCAATGAAACTTTCAGGGATGAAAGGCATTGGTGCAATAATGATCCTAAAACAATGATGTCATGATGACGTCATCACCTGTCACGTGACGTCATTTTAAAAGTTTTCTATTTTAAATATTTGAAAATCCGTAACAAATCAGCCACAAGAGACCGTAGGTTTCTGTTTGTGGGATTGTATAGGGATAAGTTAGATCTTCATTTTATTCAGTGTGCGTGACCTCACATGACCTCTACTTCCGGTCGAAACCGGAAGTGCCTCGTAATTCAAAAGTGCTAAATGTTATGAAAATGCTTTCAACGATGTTAGTGTCTGGCAAGAGTGTGCATTTAAAAAAAAAATACCGATGACGTCACGATACACAAGAGCGCCCTCTAGTGGCAGGTTGAAAACAGTTAAAAATGGACTTTTAGAAGATGTGTGGTGAAGTTCTGTGTAATCACTTCAAAATGTACACACATGTTAAACGTGAGGCAGCCATTATATGTGTGAAGTTTCAGATCGATGACGTCATCGGGGGTCACGTGACGTGGCATTAAAGGTGCACTTTTTGAAGTCGTATATCTCCCGAAGTATAAGTGCTATCATGTTGAAACTTGGTAGGTTGTTAGATATTAAATGACGTCATAATGACGTCATCACATGATTTTTTATGATTTTTTTTCATTTTTTGCACCTTTTAGTCATAAATTGCTAACAAAACGTGGTATAATCCAAATTCTTTTTTAAACAGGCTTGATACGTCATAACTGCTTTGAATAAAAAAACCTTTCATATTCAGTTGATTAATTTCAAAAAGTTAAGGCGAAACAGCTCGGCATTTGTGCACAAATGCAATATGTCTAGTTTTACCTTGAGTTAAACTACAACAATAGTTTTGCACTTTGTTATCTGACAATATATTTCTGCTTAAAATACTCTGGATATCTACTCCACTGAAATTGTGTATATCATTTGTATTCAAAAGCTTCCTACTTTCAAGTTCCATACTACGAATTAAAAGATAAATTCCATCAGAGACATGGAACAAACCACCTCGGTTTTGTGTGACAATCCACTCATTGTATACTGCAAATAGGTTTGTGCAGTATTTGTGCAACAAACCTGCCAAGTTTTTAGAAATTTACAATATGTTTTTGCAGTTTCATTATGCTGCTTTTTATATTTCTTATTTAGACTATAAGGTATATAACCAGCAACATATCTTAAGACTTGTTCTTCTGAGGTTATTGGCTTCGTTGTTTCAGTGGTTGGTTGTTTTTCTAGGAGGTCAGCCTTGTTTCGATCTTTGATTATAAGGAATAGAATGGATTGTAGCAAATACTGATAGCAAATGTCAGCAAATTGCCCACTGTGGTTTGTTTAGTGACTTTAAAAAATCAGTCCATTTGCTAACGCTTTTCAAACGGTATTGATGGAATGCTTTCCACATGGCCTCGTAAACCTCGGGTTTCAACAATTCTGAATCTCCAGCAGTGACAACCAACCACAATAAACTAACTGTGGCTGAACTGAAGGTTTTAAACTTGTGCGAGTTTGTCACATCAGTCAGGCTTACCAGTCAACTCATGATGCACAATGTAATTGGGTAGGTGGTAGACTTAAACGGTTGATGCTGTTTCATCTCATCCAGAGCTGTAGTAACATAGTTGGTAGCTTTCTTGTGGCCGTCTTCAGCAGAAAACTTGGGACTGTGGTCGTTTGATCGCTGAAATTAATCAAATTGAAAGCATACTGTTTTTACAAGTTCAAATTATTCTTACAAAATAAAATTTTCTGACAATTTGTTTAGTGCTTAGCGACCTTAAAGATGCAGGCTGGTTGAAAAAAAAACCAGCCATCGGCTATCTCTTGCAGTGAGAAAGGCGACTCTATTTACGTTGTACGCCAACCATGTGCATGTACATGATCGTTTATATTTAGTTACTTTGAAATTACTGTTGCGGTTTACCTGTTTTTTTAGCTTTCTTTGTTTTCTATGATGCTCGCTTGGTAGTGACATTCACATCCGAAACATCTGTGGCAGAAGCAACATCTGCAAAGTTATCGAGAAATAAAAATAGATTATTCACAAAAAATACATGTTTTATGTACTATATTAAGTTCCCGTTTATATTTTAGAAATGATTACCTACCATGGGTAATGGATGAAAGGCTAACAATTTGTTTGTCTGTTGTGTTTTTTTTCAAGGAAAATCATCGGTAGAATTATACCTCCATGAAGGTTAATGCATGTTGATTGATTTTTTAATTGCGTGTTCATTATTTTCCATGTTGAAAAGTTTGTAGCTAAGTAGCTAATAAACACAACGATTTCTTACGAAATATATTTTCTTTCTGAAACTTTGTCCCGTGATTGGCGGTGTCTTAAATGTCATCCTGTTCCTCCTAGATCATAAAGTCTCACAATAATGAACCATGGAGAAAATAAAATTCCTTTTGGATGTATTAGTTGTAAAAACACTCTTGCTTACTTACCTGTTTTTTTCTTCTTCTGTGTTTTCTCTTTGGTTGTTGTGGTTGCCTTCTTTCCGCCTGAGCCCGATGCTTCCTCCGTAATGGCATTCAAAGCTGGACCATCTTCATAGACATTATTGGCAGAAGCAGCATCTGCGGAATATGAAAAGGGAAAATTAAATTAGTCGCGAAATATTTCAAACACATGTATGATCCAGTGTCCAGTGAGCAAATTTCCCTTTTTTATTTTAAAAGTTATTTATTACCATAAAAACATACATTTTTTCCCCTTTCCCTTTCGTTCAGTCCATCCTAAAATTGTGCTTCAATATTCGTAAAATTTAAAAATAGTGTGTTCATTTAGTCTTCGTCCATGTTAATGGTTGATTGTGGTAGTTGAGTAATTTGTCAAACTCAAATTACGAATTGTTTTTATGTTGGTTTTAACCAGGCCCCCCCAAAAAAAAAAATTGAAAAAAAGGCACACTACATGCTGACGTTAAAAATTGTTTTCGAGCATTAACTAAAATGGTAGATTTTATAGGAATGAAAAATTCACGTTACCTGTTGTTATAGCGGAAGTTCCAGGCCGACAAAGAAAACAAATCCAAGAATATGGGATTGTTTTTTCGTTAACACCGACGCAATCTTAATGCCACCAAACAATGGGGCACTGGTCGTCGTCGCAAGCGATCATTTGTGATGTTGTCGCTTTGTTACAAACACAGTACTGACGTCCTTCGTCTCCGGAATCGTCGCTTATGGCTCCCAACACATTCACATTCAAATTGTCTTCAGATAAATCACTTAAATCACTCAAATCCGAACCATAAATGAAATCTTCTTTGTTATACCCGTACGCCGCCATTTGGACATGTGTAATTGTCAAACTGCGCATGCGCTCCTTTACCCACAACGCACCGCGGCGAGTGTCTTGCAGTCGGTCTCTCTGCGGTAATAAGATTAAGATAAAGACTGGGGGCTGTTTATCCACAGCTGTTTTACGACTGCGGCAAGAGGGTCTAGCTTTTTGATAACCAGTTCGTTCGAACTCCTTCTCTTCCTTCTTCCTCCATGTTTAAACAAAAGCAAAAAAATGTCTCTTTATGGTGAACATTTATTATTAATTGTCACACTAAGAACGAACAGGTTTCATAAAGACATTTAAAAGGTCCAAGAAATTTTGTTTTTTAATGCAATTGATGGAGATGCACCATTGTGTCCCATTTCATCGTTATTTCTAACTTTCATGGTGCCATTTTTAAGGGTATTTTACAATTAGTTTATTCACAAAAAGTGGACAGAATTTAGAATGTTATTCTCTGCCATAAACGTTCTTTTCTTTAATGATTTGTTAATTTCACAATTAATTTTTTTAAACAAAAATAAAACAAGTAGCTCCCTGAGATGACATCACTGCAACAGCACCCTCGATAGTCAAGATAAGAGGGGATTTTTAAAGTAATATTTACCCAAATTCAGGTCCTTTAACAACAAAAACAAACAAGGAACGTTTTCGTGCACTTTGTTTCACTGTTTATTGAGTACTGCAAAACTCTGCAGAAAGAAAAGATGTTAAGAATTTCTGAAATGATAGTCTTTATCAACTAAAATCAATACAAACTTGAAATAAACCAAATTATACTGTGCTTGTTAACTACAGACTGGTACAAAAGATGCTTAGTAGTTCTACACCATTTACACTTTTATAACTTGGAGTTAGATTTTGAACTGCCACAAAAAAGTGATCATGCCAAAATACTCCAAACTGTTTTATAGATTTTTTTTTTCTTGCTTTACTCATCAGAGTGAAATTCCATAAATCCATAGTACATGTTAATAGGATTGTAACAATACATTAAAGATAAACATGATAAAGAACGCTATTATACAGCATTGCGATAACCATTTTGACAGTAGTGGGTAGGCATACCCAGAGTTGTGGGGACTTTTACACAGTGGAACAATGAAATGAACCGTTGTGCATTGTGATAAAGGTGACCATATCATACTGGGTATGAAACTATTGACATATTTCCAAAGGTTGAAATTGACTAAATTTTATGATGGTCCACAGAGGTGGTCATGCCAAAATGTTACTATTCCTCATTGAATATGGGACTTGTACATTGTGTACTTGTACACTTTTCAAACCTATGGCAAACTGATTCCAGAGTGTTGCTTGTAAAAGTGTTGTGATCCACATTTAATTTGTGAAATGTTTATTAGACCATCAACTCATGATAAATTTAAAGAGTAAATAAACATTTGTATTGGTTAACCAAATATCTTTGTTTCATAATTAATGTACATATTCCTTTAGCTTGTCTTTTTAGCCTTCGGTATCATACAATTTTCTAAACCCCATGAGTTGGGAAGCTGTTGATGTTTTTAAATCCTAAAATGAAATCCTAAACACTGATTCAGACTCAAAGAACAACCAATGCATGTTTCCGATAAACAATCCGTTTGTGCAGTTGATGTAGAGGGTTCAGTCACCGAGAGTCCAGCACTTGATGGTCCAGCTGTTGATGGATCAATCCTTCATCCAGTCTTCCAGATTTCCTTATAGAAATTAATTAAGTTAATTACATTTTACTATAACATAATGACCTAAGCTTTAATATGATATATGATCTGACTATTTTATACTAAGCCTAGTATGACTTTAGGAGATAACAAAATGCATGTACAAAACCTATGGCATTTTGGTGGAAATAAAGAACAATAAGAAAAACAAATAAAAATCCTGACGAAAACAATAGCTGCGTGTAGGGTTTTCTCTGCATGTAGGAGTCTGTGTAGGGTTTTTTAACACTGTCTTATGGAGTAGGGTTGTAGGGTCTACAAAATGAGAGGGTGGGAAAAATTTTTTTTTTCATTCGCGTACATTAGATGCGTGTAGGGTTTTCTGTGCGTGTAGGAGTCTGTGTAGGGTTTTGTTTAACACTGTCTTATGGAGTAGGGTTGTGCAAAATGAGAGGGGTTGGAATTATTGTGTCGTTCCTCCGCACATCGGGATATGCCCAAATTCGTTTCCAAAACTTTCCAATAATATTTGTCGATAGAGGTCGCTGTAGCGTACTCAATAAACGGCTGTAATGTTCAGGATGTCTTGTGTTTGTGTGCTAGTGCGCATAAGTATTGTGCTGTTATGTATGTACCACACTGAAGACGTTTAGTATAGACCCTATGGAGTAGTGAGTAGGATTCCTACACAGACTGTGCCCCTGAGGTTTGCTACCCCGTATCAGGCATGGTATACAATTGTTGCAATGTAAGCCGTATTGTAGTTATAAATATTAAATACAGGTCCATCATACATGTGTTTATTATGTTATGGGTCACAGAAACTTCAAGCAAAGACTACTATGTAGTTTTTTGCTTTTTAATTCTTGAGTGAGGATCCCCAACAGCAACAAAAAGAATGGCACCACTTCTTTTTATTTACGATTAAGTAGAATTTCGTGATTGAGTCTGGAAACCACTTATGAATCAGTTCTCCCTTATTTTAATTGCTGCATTCAAAAAATCCTCCAACACAATATGTCCACATGTTTTTCGCTAGCCTTTCGCAGGCTGCTAACAAACTCTTTTTAAAACCAATGACATAAAATCATTTTTTTTCAGGTGCTTGAAGTTGGCACCGTTTTCTTTAGGACAGGATCAAGTTGCGAAAGGTGGCCCACAAAGGAGAGAGTATGTAATACGATTCAACGGTATTAAAAGTCAGCAGGGAACGGGCTGTATTAGTAATTTGGCAGGTTAACTTTTTTGCTGTCCGACAGACAGGACCGATAAAAACAAAACATTTGGTGTAATATTCTGACATGCTTATCGAACAATTGACATGTTTAAGTAACATCAATTCTTATCAACTTGCAATAATTTTATTTGTGGAAAATTCTGTCTTGGTTATAATATTATGTAAGCAGGGAGAGATTATAGAAAGCCTTGGAACATAAAATGCAGGTCTGATCAAGAGTGTTTTATTTCCTCTGAAAAATAATTAACCATCTTTGTACTAGTTTGACTAATTTACATTTAAAACCCAATCTATAAGGCTACCAAATAATCGGGGCAGTCTGTAAAGTATAATAAATATAGAGAAAACATTAGACACCTATTAATAAAAGACTTTACTACAACCAGTTCAGCTAATAAAACAAATCTTAACGAACCATCAAATCACGATTTTAAGGCCACAAGATTCACAGCATTACACTCAACAGTTATACTTCATACTAGATAATTTAAATGCAAGTTCAACTATTTCTCAGCAATCCAATACGTATATGGAATGACTGCAAGTTCAATCATCAGTATTCCAGTCCATGCACGAGGATTCATATAACAACACGTTGTCAAATAATACATTCAACTTCAGATAAAACTCTTCATGGTAGTTAAATATTCCGTACCTTCAATAAATAACAATGACGTTGGTGACTTGATTGTACGAAGTTCCCGTCACACAGTGGTCGGTATTTAACTGAAGATAAATATGTCATACATTGTGATAATTAATAATTAGTAATTTGGGTTTGAACAAAGAAAAATTGACTGGAGCGAGACTTGAACCAACGACTTCCGGATTAACGTACCGGCGCTCTACCAACTGAGCTATCCATCCCTATGTTGGCGGTCTCCCTGTTAGTCAATATCTTTGTTCGGGGGTGCCAGTCAGAAGCCATGCAACCGTTAACTGCCGTGTAGCCAGGGATCACACCCAAGTTTACGATACAACCTGGGAAGCGGCAGCCACGGGATCACAATAAAGGACCTTGTCAAAACTAATCCCGGACAGCCATCGGACGGCGCCGGTCCAGGACCAGGTTTCTCGTCCCATGTTGAATTCCCTTGTAGTGATTACTTCATCGGATGGGCCATGGGATGAGTTCACATTGACTGGCCTTCACCAGAGATGGTTTGTTTACAAGCTGCAGGGTCTTTAGATCGCTATCTACTGGAAAACCAGCAGGGGGTCTCCCAAGGGTAGATTTTCGGTTTTATGGTTAGGCCTCAATGACCCTGAGTATTTACTAAAGACAAAATGGTCGTATCATAGATGATCATTTGATGCTTACATTCCATTTGTTTAATTATTAACTGTTAACCTAAAAATTGAGAGGAAGGGAACATAAGCAACGGTTTACAGGAACTTGGCTAGTATTTTTTTCTATTGCAAAAAACAATGGGTTAAAAACTCTACCACACTACAGCGACCTCCAAACGGTCAGACCAAACTCACTCCAAACTGCAAACCACAAGTTTGTTTATATTAGTGTTTAATCAGCCAGTGAAACCGCAGAGCACTCTGTGGGGTGCCTTGGGTACTGTGCATCGGACGGGAGGATACTGTTCAGCGTGTGGAATATCATCTCATTGGAACTCCCATCCGATGGCCCGTCCAACAAAAATTTGACATGGGATGAACCTTGTCCGATGGTCTGTCCAGGATTCATTTTGACAAGACCCCTAAGGGGATGCGACTTTTAAGCATAAATATCAAGTAATAAATCACAAGGGAAACTGACTGGGTAAATTTTTTAATAATTTGGGTTTGAACAAAGAAAAATTGACTTGGGACTTGAACCAACGACCTCCGGATTAACGTACCGGCGCTCTACCAACTAAGCTATCCAGCCCTATGTTGGCGGTCTCCCCCGAACAAAGATATTGACTAGTAAGGTCACTATTTCTGTGGCTTTATCTAATGTCTTCGGTTTTCCCCGAAACAGCGCCTGCTTCAGTTCAAAGTCATTTTGGGCATTTTTGAATTGTTCAATGGCAAACCTCTCCTGGAACTCAAGTCCACTGTCCGGACAAGCCCGTCTGACAAGCTTTCTTATGGACTTGCTAAGTTCAGCTGGGATTTCATGTTCTCGCTTCTTTGTTAGTTCTGCTCGGTTTCTTACCCGTTGTCTCTCCGATCCAAATTGGCGTTCCAAGGCTTTCAATAAGTCTGCATAGTTGGACTGAGACTCCTTGGGGAGCAAGTAAGCCAATTCCAATGCCTGGCCTTTTAAGGCAACCAACAAGTAGTCTGCCATTTCCAGCTGACTCCATCTGTTGATTCTCGCAACTCTCTCGAAGTGCACGTGATATTCCTCAATGCAAGACAAGCCATCGAATTCTCGACCTTCACCCTCGGTAAAGTCGTGGGGCGGGTTTCGCCTTTCGAACAACGATCCCTGGGAGCAGCAGGGCTACCGCTGCTAGCGTTCACCGTGTGCTCCCCGGTCGTGTCCAAAGAAGCAGAACCCAAACCAGCGACTGACACTGGGTTGATGGACGGAATTTCGTGGCTGCTGTCTCGAGTTACACACTGGTCAGCTTTGGCTGAATAATCCAACTCCCTTGCCCCCTGCTTTCTTAAACTGTCTAACCAGAGGTCAGTTTGAGTCGTCTTTGATTGCAAGCGTGATTTTTGGGAAGTTGATAGCTTGCTCCTGGCTCATTTGTCCATGGGCAAAATGTCACAACCAACCCGATATGGTTCTGGTTGCGACTATGGAAGAATACCACTGCAGAAAAAAATTACCGCTGACAACAACCAATATTATATTTACAAAATAATACAATTTATTTACAACAAAACCTCAGGCATAACTTTACAGACACGAGGTATTTTCGGTGGCAACCCGTCTTGGAAACTAAAACTCATACCTCAAACTTACATACAATCGATCCTAAAAAAGTCAGTCAAACTTAATCTCAAGTATTGATTTTCTGATTTCTAATGACCTTAATTCATCAATAAGTCATACATTTTTCACCTCTTCTTTCACATTATTCTCCAATTCCGAATTCTCAATATTCCAATTACAATCCGTTACTGATACATTATTTTCTAATAATCAACAATATTCCTTCAAAAGTTATTAATTCTCAGTAGTCAAATCTTGACCAATTATTAGGAGTGAACGGCCATTCGCCGTGTCTCCAACTCGTTCCGATCTTCTGTGATTGAACACTCTGTCACCTATCCAGATGCAACCATCGGCTTCAATGTTATATGGAGTCCAGGCTTCCACAGGTCACTGTTCAAGAAATGCTCTTTCACCAGATAGAGGTGATCAGTTGGGTTTTCCAACCCTATGGATTATCCAGTTAAATTGGTTCATAAAATAAGAACCTGTCATCAGTCGATCGCCGACTCCACTTCATGACTCACGTCAGCTCAGTTTGGCGTGATTTCTACTACTCACATCAGGAGTGTCAAGCATTACCCTCAGCCTTTAGTGGTCGGGTAGGGCCATCTATAAGTGAAATAATATAATACCAACCTGTACAAGAACATGCTTTTTAAAGGTTAGGCTAAATCTTTCCAGTACACTTGCCAGTGATTCAAGAAAAATACTAAAAATTGCCATTATCTGCTTTTGGATCAACAATTTCGTTAAACTAGAAATGCTTTTGACCAAGTGCCCTAAAATTGATTTAAAACACTACATCAATTCACAGGGTTTTCTCCATTAAAACTAATGAAAATAACTTACGATTTGCCAAGCTCAGCTCTCCTCCGTGTCTCACCAGATCCAATACAGATCTCCCTTACGGAAAATCAAGCTTGCGACAAGCTTGCGGCAAGCTAGTTTTAAGCTTGTGACAATCTCATTGAGCTTGCTGCAAGCTCAAATGAGCTTGCAATAATTTCTGCAAGCTAGCTGCAAGCTCCTTGCAAGCTTGCGGGCCCGTGCAAGCTTGCTTGCTGCAAGCTTGCTGCAAGCTTGCATGAAACGTTTGTCTTCATGCAAGCTTGCATGGTTTCTTGGCAAGCTCGCAATCTTTATTGACAAGCTTGCAAACTTTTTTTGCAAGCTTGCAAGCTGGCATGGTTTCTTGGCAAGCTTGCTGCAAGTTTGCATGTTTTTTGACAAGCTTGCAAACTTTTTTTGCAAGCTTGAAAGCTTGCATGGTTTTTTGGCAAGCTTCTTGCAAAGCTTGCATGTTTTTGACAAGCTTGCAATTTTTTTTGGCAAGCTTGCAAGCTTGCATGGTTTCTTGGCAAGCTTGCAATTTTGAAGCAAGCAATTGCATGGTTTGGTCACAAAAAATTAAGCTTGCAATCTTAAGCTTGCTGCACACTGCAAGCTTGACAACTTGTTTGGCAAGCTGTATATAGCAAATGGCTAGTGCAAGCTTGCACATATGGCTTAATTAATACAAGCTTGCTAAATGTACTTGCAAACATAGCTTGTATTTGTAACCGATGGATTTTCAATTTCATACTTCTGCGCCTGTGCAAGTTTTTCACTTGCAGATCGCATAGGGGGCAATTTGGGCTTTGAAACCCCATCTAGAAATGTCCACACTTATACCTTCTTTTTACACTATGTTTGCTGCCACAGAAAAAAATTAAATCAGTTTTGACAGGACAATATCAACAATGTTGATTAAGCAGTCACAAAATCCACAACTTTTTCATGTATAAGCAGTCGAAGTAGAATTTCTAAAGAGTTTCAGACTTGAAGGCTAGGGGGCCTACAACTGCAAATTCCTGTACATGTTCATGAAGGCTTAAGTACACCAGGGTCACTCAAGAAGTGTAACTTGACACTGTCCATTGCATAACACTTCCTGTGTGGTAAATTTGAATTCTAACTGGCACTCATATTGAAAGTGCAATGGCTACTGGAAGCTGCTTGTGTTGGAGGTGTTGGTGTGTAGGTTTTTGTACCACAATTTAATATGTTAATAATCACTTGCAAACAATGGAAGTTATACTCTATATACTCAGTGGAAACTAAACAAGACATTAAAGAAACAAACATGACCAGAACATGGAAGATTGATCAGAATTATCATGGATTGGTAAGCTGTTTATTTGCTACTACTAAAACTACTAATACTATGTATGTAACTACATGGGATGTACTATTACACAGAATGTCTGTGTGTCAATATCACTTTGTTTTTGTCAACGGAGCATGGAGGAGAGTATTTTCCTTTGATGATGTAGAAGCCATGGATTTGTTGCTTTTTAAGTGCTGCCTAAAATCTGAGCAACAATGCCCTGATGGCTATGACTATAACTTCATTTGATTCTTCCAGGTTTAATGTTCAGATCCAAGAACAGATCCAAGAACATATCGTCTGATAATCCTGCATCAATCTGAACATCTCTGACTGACTCTTTTGCTGTGAGAGTCGGGACCTGCAATGACTCATCTGTGGGTACTCGCATGTGGGAAAAGTCACCGTCATCAATCTCTGGCTCAATAACTGAAGTCGCTGCAATATCCAAAACACCTTCAACATGACTAAGAAAACAACAAGATTGTACACAACTAGTTTCAGTTGGACGTTCTACATATTGTTTGAGAAGGTTAAAGTGAAAGGTTTTGAGTTTTCCATTCCATTCGATCTTGTAGTCATAACTACCCAACCTTTTGGTTACAGTGAAAGGACCTTTCCAATGCAACTTTTTATGGTCTGTGGGGAGCAACAATAACACCTTATCTCCTTCCTAGAACTGACAGGGTTTGGATTTCTCGTCATAATACTTCTTGTACCGCTGTGACGATTTTCTGAGTTCTTCATTTGCCAATTTACACGTGTCTTCTACACGACTTCCCAGGTCCACCACATACTGGTCTTCACTTCTGGACTTGTGACGTCACCTGACCAAAGTTCTCTGAGAATAGCCATGGGGCCTCTAACAGTTCTGCAATAAAATAACTCAAAGGGAGCAAAACCCGAACTTGAATGAGGAGTTTCTCTATAGGCAAACAAAAGTTGACCTATGTAGCGATCCCAGTCTTTTGGCTTCTCTAAACATAGTCGTTTTAGCATTTGTTTCAATGTCCCGTTAAATCTTTCCACTAACCTGTTGCAAGATGGATGGTAGAGTGTTGTCATAAGCTGTCTAAAGGAAAGAAGTCTACTAATCTCCTTCATGACTCCTGATGTAAATTGGGTACCCTGATCTGTCAGTATTTCCCTAGGTATTCCTACTCTGGTAAAGATTTCTACAAGCGCCTCAGCTACTCAATGTGTTTCAATACTTTTTAGGGGTATCGCCTCAGGGTATCGTGTAGCATAATCTACGCAGGTAAGAAGATAACGATTGCCTCTATCGGTAAAAGGTGAAATTGGACCTACGATATCTACAGCTACACGTTTGAAGGGTTCATCGATTAAGGGCATACGACCTAGAGGGACTCTGGTCGTTTTGCCTTCTGCCACAGTTTGTTGACAGATGTCACAAGATTGACAATAGCGACGGATGTCGGACTGCACCCCAGGCCAAAAAAAAGTTTGAAAGAACCTTATCTTCTGTCTTACTAGAACCTAAATGACCGCCTAAGATGGATTCATGAGCCAACTTCATTAATGATATACGATGAGGTTGTGGAACTATCAATTGAGTAGTCATATCTCCACCATCTAATCTGGGACTATAAAATTGTCTATGAAGGAGTCCTTTCTCTATAAAAAAAAATGAGAAGAGTTTTCACCCTTGCTGACTGTGGAAGCCCCTGAAGATACTAATTTTCTAACCCTATGTAAAACGTGATCATCTTGTTGAGCTCGCCTCATTTCGTCGGTAGTGACCTCCGGTAGACTTCTGGGAACCTTCAATGCTGGAAGAGGTTTCTCTTCTGCTGCCTCTTGTGGGTTGCTAATTTCTGCTCTGATATCTGGTTCTTGTCTCCCTCATCTCCTGTTCACGTGCTTCTGGAATGTTTCCTACTATGCCATCATATATAGGGTTAGTCATGCACAAGGCCTCAACAGATCCAACATAGTATGGTGAATCAATGAAAATCTTTGCAACTGCTAACTGTTGTACAGTACCGTCAACAAGGACAATACTTGCTGGCGCCTGTGAGCTGGGTATCTACTCCGGAGCAACCTGTATCCCGAAGAACTGATACCATATTGTTACCAAGTTTACCCTTTGTGACTGGCATCTCTTTTACATCTTCAACTCTACATGCTGCACTTGTCCAATGGAGCCTATTGCCCACACTGTAAGGTGACTGCCATCGTTAAAACAACACTTATCAAGATTTCTTTTGTCAACAATATACATACATGCAATCCGTTCAGTTTGGTTAGATGCTGGTCTGATGTTACTCTGAGTATTCTCAATCTGTTGAAAGGCTGTTGCAGAGTTTGGTTGGTCATTGGCTACTGATGTCTGCTCATAAAAAAATCACCATAGTTAACAAGTCTTGCCACTCTGGTAGGGTTCCATTGAGAGTTCCTCCAACAGCTTCTCACAAGATTACCTGTGACAAATGACACACGATCTTTGATCTCTGTTAGAGAAGTTTGAGGTATTTGGTTTATTGAAATGGGGAGGTGGACCCTTTCTGTCCACTTGTCTGTCATTACTGGCTGGCTTAACCACATTGTTGAATTTCTGATGTGGTTGCTGCCGTTGTTGGTACTGGTATTGGCCTTTTATACTCTATTGTCGGCCCTACGATTAAAAGAACCATTAGCTACATCATATCCAAATACTCCTCCTCTAGCTTCACCGTACTGCTCAGCAAGTTCAGCCACCGCACCTATGGACTTGGGTTGTCTTTCCTTTAAAAATAACGATAAATCAATGCTACAATCATTAATAAATTGCTCTCGCAACAGCAAATCCTTCGAGCCATCGAAGTTGGGATTTATTTTTGCCAAATCAATCCACCTGTGGAAATAATTTCCAAGTCTCACAATGAACTGTTTTGGATTTTCAAATTTGTCTGGTCTAGCAGAAACTTCCTCCTGAAACCCTCTCCTGTTAAATTGTATCTCTTCAGGAGAGCATCCTTCAAACAGCTGTTTTCAGATGAATCTTCAATTGACAATCTAGAGTACACAGCAAGAGCCTTGCCTCTCAAAAGAGTGCTTAGATTTACTGCCCAGTTTGCTTTTGGCCAATTTTGCGCTGCCGCGTATCGCTCGAATCGCTGAAGGTATGCGTCAAACTCATCTTTTTCATCATCACAGTGAGGCAATTTAGGGGTAACTGACTTGATACCCGTCTTACTAGCTGGTTTGTGATCAGAACCGTCTTGAGATTCTGCTTTCAAGGCCTATAACTTCAATTGCAACTGCATGGTTTCTTTCTCTTCACGTTTTATCTCCAACTGTTGGGCACAAGCTTCCCTCTCTTCTATCTGTTTCTCTCTTCGCTCTTTTATCATACGTTCTTGTTGTTCTGTCACAAATTCTCTCATTTCCCCTCCTTCTAGACTCATCTCTTTTCCCAATTGCACTTACCTGTCCATCTCCATTTTGCTTGGACCGCAGCTACGCGCACGCGCTGCTAGGTTGACTGTAGTGGCACTGAGAAGAGTGAGCCCAAACAGATCTATAACAAGAAGACTATGAACAATGTTAACAAATGCATTTAATAATCAATAACGTACAGTACAATAACCTAATTCTGCGTCTTCCACTTTTCTTAATTTTACTTTCCCGGACAAGCCCCCAAAGCAACGCTCTCAAAGGTCGGAACATTGAATCCGTCATCCATCCAGGCCAAACACAGCTCTGCGATTTAGACGCTTACATTGTCGGAACGAGCAATGTAAAGGACACGGCAAACTGTCACAATTCCTCGAAGACACACATTGAGGGCAAGTAACCCAACAAAGAAATCGCCAATGGTTCAAACACTCCAGACCTTGAATGAAAGAACCAAGGACAAAATGCAGAAATGTTTTGACCTAGCATTCACAGTGGCTTATTGTGAACAACCTTTCACAATCTATGAAACATTGGTAGGCGTAGAACTTAAACATGGAGTAGAATTAGGAGCAACATACGCAAACAGAAAGGCATGTCGGAATTTCATCGGTCATATCGCTGGTAGTATGAGGGATGAACTGGAAAACTCTTTCCAAGTAGAGCCGTTCTACTGTTCTCTATTATTTGACGGAATCACAGATAAGTCCATATCAGAGAAAGAGGTAGTCAGCATAAAGCTCCTAGAGAATGGCACTCAAAAAATAAAGCTGCTAGGGTAAGGATTTGTTTATTACTTATTTTGGTTATTTACTCTTATGAAAATCAATATGAAAAATAATGAAAGTTATATATTTTAAGATATAAAAAATTATAAGCTGATAACTACTAGGAATGCTATAGCTCATTTGTATTGTTTTTATTATTGAAATATTTATAAAAAGGCATGCATATATCAACATACTATGCGCAACCATTCATGCCCTCGCTTTTTACTTAAGATAATTGTTCGATTAAATTTGATAGCGTTTGTGGCTGTAGCAATTTGTAAAATGAATAATTTTTTTACTTTTTACTCTTTCCTTTAGTATTGCAGGGCCGAAGCAGAGTGATGCTCTTGGAGTACATGAAGCCATCACTAACACACGTGCAAAGCATCATCTTGATCTTGCGAGAAGTTTGGTTTCAGCGGCGGATGATGGTGCTGCAGTGAACTTCGGTGGGAAAAATTGTGTTCTTGTAAAGTTCCAGGAGTCAGCTGCACCATGGATGGTAAACATGCATTGTGTGGCCCATCGCTTAGAGCTTTCGTTGAAGGATACTTTCAAGGATACATATTTCACACTGGTAATTTTATTTACACACTATTACTGTGATTAAAATTTAAACACAAATACCACTTGGGTTCTTTGTACCATGATTTATAGCAATAAATTAATTTTTTTAATAGACGGACAAAAATTAAGTCTCTAAACCTCATGTTAAAAAGGTGTAAAATCATGTCATTATATTTGAAAAGATACCCTTCCAGTGCAAGTTTTGTCAACAATTATCCAAAAAACATCCAACCAATGACGTCACATTTATATGGGTCTTTACAATAATCCCCTTCCTCCCAAAGCAGGACATCATTTAGTTTGAATTTGTTTTGATGAAAATTAAATGTTGTTGTTTTCAGTTTGATGACCTTATGATGCATCTGTACTACCTGTACAGAAGATCTGCAAAGAGATGGCGGGAACTCAAACTTGTTGCAGAAGTCCTAAAACAACATGTCGTCAAAACTTGGGATTAGTTTCTGCGAACTAGGGATTAGTTCTCGTCCGTGTAGGGGGTATAACTTGCCTTTGCTACCCAAGGAGGGCACCCGTAGCCTGGAGGCTACAAGGGAGGATCCAAACCAGGAGGCGCTCTAATAATAGCTGGGATTAAGGGGAGCTAGCGCTAGTTGAATTACAGGCTATAACAGACCAATCAGTAGTTATTAATTGAGGGTACTACATTAATCAGGGATTACTTTGAGGTTACAACGGAGGTGATTGGGTTAAAATAAAGGAGGTTGCTTATCTATATACTTACATTTATGATTGTCTTGTCCGTAGTCTGTTCTGTCTGTCCCCGCGGAGGTTTACTGAGGGTACAGTGATTAGCCCTGTGCATCAGGCGGTACATGTCCACCCAATGGGCCTACACCACCAGTCTTAGGTTTCCTGAAGGAGTGCCACACTCACTGGGTGACCACCGGGGAATAATTGTCCGGGGTGTTTGGTAAATCCGTCACAAATGGTGTCAGAAGTGGGATAAATGCACTCGACTTCACACTGGACCAATACCCCGTCGCATTAAGGGACAACTTTGAAACCTTAACTATGGATAAGGAGAACACTAAAGAGGAAACAGGAGCCTCAAGTCATGGTGTTTCTGACTATGAGGAAGAAGTGCATTTCCTGCGGATGGAGATGCAGGGAAAGGAAGATGAACTAAATCGATCATTACAGCAAAACAAGTAGCTTGAGCTTAGGCTCAAGGTCCTTGAACAGGAGTTGCAGATCGAGAGGCTACAAGAGAAGGTAGCCAAAATGAATACAGTAGGACTATCAGAGAGGCTACTCTTTGATGAAGACAAACCAAAAGGAAACTTGACCAAAAGTAAAGTGAACACGGATTCTGGGAGTTTAGAACCTCTTGACTTGTCGCTTGGATTGCCGTTAATGAGTACTCTTGGAGGCTCATCGACGCCTCATGTAGGAATAATGAAAAAGAACAGGACATGGATGCCTCGGGCGAAATCTACTGTGTTGTGAGGGGATACCAAAGCTCTGACAAGGGAGCCTGCAGCGTCACCCAAGGAAGAGGCTCAAGAGCAAACCCAAAAGGACACAAACAGCGGGTGGGTAATTACCTAGAGGGATTGGGCGTCCCCGCATTATACCGACCGATTCAAAGGGAAGGAACCATGGAAGGATTACATGGAACACTTTGAAGCTTGCAAGATTGCAAGATTGCAAGATTGCAAATGCATGGAAGGATTAGGAGGCGGCAGCATTCCTCGCAGCGAGCCTCCAGGGTCCGGCACTAAAGGTACTCCTTAAGCGCAAGGAGGATGGAAAGAGACAGACATATAAGGAGTTGCTTTACCTATTTAATGCAAGGTTTGGACCAGGGCAGAAGGCAGAGAACTTCTTAATGGAGTTGAGAAGTAGACGACAAGGTCCCAAGGAAACCATACATGAAACAGGCCAGGCTATCAGTGAACTTACGGCAATGGCATACCCCAAATTTACCAAGCAGGGAAGGACCGTCTTGCACGAGGTCACTTATCTGACGCGATTGCGAGCCATACAGTTCGGGAAGGTATCTTTCGAGCAAACCCATCTACTTTGGAAGAGGCAATAAGAGCAGCCTTGTCAACTGAAAACTTCGAGAAGATGGAGGCCAAGAGGACAGGTATAGACGAATTGCAATGTAAGAAATGCAGGATGCACGACTTTGACGAACAAGTCCATGATACGGTGAAAGCCCTACTTGACAAGCAACTGTTCTCCAGACCGCTGTCACCACCCGAGGCTACACCAACACAAAGGAAACGTGATACCATCCGAGGCCAAAGCGCCAGGCAACAGCAGACGACATTTGTTTTAGCTGCAAGGGACACGGGCATTTTGCATGGGAGTGCCCGACCAAAAGGAGCAAAGGACAACAGGGAAACAATTCCAAGCCCATCCCGGGACCCAAGGAGGGGCTGGTTGTGTTGAAGGGTCAACAAGAGATAACCAAAAAGGATTAAACCCGCCGTTGTCAGAAAACGCAAGGAGGGTATTGGCACCTCTAGTGTCAGCGAAGGCTGGATTATTTGTTGAAGGACAGGTTCGATCATTAAAAATTTGGATGCTGGTTGATACCGGAACTACGGATGCAATCATATCGACCGAGGTTTACCACATGATAGCTCCTGAGAGGAGAGCGAAACTGGAGGACCAGGGTGTGAGGGTACTTCAAGCGGACGGGAAGCCTCTAGAAACTTTAGGCGTAGCACAGGTTGAAGTGAAAGTAGGCAGGACAACGTACCCCGTTCGAGTGGTGCTTGCCAAAGTGAGTGTTCGGGGAATACTTGGGATGGACTTTTTGCTTCCAACTGGAGGTAAATTGGGCTTTAAGAGGCGTGAAATGGTTCTCAATGGGGAACACCTGAAATGTACCAGCCGGTTTGGAGTATCGTTTTGTGCAAGGATTGTCGTAGCGCGGACCACGATCATACCGCCCGGCCATGAGACTGTTGTGCCAGGGAAAACAGCCACACCGTTGGAGGCTTGCAGTGCAGGCATTGTGGAGCCAGTTCAGAGTCGCTGGAAACGGAGTTCCACTCCCAGCTCACCTCCAATATTTGTTTATGCGTGCAACAGAAGAATTGAAACCATGCCATCATGCCATCGTTCCCCAGCTACTGATCGATTACGCCGATGTATTTTCCAAGGGTGATTATGACATTGGAAAACACAGTATAGATACCGGCAGCACTCACCCAATTAGGGAGAGGCCGAGACGCCAGCCTGCCTGTAATCAGAAAGAGATTGACAAGCAAGTGAGTGATTTACTTGCAAGAGGCATCATTCAGCCATCGGAGAGCCCCTGGGCATCGAATGTGGTTTTAGTGCGGAAGAAAAATGAAACTCAATGCTTCTGCGTGGACTACAGGAGGCTGAATGCAGAGACCGTGAAGGATGCCTATCTGGTCTCGAGGATCGATGACACAATTGATGCACTTGTCAGTGCCAGATGGTTTTAGATTTAGCCTCTGGCTACTGGCAGGTAGAACTAGATGAGGATGCAAAACGCAAGTCTGCATTCGTTGTGCGTGGTGGGTTGTACAGCTGGGAGGTTATGCCTTTCGGACTGTGCAATGCCCCTGCCACGTTCGAAAGACTGATGGAGAGAGTAGTATCAGGGCTCCAGTGGGAGACATTATTAGTGTACCTAGATGATGTTATTGTTTATGGTAAAACTGTACAGGAAGAGATCAGTGGGTTGCGAGAGCTTCTGCAGAGGTTTCGTGTTGCGAATCTCAAACTAAAACCTAAGAAATGCCACCTCTTCCGGGGGGAAGTAAAGTACCTGGGACATGTTGTTTTCTCCAATGGGATATCCACGGATCCTGAGAAGGTAGAGGCCGTAAAATCATGGAAAACCCAAATGGATGTCAAGGGTGTAAGGAGTTTGTTAGGGTTAGCCTCCTACTATCGATCCCATTTCAAACCTCATGTGATCTGGAAGGGGACTAATGTAGTGAATTCCTTGCTACAAGAATAAATTAGGCCCAAGTATGTGGCCAGGTGTTTAATAATAAAGACTTCCTGGTGCGCAGAAGACGCACGTTTTTGTTCCCAACTTCTTTGATAATCACTGATGCGTGACAACAACGAAGGACGCAAAGTAAAAGCAGCTTACTTCACAATCACTTCACGCTCAGCTCTTGTCCGACAAGGTTCATCTGTATCTTTAACGCAGACCGTTTTCCGTGACTACAATTTACTTTAGCCAATGTGGCGGGTTTGGAACTGACTTGGTAGTGTTTTCCCCTTACAGGAAAGAACCTGCTCATTGGTTAAAGTTGTAAGTAAAATAACCTTTATTTAGCCTAGGCAGTTGCAGGCAATTTATATATTTGTAGGCCTCGGCAAATGCAGGCTGACTTAACTTAAATTTTGGTAAGGTTTTCAAAATTAATTAACACTTACCACAAAAACGGTTCATAAGAGGCTTCGCAGATATAGCCTGTCCACTGCACAAACTGACAGAGCAAGCACGACCATTCCTGTGGGAGGATGACTGCCAAAACGTTTTTGAGACATTAAAAAGGCACTTACAGGAGGCACCTATTTTGGCCTACCCAAGCCAGAGGGGAAATTCGTATTGGATATGGATGCGAGCGGCGTAGGGATTGGAGCTGTTCTGTACAAGAGGGACAAGAGCGTGTTATTGCATATGGCAGCCGGACTCTAAATCGTGCCGAGAGGAATTACTGCGTTACTAGGAGGGAGCTGCTAGCGATCATTGTGTTCCTGAAGCACTACAAGCAGTATCTGTATGGGCAGAGGATACTGGGGATCATGCAGCACTTCGCTGGCTCGTTACGTTAAAAATGACTTTGAGATTGTGCACCGCCCTAAAAAAAGACACGGAAATGCCGATGCTCTCTCCCGTCAGCCATGCAAGCAGTGCGGACGTATGGACGAAGTGATCCAGAACCCTGTCTTGACTGTCGTAAGAAGCGAGTGTTCAAAGACTGACAAAAAACTTGAAGCATGCCTCCCGGACAAGGAAGTTGGGGCATCTGAGGATGCAAGGACAAGAATCACCGAAGTAGAGCCTCACATTACCACGAAAGAATTGCGAGAAGGCCAACTGAAAGATCCAACAATGGATTGGGTAATAAAGGCAAAGGAGTCTGCTTGTCGCCCGGAGTGGAACAAGGTGTCTTCAAGGGCAGGAGGAGCTAAGGTGTACTGGTCACAATGGGACCAACTGGAGATGCGACACTCGGTACTGAGTAGACATTGGGAGGCTAACGATGGCCAGAGTGTTGAGTGGCAGGTGATCCTCCCACGTGAGTTCCAGGAGGAGACGCAAGAGGAATTACATGGAGGAAAAAGTGGAGGCCACTTTGGGGTAAGCCGTACACTAGCTAGGCTAAAGGCCAGGTTTTACTGGAGCGGAATGGCTGCAGATGTGAGGGCCTGCTGTCGTAAATGCGACACGTGCCAAGCGAAAGAAGAGGCGGGCGCCTCTTTGGCAACACCAAGTTGGAGCACCGATGGAAAGGGTGGCCCTTGACCTTGTTGGCCCACTACCAGAAACAACAGAGGGTAACAATAGGGTGCTCGTCTTTGGAGATTATTTTCTCTAAATGGATGGAGGCTTACGCTCTTCCTGAGAGTCATGCAACTACCGTGGCTAGTGCCTTCGTGTTGAATTTTGTGTGCCGGTATGGAGTACCTCAGGAGTTGCACTTGGACCAAGGGCGGAATTTCGAGTCTGCTATATTTACAGAGATGTGCAAGGTCCTTGGAATAAGGAAAACCAGGACCGTAGCGTACAACCCAAAATCTGATGGTTTAGTCGAAAGGTTTAATTGTACCCTAATACCAAAGTGTCAATGATGCTGGATACGAACCGTGGCCAGAGGGACTGGGATGGACAGTTGCAATTTGCGACATTCGCCTACCGGTCAGTTCCTCAAGAGTCCACAAGAGAGACACCGAATATGCTTATGCTTGGACGGGAAGTCAGATTGCCAATAGACCTGACGATGCAAACGCCACCGCTGAGAGGAGACGAGCCCTGCACTGCATTATGGAGAGGAACTGAGGCATTACATGCAATTAGCCCATGACCGAGCAAGGCAGGAACTCAAGTTGAGTGCTAGGTATCAGAAGCGCACTTATGATAGGTGAGCGATGGAGGGAAACTTTGTCTGGTTGTACGACCCCTCTAAGAAGAAAGGGGTGTCACCCAAACTGGTTAGCCGCTGGAGAGGCCCCTACCTGGTAATCAAGAAACTTTCGGATGTTACGTTTAGGATACAGGCCAAACAAAAGGGGCGGATGCAAGTTGTGCAGTCAGACAGGCTTAAGGAATATCAGGGACAGCCGTTGGAGTCATGGCTGGCAAGGCCACCACAGCCGGCACCATTACCGGAGGAGAGGCACAACCAAGACCAACAAGCTCAGCCTGAACTAGAGATACCACCTGTCAGTGTTGGGGAGCCCGAACTTGACGTGTCAAATGACGGTGTGAGAGGTACCTTACCAGAGGAGAGTGGAGATGAACCAGATGAAGGACTTTATTAGCAACCACTACATGATGAGGAGCAATTGGGCTTGACGAGGATCTTAGCCAAGGGACCCCGACAAAACATGCGCCTGTTAGGAGGAACCCGCCAAGGCAAAGGCTACTGCCCCCTCGTTACAGACAAACCTCTACTGGGATACTGTGTGAAGTGTCTGTGTGTCCTCAATGTGGAAATCAGTAATTACTTGTTGGATTAATTGGATATTTCTCTTTTTGTTTCATTCTTATGTCTGGAAAAATGGGAGGACCAAAGCAAAAGCAAGAGTACAGGTGTGATAAGTGTAACCGCACTTACCTACAACGGACAAGCCTGGCCAGCCATTTCTGGATGGAACACTTGGATAAAGCCCTGTTCGCCTGGTGTCACCAGTGCTAGTTCTGGTCCGATAGAAAGGACAACCTGAGTTGCCACTACGGTAAGGAACACCCTGGGAATCTGGTGGATGTAGACCAGATAATGCTGGAAACAAAGGCAGAAAGGGTGGCAACTCCTAAGAGGACTATGCACTTGAAGCTGTCGAGCAGGATCTTGGGGACTGTGGTTCCTGGAATGAGGCAGGGAAGATGCTTGAGCGAGAGGAGGATCGCTTTCACTCGGGGAGCAGTGGTGCTGATAAGGGAGGCGTCACATGCCGCAAGGCCCCGCCGGCGACGGTGTCCTCATTCAGCCAAGGGGAAAGTAATGCTCCGTTGGACCTCTCCCTTCAAGCTCCACGCCAGATGTCAGAGGAGATATCTGTGTCCGACCCCGATGTCTGTGTTTGAGGTCACAGGTGTTCCCAAACCTGTAGTTGGTGGAGGCAAGCCACTAGGGATGCTGAGGATGATGGTGCCTCAAGAGGAGGACAGCGGAGACGAGTCCGGAACATCATCGGAAGTGGAGCCTGGGTCCTCGCCAGTTATAGTGCCTGCCCAGCCCATTCAGCTGCCAACCATGAGGGGAAGGGTGAAGAAAGCCATGGAGGATACTACAACCACCTGCTATGACGAGAATGGAAAGAAGGTTGAGGAGATAAAGCAGCATCGTGTGTACGACATAGAGTTTGCCCACGACTTCAAGAGGGACAGCATCTAGGGTCTTTAGGGTTGCCCAGACTTGCCAAGTTCGTTTCCAAAAGTTCTTATTTATCTAAAGGTTTTTATTAACGGACTTCACCTCATTTTGTTAAAGATTAAAGTGGAGGCGTCTGTTTTGAGGCGCTTTTTTTTTTGAGGTGTTGTCTACTTGATGTGTTAACTTAGGAAGCGCTTCTTTAAAGTTGTTGAGGCGCCATGATGTATGTTAAGTTGGAACCTCAGGTGATAAACTTTTGTACTTGTTAAATCATTTGTGTAATTATTTTGTTATTTTACTTGTTTACCGGGACGTTAAAAGAAATAAGGAGGCTTTGTAACGCAAATGAGCGTGTAGTTGGTGCTAGTTGGCTAACAGTTTGCAGACTCTTGAGGGCACTAGTGGAGCGCGCCATTGGCAGTTGATATTTGGATCTCGGCTGGAACGGACATGTGCCGACAGAGGCTCAGGTAGGAGGTACAGTGTGCGCTACCTCGATTCGAGCATGGGCCACTATTGAATAACTTGAGCGGGACCACGGTGGGATACCGAGGTGGAAACTTGGGATTAGTTTCTGCGAACTAGCGATTAGTTTCTGGTCCGTGTAGGGGTTATAACTTACCTTTGCTACCCAAGGAGGGTACCCGTAGCCTGGAGGCTACAAGGGAGGATCCAAACCAGGAGGCGCTCGAATAGCCGGGGATAAACGGGAGCTAGTGCTAGTTGATTTACAGGCTATAACAACCCAATCAGTAATTATTTGAGGTTACTACATTAATCAGGGATTACTTTGAGGTTCCAACGGAGGTTATTTGATTCTATATCCTTGTAACATTTATGATTGTCTTGTCCGTAGTCTGTTCTGTCTGTCCCCCCGGAGGTTTACTGAGGGTACAGTGATTAGCCCTGTGCATCAGGCGGTACATTTCCGCCCAACGGGCCTACATCACCGGTCTTAGGTTTCCTGAAGGAGTGCCACACTCACTGGGTGACCACAGGGGAATAATTGTCTGGGGTATTTGGTAAGTCTGTCACAGTACCATTCAGGAGGTTGTGAAAGAATACGCAGCCACTCCCTACCATCCGATTAACCTAAATAGTGTTCACACCATGGATATTCAATTTACAATCAATGACCAGCTTTTTTTTTTAATTCCTTTTTTTGAAAATCCGTGCCAAAACTATTTCTTTTGCTGCCTGGAAAAAGAGACAAGCCCGTAAAGCTGAGAGTGATTTAGAGAACAAAATTTCAGATGGAGACCTCGATGCAGTTGAAGCTCTAAATAATAATGGTGTCACGTAACTATAACACAGTAGACAGAGTGCATGATGAAGATTCCCAGATGGGTAGAAGTATGATTTTGTGAGTAATCTGTGGATTGTGTTCAGTCTATCACCGTCTCTGTATCAAAAAATCATATAAAAACCTCAAATTATTTTCTTGCTTCTTAAAATGGGTGATGTTACCAATAGAGTTGTGACATCAAATTTGCTTCACATTCACAGGAAGTATGAACCTGGCTTTATTCTTTATAATTTCAGTCTTAAATCAATTATCATATTGACTTATTTGATTTTCTCATTACTGAACTTTTAACATCTATTTTCTGCTGTCCAACATTGAAGATTTTTTTGTTGCAGTTTTTCCTTATGTTTGTGTTGCATCACTATCATCATAATTTTAACTATTTTATTTCTACAGTACTGACAAAATTGAATCAATAATTATCATATTACTGTTTTCTCAGAAAATGTTTACCATTGTGAAACATTATTGTTTCCAGCTGCTTGTTTGATTATCATTAATTTAATTACAGTATATCAGTTAATTGAACATATTACTTTGAGCTGTGCAATTTTATTTTTCAGAATTTTGCATGCTGACTTTTAGTTTTGCTGTTCTCAAATAATATCAGTCTTTTTATACTCGGAATAAAACATGCTCTTTAATTATGTTCTGTAAAATAATGTTAATAAATTGTTTCTGATCGCTTGCTTGTAAACCTTGTCATTTCAAAATTTACATTTAACAGCCTCATGGTAGCTATAATAAGTAGGAATGATCTCAGTTTGAACAGATTCTAAACCTCTCACATAGACATGATCAATCAATGTTCCCTTCTCAGTTGTAGCATCTTCAACACACTGCTTGTAACCATGCTCCCTCATCATATTCACAATGCTTGAATTAGAGTTACTCTTGACACTCAGAATATCTTCATTAAAGTCTCCCATTATTATACACCTGTTGGAAACCTTGTGCAGCTCATTCAGAAGGATTTTCATATTAGATATAAATTCCCGAAGCACGTATGATACTGGTCGATAGATAATAAGAACTACTAATGATACATTGGAAATGATCTGGAAAGCTATATGTTCAATGTTTTGGACAGGCAGCATAACTCTACTTGTTCTTTGATTTGTTTTACTGTACACAGCTACACCTGCATGACACTGTTGATGTAACAATTGAATCAGCTGACTAGAATTATCATAAGAAAGACATCTTGGTTGATGGTAGCTTTCGAAATCATTTAATTGCATGTCATACTGTAATTGATCTTCACTCCATGTTTCTGTCAGACAAATAAAATCTGCTTTCATCATGTCATTGTTACATTTTAAATCCATATAATGAGCTTGCAATCCTTGGATGATATGCATAATAATGGTCATACCGACAGGTGTACTACCTATACACTCTTCATCAATGAACCTTGGCATACTATTCAAGGCATCAGCAACCGCTTCATGACGATATATGTACTTCTCATCAAAACCTTAAATTACCAGACCTTCCAGTGATGTAACACGACTCAGACTCACATAAGCTTGTCCAGCTGCAAATATTTTATCAAGAGAAACAATGGCTCTGTCTGTTGTCATTCCTTGTACTTTGTGTGCTGTGCATGCAAAAGATAATTTGAGTGGAAACTGATGTCGTACACATTTTTTACCAATTCCTTCTTCCTGAATCTCAATAGATACACTTTCTTCCTTCATCATTTGAAGATGCAGCAGATTTTCTTCTCAGTTTCATTCCTACTTTGGCATTATCAAACTTCACTTTAATACACTTGGCTTCATCAGGTTTATCCTCTGACATTATTATCTGCGATACATTTCCAAATACTCCATTAACAAGTCCATCAGATACATCAATATTCTTAGTCAGCATGACTCTAGCACCAACACCAAGTAACAAGGATTGTGGTAAGCTTCCAGATGAGTTTTTCAATGGTTTTCCTCGTCTAATCTTAGCCTTCCTTTTGTCTGTCTCATAATCCTTTGCTTCAATATACACACAATCAGAACATTTTGAATGCAGAATTTTTATATTTTGTTTACCCACTTGTTTGTTACATGGGTGTATATGAAGAGCCTCATTCCACTCTTCACCTGTCTGACGTCCTTTCAACATTTTTATATCATCCTCCCGCAACGCTTCATGCTTCTTTCTGACTCTTAATCTGTTCAGTGTCTCAGTAAAGTTGACATCTTCCTTCTGTCTCATTATTTCATTCAGTTCAACAATCTTGAAGTTGTCACTCCATAGATCACGTTACATTAGGCGCGCGGTCCATTAGGGCCGGTTCAGCAACCGTCAAACGGTTGCCCAAAACGATTCATTTACAGAGCGCCAACCGTTTTAGTTTCGGCAAGCAATCGTTTCTCTGGGATTAAAGACGTCTTTTGAGGCTTAACCTCTGGTGACAGACAATAGGAGTGCTGTTTGACTGGGGTTTACACCTAACAAAGGAGTTGTCTCATGCCAGGCTATCACTGACACTTCTTCCGCTAATCCTAACTAATCCTACACGGTTGGGAATGCTGGTAACAATGGTTGTGTTTTGGGTAGGCGCATGTACATGTACGCCCAGGTTGTAGCTATTTCTTTCCATTCATGAATGAATGGAGGTTTTTGGACAAAACAGCTTTGAATATATTGCTGTGCAATTTAAAGTTCGGGATTCGATATCAATGCCACGCCATTATTTATATATAAATTTAAAGAAAAAATCTTGCATATAAATCATTTTTATTGCAGTCTTTTAATAAATGCAATTTCATTTGCTTTACAATTCCAATAGTGTGTCTTAACAATAATTATAAATTAAACCTTTAGACGAGGATGTATTGATTGAAACCCCATTTGCAAATCACACCCAAATTCGTACAACCTATTCATATATTCCATAATAACATACACATCAGTTGGGAAACATTCTTAGTTGTTCACAATCAACCGACAACTGAGATCGTTTTGGTCACGAACGTTCAAATACATGTACACACCCGACGGGCACTTGGCATTGCCAATGCCTTGCAAAGCCAACCAGCAAATACATAACGTAAACAGGTAACTACGATCTCAGGTTTTACTTTATCGTTTTTATGATTGAAAGTAATATGTGTGGTAACTTTTGGCTAGCATTTTAGAAATAGCAAAAACAGAGCGCAGTTATGAAGCGTTAGGCTTTTTAGTTTTGAAATTCATATTTACTGTTTGTGCTTCAACAACCGCAGCTATAATCCCAACACAATGAACAGTAATCCGATTATATATCCCTTTTGTTCGGACTCTGGAGGACCAGATAAGCTCAGCGCACTGAAGCATTGAATAAACTATCCCCCAACCGTTTCACAAATGCTGCTGAACCGTTTCTAACTTCAACCGTTTGTCAACCGTTTGACGGTTGCCGAACCGACCCTAAATGGACCGCGCGCCTTACTATGGTACAGAGATTTTGCTTTGACTGGAGGTAACTGGTAGAAGTCTCCAACAGCTCAAATGCTGACATTTCAAAAAGGGGTTTGATTCCGACATTGCTTGATCTGTCGCAAACGTCCATGGATATACCACAGTAACTTCTGACTAACCATTGAAACATCATCTATAATCAATATCTGCAGCTAACCAAGTTTATAACGAAGTGTACTTATCTTTTCTTCACCTAGTGCTTGATAAGGTTCTCTCATTTCTGTTGGAATTGATAATCCACTGTGAACAGTAGCACCGTTAACATTAAATGCAGCCACACCTATTGGAGCTGTTATTAATACAGATACATCATCAGGGTTTTTCATCATTGATCCAAGTATTCGTGTTGCTTCATATTCAATACACTTCACTAACAAAGACTTTCCAGTTCCTGCACCACCAGTAAGAAATACCTGAAATGCATCTGGGTTTTTACCATTAGCCTTGTCCAAGCACCACTGTCTTATTTTATAGAATACCTGCTTCTGTTTACTATTTAATGATCTCAACATTTTTAAAGCATTGGACTTTAGTATTCTTGATGAATGAACTTCCATATCACATACCCTTTCCTCTTTCTTATCAGGTTTCAAGTCTGGGATATTAAATTCATCTTCACTTTCATCTATGACAGGTTGCTGTTGCTCTTTACATTCATCTCGTTCCTGTTCAGTTTCTGGACTAATTAAGGCCCATGCATCTTCCTGTGCACCAAAATTCTCAAGATGTAATTCTGCTGCCTCCAGTGACTCAATATCTACTTCAAATCTTGAACGATTGTTTTCCACTAGACATTTTACAGATTGTAAACTTCCAAGTATAGTAACAAAACCATTCTCAAAGAATTCCTGGTAGGTTTTCAAATTGTGATGGTTTCAATTGGACATCAATACGGTATGGAAGAAATAGTTGCAATATACTTTGATAGTATTTCTCTGCACATTTGGTGACTGAAAATCTTGGATACCTGACAACAGCTGGATCAGTTCTGGAGCGTTTCTGTACATGTCCTAATTCATTCTTCAATGCATACACAGGTGACCTTCTGTTTTCTGTAGACACTTTACAAGCCTCTCCATTGTATATTACTCTGTACTGTGAACAAAAGGATGCTAGGCACATTGACTCAAATGTGTTTGTATCTGGTCTTGCTTTGTAACGATCATTCTTACTAACCATCCACACACTGTCTTCATTGTCATCACCACAATTGCGTGACTTGTTCTGAATTACACTCAAAGGCAAACTCATTCGCACAATATTCTCTCCTAAGGGTATGAACTCAACCTTTCTAGAAAACTCTTGAAGTCTCAATGTACAACAACGATAGACTGCTTCTTGAGCTGACACTTCACGGTTCTGCAGATATACACTTCCAATTTGTTTCATACTCTGCTTAGCATCAGCTTGTTCAGCTTCATTCTGTGCATGCTTCAATAGTTGTCCCATCTCACGTTCAGCTTTAGACATGTAACTAACTACATAACATACACATGCATACACATCAGAAACACATTGAATGTCCATGTTTGCATTCCAGCATCTTAATAAATCAGGATTGTAGTGATTAACCCACGCATCTTGAGGCTCTCTTTTCAACACAATATTTACTTTTTTAGTGAGCACATCATTTGCTTTCTCAAAATCATCCTGTGTAATTCCAATCGCTGTGAACAGATCATCGGTTGTCATGTGTTGGTTTTCCTCATCATTAACAGCAGTCCATACTGATTTCAACAATTCCTTTGCATCATCTTCAGTAAGTGTATTATCTAAATTATCCTCATGATCATCAATATCCATTGGCACTTCAGTTAGTGTATTATCTGAATTATCCTCATGATCATCAATATCCATTGGCACTTCAGTTACTGTATTATCTGAATTATCCTCATGATCATCAATATCCATTGGTACTGGATTAGCAACAAATGTCCTCATGGATGGTGGCCTTGGAAAATTAAATCGACACTGAGTACCCTTCTTCTTACATGATTTGGAATGTCTCTTACTATGTTGTTGCACACTGCTTACAATCTCATTCAACTCTTCATCTTCTTGCTTTGATGGCAATGCACAACTTACATACTTATCAACAAAGTCTGCCACTTCATGATCACTCTCTGTACTCAACTTAGGTGCATCTTCAATCCAAAATAGACAATGCGTATGTGGTGAGCCTCTTTGCTGGAATTGTACTCGATAAAAATAATCTTTCACTTTCCCAATAGGTGCTGCTCTTGACATTATCACATCTAATCAAGAAATGTATGAAATCTTTTATCAAACATTCTCGCAACAGTTACATGATTACTTCTCAATATCAGACATTTGTCATTCCAGTCCAAGTCATCAATACTCCTTGAATCACCTTGTTGTCTGAGTAGTGTATTAATTAATTCAGGCCACCTCATATCTGCTGCAGAAAATGAACAAAACCATGTAGGTATACCAAGCTGTCTTACCATTGCTAATATGTTTTTCTGACATGCACTCCAAAAAGGTGGTGTTCCTCGAATAGGCTTTCAGAACTTGTATCCCTGGTCTGATTTCAGCATATCTTTCAACTTGTCTTTGTCATTAAGCATTCTAGCAGTGACCTTAGTACCATCATTTGTTTTGCCTGAGCCTTTCCTTAATGCAATAGAGACACTGGATATGACTTGCTTAATTTCGGACATATACTGAGCATAAAAGATATACTGTGTACTCATGGCAAATCTGTTATCAACATTCATCAATCTATTGTTGAAATATCTAGATAGTGTTAATCTAACATCACGCTTATCACTAAACACTGGTTCACCTCTTGGAAACAACACTGGGAAACGTTTGCCTTCATTACTTTCTTCCATAAGCACTCTGATTGGACTATTTCCCTCACATGGTGCAACACAATACACATCATCAAAATACTGATCAAGAACTTCTTGTCCAATATTGGCAGGCTGCAAGCAAGTGTCTAATGGTATTCCTCGTAATCTTTCTTCATCTGTTTCATTCTTTTCAATGTCAATCTCATTTTCAACTTTCTCTATTATTTCATTATCTTCTTCCTCATCTTCCTGTTCACACAAAGAGTTATTCCAATCTGTGTCAATTTCAATCTCACGATACCACTTATTGTTCTGCTTAAGATAATGTAAAGCAGTTTCTACATGTTCCTTGTTCACAAATTGATATTGGAAATATCCTTTATAGGCTAGTTTCCTCTTGAGCTTGACACGAATCATCTGATCATCATTTTGAGGTCTTGGCAATGATTTCACTGTTTCTGACATATTTGATGGCACACAAACTCGTGGGCCACGCACACCATGTTGTCCACCTTTAGGCAATGCTATCAACTTTACAAATGGAATATTAAGTGCAATTAGATTCTCTTCTAACCTGTTCAAACTTGCCAATTCGTCAGGAATTTCTGCCAGTTGTAAATTATTGCAGAAAGCTTCTGCTGGTAATTTTCCACTCAGTAATTTGCGATCACATGTGTAGCATATCCACAGACAAGATCTGCTTGATTCTGACACAGCACACAACAGTCTACAATTGCCATCACATTTGTGTAGATATTTCTCATTGATACAATCTGTATTTCTGTATTTACTTTTATTGCATTTCACAACTTGTTTACGAAATAAAAGTCCCATACACACAGCACAAACATACTTAGGTCCACTTGATATTTCCTTCTTGAAATCTGAAATCACATTATTGATGTTATGTTTCATCCCTTTTTTCATAACTGCACGACTGCTATTCTTCCTTTTAAGATTCTGCCTAAAATTTGCATCATTCTGGTACTTTTCTTTGGTCAATTCAATAACATTCCTCCTAAACTGTTCATTGTTGTGATACTTGGATGCTGAAGCATTCAATACTGTATTTCTATAATAAATGTCACTGTGGTATTTATGAGCATTTCTGTGAATCATTGCACTTCTGTAGGCTGGATTATTCTGGTATTTCAATTTGTCAACATTAATAACTTTCTTTCTGAACATCTCATTGTTGTGGTATTTCACTTTACTAGCTTTCTTCACACCACATCTGAATTCTTCATTTTGCTTATATTTTATCCTGCTTCTATTCTTGACATCAAAGCTGAAATCATTGTTTTGCTTATACTTCAATCTACTTGCATTCTTCATTTCTTCTTGAAACTTAACATTAGTCTTGTATTTGTCTTTGCTTTTATCAATTTTATTCAACCTGTTTTCTTTACTTGCCCAATACTTAACTTTGTGTGTTTGTTTGAAGCAATTACTTGTTCTCTATACAATTTATCATTCCAATATTTCCTCTTCAGATTTTCTCTACTTTTAGCTTTCTTCATCTCTCTGTACTCAGCATCATTTTTGTACTTCTCACGTTGATGTTTCCTTTTTTTACTTTTATTGTCGTCATTCAACATAATATTTTTACTTTCATTACGTCTTTTTCTCATGCTTTCTTTTTGCATTTTTCTCTTCTTCTCTGCACTTACTCGTTTTCTTTTCTTTGGAGTACATCTTTTCAGAGGTTGTTTTCTTCCTGTAGGCTTACCATTAGCGTTACTTTTAATTTGCTTTCTACTTTGTTTTGACTGCTTAATATCACCCTCTGCAGAGTGCTCAGTACACACATCAGATTTGGTAAAACAACCTCCCTGTTCTTCATCAACACGACATGCCTGAAGTGACAACTCTTCCACAGATACAACCACATCATAGTGAACTCTATGTTTATGATTCAGATATATTCCCATTTCAGAAACAACAGCACTCCTCTCAACAGTCTCTGCAGAAAATTTTAACCACTTGGATAATTCATCATATGTGTATATATTAGTACAAAGCATATGTGCCATTGCCATAATTTCAATCTCTGTAGCCCAAGTACCACTATCAAACATTCTTTGTCTCATTACATAATCCTCCACATTACAAAATCCACGTCTCAAAAAAGCTACATATTTATCTTCATTCTGCAACAAGTGACTGACACAAGCAAATCTTATCTGTGAATGATTATCTTCAGTTCCTGATATTGCAAATGAAACAGCTCTGAAGAAACAATTACCATCACCTGTAATATCTCTGATATTCCTTGGTTTACCCATAGCTTGACATTCTGCACTTATCATATTAGGCCTCAAATGTGATGATTCCAGATCAAATGTTCTACAAATAGCCTTCTTAGTTTCTTCATTCAATGGACAGAATTTCATAACACCAGGTCCTGATACTTGAACTATTTCCACTTCACTAGAGTCATCATATGTGCTGCCATTATCATCTTCTATTCTTGAAAACTTGCTGCTTCTCAAGCCAACATCACATTTGCCCAATTCTTCACTGTACGCACCTTGGTCAATAGTGTTGTTTTCCTCTTCATGTTATGTTTTCGTGATACAATAGGTAAGCCAAAGTCATCCATATCAAAACACAAATCCCCAGTTTCTGATATGCCCTGTGCTTCACTTTCATTTGCTCCATCTGTACATGTACCTGTAATAACTTCACCATTAACACTGAGGGTTACACCAGTTAATTCATACTGTTCATCATTTGACAGATTCATAGATTGAGCTAATTTAGTACAATACCTGTACACACCTTGCCAGGTTCTTGCTCTCATGACAATACTCGTTCCATCTTGAACCATACAGCCTTGAATACTTCTGGAATGTGAATCAAACACATACAAAGTTCCATCTTGAGCAATGACCTCAAATGTATTTCCATTGAAACTTATAAAGCACGCTTGATATTCTTGGAGATGCTGTTGTAGTGTAGCTCTCAATTGTAGCATATAAATTCAATCAAGTTATGATCATTTTCATCAAATGTACCTGATACAGAGTCATGATACTCCATGCTATAATGTGTGTCAAATACATTAACTCAGTTGGCAATTCATTGATCAACAAGTAATCATTATTCATTGTTGAGCTCTCTTGTAAGAAACCATACAACTCATTCCCAGTCCTGAGAATATTATCCAAATCACTACACTTCCAGTCTTTCACTTCTTTTTTCTTGCTGTACATCATTGACACTAGACAATTTGCAACACTGTTTACCAGAATTTGCTCCAAATCGTTTATCTCCTTGATGAAAACTACCTTGTGCAAATACTGTTGATTCATGTAATGTTGTTAGATTAATTATTTCAATCTTCAAATTGTCCTTGGTGTGTGTTTTTACGGATTTGTTATCAACCACATTACATTTCTCGATCATTTCTTCGGCTTTTCTCTTTGCCATTTTTTTGTCAACACCGTCTGCTTCATAGGCTACAGATGATTGTGCTTTTCCACTTTGGTTAGTAAACCGTGTCTTGCACTTTGTTTCCAATTCCACTGTATTCTTACTTTTCTCTGTTTGTTCCCGGTTCTTCTCTACATCATTTCCTTCATTCTTCCCTTTGTTTTTCTCACTACGCACAAAATAACCTCCAGTTTGCTGAACCAAACCCTGGTTTCTGGCTGCACAAAGACATACATATTTACAACCCAGATCATCTACAATTGCAAAATCCTCACACTCAACTGCTTTGACATTTAAATTTTCATTAGTAGAAACTCCATCAAGATACGACATAACTGCAACTTCTTCCATGTTACCCTCAAGCAGTGGACTCTCAATTATGTTCTGATCTACAGGAATACCACAATCATACATCAAAGACTCAGTGTAATTACACCGTCCACATTTGCAACACATCCATGACACCGGCTTGTTTAATATAGAAAATTGCACATTGGAAAATCCCATACAGCGTACATGATACAATATACCACAACTATAACATGCTACAAGGTTTTCCATTGGACCAGTTTTGTGATCACACATCCAACATTGTCTCATCTCTCTTTCCTTCCAATCGGTTCTGGCTCTGCTAACAAAAGTTTCCTTTACTCTCAATGTCCTTCCTCTTTTATTCTGCTTTATGGACTTTTGTCTTACATGAGCTCTGTCTCTCTTTGTGATTTTTTGTATGCAAGTTGTTCAGAACACAACTCAAACTTCTTCTTGTATGGCTTTCAATATTCTTTCGTGCTTTGTCATGATTCTTTTTCTCTTCTTTACTTATTCGTAATTCCACCACTTTGCCATTCCTACGCCTTTGCAGCAACTTCTTCCGTTCATTTCTTTTGACCTTTCTATTTGGTTTGGATACTTCTTTTCATAGTAATACTCTTCCAAACATTCAAGTACATTACTTCTGCCACAGCACGTTTGTTTCCTTGCCTTTAACTTATTCAATGCCTTAGAATTACTTATTCTCCTTCTGGTCAGCGTATTAAGTTTGTACTTCTTTAATTTAATTTGTTGTCTTTGCTTGCTCATGACAACCCCTGTTGGCAATATTTATCACTGCATTCTCTTTGTCGTCTCTTATCTTACCATTCTTTTGCTCATCTCTTATCTTACCATCCTCTTTAGCAGCTCTTATCTTGCTATCCTCTTTGTCATCTCTTACCTTATTTTCTTTGTTCCAATCTCTCAACTTACTATGTTCTCTCCTACATTTTTGTTCTTTTTTATCAGTCTTTTCATTTTCCCTTTTCATTACGTACATTTTTTTGGGTATGCTCTTCTTATGGCAAATTTTCTCATGGTATATCACTTGGCAAATTTTGTCAAGGCTCTTATGGCTTTTACTGTTATTATCAGTCTTCCAGTGTGTTTTGCTTTGGCAGCTCGTTTGGCTTTTGTACTTCGTATGACTTTTGTACTTCGTATGGCTTTTGTTCTCCGGATCACTCTTGCACATCTCAAGTCCTTCACTAATAACAAGCACACCTGCCTGATTCTTAATGACATCCTCAAGCAAGTCTGCCTGAACGCAGCTTTGACAGAAAAAAGAATGGAACACATGAGGACAAACAAAAGAGCAGAACAATGAGGTCATATCAGAAAAAGAAGTGAAGTTCGAAAGATACATACATTTGTCTGGTGAAAGATACTTTATTCTATCCACCTTCATGTCCATCATCCACACATGTCGCATACCATTATTCACTACCTTAGTCTTAGCAATGTCATACTTTGGCATCATGACCTGAAAAGAAAAATTCAGTTGATGCCATTCTGTTAACTCTTTTCCTTACATCGAGTTTGTTATAATACTACTTACTCAATGCTTCTCATTTCTGCGAAAAACTTCTTCTCTATGCCTCTAAGTTTATGTTCTTCTACTGATCTTGATCAACCGATTATGCCCAACATTAACACCTATGCCATCATCACTCAAAGCACTAATTTAATAATATAAGTAATGTAGTACATTTACTAAACAAATTATTGGCACCATTACCCCCTTATTGCAATACAGAAATGTATTTTTCACAGAACAATGCTCAATTAACCAACCCATCTCCAATTATACAGGAGTGTTGAACAATCCTTCATTCTTCAATCTCTGTATCATTATAATATATCAACAGTGTGTATGATGGTCACATCAACATGCATTTACTTCAAACAAAGACACCGACCCTGTCACCTAGTCGGTGTCACTGTTTTGTCTTGTGACTGTCACTGTCCAAAATACTAAAAAATATGTATTATAAACTATAGCCTGCCTATATCAATATATCATTTATCAAATCACCCAAATTAGGTATATCATTATCAATCATCGTCATCCTACATTATTTTTCCTAACGCTAGCAGACAACTGTAACATCAAAACACTATGAAATACAAAGTAAATCTTGCTATAAAATACAGATTTACAAATTTTCCCCAAAAATACTTTGTATCCAGTCTACTTGTGTGAGAAATCAAAAAAATTGACTCTTTACTCCTTCATTTAAAACAAATCTAATGAATATGACTAATTTAAGGTTATTGTTGTACTATGAAGTTTTTAGTGAAATCACTTGTTTACAAAAGAGCCACAGAACCTAGACTAAGTTCCTGCAGACATAGTTTGTACACCATGGAAGCGTAGTGCCGCCACTTGAATGAAAAAAATCCGCACTTTTTGTGTATATGTGTACAATAACTATCATGTTCGTACATTATAGCTATCATACATACATTACTACTATTGGATGTACAAAATAACTATCACTGACACGGTAACTCCGGACTTATCGTGTACGTAGAGGATCCTGTTAGTACATATTTATCATGTTCGTACATGATAATTGTCACCCCCCCCCCCATACTTGATAACTATCATGTTTAGTGTATGTACAGAATAATGACGATTCACGATCAACTTCAAACGCATCATGTATAGTACACAATATTGTGCAGCATCTCCATGCAAAAAGTACTCTCAAACAACCCCGAGATAGTGGTTTATGAATACAGAGATGAAGTACTTTAAAATGGCAACCAAAACACGGCTTTGTTTGGATTTTATTAGGATGTTAACTAACAGTTTGTACCAAGCTTGTTTAAGAATATTATTTCACATGGAGATGCTTCACAAAATCTTTTTATACAGCTGGTCTTAAGGGGATGTGTTCATAAATCATAATTATTGTGTACGTACACAACCTTTTGTGTAGTGTACAATTACGTACATGATAATTATCATGTACGAACATCATCATTGTCGTCTATATGTACATGGTAAGTCCGTAGTTATTTTGTACGTTGATAAGTAATTGTGTACTATACATGATAGTTATTATATATGTTTTTTGACGTACATGATAGTTATTGTGTATGTACACATTAAGACAAGTAAGAGAAGGATTGCTTTTCATGTGGCGGCACTACACTTCCGTAGTGTACAAACTATGCCTGCAGGAAGTCAAGGCTCTGTCAGCTCTTTTGTAAACAAGTGATTTCACTAAACTGCATGCATACACAACAATAACCTTAAATTAGTCATATTCATTTTTGTTTTACTTGAAGGAGTATAGAGAGTCATTTTTTAATTTATTTCTCACACAAGTAGACTGGACACAAAGTATATTTATAAATACCCATCAAAGGAGGGGGGGTTGGTCTATCCTTATAGCAGGTCACACATATACAACTAGTTTATAACCAAATGTAATACAAAAGCAATCAGGCATTTCACTTAGGCAGTAGGGGGTCTCAAAAATGATGAAAAATCATTCCACGGGCTAAAATGTCAGATTTATAGACCTATGCCTTGATATAAAAATGTCATGCTGCTTTTGACAGTAGATTCTAGTTGATGGGGGTACCAAGTACCCTGTAGATTAATTTGTAGTTACATATCTTATCTCAGTTTGTAGATATAGGGCCTCTAAAAATGCCCAAAACACAAAAAGTAAATTTGAAGGGGCGGGGCTTAAACTTTTAGGGGGTCATATCTCAGAAATGTTAAGAAGTAGTTTTCTAAAATTTGGTGAGTGTTCATGACACCTAGTTTATAACCAAATGTAATACAAAAGCAATCTGACATTTCACTTTAAGCACCAGGGGTCTCAAAAATGATGAAAAATCATTCCGCGGGCTAAAATGTCAGTTTTGATAGACCTATGCCTTGATATAAAAATGTCCTATGCTACTTTTGACAGTATATTCTAGTTGATGAGGTACCAGGTACCCTGTATATTAATTTGCAGTTACATATCTTTTCTCAATTTGTAGATACAGGCCTCTAAAAATGCCCAAAACACAAAAAGTAAATTTGAAGGGGCGGGGCTTAAACTTTTATGGGGCCATACCTCAGAAATGTTAAGGAGTAGTTTTCTAAAATTTGGTGAGTGTTCATGACACCCATAGTGGAATGTTTACAAACAAAAATAGCAAAATCTGATACGGGCCTGCCAACCCGTTAGATGAGTTGGCACGGAATGACTCGTAAGGGAATGTAACATAATACGCTTCGGGGGGGGGGGGGGGGGTAAAGTCTGAGATTTAAGTCATCAAAAGTTTTTCATCAATGTTGGGTTATTCAATAAGCCTACAGAACACTCAGGAAAAGGTGCCTGATTGATTAAAGTGTTCTTTTTTAATGATACTGGTTCAAACTGAGAGAAAACTTCAAAATGCATTTTTCCTGTTTTTGGAAAAAAATCAATTTTTGAGGCAGTATTGTCACAACAGGATACAGTTGCCCAAGTTTTTCTCACCAGATATGAAAAGACCAATGTTGGCCCTAATCACAACCGAAAGGAAATTTTTCTGAGACCCCTGGCAAATTGAAATTTTTAGGGCCAAAAATAGGGTAAAAATGTCGATTTTGCAAGTTCTAAAAACATGCTTTAATGCTTGATGCAAAAATAGCATAAGGGTAAAATTTATAGCAATAATTTTGTTTCTCAAGTAAGGCCAAGAATGATACTTTGTAGTGGTATAAAAGGTTTTATGAAATAATTTTGCATTATGGTAGGGTGAAATCATAAACATGAGCTAAAAAACAGTTTTTCAGACCTTCAAATCGGCCTAAAATGCCCAAAACACAAAATGAGCTGTTACCATGGCAACGGGCTATATATGGATTTGAAAGTTCGATTTTGTTTACTTGCACCCCAAGGCCCTTCGACCTACAAAGTATTAAAAAAAACGATTTTTTGACCGTGGACACATAATATGTCAAGTATTTACGTGAAATGACTCTTAAGTCTTCGGGGTCTAGCTTTGGATTTTTCAGCAGCGGTTTAATGTGAGCACTTTTTAAAGTGTCTGGAAAATGTCCACTGATAAGGGATTCGTTAACAATGTGGGCAATAACTGGTGCAAGTTCTGTTACACATTGTTTCAGTAGACCTGTCGGAATGGGATCAAGACCAATTCGATCCAATCCGGACCTTCGTCAGAGGCATAAACAAGAACAAACACAAACATATCCATTTATAGCAAAAAGAGGAGCGAAGGATTAAGGGAGAGTATCCAGAAAAAAAGTGGAAAATTGTAGCCAATCAGAGTTGAAAATTAACTGGCTTATAACCAATCAGAGTGAAGAAGTGAGGACAAAGGATGGTCAGTGTGAAAGGCTGGATCACTGGACCATAAAGGTGGTACCGCATTGTAGGCATTACAATGCGGGAAGCATGAAAGGGTAGGATTAGAGGTCAAGCCACATAAGAAAATGCAACTAACGATAGGAGGCAAGATCAAAGTAATTATAGAATAAAAGAATCAGTGTAAGAAGTTAAAACTAGGCAAGAGGAACCTGCAGAGAGAGCGGGTTATTAAATCCTCTGCAAAGGGAATAGGTTATTGACAGGTTGATTTTTAAAACTTCTATAGAGAGAAAAAAGAAGTGTAGAAATTTTACATCAATGAAGTAAGCAAGAGAAAAAGCGTAAAAATAGACCAGTGGAGAGAACTTGTTATTTATAGTTATTGTATTTATTTTATATCGAAGAAAAAAGCAAGCAAAGGTGTAAGGAGGGTGATGGGAATTTATTTAACACCAGTGTTTACGTTGAGTCCAAAGGGTTGGACTGTCTTGAGTTGGTGAATCCAGTGTGATTCTCTGAGCTTGCGGTGTGTGTCGTCACCACCGCAAGCCTCAATCACATTGAGTTCAACATCTTTGACGCTGTGATTAAGGCTGTTGAAGTGGATGGAGACGGGGTACAGTTTCTTGGTCCTTATGGAAGAGACATGGTTCGCAAAGCGAAGACTGAGTTTGGTCTTAGTCTCTCCCACATACTGTAGCCCACATCTTTTACAAGATATAACATAGACCACATTGGGTGTGCCACATAGGGAGTCGGTCTTGATATTGTAAGAAGAGCCAGTGCTATGACTCTTCACTTTAAGTGCAGGTTTGATGTAGAGACAAGTTCTACATTTAGAGCGGGTACACTTGTGACAACCCTGTATCTCTGTTAGGGGTGGTGTTTGGCCTGTACCTTGGGGGAGCTTGGACCTGACTAGAATGTCTCCCAGGTTTTTAGGGCGACGGAATGCAACCATGGGGTTCTCAGGGATTGCTGAGCGCAACCCGTTAGAGGAATGGAGAATATTCGTTCTGCCATTGAGGATTGAGGAGAGTTTGGGTAGTTTAGGGTGGTAGGTGGTGACCAGGGCAACTCTATTGGTCGGGACTTTTCTGGATCCCGTGTTGGCCAAGAGTATGGCGTGGTATACTGAGGGCCTTGTTGATAGCAGGTTGAACCCTGCGTTCGCTGTGACCTCTAGAAACAAGGTGTTTCCTGAGGTCCGATGAGCGCCTTTTGTATAGGATATCTGTGGAGCAGATACGTCTTATGCGCATGGCCTGACTGTAAGCAATTGCCTTCTTACAGTGACTGGGGTGGCAACTCTTGGAGAAAAGGTACTTGTGGGTATCAGTGGGTTTGCTGTATACATCCGTAGCAATGTCGCTACGGGATTTACTTATAGTTACATCTAGAAAGTTAACACTTGTTAGAGAGTATTCAGTAGTGAACTTTATGGTTGGGTGGAATGAGTTTATATGGTCGATAAACTCATCCAAGCTGTCTTGACTACCACACCAGACTGAGGAAATATCATTAATAAATCTCCACCAAACTAGTGGGCGGCTGGGGGCAGAGGACTGAAGTTTTTCCTCTAAGTGAGACATGAAAATGTTGGCATATGAGGGCGCCATGTTTGTACCCATGGCGGTACCCCGTCAGTAAATGAAAAGTTGTTCTTAGTGAGAATGTGGCTGATGAGTTCCTTAATATGTGTTACCGAGGTGGTAGGTACGGTTTAATTTTCCTAGACGCCAAGCAAATCAGTTGACACACATTTAGTTATTGTATGTGAGTCTATTATTTTAATTGCAATTTAATTGCAATTTCTCACAAGTTGTATCTCGCAGTTGTTACATTTAAAACTACAAATTGACAGTCACTACCAAATTGGAGGACCTAATAATAAGAGCCCTCGGCCCTTGCCAGGAAGTTGTCCCTTGTACAAGGCGAACAAGAGATACATGTAAATGAAGGTCCAAGATGAAAAAGGAACCCAACAAGCTAATAGCAATAAGGCGCCGTAACTCGTAAAGACTAGTACAGTATACTCTGTAGAGCAAGAGCTCTTAAAAAAGGTGTCTTTTCGTTGCAACGCTGACTCCGAAAGTGACCACTCCCCAATTGCTACTCCAGTATAAGAATGTGCTAGAAAGCAACCAGTTTGCTTGACTTCACGCAATAGTCGTAAAGTTGAAAAAAAAGTGATTAACAAAACAACACACTATTCAGCATCCCGCATTCCGGCCGGGAACATACAAGAGAGTAACCTGCAGTGCTCTATTAAGGGCGCTATCTACATTTGCCATAAATCTCAAAGTAATTGGATCGTGCCTGGCAGCGCGGCTCGCCGTCTGGCTGGTCACATATGTATCACTGAGGGGTGGGATTGTTTATTACCCCTGAGAGCAACCAAAAAAGCAGAGTCAGGTATTTGATGTTTGACATCCTCTAGCTTATGGAGAAAGTCTGTGGTATCCTTTATGAAGGAAGGGATGCCGGAGACTAAGGGGTTGAGAAAGCTATCTACAAACTCAGAAATGCGCTCTGTAGGGCTACCATTACCAGATACAATGGGTTGGCCTGGATTGTTGGGCTTGTGTATCTTAGGTAGAAGATAGAAGTGTGCTGTGCGGGGGGTCCTGTGGAAGGGATAGTTGAAGGTATCTTTGTCGATATCGTTGGCATTGTGGATTCTAACCAAGGTGTCACTAATTTGTTTGGAAAATGATTGAGTAGGGTCAGTGTCGCATTCAATATAATGATCAGTGTTTCTGAGTTGTCTGAGGCCCTCAGCTATGTAGTCATGTGTGTTCATGACTACAACTGCGGACCCCTTGTCAGCACGTTTAATCACTATGTCTGGTGATTGGCGGAGCTGTGTTAGAGCGTGGCATTCATCTTGGGGGAGGTTGTTGGGTGCCCAGTTGTTAGGGACCTTAAGAACCTCGGAGCTGACTGAGTTGATGTAGTATCAAGAGCCACATCTCGGTTCTTAGGGGGTGCCCAACGACTTTTCTCCTCGAAGCGGTTGCGGGTGGGTTGGACGTCCACAGACGACTCGTCCTCTGTGGAGGGCTCTACATGAAAATATTCACGTAGGCGTAACCTACGGTTGAATTGGGCCATTTCTTGTTGAAAAGTCAATTGGTCCGGTTCTCTGGGTGTGGGGCAAAATTTAAGACCCCTTGAGAGGAGTTTAACCTGTGGGTCAGTTAGAACTTTGTCAGACAGGTTAACTACTGTACGTGGTGCAACTAGTGACCTGTCAGTATCAGGAACAATAGTTGGCCTCTTACTGTGGAAACGCCTATGAATGTATTTCTTATGGTTAGCTTTGACATTCATGCGTTTCTTGTTCTGTTTGTCCAATAGGGTGGAACCGTAGGTGATTGACGTTAGAGAGTAGGATATCTTATAAATGTTCATACTCTTGATTAGAGCATGACTCTTTGAGTTGAGATTCAGTGTTTGTTATCTCAAGTGACTGGTTATCGATGTAGCAGTGTAAGCAATTAGAAAAACGTGTTAGTGTCTTATTCCATTTCTTAAGAAAGGAGGGATCAAGGTCCCCAAAGGAAGGGGCACACTTGATCTGTTGTCCTTCAGGGAGAATACGAGACAAACGATAAAAGCGGTAGTTGTCAAGATGTGACAAGTTGCAAATGTTCTTTTCTTTAAGCTTACGTAGCTTACGGAAAATGCACTTTGTGTCAGTATGGAGTGCCATGAGTTATGTCATAGAAAGTTAGGAATATTGAGAGAAAAATTGTAAAAACATTCCTGTGGAAAGTATGGGTTACAAAAAGGGACAAGTAAATAAACCTGTGGGAAAAAAGGGTTATTTCAAAACCTGAAAAGAGAACAAGTTTAAATATGTACATGTATACATAAAATATAAAAATCTTAAGTAATCCAAGTGGATAATTTCAATAGCTGATTTCTCCTTTAAGGTGTGCACAAAAATGAGTATTTTTGGCAGTCTAAGCACAAAATTAAAAAGTAAATACGTGTACGTGACTTGAATTGAATCATGTGTTTCTTTCATAAACAGAAACAACTGCTGTTGAAATTGATTTGTTTTATATAGTTATGCTTTGCCTTCACTGGTTGTCAAACTCCTCATCACTTGATAGTGGTAATGTTTACTTTCATGTATTAGTTCGTTTGTGCACGCCAAAGGTGTATTACTGTAACAGATGCAACAGTCTACTCACAAAACCACTTTAGATTATAATGCGTGTCTTGCTAATTTATTTGAAAATGACACCGATTCAGACAGTTTCTTTTCTGTACCGTCTCCCTCAACTTGACTACCAAACAGTCACTAGTCCTTATGTTAATTATTTCGAGTTCAATACTCAAATTGAGCGTTATATTGATTCTATTGTTTTCTTACAGCTCAATATTTTTAGTCTCCCTAGTAAATGGGACGACCTGAAAATGAGTTTACATCTTAAAAGTGAAAAGAAAACAATTAATTGTATTGCCCTTTCTGAAACATATTTGACTGATGTGAATTGCCATGATTTTGATGATCTTCCAGGTTATCATTCAATAAGTCTGTGTGAAAAGAATCGCACAGATAGGAAGGGTGGTGGTGTGGCAATTTTAATTGATAGTCACTATAACTTTGTTGTCAGAAAAGACTTGCCCTTTTTTCTGCTGAGATTGAACTTATTACAGCTGAAATCAATCCAGGTTGTAAAGATAGATTCATTATATGTTCTCTTTATAGACCACCAGGTGTGGCCCCATCTGAATTGAACTTATTTAGAGAATTTTTGATAACCTTAATTTCTAAAGTCAAACAATCTAAAGGTAAGGCTTGCTATGTTTTGGGAGATTTAAATATCAACCTGTTGAAGTATGGTAATCCAACTCCCTATGGTATCATTGTGAGTGAATTGATCGACAGTCTTTTTGCTGAGAATTATGTTCCTATGATATTGAGGCCAACTAGAGTGGATTCACCAACATTTTCACCAACAGAGTTGATTTAAGTCCGGCATCTTTGATTGTCAATGCTGATCTATCTGATCATTTTATTTCTATTTATGCTTTTGAAAATAGTTCTAATTATAAATCAACTAATGATCAGAAGAGGTCGATTAGAATTTTTAAGGATGCTTATCGTTCTGCCTTTCGTAGAATACTTTCCACTGTTGATTGGTACAGTCCTTAAGTCTCGCCACCTAAATGACAAGTTGACTAATAACATCTCCCTGGATGACACCAGGGTTGTTGGCATCATGTCGTCATAAACAAAAGTATTATGTTAACAGGAATAAAAATACAAAAAGCCTTTTTTTTATATAAAAAATACAATAATCTATTTAATAAAATTAAACGCATTGCTAAAACATCTTATTATAATAAGTTAGATGATCTTAAAGGTAATGCTAAGGAAACTTGGTGTCTTTTAAATCGTATGACTAAGGGAAAGAAGTCTTCAGTTAAAATATGTAGTATTATTTTAAACAACGAGCTGCTTTCTATCAATAAGGATATTGCAGAAGCTTTCAATCAACATTTTTGTTCTATAGGTGATTCTACATCTAAAGCAGTTCCTAGATCTAATTATGAATTTCATTATTATCTCAATATAGCCACCTCACCATCTAGTTCTTTTTATTTGTTACCTACAGATTCAGTGGAAATTGTTGGCATTGTCAGAAAATTACAGAATAAGAGCAGTTCTGGTCCGGACGAAACTAGTAATACTTTATTGAAGGAAGTTATTGACATTGTTTGTGAACCATTATCCAATATTTGTAATGCTTCCTTTAGGCAGGGTATTTTTCCTGATGTGTACAAACTGGCAAAAATTTTTCCCATTTTTAAAAAGGGGGATACCCAAGACCTTGGTAACTTTCATCCTATTTCGTTATTGAATATTTTTTAAGTTATTAGAAAAGATAATGCATCGAAAAAAATTTTTAATTTCTTGATTCTAAACAAATTCTTTCTCCCAATCAATTTGGTTTTCGTCTGGAAGATCTACGATTCATGCAATGTTAGATTTTTACAATAATCTAACTGATTCTGTTAATAAAGAGCCATCGGAAATTTCTCTAGGTGTATTCTTGGATATTAAGAAGGCGTTTGATACTGTCAATCATCACATCTTACTTAGTAAATTGAAGCATTATGGTATACGAGGAATTGCGCTTGATTGGTTTGCCAGTTACTTAAAAGACCGTAAACAGTTTGTAGTTTTTGATGGAGTTAAATATAGCTGTCAAGATATTCATTGTGGCATACCACAGGGATCGACTCTGGGGCCAGTGTTGTTTTTGATTTATGTAAATGATATGCCAATGTGTTGTACCTTCCTTAAACCTATTCTTTTTACGGACGATACCACTTTGATTGCCTCTGGGCAGGACTTATTATAATGTTAATTTAAAATTATTGGTTTTACAAGACTGGTAAAGAGCAAAAAGATTGAAAGTACATCCCGATAAGACACATTATATTTGCTATTCTTCGAACCAAAAAGAACGTTTTTTTACCAGATATCACAATTCGTCTAGAAAATGCTGTTCTTAAAAAAGTTCCTTCCACTGTTTTTCTTGGACTCAAAACTGATAAAAATATGCTTTGGAAGGATCAAGTTAACTCGGTTTGTAATAAAGTTTCCAAAGCCAATTATACCATCAACAGGACCAAAACGAATTTGAGGCAGAGAGACAGCTTGGCAATTTATAACACATTGGTCAACTCACATTTAAATTATGGAATCCGCTTGGGGTGGAATGAGTAAAGTTTACCCCTCATTTTATAAAAGGCTCACTAATTTACAAAAAAAAAATATCTGCAATGCCTCCCATGCAAAGTACAATGCCACATACCACGCCTCTGTGTTATAAAAACTGAATTCTCAAATAGGACGATATCTACAATGTGCAAATAGCAATTCATTATTTTGGCTATCTTCATAATTTACTTCCAGAAAATTTAACCAATCCTAATTTCTTTCCTTTGAATTGTGACCTTCATAATTTTTCTACAAGACAAGATAGTCTAGTTCATACATACCGTATTTGTAGAATTGATGTCGCTTCGTCAAATTATCGTTTTATTCTCCCAAAAATTGTCAATTCTCTACCCACTGAACTTAGAGAGTCTTTATTAAATGTTAAAAAAAAACATTTCATTAGACAACTTAAAGAGTTTTACCATAAGGAGTATAATGATTTTCTTTATAAGGCTGCGTGGCAATTCACAAGTTGAAACACTTTTTGGGTTGTTTCAGGTACTTCAAAAGTATACAACCATTTGGATAACTGCTATTGTGACAGGCAAAGTGGTATGAATATTTATGAAACTCAAATTATAAAACTGCATTGCTAGGGCTTGGTTATCTTGGTCCTATTTTTGCTACAATAGTCCTTGATGTTTTTCCAGCCTCTGTGCTGAAGGACTGGATAATTGGAGCGAAGCTTCTCAATGTCTGCCTTTCCTGGAAGTCGGAAGTGCAGAATATCTCTTAATGTACAGACAGCTCTCACTTCTTCCTTGGTCCATTTGCACTTTTTCCCCTTTGAACTTGGAACTGCTAAAACAATACATATAAAAGAAAAGAAAAGAAAAATGTAAATTATCTTTCTGCCTGAAGTAACTGGATTCTTCACAAAGGGGAAAGCCAACAAACAAAAACATTTATAAAATAAAAAAAAATCATTGGGGTTTACTTATTATTATCACTGTTCTATGTTTGCACTTTGCACTTTCATTTCAAATTAAAAAAAACTGTAAAAAAAAAATTACAAATACTAAAACTAAAATAAAACAAAACAAAAACATTAACATTGAGAGGGTTTATTGAAATTGAGTTTTCAATAACATGAACGAGATGAAACTAAGCTATGCAGAATACTTGTTTACAATCTGTATTATTTGTCTAATGATAAGCACATGGAAATTGGCCTAAAAGCGAAAATTTTCACTGAAATATAAATACCCATGGGTGAGTCTGGAGCAGATGTTTGGGTTGCTGGTGGCAATGTTTCACCAACATCGTCATCTTGACTAGATGACTGATCAGTATCTTCTAGAATAAATCAAAACTAATTACAATAATTATCTTTGCACTGCAAGCAATTTATGGATTAAAAATGGTCTTCCAACATTGTAACATTGGTGAGTGAACAAACTAGACACTTTTTAGTTGATGGTGATTGTTCAAATTGTATATTTTTTTCTCATCTAAGACTCAAATAAAGTCCTTAATTTACAAATGAATCTGGAACTAGTTTAAACCCAAAAACTTAGAAACTATTGCTGGTAAACATTAGTTGCATATTTATGCGAAAACAGTTCAATAAAGACTTGAAGGAGAAAAAACATAAGTCTGGTTACAAAGGCTGAAATAAGTCATGATAAGTAAAATAGGCCATGTTGTATTTAAATCAGGGATTTACCTGTGACTTCGCCATCAAGCGAGACATGGCCAATGATTTCCCTTCCTGTGTTGGGAGAGTTCCTTTATCCAGGGCAAGGAAGAGTTACGAAAGCTTGGCAACTCTCATCACTGTATCAGGCACCTGGTAATACTCTCTGTGAACTCTAAGGTCGTGTCCCATGAATGAGGCAAACTCCATTTGGTTTTCATTCAGTGCAAGTAATTGTGCTGATGTTGCCACATGCTTGCGAAGCTTTGTGGATCTCAATATTTGAGGGTTACTGGCTCCACAGAGAGCAGAGTGCTTTCTGATGCAGTCGGATCCCCTTATGTGTCCAAAACTGTGATAGTTGGGGCGGGAAAATACAAACTCATTCTCTGTGGGTATTCCCATGTTCGTTATGTTTGCAATTAATAGTGAAACCTTCTCTGACATTTCTGGTGTGAACAAAACTGGAACTGTTCTTCCACGCTTGCCAACTATTTCCACAATGTCCAATAGCTTGCAAAGACCTTGCTCAAACTTGTTCAGTATGCACATACCATCAGGTTTTGCCATATGCTTTTTCTCGAAGTCAACCTGTTTCATTTTTGATACTTTCCCTTGCCAGCGTCTATTAAAAATGATCAACTGGCATAGTGCAGTTTCATTAAGTGAGATCCATGCATCTTGGTTGCTTTCTTGATTATCGCTGCGAAGACCTTTCAACTGCTTATTGCCAACGTCACTTAGGTATTGTGACATTTTAACTATGTCTGAGTTTGTTGGAAGCACTGTTGGGTTGTTCCGTTTCATCTCACTAAGTGTTCTGAGCGCATGGGATGAAACCTGAACCTCCCATGAACTTTCACACAGCTCCTTGAAGTCATTTGCCATTTCTCCCATTTGCGTGTAAAGGGAAGAGTGAAATCATACATGTAGCCGTGTGCAAACAAACCATGAGATGAGACTAGTGTCACCACAAAAGACATTTTGCTCGTATTTGAAATGTGCATCATATAGAAAATTTTTAGAGGACAATCGCAAAGAAATATAAGGACCGTAATGCACTCAAAATGTTCATAAGGCTTTAGGTTTAAATATTTATGAAGATTCTCCCCTGTTGATGGAGAATCATTTATGGAAACTAAAGGTTTAAAAAACGTATAAGGCGGCATGTAGTTCTTAAAAGGGATGGGGGTGGAGGTAGAGAGCAAAGCAACCAGGGGGAACAGGTGTTAGTTGGGGGGGGGGGCGGCGGCGGAAGTGGATATGATAGGGTGTGTGAAAGAGGGAGACTGCCCAATAAGTCTTGAGCGAATTAGCGCTGGGTTTGTGGAGGTGCGGGAAATTTGAAACTAAAACCGGTGGTAGCCAACAAAACAAACATAAATGGGCAGAGTGAAGTTGTGAAAAGGAAAACACGTTTTCGTTGTGGTCTCTGGTAATAAACCATCCCATGACTATGTATATTGTTTTTGGTGGGAGACAAAAGTCTGTTTTCCAAAAGAGTCAAAGCAATAGTTAAAGCAGACCTGTTTTTTGTTGTTTGCATGCATCTTCAAGGAAGAAAGAGTGGGGGGGGGGAAAGTTAGGGAAGGTTTTTTTTGGGGGGGGGGGGTATAGGATGGGAAGAGGTGTTAGAACTCACTAAAAAGAACATTTTTTCCAGATTCAAAAGACAGTCCTTTGATGATGACTGCATTTTTTCAGTGAGTGGCCAATCTTAAGTGCTAATGAAGGCACCTTGAATGCACGGTCTTGTGGATTGAAGCCTGCCAAGTCATGCACTGCAGCCACTATATCTTTCAGGCTTTTGGGATTTATAAATGACTTCAGTGAGGCATTGGGCTTGTTTGTATTTCTCCGTAGTTGTATAAGTAGCCTGCCCATTTCTCTTAACTTGGTGCGAAGGTAATTATGCTGATCAACATCATGGCCAATTTTCATAAACTCCCTCTTACCAAGTTCAAGAAGGAGGTAGTCAGTCTTGAAAAGGAGAGACACGGCATCCTTCTTCATTGAGTTAAAAATAGCATTTAACTGTGATGATATACCCATGGTGGGAGGCTTTAGAAGTTGACTTTGTTTCGATACTTGATGGTGTGTAGGATTTTTAGCATTCTTAGATTTGTGAGGTTTTTTTTTCAACGGACACTTCAACCCCGCTGGAGCTGGCCATCACTCATACCAACTTCCTCATTTGCACCCAGAGTACCCAGTGGTAGGTCATTCATTACATCGCTGGATGATGCTTTATTCTGCTGGAGCTGGCCATCACTCACACCAACTTCCTCATTTGCACCCAGAGTACCCAGTGGTAGGTCATTCATTACATCGCTGGAGGATGCTTTAACCTTCTGGAGCTGGCCATCACTCATACCAACTTCCTCATTTGCACCCAGAGTACCCAGTGGTAGGTCATTCATTACATCGCTGGATGATGCTTTATTCTGCTGGAGCTGGCCATCACTCACACCAACTTCCTCATTTGCACCCAGAGTACCAGTGGTAGGTCATTCATTACATCGCTTGAGGATGCTTTAACCTTCTGGAGCTGGCCATCACTCGTACCAACTTCCTCATTTGCACCCAACTTCAACCCCGCTGGAGCTGGCCATCACTCATACCAACTTCCTCATTTGCACCCAGAGTACACAGTGGTAGGTCATTCATTACATCGCTGGATGATGCTTTATTCTGCTGGAGCTGGCCATCACTCATACCAACTTCCTCATTTGCATCCAGAGTACTCAGTTGCAGGTCATTTGTTACATCGCTGGATGATGCCTCAGCTGACTGACCTTCTAAATCATTGCTGGAATCGGGCAGCAATTTCCTGCTTTCCCGATCAATCACTTTAATCTGCAAAGATTTAAAGTTACTATTAGGATTATCACACAATCAGTTAACTTTAAAACCACCTCAGCTCAATCTGAGATAAATATATCGATGGTGTGTAGGATTTTTAGCATTCTTAGATTTGTGAGGTTTTTTTTTCAACGGACACTTCAACCCCGCTGGAGCTGGCCATCACTTATACCAACTTCCTCATTTGCACCCAGAGTACCCAGTGGTAGGTCATTCATTACATCGCTGGATGATGCTTTATTCTGCTGGAGCTGGCCATCACTCACACCAACTTCCTCATTTGCACCCAGAGTACCCAGTGGTAGGTCATTCATTACATCGCTGGAGGATGCTTTAACCTTCTGGAGCTGGCCATCACTCATACCAACTTCCTCATTTGCACCCAGAGTACCCAGTGGTAGGTCATTCAATACATCGCTGGATGATGCTTTATTCTGCTGGAGCTGGCCATCACTCACACCAACTTCCTCATTTGCACCCAGAGTACCCAGTGGTAGGTCATTCATTACATCGCTGGAGGATGCTTTAACCTTCTGGAGCTGGCCATCACTCATACCAACTTCCTCATTTGCACCCAGAGTACCCAGTGGTAGGTCATTCATTACATCGCTGGATGATGCTTTATTCTGCTGGAGCTGGCCATCACTCACACCAACTTCCTCATTTGCACCCAGAGTACCCAGTGGTAGGTCATTCATTACATCGCTGGAGGATGCTTTAACCTTCTGGAGCTGGCCATCACTCGTACCAACTTCCTCATTTGCACCCAGAGTACCCAGTGGTAGGTCATTCATTACATCGCTGGATGATGCTTTAATCTGCTGGAGCTGGCCATCACTCATACCAACTTCCTCATTTGCATCCAGAGTACTCAGTTGCAGGTCATTTGTTACATCGCTGGATGATGCCTTAGCTGACTGACCTTCTAAATCATTGCTGGAATCGGGCAGCAATTTCCTGCTTTCCCGATCAATCACTTTAATCTGCAAAGATTTAAAGTTACTATTAGGATTATCACACAATCAGTTAACTTTAAAACCAAACAACCCAACAACAATCTAACAATACACATTGTTTTAAATACTGTGAAATGTTTCACATGTTGCTGAAACTTGGTTCAGAATAAAACTGTAAGAAATATTCCAGATCTGCTACGATTGTATTTTTGGGGTGCCATCTCTCAATTCACTGTTTCTACCTGAAAATATAGATGGGGAAACAAGTTTTGGTCTGTCATGTATTAGACCACACAAGGGGTTATTTAACTCTTAATGTTTTGTGCTGCTTGAATTTTTTCAGGACAAAGTATTGTCCAGATGATGATCAATGCATACAGGTTGAAATGTCAAGCTTTTTTAACCTGAAGATGATCAGATTATAACCTGGGTGAATTATGAGTATGAATGAAGTGACAAGTTGTATGAGTTGAAGAACCACTTTAACACATAAATTATTTGTAGGGTATGCAGCAAACTACTAAATTGTATACACTAACCATATCAAGTTTAATTTCCTACTTACAAAAGATCCTGGAACATAACTCACCTGATGGTCACAAAGAGACCTTTGAATGCCATCTTTGTATACCACATGATACCTTCCTGTAGATTAAAAAACATCTGCATTTAATTTTACATGAAAACTACATGAAAACAATGTATATGGTACATGTACATCATACTTTTCCCTTAATATACAGTATGTGGTTTTAATGGAGTGTTGCATCACATCACAACTTTAAAATGGTTCAAAGAGGGATTAATGCAAAGAGAACAAAAGATGTGAACAGAGAAGTATCATATTTAGAGGCAGTCAATGTATAGTTCCAAAATAAACAAAGATCAAAGCTCGAGTCTTAGTGGAAAAAATTTACTTGTTTTAAGATAATAGCAAACAAATTATTGAAATGATGATATCATTGTTTATTAAGCCTTTGTTAAATTTGTTACACTCTGCATCAGATGGGAAAAAAAACAATGTACTTTTAATTCAACTGTTATACTTCCCTGTAAGTGATACATGTACGATGAACTATTTCAGCGATTAAGTCTTGCACTTGTACCTTAAACAACACTTACCAATGTATTTTAATTCAATATACCTTTGGTGGTGATGTGAATTTTTGCTTCATACCATGATCCATCCAAGGGCCACAATGCAACATTGTCTCCAATATAAAACTGTAAAATACAAGTTGAACACAAAGTAAACAACAAAAACAACATCCATACTATATGCATAGTAGGAATGAAAGATGTGTGTAACAAATCCTAGAAACAAAACCATGTTACAAATGAAGTGATTACAAAAGGCCCTTCTGAACTTTAAAAAAAAACCTCATTTTACATGTACATGATGCATGCAATTATTAAGGATGATAGGGTATACATATCCCATAGTACTGCAGAACCATTCTTACATGTATTTTGGTAATATTTGTGTTTACTTGCACAGTATAATATGCAATGTAATGACTATTTGCATGAATAAGAAAATAAATCTCCAAGCATGAATTGCCTTATGAAACATTTTGCATATGTATTAGGATCAAGAAACCCTTCATTTGTCATGATCACTTACATGTGTGTACAATAAATTAACCAGTCATCAAAATCTGTGCACAATTTAAGTATTCACAAAACTGTCAACAGTTAATAATCAGGTCAATTGACAGTTGAACGAAAATGACTTGTCTTTATAGTTTAATTAACAGTACACATTATTAAAACAGTACATGCTTGTTCAAACGAACTCTTTCTTTTTCGTCTGTTGCGTGTACGATTCATCATAGTGTAACTCCTAGGAATTTGTGATCATTTTGCTAAAGATAACTTGGGAAACCATGAAAATACTATCAATGGTTTATCATTTAAAACCTTTGTTTGGACATGACTTTACAACCACAAAGTAATCAGTAAACTACATCGCAAATATGACAGTTTATCATAAATAATTAAAGGCAAACAAAAATGTAAAGAAAGTCAGAAAAACTACCCAAACAAACAAAACTATCGAGCCTTTTCTCCCGAGGTGTCAGTGGGACCACCATTGTGCATGTGATGTATTGTAATTATTTGTAAGTACAGATTAAGACCACCACAAAGTAAACCTTAAGTACTGAATTGTACGAACAATAACATACGTAATTTTACTAGTTACGTATAAACTGAACTTACAGGATTTAATGCTCGAATGTTGTCCTCGATCGTTGGAAACGCAGGCGTGCAGTCCTTTTTAGCATCCCACACGAGACGTATGCTAATGCATTTCCGGGGACATCGCGTTTCAGACCCAATACACACCATATGTTCGATCACATGCATTTTTCACACACCGGAAAACTCGACATGTTTTTTGTTGCAACATTGTGGACTCGTGTTTTTTATCGTGAAGTTTCCTGCAAATGCGAGATTTCTTTGAATATTGCACTTTCTAAGCTATTACTAGTGAGAACAGTCCTTGGTGTGGTAACTGTCCACGGTTTGCGGGTGTGTATTCATACGTGTGTATTCATACGTGTGTCCTCGATCTGCACCATAAACAAGAGCACACACACACACAAGTGTGTAAACACCTCCAATCGGGGACCTCCTATTGTCCCTCTTTTGTTTGGACTCTAACTTTTTGGCAACAGCTCCCATTGGTTTTGTACACAATTTCTAACTGGGGACCTTTACCCAACCGGGGACCCTATTGTCCTCTTTTGTTATAGGTCCCCGGTTTGAATGTGAAAACAAACTCACACACACACACACACAGTCTTTTGCACGCAGAGTTGTGGGGACTTGCTATTGTTGTTCTATTATTCCCTTTTCTAAAGAATTACCTTGTGGGGACCGGTTTAACAAAGAAAAACGTTGTGGGGACCTTTGTTCCATTGTGTAAAAGTCCCCACAACGGTGTGTGTGCTAACCCACACACACACACACACACACAGTCTTTTGCACGCAGAGTTGTGGGGACTTGCTATTGTTGTTCTATTATTCCCTTTTCTAAAGAATTACCTTGTGGGGACCCGGTTTAACAAAGAAAAACGTTGTGGGGACCTTTGTTCCATTGTGTAAAAGTCCCCACAACGGTGTGTGTGCTAACCCACACACACACACACACACACACAAGTGTGTAAACACCTCCAATCGGGGACCTCCTATTGTCCCTCTTTTGTTTGGACTCTAACTTTTTGGCAACAGCTCCCATTGGTTTTGTACACAATTTCTAACTGGGGACCTTTACCCAACCGGGGACCCTATTGTCCTCTTTTGTTATAGGTCCCCGGTTTGAATGTGAAAACAAACTCACACACACACACACAGTCTTTTGCACGCAGAGTTGTGGGGACTTGCTATTGTTGTTCTATTATTCCCTTTTCTAAAGAATTACCTTGTGGGGACCCGGTTTAACAAAGAAAAACGTTGTGGGGACCTTTGTTCCATTGTGTAAAAGTCCCCACAACGGTGTGTGTGCTAACCCACACACACACACACACACACAAGTGTGTAAACACCTCCAATCGGGGACCTCCTATTGTCCCTCTTTTGTTTGGACTTTAACTTTTTGGCAACAGCTCCCATTGGTTTTGTACACGATTTCCAACTGGGGACCTTTACCCAACCGGGGACCCTATTGTCCTCTTTTGTTATAGGTCCCCGGTTTGAATGTGAAAACAAACTCACACACACACACACAGTCTTTTGCACGCAGAGTTGTGGGGACTTGCTATTGTTGTTCTATTATTCCCTTTTCTAAAGAATTACCTTGTGGGGACCCGGTTTAACAAAGAAAAACGTTGTGGGGACCTTTGTTCCATTGTGTAAAAGTCCCCACAACGGTGTGTGTGCTAACCCACACACACACACACACACACAAGTGTGTAAACACCTCCAATCGGGGACCTCCTATTGTCCCTCTTTTGTTTGGACTTTAACTTTTTGGCAACAGCTCCCATTGGTTTTGTACACAATTTCCAACTGGGGACCTTTACCCAACCGGGGACCCTATTGTCCTCTTTTGTTATAGGTCCCCGGTTTGAATGTGAAAACAAACTCACACACACACAACAATACATGTATACACTGCAGATTGAGGACATCTTTTCATTCTATCCAATAGAGGACATTGCCAATAGTCGAATGGTACCTATCGAGGTGAGGACATACATAACACATGAACCCTTTTTGTTGTGGTTGAGTAATGCAATAATACGAATGTGTATTTCTAGCCTTCTATGAAATGTTTTAGGGATGGTAAATGTATTTTCTTGTTCTTGGGTGGGGGCAAAGGTGTAGACAAATCACTTGGCTGCGCCCACAGAGTGACTCTAGGTTATTACTGTACTTTGGTGGTGCATTACACCTTACATTTGTTGAAGTTTCATTGTATTTCTACAAAAGTCTTTGATGTTCCTCCAAGTTCGGGTCTGCAATGCCACAGGACAGGACGATTCGATGTCGCGTTTTCCTGGAAGCTTCTTCAGCAAAAAGAATCTCTGCAAGTCCTCCGTTACTTCTTTCTTCTCCTCGGCAGTCCAGGGGCGACTCTTCATTTGTGGAGCTTCTGGAATTGGTGGCTTTCCTACAACAACACACAGGAAAGAAGAGGAAAATTAAGATACATAATCAAACGGGGCCTATTCATAACAACAAATTTTACATTTCACCAATGTGAGATTAACTCCCTGAGTAAATCAATAAGCGATTTAGCACAAAATAGTGGGATCAAGCTACACCTGCATAAAATGCCTGACAAGAAACAGCCCAATTTATGTTTATTATGGTGCAGCCATCTTGTTTCATCCTACCGTTCAAAACGAGTAACCGAGATGGGCTGGAAAGCAATTAGGGAACAGGACCAACATATGCAAGAGATATAGGCACTCAGAAAGGCACAGAATTATGACAAACTTACTGGCATCAACACTGTCCTCCAGGTCCTCCAGGTCGCAGGAGTCACCGGAATCGCTGCTGTCCTCGTCGCTGGTGAAGACTTCTGCAATAAAACAAAGAGCAATTTCTACATTTAACTATGATTGCTTTTTCACACACAAATTAAAACGTTGGCCAATCCATGGGGTGGGTGGGGGGGGGGGGTGTTAGGTGATGACGGCCCCAGGCCAAATTATCGGGCCCCCAAAAGAATTATCTTGGCGGGAGGGGGAGGGGTCGGGAGCCAAGACCACAGTTTGTAGTGATTTGGAAAGACAACTTAAAAACGGGTTTATTCACCTCCAGTAACATACAACTCCTCCAAAGATTTGCCATGTTGTGAAACCAAGTTGCCTCTCTTCAAGCTCAGGAAAAGTCGAGACAGTTTGGTAACCCTCTGGACAGTGTCTGGCAACTGGTAGTACTTACGATGGACCCGCAAATCATGACCCATGAAGTCTGCAAGTGTTTCAAGCTGATGCTCCTTCAAGGCAAGAATTTGTGAAACAGTCGCTACATGTTTACGAAGCTTTGTAGACCGCATGCTATTAGCATTGTCAAGGCCCGCCTCATTTGCATATGCTCGTAGACAGTCGCTTCCTCTTATATGACCAGTGCCTCCGTAACAACTTCGTGCGAATAAGAATGTGTTGTCTTGTGCCACTCCAGCTGCATTTCTATTTGCGACCAGAGCATTCAACCACGCCATCACATCAGTACCGAGAAGCACAGGAACAGTTCTGCCTCTTTTACCAACTATTTCAACCACTTTGAACATTTTACAGAGGTGCTGTTCAAGATCAGTCATCAAGCAATCCTCACTGACAATGGCTGGACTGCGTTTGTGCAAACCTTCCAGTTTCATTTTAGATACTTCCCCCTGTCGTCTGCGGTTGAAGATAATGAGATGGCACAGTGTGACTTGGAGTGACTTGATGGCCCCGAGCACAGTGAAGGAGCTGCAGTTCCCTGTTGCCAGTTTCATGGAGGAACGATGACATTTTTACCACATCTGCATTTGTCAGGAGAACAGCAGGTTTATTGCGCTTTCCTTGGTACAGAGTTCTATGTGCGTGGGTTGACACATGTTCTCGCCACTTAATTTCACACAACTGCAGAAACTGTTCGGCCTGTTCCACTTTGTGCCCAAGACCACACTCTCTAGCATTTCCTTTCAGTATGAGTGCACATTTCTTGATGGAATGTCCAATCTTTAGTGCTAGAGATGGAACGTGATACATCTGGTTTCCTTCACTGAAGCCGGCGACATCATGAACAGCCTTGACAATATCATTCAGTTGGTGGGGATGCACGAATACTTCAAGTGATGCATTTGGTTAGTGGGTGTTGTATGACAAGACGACCAAGTTCTCCTAGTTTGTTTCGAATGTAGCCTTGTTGTGTAACATCGTGGCCAAGCTTAAGGTACTCACGTTTGGCCACTTGACTACCAGAGCAACATCATCTCTCTTCATCAGACTAAGAACCATGTTCAACTGGAAAGATACACCAGCAGAAGGAGGTTTTAACAAATCACTCTTGTTAGCTACTCGCCCCTAACACGACCCTTCCTACTGCTACCATCAGTCTGTGCAGGGAGCGCAGGCTAAAACGGGCACTGATGACGCCAAAGATCAAGACGCAAGTAATAGCCATAACAATGTATGCATGGTCCATATGCGTGTGGAGCTGCCTCATGATTTGGTCTGTAACCTACAATAAGCACACCCTCTCCCTCTCTAAGGACTTGGCTATTGTGTCTGTGATAACCAATATTGCGGATGTATAACAGAAGTTTCTTGCGGGCACTAAGGTCGGTCTCGATGGTATCTCTACAACTTCCCTTTCATGACACGACTGAAGATGACGGGGTAACTTGGCCTGAGGTTCATCACAGTAAAAGCAAAAGTGCTTCTTGTCCCATTTCCTTTGTCCACCGACATTATCGGTCTGCATGACTGTTACGGCACAGTTAGCACTAGAATCAAATATGTTGGATGCTTTATGTAACTCGTCCTTTGGGCTGCTGTCACATCCTACAGCTTCATTGATTTGGTGAAGTTCTGCAGTTTCAGAAATAGCTTGTGGGTCATCGTCATCCCTGGAACTAGTGTGGGGGTTGTCAAACCTTGAAGGATCAGAACTGATGAACTGTACACAGGATGTTCGATGGGCCAGCTAGCAAGGAAAATATAAATGACACAATTAACACCACTGAGATATTATTAGGATTATCACACAAATTCAATATATGTCTTTAGGGTCGAGTGGATCAGCGTGCCCTTAAGTTGCTAGGCAATTAACACTTGACCCCTACCTAGTCAGAACTGAAACCATCCTTTCAAACAATACATCCCATGTTGGGGGGGGGGGGAGCGCATTGGTTTTTATGCAGATATCACTATAAAACGAGTTGTCTACCGTAAAGAGCAAAGCGGTTTGGCACTCTTTTACATTTAGAGAGGACATTTGTTTGCCTCAACACGTAAACCTTTGAAAAACGTCTCAATTGTACAGAACACAAATGTTATGAAGAAACATAGCATTTTATGCATTTAATGTCAGATGGAATGAATACATGACTAATCATTTACTCACTGGTGCTAAAATAAGCAGCGTTTCACGCCATCATCAGTGTAACGCACACAGTACTTGGTTAGTGACTTCATTAAACTTAACTGTGTCTGGGGATGGGGATGGGGATGGTGAATTGGCAAGCGTTGTTTTGATTTGCATTCAAATACCCTATGTGCTTTGTCTTATTCGGGAGGGTGCACAGGAAAGGGGCCGCTATGAGTAACTAAAGAGTTTAACAGCTTTTTGGATTCAATTATCCGCTTTGATTTTGGTGGTTTTTGGTAGTTTTTTTTCTTAGTTTATTTGTTAATGTTTTGTTTTTTGACGTGGTTGTCATACTTTATGGTGAAAGCAAATAATAACGTATATGTTACATAATTTGTATGTCCTCTTTATAGTATGAAGAAGGGGACAGCGTGATGGCACTGTGGCCTCCGGAAAATCTATAGTTTCACTATAGTTTCACTAGTTTGTAAAATTTTACTATAATACCTATAGTAAAAATAAAGTTTCCTTTAGAGTAAAGTTACTGTAGTTTTATTACAATAAGTACTTCAGTAAAACTACAATATAACTTTAGTAAATTAGAAGTAAAACTAGTTTTATATTTCGAATATACTTTAATTTTATTTTATCTACAAACTGAGGTTAAACTTTTAAAACACTAATAAAACTACAGTAGCACTAAGATTTATTGTAACTTTACTTACCTATAAACTTAATGTACTAAAGGCACAATGTAGATTATAGTTTAATAGACCATGTAAAAATTGTATCTGAACTTTCTGTTTAACTATTTATGCGGAACACCACAAGAGATCAAGTTTGAGTGTGCATGTTTGGGGAGAAGGGCAGAGTTTGAAGAAGCCTAAAAACAGTGTATCTATACGCTGGATATAACTTCGCTGGATATCATTAACAAAATAACACAAAGTAATCATTGTTTAGAGATAAGCAGAACAAGTGTTTTATTACACTCCTCATCCAGATCTGGCAACCATCATTTTTCTAAAATGGATAACATGACTACAATAAATTCATTACAGTACAATAAATTCATCTTATACAAATTCAGTTCTTAAATTAAATGAGAATTACAAAGAACACTACATTTGGGCAACATGCCACAATAAGCCCATACCTCTTTTACGTCAAATTGTAAACAACGCTGTGCATTCTGGGAAATGGGGGAAGTTTTGGATGCCCTGAGCCGCCATTTTTTTTTTACGACGACTGTCGTGTGCGACACACTTGGCTGTAAATACTCAGCGGGTGATACATTCATTCATCACACCAGCGAGCCATGATGGCCGGCGCGTACCCAAATGTATGTGGAACTCGGGTCATGCCTAAAGTTGATTGCTGTGTTCCTATTATGTGCACTGCAGAGACATGGGGAAACCCAGACTTAGTATTTCATTTCCAGACAATCACACAACAAATTCTACGCCCGCCATTTTTAGTACCATAATAGTCCTCATGCACAATAGTCCAAACCCTATGTGCAGAGCAACTCTTGGGGATCAAGCGTAATGAGCATGACTTAGTGTTTCCCCCCTCAGCAATCCCACGATGCATTAGTGGTAAACAAAGAAAGACATCATAACGGCATGCTTTTATTAGGGCGACATGTCAATGACAAGAATCTGTCAAATGTATTTGAAATTTAAATTACTTGTTTTTCAACACTGCTTATCACCTAAAAGTAATTTATAAACGCTTCTTAGTCAGTATATTCATTGCTCAACCAAGCGATATATACATTTGATAGTAATACTAAACACTTGCCACTTATTTTATTTGCATGAAGAGCAACTTTTCTCAATGACTGAAGTCGTGTGCAATACGCAGTTGCTAAATTGGCTTTGACATCCTTATCATAAACTCCGAGTTGTCTTGGCTGCATCTTCAACTCAAAACCCATTATAAAGGGTAACTCTTGACAAATACATGGGATTTCATTACACTGGCAGCTGTCAAAGCGAACCAGAAAGATTTTCTCAATTTTTACCATTGACTTATCAAATGTGTGAACAACAAAATCACTTCTTTTTACCCTTCGGCTGTGCTCTTCTGTGTGGCAAAGAATTCCATTGGTAACAAACCTAGAAAACTGAATAACCTTTACAATGTTTCTATTTTCATTCAACCTTTCTATGCACAAACGCTCATATGCACTTAGCTCAGAAATGTATGGAGATCCGAGGCCAGTCACATTTTTAGACAAGAAGTAGGCCTTCTGGATACATGTACCTGGAAAATTCTGTGTCATTGTAGAATAAGCTTTTAGTACCATATCATTAGCACCACTTAGGTACAAGTGGACATATTTCCCAAGTTGTTGGACCTTAAAAACTTGTTGCAAATCCGATTGGGAGCTCCACGAGTGCCATTGACAACATTGATCAATTTCTGATTGAAATCTTCAAACACAAAAGCTGATGTTGTCCAAAGAGGACCCCAAAGTCTCACACCGTGGCAAAGATGTGTTAGAAGGTGGACATTGTACGACAACAAATTGGAACCATAAAGGTTTGGAATCTCCCAAACAAATTTGCAAAGTGCTATATGACTCTTGTCAAGGACTTCTCGTGAAATATTACTTCCAGTCAAATTGTAAATTCCATACACCAAGAACCACCAATGCCTCAAAAATTGAGAGGAAAAAATGCCTTGAAGTATGATTGGAGAATAGAATAGAAAATTTCGCCATTCTGTGGCTTTCCAAAACTTTGATTCACTTAATGTCCTTGGTAAGCGTGAAACCTCATGTGGGGGATTTATGGAACGTAGTTTTTCATCAACTGCTTTTCTTTGTTGTCCAACATAATAATCTTGGTCATGCCAGCTTGAATCAAACCAATGATTAAAGAATGTGTACACGACACCTAAATAAACAGCATGCATGTAATCCGGAACAAATCCCCATGACAAATCAAATCTAGGCAAAAGTGATAAAATGACTGGGCCCTTTACACCATAGACACACTTGTTTTGTTGTATTGCTTGTGCTGCATGTTGTTGTAAATTGGCCCGTGACCTTAATTCTGGTAGGTCTTCTGTTAAAGGGTACACACGTGCATGGCCATCATCTCTGTTTACAGTTTCTCCTGGATGCAAACAAAAATTACATCCATGTTTCCCATTGAACTGCTTAATATTTTGCAGAGCTGCCCTTGCAGGTGTGTCAACAGAAGCTATTGGTCGCAAAACTTGAATATCAAGTTTAAAAGTAAAGCCTTCATGATTCAGCTTTTTCATCTCTTCAACAAATGGGTAAAACAGAGTGTCAGTTTCTGTATTTTTAGATCCAAACCATAGAGATGCTAGAAGTACATATTTTGATTTTTCTTTTGGGGGAATTTAATTTATTATGCATTGAATTGGTGTCAGGGAAAATTTTGAGCTCTTAAACAAGGGCACACCATCAGAGTTCCACATGAGAAAAATACTGTAATTGTCAAGGAATGCCCCATCTAGCTTTAGTTGTTTATAGGCAAGGCCATCAGATATGTCCCCCAGATACTCTCTGTCAATAGGTCTTTCCATCAATGAAGCAAGTCCATGATTTTCAAACAAATCCTTAATCTGTTCCCCAATTGGTAAATACAGGAAAAAGTTTCCCTTTTGTTCACTTTCAGTTTTTGAAAACAAACACTCTGGACAGTTGGATATATCAGGTGTCTTGCCTATGTATGCTGTACAATGCCCACAATAGAAATGAACTTCCATTGCCTGATCTACTTTGAAATGGGAATAAAACAAATACTTGGTCCTAGGAACACAATCTGGTTGTATCAGATTGAGTATCAGTAGCAGGTCGCTGAGTCCAGTATCACTCAACTGATGCTTGATGATGAAGCTGAATATCAGAATAAGGAGTTGCACTTTGGTAAGTGATGAACCTTCTGAAATTTGCTCCATGTTAACCTTAAAAAAATAATAAAGATAAACATTTGCCATGATTGATTTGAAAAATGATCAACAAATCAACAGAAAACTATGTAACTCAGACATTTACACTGCAGATAAGGGTCTACTATCTGTGAAATGTCCAAATTGTGTATCCCTCGTTAATTATACATGTATTTAAAAAAAAAAAGAGAAAACCTTGTTTTGCGGTACCATTTCACAAAAGTACATTTCAATGCAATCTGGAAAAAATCCTTCTTGACAGTTACACCTCAACTTAAATGTATTTTATTTGTTTTAAATTATGTGCCATCATCAGTGAGGTCGGAGGCTGCATATGACGTTGAACTGTGTATAAAATGAGCTTGATGATGAAGATTGTGGAAACAACAAAGGGCATTTTTTTTTGCAAACTTCATATTTAAAATGTTTTGTTCTGTGTTCAGCCGAGTCTGTTCCAGTAGTTGATTAATTTTTTTCGGTGAAGGTAGCAGTTGTGTTGCATTACCTTGAACCCAAAACTTTCAGTTGGATGTTCACCTTCATCTGAAGTTTTATCTGAGCCATCTCCACCTATTGTCTCACTGTCAGAACCGTCTGGGTAACCATCAAAACAATTCGAATCATCAGCGGGACTGTCTGGGTCACCAGTGGGACCATCTGCGTCATCAACAGGAACATCCGAGTCAGCAGCAGGACCGTTCGAATCACCAACAGGACCATCACAAGCATAACTGATGACACCGCTTTCAACTTCTTCTGCAAATTCCTCAGAGTCTCTACCATCTTCAGACAAGGATTCAGAATCACTGTACCTGTGTGAAGCAATTGCAAATTCATAAAGCAAAACAAAATGTAAGTTTTAACCAGTATTTTCTAAAATAAAAACTGTTAGGCCTAGTGTTGGGGAATATGTTTTTTCATTTCCACAATTTATAATTAGTACACTATTTCTCATTCCAAGTTGTTTACCTTTACTTCCTCTTGATGGGAAAAACATGACTATAGAGACCCAAACTTGAAAAATATCCACAGGCAACTCGGGTGGGATTTGAACACACGACTCCCGCATGACTAGAGCAGATGTCTTAACCACTAGACCACATCGACCGAGCAAGCCCGGTGAAGAGGGGCCAGTTCAAATCCACTAATATTAACTGCATTTTTTTGTCTATCTCTAACTGAATCAACATCTGATTTAAAAAAGAATGAAAAAAACCCCAAACAAAACAAAAACACAAACTCATACACGAACCAACTTTAACTTGTGTTGGCACCACCGCAACACCAATTTGACAAAAAAATGCTTCAGATTATTTTAATTATTTTTTTTATACTTTTAGGCCTAATCTTAAAAAACAATCTCGAGCGTTATAAATTTTGTGAAGTCTTCAATAGTATTAACTATTATTATCAATCATATCATGCAATCAAGGCACATGAAATTTCTAATGGTAGTAAATCTTGAATGTCTTTTATACTTGTAATAAATTATAATCACAATGAAAGTGAAATGTTACCTGTCTTCCCGATCGATATTGCATTCATGCGTCTGTAGTCTTTTTTCATGCCTGTAAAACTTCGTTGACCTAGGGATTTTGACGTAAGTTTCGTGAAGGTAGCGCTTGTAAGAAATATTTCTTGTTTGTTTTTGCGTAGTTAATGTAGGTGTTGCTGTCACAGTCGCAAGTCTGTCATCGTTGGTTGTTAAGTTTTGCATCTCAGGAAGTTCATATTCATCCATCATAAGCGAGCTTAGATTGTAAAAATGACACTTTTCATGGACGCTTCCGTCGTAACAACAGAACCCTACACACGTTACCTAATGGGTCTCTCTAGATTTCATGTACATTGTACATAGCAGTGTGAGTAGCATCGTAGACTGGTGCCGGGCATGATGCTGTTAAACTTAATGATAAGTCCTAGTTCACAGATTCAGTGCACTATTAAGAATACATTTTGTATAATAAAAATAATTAAAAAAAAGTTGAAACACAATAATTAAATTAAAATCTTTTTATTTTCTTTCACAGACTAACTGTTACAATTAATGTCTTTAAATTTAATATAATAAAGTAAGGTTAAAATTATCATGAAATATTACTGCACGAGGACAAAAAAGCCTCTTGATAGGGCCTCAGAAACCCCTAACATAGGTCTACATTCCTGACTCTATGTATGATCTTCATGTGTCAGAAACCACGTAGTCGGGCTACCAATAACAATTGGATAAACGTTAAGTTGGTACAGGATTCAAACATGCTTCCGTCCTAGACCCAGTTACTGGGGCGCTGTACTCCTTTTTTACGATTTTTGTCTTTGTCTTTAGATATTTTAGAAGTTGCATATAATGGCCCAGAACCTGAGATACGCATTGTTCGACTTCTTTTGAGGAAAATTGCGTAGAGGTTGGAGAGTCGGCTTGGATATGCGATGACGACCTGCCGCCGTTTGATTTGATATGAGACAGCGAGGAATTGGTGACGGTGGAATGGAAATTTGGTGGCAAAAGAAACTCCGTTGAAAAGACTTACCCAGCTAAGGTTATTCGCTTTTCAGGTAAGAGTTAAGTCAAAGTAAACAATTTTCTGATCATTTTTGTTATGATGTAGGCCTACATATAGGCCTACATCATGATGGATCACCTGACTATGATTATGAAATTAACTAAATTTATTAACATGAATGATTGAACTATTATTTATGTTAACAAACAGACAAGAGAGACGAACTGGTAAAACAGAGACACGATCTGACAAGAAAGATGTCTACCATAAGTACTAGCACTATATAGTAGTACTAGTAGTATGACTAACACTACTTCTAATTCTACGGATGATATGGGACGTGTCAAAAGGCTCCTGGTCGTCAAAAAGAGACTGTATGAAGGGGATGAAAGTGATGAGGTTTGTTTTGTATTTCTTTAAAAGAGGTTGTCTTATTGAATCTATTGTTATTTATAATATTATAATGCGCTGTTATTTTGCGTTAATATTGTTAAGGCATGCAACTTTTCAGCTGATCATCAGCGCTGATTTCCTCTTTTTTTCTTTTACACTACTGCCAATAGAAAACTGAATGAAAAACACTGTACAAATTGAAGTGTGATCTGGTGATAGGCAGTTTCCTCTGTTTTCACAAAACAAAGTTGCATGTCTGAATATTATTTATAATTTCTCCAAAAAAGGGCATTGAGTGGTGATGGTTTAATAAAAACATATTACATTAGTACTATTTAGTATTAATTGGGTACCTCAGTCCAATAATAATAATAATATTAATAATTTATTCATTTGTATTGCGCAAATTCCCTATGAATATGTTATAAAAATGCGCATGACATAGCCCATCCAGAAACACCGGGGCAAACCCCTTCTCTACTGAATTTCTGAGAAACATTATTATTAGTATAAAATGCTTTTTAAAAATGCTATTTAAAGAAATATCGCTTCAAGCTATCATTAAGAAAATGATTATTTCAATTTCAGTATCACCTAATGTAGAGATGGCAAAACTGATACACCTTCCAAGTGTAGAGAGGTGTCGGATTTTTCAGTGTTAATTGCCCCCCCCTTTTAATTTTGTAATAGAACTTTGACCCTACCTCTAGAAATAATGGATTAGTCCAAGATGGCCACATCAGCAGAGTTACTCTGGACAGGTTGTTGGTTTGGTCATTCTTACACCAGTGATGACCAGTACAAGACATATTAAAGGAGTTTCTACAAGATATCTTGCTTGACAGTGTATTTTCATTATTCTTACAGGTATGTTGATTTTATATTTCTGTATTAATTTCATTGTGCTTTTTAATAGAAGTATCTAGATTATTGAACTTTAATATTTGCTTTGTGTTGTGAACTTGATCAAGACATTGTAACTTGAAGACAGTTAGGAGTTTTCACTCCAAGGTTACAATAGAGGATTTGTTTCAGACTTGGAAGCCAGTTGGAATGTAGTCTAGAGTTTCCTTTGTTAAGTCATGTGATAATGGACAGTGATAATGATTTTATCTAGATGAAGTGGAATTGCTTTCTTTAAGTACTGCTTGGACTTTATTTAGTATTTAAAGGTTACTTTTATTTGCTAAGGTATCACTTTTCTAAGTTTGCTTTCAAGTGTTAAAGTGTACTTTATTTTATTATAGACTTTCACTTGCTAGTTTCTGTTTTACGTATTTGTTGAGGAACTGTAGTGTTCTTTCAGATATATTTTAGTTTGGAAGTATTGTTAACCAGTACTTTGACCGAACTCCATGTGTAGAGAATCTTTGTAGCCAAAGACCATTGTTTATTGGAGGTTCAAGATCTTCCTATACTAGACCACACAGTGTGAGCCCAGTGGTTCTGAAGTTGTTTATTGGAGTAATGTTGCATCAGGGCAGGAAGTGAGATCTGAAGGCAAGAACACCTATTTTCTTGTGAATAGTTAAGTAGCTGTAGGCAAGAACACCTATTTTCTTGTGAATACTTAAGTAGCTGTAGGCAAGAACACCTACTTTCTTGTGAATATATAATTAGCTATGCCTTGATCATGTACTGCAGGGACAAGATTGTAATGATTATAGGTTGAACACCTGATGAAAGGAGTTGTTGTGTATGCATTTAAAGGTGTTTGTTTTATGATGTTTATTCTTTGAACCAGATTTTACAGATCAGTATATTTAATTTAGTTATTTGTTAGAAGTAAGTTTGAGTTATATTGCATTACCTTCTCAGTAAGTAAGTACATAGTTTAAAGATTAACAAGTACTTAATGTTTGGATAATGTTTGATGTAATTTGATTCTTACACCAGTGATGACCAGTACAAGACATATTAAAGGAGTTTCTACAAGATATCTTGCTTGACAGTGTATTTTCATTATTCTTACAGGGGTCATCAACCCGACATATTAATGTGCTCCGCTTAGATTGCCAGTTTGGTAATTTGACGGGTGCAACATTTGGAGGCACGAGAGGGATGAGTGTATCCTTCAACGCACCTGACCTGGCGTAGAAGGATGACAGCGCTCGTCCAGAGATACGAACCTGACCATCAATGACTTGATGTAGCCTTCCATGGCAAGATGAGCAAACGGTAGCAAGAAGGTCAACGTGAGTCAACTGGACGTGCCATATTCAGGGTGTACCATCGGCCAGTGGGAGGATCGCCGCACAACGGGATTGCTTTGCCACACCGCCGAACACGAAGGGCAGTCGCAGACACAGAGACGACCAGCAAGCTATCATAAGCATTCAGCATGGAAGACCTCATCAAGACTTTGGAGAGAGTAACCCTTGGACTCAGCAGCCTGTCCATTGACCAACTCATCCGAGTATGCACGCATCTAGATCTTGAGGCAGAGGACGTGGAGAAAACACCAAAGGGCCGTCTTCGGATGCTACGGAGACTACTGACTCACATCAACAGTGAGGAAGTGGAAGACAGTGACGACGGGGGAGTGGAGCTACTCCAGACATTAGACAGCTTCATGAAAGACCTCAAGCAAGAATCCGAAGACGAACCAGCCTCCATTGACCCAGCTCAGAAGAAACACGCCCCAAGCAGCCCACCTAAGCTGGAGAGTACAGAGTCCTCAACGACACAGCCGTCTGCAACCCCGACCGATGTGGCCCGCCTGCTGAGACGAGAATTCAAAATATCCGGTCAGATAGGAGAGCCAGGCCAAAAGGATCGACTTTCCTTTACCAGTCTTGCCAACCAAATAGAGACTGGATTGGGGAAGAGCTACCCAGACAGAGATATCGTTCAAGGGGTGATTCGAGCTATAGCACCAGGATCATCACTCCGAAGCTACCTGGAAGGACGAAGTAAAATCTCTCTGCCCAGCCTTCGCCGAATTATTAGATCGCACTACCAGGAGAGAGATGCGACAGATCTCTATAAACAACTCTCCCAGCTGACCCAAGGAGCTAAGGAGTCGGCCCAGGCCTTTCTGTTAAAGGCATTTGACACTCGACAAAAGGTTCTATTTGCTAGCCAGGAGAGTGATTCCAGACTCCGCTACGATCCACACCTGGTGCAGGAGATGTTTCGCCATACCATATTGACTGGCTTGAGGAGCGACTCCATCAAGACGGAACTCCGGCCCTACCTGGATGAACCAAAGACGTCCGACGAATTGCTCTTCGAAAAGATTAATGTGTTCTCCAGCCTGGAAGAAGAAAGACGGCAGAAACTTACCCAAAATAAAGCAACCTCAGTGAACGAAGTCTGCGAAGTCAGGGACAAACAGATCACACCACCGAAACCAGGGCTACTAATGACAGAGATTGCAGAGCTAAAAGCAGGGATTGCAGAGCTTAGTTCATTGAAGGGCCAAGTAGCAGCACTCCAAGAATCATTCCAGAAGACACCACAACAGCAACCATCACGATTTGATACATCTTCATCTCGAGTTCGTCAAGGATGCCACAAGTGTCAAGAGGCAGGAACCGGTCATGACTGTGACCACTGCTTCAAGTGTGGGTCATCAGAACACTTTGCTCGTGGATGTCGGAGAAGCAGAGACCGTGCAAACCAGGGAAACGGTTCAGGGTTACGTCCGCGGGACAGGGAGTAGCCAGGAGAGAAAGACAGTCCCAACCACACCAGCAGGATCGAGATCCCCGACCCATTACTTCCATATGCCACATCACACCCAGACAACATCGGAAGGTGACCAACCTTATCGGACCAAGGTGTACAGTAGATTGCTACCTCAATAATGCATCTACCACTGTGTTATGGGATACAGGAGCCCAGGTTTCCTTAATCAGTTCACAGTGGCTTCACCAAAACCTACCGAATGAACCAATCCGCCCCCTTTGTGATCTCCTTCAGTCCGAGAGGAACTTGGATCTCCGAGCTGCTAACGACACACCAATCCCCTTTGAGGGCTGGATTGAACTAGAATTGAGAATGAAGACGCCCCGGACGTGCACACCAGTAGTGTTTCCAGCTTTGATCACTCAGAATAGGATCCAACAACCGATTATTGGATACAATGTGATCGAGACCCTTGTACATCACTCCGGAGAAGACGCCAGCAGTATTCTTGGAGGAGCAATGAAGAACCTGGAACACACCAGAGCTGTAAAGTTGGTTCACTTGATTCAGGCTAATGATCCAGAAGAAGTCTGCAGTGTCAAATCAGGGAGGCAGAACATTATGATCCCCAAACACAGCAATTTGGTATTCGATGTTTGGCACGAGCTGGCTTGACAGACGGCAAGATAGAAGGACTGTTCGTACCAGACGTTGAACAGCAATGGCCAGAAGGTCTTCAGGTAGAGGAATCAGTGGTGAATCTCATAACAGGTACGGCAACCCCAGTCGTAATCCGAGTGACGAACTCCACAGACCGAGACATCATGTTGAAACGACGTAGTCTGTTGGGCCACATACAGCTTGTCAATTCAGTATGCCCCATGGAACCCTCTATGCTGAATACATGGACACCATCACCCAAGCAAAAAGAAACCACTGTTTCAAGTATCTCCACCGAGAAGGAATGGATTCCCCCTGTAAACCTGAGTCATCTGACATCTTCACAGAGGTCTGCCGCAGAGAAGCTTCTTCGAGAGGAGTCAGCCGCTTTTGCTAAAGATGACTCGGATCTGGGACGTGTCCCCAACTTGAAGATGGAGATACGTCTACGTGATGAGGAACCCGTCCGAAAGACTTACATGTCAATGCCTCGCCCACTGTACCAGGAAGTCCGGACGTACCTGGCAGACCTAATAAGCCGTGACTGGATCAGGAAGTCTTCTTCTCCGTACTCATCACCAGTAGTGTGTGTTCGAAAAAAAGATGGAAGCCTCAGACTCTGTGTTGACTACAGAGAGTTAAACCAGAAAACTATTCCTGATCGTCAGCCAATCCCTCGAATCAAGGACGTGTTGGACAGCCTAGGCGGCAACCAATGGTTTTCTACCCTCGACCAAGGTAAAGCATATCACCAGGGTTTTATGTCAGAACAAAGTTGTTCACTCACAGCTTTCATCACACCTTGGGGACTTTACGAATGGGTCAGGATTCCATTTGGATTGACAAATGCACCAGCAGTTTTCCAGCGGTTTATGGAAACTTGCCTTGATGGACTCAATGGTGAAATCGCCATGACCTACCTTGACGATGTTTTGGTGTTTAGCGACAACTTCCAAAACCACCTTGATCATCTGCGACAGGTCCTGAAACGTTTACAGAAGCATGGTGTAAAGTTAAGACCCAACAAGTGCGAGCTCTTTCAAAGTGAAGTACGCTACCTAGGTCGACTGGTATCAGCAGAAGGTCATCGACTTGATCCATCAGACATATCTGCTGTTCGGTCCCTCAGCCAAAAACGACCAGAAACGGTTGGAGATGTCAGGAAGTTACTGGGACTACTGGGCTACTACCGCAGTTACATCCAGGACTTTTCTCGCATCGCACGACCATTATACAACCTACTGAAAGTGACACCGAGTGAGGAGCAAACTACCCATAAACCCAAAGCCAAGGGAAAACCAAACTCAAAGATGAAGTCTGCGCAGAAGCTTTCGAAACAGAAAGTGGAGTGGAAGGATCATCATCAAAAGATACTTGAGGAGATTCTTGGTTTTCTAATGGCACCACCAATCATGGCCTTTCCAGACTACAATGAGCCTTTTGTAGTTCACACTGACGCATCGAATGATGGACTGGGTGCAGTACTTTACCAACGACAGAAGGGGAAGATGAGAGTCATCGCATATGGGTCCCGTACCCTCAGTCCGGCGGAGAAAAACTACCATTTCCATTCTGGTAAGCTGGAATTTATGGCACTTAAATGGGCAGTGACCGATAAATTCAGAGACTACTTGTACTACGCCTCCGCTTTTACCGTGTTCACTGACAACAATCCCTTGACGTATGTGCTGACTTCTGCCCGGCTGAATGCAACAGGTCATCGATGGGTGGCAGAGTTAGCAGACTTCAACTTCAACATCAAGTACCGCCCTGGAAAGAGCAATGCAGATGCAGACACCCTCTCGAGACTACCACTGGACATGGAGAATTACATGAGTACATGTACAACAGAAGTCTCCCAGGCAGAATTGGAGACCACAGTCCATGCAATCGAGGCTCAGAGTCAGGGAACAGTCACATGGGCTTCTGCAATAACCACTGATCCTGAGACGTTGCTACCAACCACACTACCAGGTAACCAAATGTTCAGTAAACGTGATATACAGCGTACACAGAAAGAGGACCAGTGCCTAGCCAGAGTTATCTACTTCCTTCAGAGAGGTCAACGTCCGAACAAGCGAGCAATAACAAAGGAGCATCCAGATACCATAGCCTTACTGCGTGAATGGGTTAATCTAAGGCTGGAAGAGGACATCTTGTTTAGAGTGAAGGGCACTAGACACCAGATGATCATCCCCTTGAAGATGCGACAAACCGTCTACAAGGAACTCCATGACAACATGGGACACATTGGTGCTGGGCGTGTCTTGGACCTTGCAAGAAACCGGTTCTACTGGCCGCACATGCAACGAGATGTTGAACACTATTGCTCCAAAGTCTGCCCTTGCTTGAAAGATAGAAAACCCGCACAACACACGAGGGAACCCCTGGGAACAATCATCACGACAGCTCCCTTTGAATTAATTTCCATTGATTTTCTGCATCTAGAAAGGAGCAAGGGTGGATTTGAATACATCTTGGTGATTGTTGACAACTTCACAAGGTTTGCCCAGGCATATGCAACCCGAGATAAGTCTGCAAAAACTGTAGCTGATAAAATCTTCAATGATTTTGTTCTTCGTTTTGGGTATCCTCAGCGAATTCATCATGACCAAGGAGGAGAATTCGAAAACAAGATGTTCAAACGACTTCAACAACTCTCTGGTATTACACCTTCCAGGACGACCCCATACCATCCACAGGGGAACGGTCAATGCGAAAGACTGAACCGGACCCTCCTCGGGATGTTGAGGACCCTCACTGAAGACCAGAAATCTAATTGGAAGGAGTCACTCCAGAAGGTGGTACATGCGTATAATTGTACTACTAGCAGTGCAACAGGGTTCTCACCATTCTTCTTGTTGTATGGACGCTCCCCTCGTCTACCAATTGATGTTGCATTTGGCCTGGACCCCAAAGCTGGACCGAAAGAAGAGGACTACAACCAATTTGTGAAACGGTGGAAAACACAGATGGAGGAGGCTTACTCTATTGCTGAACGCCAGGCAGCCAAGTCGACGGAACGAGGAAAGAAGTATCATGACCAGAAGGCACACAGTACAGTTCTACAACCAGGAGACCGTGTCCTTATCCGCAATGTTGGACGCCATCTTGGACCAGGTAAACTCCGCTCCTACTGGGAGGACAATGTCTACATCGTTGTTGGTAGAAAAGGAGAACACTCTCCAGTCTATGAAGTGAAGCAAGAAACAGGTAACCTGAAGCACCGTGTAGTACACCGCAATCTCCTTCTCCCATGTAACAGCATGAGAACAGATGTTGAACCCAAGAAGACGCTTCCCCAACCACAGAGACGAACTCTAAAGCCCAACCGCCGAGGAGTCCCCAATGTATCCAGTCCGACAAGGAGTGATGACAGTTCAGATGAAGAAGTTACCATGGTAACGAACACTCCATCTGATCCAAGACCGTTCCGAGCAATGGAGGAAGTGAACCAGCCCACATTGAATCCTGCAGCAGTGCCCTTCCCATGGAATGCACCAGATGTGGAGGACACACCTTCTATGGAGCCCCTAGAGCTTATCGATGGTGCTGGAGATAACGAGAACATTGCTTTGACGGGACCTGACCCCCCGATAACTGCATCCAACGCACCTGAGATGAGTTGTGAGGACACTCCCACAGAACAGCCCCCACAGCCAACTGCATCTGACGCACCGGAACCGAGAAGTGAGGACGCTTCCGCAGAACTACCCCAACAACCAGAACAAGAACCAGAAGCACCCTCTGAAGGCAGACCAACCAGACAACGACATCCTCCACAACTGTTTGGGTATGCAAGTCTTGGTGAGCCTTCGATGCAGAGCATGGACCCTCGAGTGGCTGCTGTTCAGGGATATCCTGTCCCACCTCAGTGGATCCTGCCTATGCAAATGCCTATGACACCGTGGCTGAATCCTTATGTTCAGCAGGGTTCACCTATGATGCCACCGGCATGGGTGTGGCAGTCAGCTCCACCACTAGTACGAGACGCACAGTAGCTTTACTAGACGATGACGCAACAGTGTGACGAGAATCCAGGCTAGCAGCGCAGTGAAGTCCCCACAGCAGAGTATGGACGGGACCTAGGAACATCAATCAGCAGCTTCGATGGGAGGACTACCCACCTGACTGACTTGATGTGCACTGGCGATGATGTTGCTAAGCTTTCATCCAGTTCGAGTCTATTTCAATTATCTTTCTTCACGAGAAGTTCGGAGATGAGGGGATGTGGAATTAGCTACTCCATCAACCTTTTCTCCACCTAGTTGTCTTGATGAGGAGGAATTATCAAGTAATTAGTGAGTATTTAACTCTAGCAATGGACACTCAAAGAACTGTTCCTTGGATGATAAGGATTTCAGTTAGAAGTTTGTTCATAAATTGTAACTTAATGTTGAGGACAACATTTATTTTGAGGGGTAGTATGTAGAGATGGCAAAACTGATACACCTTCCAAGTGTAGAGAGGTGTCGGATTTTTCAGTGTTAATTGCCCCCCCCCTTTTAATTTTGTAATAGAACTTTGACCCTACCTCTAGAAATAATGGATTAGTCCAAGATTGCCACATCAGCAGAGTTACTCTGGACAGGTTGTTGGTTTGGTCATTCTTACACCAGTGATGACCAGTACAAGACATATTAAAGGAGTTTTTACAAGATATCTTGCTTGACAGTGTATTTTCATTATTCTTACAGGTATGTTGATTTTATATTTCTGTATTAATTTCATTGTGCTTTTTAATAGAAGTATCTAGATTATTGAACTTTAATATTTGCTTTGTGTTGTGAACTTGATCAAGACATTGTAACTTGAAGACAGTTAGGAGTTTTCACTCCAAGGTTACAATAGAGGATTTGTTTCAGACTTGGAAGCCAGTTGGAATGTAGTCTAGAGTTTCCTTTGTTAAGTCATGTGATAATGGACAGTGATAATGATTTTATCTAGATGAAGTGGAATTGCTTTCTTTAAGTACTGCTTGGACTTTATTTAGTATTTAAAGGTTACTTTTATTTGCTAAGGTATCACTTTTCTAAGTTTGCTTTCAAGTGTTAAAGTGTACTTTATTTTATTATAGACTTTCATTTGCTAGTTTCTGTTTTACGTATTTGTTGAGGAACTGTAGTGTTCTTTCAGATATATTTTAGTTTGGAAGTATTGTTAACCAGTACTTTGACCGAACTCCATGTGTAGAGAATCTTTGTAGCCAAAGACCATTGTTTATTGGAGGTTCAAGATCTTCCTATACTAGACCACACAGTGTGAGCCCAGTGGTTCTGAAGTTGTTTATTGGAGTAATGTTGCATCAGGGCAGGAAGTGAGATCTGAAGGCAAGAACACCTATTTTCTTGTGAATAGTTAAGTAGCTGTAGGCAAGAACACCTATTTTCTTGTGAATACTTAAGTAGCTGTAGGCAAGAACACCTACTTTCTTGTGAATATATAATTAGCTATGCCTTGATCATGTACTGCAGGGACAAGATTGTAATGATTATAGGTTGAACACCTGATGAAAGGAGTTGTTGTGTATGCATTTAAAGGTGTTTGTTTTATGATGTTTATTCTTTGAACCAGATTTTACAGATCAGTATATTTAATTTAGTTATTTGTTAGAAGTAAGTTTGAGTTATATTGCATTACCTTCTCAGTAAGTAAGTACATAGTTTAAAGATTAACAAGTACTTAATGTTTGGATAATGTTTGATGTAATTTGATTCTTACACCAGTGATGACCAGTACAAGACATATTAAAGGAGTTTCTACAAGATATCTTGCTTGACAGTGTATTTTCATTATTCTTACAGGGGTCATCAACCCGACATATTAATGTGCTCCGCTTAGATTGCCAGTTTGGTAATTTGACGGGTGCAACACTAAGTCTGATGATTATTTGTCCACATTTTTGTTTTTCTTCTTAAATAAAATTCAGGAAGAGGAGGTAATGAGACCGAAGAAAAAAACAAGCCAGCGAGCCAATCTGCAAACTCAAGCTACAGCAGGCTTGCTGCTAAACTTTATCCTCATGACAGCCTGCAGTCAGATGTAGGTAGCATATTCTTGAATAATGGCCATGGTTAATACTTAATCTAATGAAAGGGTTGTCAATTGTCCATAGAGAGAAAGAGTAGCAAAAGCTATTCAAGTCGGGCCAGATCATTAATTAGGTCTGTGAATTGTTTTATGAATAAAATTGTTTTAGAGAATTGTTCAAGTTGTTCAAGAACATTGTGTAATTTCAATTTAATGTTAAATTTATTATTTTCAATTTGTTTTTAATTGATTGATGGTGATTATGTATCACCTGCAATGAATCACTAACAACTCAATTATTTTGCCTACTGTCAGAATCTGCGGTGCTGTGATGCACAAGAACAGCTTCCAAAATGCAGAGACACATAAACAGAGCTGCAGGTGGAACTTGAGAGAGAGAGAAAAGATAAAGTGCAGCTTAAGAGGGAGTCCAGAAATCTTCATCGAGCACCGAGTTTGATAGATGGTGAATTTAACTACATTTGTGCAAAGATTTTCGACAAATCCAATTTTACTTTTGTCATGACAGAACTTTTTGCAATCAGTAACTGATAAACCGACTCAAATTGAGAGAAAATAAGTGTGTAAATGTTCTTAATGACATACTTCCAAACACCAAATGTTTGAAAGTAAAAATTAAATATATATGTACATGTAAATACTCTTATTATCATATATTGTTAGTTTTTACTCGTGGTCCAATGACCGATTCAAATGCCAGCAAAAAAAACGAAACAAACCATGCAAACTTTCTGGAGCTAGGAAAAGAATTATTCCAAAGGAAGTGAAGTGCAAAACCATAACCAATTTCTTCAAAATTGATCTACAGCACTGCCTGCTTTGTTGAAGAAGGTGGAGATGCTGACACAACAGCCCTGCTCCCCCAGTCCACCTCCTTCAACACCATCAACATTAAGACCATCAAATTCAGTGATGCGAGTTGCAGGTCCCGAACAAAAGGCAAGATATTTTTATTTATTGTATTGAAGATAGCTGTGTTCAAATGCTAGTGTTTGCTGCAAAGCATTTTGCTACATTCTAGCATATTAACCACAAACATAACATGGCCATAACCATTTAACTCTTTTTTTTAATCCTGTCAAAATTATAGAGCCAGCCTTGTGGAGTTGTCACAGAAGATATGCTTCTACGTTCCAATACCAAAGATCCACAAAAGCTGGCAAATGACTTGATGAGCTGTCTGTGGGGGGAATGAGTACATGGCATCTCATTCTCTCACAGGCAGCAAGTCAAGCCACCATGGTAAAAATGCGGCTGCCACCAAGGAGTCGGTTGATGGGAAGTCGGTTGACTCAATCATTAGTAAGTTTTTTTTCTTTTTTTCTAAATTGTTCTTTTTTGTCCTGGTTGTTAAAAGAAGAGATAAACCTACTACAATTTATTAAAGGCGAAAAATATGACACTGATTAAAACCTTTACTTTATTACACTACAGTATGGTTTTAAGTCAATAGTGGCATGGTTCGTATTTCAACTGTGTTGCATTCTGTTGTATTTGGCAGGGTGTGTAGAGGGACCCTGATGGAGGTTTCAAACTCATTTTCTTATTTGACTTCTTTTTCAAATGGCCTTTCCTGCAGATAAACCATCTTAGCTGACCAAATAATTTGTGTAGATTTCTCAAAGCTGCCTTCAAAATGTGAAATCTTTGACAAAACATTTACACATCAACCTTGCTCTGTGTACAAACCAATGGCCACCATGAAGATGTCAGAAGTTCTAGTGAAATACTGTGTTATGTTGTTTGTTATCATGACTGGTGTAGTCGCCTTTAGTCGGTATTGAATATCAGAGAGCTTAACACTGCAGTGCTTTTTATGACTCAAACCATTATTAATATCCAAATAACACTTTGGTTTGCTTATTTGCTCTTGTTTTTTCAGAAACAGTACGGAGCTTCTTCCCAGACCGCACACCTGGTGATGTGAAGCAGTACATCCGTGTGAAACTCAACAATGCATCAAAGCAAATGCAGCGAAAGATTAAGCTCAGCAGTTAGGTTGTTTTCAATGTTTTTGAATTTCAAAATAATTGAAATCGAAATTCCATTTTCATTAAAAAAAAGCTAGGTCTTTTGGCTTGGCTAAAGAGCGTTCCCATATATGTGCATTGTTTTATATTTTAAGCCTCTTTTCTCAGTTTTTAACTGTTTTGACGGGTCGATAAATAGGAATTTATTATTTCCTTCCCTAATACCTGAAAACATTTATCTCATTTTCCCAGTCATTTATAAATGTTTCATGTACATGTATGTAACTACAGAGTATCCTTGCCTTATGAAACAACTTCGTCCTGGTTAAATTATTTTTGTGCAATTCACACAAAAAATTCAAAAAAATGTTTCCATTTCCAACATGTTTTATCACTATTTCAGAGGACTACATTGTACATTTAAATCAAATTTTTAAATTATTTTTTAGATGTTTTGTTTTATGAAATGCACGCGTTTGAAGACTTATCTCGCTTTCACCGGTAAAAACAAAAATGCAGCAACAAAAATGGGTCACTTTTTAAAAATCTTACTTTGAGGAAGACTATAAATTATACTTATGCCAAAACATTTTGCAATATTTTTTTAGATACACTTTTACTGTCATTATTGCAGCTGATGCTTGATTGAAAAATCATACACGTTCATGTTCTGATCAGTAGAGTAACTAACATCTTTTATACTTCTGTTTAACCCACCAATAAATCCTTCAGGAGAAATGATACACATTTTAAAAAATAATATAGTATAAAACTTACATTTTGACGTTTTGACGGGTTAAAGACAAAACAGCAACAAAATCAGGTACGTTACTTGTTATAATCTCATTTGTAATAATATTTGCCAAAGAGAATTACAAAGGTTTGCAATAGTTATTTATTTGTTATTTGTATTTACATCATTCTTGCAGCTGGTGTTTGACAGAAGTTAATTTTAAGATGTGCCAGAGTTCTTCTTCACAACTCTGCTGCTCTTGCATTCATTAAGTGTTTGCTATTATTTGTTACATTTACAGTTTATTGATAATAAAACGTGACGATTGTTATGCATAATTTCAGTTTTATCAGTCTCTAATTTCTTTGTGACCGTGTATTACTGTACTTTCACTGAAAATTTTGAGTAAAACTGCTGTTTTACTACAGTAACAATTACATGTACTACAGTCAAAACTAAGTAAATGAACAAAGAAACTGAAGTAAATCTATAATACAATTATAATCAAACTCCAGTTTTACTGTAGTACTTAGTAAATAACAAAGTAAAGATGTGGTAAAACTACAGTTATGTTGTGGTAATACTATATAGTTAAACTAAGTAATACTACAGTTTCACTGCAATCGAATTGCAGTTTTACTGTAATTATACTGCAGGTTTACTGTCAAAAATGTTCGAAAACAGTATAGATTTACTACAGTAAGTACTATAGTATAACTCCAGGATAACGAGTAATTTTGAAGTAAAAGTGTAGGGAAACTTCAATAAAACTATAGTTTTACTGCAATTAAATTGTAGTATTTTTTATAGTAGAATTGTAGTGAATTTTTTTTTGGTAAGGGAATGGACCCCACAAGAGAATTCTTTGTTCAACCTGGACCCCACAGGGGAATTCTTCATAAAAGGGAACAATAGAACAGCAATAGCAGGACCCCACAAGCCACCATCCGTAAGGGTGTGTGTGTGTGTAGGGGGGGGGGGGGCTTACGGGAGCGCCCTTATCAATTATATTGAGGGGTCCAGGTTAAACAAAGAACTATTTTATGTGGTCCATTGTTCCATTGTTGAAAATACCCCACAAGGGTGCTCCCAAAAGCCCACCCAATTCTGCCTCACCAAAATGGGTGCCCGTAGCAGTTGCATCTGGACTCAAATAATAATAAACTTCGGACTCCAAGCCTAGCTCAGTGGCACTTGATAAACGCCTGCAGATACACGGCCGGCGGATGGTGTGTTTTTGTTTTATAAGCAATTTGCCCTTAGTATATCAAGTTTTGTTACGTGCACAAATTATGGATTTCAGAATCGCAGAATCTGAAACAGAACAAATTGCACTTGGTCCTTATCCCTTTTGTCTGTGAAGTTTCTGTTAATAGTAAAGAGGACGCCAGAAGTAAATTGGATGTTAGTTGCATGAGGGTAGTGTGGTGGAAGCGAATCTTCAAACAAGTTTACTAACACATAGCAAGTTAAAATTATTTGATCCCGAACTAATTTGCTTTCGGCTGGGAAGTGAGGGCAAATGGACCATTTCATTAATTGTTTTGATTGATAGGATCATTATGAATTTACAACCAGTCAAGGACTTGTGGCAGGTTGTTGGTGTAATGGGATTACATATCAAATACACAAGGACTGGACATCAACTACATGATACAATGACTTGATGACCTCTGACATGAACAATGTGACTGTACACAATAAACTTGAACATGTGACTAACCTTGACTGATGCATGATGGGATACCTTCTAAGATGGCAGCTTGATATTTCTTATGATTATGAGATCAGTTACCGAAATAAATCATCACTCAGTTCAATATTTTCTGTCTCGGTCCTCCATATAATTCCAGCCTTTAATATCGAACAATGGGTAACACTAGGGAAAGCGTTACAATGGCTTTTCTAATAGTTGGCAGGATGGCTGTTTAGACTGGATGGTTTTGGTGGATTTTGGCAATGATTAAGATGATGCTGTGAAACCAACCATGCAGCTGAGTGACTACTGAGTGAAAGCCTGAACAATATCATGAATATACCTACATATCTGATTTAATTGTCAAAATTCTGAAGAGAATCCTGTTAATAAGTGGCCAAACCAGAGATGTATGAACTGTACTGTTTGCAATTAAACAAGTTTCGCTGAATTTGAGGTCAAAAATGGCGGAGAGGGCGGGTATATCTACGCCGCTTCACAAATGAATACATAGTCCACCTATGTCAGCTCAACCACATAGATGTTAACGAGATCAAGACAAAGCAAGAAAGGATCCAATGCCTTTGTGACCTTCCCCAAATGAAGGGAACCCCAACCTGACCAGCCCCAAAAGCAGCCAGGACAAATAGATATCTCACAACTGTTGTTGAAGATGGAAGAGAACCGCAAACAGGAGACTGAGGTCCTCTATCAAACCTACTTGCCCATTTCCATAAGCTGTCGAGTGACGATGACATCACCTGTTACTTGACGACTTTTGAAAGGATGGCCACAGCAGAGAAAGACCGAAAGAAGAGTGGCCTCGTCTACTCGAACCTTACCTCACCGGTAAGGCGCAGAAAGCCTTCCACGCACTGACTGAAGAAGATAAAAAAGATTACACCAAAATCGTTGCCTATATTCTTCGTCATTACCAGTTGACACCAGAAGTATATCGCTTGAAGTTCAAAAGTGCTTCAAAGAAACCTGAAGAGTTTGCAACAAGATTGGAGCTCTACTTCAAAAAAAGAGTCAAGCCCTCCGACAAATCCTTGGCATTGGACGATGTTAAAAGAATGGTAGAGCATATTATGACAGATCAACTCCTAAACTCCATGGCTGATGAGCGACTCCGTCTAAAATTTAGAGAGAAGAAATTACCCACAACACAGGCGACAGCCAAAGCCGCTGATGAGCACATTCTTAACAGAATGATGTCCAATCAAAACACCACGCCATTTAAGCCACAACAGTTCACCCACCCAAACTTCCACTCCTTGGTGTCTCGACCCAATCAATCAGACCACACACAAGAACGTCATGACCAATCCAAGTCAGAATATAATCAAGGTAGATCATCCTATGTCAAAGGTCGCCCACCACCCAAAACAACCGGAAAGTTTGACTCAATCTGTTACAGATGCCATGAGATGGGTCATCGAATTGCTGAGTGGCCCTATCCACTGCACAATCAAAACAATATCAACCAAAGGTAGACTCCAAACCCTTCACAACTAAGTTTGGTGAAGTCTCAACCAAGCCTGCAGAGTCAACAGAGCCACAAGTAAATTTCTTGATGAATGCCTCCCCGATGATCCCCCCGACAAAGGGCACATCAGAAGCAGTGGCCCTTCATCACTGTGACTGTTGGTGACCGTGAAGTTGAAGGTTTGATAGTGTAACGGATCAACTCTGCATCCGCCAGAAGGGGAGGGGAACTACTTGCTAAACTCAGAGACATAAAAACAACTCAAAAATGGAAACAGAAATGCAGGTACTCGCTCATCTTGTAATTCTCCCCAAAGGGGACATGAACAAAATACATATAATAAAGTCAATTAATAAAGCAAAATGTAGCAACTGGCTGAGTTGGGGAAATTTAAGGACACTCCTCACTCAATTAATAAATAAATAAATACAACTTTACCTTAACAATATGAACCAGGCCGGACGACGTGCAGATAATAACTTATACAGAAATAAATACATGTAGGCTGACCACTATCTGTGTTTGTACTTTTGTACTGAGAGCCTTCAGTTTATACATAAAAAAATATAGAGCCGCCGTCCGACCACCCTGATGTCCCAAGCCACAGTTCTAGAATGCCACACCTAGATTTGGTGCCTTGGTTTTATACACAATAGGAAATTCTTTGTTATTTTAAATGCACTAGTAATCAGTAAATCTAAATTGAGGGGAAATAATGATACAAACAATGTGAACACATTCCTTGCAGGCCAATGGTGGCTGGCAAGGGAATGATAAATAACTAACATAAGTGACTACATTGTACCCCCATCTGGCACAACATACCACATTCATTGTAGGCCAGAACAGAGCCAGCACATGTGTTTAAACACTATAACAAAAGGAGCTTGGAATGCAACACAAAGTATGTTCATTACACAACCCTCCCCTTAGCGAAGGCGTGACCCCACGCCTTAAACGAATATGATACAAATATTAAGTTTACTCATCCAATTATAATAAATTACCACAATTTGTGAAACAATTTAGTGGACAAGCAGTTCCTGGTCGATTCTGTCTGAACATTTCATGCGACTGACGTAGCTTGCAAACAACTTCAAAGTGTCCACAGTTGGTCTGCAGCCCAAAAGGGCACTATACAAAAAGTTCACATTTGTAGCCACCTTTAAACGCGTAATGTAAGTTTCAGTTAGATCACATAATCTCCAGTTCGCATCCACAGTGGAGGTTGGCGTTGTCGACGTTGGTATATTATTGGCCGGCCGGTCCAATTATCATCGCTGTCGTATAACGCGTCATCTACCCCATCACTCTGTGTGTTGCTGTTTGCTCTTGGCAGTAAATCAGGTGATTGGTCTGTGGTTGTATTTATTCTCACACCAGTCTCGTTTTCATTGTGTGTTTCTGCCCCATCATCTTGAATGCTTCCAATCTCGGATGTAAAACTTGCATCTACTGGTGGATCCGGGTCATATGGCACTCCTTGAGCAGTCAAAGGGCTCACATCTCTCCATAGTTTTGGGGGTCGACGTGTAGATGTTCCTCGTGGTGTGCTGTCTTCTAGAGTGTGGTCTATATTCGTTTCAGAATCCTGTTCAGAAGTACTCAAATGGCATGGTTTTAATCTATCAAAATGCACTACTGAACGATAATGTGTTTTAACATCTTCAATTCTATACACAGCGTCAGAGATACACTTTTTGACCTCATAGGGCCCCTTCCAAAATGATTGTAATTTAGGACTAAGCCCAACTTTTCTTCTTGGGCAATACAACCAAACTTTATCGCCAAGTGCATAAGGTTTACCCTTGAGTTTAGCATCATACAAGCGTTTTTGTCGTTTTTGTTCACCTCTTATGTTATTTCGAGCCATTTCGAAAGCTTTGTGCATGCGACCACATATCTCAGATGCATATGCCTCTGGGGTTACATACTCTTCTTTGCTTAACTCATTTCGGGAAACAAGTAAATCAAGAGGAAGGTTAACTTCTCTACCAAACATCATCCTATTTGGGCTAATCCCTGTTGTCTCTTGTTCACTTGCTCTATAACTCATCATAACATAGGGTATGTGCGTATCCCAATCTGACTGGTCATCACAAACATACATACTTAACATGGCCAAGATAGTTCGATTAAACCTCTCCACTAGTCCATCTGACTGTGGATGATAAGCTGTGGTTCTTGTTTTATTTATTCCTAATAGACGGCATACTGATTGAAACAAGTTGCTTTCAAAATTAGAGCCTTGGTCTGAATGGAGGCTCAATGGAACTCCATACCGGCAAAAGAATTGCTCTACTAGTACTTTAGCCACAGTTTCTGCCTCTTGATTTCGGAGAGGATAGGCCTCAGCCCACTTAGTAAAATAGTCCATGACTATCAAGATATATCTGTTGCCTTTTTTTGATCGAGGCAATGGTCCCAGTATATCTAAAGCAACTCTTTCAAAAGGTGCACCAACCAGAGAAGGTTTAAGGGAACTACGGAACTTAGGGGCAGGTGTTTTTCGTCTAGCACATGTTTGACACTGTCTAATCCAATTCGCTATGTATGTACGGTAACCTATCCAATAATAGTGACGTTGGATCTTCTTAAATGTTTTTGTACGACCTAAGTGGCCACCTGTCTTACTATTATGTGCTAACTCCAGTACTTGTTTTTGTAATGATCTAGGAACCACTAACTGTCTAAATGATGATCCTTGATCTTCATAGCGTCTATATAAGATACCTTCTTTTAGCTCTAGTTGGTCCCAGATGAACCAATATCCCTTTGTCTCTCGGCTTAGACCCGCAATTAGACTACCAGGAGGCCTCACCGAGGAATTATCTTTCAACTGTATTATTGCAGCTAATACACTATCATCCCGTTGGGCCTCCCGTAGCTTAGCTGGGTCCAAACCTGAAAAGACACTGAGCGAACAACTGATTATTTTATGTTTCACTTTAATATCAGTACTTATTGGATCAACATTATTTTCAAATGGCATTCTTGAAAGGGAGTCTGCATTTCGATGTTGACTACCCGGTCTGTAACAAATTTCATAGTCAAATGCACTTAAGGTTTCTATCCATCTGGCTAGTTGGCCTTGTACATCTTTAAAATTACTCAGCCATCTTAACGACCCATGGTCGGTGCGTATGGTGAATTTTCTTCCATATAAGTAATGTTTGTACTGTTTTACAAAGTGCACGGCAGCCAACAGTTCTTTCTTAGTTACACTGTAGTTTCTTTCACTTTTTGATAACTTTCGGCTACCATAACTTATTACTCTCTCTTGTCCATCCTGGACTTGTGAAATAACTCCACCAATACCTTGGTCACTAGCATCTGCATCTAGAATGAATGGCTTTGAAAAATCTGGAAATGCAAGAAAGTCTGCAGATGTTAACTTATGTTTAAGTTCCTGAAATGCTTGTTCACACTCACTTGTCCACTTAAACCCTACATTTTTGTGAGTAAGTTTATGGATTGGGGACGCTATGTGAGCAAAATTCTTAATAAACCGTCTATAATAAGAACATAGCCCAAGAAAACTGCGAATGTCAGCAAGGTTACATGGTGTTGGCCATTCTAGTATCTTACGTATCTTTTCTGGATCAGTGGATATTCCTTGGTTTGACACAATGTGTCCAAGGTACAGAACTTCCTTTTTATACAAGAAACATTTTTGGGGTTTCAATTTGAGACCTGCGTCTGAAAGTTTGCTGAGGACTTCGCTCAGCCGTTCGGTATGTTCTTCAAAAGTCGGAGCAAAAACCAAAATATCGTCAATATACACTAAACAAGTTCTCCAATGTAAACCTGCTAACACACGTTCCATTAATCTTTCAAATGTACTGGGTGCATTACACAGCCCAAAAGGCATCATGTTAAACTCATATAAACCAGATCCTGTTGTAAAAGCAGTTTTACATCGGTCATTGGGGTTAACTTCTACCTGCCAATAGCCACTAGCTAAGTCAAGTGACGAAAACCACTGAGAGCTAGATAGTGCATCAAGGCTATCATCAATACGTGGTAATGGGTATGCATCTTTATAAGTTACTTCATTTAGTTTCCTGTAATCAATGCAAAACCTTTTGGTCCCATCTTTTTTTGTAACCAAAATCACTGGGCTTGCCCATGGGCTAAAGGATGGAGAAATCACTCCTTTTTTTAACATATCTTCAACCTGATCTTGGGCCTCTGCTCTCTGGTGATGAGGTAAACGCCGAGCAGGTTGTCGCTTTGGCCTAGCATCACCAGTGTCAATGTTATGATACACTAAATTGGTTCGCCCAAGTTCACCATCTTTGGAAAACACACTGTCATAATTATGTAACATGTTTTTCAATGCAACTTGTTGGTTACTTGTTAAATGTACAGAGCTTTGTTGGTACAGATCTTCTAGTTGGGGGGCTAAATCTTGATTGCTACATGAGTCTTCATTTTCCTTCTCAACTTGAGTCACAATTGCAGGTTGAAAATAGCCACTTGCGTGCCTTTATATACCGTGGTTGCATCTGGTTTTAAATTCAACATTCTAATTGGAACATAGTTATTCTTGTCACAATGGGCAAAGGTTCGTCCAATCAACATACTATTATCTTTGGCTACATAACTACTGGATGGTTCTAATAATCCACCTCTTGTACCTACACCACGATCATGTACTTCACCTGGTACAATGGCCTCTTGACCAGAAGGTATAGTTATTGTTTCTGCTACAGAAACCCTACAACAAATGTTAGTAGCCTCGTTGTTTAGTACTATTGGCACTTCATTCAATCCGAATCTCAATTTCCTCTTAGGTAGATCCAGAGTTCCCTCATGCAACAAAAGAAAATCTAAACCTAATATGCCTGCCTCAGTGATAGGTGCAACAAAAATTGTATGACGTCTTACTAGTTTTCCAAGTTCAATGGCTACTTCTACACAACCTAATACTTCAAGGGTTGTACCCTCGACTGCTACTATCGACTTATCACTAGGCTGTAAACTTTGTCTAACTTCTAGAGGCAGTAACTCCCATGTATGCGGGTGTAAGATAGTGACCGATGATCCTGTGTCTAGCAAAAATTTCACATCAATTTTGTTAATCTTGGCTCTGACAAAAATTGTACTCTGGGCCTGGCAATTACTCATTATTGGCTGGGCACTGGCCCCATACTCAGCCGTCCCTCGTTTCCCTGCTGATTGATTTTATCACCAGCGGTTCTATCTGGCTGGGCGTGTGGCAGATTGTTATAATATGGGCACTCAAATTGTCTATGTCCTTCTTGCCTACAATTCCAACAGACTATCGGACCCCTAGGTTTTCGAAACCTCCCTGCCTGTTTGGTAAGAACTCCCTGAAGCTCTTGTACAGCTTGCTCTAGGCGCTTTATTTTTACCTTGAGGTCTTCCTGGGGTTGTTTGGCTTCAAGTGAAGCGCTAGTACAAGGCTCATTCTGGCATGCATTAGCACCTACATGTATTCTCTGTAACATATCAGCCTTGTTATACTCGACTTGAATAAAAGCTTCCTCCTCCAGTGCTGTGGTAAGGGCATCCCCTAGACTAACGGGTTTCGCCCGTCTAACTTGCATTCTAATTTCAGGTAAGTCCAATGCCTCTATAAAATGATCTTTACCTAATTCCTCTCGTAGTTCAGCAGATATATCAGGGTATGCCTTTGCGACAAGTCTTCGAATGTCACTAGCTAACTCGGGTAACTTTTCACCTTTCCTGCGAGATCTTACTTTAAGCTTAGCCCTAAAGAGATATGATTGTCCTTGTGGGGAAAATCGACCTTTCAATGCCTTAACTAAAGCAGAATAATCATGTTTACTTGCGTCAGATAAATCAGTATAAACCTGAAGGGCCGGGCCTCTTAACCTTACGGCTAGGAACCTAGTTTTCTGCTCTACGGACCATCCATTTATTTGACTACATAAATCTAAATTAGTTAACCAATCATCGAATGATTTACTACCATCGTAATTATCAGGGTTTACTATTGGTTTTATGGAACCTGCTGCTACTGTAGTATTTTTTGGCTCACATGTTGATTTACGAGTACACTGCGGCAAAGAACAGTATTCAGTATTAGGTGTATCATAATCAGGTGTACTAGCTACTAAATTAACTCTATCTACACCAGTGGGAGTGTCCCGTGATTCTATTCTGCCCATTAAATAGGCAGACCCGTGGCAAGGGACATCAGAGTTCTGGGGTAAATTCACCCCAAACTCAGCCAGTCTTTCTCTTCTGGACTGAATTTCCTCGTCCAGTTGCCTAATTGTACGGTTCAACTGACCGGTCAAATCTGTTCTCGAACTCATTTTCGCTCGCGCAATTTTTGCATAAAAAAAAAAATAATTAAAAAATTAAAAAAATTTAAAAATGTCTCAAAAATTCAGCAAGAAGTACTCTCCCAATTCAATAAATCGATCCCACCGCTGCCACCAAAATCTGTAACGGATCAACTCTGCATCCGCCAGAAGGGGAGGGGAACTACTTGCTAAACTCAGAGACATAAAAACAACTCAAAAATGGAAACAGAAATGCAGGTACTCGCTCATCTTGTAATTCTCCCCAAAGGGGACATGAACAAAATACATATAATAAAGTCAATTAATAAAGCAAAATGTAGCAACTGGCTGAGTTGGGGAAATTTAAGGACACTCCTCACTCAATTAATAAATAAATAAATACAACTTTACCTTAACAATATGAACCAGGCCGGACGACGTGCAGATAATAACTTATACAGAAATAAATACATGTAGGCTGACCACTATCTGTGTTAGTACTTTTGTACTGAGAGCCTTCAGTTTATACATAAAAAAATATAGAGCCGCCGTCCGACCACCCTGATGTCCCAAGCCACAGTTCTAGAATGCCACACCTAGATTTGGTGCCTTGGTTTTATACACAATAGGAAATTCTTTGTTATTTTAAATGCACTAGTAATCAGTAAATCTAAATTGAGGGGAAATAATGATACAAACAATGTGAACACATTCCTTGCAGGCCAATGGTGGCTGGCAAGGGAATGATAAATAACTAACATAAGTGACTACATTGTACCCCCATCTGGCACAACATACCACATTCATTGTAGGCCAGAACAGAGCCAGCACATGTGTTTAAACACTATAACAAAAGGAGCTTGGAATGCAACACAAAGTATGTTCATTACAATAGACACAGGTTCATGTGTTTCTTTCATCACGGAAGAGCTATGTCAATCTTTGTCACTAACAACAACACCCTAGTCTTCGAGCTCATCGCTCTACATGGTTGATGGAACCGAATTTTCACCTGTGGGGAAAATTCAGACCAAATTTTACCATTTTGACCCATTTACACTTCCAGCTGATAAAAAGTATGCCAACTCCACTACTACTCGGTCGAGACTTTGTTAAGCAAGTAAACCTTGTCATGGACTTCCACATGAACTCATTTTGGTTGGAAGATGGCATTGGTGACCACCGCATCAAGTGGCCAATGAAGGGCTTACCAGTCCATGAGCCCCCTCAGAAGGAGAAAAATGACCCCCTACATGTGGCAGTGAACCAGCCCCCGCTACCCCTGACAGTCTTTCTCTACAGAATCTACTTCATGAATTCCCTGATGTGATAACCAAAAAGCCAGGGCGAACAGACATTGTAAAACACCTCATCTACACTGGAGATTCACAACCCCTCCATGGTCCAGTTTACCGTCTTTCTGATAATCGTCCTCAATCACTACGGTAACAGTTGGATGAAATGCTAGCTGATGGCAGAGTTGAGCACTCTTGTTCGCCATGGGCACCCCCTGTGGTAATGGTCCCAAAGAAGGAGAAAGGTGACTATGCATCAATTACAGAAAGCAAAATAAAGTCACAAAGCGTGATGCGTACCCGATGCCAACTATTGACTTCATCCTAGAGTCACTACATGGTGCAAACATCTTCAGTTCTCTTAATTTAAAGAGCGATTATCATCGGATGATAATCACTCAGACGACCAGGAGAAGACGGCATTTATTTGTGAGGAAGGACTTTTCCAGTTTACAGGGCTGTCAATGGACCTGCAAGCTTCCAAAGATTAATGGAAATTGTCCTCCATGGCCTGATTGGGAAGATTTGCTATGTTTATCTTGACGACATTGTGTGTTATTCCTCAATACCTGAACAACACAACACTGATCTCCGTCTAATTTTCCAGAGAGTATAGCAGTCTGGCTGAACAGTCAATAAAGAAAAGTGTACCTTCGGCTGCAGTAGCATGAAGTACCTTGGTCATATAGTTGGAGCTGATGGAATTCAAACCGACCTAGAGAAGGTTCAAGGAATCTTTGACTACCCCATCCCCACGAATCTGAAGCACCTTGAGAGGTTCTTGGGCATGGTAACCTGTTATTCAAAATTCATACCAAACCGGGCCAGCATCGCAGCCCCACTGAACCAACTATGAAACAAAACAGCTGAGTGGAAATGGACCAGCGAGTGTCACTCTTCTTTCATCGAGATAAAAACATTCTCACTTCAGAACCAGTACTGATGTACCCAGACCCAGGTAGACCATTTGTTGTTCACACTGATGCTAGCAACACCGGTTTGGGGGCAGTACTTCTGCAGGAGACAAATGGAGAGCTTCATACAATAGCTTATGCCAGCCGTTCCCTTGATACTTGTGAGAGGAACTACAGCACCACTGAACGAGAGTGTTTGGCTGTGATTTGGGCCCTTGAGAAATGGAGAGTGTATCTTGAAGGAAAACGGTTCCAAGTTGTCACAGACCACCAAGCCCTCACCTGGCTTTTCAAAAAAGGCAAACCTTACAGGCAAATTTGCTCGATGGGTGTTAAGATTACAAGATTTCTGCTTCGATGTTACCTACCGCCCCGGTGCCCTACACCTGGGGCAGATTTCACTTAAGTCACCATTTGCGATCATCGCTATCACGCTTCCGATGAGATCGCAAACCCCAAATCCATCGCACTTGCGACGTCGCTGATTTTGCATTTCACTAAAGTCAATGACAAGGAAACTAAACGTTTTGTACGAGGCTAAAAGTAGTGACCTTTGACACAAACCTCAAGAAAACTGTCGGTCTTCGCATGTGGGCGTCGTACATGTCAAAATGTTGCATGCTGAGGTTAGATTAAAAACGAACGGCATATATTGCAGTTTAAATGTAAACGTTGTCATGCTGGTGCATCAAAAGTAACATTACAACAAGAGGACCATATTAATGCTTAAATTCTAGGCATTCACTTAAAAAAGGGTGCTACATGCCCCCCCCCCAGTATACTTACTTTTATAAAATCTTGTAAATAATTGTAACGTTGAGGTGGATGAAAATTGATAAAATGAGAATGACGATTTTGGTTATTGGTAATTAATGTCTGACACCCTTTGTATAAGCTTCAGCACATATACGAACGTCTAAAGGGGATTTTTTTGTTTACTTTCCCGAAGGCATAATCACTATGAGGCCTAATTGGCAAAAATAATTCGTTTCTAGATGCCCGAAATTTTCGTCAAAGTGTTGTCATCGAAAATGTGTACTAGTATAAAATCGGCAAGGAAAAATTGTGGATGCTGTGAGGCCTACATTAACTTTAGGCCAAATTGCTGGTTAAAATAACTGAACCCCGCAATAGATGACGATCTCCTTTTTTAAAAAAAACGATTTTAAGCTCTTTCGGCAACAACCACATTCAAGCTGAAAGGTGTCATCGGCCAACTGCGTCGTGTTTTCCGAGTCTCCCAGTAAAAGACCACGAAGAGTAAACGTAACGCCATTTTACTCTTTAATTCACGAACAAACTATACTACATCGAGACGTACACATCGCTAATAAAATCTAAGCACAAAATGGCGCAATCTATCATAATTTGCGATGAACTTACACTTTGCGGCTACTAACGAGTCATTGCAAGATTGTTATCGCTTATAATTGTTTTGCGATGAGTAAGTTTGTCGCAAAGTTTTAGTGAAATCGTTCTCCAAAATCCATCGCTAAGTTGCGATGGATTTGGGATTTAGCGATCGATTTTGGCGTTTGCGATTTCGATGTTCTCTCACGGGCCCACGAAAAAGCAACCGTAGGAGTGGTTGAAAGCCTACCATCTCCGGATGATACAACTACCAATGATGTAAATTCAACTACCACAGCTACCAATGATGACACAAGCAATGAAAGCTGTGCTGCACCACGCTGTAAACTTCCTCAAACTTACCCTGTCATTTGGATCCAGTGTGACGGTTGTGATCAATGGTATCACTTGCTGTGTGTACATGTCAAAAAGAAGCAAGCCCAGCAAATGTCTTCTTACTCCTGCCCCTTATGCAAAAAGAAGTGTTGGGAAACAAGACGAGAATTTGAGTGGCAAACTACAGGAGCAAACAATCAAGATGAAGCAACAGCCCCAATGCTAAATGTTGCACAACTACAAATGCAGCAGGCTGAAGACCCGTCCCTGGCTGTACTGAGAAAAAATATGCAGAATTCCCCCGTGTACCGCCTCAATGATGACGCGTTGTACCACTACAACAAGTTGAAGTGGAAGCTGGTTTTACCCCAATCTCTCAAACAGGCTGTTCTACAGGCGTGTTACTCAAACCTACTGCTGGTCACCTTGGCCATACCAAAACCCTGCACCGCCTTCATGATCTACATTTATGGTGGAAGGGAATAACCACCGATGTGCTAAATTTTGTGAGAGCATGTAAAATGTGCAGGCAGACCAAGCCAGTATTTCGTAAGCCACCAGGGCTTATGCTTTCTACCACTTCTGTGGCCCCATGGGAGATTGTTGGTGTGGATTTGATTGGACCTCTTCCAAAGAGTTACGGTGGACATGAGTATCTACTTGTCGCAGTTGACCATTGTACTAAATGGGTTAAAGTGTTTCCACTTCGCAAGCCACTGGAAAAGCAGTCACCTGCCTGATCGTCCGACGATTGTTTAGTAGATATACAGGCATAGCACCAAGCATTTTGATGACTGGAAGGAAACTTAGCACACCACTGTCAAACCAACTCAACATTGACAGTGCTCCTCCAGAGGACCCTGGACTACTCAGACAGACAGTAGCTGTACAAAATTGGAGAAACAGTGATGCTAAAAACCACCCCATGTCAAATGCCAAGAAACATTTTGCTGCAAAACCTGCACCAAGATGGTGTAGACCATTCATTGTCACTGAACGCCTAACTCCTGTTAACTATAGTTAACTACAAACTGACCGAGTCATGTGGACCCTAAGTGAGGACTGATAGAGACTGTCCGACTCAGAAAATGTTTTTGTTGAACCTGTTGGTTACGTTGCCCACGTTGTTGTTCCTGTTGGTCTGGATACCAATTAAAAGTTTGTTTTTACAAAATTTAACAGGATACGTTTGAAAGCCGTACATAGCACACCTTTTTTTTTTTTTTTTTTTAAAGCAAAATGAAGAAAAAAAAACCCAAAAAGACACGAAACACGCTTTACTGAAACCTGATAAAAAAAATTAATGTTTTTTTTTTAAAAAGCAGTTAGTGAACTGTCCTTGGCAAAAGTAAGCCTTCCCGTTTTTGTTTTTTGGTTGAAAGATTTCTATGGATAGAATTTTGCTACTCACTGGAGAGGACACCAAGAGTAAACATTTTTTGTTTGAACATAGATCTCTACAAAACGAACACCTTAAGTAGAGTTGTGCCTACATAGTATTCTGATCTTGGTGTGATTTAAACAGATTCTCCACATGTACACTGTATGCCTTTTCTAGTGGAGGGGAGTGTAACGGGATTACATATCAAATACACAAGGACTGGACAACAGCTGCATGGTACAATGACTTGATGACCTCTGACATGAACTACGTGACTGTAAACATTGAATTAATTCAACAGTGCTAGCTTCCAAACAATGGTGTAAAAGTTTCCCAAAAAAGATTGTTTTCAAAAAGATTCTCACTGGGGTTTGAAATCACAAAGAATTCAAAAGCATTCTAACTAATGATCTAACAGTAAATGTGATTAATTACATTCAAGCAACATGTAACAAATTAATTCCTATCTATGTCATTTAGGTACACAAATTACACCCCCCCCAAAAAAAACCCCAAACAAAAACAAAACAAAACAAAAGCAACCAAACAAAACGTCTGTCAATTATACCAAGTAAAGTGTCCACAGCAAGTTAAGTGACCTATGTGCTTACCAAAACCTAAAATACTAAACTAAACAAAATAAAAATCTACGCTTTCCCAAATACTTTGGGGGATTTATATTTTAATAAAAAAAATTCCCGTCAGTAGGTTCAAAAAAATATGTTTTATAATTTTAATTCTACCGTATGCTTTCCCTTTCCTAATTTAAAACTTGGTAAAATTCGCTACAAACAATTTATGATCATCCAGTGGCTGGGCAGCAAACTGACTTTAACGATGTAAATATTGTGGCGGAATCTGATCCTTAATTATTCCTCAGGCTTGAAGATAAACGAGAGGTCTAAAGGCTAAGGGACAAGGTCCGTTTTGGAGAAAATGTACCGCCGATTGCGTAATGATTGTCTAATCCAACTGCTACGCAGTTACTCAATTAAATAGACACCTTGGCAAGTGGATTGTCGGTGAACTGATCATAAGATAATTTATTGCATCAATCAAATATTCAATTAAACAGTGTACATAATTAGACAACGATTTCTTTCATTCACAACATATTCCCTAAGACCAATGAATGTACCAGTAAACACCAGTAGATGAACCTTAATACAGGGCCCTATACACTGGCATGTAACCCCAATAGTTATTACATGTAACCCAAACGTAACCCTGCTGTAATTCTGCTGTAATTCTGATGTAACCCCGATGTAACCCCGCTGTAACCCCGCTGTAACCCCGCTGTAACCCCGCTGTAACCCCGCTGTAACCCCGCTGTAACCCCGCTGTAACCCCGCTGTAACCCCGCTGTAACCCCGCTGTAACCCCGCTGTAACCCCGCTGTAACCCCGCTGTAACCCCGCTGTAACCCCGCTGTAACCCCGCTGTAACCCCGCTGTAACCCCGCTGTAACCCCGCTGTAACCCCGCTGTAACCCCGCTGTAACCCCGCTGTAACCCCGCTGTAACCCCGCTGTAACCCCGCTGTAACCCCGCTGTAACCCCGCTGTAACCCCGCTGTAACCCCGCTGTAACCCCGCTGTAACCCCGCTGTAACCCCGCTGTAACCCCGCTGTAACCCCGCTGTAACCCCGCTGTAACCCCGCTGTAACCCCGCTGTAACCCCGCTGTAACCCCGCTGTAACCCCGCTGTAACCCCGCTGTAACCCCGCTGTAACCCCGCTGTAACCCCGATGTAACCGTACTTGTAAGTAACCCTGCAGTAATGGTGTACCCACGGACAGTGATCTTCGACACTCAATACCCGTTTACACTACAAGCACTGAATTTGTAAACTCCAGGGACGCGACTCACGTTGTCCCAGTGTGCCTTTACTTTAATATACACCAGATTTACACAACTAGCAGGTGCTCTCGCCTTCACCACAAGCCAACGCTTTTGCAACAGGCAACTGCACTCCGCTAGCGTGTCACAAAACCAATCACGTTAAAATATATACAGGAATATTTCACAATAAATGCAAGGTTAAACTTGTATGTAGGCTCCTAGCCTATCACACAAAATGCAAGGATAACACAATTATAAACAGTATGCAGTCGAGGTCAACTTACGATCTCCCCTGCTCCTCTGATCTAAAGCACTATCACTAGACCACCCGTCTGCTTCACCCCACTTCTCTCTTCGCAGCACGGCACTTAACTTTTCGGGCTCACTCGTTCACAATTCCTCTGCGACTGCTTCGCTTGACAATTAATCTACAACTGCCCCGCTGTACCAGGCCCCGCTGCTGCATCACCCAGACATGAGGTCCTAAACCGCCACTGCGCACGCTCACCCTGCCAGATCGGGTCACTGCAAGCGCTAAGCCCCGCCTACTTGCATTGCCAAGTCTTCACGCAGCTATACATGAAAATATACACTATACAATAAACCGATCACATGTCTCTCACATGCATTTCCGCTACAATATGTTGAACAGAAAATTAAAAAAGGCTTGCTAAAATATATGAGTTGGTGCAGGGCCGAGCTGATCTCATTAACAGATCTTGCCGATGTCACAGAAACGCTTATAGCACTCAAAGTGGTACCCAACGTGGTGCGAGTTCGGTTGTGCATTCATACAATCTTGCTCAACATGGAAGTCAATACCGAGATTGACTGCAGCACTCCGTGCAATTTCTCCTTCTCTGCAGTCAAATTTTGTCCATTTAGCCCATGACTTACAAATCTACTCCAGGAATCCTTGCTAAATTCAATGAACTTACTTTTTGTTGATGATACTATGTGCATCACACACGAAAAGTCTGAAAAATGTTGACTTTTACTCCACATTTTGTTTTGTTGTGCTTGTCCTTGAAAACAATCTCATAGATGCACATAATGTTTTTTGTGGTCACATTATTCATTTCTCTAGTCTGTTCGCACAGGGCTACACATATGATTTTGCTTTTCCCTTTACACAAGTACACTTAAAACAAAACTTATTTGCATAAAACCATTTTTTCCTAAAGTGTAAGGTGTTTTTTTGTCTGTGCAGCTATCACGTTGTCTTTCTACCGAGCCACCGTCATCAGCGACAAGCCATTCAGAAGGACTTGCACGGAATGCATGTGTAAGGTTCCAACATCACAGGAAGATGACAAAATCATGGTAAGAAATATCAGATTTGCTGATACTAGTGATAGTATAGGTTTACTCGGTAATTTTCGGCAAATGAGCAGCCAATTTAATTTTAATTTAAACTCCTTTGGCACTGTGTTCAGTTTAGCATAAGCGAAGCTGGTTCGGCTGGAGATTTTACAGATATAATTTTTTTCAAAGAGGCAATCAATTTCGCTAAATGAAAAGTCAAATAAGTACGACTGAAGAAGTACTAATAAATAAATAAACGGTACTGGGCAACTGTTTCATACCTTCACCTTTATTCAGGCAGAATTTCTTAACTTTATTTATGTTTCCAGTAGACTTTACATGGGGTCCATGATTTTTATTTATTTTTTTTATCAAATCAAACATCAAAAACGGCTTCTTTGGTCTTTTTCCCACTAAGAACTTTGAAGTTATGAGTACAGATCAAAAAGATTGTGTACACTCATTTCACCTTATCTTTGGTTCATTTTTGAAAAAATAGCAACTTGTAGTTTTTGTTGCTGTAAATGCAAACATATTTTTGTCAGCTGTTTATACGTACACATAGAGTTTTGTGAATGCTGCTTTGTTGAATTATTACCTTGAATGATCATTTTTTAAATCGATCCGGGCAACAGTACTTTTGACTAATCATAAAGCGAAATTTAGTTACTGTTTTTCACAGTATTTTTATTCTTCATATTATGTCTTGGCCGATTTTACACCGAAATTACACCGAGCTATAAGATCGATCTTTACTTAACATCATTCTTAATTTACAAAGGGTTAGACACAGTACACATCACTATGTGTGATGACACAATACAACCACTATGGAATACTGACAACTCTTCTTAAGATAAATTTTAGTGCTTTGTGAAATCGACACCTAGATGTTAGAGCTGTAACCCCTCATGATGTACTCTCAATTGATTATGTTTAATTTGTTACAGGATGAAGATAGCCATGAGGACATGGATGTTGATGAACTGCCTCCTCCTCCAGCAGGTGCAGTTTCTGGTATGTACACAAACCATCTAGGGTCAATATTGCAATACACTCTGACCATCGTGACCCCATGTTGACCTCTAATTCCGGGCCAACCGGAAGGTGGACCATATCTCAATGCACACCATATTGTCAAACTTTTATCACTTATAGATCCCTTGGGCATTACAGATTAGCCTTAAAAACCGTGACCCCATGTTAACCTCTACTTCCGGGTCAACCAGAAGTGAGACCATATCTCAAAAAGTACACAGCCGACTTTTAAACCTTTTTCAGTTATAAACTCCTTGGGAATTGGAGATTAGCCTTTATAGGTTACTGTGACCCCATGTTTACCTTTACTTCTGGGTCAACCGGATATGGGATTTGATTTTGATTACAGGATGAAGATCTACAAGAGATGTTTAGTGGTGTTCAACAAGATGAAGGAAGTCTGTCATCACAGCATGATGATAATGCAAGAGCATCATCTCATCATGATAGTGATGTATTTATGGAAGATGCGAGTTACTGACCCGTTCAAATTTTGTCAAGTGATAAACCACAAGTGAAAGTCACTGTGTAAATTTTAATTGTTTGTGGCGGTATAATAATATTGCCAACATAAAGAGACCACCAACATGGGGCTAGATGGCTCAGTTGGTACAGTATAGATGCAGCTTATTCCAGTTCAAATTCAGCTCCAGTAACTTTTTTTACTGCTCATAATTACATATTGATCACGCTTTGCAAAATCATGCGCTTTTGCTAAATAATAATAATAATAATAATAAAGACATTTGTAAAGCGTCTAATGCAAAAGCCTCTAAGCGCATAAAGAGAACATTAAAATATACAAAGAGTGAAAGAAACAATTACAAATAAGCAGATTACAAATAAGCAGCTTCAAACAAATGTGTTTTTAACAGAGACTTAAAACAGTGTAAAGAACTAGCCTGGCGAATATGCACAGGAAGACTATTCCAAAGAAATGGTGCGGCGTAAGAAAATGATCTGTGGCCATAAAAAATGGAAGAAGCTCTTGTAGATGAAAGCAATGACTGTTGAGATGAACGTAAAGTCCGAGTAGGGGAATAATGGTGAACAAGTTCAGATAAATAAGCAGGAGATTGACATGTTTGAGCTTTGAAAGTTAACAAAAGAATTTTATAAATTGTACGAAACTTAACTGGGAGCCAATGCAATTTCATTAGTACTGGTGTAATATGGTGAGAACGAGGCAAACAAGAAACGAGGCGAGCAGCAATGTTTTGTACACGTTGAATGTTAGCAAGATCTTTCTCAGGGAGTCCATACAGAAGAGAATTGCCGGAATCAAGTCTAGTTGTGACGAAAGCGTGAACAAGGCGAAGAGTAGTAGCTACATCCAGGTAGCGGCGAATCTGTGCTATTTTTCTTATAGCCATGAGAGCTGCTTTGCAAACATTATCAACATGTCTACTCATGCACAATGAAGAATCCATAATTACACCGAGGTTGCGGGCAATTTTTCAGATGGTTCAATAACAGACTGGGCAATATGTAAGTTTGGCGGAGAAACCTTTTTTGTGAAATGAGATCTTAAAAATAAGATCTCAGTTTTGGAGTCATTCAGAGTGAGTTTGTTGGACAAAGCCCAAGATTTGACATCTTGAATGCATAATTCAACTTTAGCAATTGCAGAAGCGCGATCGGCAGGGTCAAAAGTAACATAAAGCTGGGTATCTTCAGCATAAGCAACACTAGAAATGCCATGGGCAGCAATGAGGTATTGTAAGGGTGCACTGAACAATATAAATTCAAGAGGCCCAGCTACAGAACCTTGAGGAACACCACACAAGAGATGGTGACGATCGGGTTTAGCATTATTGATGAGAACATGGTGGGATCTGTTGTTTAGATAAGAAGAGAACCAGTTAAGGGCAGTTCCTGTAATTCCATAGCGAGAAGATAAACGTTGAAGGAGATGCTCATGGTCAATAGTGTCAAATGCAGCTGAAAAATCTAACAGCACAAGGATCGCTTCCTTATGATTGTCCATTGCACGCAAGATATCATCCTGCACACGAATGAGAGCAGTCTCAGTACTGTGGAAAGGACGATAAGCAGACTGCATCTTAGTAGGAAGGTTATTTTCACAGAGATAGTCTTGAAGTTGACTAACAACTGCACGTTCAATCAATTTAGAGATGAATCTCAAGTTAGAGATAGGACGATAATTTGACAAACACTCCGGGTCCAAATGTTGCTTTTTCAGAAGTGGCAGGATGCAAGCCTCCTTAAGATGATCAGGGAAATGGCCAAAAGACAGACCTTTTAATAATCTTTGTGAAGACTGGCAGCAGTGATGTGATGTTCTGATATTTCCCTTTGTCACTACAGCTTGGGTCGCCAAAAGCAGAAAGCTCCCGCACATCAGTCTTGGACCATATAGCTGATGGAAGTCCCAACGTTGCAGACATCAGTATTCAACCAGTCCATGAAGTGCTGGAAGAGTCTCTGCTCGACCTTACGGTTTCTGATGACAACGCATCTGGCCATGGAGACGAGATAGTGTACAACATCGTTGGCACTGCCTCTCAGCGACAACGCCCAAAGCTTCTGGATAGCAGAGGCTTTACCTACACAAAGTACCAAGAAACAAAGATGGGAGCACAACTTGGAGGTATGTATGTTACAAAGTTTTGGGAAAATCATCTACGTACCGAGTTCTTTGTGTGACAACCATTTGTTCACCTCACATATGGAAAAGTTTAGTAAGAAAACTTTTGTAATACAATTTGAGGATGTCGGGCATGCACAGAAAGTGCGCCCGCCCGTCCGTACCGGGGTGTGAAGTTAAATCTCATTTGATTGGACAAAAGTTTTGATGTTTTCACTTTTTTGTCCTGTCCGACGAAAATATTCAACCAATCACAGCAAAGTTGATACACAGTGTAACGAATGAGGGCGACTCTGACACTCAGTGTGCAGAGTTGTTTATTGGAAGTGCGCCGTGTAGGCCACACAATATTTATCTAAAATGCTGCGTTTTGGTTTGTTGTGAAAAACATTTTGCATGACTGTCCGAAGAATTCTTGTGATTATTTAAAATAAAATCAGAATGATTTTAAAGACAAATGAATATAAAAAGGAATGCCGAGTACCCCGTTCTTGTAAAAAAAATTCTAATTTTTTTGTTGCGAAACATTTTGCATCGAGATACTAATTTTCAGAATATACTTTGAGTGCGTGTTTAATTATAGAGCGAAAAGAGACTACTTTTCCATATGTAACAAGTCTTTTTCATCTTTTCAAAACCTGTCCATGTACATGGTAATTTTCCTCTTTTTTTGGTCGAAGAGTTGCATACCTGGTGCTAGGTGTTCCATCCATCTTCTCGGAAAATAGTAAAAAACCTTGAAACTCCTTAATTTGCATTCTTTTTTCAGGTGCTGCATCCGTAACAAACTGATGTTTTGTGGCACGATTGTCAGGCAAGTTGGACAGCGGTTTACCCTCGGCATCAAGGACCACTGCCATTCCGGTAAACCAGGGCAACTTACCTTGGCGACCTTAGTCACGCAGGTCAGAGAGAAGGCTACAGAACAGCTGTTTGCTTCAGCAAGCCAGATCATCGATCAAGCTCTAATCGATAACATCACTGATGCGCCTATCCCATTGGTACCCAAGCCAAGCAGTCTTGCCAGGACCGCTAACCGTGTCAGACAGAGACAGCGGCCTGTTGAACCTCGCGATCTGAAGTTTGCTGTACAGTTTGATGCCATTCCTGATGGTTAGACAATTTCCATACAATTATTATTCAATCCCCAAAACAGGATTTTTTTAATAGTTGGTTAAAATAATTGCGAAACAACGTAAATCTACATTTTGCTAGACCGAAATTGCAAAACTTTGAACCAAGATTATCGACTCTAAAAAGGATTTTGTAGTTTTGTCGAAAATGGGTATTGTATTTTGTCGGTTTCAAAAGGTTCTTGAAAACAGTTTCCACATAAATGATTTAGTTGTTGGACTGGATTTTTTTATTGTTGGTTAAAATAATTGCGAAAACTATGTCATTCTACATTTTGTTAGACCAAAATTGCAAAACTTTGAACCAAGATTATTATCTCTGAAAAAGTTTGTCTAAAAAGGATATTGTGTTTTTTTCTTAAAAGGGTATTGTATTGTGTTAAAAAGGTGTCATTTGCCATAGTAAATTGGTCCAACAAAACATCATAAACTTGTTTCTACAGACAGATGTAAAGGTTAAGCACTGCAGCGACGCCATCTTTTTTTCTCCACACCCAACCAGCAGGTGCTACTTGCAAGAGGTAAACGGTGGTACCTGGATGCAACTGCTTCGTAAAGAATAGGAATTCAACAAAGCAGGTTGGTTTCTTTAACTTCCCCTTTTCCAAGGAAAGGAAAAGGCAATGGCAAAGTTCTAAAACATCCTCTGTTATTGCTATTGCATTTCCTTTAATTTCTATTTTGCATTGTGAGGCTGGTTAAATTTGAAAGACCAACCTTTTTTTTAATAGGTATTGTTTGAAGCTTTCCAGTTGAGTATAATGTTCGGAACGTCGATACCACAGAGATTTACACATGGTTGCACCCGCAAGTTTACTATTTATTTTTTCTTCCTTTTTTTATGGTTATGAGTTCTCTGGACAAATCGGAACTAACCTTTTTAAGATAATGTATTTACAGGTTCCACTCGTTTTTGTTCTGATGTCCAGAAAGAAAAAGCAAGACTACATCGCTGTTCTTCAGGCTGTTCGGGACTTGCTACCGGAGGACATATGCCTAGAGGAAGTCCTGGTAGACTTTGAATACGCCCTGTGGAAGTCAATGGAGGCAGTATTCCCTAATGTGGTAATCAAGGGGTGCTGTTTTCATTGGAAACAGGCTGTATGGCGAAAAATTCAGGAAACTGGGTTGCAGCCGGCATACATGGAGAAGGCAGACGTTTACAGGCTGCTTTGCAATCTCATGGGCCTACCATTCCTACCTGCAGAGTTTATTTTTCCAATGTTCTTATACTTTTGTTTTGTATTTATAGTAGGGTTAATGATAGTCTCTAATTGATTTAGGCTGGTTCTCGGAAGAAACTACAGTGGTTTTGGTATTTTCCATGCCTGTGCATGTTTATTTTAGCTCACAGTTTAGTTTGGCTGGAATTTGAATGTTGGACTTTGGAAAGTTAACAAGTGGGATTTATTATCTTTTGTTTAATACTTTTTTTACATTAATGTAATTTCATGATGTATTTATAGTAGGGTAAATGATAATCTCTAATTGATTTAGGCTGGTTCTTGGAAGAAACTAGAGTGGTTTTGGTATTTTCCATGCCTGTGCATGTTTATTTTAGCTCACAGTTTAGTTTGGCTGGAATTTGTGCACAAATGCAATCATGTCTAGTTATTATTTTTATTTATTAACTAAATTTTTTACTTTTGTAATGTAATATCATGTATGTATTTGTAGTGGGGTTTGCGGTAACACCATGCAATGTAATGATAATCTCTTATTGATTTGGGCTGGATATAGAAAGGAACTACATGTATGAGACTTAATTTTTGTTGCCTATAGTGAGTTTGGGGGGGGGGGTTGCTGTTCCGAAATTTATTTATTTAAATTATATATATATTTATATTGTATGTATTTTGTACAGGGACATTAAATGCAAATAAACCATTTGTATTAATTTTTAAACAGATGGTTGTTCTCATTTGTAAGGCGGTACTGTTATAGGGGTTTAATTTAAGAAATTTGAGTTTAACTTTCTAGGAACTCCTTTAATATCTTCAAATTAGCCTCTACATATTTTTTTGATGAAATTTCCGTATCCTGACACCACTTATTTATTCACTAATTTTTATACAAAAATAATATATCATTTGATTTTTGGTAATAAATAATGATTATAATAAACAATGCTTATGATGGCAAACTTTCCGCTGCCCGCCACCAATTTATCTCCCTAAGTTCTGGTTTTTTTTCACTAAATTATATTCTTACCTATCAAGGAGGGTTTACCAAACATGTACAGCCAGAAAACAGGCAGAATTTAACAATTCTAAAGGCTTAAAAAGGTGTCCCAAAATCGCAAGGCTTCGTCTTGCAGTGAGATGAAAACAAACGCCATGTTGTTTCGTTTTCCTGCTGTGTGTGTGTGTCTGTGTAAATTGTGCAATACTCCAATCAGTCGGTCATCGTTCATGCGCATTGGACAATTCGCTAGGACTTTTTGATTTGTGGAATGGGTAATAATCGAAGATGATATTTAGAAATGTAGAACAACCCACAAAGCACGCGTTGAACTTACCTAGGGGTTGTACTAATGGAATAATCCAAAACAAAGTTATGAATATTCAGTTTATGCAAGCCATTGGACAAACCCAGCTTATTTTAATATTCATAAAAATTACATATTCATTATGACCTTTGATGAACCAGGTATTGGGAGAAACATGTACGACAAACAAACCGTTCTGGTGTCAATGTCTCATAGCCGTGTGGTACAGGCTATGCTCTCTTAATAATTTGTTCTCTCTCTTGTTACAGGTTCGAATCTCCGTAAGTACATTGCATTATCTGATTGCTTGCTAACGTTCATTCCTTCCAGTAGATAAGATACAGGTAGAAACATGGAGGGACAACATGGAGACTGGGTGAGTGCGGAGACAGGAGAGAAGAAGACAATGTGGGAAAAAGCGGGGTTTTTTTTTCGCCCAAATTAGAGGATTTAACCAAATATCCCTAGTTTTTAAACCGATCCCCTATGAAAACTATTTTTTTTACGTTTTCAAGATTCACCAAATCGATAGAACACATCCTCAGGTATGAACTGGAGAAAAAAAATTGAAAAAAACTTTTTAAAAACGTCAAAAAGCTGGTGGCTGAATGCGGAAATTTTTCCCTTATGATAAAGCATCTTAAATCCATGACTGGACCCCAAGGCGTTGTACAAATTAAAATAGCACAAAACAAGAGGCAGAAATAATCACAGACCAGAGCATAAGTTCCATAACAAATTTGTGGAATATCAACTGAGCAAAAAAAATTGAAAAGCCACTAATTATGCTTCCCACAATATAAACATTACATTAAATACAATTACTACTTTATTTCGTAAGGAATGAAAAAGTGGTGGCAGGATACGGGAACTTTTCAAAATAATTAATTTCACAGGAATTACCTTAATTTGTCTTTTAGCAAGTGTACAAATGGGCTCCATGTTCTTGCTTTACAGCACTACAGTATACAGACCTGCCGCCGACGGCCGCGCACACCAAGCCGCACACGGCGGAGATCCGTCCGCTGCGTGCGATGCACGCCTCTAGAGAACAGACGGCTACGAAAAGAGCTCTAAACACCCGAGTGTCACTCTCCCGGCCGTGCATCCAGCCAAAGAGAACAGAATACTTACTTGAGGTTCGCGCAAAAATTATAGAATCGCAGGATTTATACAGGAAATTCGTGTAAACATGTCAGAAACGGAGGTCAGCCACTCTACCGTCGACTTGTCTTGGCCATCCGTCGAGTTGTCCGAACGGTCGAGTTGTCTGAACCGTCGAGTTGTCTGAACGGACGAGTTGTCTGACATTCGTATTATGGCCTACAGTGCTGGAAATATAGCGTTTTTTGTATCTGGATTTTTTAAAACTCTTTCCCGCCACAGGGCCTTCGCAACGGACAGTAGGTTGCTCGTCAGAGCTAGCACATCATAGGTGTTAAGCACCATACTACGTACCGGTGTGTCACAATGCTTTTGAACAATTTACACACAATGCAACCTAACCAAAGAAGGCTAATATGGCTGACCATTACCATACTAAGTATTTCATCTACAGTTACATCTGAGATCCACTCTCCAAAAATAATATCTCATTCTGCTGTCATCAAGGGGTTTGCAAAGGCTCGCATTCCTTACTGCAATAATTCGGTTGCTACTTTCTCCATACCCACCCTGGCATGTGGTGACATAAACCCTAATCCTGGTCCAAACACTACTAAGTTGCATTCCAAGAACATTTCCTGCTTTGTTACTGCCGCAGTGTTCGTAACAAACATCAAGAAATTGAAATTTTCCTGAACTCTACACCTGCCGACATAGTATGTGTCACCAAAACCTGGCTTTCCTCAAAATATCTTGACAGTGTTCTTGGCTTTTCAGATGATTATGTCATACGTAAAGACCGTTGCCATGGACGCTGGGGCAGTGTGATAAACAGTGTGACATACATGAACAATTAACTAATGTGGTGAGGTTGTTGTGGTACTGCTGTTGTATGTGCAAGAAATAAACAGTTTCTGTTGTAACTTATACAATATATGTACAACAAAATATACAAGCTTGAAAGAACTGTATTTGTGGCAACAGCTGCTTATTTATTATGCAAGTACAAGTACTCCCCATAACACAGTAAGATCATTGACACCCCCCCTAAAAAAAACATGTTTGTACAATTCTGATAATAACAGTGTCGGCAAGATTGGTAGTCTAAACAGGCATCGGTCTAGGCAATGTGGATGAGCACCTTTGGTTATGTAGCTATATAAATTCCATCGTTTCTTATGCAAATTATTGTCATTGCAAGTATCTCAAATAGAATGATATTGGAATGTAACATCATGAAATCTACATAATAAAATATAACACATACAAATAATTCAAGTATCAAAATAATATTTTAAACAGAAAGCACCTTGAATGAAATACAGATGAACATGTATGTACATTACGTGTATCAACCCGTTCAAACCGAAGTAAATTACCCATTCATGTGTCAACTTCGTCCATGGCATTGCACTCCAAGAACAATGGACTCACAAGGTCTCGAAATGGAGCCAAGTAAAGACAGCATTCTACTGGTATCGACATAGGAACCATAAAACTTCAAATAAATATACATTTGGTAATGTAGCATAATAAAACGTTTTTACATCACAATGTTTACCCGTATTTCATAACTTGAAAAAAATTGTTTAAAAACATTTAAGGCTGGTGTGTACTTTGGCAAAAGTTCTTTGACCTGTAATTGGCTGAATTGATGTAAAATTTAAGGTGAAAGAGAGGCTCTGTCAAATATGTAGCCCTTAATAGTTTAAAATGAAATACATTTTTACAACTCTTAAAACTTGCACTAAATTTTTCTTTGATCACACCAATATTGAATGTAAAATTACCTGGTCAGTTTCCCGTGTGGTTTATTGCCCAGAAATTGCTCTTTGTTCCACTTTTATTTGGACTGTTTCCATTAACAGAAAATAAATGCATTGCAAAACTGATGTAGACCTGAAAGTGATCGTACATGTTTGGCATTTGGAACCATAAGTTTGTTTCAATTCTATAAAATTGTAGATATATATCATAAAACTAACCTGTGAAAATTTATGGGAAAAGGTGATAGAGTTTCAGAGATATCGTGGAAAAACTGGAGCGGTTATGTTCACACAGAAGATCCGTATTTGGAATACACATTCTGAGAAATGTTATGCATAAAGGTTCTCAGATTCAATGTTTTGGGGATGAAAAATGATCTCTTTCTCTACATAACCACATTACTTTGATAAGAATCTTTTTTTCAAATTGTCTTACACTATCAACAGCTGCAGTGCATCTTTCCAAGTAAGTTTTTTATGGCCATTCATTTTTGGAGTAATTACCAAACGTGTACGATCACTTTAAAGCCCCAATTTAAGAATAACACAAGTGGAGAGTGTACTGCCACTTCCTATTTCTGGGTTTAACTTTTAACGAGTAACCGATTTTGCAACTTCCTTTCTTTGGAAAGTTTTTTGCGTGCTGCCTCCTTCACATACTTCATATTCACGTCTAGAAATGCTGCTTGAACTTCAGCTGTAAAGTGATTTGTTTTTTAAACGTGAAAGTTAAAAACATAGGGTCAGAAATGCATACTATGTTAACCCTTTCAGTACCGCCGGGCCAGATGTGCTCAAAAAAGCATTCCACTTCGTGACCAAGTCCTTATGGCACCTAACTATTTCCTCTCTTGTTTACCATGGAGGCTCACTGGCACACGCACCAACAGTAATTTCTCAAAATGTAAATTGCGCCCTCAATCCCATGCAGGCCCTGCAGGCGTGCATCACCCCGGCAACTTTAAAACAGTCCCCTCCTTGGCGTCCCCCCATCCACGCCGATGAAAATGCTAAAATTTTGGACGAAATATTTGCCGATAGCGGTTCCGACATGTCCTCTGACGATGATTCACCACAATGATGTCTCGGAAGAAGACAGTGATGATGAGCCCATCGCCTCAACATCGACAGCATCCTGTTCATCCAAGACCAAGAAGCCGAATTTCCGGTGTGGATGGCGTGTCGTGGCCGAGTGGATAAGATCACTGTACTCAAGCTCTGGTGTTTCTGATCAGCAGAGTGTGGGTTCGAGCCCCGGTCGTGACACCTGTGTCCTTAAGCAAGACACTTAACCATGATTGCTTCGTCCTTCGGATGGGACGTAAAGCCGTTGGTCCCGTGTGTTGTGTAACGCACGAAAAAGAACCCAGTGCACTTATCGAAAAGAGAAGGGGTCCGCCCCGGTGTTCCTGGTTTGATCGGCTGCATATTGCGCCACAGCACCTTGTAAACCATTACAAGGTGCTATGTAAAGGAGTAGGTCTCATACTTCAAACGTAGCCCCAAATACCTTGCAGGAAATACTGAATGTTAAGCGCTTAGAGGCTGGCCTGCAGTAGGCGCTATACAAATACAATATATTATTATTATTACACCCGGCGACCGCCTGTGCAATTTACAGCAAACACCGGGGCTACAGAAGACTTCAGTTCGTTCTCCCCCATACAAATCTTCAAACTGTACTTTTGTGAAGCAGTGTGGCAGATGATGGTAGATGACACAAATCATTATGCTAACCAAACTTTGGGTGCGGGTGCAGAAAATCAGCGTGCTTGGAGACCAACTAAGGGGTCTTGTCAAAATTAATCCTGGACAGACCATCGGACAAGGTTCATCCCATGTCAAATTTTTTTAGGACGGGCCATCGGATGGGAGTTCCATTGAGATGATGTTCCACACGCTGAACAGTATCCTCCCGTCCGATGCACAGTACCCAAGGCACCCCACAGAGTGCTCTGCGGTTTCACTGGCTGATTAAATACTAAGTATAAATGAACTTGTGGTTTGCAGTTTGGAGTGGTTGGAGGTCACTGTAGTGTGGTGGAGTTTTTAACCCATTGTTTTTTGCAATAGATACTTGCTTGTGTTCCCTTCCTCCATTCTTAAATTTTTTAGGTTAACAGTTAATAATTAAACAAATGGAATGTAAGCATCAAATGATCATCTATGATACGACCATTTTGTCTTTAGTAAATACTCAGGGTCATTGAGGCCTAACCGTGAAACAGAAAACCTGCCCTTGGGAGACCCCCTGCTGGTTTTCCCAGTAGATAGCGATCTAAAGACCCTGGGGTTTGTAAACAAACCATCTCTGCTGAAGGCCAGTCACTGTGAACTCATCCCATGGCCCATCCGATGAAGTAATCACTACAATGGAATTCAACATGGGACGAGAAACCTGGTCCTGGACCAGCGCCGTCCAATGGCTGTCCGGGATTAGTTTTGATAAGGTCCCTAATGTACCTGAAATGATGGCATTCGTGGCCCTACTTCTTTGCATGGGAATCAACAAAAGGCCTCGTTACTCCATGCATTGGTACTCAGCAACCATGGCTCGTAACTGATTTACTGCAATCCTTTGATTTTTCCACCTCGCCAACAACAGAGATGTGGAGGACGACTCTCCCCGTGACAAATTTTCAAAAGTACGCCCACTGTTAAACATTGTACTACCATCATTCCTCCGGGTGTACCAGCCTAGACGAAGCTTTTCGCCGGACGAGACCATGGTAAAGTTCAAAGGACGACTCGGCTTCAAACAGTACATGCCACGAAAGGCCGCCAAATGGGGATTGAAATGTTTTTCATTGAACGAATCAGACACAGGGTACACATGTGCCTGGGACTTGTTCACAGGATCGCAGCCCAGGTCCCCACAAGGACAGTCCTCTGTAAGTTATCCTAAGACACACCATCCATCCGATCTTGGGGCACCAGGCAAGGTAGTCTTGAACCTTTTGCAGGGACTCGAACATAAAGGACATTGCATCTACATGGACAATTGGTTTACTAGCCCGGCTCTGTTCTCCAAGTTGTCTGAGCTAGGATTCGGAGCTTTTGGAACTGTGCGCTATACCACCCTAGGGATACCCGATGTTGCAAACCCCAAGAAGTTCCACATGAAAAGCTGAGCAGATCCCCAAATTTATCAGAAAGCAGGCCAACTATGCGTTATGTGGCAGGACACAAAACGTGTCACTCTCCTGTCAAACTATGGCGATTGCAGTGTCACTAGTAAACAGATTCGCAGCCAGAAAACTTCAACAGGACATCGTAATATCCAAAAACCGTGCATAGTCGAGGATTACAATAAATACATGGGAGGCACGATCTGGCAGGACAATTGTGCACGTACTATACTCACAGCCACAGAACACTAAAATGGTGGAAACGAGTATTTATCACAATCCTAGACATCTGTTTGCTTAATGCTTATGTCGTATACAACAGCATCCATACAAACGAGAGCTTTTCTACTTTGGATTTCCGGGTCAAGGTGATAGAGGGACTTATTTTCACCCAGTTCAGCATGCCAGTCAACTGTCAAGTGGTTCAAACGCCCTTTCAAGTCAGCACTTTCCTGGTCCGAATGTTTTCGGGAAGAAACGCGACTGTGTTGTATGCAGTTCGACCTCTAATAAAAAACAAACTCTCATGATATGTTAACAATGTGTAAAGCCTATGTGTGTTATACCATGCTTTGAGAATTTCCACACCAAGCGATAAATTTTTTCGAAAGAAAAACATTTGCACTTGAAACTGAGGAACAGATGACCAAGTTCTACAGTGGAATAGCTACAGAAATGCGAGGACTTCCTAGACAGGATATTCAACTTGTTATAGGAGATTGGAATGCCAAGATTGGAGCAGGTACCTATGCTCAATGGAAAGGTACAGTTGGTCACTTTGGGCTAGGCAATGACAGGGACCTACGACTTCTAGAATTTGCAAAATTCCACGAATTAATCATCTGCAACACCTTCACAAAATGGAAGCTCAGTCGCACGGCTACATGGCACTCCCCAGATGGAAAGACACACAACATGATAGACTACATAATGATTGGAAACAGATTCCGGGGCAGTGTAAACCATGCCAAAACACGAACCTTTCCTGGGGCCGACATTGGCAGCCACCATGATTTCGTATTGGCCTCACTGATACTGGGACTGAAAAATCTCAAGAAAAAGCGCAAAGTGCCAAAGTGTGCTATGATCTAGAAAAGCTCAGGAACAGCCAAATCCCAGACAAATTTCAAGTGGAAATAGGCGGTCGTTTTGCCCCCCTACTAGCTGCAGAGATGGACCCAAAAGAGTTTCACCAGAAGATCACAGAAAATCTGCAAGAAGCAGCAGCCAAAGTTCTAGGGAATAGGAAGCGGTTCAAACAGAAACCATGGGTAACAGACATCATTATCAAGAAGTGTGACCAGAGACGTAGGCTCAAACAAAAGAGATTTATCTCAACCCAAGACCGTGATGCATACAGAGCCATCAACAGGGAGGTCAAAAAAGAGGTTAAGAAGGCCAAGGAGAGTTGGATCCAATGTAAGTGTGACACCATAGATACCAGCCTTCGTGCAAATAATACCCAAGTGGCGTATGACACCGTTAAAGAGCTACCCAAAAGAAGTCCAATCAGACAGTTTGCATTGAGGACGCTAATGACACCTTGCTGTCAGAGAAACCAGCCATTCTAAAGAGGTGGCATGAGTATTGTTCACAACTGTATTACTACCAGCTAACAGCAGAACAGGGGTTCTTGCAGGATCTGAGAGATATACATGTAGAAGCAGATCAAGAGGAGGAAGACCCCGAAATTCTGGAAAGTGAAGTTGAATCGGCATTAAAGAGCCTAAAACTCCTCAGACATTGATAACATCCCTGCAGAACTTCTCACCAATGGAGGTGAATTGATGGTGAGAGCTTACACCAGGATTTGCAACCATGTGTTCAAATCAGGAGAATGGCCAAAGGAGTGGACATCATCGATCATAGTGCCACTGCCAAAGAAGGGGAGCTTGCGGAAATGTAACAACTACAGAACCATTAGCTTAATAAAGTCATCCTAGCAAGATTCTCTTGAAGGTTATCCTCAAGCATCTGCAACCACAGGCAGAGGCTATTCTTTCGGAGGAGCAAGCTGGTTTTCGTAAAGGCAGATCCACAACGGAGCAAATCTTTAACCTCAGGGTCCTGTGTGAGAAGGACAGGCAACTTGGCAAGCCAGTCTACCTCAACTTTGTGGACTACAAGAAATGTTTTGATCGTATCTGGCAGGAAGGTCTGTGGGCTGTTCTAAAAAGATATTAACATCAGCCGGGGCATCGTCAGTGCCATAGAGGCCCTGTATAAGGCATCGAAGAGCATGGTGCGCATTGGTGATCACGTCAGTGAATGTTTCCCCACCTCAGTAGGAGTGAGGCAAGGGTGTCTCCTTTCACCAACACTGTGCAACATCTTCCTCGAGAACATCATGACATAGGTTTAGGATGAGGTAGTGTCCCCTTTGACAGTGTCAGGCAGAGCAGTTCACAACCTAAGATTCGCCTATGACATCATCCTCCTGCATGGCTCTTCAGAGGACCTAGCCTACCACTCACAGCAGGTTGATGTAGTCAGCAGCAGATACGGCATGGAGATCAACATAGAAAAGAACAAGACCATGGTGGTTGGTGGCAGTGGCAGTGAGCATTTAATCGTACCCATACAAGGATCCCATCTAGAACAGGACACGCAGTTCACTTACCTTGGATTCATTCAAACTGAGGACGGGACTTCTCTCAAGGAAGTAAAAACACAAATAGCAACAGCTACACTAACCCAACTGAAGATTATCTGGCGAGACCGGAACATCTCGGTGCCGACAAAACTACACCTTCTTAATAGATCTTCGGTGATTGCGATGTTCCTTTATGCTGCCGAATCATGGACAATGAACACAGAGATTGAAAAGCGCATCAATGCCTTTGAGTTGAAATGTTATAAAAGACTTCTTGGCATACACTACACCTCACACTCCAAATACCCAGGTCAGAAAGCTGGTCACCAGTCACATCCGGCAGCAAGATGTCCTTCTGACCACAGCAAAGAAGAGAAAACTCCGGTGGTTTGGTCACATCACCAGAGCCAAGGGAACACTGGCAAATATTATCCTCCAAGGGTCTGTGGAGAGTGCTCGAAAGCGAGGACGCCCAAGGCAAATCTGGATTGATGACGTCAAGGACTGGACAGCAAAAGAGACCGGTAACTCATCAGACTGGCTGAAAACCGAGAAGAGTGGAGCCAAATCGTCAAGAGTGCAGGGTCGCCCCAACGGCTGCAAGGCTATGGGACATGATGATGATGATGATCATACTAAAAGATGAGTTTGACATCTTTTTAGCTTCATTTACATATAGGATATAAGAATGCTATAAAGTTGTTCAATGTTCCATTCACGCTCACAGCATGACTTAAAATCGAACACACTGGCAATACTGTACATGTCAAATACCGCCCTGCATTTTCAATCAGTTTCACTTACCCAAAATCTTGTCCATTCTCTCCTTGTCAAGTTGCGGCCTTGCGTCAACTCCATTATTTGCATTTGATTTCCCCCCTGTGAGCGAATGCGTGGCCATCTCATGCCTTGAAATTTTGGCTGACATGAGATCTTGCACCATTTTGGGAGCATTTTTATTTTTGGGTGACCTGCAACGATCACCTTCATACTTCGGTGATACTGGAGATGCGACCTTGTCTTCTCTCTGTTAACAATGATAAAAACAATTTTTTTTTTTAAATGTGACTGTTTTAAACAAATGAAGCAATACCAAGTGGAAAAACCGACCCTGATTGTAAAAAGTGGGTTATAGGTTTCTTGTGAGAAGTTGAAACTATTTCACAAACTTACTGCAATATACTGTTAGGAATGCCTAATTCATTGTCTTTAGTTTTTATGTAAACATATTTTATGATAAACTATCAATATGAATTGGTCTGTGCTTCAACAGCATTCAGACCAGTCATCTTTCATAGTATGCAGCCTGTTTTGTATAATAATAATAATATATTGTATTTGTATAGCGCCTACTGCAGGCCAGCCTCTAAGCGCTTAACATTCAGTATTTCCTGCAAGGTATTTGGGGCTACGTTTGAAGTATGAGACCTACTCCTTTACATAGCACCTTGTAATAGTTTACAAGGTGCTGTGGTGCAATATGCAGCCGATCAAACCAGGAACACCGGGGCGGACCCCTTCTCTTTTCGATAAGTGCACTGGGTTCTTTTTCGTGCGTTACACAACACACGGGACCAACGGCTTTACGTCCCATCCGAAGGACGAAGCAATCATGGTTAAGTGTCTTGCTTAAGGACACAGGTGTCACGACCGGGGCTCGAACCCACACTCTGCTGATCAGAAACACCAGAGCTTGAGTACAGTGATCTTATCCACTCGGCCACGACACGCCATAGTGAGAAGACTTTCAAAGACATTATCAACTTCTACCAGTTTCAGTTAAGTGTCAATCCGTGTCAATTCAACACGCTTTTGGACCTGACCGTCACAGATTGCAATGAATTTTGGTGTGCTGATTGGACTCCCTGAGAAACCACCAGAACCCAAATTTTATGTAAATCGGTTCATTATTTTTTGAGATATGGGTTAACGAACTTTTGACTAATTAGCATGACCTGCTATGTTTGGACAATCATATCTCCAAAAGTAAAGCACTTACAGAGATAAAATTTACATAATTTTTAAGCTCTTGAAATGGGCCACATTTGATGACATAAAATTAAAATTTTACTGCATACCACCAAAAAATTACCTAAACATTTTAACTTTGACCTTGATTTGCGAAAATGCGTAATTTTTTTTCAATGTTAGCTTAAGATGTAAGCAACAATATGCAGAAAGATTTGGGATGGGCACTCTTACAGTTTTCGAGTTATGTTTATTTGAACATTATAGCAAGGACAAAACCATAAAATGTATGCATTGTACATGAACATTATGTACATGTACAGTGTAATGTGTAGTAATGTGTACAAACATGTACATTAGAAACCCATAGAAAATCATATTATTATTAATTTACCAAATCTTCTTCCTTTCTTTATACTTGTAGATTTTGCTCCATCAGAGTTTTTGTTGCAGATTTCATTTCATTGGGAGACATCTTGTAAACACGACCTGTTTCTGTTACAGGTTCCACAACTGTTAGTACATCCTGACAGTGAATGATAAGTGTATCTGGGTGATAGGGGAAATTGAAAGATGGAGATGGTCCATGTGGATGAAGGAAACTCAGTGTCGATTCTTGAGATGCTGGGAGGGTCTCCTTGACACATGCAAGGCACCAGTGGCTGTCATATATTATTGTAACATACCCCTTAATTCCTGCCAGTTGGATGGTTTGACTCTGTAGGCAAACTTGTTTCTCCCTGTAATGTGGGGAGGACAATTCTCGAACTGTCACTTTGTTCTTACATGTGAGACAAAATCAAAATGCATGAAGTTTTTGTGTGCCAGGAATGGTTTGTGCAGATTGGAATCTCTCTTTGAGGATGTTAATTTTCTTTTCGTTATTGTACGACAGGTGGTACGACGCTCATTAGAGCCCATTCTTACGCATTACGTAATCCATTTAACATTGTACTATATATCCACCGAGAAGTCGATTGTTAACTCATTCTCGGTTGAGCAGCTATAACCTCGCATCACGAAATTTCGTCTAGTTCAATTAGAGAAAGACATGATGTCCACTCCCGAAAACGCCTCGAATCAAGAGATTTTGCTTGCCATAAGACATTTGGCTAGCTCTATAGACTCCAAGGTCGAGTCCGCCTTTAAGAAGCAACGCACGGCAGGAGACATTTCCTTTGACTTTAAGAGCGACGGCAATAAAGACCAGTATAAACACTCGGAAAAGGTTGAGGCGTTAGCTGAATCCTCGCTAGCTTCACTCAATGTCGGCGACATTGAAACCGCAAAAGAGCTACTCCAGGCTATACTGGGCGCCGTCAAACAGCGGAAAAAGCTCATCAAGCTGGCAGACCGTTCCTCTCAAGGATGGGCAACCGTCAAAGAGTACGTCACCGACGCCCTTGCAGACGACTCCGACGACGAGAAAAGGCTCAAGAAAGCTGAAAAGTCGGCAGCAACCAGAAAGGCAGAGAACGCAAAGAAAGCCAAGGCCAAGCCTCGCCAGTTCCCCGCTCGCCAAGCTGCTACTCCTTATTCTTTTCGTCCCTTCGGGAACAGTACGTCAGCCTACCGCTCAGAATACCGCACACGTTTCCAGTGCGGGATTGCCGGCCACGTCCGCACCAGCTGCCCCTCCCTTCGAGCACTCCGTCAGACGAGACAACCCCAAGTACACGGAGTCTCTGACACAGCCCGCCTATAGAGACTGGGAGGTAGAAGCTTCCTTCATGGCAACGACCAAAGACGTACCCATTGGGGTTAAAGGTAAACTGAAACCTGGATGTTATAGAATCAGGTTACAAGCTTCCATTTTATTTAGGAACCCCCGCCTTTATACTTGAAAAACAATAGATCTAGTTTAGATAATTCTCACTTTGTTGAGACAGCTATCACCGACCTGATACGCAAAAAATGCATAGTCCAAACTGCATCCAATCCTTATTGTTGTAACCCCCTGACAGTGGCCGAAACTCCGTTTGGTCCTAGATTTGAGACACCCAAATAAGTTTCTTTGGAAAACAAAATTCAAATACGAAGATTTGCATCACATTGCCCCATCTCTAGACCGCGATCAATTCTACTTTTCATTTGACTTAGAATCAGGTTACCACCATGTCGATATATTCCCGCCACACCAGAAATATCTAGGCTTCTCGTGGCTTCATCATGATTCAGAACTAAGATATTATACTTTCTCAGTTCTTCCTTTCGGCCTAAGCAGCGCTTGTCACTTATTCACCAAACTCAACAGACCACTTGTGAATTTCTTGCGCACGCTAGGAATCCTGGCATTTATGTACATAGATGACGACCTAATAATATCATCCAACCTTAATTCCGCAAAAGCAAACAGGCGCATTGTCCAAAACACTATCCGAGGCAGCGGTTTCATACCAAGCAAAACAAAATGCTTATGGAACCCCACAAAGAAAATACAATACTTTGGCCTCATATTGATTCAGAGGGATTTCAGTTTACCATACCCAGCCCAAAACTAGCCAACCTCCTCACCACGATTTCAACCTTTCTCTCAATTCACAAAGACAAAGGAAGCGTACCAGTAAAGCTCCTAGCATGTTTTACGGGGCAAATTATACCAATGTCCCCAGCACTGGGTCCAGTATCCAGACTAATGACCCGTGACTCATACAGAACCATTGAATCCAGAAGCACCTGGTCTGACTCAGTAATCCTACAGGACACAACTGTATCCGAGCTCAAATTTTGGTCCCAAAACGTAGCTTTGTTAAACGGCTACACCATCCAGTTACAACTTGCACCATCCATGACCGTTTACTCCGACGCCAGCGACACCGGTTACGGTGGCTATGTGGAAAACCGCCCACACTTGAAATTCCACGGCAAGTGGTCAGATTCCGAGAAATTTAACAGTTCAACATGGCGAGAGTTGGCCGCAGTTTATTGCACATTGTCCAAATTACAGAGCATAGCCTCCCACGAAGTCATTAAATGGTACACCGACAACTCGAATGTTCCAAAAATAGTCATGTATGGCAGTACCAAACCCAAGCTACACAACCTTGCTCTTTCAATATTCAACTTGGCTTAAAGACAAAAGTACATCATTATACCCGAGTGGTTACCAAGAAACGAAAACAAACTTGCTGACCAAATCAGCAAATTTCGAGATTTCGACGATTGGGCCATCGATATAACATCATTCAGCAAAATAGACAACCTGTGGGGACCCCATTCAATCGACCGATTTGCATCTCCCCACAACGCAAAGACTAAGCGATTTAATGCAAGATTCTGGTGCAAAGGGGTTAGCAGCGTAGATGCTTTTTGCCAGAGCTGGGCAAACGAGAATAATTATTTCTGTCCCCCCGTATCCCTCATAATACAGGTGGTCAAGCGCATCATTGCAAACAACGTAACCTGCACAATGGTGGTTCCAAATTGGCCCACGGCCTCGTTCTGGCCGATAATATGCCCAGTCGGCATACATTTCCATCCCAGCATAACGGACTGGAGATCAATGTACATTTCGTTTAGCCCTCCCTCTTTGGGATCAAATTCTGCATTCCAGTCAAGCCCTTCCTTCTTGTGTCTGATGCTACGATTCAAACACCCAATCCTCTAGGCCTCAGATCGTGCACTTGGCACATGAAAATATTGAGTCCAGCTTTTAACGCCAGTGCCGATTTGCGTGCATTACTAAAACGGTTGTTTATAACCGTCGGAATTGTTAATATTCCAGCGATAGCCATTTAGGCTTTACCCTTTTTTTGGCGTTTCTCTTGTATGTAGGTTGCGAGGCAGCAAGCCGCTCCGCCATACCACTGTTCACAAATCGTTCTCCAATGCTTTCTTTATTAATTGTTGTCACAATTATTATGCTCATGAGGGAGATTTAGAAAAGAAAATTATTTTCTGACAGAAGTATGAAGGAAGAAAGTTATTTTTCTTTTCATTATTGTACGACAGGTGGTATGACGCTCATTAGAGCGCATTCTTACGCATTACGTAATCCATTTAACATTGTACTATATATCCACCGAGAAGTCGATTGTTAACTCATTCTCGGTTGAGCAGCTATGACCCGTTTTTCCCATACCAGCCCATCCCCGCAAACAGCAGTGCATTGCTGCACAGAGCTCATAGACTTGTATACTAGGGGGTGCGCGACCCCGCCCAACGCCCAGGTCGCGCCCACGGTTCCCCCACAAGTTGGGGGTTTTACGTGGCCACCGAGCGCTGAGCAGTACAAGCTCAGACTGACGTTCGGGCACTTAGAAGTCTACCGTTACATTAAGTTACCCCCACCCTACTCCACCCCGAAGCGTTATTTTCGAAGACAGATTTACTCTTGAAATTGTTTTTTAAAAAAGAAGCTTGCGAGTTTTGAATCGCATCAAATCGAATTGACACGCCTGGCCTTAGCGCCGGCAAATATTCATGTTGTTTCTATAATTTTTTTTGTACCACATTGCAATGAAACCCTTTTACGGGTACTGAAGCAAATTTTGCTGCCTTGTCTTTTGCTTTCTATATTCCAGATAAATGGATAGAATTGTCCGAAAGACTCATCGACCCCACCCTGCGCCACACCACCATTAAACTTCTCCCAACATTGCTCACGTCAGCAAAAGCACCATCAACCACGAAAAAGTACACCGCATCCTGGAGAAAGTGGGAGACATGGGCAGCGTCAAAAACCGGAGTAACAGTTTTTCCAATTCAACCGCTCGACTTCGCCCTGTACATATCGTCACTTCTCCCAGATATGCAGAAATCTGCAGCAGATTCCGCATCAGCCGCAGTCAGCTGGGCTCACAGTTTAGCCGGACTACCATCTCCAACAGCCGACCCATTAGTGAAAACAGCCCTACAAGGCTACCGGAGATTATCAGCGGCACCCCCAAAGAGAAAAGAGCCAGTAACACCTGAGATAATGGCAAACCTGTACAACGCTCACGGACAATCCGAGGCAGGCCTAGATGACCTGCGCATATTGTTTATATGTTTCATTTGTTACGCTGGTTTTCTGCGTTTCAGTGACATAAGCAACGTAAAAAGAGAGGATTCAGCATTTTGGAAGATAGGCTAGTCATACGCCTCACAAGTCCAAAACAGACCAATTTCGTCAAGGCAACGATATCACTATTGCCAGAACATTTAAACCAACCTGCCCGGTCGTTATTACTGAACGATACTTCCTAGCCTTGGGTGATCCACCGAATTCCTCCCTGCCAGTGCTTCGTAGAATAGTGCGCACAAAAAGCGGGCATATTCCAACAACTCATGGGCTCAGTTACACTAGAACCAGAGAAATAGTGCTTGAATCCCTAATGCATTTTGTCCCAGACATTCATAGGTTTGGCCTCCATAGCCTGAGATCAGGAGGTGCATCCGCCGCCTCTAACGCCCAACTTCCATCGCACCTAATATCAAAGCACGGGAGATGGAAAACAGACAGATCCAGAAATGCTTACATAAAAAGCGACCTCAAGACAAGTTTGCTCCCCTCAACGGTACTGGGAATTTGACTTATGTTTAACAACCCGAGCAAGAACATTGAACAATTTGTTATTTCCGTAATTCTTATTTATTTATTTAGTTTATACTAATAAACTTGTGATGTTTGTGATTTAGAGCGAATTTTGGCTTTTACAGCCGAACGAAGGATGTCGAATAAAATTATTGTATGTAGGTTGCGAGGCAGCAAGCCGCTCCGCCATACCACTGTTCACAAATCGTTCTCCAATGCTTTCTTTATTAATTGTTGTCACAATTATTATGCTCATGAGGGAGATTTAGAAAAGAAAATTATTTTCTGACAGAAGTATGAAGGAAGAAAGTCCGCTTTGTTTCTGTACTGCTCTGTAGTTGCAAAGGCAAAGTAGATTGTCTTTATTTCTGAATTGGCAAACTCATAACGCTGGTGTGGGGTCATTATCTGCTTATCCAAAGGATGATGAAGACTAGCTCTAGCTGCAAGGCGTTTAACAGTTCCTCCAACTCCATCAGATGGTCCTTTCCCATGAGAGGTAGCAACAAAGTGCCACTCTGCAGGGATACCAAAGTCCTCTTCATGATGACACAAGTTGATAAAGTTCTTGAGGTTTTTGTACTGAGCAGCACAACCATCTGAAAAGTACAAAACACAGTATCATGAGTACTACAGTCAGAATTTACAACAAAGCTCAGGTGTTCAACTTTTCCTTCCTGTCTAAAGTAGCAGACAAATGGATGAATTGTAGCCTGCAGGTTGTTCCAGTGAAATGATTGGGCAGCATCCTGTACAACAACATTAAAATTTTCTGCAAAATCTGCAACTACCAAGATCTCACCAGATTCTAATTTGTCCTTAGTGTGTTGAACAAAATGGCTCTGCTGTTTGGCGATGAAGTCATGACGTAATAAATTAGTGAGACCAGCCATGAAACAATCCAAGTAATCATTTACCGTCTGAATCTTGGTTTCAAGTGTCGACCGGTCAGTTGTTGTCCACTGCTTATATTCAATCTGGTCAATAATGTTGTCCTCCATATAATTATCAAGCCTATCTCGTAGAATACTTGTTCCTGGACATTCATCACATTTATATGTAAAACATTTAATGTGTGGTGGGTTGCATTGCATTTAAGCAAGGCAGTCACGGTAGTGTGTGATCTCTCCATTTGTCACGCTTTCAAATTTTGCTCCACTAAACATGAGTTTCACATTTTGATGTAAAGTACAAACACATAATGAATGCGTTCCACTAGATCCCGAAAAAATGCACTGCTTTGGCCGAAGTTCAGCAAATTTTGAAAATCCAATGTTCAGATTAGGATTCTTTTCCTTGAAAAGTTCAAATACTTCTTTTAGATTACAAAGAACAAGATGTTTCTGGAGATGTTTCTTCTCGCCCTCAACTGTAACCGATACAAAGTCTTTCACCCCTGGCATTTGTCTGCTGACGGACTCAGACAAGTAAAAGTCTCTCACAGTTTGCACCGTTTTCGACGGAAGAGACTTTCCAGCCTTAGGATTTGGAATGGATAGTATTCCCAGCTCATTCACCAGCTTCTTTGCTTGTCTGGCCATGTAATTTGATGCTCCAAACGCTCGGCATTATAAAGTACAGTTTTCCCTCTTTAAAATGAATATAATTTCTTAGTACTTGAAGTAGAATAATTATGTGCACCTTTCCATTGAAAAATCGGTATTATTGCTGGAATTTTGCAATTCCTATGGAGGTCACGGCACATTTCATCACGTTTTCAGGGTGCGGGTTTACTTATTCGAACAGCACACTCGTCAACGAGGTCGCACAGAATTACCTCGCACGGCTACAGCAAGAAGACAAAATAAGCTTTCCTTTTGTGTTACAATCATTTTGATTGGTTAAAGAGAATCAGGGGCACTTTTACTGTCAAATCAGACGTCTCGTTTTTCTCAGGGTCGACCTCCTGTTTATCAATAGTCTGGTTTACAGACCTATTGTGAACCGTGGCACGTACGTGTGTGTGCACGGTGTTGCAGTGACGGGTTCCAGACGTGTTGTTGACCCGCGCTTCCGCTGAAGTATTCCTGACACGCATGATTCTGGATTATAATCTTATTTTCTTCATATTTTTATGTATTGTGTATCCATCTAATCAAACATTTGACGACAAGGATACATCTCTGGGAAAAATTTCCGCATTCAGCCACCAGCTTTTTGACGTTTTTAAAAAGGTTTTTTCAAATTAATTCGAACAGCACACTCGTCAACGAGGTCGCACAGAATTACCTCGCACGGCTACAGCAAGAAGACAAAATAAGCTTTCCTTTTGTGTTACAATCATTTTGATTGGTTAAAGAGAATCAGGGGCACTTTTACTGTCAAATCAGACGTCTCGTTTTTCTCAGGGTCGACCTCCTGTTTATCAATAGTCTGGTTTACAGACCTATTGTGAACCGTGGCACGTACTTGTGTGTGCACGGTGTTGCAGTGACGGGTTCCAGACGTGTTGTTGACCCGCGCTTCCGCTGAAGTATTCCCTGACACGCATGATTCTGGATTATAATCTTATTTTCTTCATATTTTTATGTATTGTGTATCCATCTGATCAAACATTTGACAAGGATACATCTCTGGGAAAAATTTCCGCATTCAGCCACCAGCTTTTTGACGTTTTTTTAAAAAGGTTTTTTCAATTTTTTTTTCTCCAGTTCATACCTGAGGATGTGTTCTATCGATTCGGTGAATCTTGAAAACGTAAAAAAAATAGTTTTCATAGGGGATCGGTTTAAAAACTAGGGATATTTGGTTAAATCCTCAAATTTTGGTGGGAAAAAAACCCCGCTTTTTCCCACACTGTCTTCTTCTCTCCTGTCTCCTCACTCACCCAGTCTCAATGTTGTCCCTCTGTTTCTACCTGTATCTTATCTACTGGAAGGAATGAACGTTTAATCAGATAATGCAATGTACTTACGGAGATTCGAACCTGTAACAAGAGAGAGAACAAATTATTAAGAAAGCATAGCCTGTACCACACGGCTATGAGGCATTGACACCAGAACGGTTTGTTTGTCGTACATGTTTCTCCCAATACCTGGTTCACCAAAGGTCATAATGAATATGTAATTTTTATGAATATTAAAATAAGCTGGGTTTGTCCAATGGCTTGCATAAACTGAATATTCATAACTTTGTTTTGGATTATTCCATTAGTTCAAGCCCTAGGTAAGTTCAACGCGTGCTTTGTGGGTTGTTCTAATTTCCCTCCAAAATATCATCTTCGATTATTACCCATTCCACAAATCAAAAAGTCCTAGCGAATTGTCCAATGCGCATGAACGATGACCGACTGATTGGAGTATTGCACAACTTACACAGACACACACAGCAGGAAAGCGAAACAACATGGGGTTTGTTTTCATCTCACTGCAAGACGAAGCCTTGCGATTTTGGGACACCTTTTTAAGCCTTTAGAATTGTTAAATTCTGCCTGTTTTCTGGCTGTACATGTTCGGTAAACTCTCCTTGATAAGTAAGAATATAATTTAGTGAAAAAAAAAACAGAACTTAGGGAGATAAATTGGTGGCGAGCAGCGGAAAGTTTGCCCATCTCTGCTTCATGTAGGCATTTTTTCAAACGTGTAGACATCATTTTTCGTGGTATTATTTCGGATTTTCAACCGGCCCTGCTAACTAGACGAATTCATCTTGTGTTCAGGGGTGAACATGTATGTACATGTACGTTGGATGACGTGCTAGGTTTATGCCGCAGAACTTGAGGTGAGTTGTTGTTTTCTGTTTTTTTTAATTTTTTTATCAGGCCTGTGCTTTTGTTTTGGAAGCAGTCTTTCTTCTCTGGAGTCTTTGGGAAATTCGTATCAATTTTGTGGACATTGATTGATTGTCATGATAATGAATGATTGTTGACTTAGTTGCTTGGTTGACCATGTTGGGACAACAATAATTACAGTTGACAATACACTTTCTGCTTTCCCCAAAACCCTGTACTATGATATTTTTTTGCATTCTGTTACAATTACAGATTTCATGGCTGATACCATCTTGAACGGTAGGACTACGAGGCTTCGGCAAACTAGACGTGTAGATTACAAGGCATTCAACGACGGACTATCTTTGCCAAAAGATCGGCTCAAGACAGAGTCCTGGTCAACAACCAAACTTTACCATTTGGTGGTGGTGGACTCCAAGTTCCACGAAGATAAACTTTTTGTTAAAGTCCATTAAACAGATAAAGAATGGAATTCAGCAAAATAAGATGAATGACGGTCAGCTGACGAGATCCTTGACATCCCCAACTGCTATATAGAAAACACTCCAGAGGGAACAGCTTTCTTTCTCCAGCAGCTGAAGATAGCCATCAGGGAGTCCCTCCATGGACAACGAAAAGTTGACAGTATTGTGAACATTGAATTACCAGTTCAAAAAGATTTATTCGATGAAGTAGCTTCACACGGAAAGCCTGCACAATCCAACGTCTACCACCTGCAGTCACTGGCAGCCTTTGACTCTGTTGGGAGAGGGTTGGCACTGGAGAATTGTTAATAGCCAGGGAGACTTTGCGTTTGTAACTCCAAACATCGTCAGCTTTCGCCTCACTGAGAGAAAGCCCCTTGAACAGTATTCGGCACAAGGTAACTTGGAAGTTCTACATAGAGGCTTCATTTTTAAAATGAAGTTTGTCCGTGGACTGGGAAATAGGCTTGATTTCAAATCATTTGCAAATTAAATCATAACATTACTGGTACGCTGCCCAATGCGGTAGTTCTAATTTTCATTTTACACATGATTGTTATGTATGTCATAATGGTTTTTTTGTTTTTTTTAATGTTAATTTAGTTCTGATTTCCACCTAAATGCACTATAGCAGGAGGTAATTTCCACACAGTTTTAACACGAAGGTTGTGTATTTATTGTGTATAGTTTTTTATTCTTTTTTCACGACCTCTGTGTTATTTCCCTTTCAACTTCATGTAGCAATGGATATTTTTGGAGCTTCCAACATTTTCCTTTTGGCATTGCTATTCATTGCTCGCCCCGTTTATGCAACTCCTGACGAAGCAGACGAATATATACCCGTATTGTTGAGCTTCATTTCTCTGATATTTTTCTGTTTAATTTCATCAGTGAAATAAATGGATGCCTCACTCATGAGAACATTCAATCTGCAAAGGGGACAAGTGGACGTCAGAAATTGTTGAAAAATGGGGAAAATATGTTTACACAATGAAAGTCCAGCACAAAACTGGCAGTCCAACAAAACGGAAGCTTGAAACTGAGTTAAACAATACAGGCATTGAACTGACAAAATCTAAAGAAGAGAGCAGCAAACTGCAAAGAAAACTAGATAGATTATCAAACCCATTGAAACGTCAACAAGGAGAAAGGGGTCGGAGCAAGGGGAAGGTTAGTTACAGCCAAAGTCAAAAACGTCGTCAAAAACATAAACAAATCAAAACGATCAAAGATATGCTTGGCAATTTTAGTGACATGGGATGCGATGCAATTAGTGTCCAGTTCAAAAGCAATGATGGTGAAATCTTTCATGTGTTCTTGAAAGAGGAAAATGTCCCGGAGCAGAATAAAACGATCAAAGTGACAACAGAAGAAATTGATGAAATGGTATTCTTAACGGATACCTGTAACGTCTCAGACAGAGCATATCATGAAGTTGCACAACAAAGCAACTCACTACCTCGATTGTGTAACTTAAAAAAAAGACAAAATGAACTTAACAGCTTTTTTGAGATTCAGACTTTGGTACGTGACCATGAGGGTGTTTTTAAATCGTTAAATAGTCATTTGGTTCAAACCCTAAGTAATCCTTCCAAAAAGCATCTTATTGAGGATGGGAAGGTTAAAATAAAGCTTAGTGGTGATGGAACAAGGGCAGGAACGAAAACATCTCATAAATGTCAGTTACACAATTATCGGTGACGAACATTGTCAATCAGAACATGGGAATTACCTTCTTGCTATAGTGCAATGCCCAGAGACAGCAGAATGTATACAAAAAGCTATGAAAGAGTTGATAGATGAATTTAACGGTCTTGACTCGGTGACACTTGGAGAAAAGGTGATTAGAATTGATAAGTTCCTCGGAGGAGATCTAAAATTTCTGAATCAAGTCACTGGAATAGGGGCATTTTCATCTATATTCTCCTGTCTCTGGTGTAAATGCCCCAAAACTGATAGGGCAGACATGTTAAAGGTGTGGTCAATGACGGATAGAAGTAAGGGAGCCAGAACAGTCGAAGAAATTATAGAATGCTCCAAGAAGCCAAAGTCCAGTAAAACCCGATTTAATTGTAATTCGTCACCAATATTTCCATCAGTCCCCATTGCTAAAGTTATACCGGACACATTGCATTTGTTCTTGAGGATCATGGACCAACTGGTTTATCAGCTTACATTTTATCTCCAACAGTGTAATAATATTATACGTCTAAATCCAGACCTTAAATTAGAAACTTGCAATAACCTTATGAGATTTCAACAGTTCATTAATCAGCTGGGAATCACAGACTGGAAATATATAGTGAACGATTCCAAAATTCAGGCACGGACATTTACAGGACCAGAACACAGGCAAATTTTGGCAGAAATTGATCTCGCCAAAATTATTCCTGGTCATCCAAAGTTGGAACAAATTAAAAACCCTCTGGAATGGTTTCAGATTGTTGATGGGCCAGATGAACAGAGACTCTACATTAGCAGAGATTGATGAATTTCAATCATCTGCTAAGGAATGGGTTAATTTGTATCGCAGTGTGTACTTGGGAAAAGATGTAACTCCCTATATGCATGTCCTTTCAAATCATGTACATGAAGTCCTGCGTCTGTATGGAAATCCTTCCTTTTTCTGTCGTCAAGGCCTGGAGAGGTTAAATGATTTTGTTACCAAATGGTATATTCGATCTTCAAACTTTGGGAAAGATGCCCTCAAACAGGTAATGCAGAAACAAAACAGATTACGGTACCTAGAAACAAATTGTACGCGTTCTCCCAAGTGGAAGGTAAAGTGTAGTTCATGTAAAAAGGAAGGCCACGACAGACTGACATGACTCATGCATTAACTGTAGCATTACTGTCCTAGTCGGTAATACCTCAAAATTAGAAAGAAGGCAAAATTTACATACACTGTTTTTATCATTTATGTAAAATACAAGTTATATTTAATGCGAAGTACATTAGTGTTTTGGATGATTTGAACATGTGTCACGATACAATTAATGATGAGACATGTACTTTACAAGACTTGATTGTTTATTTGTTAATTTCCTAAGCAGTGTTTTTGTGTGTGTTATTTTTTCACATGTGTAGCCATTTAGAACAGAGTGATTAAAATGTTTTGTATTACCCTTTTAATATTTTAGAGGTAAAAGTTATGACTTTAATTGCTTAAGACAATATTTTGAAGGACTTCCAGATGAGATCCCGATCATTGTTTTAAATGTTAGAATTAAGTTTCATATGATCCATGCAATGTTCAGTTTGCAGAAGTAGCTGTTACTGGTGCTATTATTTATTAAATACATGTACTTATATACATTTTTATTTTTATGTGACTTGCCAACCAGTTCGGCATTCAACTTTCAATGTTGTTTATGTGCCACATTATTATGCCATGATTTTTGTAACAATGCCATTCGTGCCTATTCCAAAGAATTTAAACAAACTAACATTCTACCTCATAAGTGTAATTATACTTGTTTAACTACATGTGTTACGTTTTATTTTTAAATGAGTTTACTCTCCTGTAGGTGATTACTTGTTCTAAAGCCCTTTTCACACGACGGAAAAAACGAACATTCTTTGCGAAATTTTACAATTGTTTGTAAAAAATTACAATTTGGGCTTCGTGTGAAAGAACAGTAATATTTTACATCGCCTACATTCCTTGCGAAATTTTCGCAAACCTTGCGAAATTTTGTAGTAGGTCCCGACCTCCGACAAAATCTTACGCTAGCGTAATTTTTCGCAAGGAATCTAGTCAAACCTTCGTGTGAAACGATCCGTTGTTTATTGACCGACAATCCTCGCGAAAGCAGTATTAACACGCATGCGTGAAGAACCTTCGGGAGCCGACCTTTGTGTGTTTACACACCGTTACCGGGCACTGGTCACCGTTGCGACCATTTGCCACCTCGTCCGCGATTTCCCGCCAAACATGGCCGTTTTGGGTCAAACCATCCATTTTAGATTGGGTGGTTTCCTTCTCCATAATGTTTATCAAGGCAATCGTTTCCTCGTAGCACCAAGATTTATTGGCCTTCTTACTCTTATCTTTGGTTGATGTCTTTGCCGGTCGTTTTTTGGAGGATATTACGGGCATAGTATTATGAATGGACTCCCCAACGTCTTCGTGAGTGTCAGCCATTTTGAAGAATGTTTACATGGTTTATTTTTTACCGACCACGACACACTGTGCACACGCGACATACGTCATCATTTAACTGGTATAGCGCTGTTTAAGAACAAAAACTCTATAGTTCAGTGGTAACCAGCTAAGTCTGTACTCTCGTCTCATGGAACGTGGTCACATTTTTACTTGGTGTCGTGTGAAAGCTTGCGAAAGCGGTCAGGCGTGGGATGACTTCAGCGCTCGTTAAATTCGTCGCAAGGAATGTTGGTTCTTTTTTTCTCGTGTGAAAAGGGCTTAATTCACCATTGGCACCATGGCAGTGTTATTTTTTTACATACAAAATATTGTGCTATTTTGGTAATTTGTGTTTACTCTCTAGTTGCTAGTTAGTGTACAAGTTCATTACAGTGTTAGAAATAAAAGTGACATTCAGTTTTTTTCTCAACGAATCTAGAAGTATTCAGAGGTATTTTTATTCTATTCCATATGCATACATCGTCCATGCACTGAAGTGTTTCCCCCTACTTCACAAAATGGTACAGCCCTCCTTCCTGTGTAGGCAAATGTGGGGTTATCAAGGTCACTGGGTCAATGTAAGCACATGTGTGACCACACATTCTTTTCTGCACAAATGACCGGGAAAGTTCTTCATATGTTCTTGGTCAAGGAGTAAAACTTTTGTTTCCACAGAGTTATCATCTCACTTTCATCATCTCACTTTCGTCATCACTGAACTGTTTTCCTGTAGCAGTTTCCAGACTCTGCTTTATTGTTGTGTCTATTCTCTTAACTTTGTTTTCCATTGTCCATGTAACTCCCGTGAGCTTTTTTCTTACCTATTATAGGAGATACACCAATAATTGTCAGACTCATTGATAATGTTAATGTCGGTATTTGGTTGCACAAAAACATCCTGATGTGCAGATGACGTTGATGGTCCCTGAACTTCTGGATTACTGCTAGAACTTTCAGATGTTGAGAATATTCTTTCAGGCGACAGTTGAGATATCTTCTTGCGACAGCCAGTGCACAAACTGTATGCTCGAGTGAGATGAAGACTTGGATGCTCTAATACAAACCTTTATGTTACCTGCCTTAAGCCAGTTATTTTCTTCTTGCTGTGAGATTTAACTTGGTCACAACATGCTCTGCTCTTCATATGTCCCTTCGAGAACCAGTTGATACGTCATGCTCTTCAGAAGACACGTCATGCTCTTCAGAAGACATTTTACTCTAAGTCTGATCAATATCCAGCCAAATTGACTTTTAAAGCACTAAAGATGTGAATACAGGTGTATACCAAAAACCTGGCAATACACTGACCCCATGCATGCATAAGGTTAGAGCAACACTGGTGACACTCTTTACCACATTCTGTTGTTGTATCAATCTGTTTATGGTTGTATCACTGTTTATACAAAGTTTATGGTTGTGACCAGCTATGAAATGCTGTCCCCTATGCTAATAAAGGGGATGAAAGGGATTACCTCATGAATCATGCCATGAATTAGACTTTTGGTCTCCATGGTATTACCAGGGTGACATGGTTTTTAATGTACGTGTCAAATTACTACACATTACACTGTACATGTACATTATGTACATGTACAATGCATACATTTTATGGTTTTGTCATTGCTAGCCACTGTTCAAATAAACATAACTCAAAAACTGTAAGAGTGCCCATCTCAAGTCTTTCTGATTATTGTTGCTTACATCTTAAGCTTTACTTTTGGAGATATGATTGTCCAAACATAGCAGGTCATGCTAATTAGTCAAAAGTTCAATAACCCATATCTCAAAAAATAAATCGATTTACATAAAATTTGGGTTCTGGGGGTTTCTCAGGGAGGTCCAATCAGCACACCGAATTTCATTTCAATCTGTGACGGTCAGGTCCAAAAGCGTGTTGAATTGACATGGAATGACCCTTAAGTGTCTTACTCAATAACACAACTACCACACAATTGAGACATGGAGTCTGACTCATGACAACTCGGTCAATACAAGCAATGGTCACAAGCATTTTTTAGGTGTTCGTGCAATACAAGCACGAACACCTCTTGTTTTTGTTCTGTTTTTTTTGTTTAGGTGATCGGGCATTCTGCCCGCAAACCTATTGTTATTGTACTGTTTCAGGGTTTTTTTCTCCACTTTATCTGAGAACCTTCTCTCGCAATTATAACTCCTAGAGACTTGAAACTTATTATGTACTTAGACCTTAGTGTATAGACAAAACCGCAATTTTTACGGGATGACGTCATCGGTGACGTCATAACATCAAAAATGAAAAATAACGAGAAATACTGGAAATCGTCATATCTAGAGAACCATAAATGATAAATACAAGATCTTTGCTTCATATGAAAGTTCAACATTTTTTTAAAACTCTTACACAGAATGTGACCCCATGTGACCTTTACTTCCGGTCGAAACCGATGTTGAAGGTTTTTTTTGGGGGGGAAACGTTATATCTCATAAACCAAAGATGTTACACCTTTAATCATATCTTCTGAAGGCCCTTGAACAGTTCTACATATCTTTCATTAGGTACGACCCCATGTGACCTTTACTTCCGCTCAAAACCGGAAGTTGAATTTTCTTACAAAAAGAAAACTTGTCATATCTCGTGAACTATAAATGTTTGAGATTAAAACTTACTAGGTAATTAGATCTTTGTTTAAATATAAATATGTGAAATTCGGTTTGATGATGTCATCGATGACGTCAACAATAACTCAACTTTTAATAAAAAAAATCATAATTAGAGAACCACAAATGCTACATGTAAGATACTTGCACTATAAAAAAGCTCTTGCCAAATTATGCAAATCACATACACATTGTGACACCATATGACCTTTACTTCCAGTTGAAACCGGAAGTTAAAAATTCAGATTTCAAACGTTTATTTCTCATAAACCAAGAAGGGTTTTGTCTTCAAACTTACTATGTACATGTATATAGAACGTAGTATGTATATGACACCCAAATTGTTTTGGTGCGATGACGTCATCGATGACATAACAATAAATCGTTTGCTATTTTAAAAAATCCTAATTGGAGAACCATAAATGCTATATGTAAGGTACTTGCACCATCAAAAAGCACCGGCCGAATTATACAACTCACACTCAAAGGGTAACCCCATAAGACCTGAGATAGACGCTTGTTGCAACTATAAAGCAGCACGAAATCAGACCAATGTAACAACAGTTGCGACAAGCTGTGCTGTGTTTACTCCAGTACCACGTGCGCCTTCACTAAAGGCTAGAAGTATGGCATGATTTCTGTGCACATTTGGACATGTCACAGTTCATCATACTTTTAACGAAAGCTTATCAATGGCGCAACGCTGCTGAAATGAATTCCTCTCAACCTTTGCTATGTTCAGCGGCAAATTGTTTCCCTTTTCGCCCTTCTGATGGCTTAACGGTGAATATGGAATTGACGATGGAAGAAGACGAAGTTTCACAGAGATGTTCACCTGGTTTAGTGATTAGTATGACATTTATTATTTGAGAAAATGCAAGCAGAAAAACACCAACGTTGGTTATGTTTTGATCACACACCGAGATTGCAGGGACGTGACATCAGCTTGTCAAGGGGGTTTCAGACCGGCACTCACGGCAGTGTTTATCGGCACGACACGGTGAATAAAACGGTAAGCTTCGTTTCAACATCGTCGCTTTTCAGAATGATTGTGTGTTCCGTATGTAATGCACAGTTATGTTAATAAAGATTATCCTTAAATCATCAAGTAGTGAGGTTATTAAAACTAAGGAACGTTTAGTATGATCATGGAGGAGGTAGAATTGGGCAATATGGTAAGATTGCTGGCACTGTCACTAGTGTCAGAAAATGGTTAGATTTGACAATAATGTCTTCCGCCAACTACATATTGTAGCATAAATATTTCACAACCCTTCATTGAATGGTTTTCATTCATTCATAAGTTGGTCAATATCTAAAACAGTATGCACACCTTTTACTTGTTACTATCTAATCTTGAAATGTTTTATGTCTTGAATTTTGTTTATTTTACCAGTTTCATCTTGATTTGCTATCAACTAGTAGGCCCTACAATGATCATGAAACATATTGAACAGAGTCTGATGGCAGGATAAGAGTCTGATGCCTGGGAGGGAGTGGAACACAGAAACTGGAGATGCAGCTTTCAATATGAGCCATCTTTAGTCTTCAATGCTTCTGTTAGTTGTCTACTAAGATTGTTCCTCAATAAAATCATGCTAATAGAGAGTCCAAAATCATCCAAGGCTTTGACTATTTTCACTTGTGTGCTTCTTTGATCTGTATCTTTTTCAAGAGGTACATTTACAGTAGTGTGTCGGGAAACAACTTGGAGACACCTGCCTGACCTCAATCCCTGTTGTTTATTATTAACATGATCACGAGCCTATCGGTTTCTCAAGCTAAAAGTCACTAAGCGACCTAAAGGCTAAGAGACGAGATTCGTTTTGGAGGAAGTATACCGCCGATTATAACCGACTGCTTAACAAACCTGTCAGTGTACACAGATTGCTCAATAAACTCACAATGACAATTAACTCATGAACACAAGCATCAACCATGTGGTTTATTCAACTGTTGTTTACCCTTTATCATTACCCCTGTACTTCGCGCAATTAAACCTAATTCATCTACTAGTCAGCCATGCACACAGCACCTAGTAGGCTCCCGATAACCCAGCCTTGACATGCACCATGTGTTGTCAAGCCGGCGAGTCACGCAGCAACCACGTATTCCAGAGACAGACTGCACACGGCAAATCTCCCCTGTCCATACACACACGCGCGCCCCCTGAATAATGGCTACACACAGCCAACAGATTCCCGAGCAGCAGCTTCGCCTTACCGATCAACCACGCGTCTTTGTGGGCGCGATCGTCCTAGTGACAAGCTGTTAACCTGACAAGAACGACGAAGCACTAAGCTATCGCCGATCCCGACCACAAATACAATGATTCAACTCAAGGTCAACCAGCCTCCTATATAGTCAACCTTGTGGTTACCCCAAAACACCAGCTCACATGCACTGATAGTCAACCACGTGCAACGCAGAATGCAAAGCATAAACCTGGGTAATACACAGCGCAATTTCACATACCTGTCAACTCCTCGAGATCTTGCTGCTAACTGACGATCTCGCCTCTTATACAGTCTGGTACCGCATGCCATGCGGCACAACTCACGCATAGATCGGTGCAATACCTTACCGATCTCCTCGCGCATGCTCACAATTAAATAACTTACTACACACATCATGCACTGTCCGTTACAGTAGTTTATTCAAAGTTTAAAATTTCTCAAAGTTATTTTGCAAGGTCAAACGTTTCCAAACGAATTGAAATAAAACTGCTGGCTGAGCCCATTTTCCATTTTAATTATTAATAATTATTAATAATTATTGCATTATGTTAATTGAAAGATGGCGCCGTTGTATGGCGACACGGTTTTGCGTGCTCTCATTATTTTACTCTTATTGTCGTTTTTTATCACCCCATCCTCTGGAATTTACGCATATGGGAGAGAGGAACTTCTACTTCGCACCACGAAGATTGAGCTGTCGAAAGAGGTACTATCACGTTTCCATTTGATGAACATTTTGTCAGATTGTGATGGGCTAAGTAACGACCAAATGTATAGCACAACTCATACACGACCTCGTAGTGGACGAAAGCGGGGTAAGCGTGGTGGACTCTTAACCAGATTGCGTCAACGAAACCACAAGCCTCCCCTCCCCAGTATGTTTTTAGCTAATGTTCGTTCACTCAGGAATAAAATTGATGAACTTTTCTGCACCATTCAAAATCGGAACGACTATTGGGACTGTTCAGTGTTTTGTTTCACTGAGACCTGGTTGGATTCAACTATCCCTGATTCGGCAGTTACACCCTCGGGCTTCACACTTTTTCGATCAGATCGTGATTTTACTGAAGTGGGTAAATCTACTGGAGGTGGTTTATGTTTTAACTGAACAATTTGTGGTGCACCGATGCCAGGATTACTTCACACTCATGTACACAGGAATTGGAGACTTTTATCGTGAAATGTCGGCCATTTTATTTGCCGAGAGAACATAATTCGTTAATAGTGGCTGCAGTGTACATACCACCCGAGGCAAAAGCATCTGTGGCTATTGACCAACTTTCTACCATTATTACGAAGCATAAGAACGAGAACTCAGACGCTGTTTTCATTGTTACCGGTGATTTTAATCATTGTAACCTAAAGAAGGGGTTACCGAAGTACTACCAGCACGTGGATTGTAAAACTCGTCAAGATAGAACTCTGGACCATTGTTACACAACAATCAAGGGAGCTTATAAATCGTTTAAGCGAGCTCGGACCACAATATAGTACATCTGGTTCCAGCTTACAAACGGCTTAAATCCCATAAACCAATAAAACGCCTTGTTCCTCGATGGACAGATGAGGGTGTTCAGCGACTCCAAGCCTGCTTCGATTGCACTGATTGGTCTTTGTTTGTAAACAGTTCAGCTGACTTGGATGAATGCACGGATGTCACAATGGATTACATCAGGTTTTGTGAGGAGCTGTGCATTCCAAAGAAATCAACGACTCGTTATCCAAACGACAAACCTTGGTTTGATCGTTCAGTGGACATGGCACTCCGCTCAAGGGACATGGCATTTAAAAGAGGGGACAACACAGCTTGGAAACGGGCGAAATATGCCGTTAGGAAGACAATTAGTGACGCAAAACGCCGTTATCAACGACAACTTGGGGACGGTATTTCTTCTACCAATTCCAAAGAAATGTGGAACAGTTTTAATAAAACGACTGGATACAAGCCCAAGTCCGTAGGTGTTTCAAATAATGATCCGTTATTGCCAGACCAACTGAATGAATTTTATGCCCGTTTCGATCGCCCTTTGGACAGGGCAACATTGCCTAATAGCGATGACCTACTTCCGCCATTCCAGGTTTCGTTGGACGATACCCGCCGCGTCTTGTCCAAACTAAACGAGAGGAAGGCTCCTGGTCCGGATGGGATTTCCTCACGCCTTTTGTGATCATGCAAAAATGAACTATGTGAAATTCTCCGTATTATATTTAATTGGTCATTGAAGATCTGTCATGTTCCAAAGGTTTTTTAAACATTCAATTGTCATTTCTGTGCCCAAGCGTACACCTGTTTGTTTAAATGATTACCGTCCAGTTGCTTTGACATCGATGGTTGCAAAGTGTTTGGAGTCTGGTACGGCAATATATTTTAGCTAATATTCCACCTGCTCTTGATCCGTATCAGTTTGCTTACAAGAAAAACAGATCAGACGAGGGTGCAGTATCTCTCGCATTATTTGATGTTACACGGTTTCTGGATCAAAAAATGCCAAATTATGCCAGACTTTTATTTATTGATTACAGCTCGGCCTTTAACACAATTTCGCCTTTTAAATTAGATGACAAGTTGATTCTTTTAGGGTTAAATGTTAATCTTTGTAAATGAATTTTAGACTTTTTATTGGATCGTTCTCACTACTTCTGCCAGCAATGTTATGGTTAAGTACGCTGATGACACGACCGTATGTGGATTAATTAAAAATGATGAGACATCGTACCGAAAAGAAGTGCAATCTATTGTTAATTGGTGCTCTGAGAACGATCTAGAATTAAATGTCAGCAAAACGAAGGAATTTATTATTGACTTTCGCAAAAATCCACTAGCTATTGCTCCCTTAGTCATTAATGGTTCTGAAGTGGAAAAAGTGCAATGTTTTAAATTTCTTGGTGTATATTTATCATCAGATTTATCATCAGATCGTTTGGTGGGGCAATGCAACAGGCGACCGGAAGCGTATCAGCCGGATCGTTCGCACTGCAAGTAAAATCATTGGTTGCCAACTCCCATCACTTGATGAACTTTATCTCTCGAAAAAAAAAACGAGCCCTCTCTATTGTAGATGACAAGTTTCACCCGGCACATGATCTTTTTCAACCCATGCGGTCAAAGAACCGATATCGTTCAATCAAATCTGGTTCTAATCGTACTTTGCAAAGTTTTTATCCCACAGCTGTTCGTATTCTTAATGACGGATTTTAATCAAATGTTTACTTTCTGATCTTAATTCATAACGTGCTGTTTTTATCTTTTGTAGTTCGCCTGTATATTTTAACTTTTCATTTATGTTTATAGATTTCGATGTATTTTGGTATATTATGGTAAATTTTTAGTGTGTATTTTAGTAAAAACATGTTTTTATACACGCAAAACCAAAATGCATTTCACTGTATAATTATATTTTACATGTGACAATAAATCATTAATAATAATGTTGCCCGCCCAAGGTGAAGGGAAAAGCATCACCTTCGGAGGTACATTAAATATGGGGGGGTTTGACTCCTGAAGAAGAAACACAAAGGAAACTTGTGAGTTGGTTGATTGTTTAAAACAATGTTCTCTTCAAGACATCAGATAAAAGATTCGAACATACAAAATGAAATATAAGACTGAAGAACTAAAATCAAAACTAGAGAATACCCACAACATATCTTACAAACACTCAAAGACCTGGCTAGTCTATTAACATTGTCTGTACTCTGTGTATTGTGGCATTAACTCATCACACAACAGTGTTTACTCATGCTTTGGGAACTTAGAGCAAACTCCAACTTTCTATTCCCAACAATCCATAATAAACCAATTTAAAGAAACACATTAGATAAGCGGATAAAGAAAAACATTACTTAAAACATAGAGCAAGAGAAACACCTTCTTATACTGGGTCTAATATAACACAGTTCAGTGTGGTTATAACTTGACATAAACAAAGTTCCCTCTACCACAATCTTAAAACACTTCATAGCCTGGCACTTGCCTCTCATGCCAAGAACCAAATGGATAGTTTACACTAACAGAGGCTTTCCAAGGCTATCCTATCTATTAGGCCACCACTGAACACACCTCAGGGCATGATAAAGTTAATTAACTGGCAGACATTAGGGTGCCACACTGGGTCTAGGTAGAGGCCCCATGCCCTGCTGTACATGTACATAGGCCTACATCTGTGTGTTACATAAATGGCATCACTAAACTTAGAAAGTTAAAACTATAATAAGGGAATCAATGTGTGGTGAAGAGGTTTTAATATAGTGGTTTAAACCCGCCGAGGCCTGGTTCTTGATAATTTTACCGAGACGAAGTCGAGGTAAAATTATCAAGAACCAGGCCTCGGCGGGTTTAAACCACTAGTTTAAAACCGATTCAACACACTTTGATTCCCATTCATAAATACCTCCCCTTTGAAAATATAGACAAAAACCTGTAAAAAGTTGAGAACAAATCGGACGGTTTTGTCTATTCGGTCGTCCGCGGCTCACTTCGATTCTGCGTTAAATTGCTATCCATGTTTACGGGCCAATCTGTTAAATGACCGACATCTTGTGTCTGCCTCTCATTATCGCGTGACTACGTTGGAAACCAGACTAAATGATTATGCCGTTTGTTTCCCAGGTTTGTTTTCTACACTGATTAAAAAATACAGAAATAAAATCGTTCGTTTGTTTTAAAACTTCTTAGCAACTTCTTTATTATGCTATAAATTAAAAACAATTTGGAAACCATCAAATATAATTCTACTGTTATAAATATTGTGTTTTTCTCTGACACAGAAATTCCTGTATCATATAAGTTATCTTGTTGGTGACAATACCCCGCTACTGAACATCAACTTCATATCTGCTGCTTTTATCGCTGATTTGGGGCAGCTTTTGTCATTTCCAGCCCGTTTCATCTCCTTCATCACTGCCAAAAATACATTATTAGCAGATGCAAAGTCTCTATCCCGAAGGATATTGACTGTGCGGCTGTGGGGAGGACTCGTTAGGTGTCGATGGATGGCGGCCTTTGCACCTCTCAGCGACTGTAGCGAATACGATCCTCCATCTTTTCGTCGAATCCCTCCATAGAATCGTCGCAGAAGGACTGCCAACTCTGGGACTGGGAGGTTTTCGAAAACTGGGTTTACACCCACACTTTCGCACCAATCTGCAAATAAAAATAATAACATTAAATATTTTTTTGTAATGCTTTTTCAATGACACTGAATGTGAATCGTGCAAACTTGTCAAGTTGGTCCTCCCCCTTCAAAACGTAAGTAATGAGAAAATTGTAATTTCAAAGGAAAAAAACCTTAAGTTTACAGAAAAATGTTTCTTAAAGTGTCACTTTTCATGCCTAGGTCTATACAAAAAGCAACATTTTTCGGTTTAGTTTAAACTATTTTAATTGAAACCCCCTTTAATAACCTCAAAAAAATAGATTTAGTCATATAAATACCCTACCTTTCACAATATTCACTCCCCAAGTAGTCGCGTATGCTGTGCTTTTCTCATTTCTCCTCCCTTCCAATGATGTGAGTTCAACATCAGTCAGACTCTCAAACCGTTTTGAAGGCTCCTCTTTTTCTTCCCCTCCCCCAATTTCATCATTACTCTCTGCGTATCCCTGCTCTCTATCCAACTCATTTTCTGCCATAATTTCATCTTCAGTAATATCGTCAAAACTAAATTTCAGGTCAAAACAAGGGTCCGGTATGTAGTCTGACATTGTGCTCACTGGTGTTATTGCAGTGTGAATAATATTGTAGTGAGACTGCTGAAGGCTTGAAAATGTGATTTTTTTGTTGTATGCTTTCTACACGTAGAAATGTATGTAAACACTGACCAAAATGAGCAGACGACATTTACCACAACTTTTCAGGCTCTTTCATTATGATTGATTTAATGGTTTTGTTTAAAAACAGTTTTAAATAGGAATTTGTTTAAAAATGGTCTTAAATATAATTATTACACTCTACCCCAGATTTCCCAAAGCTTCAAAACCCTCCCACTTTCGAGGATAAATTAAGTTTCTTTGATTAAAAAACAAATTGAGAAACAAGGTTATGACGTCAAAAATCCTTGCTGTGCACTTTTTATTCTGATTCAGGGGCCACATTTTACATTGTAAAAGGCTAGCCGTGTTTAAACACTTCTAGCCGGTGTTATATCGTCCGTTTAAACACCCCCACGTGACGTGCTCTCGACCAATCAGAATAGCGAAACTGTCCCAGGCATTTATGAATGACTTTTCCAACTCAAAATACATATGGGTGGCAAAGTAATTCAAAACAAATCTTAATATAACTAAATCAATGCAATCTCGATTTTAAAAGGATCAAATCAGTAAATCCTACAACCATAAGGAAAAGAGTCTAAATAAGCAAGTAACGACATCACTCTCAAGGAGAATCTATTCAACTGAACAAGTGCTGTATGCTTGAGACTAAACTGGGTGGGCCCATGGTTGAACAAAGTTTGGGAAGCAAAATCACTAATTAATGATCCTCAAAAGTTAGCAAAAAGGACACAATGTTATCTATACATTATAAAGTAAATATAACTTTAAAGAAATTCTACATACCTGAAGAAGAAACACAAAGGAAACTTGTGAGTTGGTTGACTGTTTAAAACAATGTTCTCTTCAAGACATCAGATAAAAGAATGGCTTTATCTCCAGGATGTTTCATAACTCTACCGCTGTTTCATGTTGGGACACACCAACTTGTATATGATGTAACTTGCATGAAACAGTAGTTACCAAGATAACACAAAATATAATGGAACAAAAAAATAAAGGGGGTGGTATAAACCCATGGCCTCTACAATAATAATAATATGTTAAACAGAAAACATGATTGTGCGTAATACATGTAGGCCTACTGTGAGACTTTCTGTTGAAATACAAAAGGCAATAAACAGAGGCATGGTGGCAGTTGCCTCCATTGCCTCTGTGAAGAATCAGGCCTGATGAACTCTGAAGTGTCCCATATTGCTCTTCACGGCATTAAGTAATACTTAAGATATGAATTGTACGCTAACGCTTCACATGTAACACTGGTATGGAGTACACTTGACTTGCATCCTACACAAATTGCAATCTGTTTGACGCTTTCTTCTAATTGATCTGTACAGTAGATCTGTACAGGCTCTTCTCTGTTATAAATGTCACTTTATTTCTGTCACAATGAACACCATCTGCGTGGTTAATTTAGAAGCAAATAACCAACTGCCACCAATGAATACCTTCAGAAAAATATTTTCCCCTCCGAGAAATGACGTGTTAGATTTTCAACAAATTTAATGAATTGAGTCATATTTTTGGAGCATTTGCTTTGACAAGCTTGCACACTTTAAACAAACAAGGCAATACATAAGGGGAAACAAGCATCTTTTACCGCTGTTGAGTTTGATTGATCAGAACAGTTGTAATGGAACATGCAGCATACAAATTGACACAGGTGTGCAGTTCACATTTATTTGTATGATATATTTCTGGTAATGAAACCAAGAATGCCTCATAAGTGAACTAAATCACTGTTCATGTAGCTCGCAAGCCTGAGGAAACCTGTAAACAATGGTGCTTGCTATGTGAACCAGAAACACTGGGGTTAACCCCTACTCTTTTACGATAAGTGTTATGGGTTCTTTTACCTGCACTACCAATACTAGCACACGGAACTAACGGCTTAATGTACCATCTGAGGGACAAAGCAAATTTTTTGTATTTTGGGAGTTTCAGTGAGTTTGAAGTAGTCTGAGGGCATGAATTGGATGAATTTGGGGGGGGGGGTCCACAAGACTGCAGGGCTTGTAGCTCAGAATCTTTATTGGACTAGAATCAAAATGAGAACCCAGTTTCATCAAGCTGTTTTATTTGAACAAACACTAAGAGAAGATGTATACTTTAAAGTATGTTGCTCAAGGACACAAGTTCCACGACCAGGACTCGAACCCCACTCTGCTGATCAGTAACACCAGAGCTTGAGTCAGGTACTCTAACCACTTTGCCATGCCACGCCACAGCAAGTTGCTGAAAATACTACCTAAAAACATGTACTGTACACGTAAATTGCATTGTACATAGTGTCCACTGCACTGTATTGTAATGCTACAGTACAAAAATGTCTGAAATGTTTGCACACTATGTTTGAATTACTCAATGCATGAATGACATCACAGAGTTTGATAAAGTAACAGCTCAAAGGGGGACGGTGAAGTACAACAAGAACTATTGGCACAACATCAACTATAATCCACACAATCATCAAGTGGGACGCTCAGGGATATGAATGTCAAGTTCAATTAGTTAACTTTCTATTTATTTGCTCCTTTTTTGTTTGTTTTTCTACACTTTGAAGATGATGTGTACTTAAAAACCTGAATACAGGTTTTTAAGTACATGGGGCAATATAACTTTCCTATGATTGTTGTCACTTACAGACACTTATATACAGTGTACAATGTACATAATGCCTGTAAGGTTCACAAATTTCACTGAGTTTGAAGTGATCTGAGGGCATGAATTGGACGAATTGGGGGGGGGGTCCACAAGACAGCAGGGCTTGTAGCTCAGAATCTTTACTGGACTAGAATAAAAATGAGAACAGTTTCATCAAGCTGTTTTATTTGAACAAACACTAAGAGAAGATGTATCTCTTCTGTATTATGGGTGATACTCAGCAGAATTGAAAGATATTTATGAGACTTAAACTCAACATTTTAACAACTTTTCTTTAAAAACAATATATTAAATTGAAAAACCCAAGACCACCAGACTTGTCCCGCCTTGAGTTTACTGACACAACAGGCCAGCGGTCCAGTGTAAAATTCGAGCACTGAATCTAAAATAAACTCTTGACTGAAACATGTGTACGAATCAGAGTGTTAAAGACACTTCACTTTGATATTGATATCAAGTCCCCCATTAACCTACGGCACCCCCAGCAATTTGCAGTGTGACGGAGTGAGAGCGTGTGTGAACCAAATTTACGTAATGCAAAACGAGTAAAACAACCTTTTTTTCCATTGTTAATAGGCCCCCTATTATTTGTTTGGCTATTTGTACAAGAAAATATTAAAAATAAGATAATCGATGCAAGGAAATTTGCCTTTAAAAGCGCCCCATGCGGTCAAAGTACGGTCAAATGCCTCGAAGAGGTGCCCTGTGCTTTTGCTGTAGTGCCCTTTGCCAAGTTTCCATACAATTAATGTACATTTTATTCATTAAAGTGCCCCTTACTAAAGGAAAATTGTTGCGTTCCTTCAAGAGCGAAGTTCAAGGCCTGGGCAAGAGATTCTCAACATGGTCAGAAGACCTGAAGACTTGCCTTAACCCATAACAAAACATGTCTGTTGTTTACCGTTATGGATTGTGTGCATTGCACCTACAGTATTCCAACATTGAGACCTGTTAGAGCGTGTGATTTTGTTTTCTTTACACGATGAGTCAATTTACGCGGAAACTCAGGGTTCCCAAAAATGTTTGAATACATGTGAGACTTGCATGGTCTATTCTCATAATAAGAAAGCCTCTTTTAAAGAAATACGTGTAAGTTGGTCCATCAAAAATGTATCATAATCAATGAAGTTGTATTAATTGATATTCCTAAATCAATGACAGAGGGCCAGAGTTATAAATTTTACGATAGCACAAACGCTATTACTTTGTGACCAAACGACGAGTGGGTTTTTAAAAAACTTGTTTTTCTCTCTCAAAAAAGACTGGGGGACGATTTGAATGAATGCTGCCATTCCAATGGAAACCAATGATGTGCCTCCATGTAAAGGTGCAGGGAGATGTATAAAAAGATAAAATCGGGCATTTTGTTTTCTAGTGCGACCCAGATCTTTAAACAATGTACTAATATTGCAGGGCAAGATTTCATCAATAGCAATTTTGCCTGACAATTTTTTTACACTGAATTATATGTTTTGTGCACATTAAATAGGCCTACTACACGTACGGAAAATTGAGTTAGCGAAATGATGGTTTTTGAGCAGCAATATATGCTGTTCTTGTAGAGCAGTGCTTTATTATACCTGACGGCCATCTCAAAGCTTTCATTTATATTTGTACACCAGGTATGCAGAGCCATGTTTGAATTACATTTTTGGTCGCGATACTCCTGACGCATTTCTTGTAGCATTTTGCAGCGCTCCAAATAGAAATCGTTCACTGAATTGTACTCACCAATAAAGTTTAGTAAAAGTACATTTGTATGCGCGTTGATGTCCTTCTCTTGTACTTAACTGTTGCAATAATTTCAGGGCTCAAATTTGAAACAATCCACAAGACTGTAGGGCTTGTAGCTCAAAACTTTTACTGGACCAGAAAATTTGTTACAAGACCGGAATCAAAGTGAGAAAAACACTATCTACACAGTTTCTCAATTTTTTGGAAGAAGTATTTAACTTATTTTTCTTATGGGTAAAACTTCAATACTCAACAGAATTGAAAGATATTTGTATTTATCAGTTTAAATTAAAAATGCAGTGAGGTATTTTATAAAAAAAAACACACAAGACTGTCGGACTTGTACGGTTGTGAATTTACTGGCCCAACACTAAAATCACTGGCCTCGGGCCTGCGGTCCAGTGTCAATTTCGAGCCCTGATGACATAGTACCATAACTTGCGTTTTTTGTCTTTACGTGGTGTGGAGATTTTGGAAGTCACGCATGATATATCCCGTCGAATAAGTAAGCGTGTTGGAATTAATGAAATGTACAAATTGCTTCCTGTGGAATGTTTGTTGTTTTACCCACGCTTTTGCCAATTTCCATCAGCCTGGAATGTAGTTTGTTTGTACATCATACTTTCTTGCTTCTGACACATTGTGTGTGTGTGTGCGTAAAAGTCTGCAGAAAATGTTTCACACGTGGTCAAAGATGTGGATGATGTACATGTACTTTGTACACTAGTCTTTTAAAATATTTGTGCAACTGTGTGAATGCCGTAATAAAACTGTTGCGGTGGTGTCCTGCTGTCTGAGTGTGGGTTCATGTCCCGGTTATGGCACTTGTGTCCTTGTAGCAAGACTGTAATTGCTTCATCCTTCAGATAGGATGTTAAGCTGTAGATGTCCAGTTTGTTGTGTTAGGTGCGTTAAAGGACGGAGTAAACTTATTGTTAGAGAAGGAACTTGGCCCAGTGCTGGCTTGGCTGGCTGCAGATTGCGCCGCATCACCTTGTAAACTCGTACGAGGGGTTGTTGTAAATGGATCAGATAATTCAATCATAGCTCTGGATACCTGTTAACTAGAAATTAAGTGATCTTTAAAGTGAACACAGGGTGTCTCATTGAATCACTAATAATGTAACATGAAGAAGTAAAATCAATATTCAGTAAACCTTTTAATAGAAAATCTGTTGTTAAATACTTCTTATTTCAACGTCCTTTTTGAACTGGAAATTAAGGTCAAATAGGGTCATGGATCAGATATAATTATAAATGAACAAATGATAAAAATTTCTTATTGGTTGTCCCTCGAAACAACATGGCCTCTCAATTTATCCTTTGTTGTTCAAGATTGTTGCACTAGAAAACTGATAATGTAATTTGATACCAGGTCCCAATTTCATGGCTCTGCCTACCGCCAAATTCTGCGCTTATGATCACCATTCTCTGCTTACTGTGCAAGCGCTGATTTTCTGTTGCGTAAGCGAAAAATGCCTAGTAACGTGGAGTACGCACGGGCACAAGCAAATATTCTCTGCTAACCCGTGAAATATGCTTGACGTAAGCGCGGAATTTCCTGCTTCCTTAAGCGCCAATTCTTTGCTTACGGTAAGCAGAGCCATGAAATTGGGCCCTGATGATGTCAAGATGACGTTATGTGTTTTGTTGACTTGGTGTAGTTATCAGCTACTTGTATCAATAATCTCATTCAACTCTTGCGACGCGGACAGTTCGAAGCTCTATGTACAAAACCGATATCACTGTGTAAATGTATTGTATAGTACTGTACATGTACCCTGCGTGTATGTACAGTTCATTTGAATGCGATTGTTGTACATGTACATGTAGCTGAAAGGGGTCAGCCAATTAGACTGCATGGACGAGTAAATTTTTTTTTTGGGTGTTGTAATAAATACACTTATTGTTTACACTAGAGAACTTTGGTAATGATTGGTTGTATATGTAGCTAATTGCTTCAGTAATTTGATAATTTAATAAACAACATTTACTTAGCCTAAATGACATAAGTTACATTGTAACTATCTGTTTAAGATGTGTATGTTGCCTCATATTTAACATAAATACTACCTACTGCAAACGCTCCCATCCGACAACCGGTGAAAAATGTTGTGGTCAGGGTAGCAACCAACCGAGTATTGGCAGTTTGCCACAAAGCCTTCGAAAAAAAAAAAATCAAATATCTAGAGGATGTATGGAGGGTTTTTTCCAGGAATGAATGATCTATCCTTTAACATTGCGCTCAGTGAAAAAAATCAGAGGATGAATGACAAAAGTTTTCAAACTTCAAACTCCAAATTCAAACTTCAAATTCGATATTTGTACCCATTTTAGGGGAGACGTTTTGTATGAATTTTACACCTGGACACATTTACGCATGTTAAACGCTGCCTATAAATCAGTGAAAAATGTTCGGTAATATTTAAAAAAAGGAACCAATCTAGTAGGGCCCAATGGTAAAACAAGCACCAGTTCTGCAACTGGTGCAGATCCAGTGGTTTCTGAAGGCAATTTGTGGTTTGTAATACATGCAGGTTTTTTCACTTATGCAATTTGCTCAGTCAAGATTCATACACTTATGTACAATGTGCACATGTACATGTACATTATATATGTATTACATGAAAATGTATTTGTACAATACGTGTGAATACAGTCGACTCTCGTTATTACAAGGTTGCTGTGACTGGCCAAATTACCTCTTTATAAAAGGATTAATGTCATAAGAGGACAGCAGAACAAAGAAACACAAAGTAGATATGAGAGTCGGGGATTCAGATTGTACTCTTCAAGCAGAACCTCTTCATAAAAGTGCTCTTTATTCAGTTATAAGGAGAGTTAATATTGAACAGCCACACCTGTACAGATACAATGTAGTACAAATAACTGGAAACAGGTGTGCATTGTTTCTTTGCCCAATTTCATTGAGCTGCAATTTGCCAAGCAGATTAAATTGCTCGACAAATTACTTGGGAATAACTTTGCAGGGAACCAGTCATTACCATAATACATTGTATGGCCTTTGGTTGCAACCAGCTGGTAACTCTTATTGAGGTTTGGGTTGAACAAAGAAACATTGACTAGAGTCAGACTTGAATCTGCGACGTCCACTGCTCTACCAGCCTTAATGTTGGCAGTCTCCTTGTTTTATCAATATCTTTGTTCAGTGGTGCCAGTCAGAAGCCATTCAAAGTGTAACTGTCATATAGCCAGGGATGACAAAATAGGGAGACCGCCAACATTAGGCCTCTATTACTCAGTTGATCTATCAGATGCCAAACTTTGAACATCATAGCTTTCAACTTCAATGAAATACAACAACTATAACACTGTGAATGGCCTGGATGTGATTTTACAACACAAATGGAAAGGCTATTTTGTTGGATGTGATTTTGGGGCTAGAATGTGATTTTATCCAAAATCACATCCGAGCCAGAAATCACATCCATGATAATTGCTCATAGCCAAAATCACATCCACTGTCTGGCTGAATTACCAAAATCACATCCACTGTCTAGGCCCTTGCCAAAATCACATCCAAGCCAGAAATCACATCCATGATAATTGCTCATAGCCAAAATCACATCCACTGTCTGGCTGAATTACCAAAATCACATCCACTGTCTGGGCCCTTGCCAAAATCACATCCAAGCCAGAAATCACATCCTTGGTTAATTGCCACTATCCAAAATCACATCCACTGTCTGGCTGCATTACCAAAATCACATCCACTGTCCCGGCCCCGGCCAAAATCACATCAGAGCCAGAAATCACATCCATAGTAATTGTGCCTAGCACAATGTCTGGCTGCATTACAGAAATCACGTCTGGTGCGAGGCAGAAATCACATGGGTACGTTTCGCTGCTAACTTCGCTGCTAGCTATATTAGCAAACATTTTTGATCGTGTGAGCACAGAATGTTGCTATTTTTGCTGCTAACTTCGCTGCTTACTCCAAACGTTAGCAGCAAAAATTTCCGCTGCTAATAACTCAACTAATCAATGATATTTGATAAAGGAATTTTTCTCGTGTGAACGCAACTGACCTTAGCTAGCTGTAAACCTGATTTCAGCAAGTTGATTTTTCAACGCTGTTTATTTTTTTCTCCTTGTGTTGCGTGTAGGCCTAGACAAGTTTGTACATCTAAGTTGACGTCATCTTTATTCATCATAATGGTTAAATTGTACTCACTACTCATAACATAAACAGAGAATAAAGCTTAGACGAAAGAATCGGCCACCTTTAGGATCCATGTTAGTAAATTATTAAATCGATTTAAAAACGTTTCCCACGTCCGTCGGCAACCTTGCGAGGTGATCAACCTCCTTCCCATAGACAGGCAACGCACGTGCTGTGGTACGATGACATCGCACACAAATGGGGACGAAATTGTAACACTGAACTTGGCTGATGAGGCAATGTGTTCAGTGACAAGAACGGACCATAACAAAACATTTCTCATTCCGAATCACTGGGAATATAATACAATCACTGCGAACTAAGACAAAAAATGTGGACCAACATGTAGACTCTTCAACAAAACTACTACAGTGGCAGAGAAAACTACCTCAAGCCGAAACATTCTGTGCTGGCTAAACTGCGACCATACCTCGTGTGAACGCAAGGTACTTTTTAGCCAAGTCAAGCAAACCCCGCCGCTGTGAATATTTAGCAGTGAAGTTAGCAGTGAAGTTTAGCTACTCGTGTGAACATCGTACATTCCAATGTCACATCTTGGTCCCCCAAGCGGTTGCGGTCGCATTATTATGAACGAGTTCAATAGACTTCAAAAACTACACAACGATCACAGCCAGCGTCTGTGGTTGACTACTAGTTTAAGTTTTGCATCTTATCACCATGGGAAAAGGACTGTGATACATCTTTACTTACCGGCATGATCAGAATTGCTAACCAGATTATGTCAATAATCACTGCCCGCAATGATTATGTTAAAAACTCAGAAAATCGTAATTAGTTTTCAGATCTTTTTTATCCATGCAGGAGCAGTATTTATGTTGGCATATTGTTTTACAGTTGCTCAGTCACCGTAAAACACCATTAGACTGGAAGATGATACACATTACATGTAGGCTTTCACATACCAATAACTGGGGGGGGGGGGTGGGTTCTTGAATATAATGTTTGTTATGCTCGATGTAACTACCTTATCAATATAATTATGATCAAGTCATCATTCATGTTTACCCCTGAAGTTATAAACAAGTACCACATGAAATTGGCAAAACCTAAAAGTAACAGGAGAGTTGACAATATAAAAGGGTAGTTACAATGGAATGCCACTAATTTGAATGAGTATTGGGGAAAAAACATTATTGCTAGGGACGGTGAAGACCATGCAGATGTTCAAATTCGGCGTCACACAGGAGCGAGTTTTGAGAAAAGTGAACAATTCTTCCAATATTCAGAGACTTTCAAATTGTATGCCTATGCCAGAAAATTTGTAGGAAATATGCATTTTCTACCAAAATATTCAGTTCGTAATTGCCAAATTAGACACATTTAAATTAATAAAAATGTTCAAGGTTGCAAAGTTTTTGTTATTGTTAGTGTTTCTTTGATAACAATATCTCATGGACCAAACAACACTGAAACTAACAGCAATGATGTAGTCATAAGAGAGACCCTAGATATATAAGTTACAAAGGCTGCAAAGTCAGAAATTTATTTAGGCGCCTTCAGAGCATTGCCTGTCCAAATGGCCATCCTTTCCCCATGAACCTCACTCGCCCATTACTTTGGAAAGGGCTATACATACAAATCCCTACAGTACAGTGTATATACTGGTGAATGTTGTCTAACATTCCAGTAACAACTACATCATTCTACGACTCACTTATTCTGCTTGTAATATTTTTAAAGCTTGACGTAACGTTTATGTTGAGGTTGATCAGATATCGAAACCTAAAACAAACAAAAAACAAAAACAAACAAACAAACACAAAATGAGCAGACCTACCCGACATTACACTAAATTTGGACCCTAGACATGTGTATACGCGCCAAATTATGACACGCATGCACGGAAAATCGCAACCCTCCTCCCCCATGAGGACTAATTTTCCAAGATTTATTTTTCTGCATCAATTATAATCCGACTGATGTTACAGCTTTAGGTAGGCCTTTACTATTTCTTGTTCTTGGGTGACTTGTCTTTTCGAGTGGATTAATTTTATTGCTAGAAATTCATATTAAAATAGTGTTTTTTCTTCTTACCTACCATGTTGGTAGGTAGACCAATATCATAATATTATGTAAATGGCAACATTTGGCTTCTGTTGGTGTACAGGCAGACAGACAGATAATGTAAAACAATCTTTAAAATGTAAAAACATACAGAATACTCACATTAAAATTATATCTTGTAGCACCTCTTTATGCTCGCCCATGCCAAAATTTCAGCTGACATTGCACACTCATTCGTGTTTGCCTTTAATTTCGTAAACGTGACTGCGAGCATAGAGGTTCTTTATGCTGCGAGTAAGCCTTATGTGTGGGGAGTTGAGCAGTCATCGAAAACCCATTCCCCGCGTCCCGCGCGCGCCAAAAAAAAAAAAAAAAAAAGGACTGAGTGAGACTTACCATCGACATAGCAGATTCTGGACGAGTAGATTCTGGACACTAGACCTTCCGTTAACTTCAATATTTATCAGTGAATTGGGGAAAAACAATATTCCAAGTCCCGTCTTAAATAAAACACCGTTAAACAGATGACCAGTTTCTGACATTAACAGTGGGCAATTCACACGTCATAAGAAGATAAGCCAGTTTGCTTTTAAGATATCTACCTTCATGGTTTCACATATTGCCCAGTAGTCATAGCAACACTGTGACATGGCCTAAACCACAGTCCATGCAGGGCTTGATTACGTAATTTTAATTGACTGATGACTGCTGTCCTGCATAAGGCCCTGTTGTATGAACATGTAGCTTAGACGATACCTGTACATGTTGTAGCGTTTCTTCAAAGTTCCATCATTAAAACCCAATGCTCTAGTAGTGCATGTATGGCATCTTATTCTCATGAACTTCAACAAAAGCTTACCATAAATTAATAAGGTTTATTAGAAGTACATCTACGTGTAAATGTACTGTTTGTTAAGTACACCGCAGAACAGCTTGTCAAGAAATACTAAAGTGATTACTAATTTATTTATTCATGAAAAAAACCACCAAAAAACAAAAATACTGCCAGGCAAAACACTGCACATGTTTACATGATCTATATGGGATTTGTTTTACAAGTGCTGTAACTTTGTAGGCAGTAACGGGAAATACGTGCTACAAGGCCATAGCTCTGGCCATGGAGGCTGTTCTGAGTGCTCACTAGTATCAAGCTGACAAAATCCAATCACAAACTTACCCTAACTATTTATGTAATCGTCAAATTTGTTGCTCAGTGCAAACTGCTTATCGATTTGGAAAGTGGAAAGTGGAATCCAGTTTAAAATAATAAGAATAACAATAATAATGTAAAAATGGAAATACTTTGAAAATGGGGGATAAGATCATTTGGGGGGGGGGGGAGCTCAAGATTTGATGTTGCTAACGCTTGGCCAAATTAATATTATATAACTTATTCAGTAATCAAATGTTAGCAAACATTTCAAGTAAATCGTCTGCTTCACAATCTGGTATTGTTTGTCTTCGCAAGTGTTTTTTGGTCAGTGAGCGAATGGCTGCAATAAGAATATCGTAAAAACCGTTGTCTCAAGAAACAGAAGTCATCCTAATTCCTATCAGGATCAGCTATATGACCACAAAATTATATGCGCAATGACCATTAGTTTTGTCAAAACATTCAGATTACTGATCTGCAACCACAATCGAGTAAAAAAGAAAACGACAGAGGAATTTACTTGGCAGACAGCTCAATTTGCTGTCCCTAGAGCCGGCTATGTTGACAAAAGCCTCTGGTCAATCCCACAAACATAAACATTGGTTACGTGTTCTAAAAATCCAGCCAAGGTCGTACTCAACAGATCCCCTTCGAGATCACATAACACCATCTATTGGACGTAGAACACTATAAGACTGACCTAGAGGTCTAAGATCCCTTTTTGCACTCTTCACCGATAATGTATACTTCCACATAGCCTACAAATTATTTTTTGTGACATTTTCTATTAAATGAACAACTATGTTTCAAGCAGTGACAAAATACAAACATCTAGGAGATGTTCCTTGCTCTATTGATTATATCAGTTTTGTCTAACAAAAGTACACATTAATTTGGTTCCCCGAGTTTTATAAACATTTAGTGCCAGGGAAACACTTTCATGGTGTGTGTTTTGTTTTAAATATGACCGGATTGTGAACATTTGCATGAAATTTAAGTTTGAATTAAATATTTAGAAATTAAAAATTCAAACTTATTCATGCATTGGATTAATCACTATCTGTTTTTTAATACTTGAAAATCATTTTTTAAGTTCATAAACAAATAAGAAAGAAGGTATTTGGATCATCACCTTGAGCAGTTAATAACTCCATCATGGCATTTTAACAAGATGGTCAAGAACATCAGACTTGAACGTTTTTTAGGATTTCCTTTAAATTTTGCAATAGCTCCTATGGTGTGTTTAAAAAAAGATCTGGTGTCTAGCCGGCCCCTTGTTCGGGCCTTCTTTCCGTCCTTTGTCTAAGATGTAAGTGTGAATAACTGGTACGGTTTACTAGGTGGGTTGTTACAGCACTTACTCGGTATTCAACAATTCACCAAGAACACATTACCAAAAAAGTAATTAAGCAGTTAAACTTACCACCTGTGGAAATTGCCACCATAATTACAGCGGATTCTAACAATCGATATGTGCAATATTTTTCAAGTGGCTTGAATACTATTTTTGAACATGAATGTTCAAAGATATGAAAATAGAGTTTCAAAATAGAGAAAGGGTTTTAAGGTCCTGGGGCCCGGTCCCTGCTGAGCGGCGAGTAATTGTACCATTGTGTAGGCCTATGGGTGACTGGAATATATTGATTCATGTGACTCCTGAACATGGTAAAATTAATAAAGAATTAAATTTTCACTGATCGACAGTTATATTCATACATGATCATTTATTGCTGAGAAGCTACGTATAATTTTAGCCTTCAGCCTTCTTTGAATTTCTTAGTTTAAAGGTATTTTATAGCAAAGGTTCGGCTATTTGACCATTTAACCCAGTAGTCAAACCACACTACAAACGACAACATTGACTCTATTCTCAACATCCAGCCGATTCAAGGCCGCAGCCCAAGGGTCGAACTCGTCTTTAGTCCCCATGTGTGTGTATCCCTGGACATTCCAAATTTCTAAGGTTTTTTTCAGTACTGAGTTCCAAGTAAGTACAGGGATCGCCTCCGATTACCCACTCTTATGAAATCGAGAGAACCCATAAAAAAACACGGCTGTATGGGTTGCGTGTATAGAACACTATAGCACCCTACCTGGAGGTCACATTTACCATTTCCAAGGTACTCTCCACCAAAAATGGTTTGTGTTTTGTTTTAAATTTGACCGGGTATTTGTGTTTCTTTCGGAATACAACATGTAGAAAGAAACAAAATGTGGGAATTGGATGTACAATTTCGTTTTAAAAGCTGTGGAAATTTCCCTGTATAACATAAAACACATTCACTGATAGTGATACTTCACAAAACAATCAACATGTAGGCCTACACACTTGAAAAAGAAAAAAGAGGGAAAACAAACCAAAAAACAAAAGAAAAAACAAGTACGTAAAACATAAACAAATCATAAACAAAACAAGACATGTAGGGCATATTTACCCTTCGATGTTTGCACCAACCATGCCAATGTTAATATTGTGAATAAACAGTTTATAATGTTAAGTTGACCTTTAATAATTGGGCTGAAGAAACTACTCACTTAAACCATGAAGGTAGAATTAATTATACCTCCATGCTTAAACCATGGAGGTATAGAAACTCACTTCAGAAGAAGCTAATTTACTAAAAGGACGAAGACTCGTTTGTCAACCTACATCGAAATATCAGTTATGTGCAGAATGTACACCCACACTACAACTGCTACAGCTCTCATTAATTAACATCCTGTTCAAATCTTGAAATTTTAAGTAGCTTCCATTATTTATACGTATACAGTGGTCAAGCTCGTAGCATTTTAAATTACTGTATATTCCGAGAATAATTGTAAATAATAACATCTTACGACGTCGAAATTTCCCGTTGATAAAGTGGATCTACGGCTGTGTAATAAAGGATAAACAGATGAAAAGGCATTCACTTGCCCAGTCTTCCTACTCTTATAATAAAGCTGTTTAAAAACATAGAAATAAAGGTCCTTTTACCCCAGGCATTCCTATCTTTATGTTTCATATAATACCCATATTTTCAAACTTTTGAATGAAACAAATACGCACATTTGTAAGTTCAACTTTGACTGTAACAAAAGTCCAGTAAAGTATAGCGCCCTCATGCCTTTTGTGTTCGCAAATAAATATTTTGTTGATGATTATTTATTCTTTTAAAATTGAGATAAATTATTTATAAACCCTTCAGTGATTTAAAATCATGCAATTTGATATAAGTTTATAACTGAAATCTGCAATATAAAAGAAACAGTGCAAAAATAGATCAGCACTCTTTTTTTTACTAACAAAATGATTTAGAAATTATGATGAACGAACCAACTTTGGTTGTGGATCAAATTACCAAAAATTAATTTGTCTCGAATTAATCTTTTCTTCGTTTTAATTGCATTTTAAAAAGTTTACTTATAATGTGGCGTTAGAAAAATTATTTCCTTGTGAATTTATGTGTAATTGTGCATATCAAAAGTGACCGATTTTGTAAAACAAAATCCTCCAAGTTTCATATTTTTAACATGGTCGAGCCAAGCTAAATTGTGGGAGAACTTCGACTACTAGCAGTTTTGCTTTCCTTTATACAGTTTGCTACCGATCATTGTCAGATAATAATCATTTATAAAAATATTAAAAGCGATTTTCAATCGAGAAAGTTATAAAAGTTTTTAAACAAAATAAATCCCCAAATGTTGAATTTTTACATTTTGTCAACGCGTGCTCTAGAAAACCAGCATGAATGTATAGCTTTAAGCTTGTCAAATGTTAATGCAATTTAGGAATTGTACAAAATTTAGTTTGAGATGTTACATCAACTACCTGAACTTAGTGTAAAAAGTTTATTTCCATACAACATGCAAGAAAAAAATTAACCTACAAAATGTTGAATTTTTGCATCATGTCACAGTGCTCTCAAAACCCAGTATGAATGTATAGCTTTTTGCTTGTCAAATGTTAATGCAATTTAGGAAATATATAAAATTTAGTTTGAGATGTCGCATCAACTACCTAAACTTAGTGTAAAAAGTTTATCTCCATACAACAAGCAAGAACAAAAATAACTTACAAAATGTTGAATTTTTGACATCATGTCACAGTGCTCTCAAAACCCAGTATGAATGTATAGCGTTTTGCTTGTCAAATGTTAATGCAATTTAGGAATTGTACAAAATTTAGTTTGAGATGTCGCATCAACTACATAAACTTAGTGTAAAAAGTTTATGTCCATACAACAAGCAAGAACAAAAATAACTTACAAAGTGTTGAATTTTTGACATAATGTCACAGTGCTCTCAAACCCCGGTTTGACTGTATAGCGTTTTGCTTGTCAAATGTTAATGCAATTTAGGAATTGTACAAAATTTAGTTTGAGATGTTGCATCAACTACCTGAACTGAGTGTAAAAAGTTCTTGTCCATAAAACAAACAAGATAAAAATTAACCTACAAAATGTTGAATTTTTGCATCATGTCACAGTGCTCTCAAAACCCGGTGTAAATGTATAGCTTTTTGCTTGTCAAATGTTAATGCAATTTAGGAATTGTACAAAATTTAGTTTGAGATGTCGCATCAACTACCTGAACTGAGTGTAAAAAGTTTATGTCCATACAACAAGCAAGAAAAAAAACTTACAAAATGTTGAATTTTTGACATCATGTTACAGTGCTCTCAAAACCCAGTATGAATGTATAGCTTTTTGCTTGTTAAATGTTAATGCAATTTAGGAATTGTACAAAATTTAGTTTGAGATGTCGCATCAACTACCTGAACTTAGTGTAAAAAGTTTATGTCCATACAACAAGCAAGAAAAAAACAAACTTACAAAATGTTGAATTTTTGACATCATGTCACAGTGCTCTCAAAACCCAGTATGAATGTATAGCGTTTTGCTTGTCAAATGTTAATGCAACTTAGGATTTGTACACAAATTATTTTTAAATGTCCAACCACTACCTGAAAATATTACCATTTTGCTTTCGTTTCAAAAATAGCAACACATGCGAATATTTCACTGGTAGGTGCGCCCTCAAGTGCAGTCATGTACTCAAAACCTACAGAAAGCCAACTTCGTGCCCAGCTGGCTATGCATCGATCCCAGTATGGAATGTGGGCACTCTTTTTATGTCCACATGGTATGACCATTGAGAACCTTTCTCTATGGTTTTGTTTTGTCCCAACTTGACAATCGCCCCAACTATGGTTGGGACCAGTGCAGCTCCAGCTTGAGTGTTAAAGTTGGGGCATACCAACTATAGTTGGGATCGCCCATAGAGCTCAACAGGATACCCTGATCAATCATGCGTTGATTAAACTACTGCAGAGCCGGTCGCGTGCCGGTCGCGTGCCGGTCGCGTGCCGGTCGGAAAGACGAGGTTTGGAATGCCCTTTGGTTGTGATAGTTTCACTCACAATTGAAGGCTAACTCGGCGTATAACTGTCTTTTTAGAGGGTTCTGGACAGCGGCCACATGCTAACTCTCAAAGTAACCCTAAGCAATTAATTTCCCTTCTCTCGGAAAACCACTACCAGAATTCGAATTAAATTGAAATATTCTCAATTACTAGTATAAAGTGATAATAATAACTTCATACTTATTATTTTTTATTTATTTTATAGTTTATTCCTGGGGGGGGGGGGGTGTTTACTGCAATCCCCACTACAGTTGGAGCGCCACAATTTTAACACTCAAGTTGGGACGACGAATGTCAAGTTGGGGGCGGAACAGTATGACCATCCGTCCTTGCATTATGTATGCTCTGTGGTACGACTATGGAGATATGGCATTACTATTAGTATTTGGGCCACGAATGTTGAATTACCATTTATTTCGTGGTGAATAGATGAAAAACGTTTTTTTAAACAATGTTAGTGGAATATCTCGCCCCACATGTGCCTCGATTTCGCGTACGGGATATTTTTGGTATCTTGATGAAAAATGGTTAAAACGAGATAGGTTATAGCTGGTTTCTTACTGAACACCCATTTTGTTCAGACTTATAAAATTGCATGATTTACCACGGTTTTATATACAGCTTCAATTCAATAAAATACTCTAAGAGTGTGGTGTCTTGCTTGCCCCTTCGGTTTAGCTCAGATCGAGATAAACAAAACCATACACACCAACAACTGGAAGAAAATAACCACTGGTGTCCCCCCCAACCCCGTTCGCACCATCGTTATGTAATAGGAGGCTGTTGCAGTGCCGCCACGGGGGGAATAACAACAGCACCAATCTCTGAAGCAATCTAACATAACACGAGTGATCAGCTAACACTCGATGCTTACTGATCGATTCTGAATCTGCAAAACATCAAACTGTCAAATGTACAGCCCAGAAACAGTTCTCAAGTCAAATTCCAAGTAAGTTAACAAGTATAGGCATGTGAACATAATATAATAAAATAGTACACACACATAATTAAGCCCAATTAACCATGGATGTGATATCTGACACGGATGTTATTTGGTTAGGGCCCAAACACTACATGTGATTTCGGTAATCAGCCAGACATTGGATGTGATATTTGCTAGGCACAATTACTATGGATGTGATTTCTGGCTCTGATGTGATTTTGGCCGGGGCCGGGACAGTGGATGTGATTTTGGTAATGCAGCCAGACAGTGGATGTGATTTTGGATAGTGGCAATTAACCAAGGATGTGATTTCAGTCTTGGATGTGATTTTGGCAAGGGCCCAGACAGTGGATGTGATTTTGGTAATTCAGCCAGACAGTGGATGTGATTTTGGCTATGAGCAATTATCATGGATGTGATTTCTGGCTTGGATGTGATTTTGGCAAGGGCCTAGACAGTGGATGTGATTTTGGTAATGCAGCCAGACAGTAGATGTGATTTTGGATAAGTGGCAATTAACCAAGGATGTGATTTCTGGCTCGGATGTGATTTCGTTGGTGTGGATGTGATATTGGACAATCTGTCCTAAAATCACATCATATCGATTCACTCTTCCATTTTTGTTGTAAAATCACATCCAGGCCATTCACAGTGTAAAAGGGTCATTTAAAAAAATTGAAAACCTTGTAATTCGACACTCGATGACGTCATCATAACGTCATCAAGTCTGTGCCGTCCTCATATCAAGGTTCAATTGTCTGATGAGTTTCAAGGTTAAAATCAATTTTAATTTTGAGTTATGACCTGTGTCACAGGTGTTCTCCACAGACTTTTTTGGGGGGAGGGCGGCATGACGTCATCAAAATGGCGCCCGTTGGTATATGACGTCATCGGACGTGAAAGCAAAAAACATTTGAGATATTCCTTTTCGTAAAAATAATATTAACCCCCGAGCCCCGACACTATCTAAGGAGAATGATTGACACCTATTTCGGTCCAAACAACCTTATTGTAAAACTACTACAACTAATTCAAACCTACAATTTGTTATACATTTTGCTTTGTGCGCCGCGCCGAAAACATACACACAGGATATGCCGCACAGTGTAGGGTTTTATTATTTTTAGAAAGCTGGCTATGCGTTGTAAAGAAACGTTAAACAAATTGCATTTTTGGACGATCTTATCCCCTAATTTCTGCCCTAAATAATAGTTTCTCCATCAACAACTATTTTCATGGATTCAGTTTTTTACGATCGGTCGAGATTCAACTACCGGTCGACAACGCAAATTGAGAAAATTCCATGAACTTTGCCCCGCATCGCCCTCTATCGGCAAAAGTTGTTGTTTGAACAGCCTTAATCCAAGGCTGTATATATTGTACCAATCTAGAGGCGTGTGGCACACTGTGCGGCAATTCTTTACTCGGCCCGCGAACGTGTACTGCGTTGGAGACTAGCTAAGCTCTCTTATGAATATGGTAATTACAACGGCCATCAACAGCCAATCACAGCGTGCGGAATGTTGGTTAGCTTGGACTTTGGACCCTGCTGTTGTGGACCATACATGTATGTTGTGTGGGGCCCGGGCCGATGCACGTGCGGTGGATACTCGGCAGTCTGAACCATGTGGTTATGTGCATCGTGCATCGTGCATCGTGCATCGTGCATCGTGCATCGTGCATCGTGCATCGTGCATCGTGCATCGTGCATCGTGCATCGTGCATCGTGCATCGTGCATCGTGCATCGTGCATCGTGCATCGTGCATCGTGCATCGTGCATCGTGCATCGTGCATCGTGCATCGTGCATCGTGCATCGTGCATCGTGCATCGTGCATCGTGCATCGTGCATCGTGCATCGTGCATCGTGCATCGTGCATCGTGCATCGTGCATCGTGCATCGTGCATCGTGCATCGTGCATCGTGCATCGTGCATCGTGCATCGTGCATCGTGCATCGTGCATCGTGCATCGTGCATCGTGCATCGTGCATCGTGCATCGTGCATCGTGCATCGTGCATCGTGCATCGTGCATCGTGCATCGTGCATCGTGCATCGTGCATCGTGCATCGTGCATCGTGCATCGTGCATCGTGCATCGTGCATCGTGCATCGTGCATCGTGCATCGTGCATCGTGCATCGTGCATCGTGCATCGTGCATCGTGCATCGTGGTTTGTATACTGAAATGAACGATCGCAATTCCAATGCTGCGGTTTGGAAGTTGACCATGGCTCGTCGGCTACTCGTTTGATCATATTAAGTGAGGGCGAAAAATAGTCAGTGTGTAAAGGAAGCTTCGGCGCTGCCGTTTAAGTTGCTTTTGTTCCGTGATTTGTCATTTTTGGCAGGGCGGCCAATTATTTTAGCAGGGCGGCCTAAAACTTTGGGAGGGCGGCCCGCCCTCCCAAAACCTATGTGTGGAGAACAACATTGTACCCATTACTGTGGCTGCCAACACAATTTGTTAGGGTGTTTGAAGGTGGATCTACATTCATAGTGAACATGTTTAGGGAAACAGGCCTGGAATCTCATCTGTGACGGGGCAAGGCCATTTTTATTTAGCAGATGACACTTCCACTCGTCAATCCATATAGGGGATACTCTGAATGGGGCAGGAAGGTCAAGATGAGGACAGTAGCAGGAAGGCCAAAACAAGGGCAATAGAAGTAATGACCTTATAGGGCAAGAAGGCGAAGACAACGGCAAAAGAAGCAATGGCCTTATGGGGCAGGAAGGCCGAAAAAGGGCAATAGAAGCAATGGCTTTATGGGGCAGGAAGGCCAAGAAAAGAAACAATAGAAGCAATGGCCTTATGGGGCAAGAAGGCCAAGACAATGGCAATAGAAGCATCGGCCTTATTTGGCAGGAAGGCCAATAAAACAACAATAGAAGCAATGGCCTTATGGGGCAAGAAGGCCAAGAAAAGGGCAAAATAGTCAATGGTCTTATGAGGCAGAAAGGCCAGGCAGTAGCACTTGTAAGCGTAACTTTTAGGTTTTCAGGTTATTAAAGTGTCAGGCATCCATTGATCCTCACAACTGTGCAATTGGTAGTCTGATGCCCATTTTATAGACGGGAGGGGCGACCATTCTTCCAACCAGACTTGTTTTGGTCAAATCGTCCATGAAACGGGAGAAAACAAAATGGCAGCATGATGTTCAATTACAACCACTGATCTTTACTGTACTGTCTGGAAAAAGAATCATCCCATTGGTGTCTAATGAAGTCTTGAGAGTAGTGTCGAGACATATTGCTACTCTCATACAAGAGGAACCTAAAGCTAATACTCAAACAGTGATGAGAATGGACAGATGTGAAAATACCTGGGAAAATGGCTGATGGGTTTGGGTTCCCCCTTATTCTAGACCCGGAACCTCTCAGATGTTACAATTCAGGAGGGTTACAGACTCTGTGCATCATCCATGTCATCACAGATACAAAATTACAGGTTTGGACACAATGTGGACTATTTCTTTCTCTCTTTGGTGACTGCTTTGCTTCTTTCAAGAAAGGAGGCTCGAGGAGGTTTTCAGAAAATCATGAAATCATTAAATATCCCGAGAAATTACACGCATGTTAAAAAAAGAGGGCACTCAAAGAATATAAATGGTACCTACATGTATAAACTGAACAGTATAGATAGTTCCCAATAGATGCTGTCTTTACGAGCATATTGCATTTTAGCTAGCAGGCCCGTCAAGTGCTCAAATTATTTACGCAGCAGCGTTGTTTACTAACCAATTGTGCAATGAGTTTTGTGAAATGTGCGCGTGCTGCACGCCGTTCTCACGCTAAACGCATTAACTGTGTTCCGAACTGCCCGTAAAGATGGCCGATTTACGTCATATTGCAACCTATCTATACGAGTACAGTAAGTCATAAGAACACACAATGGAGAGGGCTTTTATCACAGCGAGTCATGCAGTACGCGGCTCAGTGGTGTAGCAACATATGTAGTGTATCAACAAGTGCCTTGAGGATGAGGGCATTTATCCAGTTACATTAGTATTTAACAGAAATCACAGGCATGATACTTGGCCCTTGGTAAAAAATAGGAAAAACTTTTTTTCGTATGGTGTGGCTTTGATAAGCTATTTAATAAGAGTTTTGCTACTTTTTTTCTGAGGGCCAAAACATTTGGGTATCATACTCAAGAATTTCCTGCCTGAGATCAGTGATTAAAACACACGTACAATGTATATTGTACATTGTTTTGCATCGTGCTTGGATCCTTTTGGACGATGATTCAACAACGAATTGTTATAAATAATTTGCAACAGTGTACACGCCCCTTCAGTTTTAAGATAGAGCATGTGCGTTGTAAAATGCATGTTCTTGATGACAGTGATTGATTAATGTTAAGACAGCCACTACACTCCATATACATGTAGGTCTCCCTTAGGTCCCTTAGGTCTCCTTAGGTCTCCTGATGACTTGAGCACAATCAGTTCAAAGCTTGAGAATAAACCAAAAAGCTCTTTGCAATGCCACCGCCTCTTAAAAAAAACTTATTTGATCTAATTTGGGTTTGAACAAAGAAAAATTGACTGGAGCAGGACTTGAACCAACATCCTCCGGATTAATGTACCGGTGCTCTACCTATGTTGGCGGTCTTCCTATTAGTCAATATCTTTGTTCGGGGGTGCCAGTCAGACTGGAACAAAGATATTGACTAATATTGCACCCCCGAACAAAGAAACTGACTAATAGGGAGACCGCCAACATAGGGCTGGATAGCTCGGTTGGTAGAGCGCCGGTACGTTAATCCGGAGGTTGTTGGTTCAAGTCCCGCTCCAGTCAATTTTTCTTTTGTTCAAACCCAAATTATTCAAAATTTACCCAGTCAGTTTCCTTTGTGCTATCATACATTAGTTTATAATGAATGTACGTGTGTAAATGGTTGATTCTTTGAATCTTAAAAGACATTCTTTTTCAAAGTATTGTAATGACAATGGTCCAGGTGTGATAAGCACATTGGCTATGAAACCTTTAATTGTTTTTAGCTTGCAAATTTGTTTACCAATACTGTACTATTGTTCTGTACCAATGCTAGGGAAATAAATATTCAAATGTTATTTGTATGACATTTTAACATTGTGGTTGTTTCATACTTTGAACATCACAATTATGTACAACAGCCTTTAGGAAGCTGGCTCATAATTTCTGTTTACAATGGCAGGCATTAAGACTATACCTTGACACATGATTTGACTATCAAAGACAAGTAACACTTCATTCCATTATAATTCAGATGTATCCAGCAAAGTTTTCATACATCATTATAGGCCTACATATATTCTGTATGAAAGAATCAAGTTACATATCAGATGACACCATTCATAAAACTCTTAACCATATATATATATTTTTTATAGTAGTAGTGCCTATACATTTACAAAAATGAAGTTACATGTATAACTATAAACAGTTAGCAATTTGCTGCATATAGCATTGACGATGATTGGTTAATTTCTATACATAAACTATAAATCTGTTATGTAGTAATATAAGATAAATAAATAAGTAATATACATTTAAAACTGGACAACTAATTTGTCAAAAGATCAAATATACATTTAAGTGTGATGAATAGATCAGCTATATATGTTATGCAGTCACTGTTGGTTAATAAGAGTCAGACATGATATAAGGTCCAGCAGTAAAGATAATAGAGGAAAAAAACAAAACAAGGTCTGACCATTGTACATGTAAATTCATTTAGGGTTTCAAAGAGCTTTCTGACTATTTTATGGACTATTTAAGAATTTTCTGATTTTACAAGGACAAACTAATCAGAATACCCACTGTAGTACAAAGAACAGCATGCAAGTAGTTCCTAATGTTGATGTTAAAATACACTTTAAAACAAATAGTAGTCTGTATGGAGTTTTTAATATTCATGTGAAATGAACATATTCACATTTTCCTTCTTGCTTTCTTCTAGATGCAAAGCTAGACTGACCTGAGCATGTGTTATGTGATAATAATTTCTTACTTTGAAATTAGACATGCACAGTACCTCATTAAACTGCACAAACTATTGCTTAATGACTAGGCAATGTTCCATCTGTAGTTCTTACACACATACATGCATGTGTCTAATTTATGTTCAGCATCCACTCTGGCAGCTATTGGTTGCTGACAGCTCAGTGTTGGGTCCAAAGTTGCTAAGGTACATGGTTAACTCCAAAAAGACTTGTTTGTCCACACAAGAGTAGCTAGTGTTGGCCAATGGATAATAGTGAGAGACTAGTTCAGTTGTAGGATCAATCCACATGACATTGATTACCCTCCCCACTGGCTGCTTCTTGATAATTAATGAAGTTTAACATACTCCTGTTAAGCAAAGAGACAAAATCAAATTAAATGAAAGTTGGAGCACTGTTATTGGGGTTTTAGATAATAGACTGAAACTTCAGTCAACACAGTTTTACTCAAAGTTTCATCAAGTATAACAACATAAATGTCATTCATTCATTTTATTTCATTTATTAATTCTGAATACTTCCATGGAGAAGAGAGAAGGAAGTAAGTTTCAATACTAGATGTAGAAGGAAAACCCCAGAGAAGTATTTCAGGGAAAACCCATGCAATCAGGCTAGGACTGAAAATCCAATCCCCATAGTGAATAACTTGCAAAGAGTATACTGCTCACAATCAGAATGAGTTTATGTATTATTTAGTATTTACTCTATTCCTAAGACAATTCTTAACTATTCTTGTATTCGGTGAGTAGACACAAATTTAATGTCAATGATTAAATAAATGCACTTAATTCAACCACTGATCCAAAAACAATACAGCATGTACAAGTACAATTAGCATTGTCGTTACCCAATGTGTAAAGAAGTTTCTTTACACATAGGGTAACGACAATTCTTATGGAAAACTCACACAAAACTTTAAAAGGGGATTTATCATAGAATGCCTCAAAATCTGCATGTTGGACATGGGTTGAACCAACTTTAAAGTTTGACGAACCTTTTAAGACTACAACATTTCAATCTGAAATCGAATTGTGTAGAGTGTTTCATTTATGTTCAAACCGACCTTGATCATACGCTGGGTGGTTCAGGGCTTGAAATTGGGATGTAAATCCACAAGACTGCTGGGCTTTCAGCTCAAAACTTTTACTGGACCAGGAAGTTTGTTACAAGATCGAAATCAAAATGAGAAGAACACTTTCTACACAGTTTCACATTAAAGTTGCTTTTGAAACAAGCATTAACAGAAGATTGTCTCATTTTTCATGTGAGTAATAGATCAAAACGTAACGGAATTGATAGATATTTGTATTTATCAGTTTTCATTTAAATAAGAGAGGTATCGTTATCCAAAAACACAAAACCACCGGATTTGTACGTTCAAAAGTTTACAAACTTGAAACTACTTGTGTCCTTAAAGCAAGACAATTAACTGTTATTGCTTTGGATCAGATAAAAAACCATGCTCTCTGTGCTAAAATGTGATGTGAGAAAATAATTCAGTTGCACTTACCACTAAGAGAAAGGAGATTGATCCGGTGCATCTGGTATTTGGCAGAAGATTGCGGCACATGGCATCATAAGCCCTCACAAGACGTACTAAGTCCTGCAATTCAAAAACAAAACCAAGCTTAACTGTCATAATAATTAAAAGTAATATTAATAAGGTGATTGTGATTGCTAAAGATAAACCACTCTATAGAGACTGATATTTATGAATCACAGCAATTTGAACTGTAGTTTTATGAAAAACACTAATTGAAACGACATAGCTTTCAGCAATAATTGGAAATTGTCAGTGTATTACAGTATACATGTATGGCAGAAACAAATACATAAAGGTGTGTCACACAATTTTGTATGAACATGAATACATGTAATGGAATATCAGATACAAACTAAATAAAACCATAACAGTATGAAGTTACAATGTTGGTTGCTGGTCACTGTTCGAAGTGAATTTTAAGCGCATTTACAGTTTGACAGTGGGCAGCCACCAACAAAGGCAGTTAGAAGTGATGAACACCTTGAACCCTTACTATTAATAATATTTGCAAGGCATCTGTCAGTCTCTGGAACCATGGAGTTGTGCCAATACACCAATTTAGGAACAATATTTGCTGTGATTGGACTCCAATGCAGGATTGAATGTCTCTAGCACAGTAACCACAGGTCAAAGTTGAAGCTGATCTTTCTGCTTAGGGCCGTGTTTTCCTCTAGAGTCAGCTGTATGCAGCCTGCAGCATCAGGTCTTCCTCAAACTTGGAGAGTTGTCTCTGCATCTCCTGCTTTCAGGTGAATCTATCTGCAGTGACAGCTTCCCACATGCTTATTATACTGACAACCAGTGCATTGAGGTCACACTCGATGTGCCTTTGCAATGCCGGTGGGTTTTACAATCGGTCTCTTCTGACGACAGCTCTCCATGGGGTCCGTCTCAAGAGAGAGACTGTCAGTAATCATAGAGCTTTGTAACACAAACAAACTCATGAACATCTTGAAGCTCAAGGTTGGTGACGGTGGTAAAATACAGTATTATTTCTCTTTCATTTGTTTACTTTTCAATTAACACACTATCTGTGTGTTCATAGAGTTGGTAAATAAAGCTAGCTTGATATCACACTTAATATACAACCATATTTGTGGGTTTCTCTTTCAAATTGAAACCTTGTAAAAATAAAAATACCTATGATTGTTTTACTACATGTTTCAAAACAATGTAGGAGTAATCAATTTGCTTTGGAGGATACAATAAAGTACAAATCTCTTATACAATAACTATATACTAGCATTCAACTTTCTGGGGATGCTTGTTGGTAATCATGCCAACATGCCACTTGCCACTTGTGGTGAGACACCTTTGTTGATTGCACGTACACAGGCACCTGTTTCCAGAGTATCTGTGGTCATGATTTGGTGGTGCTGGTCAAAAGGCACTGTAACCAAATACATATTAACCTTTGGATGGATTAGTGCTAAATGGCTTTGTCAAAGACCTGTTCCTTTCACATACTAGCCTAGATTTTATTAAGATAACTTTGAAGGACTACTGCATTCATGCAGCCTGTTATATCTCAGATGTTGCTGTTCGACCAAGTGTAGGTCAATGTCGGTCCTTGTATCATACTTTATTACAAAATTATTGAAGAATGGCAAAACAGTGCAGTACAACATAGAGAAAAATAGCAAAGTGAAACACCTCAGCTCACTGACACCCCCCCCCCCCCCCCGGAGCATCGTGAACGGAAACACAAATAACTTAAAATCTTCAAAACTGTTGAAGTAACTGATGCAAAATTTATTGAGAAAGTACCCCCCGGATCTGAAACATTGCACTCCCGCTGCTGTCACCAGCACCCCCCCCCCCCCCGCTTCATGATGGGAAAAAATCAACTGAAATCATTAAAAAGTACAACAGAGAACTGATAAAAGGAATCGAGATGTTTTTCTTAGTTTTTTTTTCTCATTCTATTGTTTTTCCTGTTATCTTTTACTGTTTTTAATATTCTCTTAGCTTTTGCCTCTCATTTGAATGTTATCTTGGCTTCTTTTCTCTCATTTGAATGTTATCTTAGTTTTTTTCTCTCATTTAAATGTTTTTTTAGTAATTACTCTCAATTAAAATAGATTCTTTGTTTTCTTTCACTGTTTTTAATGTTTTCTTAGCTTTAGCTCTTACTTTAATCTTTTCTTAGTTGTTTTCTTAAATTTTAAAGTTTTTGGGTTTTTCCTCTTGTTTTGAATGTTTTCTTCATTTTTTTCATCTCATTTTTTATGTTCTCCTTTTTTGGGGGTCTCATTTGAATGTTAACTTCATTTTTTCATCTCATTTTTTATGTTCTCCTTTTTTTGGTCTCATTTGAATGTTATCTTAGTTATTTTTCATACAAATATTTTATTTGTTTCCTTTTACTGATTTTAATGTTCTCTAAATGTTTTCTCTTACTTTAATCTTTTCTCTGTTGTTGACTTTCATTTAATGTTTTATTTGTTTTTCCTCTCTTTTTAATGTTTTCTTTGTTTCCTCTCTTTGTAATGTTCCTTGGTTTTTCCTCTCAGTTTAATGATATCTTAGTTTTTCTCTCATTTCAGTATTTTCTTACTTTCATTATGTACCACTTTGTATGATTTATTAAAAGGTAATTTTTCCAATGAATTTCTTTCAAAACAAAGGTATAAAAAAAAATCAAGATACTAGTCTTGCACTGAATAATTCTACCATACATCATCCACTTTCCTTGTAAAGATGTACTACATTTTCCTAATGAATCACTATTTAATATTATTAATTTCAACTTAAATAGTTCTTCTATTCTTATAAAATTGGGTTATATATTTTGCTGTACAAAATTTCATATTAAAACATTTGTTCCACCAACAGTTTATATGAGCAATCATTCAGGGTACTTTTGCACTGCAAAGTATTTCAAAACCATACATAAAGTTCGAACTTAATTTGCACATACAGAAGTAATTCACACATAATATACACCCAGTTCTGAAGATTCTTACAATGCCTTCAACTCAATTTTTATAGTTTCATGATAACTATAGTATGTTGGCCTAACTGTTGTTACAATATCATCAATACCTCTGACATAAACATGATCAATTAATGTGGCATTCTCTGTTGTTGCATCTGTAACATATTGTTTGTATCCATGATCTATCATTAATTTCTCAATTTGTGAATGTTTATCATAAATATTTTCATTAAAGTCTCCCATCACTATACATCTATTACTCATTTTGTTGATTTCATAAATCAACTTGCTTACATTTTCAATGAATCGTTGCATCTTATAAGTAGAGGGTCGGTAAATGACAACTACTATTACTGAAATGTTAGATATTATATGAAATGCAATGTACTCTAAATTCTCTACTGCCATATATAAACGACTGAAGTTTTTATCTCTTTTGCCATACACTGCAACTCCTCCATGACTTTGCTGCTGTAGTATCTTCATTTGATCATTATATGACAAAGATCTTATTTGATGGTAACATTTGAAATCATCTAAACTGCAATCTATAATTTGATTAGCATCTATCCATGTTTCTGTTAGGCAGATAAAATCTGAGTTCATCATTTCTCTTTGACATTTCAAATCTTGATAATGAGGTAATAAACCCTGTATGTTATGCAGTATCATAGTTGTATCTTTTAAAGTATTGTTTGCATCATTCACATATTCCTCAATTCCTCTCACTGCAGGCATTGTCCTTAGAGCTTCTGCTACTGATTTATCACAGTATATCAACTTCTCATCAAAACCTTCAATAACAAGACCCTTTAGTGATGTCACACGACTCAAACTCACATATGCTTGACCTGCTGAAAATGTTCGTTCAAGACACACTACTGTTTTATTTGTTGTCATTCCTTGTACTTTATGTGCAGTACATGCCCAGGCCAGTTTCAATGGAAATTGTTTGCGGATACATGACTTTCCAATATGCTCTTCCTGTATCTCAATTGCAACAGCACTATTCATATCTGATGATGATAGGCCCAGATTGATCAGGTAGCATCTCTATTCCATTAACAACTGCAAATGCTCCATTCACAAGTCCATCTGATACATCTATATTTTTAGTCAGCATAACTCTAGCACCAATGCCTAGTAATAATGACTGACAAAGAATTCGATCTTACTGATTTAAGAGGTGTGTCTCTCGGTTTCATCTTTCCGCTTGCATCTTTTTCATAATCTTTAGCTTCAATCAATATACATTCTGTACAGGTTTTTATGCATTTGTTGAAGATTATATTTATCAACTTGTTTATTAGTTGGGTAGATGTGCAACGCATCTTCAACATCCTCTCCAGTTTCACAACTACCGAGTACAGTTTTATCTTCTTCTGTTAAACTGTCCTTTGTTCTAACCCTCAATTTATTTAACACTTCAGTAAAACGTACATCATTCTTTTGTCTCAATATTTCTGTTAACTCAATTTTTCTGAAATTATCATGCCACAAATTTGATTCTATTGTATTGTGATGCAATGATTTGCCTTTTACCGGAGGTAGCTGATAAAAATCACCAACAGCAAGCACACTCACATCACCAAATGTACATTGATTTCTTGTTTGTTTAATCTGTCTTAGTCTTCCATGAATATAGCACATCATCTTCTGATCAACCATAGAAACCTCATCAATGATTAAAATTTGCAGCTGGTTCAATTTGTTGCGCAAAGTGCTGATTTTTTCCTCACCTAGTGGTTTATAGGGTATGGTCATATAAATAATAATAATTATTATTTATTATTAAGTGAGTTTTGCCTGTGCCAGCTCCACCAGTAATAAACATATGAAATGGTTCAGGATTTTTGCCATTGACTTTATCAAGACACCATTGTCTAATTTTATAGAATATTTGACTCTGTTTGGTATTGAATGACCTCATCAAGGTTTGAGCTTCATATCTTGGGATTTTGGCTTTATTGTATTCAATACAATAACTTCTGTCTTTTTTATTAGATTGTAAATCAGGAATACCACACTCCTCTTCATTTTCTTCTTCATACATGTCATCTCTACATTCATGTCTCTCTGCTTCAGTTTCTGGACAGATCAATGCCCATGCATCTTCCTGAGGACCAAACATTGCCAAATATTCTTCGGCTACATCTACTGCACCACTGTCTCCTTCAAACTTCTCACGATTACTATCCACAACAAACTTTACAGTTACAATATTAAACTGATCTAATTTTACACTTCCATTTTGATAAAAATCTTCAACAGTTTCAAAGGGTGCAGGTTTCAAATGCTTATCAACACGATGTGGCAAGAACAGTTGTAGGATACTTTGGTAGTATTTCTCTGGACACTTGATTGAATTAAATCTTGGATACTTAATAACTGCACCATCAGTTCTAGTACGCTTCTGTATATATCCTAAACTGTTCCGTAATTGATGATCATGTTTATATGTTTTCCCACTGTGCACCTTCAAAGCTTCTGTACTTGACAATATTCTATATTCAGAGGAAAACTTTGCCAGACACATTATAGCAAATTCATGTGTTTTAGGTCGCGCTTTATATCTATCTAATTTACATATCATCCATACATTTTCGTCTGTCATCTGATTTGTTCTGAATCAACCTGAGTGGTAAACTCATTCTAACAAGGTTCTCTCCTAATGGTATAAATTCAACTTTCCTTGATCCTTCTTTCAACCTCAAATTACAAACTCGGAAACATGCCTCTTGTGCTGAAACTTCTCTATTTTGTAAATACACATGTCCTATAGTTTTCATGCTTTCCTTTGCATCACCATGCAGACCTTCACTTTGAGCTTGACTGAGCAATAATCCCATTTCACGTTCTGCTTTTGACATATAAGATGCAACATATGCTACAGCTCCATAAACATAAGTAATATATTGAATATCAAGATTGGCATTCCAAGCTCGTGATAAGTCTGGATTATACTGGTTTACCCATACATCCTGAGGATTACGTTTCAATATGATGCTGTCTTTCTTACTCATAAGTTGATTTGCTTTCTCAAAGTCTTTTTGATTTATTCCAAGACTCTCAAACATTTCATAAACTGGTTTATTTGACTTCTCTTCATTTAGTAGCCCTTCACGTACTAATTGCAACACTTCCTTTGCCTTTTCAATATCACAGGGTCTTTTATCATCTTCACTTGAAATTTCTTTATCTGTAGATGTAGGTTCATGTCTTATCACAAATGTTCTCTCAGAAGGAGGTCTTGGGAAGTTAAATCTGCATTCAGTTCCTTTTTTCTTAGAACTTTAAGAGTGTCTTTTGCTGTGCATTTGTACATTGGATATAATTATATTCAACTCTTCATCATCCTCTTTAGCTGGTAATTTACAAGATACATGTCTATCAATAAATTGAACAACCTTGTCATCATCATCATCACTTAGTTTAGGAGCATCTTCAATCCAGAACAAACAATGTGTATGGGGTGAACCTCTCATCTGAAACTCAACTCTGTAAAAGTAGTCTTTGACCTTTCCAATGGGATTAGCTTCCGACATAATCACCTCTCTTAAAAAAATATGAAATCTTCTATCAAATATTCTGGCCACAGTGACAGGGTTGCTCTTTAGGATCATACATTTATCATTCCAATCTAATTCCTCTATCATCCTTGGATCTCCTTGTTGTTTCAGTATAGTATTGATTACTTCTGGCCATCTCATATCAGCAGCAGAAAATGAACAGAACCATGTTGGTTTTTTACCAAGTTGTCTAATCATTGCTAGTACATCTTTGTGAGCTGATTGCCAATATGGTGGTGTTCCTCTTATTGGTTTTAAGAACTTGTAACCACTATCAGATTTCAAAATGTTTCTCAATTTTTCCTTATCATTCAGCATTGATGCAGTTACCCTCTCTCCAGTTTGTGTTTTTACAGAACCTTTACGAAGAGCAATAGATAAACAGCGCAACACCTGTTCAATCTCAGACATATACTGAGCATAGAAAATATAGTCTGTATTTTTAGCAAATCTATTGTCTACATTCATTAATCTATTATGAAGATATCTACAAAGTGTTAATCTAATGTCACGTTTATCTTTAAATAATGGACTCCCGATCGGAAATAATGTAGGAAAGCGTTTGGCTTCATTTCCATCTTCCATTAAGACTCTTACTGGATTATTGCCTTCACATAGAGCTACACAAAATATATCATCAAAATACTGATCTAGAATCTCTTGACCAATATCTGCTGGTTGCATACAACTATCAAGCTTCACACCACATAATCGTTCCTCATCAGTCATCGCTTCACTATTCTCATCTTCTGTTACATTTTCTGCCTCCTCATTTATACTTGTGTCTTCATTTGACACTTCAGGTATAGGATTAACCCAATCATGTTCAATTACAATATCTTTATACCATTTATTATTCTCCTTTAAATAGTGCAAGGCTTCTTCAACATGTTGTTTATTCACATATTTATACTCATAATAACCTTTGTATGACAATTTGCGTTTCAACTTGATTTTGATTAGTTCATTTTCTCCACTTCTTGGTAATGACTGTACAGATTTTTCAACATTTGCTGGTACACAAACACAGGGTCCCACTATTCCATTCTGACCACCTTTAGGAAGATTAACAATTTTCATAAATGCTATATTTCTAGCTATTAGATGCTGCTCTAATGTATTCAGTCTTTGTAATACTTCAGGAATTTCTGTCAATGATAAGTTGTTAAGATTTGCCTCTTCTGGTATTCTGTTCTTAATCAACTTCCTATGACAAGTATAGCAAATCCACAAACATGATCTTACTTCTAACATATCACATTTTTCTGCATTACATTCATCATTACATTGATGCAAGTATTTCTCTGTAATGTATGCTGATAACTTGTATTTATCCTTGTTACATTTGACTCCTTGGTTTTTAAAGAGCAATTTGCAACAAACAGCACAAATATAACCTGGTCCATGCCCCATTTTGTCTTTGAAATCATTGATTACAGTGCATACCTTTTGTCTCCTTTCCTTCTTTGAAACTCTTTGTTGTAAAGTGTTATTGATTGTTTTCTGTTTATACAAGACATTTCCATGATAATTCCTTTTTATTCTATTAATCAATTTATGTTTATAATCTGCACTTTGATAATATTTCTTTTTAATACTTTCAGTTAATGTCTTCTTGTACCTAAAACTAAGAAGATATTTATTTTTGATTCCAACAATTTTGGTATGCCTATAACTTACATTACTATAATACCTTGACTTATCAGATGCCCCTTTGCCTATCTTGTAACTGCTATTTTCATTGTACTTAGTTCGTTTGGCATTTGTGATTATGTCTCTATTCTTGACATATGCCATTCTGTTTGCCTTCAGTTTTCTTTCTCTACAAATAACATTTTCCTGATATTTGGTTCGTATGCTCTTCTTTTTATTTTCTCTACAATCTGAATCGTTGTGATATTTAGTTTTCAAAACAACCTTCTTTCTTTCTCTACAGTCTGGATCACCTTCATAATTATTTACTTTTCATGTTACTCTTTTTGGTTTTTCTGTAACTTGGATTATCTTGGTATTTAGTTTTCATTGCACCCTTTTTCCTTTCTCTGCATTCTGGGTTATCTTGGTATTTTGTTTTCATTGCGCTTTTCTTCCTTTCTCTGGTACTTGTACTTTTATTATATTTTGTTTTCTCAGCAGCAATTTTCTTCAGCTTGTAATCAACATTACAATGATACCTCATTGTATGCATTGTGATCTCTTTATCCGATTTCATTTTGCTGCCATCTATACTGCTTGTATATTTTTGAAGAACTGTCTCTTTCTCTCTCTTGTATTTATCATATTTCAACCGTTTGTTATCTCTATCTAGTTTCCTTCTCATAGCTGCACTCATTTTTCGCTTATGTTTTCTCCCCTGACCATCATCTTGCATCTGTTCATTACATTGGAGATATTCATTGGTCTTTAAATTGTCATTATGTAGAGATGCCCGAAATTTCCATTGAAATAACCCCCCCCCTTTTTCAATTTGTAGTAAACCTTTTCCCTACCCATAGAATAATGGACCAGTCCAAGATTGCCACATCAACAAGAGGTACATGTGTACAGGAAGTTGGTCATTCTTATACCAGTGATGACCACTACCACACTTGTATTAAACGATTCCAACTTGAGCTTTTGTTTGACATCTTGTTTCCATTATTCTTCTTTCAGGTATGTTGATTTTATATTTCTTTCTTATTTTCATTATGCTAGTTCATAGAAAGATACATTTACAAGTTATCTTAGATGTGTCCTGATTTTAGTCAGCAACTTGAAGACATCTTTGAGTTTTAATTTTAAAGTTACAGACTATAGTTATTTCTGACTTGAAAGACAGTTGAGATGTGTTTTGGAAACCTTTACATTTTATTAATTCTATCCTCAACTTACTGTGATAATGATTTTATTTAGATCAATTAAGGTTGCTTTCTCGAAATACTGCTTTGATGTTACTTGGTATTTAAAGATAACCTCTTGATTGGTTAATGTACAACTTTTATAAGTTTCCTTTTAGTAAGTCAACTTTATTTGTAGGATGCCATATTCTTCCCTTAAGTAGAGTATTTACAGGAAAGTGTAGTGTTTCTTCAGGTATAATTTAGTTTGGAAGTACTGTTAAACCCAGTACTGTGACCAAACTCTATACATGTGTACCCATAGCCACAGACCATTGTTTATTGTACAGTTTAGGTCTTAGATCTTATCTCGTTAAGACCACCCAGCCCCTGTGCTGGAAGGGTGGAATATTGTTTAGCTGAGTAGAGTTGCTGCAGTGCAGGCAGTGAGATTATCAATTATACTGCAACTACTGTATCTGTGTATATGGAATCACTCAGCATTGTAGTTATCGATATGTTGCACTGGGTGAAGTGTAGTTGTATTACTCAGTAGGTTTCAATAATTGGTATGTGATCAGTTCGACATTGCTAATTCTAAGAAGAGACTAGATTTTACTAGCTGTCCAAGATTGTTTATCTTTTGATTAATGCTTTTTGAGACCATGAGAAAGGTTTTTCCTATGTTGAGACTATGAAGCAAGAACACCTTTTTTTCTTGTGAATATTTAATTAGCTTATTCTTGATGGTTAAACATAGAGCTAGGTCAAGCCATGTATGTTAACCACTTGTTACAAGAAGTGTATTGGAGTAAGGTATTTGATTATAACAGAACAGAACAAGAATTTTGTGGACAACAGTTAAGATTTGGTCATAAGTTATTAGTTAGAATAAGTTTGGAATTATGTTTCAATGTATCCTAGGGAAGTGAGTACAAATGTAGGTATAGTCCTAAGACTAACCTTTAATTATGGATTCAGATTTGATTGAGATATTATTTCATTCTTATACCAGTGATGACCACTACCACACTTGTATTAAACGATTCCAACTTGAGCTTTTGTTTGACATCTTGTTTCCATTATTCTTCTTTCAGGTCATCAAAACAACATTTTAATGTGCCCTGTATAGACTGCCAATTTTGACAGTCATGCGGGTGCAACAATTAGTTGTCAAACTATCTCCATCCTTATTCTGTATCACTTCTATTTCTTCTCCCTGTTTACTAATTACATCATTTATTATCACGTCATTAGGATTTATTTCCATTGGTAATATGTGTACTGACAACACAACATCATAGTGTATACCATTTGTATGATTCAGATAGATTGCTTCATCTGATGTCACACTTCCAATTTGTTACCTTTCCAGAGAATATGTACCATCTACCATTAAATGTATATACATCTGTTTCAAGCATATGTGCAACAGCCATAATCTCCACTTCAGTTGCCCAGACTCCAGAACAAAACATTCTTTGCCTTTGAACATAGTCCTCAACATTACTGAATTCTTCACGTAAATATGAATTGTACTGATTGCCATGTTTCAACAAATGATTCACAGTAGCTAGCCTCAATCTCATATGACTACATTCACTTCCAGAAATTGCAAATGATATAGCTCTAAAAAAAACAGTTTCCATCACCCTGGATATGTCTTAACTGCTTTGGATGTCCCATTCTGTCACATTCCTCGGATGCTACAATTTGTGGGTACACTCTATTAATTCCAACTGATTTGCACAAAGACTGCTTGTGATCATATGACAATGCATTAAACTTCAATACTACTTCTTCAGTTATTACTACCATTTCAATGTCATCACTATCTTTAATGTTCACCTCATCATCTTGCAAGCCATCTATAGTAGTTCCAACAAATTGATCATCAGAATCACTGACGTTAATACATACACTCTCTTGATTTTGAATATCACTTGAGGTTTCGTTAGCAACATGACTGATTTCTGAATCATTCAACTCAGGTGTATCTTCTTCCTGTTCAATATCTTCAGCAGCTTCAATGAAGCAGTTATTTATACCATCACCCTGACAAACAGTCACTCCTGTAATTTCAAATTGTTCATGGTTATTTAAATTCATTGAGTTAGCCAATTCAGTACAATACCTGTGAACATCTTGCCATGTCGGTGCACGTTTCATGATACTTGTTCCTTCACTTGTTAGATGGCCACTACAGTTTCTAGAATGAGAATCAAAAATAGAGTACATACTATTGTGAGAAATTACACAAAATGTGTTTCCATTGAAACATATGAAACAACCATTATATTTCTGCAATGTTTGCTCAAGAGCTCTATCCAGCTGCATCATATTAAATTCTGACAAATGACCATCATCTTCAAACATACCACTCAATGACTCATGATAAATCATAGTAAAGCTCTTGTTGAATACAATTAATTGATTGGGCAACTCATTGATTAACAAATAATCATTATTCATTGTGGAACTGTTTGACAAATGACCATACAATTCATTACCAGTATTCAGTATCAAATCCATGTCATTGCTAGTCCATTGTTTCGGATCTTTCATATGACTGTACATCATTGCACACAAGCTGTTTACAACACACTGTTTCCCACTATCTACACCAAATTTGGGGTTACCTTGATGAAAATGTCCTTGTAGAGCAAAAGTGATGGTGTCTTTAAGTATCACATCTTTCTTCAATTTCTTCTCTTTCAACTCTTCATGAGGAGACACCGACCTCTTTTCTGTTCTGTGCAGTTTGGAGGAAGGTTGTTGAACACTGTTAACACATTCAAATTCTTTGCTCATAGCACACCCAGTACGCTCTCTTTTCTTACTAGTGTCTTTTTCAGTCTTTGCTGGTTGTTTTGTTGCTTTACTTCTTAAAAAGTATCCTCCAATTTGTTTCTTTATTGGTACTTTATTCTTTGTCTCGTTGGATTTGTTTGTTTCATTGGAACAGTAAACTTCTAATCTATGTGGCTCACAGCTGTTGACAATCTGTTCATTCTCTTTGTCAGTAGACATACATATGCCTGGTTCACTATGTCTTCATTATGGGTACACATTGTAATTTCATACATGTTCACATCTATTGGAATTCCAAAATCACAGTACAGAGAATCACAGTAATTACTTGCCCTGCACTTACAACATATCACAAAGCCAACAATGTGTTTCATGATCACTTGGGACATGACATCTAATATCCTCACTTCGTGTTCCTGTATTTCTTATCATACTTTGTGTGACATTTAGAATGCTTACATTTTGAGGTTACATTGTCCATTCTGACAAACTGCTTATTATTCAGTATATCCCCATATTCATGTCTCATTCCAACATTTGTTCTTTCATGATTATCAATCATTCCGACCTTTACAAGAACATTCAGGCTTCTTCTTGTATGATCACAAATTTCTTTTTGTACCTTTTCATGCAATCTTCTGTCTACCTTACTCATACGGAATTCTATAACCTTCCCACCTTTCCTGATGTTATGAGTCTGTCTGAATACTTCTCTTTTCAATTTCCTCTTGTATCCTCGGGATATTTTCTTTCTCTTCCACCTTTGAATAACTTCTTCTACACATTCCAACACTTTACCACTTCCACAATGCTTTGTCCAGTTATACTTATTAAGCCGCCTTAAACCTTTCGGGTTACTTACTCTTGACAGTCGAGTTATTCTCTTTCCTCTCAGAATACACACTTTCTTTTTAACTTGATACTGGATCATCTTCTTGTATTCTTGCTTTGCCTGCATCACTTGAACCTTTCTTGGCTTCAAAATCTGTTCATAATAGAGTGTCATTACTTCAAACGGATCACAACGTATTTCTTTTAGATCATTGTAATATTCATAACTATTTGATTGACTATGTTGAACATAACTCTCTCCATATTTCTGCACATAATCATTTCCACAACAGATTATCTGTACCTTTACATTTTTACTTCCAAATTTGGTAATCTCTGGACTGTTTTCTCTCAATTCAATATACTGAACACAGTCTGTTTCATGTTCAGATTAGTTTCTTTTTTCAGTAGTCTGAAGTTGATCAATTTCATCTACAGAAAAGTCTCTTGTTTCATGTTCTATTGGTAATGTGGCCTCTCTACAGGTTGCCCCATGCTCAGGGAAGTCTCTTGACAATGTACCCTGAACACAGGTTGCCCCATGCTCAGGGAAATCTCTTGACAATGTACCCTGAACACAGGTTGCCCAATGCTCAGGGAAATCTCTTGACAATGTACCTTGAACACAGGTTGCCCCATGCTCAGGGAAATCTCTTGACAATGTATCCTGAACACAGGTTGCCCCATGCTCAGGGAAATCTCTTGACATTGTACCCTGAACACAGGTTGCCCCATGCTCAGGGAAATCTCTTGACAATGTACCCTGAACACAGGTTGCCCCATGCTCAGGGAAATCTCTTGACAATGTACCCTGAACACAGGTTGCCCCATGCTCAGGGAAATCTGTAGCATTCTCTGGCACTGGTCCACTCATCACAGTAGATATGCTGAAAAAATAAGGATAAAAATCGTCTCTTTAATTGATTGAATACTTATAAATGGTTCAGTCAAACTATCCTCAGGTACAATTCTGGGACCTTCCCATTACAATCAGAAAAATATTATGTTTCCAAGATCACCCACAAACGATATTTCGAGTAATCCACAGTTAAATGCATTCAATATTTCACTTCTATTCCTCACATTTTCTATACACACCAATATTAACATTTGTACCAACAGGCAGAATAAACAATACATTCATCCAAATCTCAAAAGTCCAATTCCAATGACTCAAATTCATGTGTGTACATTTATATTGAATACTGTCTATTGAATGTTTAGTGCACAACTGTAAATTCAATCTCTACTGCTTATTGCCCTCATTATTTATATAGGCCTATATGACTTGAACATACTACACAAGATTTCCCATGGATTGGTCTTTCAGTTGCTCATTAGTCTTTATTCTTTTCTCATGCAAATTATAAAATCAGTATTGTATGAAATATAAACAATTTACATAATTAAACAACTCACTGAGTGGAAAATGGTCAATAAAAGTTTGTAGCGACAAGCTGATTGGTCTTGTCTATTTCACCCACAAAATACTAGCCCTGGTATAGCCCTGGTTAATGAGTTGTTATACAGCAAAACCTGCATCTTGTCAGATGAATCTAGATTAACAATGGGTTATTATGAATGGTTGTCCAAACTATCCTTTCAGAGAAAGCATTTACCCACATTTCCATGGATATAACAACCTCTTTCTCAACCTAATTTATTTCTTCCAAGGATTTTGTTTCTTAAGAAAACTAAATTCCCCATTTCATAAATGGTTTAACTCATATCTCATTGGTAGGAGCCAAAAGACTCATGATGATGCGTAACAAGAATAAACCCAACTACAAATCAACAACTGACAAATCCACACAACAAATGGGAACAAATTTCAAATGCACTGAAAACATCAATCATTCATTAAATATTTGTAGACAAGTCATAACTATCCTAATCATGTTAAATAATGTCTACAAATTGTGCTTCAAACAGACAAACAATTTTCCCAAAATAGAAAACATAATAATCTTGTGCCATGTTTACTTGACCCATACCTAGCCCAGCTTGGACTCCTCCATTGCATACAACGGGACGGAGTCCAGGGTGTAAAGGTCCCATACCATTGCGAACAAATTTATAACAACATTTTTTCATATTACCTTTTTGAGGAACCTGAAACTTGACCCACATATTCCTTGTGTCCTGAACCTTACACCTGCTTTATTCAGAATTGCAAATTTTATCCTTATATTTGGCAAAATAAAATGGAACTTTACGCATTCTTCGCAACTGCCTAAACTGACAAGACATGTATACTTCAGCGCATGTGCGTCCTACAAGCACGTCCACAAATCTAATGCAGAAGTCGGTCGGGTTAATGCATATGTCGCGCATGCGCATATGAGCTTTAACGGTCACTTGTTACACGATGGTCACAACGCCAGTACACAACTTTGACTTATTTTCAGAAATAATGTCATCCATGGATTTTTTTGTTAGTTGTTAACTCATCACAATGTAGTTTAGGACACCAAGAATATATGAATGGAGTTTCAGCTTCTCAAATCAGGTAAAAAATATGAAAAAACATTAGGTCAAAATATGCAGGCCTGGACATGCTGGAATTTCATCTTTGAGAGGGCAAGGCCGTCTTCAATTTGCAAAGGGCACTTCCATAGCAAAATGTCAAAGTCAATGGGAAGTTTTTGAAGGGGCACCAAAGCCAAGACCAGGGCAACAGAGGCCATGGCCTCCGTGGCCTCCGTGGCCTCCGTGAAATTCCAGGCCTGAATATGTTCGCATTGTAGAGAAGCTTTATACCTAGGACATAGCACTGACTGACGTCCTACCAGGGCAAACCCTTACCCTACAGTGGCAACTGGCAAGTCCTAATGACTCTTTATATGAGTATTAACTAGCCACTGCTGTCCCCCTTTCATTCACAGGTCTTATTCTCAAATAGAACAACAAAACATATATTATTATGGCAAACTTTCCGCTGCTCGCCACCAATTTATCTCCCTAAGTTCTGTTTTTTTTTTCACTAAATTATATTCTTACCTATCAAGGAGGGTTTACCGAACATGTACAGCCAGAAAACAGGCAGAATTTAACAAATCTAAAGGCTTAAAAAGGTGTCCCAAAATCGCAAGGCTTCGTCTTGCAGTGAGATGAAAACAAACGCCATGTTGTTTCGTTTTCCTGCTGTGTGTGTGTCTGTGTAAGTTGTGCAATACTCCAATCAGTCGGTCATCGTTCATGCGCATTGGACTTTTTGATTTGTGGAATGGGTAATAATCGAAGATGATATTTAGGAGGGAAATTAGAACAACCCACAAAGCACGCGTTGAACTTACCTAGGGCTTGTACTAATGGAATAATCCAAAACAAAGTTATGAATATTCAGTTTATGCAAGCCATTGGACAAACCCAGCTTATTTTACTATTCATAAAAATTACATATCCATTATGACCTTTGGTGAACCAGGTATTGGGAGAAACATGTACGACAAACAAACCGTTCTGGTGTCAATGTCTCATAGCCGTGTGGTACAGGCTATGCTCTCTTAATAATTTGTTCTCTCTCTTGTTACAGGTTCGAATCTCCGTAAGTACATTGCATTATCTGATTAAACGTTCATTCCTTCCAGTAGATAAGATACAGGTAGAAACATGGAGGGACAACATGGAGACTGGGTGAGTGAGGAGACAGGAGAGAAGAAGACAGTGTGGGAAAAAGCGGGGTTTTTTTCCGCCAAAATTTGAGGATTTAACCAAATATCCCTAGTTTTTAAACCGATCCCCTATGAAAACTATTTTTTTTACGTTTTCAAGATTCACCGAATCGATAGAACACATCCTCAGGAATGAACTGGAGAAAAAAAAATTGAAAAAACCTTTTTAAAAACGTCAAAAAGCTGGTGGCTGAATGCGGAAATTTTTCCATTATTATTATTATGGTTATGCACCTTGAATATAGAAAACACCCAAATTCGTTCAGGTTAGCTAGAAAAGATCGAAACTCCGAATTCGTGAGCCGTACTCATGATGTGCTGCAGAGGAACAACAATGATCATGTTCCCCCAAATACCAATGGTACTTGCGAGCTGTACTACTATAACTACTTACATGTATGGGACACTAAGCCTACCAGTATTACTATAGACATCACATGCTCAGAAAAAGCAGACTTCCCCCAAACAAAACGTAGCCCCAGAACAAATATACTAACAATTGACATTCAAGACATACATTTAGGACAAGATTTGTGTACAAACTATGTAAAACATCTTGTGTGCAATTATTTCACTATCACTTGTATTAGTAAAATTAGAACATAAAATGTAACAAATCTCACCTATTCATTACTCACAAACACTATCCTACGTTAATCGCTAGCTGCTTATGGTGTAGGTGGTATGGCAACTCTTTCTCTGGCTGTACGTACACGTAAATCACGACCCGTCAACGTGGTTGTGGTGCGCCAGTCTATAACTCATTCAACTTTTCCATTCAACAAAGAGGGCGCTATGACGCAAACTTCGTATGTGGACAGGTAGGGGTGCACCACACTAAATAGACTCCCGTAGCAAACAATGGTCAATGCTAATATTCAAAACTACTCAACAAATATTTAGAAGTCTCTCAGCCCCTTGAAAATTAAACAGATATATTGTCAGACAGCTAAACTTCAAATTTCTTTTCAAATTTTGGTAGGTCAGCCGTTTGCAATTTTTGCTAATTACCCTAGAAGAAAACACCCCCGAAAATGTGTTTTTTCCCAAACCGACTCGCTGCCAGTTTCCATGAGGCATTCATGCATAATCACAAGCCAAATAGTACCGACTTTAAAGCCTAAATTTATCGAATCTCCTCAAAAGTTGAGACACGGAACCCCAGGTTGTGAAACATTATTATCATTATACAATCTATTAATTGCATGACCACCAAAACGTTATTATTCTAAAGATTTTTGGGCCTACAAATTATGGTAATCAGCTTGGCGCATGAATTATGGCCTATTTAGTGTGGTGCACCCGTAGGTGCCACATACATTAGACATCTATGTCTGTGGTAGGTGCACCGTAAGTGCACCACATTAAATACGCCAAATAAAAATTCAACCGCCTAGCTTATTACCATAATTTATAGGCCCTCAAAATCTTTTAACAACGTGTTGTGGGTCATGCAATTCATAGAATGTGTAATTTACAAATCTATCACAACCTGGAGATTCTGTGATTCAACTTTTCAGGAGATTTGACAAATTTGGGCTTTAGAGTTGATACTACTTGTGAGTCTGATGCGGTAATGCTTCATACAAACTGGCAGCGACTAACTTAACTTGAATTGGGAAAAACACATTTTCAGGAATATTTCTCTAGGGTAATTAGCAAAAATTCAAAACGCCTGCCCCGAAAGCATTGAAAAGAATTTTGAAGTTTACTTGTCTAACAATATATCTGATCTGATTAATTTTCAAGACGCTGACAGACTTCTAAATAATTTTTTGAGGTTAACTTCAATTATTTCCTAAAACCGCCCCCCCCCCCCTCAAAGCTAGACAGGTCTAATTTTAAAGCACAAATTTATAAATCTCCTCAAAACTTAAACCACACAACCCCCAAGCTGTTATGTCACAGTTACACATAATCTATTAATTTTGTGACCTTCAAAATATTCATTCAAAAGTACCAGCCAATCACATCATGATAATCACTTGGTGTATAAATTTCCCACCCCTCGAAAAAAACATAAATCCACATCCTATCAAAATAAGAAATTTACCTCACACCTTACTAACAAAATGTAAAACATACACACCAATCATGTTAGACTTTCATATATATTATCAGTTTCAAATCATAAATACAATTTTTACCTTCTATTTCACAATAATGATAGAATCATGTGTTAGAATTTCACAATTATCATGAACAATATTTAACATTAGCACATACACTCCCAATCATTATAATCCAAACTTCTTCATATTAAAAGTGTCGCAATCACCATTATCTTTATAAAAATAAACTATCAACCTTTCATCATCCACTTACTTCAGTGTTGTAATTTTTTTCACAATGGTTATCTACATCAGATACCTTCAACAATTGCATGCAAATTAAAACCAAATCTTATTCCAATAATTAATAATCCAACTTTAATCAAACTCCAAATTACTTAATCACCATCATTTGAGTAAAAATACATTAATCAATACCTGTTATCATCATCCACTAACTTCAATCACAATGATTTAACCCAACGTCACTTTATAAGTATTGCTCATGGTTACATCCTTCTCATAGTCATCATCTTTATACAAAACTTGGTAACAAAGAAATTTGTCTGTGTATATAAAACATTATTTCAAACTTGAATTATACTTATTTTCATAATTTCTAAAACCATAGAAGCTTTCAAATCATAGACATCTTCAAAAAATTACACTCAGGAATCAACATAACATGAACAAAACAACTCTCTCAAAAACCTATACCCTTAATCATTACTTTCTATTCCTAAAATTTAACATAAGTTTACTCCTTTACTGTTGTCTTGCAGCTGCTTCAATAAAGAAATAAAACATTGCTTTCGTCTGACTATCAAATTTCACTGGGAAAAGAATCTATTTATTTGAACTGGAATTTCTATAAATCAAAGAATATCATTTCCATACAATCAGTATGAGTTGCTCTCAGTCATTGACAAATATTTGTATCCCTTGAAAAGGGCCAACACAAATAGGAACAACTTCTGCTTTTTGACTACTAAATTAACCATTGATCTTGCATTAATTGTATTCATCAAAACACCATCCACCCATAATTACATTATTTACTCAAAACACATAACATTCATTGTGCTTGCCAAGACCCTGTGACTTCTACATACTATATCTAACAAGTTATATTATCTTGGGACATTAGTATTGGCAAGAGCAATATTTTATTTCTTCAATGAAACAATTTTACAAGACAATGATCTTTCTATATTTCTAGTAAACTTCATAACAAAACATTCTCTTGTGCAAAAAAACATGTACTTCATTGTTTTCCATTGCAAAATTTCAACCAAATGTAACTGTAACACTCAATTTCCTAATACACTGTAATGAATTACTTATATAACTTCACATTTGTTATATTTTGATTATTGTTTATCAACCATTTATAGAATTTGTTTTCAACTCAGATGTGTGTAAAGCTACAACCTTATAACCTTATGTTAGCCATTAATATCAAACAAAAACAAAAACATCATCTGGTGCTCCCCTCCCCTACATCTTCTTTTTTCATTTCAAGCTAGAAGCCCAGAGAAATCACATTGGTCTCTCCCTGCTCCTGCTCAATTTTACAGGTGAAAGGAGTGCGATGTGCCAACACACATCCAAGGTCTTCTCCTTCCTCTAGTTCAAAACAGTCGCTCAAAATATCATTTCGCACATTAAAAGTACGATAACCTTGTTCCTCTGTTGTCAGCTTCATCATTTCTTCTCCAGCACAGCTTTCATATCCGATGACAGTGGTTTCAAGTCGAGTGGGCGAATCAACATTCTGCAAACACAAACAAAAATGTAAATATGAATTACACATCCGCCTACTATAAACATCACCCTTCAAAACATCCAGGTATTTATGTGTCCAATAACACTATTCCAACTTCCAAGTTCAGGATTCCACCTAAACAGTCATTCACTGGCCAAATGCCACCTGAAACGACTGCTGACCAGCTGAAACACCTTGCCATTAATGGCCCATCTTGCCAGTTGAAAACAACAAAGACTTTGAAGACGACAGAACTCCAATGAAGCCAATTGAAATTATCAAAGTCAATTAACAAACTGTCAGCACAGTTTCAGCATGGTTTGAGTACTCAGGGATTCATTGTCATCACCCCTTATAAACTAATGTATTAAATTATACAGTTCATGCCCATGTAAATTATTTATCACAGTTTACAACTTATTTATCTACCACACAATGTTTTCAAATTATTGTTTAACACCTGATAGTTTACAGCATTCACTAGCAGTCTGCCAACTAAGCAGGCAAAATTCAACCAAATGGACATCCTACCAACCAACACAAAATGCAACAACAATCTTTCACATATTCAGTTTGTACCCGAGACTTCCCCAGTTATCAAATTAAATACAAACTCTTCCTACAAACACAAAGCAGACATTACACAAAGAAAAAAAATGTGTCCTTTTCTTTGTTTACAGTCAGACACCAGACACTATCCAGGCCTGTCCTGGGATAATGATTGACACTTGAGATCCAGCTACATCTTATCTTAATCTTCTCCAGTTTGTTATACATTGTTTCAATTTCTAATAACACTTGCTTCACTCAAAAGACAAGCCACGCACACGGTATCTCTGTGGTTTCATGACCTGGTTGTGACCCATAGGAACTAGACATCTGGACAAGTCCTTAAATGTTTGTACTCTCCTATCAATTTTTTGTTATACAAACAATGACATAAGATTTCAATCTCATGTTTTCATTGAAGAAATAGTTCCCTATGATCAACTACTCATTATTACTAGTACCCATGTAAATTCACTATCCATTTTGGACACAAATTTTAATATTGAGTGTATCTGTGAGTGGTACACATAAATTTTTAAACAATGTAACATCTTACTGTTCACTTTCACAATACAATTAGGTCAAACTCCAGATTATTCAAACCTATACTCCTCCAATACCACAAATTAAAACCAGACAATAATTGGCATACATCTCTTATGGCTACTTTTACGACCATATGCCATTCCCACATTTAATGTTATCCATCACCCTCAATCCAAACATGATATAAATGGCACCTTCTCATTTAAAATTAGCAACAATTAACATACCTTCAAACTACTCATTCTTGTAGATGACAGAAACACCTCTTGGTCCCACTCACTGGTAACTACATTAGTCACTTCCACAAAATCCCCTACATTCACAGCAGAGTGAGCCACATCATGCCACAGGGCAAGTCTACATGTCGCTGACTTCTCCTTGATGGTTACATTCTTCACTTCAATCTCATTACCTCGAGATTGAACAGTTTTGATCATTTCTTCCTGTACACAAAAACACAATTCCAACAAAACATTAGAATTCACTTCATGATGTCAGGCCTCAAAAAGCTAATATTTTTCAGCCAAAGTAATTTTGGCATTGGAACAGGCCAAATTATGAAAAGGACAAAGACAAATATAAAGCACCAACCATGTATACTTTTTCATTATTATTTAAACAAAATACCATCTTTAACAAAAAATTGAGTTACCTTTTACTTGTCAATTATATTCAAAAGTAACCTACAATTTGACAATTGGCCACACGGTGTCTATGAGTGATAGACCAAATGAAACAATTAGTAAAAAACAGTACAAGCAATTAAGTAACTAATATATGCCGAGCTATGACAGACACTTTCTACGCACACCCACTCCAAAGGGTCACAATACGAGGTCATAAAACCACATACACCATACACACACCCGGTTGCTTCTTTTCAGTAAAGCAATTCAGTATTACAATTCAAACAAATGTCTAACTATCTCCGAGGATCTAATAACACGTGATTGGATCTCAATTATTTTCCCACGGTATGTCTACAGTGTCTGGGGTAAAGTAAGAAACCGACAGATTTCTCTCCTGTCGGCTGCGTCTCAATAGACACACTTGTTTCTCTAAACTCGGTAATACAAGTTTTAAGTAACATCGACGGCACCCCGTCTGGACAGCACTGCAAATGTATGTAAATAGTTCATCTTCTCAATATAACAAGAGTACGGAGAAAACAGCAATTATATGACAGTGTAGAGTTACAGTTTTTAGAGAAACCACCATCGCTTAATAAAACTAAAAAGGGCATCGACGGCACTGACCGCCATCGGCCGCTGTGTTTTTCGAGCCCTGTGAACTGCGAAAATGAACACAATTATATCATTACTAACTACAACCGTACAGCTAACACCAAGATAACATGTCTTCAAGTAATACATTTCAATGTAATATGTTGTTCAGTTAAAAATTACAACACACCATCTAACTCGTCTCCTTCACTCTTTCATCACATTCTACAACAATCGGAAAGCTACCGTTACCTTACTACTCGTACAGCAACCGATCCACACTTTTATTTACCCGGTGGTATTCATCTTATTAACTCAATTTTTCATAGATCACTTAGTGACGTTTTCTTTATAATCAGTGATGGTACGCTTTGCAAAATGATTCTTTCATTTTTACACATAACTTCTTTTGGTTTAAAACAATTTTTACATTATTTTTATGATTGTGTGTGTAATTTGAAATCAACTGCTTTTGTAATCATAATGAATTTGAATCTTTCTAGTCCACACAGCGAAACCAATTTCAACTTTTAACTGGAACAAACACAATTGAACTGAAATCGAAATGAATTGTACAGATTATCTTAAACAATTTGTCATCAATTTTCATTTGTATTAACAGTCATTCCAATATGTTTCACTTATGATTACAAAATCAAACCCCAAAACACATGTAAAATAACAAATACTCCTACAATCTGCCCCTTCACCAACTTCTTAAGCGGTGATGTCTTCACACCCTCAACTTTGATAAAATCCGCAGGAGTAGGATTAATTAACTGCATGGCCTCTTGCTTTAATACTCTCTGAGACATCAACTGTCCCTGTATTGTTAACTCTTGACGATTTCGTGACTTGGAGATACTTGCGAGGGTATTGCTTCACCTCCACATTAATCATGATAACCGATGCACCCACAGACATCTTGGATGCAATGCTATCATCACAACCAAACAGCTCGCATTCTGCTGCGGTCTTTCCATCTGATACCCCAAATCTCGCTTTATTACTCCCTTCACCTTGACAAATTACTTGCACCCGCACCCGCACTCGCTCCGCATAGGGCTTCTTCTGTTTCATCACATCAGCCAATGACGACATGTTGTTAGCTCTTCTACTACAATTTACAGAATTTGTCAAACTATCCAATATAGTTATATTCTAAAGTCACAAAAAACTTCAAATTATTTAAATCTATTCACAAGTAGACCTAACTATCCTTGCAACCTGTAGATTTATCCTCCGACTGAGAGTGTACACTTGTCGGGTACGATCACTCCACTTCAACGTCCAGCCACTTTGTTTTCCAACTGTACGCATGCGCGAATTTATTACATCAAAAGGGAATTTATACTTTTGGTAAATTTCAAAAACCAGTATCTTCACTTGGTCTATGCCAACTAAACATGAAACAGCAAACCTGCGTAAGTTCGAGCTCAATCGATCACTGCAATCACCAGAAAAAAGTGGAGAAAAACCTTGAATGTTTTAACTGTTTTCAAACATCCAGTTTTTTTTACTCATGAGATCAAAACTAATTGTTTCACTCACTTCTCCAAAACTCTAGCATTTACAGCACAAATATTTCAAAGGGAGTTTTCCCTCATAACCTTCTTTATACCACGTAAGTTACATGTGAATCTGTGAACATTTATATTTTTACTCTTACCAATGTTACAAACACCCTGCAAAAATACTGTATAAGTATGACGGCAATTGTGCAATGATTTGCGGTAGCAGTTTGGGTAAACACCATTTCAAAAAGAAGTGATGACCATGAAACAACATAAAGAAATCCATGTATACCGTCAACATTCTCTCTTTCACAGCATTGAAAGAGTGTTATCATTAATCCTCTCAATTTATTCGCTAAACGTAATATCTAACGATATATCTTTCATTCCTTAAACTTATCAAAAATCACTCGGACCATCCTCTACATGTTTGACGATTTTGTTTCAACGTCTACAACGTTAATTCTGCTCAAAGATTTCCAAACACATGACAACATTTTGACCTTTACATCTGGTAAAAACCGGACAATGGAACGCACCTACCGACTCGTCATCTCAATATGGCGACGGAATTTTTCATGGACGTCTTGATGACGTCATCAGGTCTCGGATTACAAAAGTTTTCAGGTTGAAAACTTATCCTTTTCCTTATTGCTGCATTACATTGAATTTAAAAGGTATGATGTTAATAAGTTGCGCATCTGATACATCAAGACTGGGGAAACATTTCATAAGTTGACGCTAAAACAGTATGACCTTTACTTCCAGTCGTACTGGAAGGTCAAAGTCTGCCTTAATGTTTGTTTGTAAATAAATTCTATTTTTGGTCATAATTCAAGATTGAAAATGAATTTCATATTGAATCTCATAAGACAATTGAGCCTTATTATCAAGACCACACAAACTTCATGATGTCATGATGACGTCATCAAATATCAAATTACAAAGAAACCAACTTGTTATTTCTATGAAATCATAACTCATGCAACAGATGATCGATTTCGACAATCTACATATCATCGGACAGCTCGGAATAAGTTCAACAAACGCTACACACAAAATAACTCCCATTTCACATTGACTTCCGCTTCAAACCGGAAGTTGAACAAAGTCACAAAATCTGATCTCAAAATCTACGAAATATTCCAACATAAATTTTGCATCACGTTAGATGAGTGATCCTACTTAACTCTTGCACAGACATGACAACAATATAACGTTTGCATCGGGTCAACCTGCACGGCAAAGCGCACGTGTATATTGACCCACATTCTATGACAACGCACAATACCAACGACATTTTATGTGGTTTGTCTACTCCAACACCACAAGCGCTTTCACTGAAGACTAGTAGTGGCATGATTTCTGTCCACGTTTAAACATATCACAGTTCATCGTACTTTTGACAAAGGCTTCCCAGTGGCGCAATGCTGCAAAAATCAATTCCTCCCAACCTTTGCCATGATCGGCGTCAAATTGTTTCCCTTTTCGCCCTTCACATGACTTGTAATTGTCAAAGTAAAGACAAAGTTTAACTGAGATGTACACCTGCCTCAGTGATTCGTATGACCTCTATTATATGAGAAAATACAAGCAGAAAAGCACCAGCATTGAACTTCAATAGTGCACAAAATCTAACCCCTAAACCAGACATTGAATTGAAAAGCTACATGACGTTACCAATTCATTCAGTCACAATGTGATGACATCACTCACGAACACCTTGTTTTTGTAATTGACAAAAATTGAATTTCTAGTTTTCTTTTTTCTTCTCTATCTTCTTCTGGAGAACTCTTCTCTACAGCATAACTCAAGATTGAAATTGAATTGAACCTGGAAACTTATCAGACAATTGAACTTTAATATAAAGTCAACACACGTGTCCTGACGTCATGATAACGTCATCGGTGTCGAATTACAAGGTTCTTAAAATCAAAAATGACCATTTTCTATTCGCTGTATCTTCGTGAACTTTAAAGCTATGATTCTCTTATTTGGGCATCTGATAGATCAAGACTGGGGCAACATTTGAAAAGTTAACGCCAACATCGTATGACCTTTACTTCTAGGTCGTTACCCTAGGTCGAAGTTTACCTTCGATTTTTCCCTTCAAAAAGTCAAGATTGAAATCGAATTGACGGTTGAAACTCATCAGACAATTGAAACTCAGTATCAAGACGACATAAACTTTGTGATGTCATGATGACGTCATCGGGTATTGAATTACATTAAATCAAATTGAATAATTGTAAAAAATCGGAAGTTGAAAGTTTGAAAAATTCATATCACAAAAACTACGTAATATTTAACATGAATTTGCATGAGGTTATAGATGAGTTATCCTGCCGAAACTTTTGCACAGAGATTATAGCACTTTAATCTTTGCATCTGGTCAAAACCGGGCGTCAAAGTGCACGTGTCTGTTGACTTTCATTGTATGACAACGCACGATAGTGTAGGCCAACACAAACATACGCCGACATTTGGTGTCGCTCGCTATCAAGACGACACAAACTTGGTGAAGTCATGGTGACGTCATCGGGTATTGAATTACATTAAATCAAAGTTGGATTTTTACAATCTACACATCATCGGATAGGTTGTTAAAAGTCCAACAAACGTTACACACAACATGACCCCATTTGACCCTGACTTCCGGTTCAAACCGGAAGTTGAAAATTTCGAAAATTCATCTAAAAAACTACGTTATATTTTAACGTAAATTTTGCATCAGATTATAGACGAGTTATCCTGCCGAAGTTTTGCACAGAGATAATAAAATTTTAACCTTTGGATTTGGTTAAAACTTGACGTCAAAGCGCACGTGTCTGTTGAACCACATTGTACAATACAAAGCAGTGAAGGCCTACACGTAAAAACAATGTACACAATGCATGTCAAACCTGTACCAACCACGCACGTGTACGATGCACGTGTAGTTAAGGTCTCGCTACACGTCCATACAGCCACATGTACATTGCGCGTGTGGTTTAAGTTAACGTGTCTGTATTGAAACTGTACTGCTACATGTACTGCTACATATAGGAGTACATTGGCGTTGCTCGCTATTCTATTGTATGTTGCACATCCAAATAATGGTAGTCCGTGTAATATTTGACAAATTCATAACTCCTAACCACACATTGGATTGTTACAATCCATACGTCTTCTGAGGGGTATTAAATAAATTAAACACGCGCTACACAAATTGTTACTTTTACTTCTAGTTCAAACCGGAAGTTGAAATTTAATGTTTCAAAAAATCATAACTTCTGAACCACACTTTGGATTTTTACAATCTATGCATCATTTGGAAGGTAGATAACAAGTGAAGAAACGATACACAAAATGTTATGCCCTTTGATCTTGACATCTGGTTCAAACCGGAAGATGAATTTAATAATCAACAAATTAATAACTCCTCAACCACTCATTGTACTTTAATCAAGTAAACGTCATCAGAAAGAGCTCCTAAGACTTAACAAACGATACAGTGTGCCCTCATTTAACACTGACTTCCGGTTCAAACTGGAAGTTAAAAATTCATTACTTCTAAAGCACACATTGTTTTGTTTTTAACAATCTTTACATCTTTGGGAAAGTATTTATCAACTAAAAAAATTACACACAGAAAACGACCCAATTTGACCTTGACTTCCGGTTCAAACCGGATGATCAAATTCAATATTTGAAACAATCATTTGAAACAATCATAACTCCTCAACCCCATAATGGAATTTAATTAACTACACGGCATCACAAAGGGCTCCCAGGACTTACCTTGCACTACACAGTATGACCTCAATTGATCTAAGTTTTGATTTAAACCGGAAGTTGAAGATTTATGTTAGAACAAAATCTTACTCCTGAACCACAAAGCGAGGTGATAAAATATTATATCATTAAATCATAACTTGATGACATCGATCACGAACACCTTTTTTTTGTAGTAAACAAAAACTGAATGCCTAGTGTTCAATAAGTTTTGTTTAAAATTGTTAGCACTGCAGCACCATATGTACTTACCACAGTTGCGCTGGAGACCATCACTTTGGGTTTGTGTTTCTTTGTGACAAACTTTACTTGGCGTAGCAACTCAGGCAGCTTTAAAATACAAAGTAGCAACAGATACGCTTCAGTATTCCCGTTGAATGGTCAAAATAAAACCTGCCCTCCCCCTTCCATGTTGTCACAACCAGCTGGAGTGCAGACTCTGCAATGAAAGCCAACATAGACCAGGGGCCCTGCAAAGATGGCAGGGAGTGTAGACGTTTCCACAAGTAATATGAAGATTATGAGATTGCTCGTTGCGATCTTCGTAACCCTCCATCCTACCGACGGTCGGAGACCGGAGGGTTGCAAGCCATGACTTACCACAAACAGTCATTAGCCACTTCCAACCGTTTTTATTAGACTCGTGATCAGATTTGTCTAATTTTTTTCACTTTCCAAAATCATGACACACATTCTAAGAACACAGTTGTAATCTTCATTGTACAACTGTGTTCTTGGAATGTGTGTCATGATTTTGGAAAGTGAAACAAATTGGATAAATCTGATCATGAGTCTGACAAAAAAGAGCCGAAATTGGTTAATGACTCATTTGTGGTAAGTCATGTCTCGTAACAATCCGGTCTCCAACCATCGGGGGATGGAGGGTTTTGATTATCGCAACTATGAGAATGCAATCTACAGTGACATCTTAAATCATTTGTAAACAACACTTATTTGACAGTTGAACTGGGTATTGAAACCAAGATTAAGGACGATTTTACAAATTTCCATGAAATGTGGCGTGATAAATGAAACTGGAGTTAGTATAATAGTAGGCCTATGCATGGATATACTGAACATGAAAAATGTCGTTGAAAACTCCTCTGTGAATTACATGTACCTTCTTTCGCTGGATGAGTTTTTCGACTAAGCCGTCCTTGCTCTGATTTCCCCTTTTCGCCTTTTTAACCTGAAATGGATGTGTTAACAGAAATGGAAGTTGCGCAATTTCATACACTTTCTAGGCCTAGTACATTTTCCATCATTGCTATAAAATTACCTGATCATATTGACAGTTGGTATAGAACATAGTATTTCGATTTAAACTTACTATGGTTGTGGTTGCAGTTGCACTATCTTCATCACTGTCTGGGCTTTGGTAGCACATGGGACGCTTAAAGCTCCGCTTTGTGATTTTGGTGGTGCTCGATGCGTTAGCTTTGTCATCAGTGAGGCTGTCTCGAAGTCTGAATATTTCTTGGTCTCTTCTATCATCTAATACACTACCACACAAAATGTAGCAAAATAAATTTATCCTACATTGTGTAGTAGGGCCTTTGGCATAAAATATTGTTATTTGTGGAGAGAAATTTAAAGCCAGCATTGAAGTTCAATGTGTTTAAATGTTTATGGTCTCTTAGTTTTAATAAGCAATGTTAAACCCTAGTGTTGAAAGAGAAAATTGGTGCATGCAATATGTAGGGCCTACACCCCCTAACAAACAAACAAACAGTGAAGCAAACAAACAAAACTCCTGATTAAAAATCACGTACAGTCATGATTTATAGTGTTTACTTAAGTTTTAACTCCCTATACGTCATGCACATGACAAATATTATTTTTTAAGAGTTTTGTGCACGTGATTCAAAAATTACATTTACGCAAGCATCACGGATGTGTGTTCAGTATTTTGGGAAAGTTTTAGATAAAAATTACAAAGGAAACTAAATTTATGCTTGCCACAAGGCAGTGGAAGGCCCACTTCTTTGACTATTTTTGAAATGCCGTAGCTTTACAGTGACCTCAATCAAAAATCATTAGCTGTAAAGTGTAAGGAAGGCTTATGGGAGAGCCTTACCATGCTTACACTTACAGGTAGGCCTAATTAATTTGGACATGATGGAAGTACGTTAATTATGAATGACTGAACTGAAACATACGAGGTGTTAAACACCCTGTCATTTGCCCACCCGTGCGTTAATTTAAAGAGGTAGAAAATTGGTAGGCCCAGCCGGGATTACCTCCATGGTAGGCCTAGGCCTATTTTTTTTATAGGCCTACCCGATAAACCTTACTTAATGATTAATAATAGGGCCTATTATGCTCTGGCTGTTAGCTCTCGAGTCGTACGAGAACAACAAATAAAACAAACTCACCAGGTAAATACACCACACAGGCAACATATTCCGAGATAGTTTTTGAGCCTTTCCCCTTCACTTTTATCTCTCTGTGAGCGTCCCAGTCATTGTTGTTGAATTCACCAGCATGCTTTTTCACGTCCACACAGATCCAATCCGTTAACCCGATTTCTACTGTCCCTTCCTCAAAGAAATCGTACAAAGCGAACTTTTCATGCTACTTCGCTACGCTCATACGCATGAAAAACAGTTTCAGTCTACTGGACAACCAATAATAAACACACTCTTTAGAAAACAGACTTTTAAGTTTCTTCAGGCTTAATAAAGCATGGGAATGTGCCGGTGCTATATCGAGGAGTGTTATACAGATTGGTTGTATAGCGTATAATGGTAGTATTGCAGATTAGTCTGTGAAAAATTAATGAAATTTTAAACAAAACTTTACACAATCCACATCCGATTCAAAAATTTGAATCCCGGCTCTTTTAGCCCTTCAGGTATCTCCCGGAAATCGCCCTGTCTTATAATTTACATCCGACTCAATATTTATTTATTTATTTATTTATTGTATTATTATTATTATTATTATTATTATTATTATTATTATTATTATTTTTGACATTACAAACTTAAGAAGACCTTCAGGATATCCCGGAATGTCTCAATTTCTGAGATTTAATAAATACATCACTATTCGGATTCAATCAACTTCAGTACACTTTTTGTACTCCTCCATTGCTTTAAATACATTAATGACAACAAATTAATTGCATCATGCATCACCTGTAAGTGTTTACCTTTTTCGAAATTAAGCTACACTTTTCACTTTTATAAATTATTGAACCATTAATCCGTATTCAATATAGAGGAGACATTGAGCCTGAGTTTTCCCCGCATGGAAACGTTTTCGCGGATTTGTCTCATAAAAGAAGTTGACCACAAACCATGCACAACCTAACTCCACACAGTGTTGTGTGCAGGAGTCACGGGTCACTGACTTCATTGGGCAGGTAGTTCCATTATGTGAATGGGTAAATCAACTATGACACAATGAGGGGGGAGAGGCACAGTACATCAATAGGGACAAACATTGTTTTTGTAGTGCAGAACATAGTATTTTATTGACTTACCATTAATTAAATGTAAGTGTAAAACCACACAATAAATATTCAAGTGATAAATATGTTAGAAAATAAAACTGTAAGCTGTTTAATCAAAATCAAACAGCCTTTTTGGACATACTGGTATTGAGCACTATATGAAAAGAACAGCACAATGAGTTGATGAACTTATTTGGCAAATAAGTAAACTAACATAAAAACTCTTTGGTTCAAAAAGATTAAACAAAAAGCACACTTTGAAATCTAAAAAAATCACAAAATAAAACAAACTTGTATTGCCAGACTTCTTTGGCAATCAGTAGACTCAGTATAAATATTGTACCCAAAATGTTTACAAAAATAACTGTACATGTACTACACATACATATTAAAACTATGACATTTCAAACTGGCTCATATATGAAACATAAACAGGCAGGAATGGTTAACTAACTTCTGGCTAGCATTGAGGCTCATTAAAAATATATAATACTTGATATAGACTATAGTTATAGGTGTTGAGGTATTTACAAAGACTGTGTGAACTTAAATTGGAAAACATTTTCATGAAAATATTGCAAAAATACTGAGTCGGTATCAAATGCACAATGTAATAAGTACTTTTTCAAAAGTTTCATGCATCTGAACATGCTATTTGCACACAAGTCAAGTAAAAAACACATGCGAAATAACTACCACAAAATACACATGTATATTATCAAAACAAAAACTATCATTTTGGGGGCAAAATGATTAGGCTCACATAAACAGGCAATTTTCAACTTCTTAGGCCTCAGTAAACTTCCTGTCTCATTAAATAAAAACCTCAAACAAAAGTTAAGCTATTCTAACATCTGCATCAAAAAAACACATACAAGTATGTATCTGCATCCATTGATTTTGGCATTTACATAAATCTTACGTACTCGCTTGCACTACATACACTGAGGCTGTGTATGCAGTAAACTTAAGAACACTTAAAACAAAACAAAATACTTGTAACTGGTGAAGAACAGAGAAATGTCCCAAATCTATTCCTGGTGAGTGTATTTGTCACAGGTGCGCTTATTATGCCCAGGACTTTTACATTTTGTGCACGTTAGCTGGAACTTTGGTGGACGCCTACATCTGTCTTCCAGAAATCGGATTCGATGTTGCTTGTGCATTACCTGTGCAAATGCAGAGCTGTGGAAGTTTGTTGATCTGAAAAACCACTTTGTGACAAGATCATTGAGTTTCTCTAACCATTGTTGACAAAATTCAACAACATTACCATGTCGTCTCATTGCTTATGGAAGATGGCAAGCCAGAATATGCATATATGGGGTCACATCTTTTGTTTGATACAATTTACTGTATTTGTTTACCCAATCTCTAGCTGCCTGCTCAAAATCATCTATCTCCTCATCACACATATCCTTGTTTAATTTGTCCATCAATGAAACAAAACTTTCCCATATGGATTGTAACAGCTTCAATTTAGGATGTTCTGGAACCATATTTGTCAGGTTAATTTTTGACATGATCATGCGGTGCTCTGGACCAGTGAAGGAATCATACTTGAGTTTCCCGTCATCAGAAACAAAAAAATGCCAATCTGAAATTCCAATGATAGCTATAAAATCTTGAAAACGCTGTAAATTTTTCAGTTTGGCAAGATTGTCAGAGTTGAGTTTTACATGATTGTCAAGATCTTGTAAATATTTAATTACATGATAAACCATCTGGTCTGCAATCCGGATATACAAATGTAATGTATCGGGTACTACATTGACTAATGGGACAGATAGAAAAAGAGGCTTTGAAACGCAATTGAAATTATTCTTCTTTTTGGAAGAAAGCTGACAAATTTCGTTTATGGTCCTTGCACCGATGTTTGTGTCACTCATTGACCACCTCTTTGTCATGTCAAAACGCAAATCTTTTGGGCACTTGCACCACATGAATATGTGCTGGCAAAACCCCCTATTCCAGTTATTTGGTTCAAAAATTTCAGATCGCCACCTAGATATTTTTCAATTTGAACGGAGTGGCCATTGATTTCAACAGATGACAGGTTTTCAAATTCATTTATCAGATCTCCAAGAGTAGCCTTAATACATTTGTTGTTTTCAGGGCATCTGACAATTGCAAGTAAATAATTTCCTCGTTCTGATTTACATGCGTCTTCACCAATTATTGTGAATGAAAAGTTGACAAGATGTTTTTTTTCCTGCACGTGTGCCATCTCCACTCAGTTTAATTTTTACAGCGCCATTTTCACAAAGATGAGCTTTTGATGGGATACTTAAAATGGACACAAGTGTTTCTTTAATGGAGCGGACAACGCCTGTGAATGTTTGATTTCCTACTTTGACATTTACATCAGTTAAAGGGCATTGCTGATTGATTTGCTTTTTCTGTCTATTCAAGGCACCAAGTCTAGGCAAATTTGGATAACGCTGTGCAATTTCATTGTAACCTTTTTGTGAAATATTAAATGTGTCTAGAACAAACATCATCTCCTCAACTTCCTCTTGGCCTTCTACTGAAGTTTCACTGTCATCCGAAAATTGTATTCTAATTAGCAGTCCGTTGTTATCTCGAAGAGTTAAACAAACAGGTGTAAATTGGGAGTTTTCTGATGCATGTAGGACTGATTGTTTTATCGTTTTTATGCTGCCTTTTCGATGCCGGTATTTTTGTGCTCGTTTGTATTCCAATTTTCTTTTAGCTCGTCCTCTTTGGCCTTGTTTTTTTCTCTCTGTGTTTTTCACAAGTTGCAATTTTCTGATGCACTCATCTGTTTCGTCAGTTTTGGTATCAAGCTGAACCTTAAGCATATCAATATCATTCTCAAGTTTTTGCACCTTTGCTTTCTGTTCAGTTAAATCATCTTCAAGCTTACGTTTAGTGGGAGTGCCTGTTTTCTGAGGTAATTTGAGTGAGTAGCTTGAGAATTTCCATTTATCTAGTTGCTTTTTCAATGATAATCCACCTTGTTTTGCCTTTTTGGATCCAAGTGCCAACGTGCTTTTCAATTTGGATTGCAATGTTTTCAGGACACAGGGAACATCAACATAGTTTAAGGAAACATGGTGCTTTGTCAGGACAGATTCCAAGACTGTTTGGATATTATCTGAAGATAACGGAGTTTCCCCACCTTTCTTTGTAATTGTGAACAAGAACAAGTTGTTAATATCTAGATTCACAATATAAGGGTAGGCAGCACTTGATTGTGGAGTAGCATCAGTAAACACACTGAAAAATAGAATTACAACTAGAATAAGAATAGACCGGGCCATGACTATAAATCAATACATCTAAAACAAAAATATCAGAACAAACGTAATGCTTGCAATTCAATTCACAGTGTTTGGATTGACATTAAAATTACACTGATTGTATACCCAGTACAAAATTGTCGACAATGGCCTGAGAGATAGCTGCTCAGATAATATAGCACGACAGCCAGTCAGTGTTACTGTGTTCAGGAATGAAGGTGCAAATCTTCTTGGTTTCCAAGACCACGTACAAACTTTATGACGAGCACAAATCCCCGATGACTGTAGATTGGGTGTCCATCAGCAGAAAATTCTTGGAGTGGCTCACGTTCACTCAAGCGAAAAAACAGTTTGTCATCCGAGACGTAGGCAAAATCCTTATGCTTGTTGATTACTCGTAGGTTCCAACCATTTCCTAAAAACTCATTAAAACTGTTAATATCCGACAACAAATACTGTCCACGTTTCTTTGGGGTGCCAAGAGCTTGCAGTTCAGTGAAAATATCTTTCGTTATTTGCACTCTCAGTTCAACAAAACTATCCACCTTCCTCTGGCAGTGGAGTGCCTCCTTCACAGCAATTCGGAGATTCAAAAAAAAAAGACGTCTTCCAGATTCATCAGACTTTAAAAACTCCTCTGGAACATCTAGTATGTCTGAGGAAAAACGCCACTCATCAAATTTAGATGGCCAACCAATATAATCAGTTGGTCCTCCTCAAACTTTGTGTCAATTATACGAAGTTCAAAGAACTTTCGGGTTGACCAACTCTCACTCTTCTCTTCCCTTGGAATAGGCAGTATCATGAAAATTTGAAGTTGCTCTGATCATATTGATTTTAATTTCATCTTAAAGAGCTTTAAAAAACATTTAAAATGAGGGGTCTCCCGTGGTCATAGGAGTTTTAGAACAAGAGTTATCACAAAATTTCTACCGTCAAATTGACACCTTTTGATGGAAAAAATCCTGACAAACAAATGTGACCATATAGACTTGTATAGTTGTATAGTAGGTATGCCTACTACATGTATAGGTTTATTAACATGAATATTTTGGTTACTTGCATGTAACTTACTTCAAAAGCAGTTTAAATGATCTCGCTCAATTTTGAGTTGGAGAGTCGCTGACCTCAAAGCGACAGACATCCTTGCGTTCCACAAATGAGTACACTTAATAAAATATTCAAAATGGCTGCCATTTTGTATTAAACAAGTATAGTTTTTTTAACCATTTGCAGATTACAGTTAGCGTTGGCAATTTTGTGTAAGTATAACATTTTCATTTATTCTAACAAGTTAAAACAACAAAATGTAAATGTAAATGAAACCATTATTATTATTATAAGCCAATTAATATTTAAATGGCCTACAAATTTCCAAAATGGCCGCCAAATTTCCAAAATGGCCGCCAAATTCCAAAATGGCCACCAAATTTTCAAAATTGCTGCAAAAAACTTTAAAAAGGCAAACAGAACATTCTGTCCAGAATTCACAACAATGCTTAACAAAAAAGTTAAACTTCTCTCTTTAAAGTAATTTATTATTTTAAATGATAACATAAGATATGGAAATAAAAATGGCCACCACTTTCTGTCTTTGAGCAACTAGGTTCATCAGGACCGTTCTCGATCATCACATCAGTCCTGATAAAGCTAGTTGCTCAAGCAGCGTAACTGTCAACAAACTGAAAGTCAAAAAATAGGAAGAGCAACAATTTTCTTAATTTTGTCAGTAGGCTAGGTTCGATTATGGCATTAACTTACACTAATCAAAGCATTTTTGGGAGGCTGCATCAGTTGTTCTTGATCTAATTATTCACATTTGAAATTGCTTAAAATTTAAGAAATAAAGAGAAACATGTCTCCTACTGTAATGTCTGTAATTATTTCAGAAATTGTTTGAAATGTTGGCACTTGCTCATCAAACACGCACTTATATTCGGCTTCTTGTTTGTCTGCCTGATTTTCCAGAGCGATGATTGAACCCCTGCACATTGTGTCGATTCCACCTGTCGACCATTTCTGGTTAAAGTCGAACCCAACAATGGCTGAGGGATCTTTTATAATTTCTAGGATTTCTGCCTTGTCATTAGGTGCAGGCACAAGTATAAGTTCTTTTAAGAAGTTCTCCAAATCCTCTTGTTTACTCTTGGTTACGGCGATCCTTTTCCCTTCAGGATGTTTTGATCCAAGAATGTCCGTTCGAAAACGAATTTGTTCTTTTAGAGCTGCAACTGCTGGTGTCTTTTTCAATGGCTTGACACCATTGTCAATGTCATCTTTACTTTCCCAGAATCCATACTTCAACACACTCTCGATTATTTTTTCTTTCGCCTCTCTACCATTCTGCTCTTTTCTTTCTAACTCCTGACGCGACTCATCCAACCTTTTCTTCATAGCTATCTGCAATTCCTCTTTCCATTCTTTCTCCTGTTGTCTGTCTTTCTGGGCCTGTGTTGTGGCTTTTCGCAATATTTTTGCTCGCTCATCCTTCGTCTTACTAGCAAGATACTCTGGCACCTTGTTGATTGTGAACTGTGCTTTGTTTATGGATTTTTGGAGAGATGCTGACCGTGCTTTGTTTATTCTTGAGTCGACTTTAGCAAATACTCTTTCCCCTGATATGTTGTTCATTGTGCAGGATTCAGCTGTTCTTTTGAGTTCTTCATCAGCCTTGTTAAATTTACCTCCTGGCAAGTGATCTACTAACTGTCGCCTCATGACGACAGACACTTCGGCCACTAGTCCTGCCATAACTGCGGCTGTCTCGCCATCTTGTGGAGTGGATACTATTAGAGCTGCATACTTCTGATCCTTCTTAGGTTCAGTTCCAAAGGCAGTCTTGTCAAAACCAAGAACAAGGTCATTGGTGGAAACTCCATCTAGCGTGTTGAGGACATTGGTGAAGACTTCACTCGTTGTCAAAATCCCCTGCCTCGTTCCCTGCCAATCCATCCAGGGGCCTGTCAAATACTTGTTTACAAGCCCAAGGGCGCGGAGCACTGGCTGTAGTTTTTTAGTTGCCATGATGTTAAATATTGCATGGTGTAGGTGATTTCTTGGTTTGATGACCTTCGTTTGAAATTCCTTAATAAGTGCGTGGTACTGGTATAATAAGCCTGCGTTTACAAAATATATGTTGAAGCGATTCCCAACCCACCTTGGATATAAAGAACTGTTTTGCCCACCCTTGATCCCCTTTAATTTTAGAAACTGTGGTAAGTCCTGCGGCAAGCCACAGCCACTGTCATGGAACAATTTGTCGACGCTCCTCAGAGTAGCCTGCGTATTACTTTCTCCTCCTTTCTGATATGGAAATTGGCCTGATTTTTCAAGGCCTAGTGTGTGTTCATGTGCTACAATAAATTTGTCACACTGTTTGTGGATGCTGTCTAGCGGATGCATGGAACACCGAAATGAATTAAGGTTGCCACCCTTCTTTTGCTCCAATGCCCTATCAACTGCTGTGTTGGTTATCACCCGGTCTGTCATTGTATTAGACACTTGTTCCAGCATGTTAGGGTCTACTTCACTCAAAACTGACACTATACTTTCAACATAATCTGTGGCTTTGCCACCAACAGTCACACGGCCACCAACAAAATAAGTTTTGTCCTTAGTCTCCAATTCTACCTCCACGAGATGGCGTCCGTTTTTGGTGGTCCCATCATATTTTAGTGTCATGTCGCGTTCTTCAGCCAGAACCTCTTTAAGTTGATGCTTAGCTACTGCATGCATCTCGCTGCTTATTCTTTGTTGGGATGATCTTGATGGCATCTTGCCATCGAAGGTGGCTTGTGTCAGGGTTGTTAAGACAGTCTGTATGGCAGGACCTACTTCCTGCTCTGCGACACCAATTCCCTGCAATCGCATTGATGCTTCCTTTAGTGCAGGGTGGATCCGTCCTTTATGTTCGGGATCCCGTGTTGGAACTACCGTCTTTTTTGCCTCAAGGAGTTCCTCCTCCGTTGCCAACAACTTGTTTTCCACGACCTTGATATTTGTATTCTGCTCCTTGAGAACTGTGACTGTACGTGACAAGGATTCCTGTAACATGTTGGTGTCCACTTTTGATGATTGCTTCATTGCCTTTTTACTTTTGGCACGATTCTTTCTGTTAGAGTTCTGAGTTTGTAGGGATTTCAGTTTCTTTGATTTGGTTTCTATCCGAGATATACATGCTTGGCCTTTCTTTGCAGCTTGTCTCCACTTGTGACTCTCACTACGCCACTTTAAAATGCATGAGTTCTTTCTTTTGATGCTTTGGATAACATGCTTTCTGTGGTTGACTTTACCCACCAATTTGTACACCTGAGCAAGTCTCTCTTTAGTAGCATTCAAAGAATTGCTAAGGTCAGAGTTCAATTTTTGTACTGTTTCAATTTCTGCAGAGAGTCTGTTTATAAGCCTTTCTTTTTCTGCTTGGTGCATCAGTTTGAGTTTTTCGACTTCATCATTGTGTGTCTGCCCGAGTCTATTTATGTCAGTATTGAGGCTTTCAATTTCAGAATGTAATCCAACAACTGTCTTTGTAGTATCCCGTTTGAGTTCTTGATTATCATCAGTCAGCTGATCAATAGTGCGACGAAGTTCAGTATTTTCTGCTGCGAGATCAATAGAAACCTGAAATGACATGAAAGTATGAAATAGGCTTAAATATGGTGTCACATTTTGAACTTAAGCTGACATTAAATTTTGGCTAACTATAACGTTGTTTATGTCGTTTTAAAATTTGTAAACACCTGATTTAACATGTTGTAAATACCTGTCTCAGGAGAGTCTTTCTGTTATTAATAAAAAATAGTTTGCGTAATTCGAAAAATTTTCATAAAACGTTTTACTACTAACCTGTTGAAAAGGTGTAATTTTGGGAAGCTTGGGTTCTGGATCTGCCTCTGCTAGATCTGTCATGGAAAACATTTTCCTCTTTCCTGCTACCTTTGGCGTTGTGTAGGTTTGCTGCAAGTATTGCTTGCGCTTGTCCAAGTCACGTTGCCGTTTTGCCCCTTTCTCCACGTTACTGAAGCTGGTACGGATTGTTGAAGATGGGAAATGTGTACGGTAGACATTGGACATCACCGCCGCTACATCCTTCCATGTCACACCTGATTTTTTCCCAATGGCTGCCTTTGAGATAGATATGATGACCTCATTAGTTATAAGATCTGGTGTCAGTGTGGCAAGGTCTCCAGCTGAAGTTGAAATCTGCAAATTATCGAATAAGATAGCAAAAATTATTGTCATTTGTAGCCAGTACGCAAGTGTAACTTTTACTCTACATGTGTTTACAAAAGACTAATGAAAATAAGATACCAGAGTAGAGCAAAAAACTTTAATAAACACGCAAAAAAATATACATTTCTATTTGTAAAAAAGCCCCCCCCCCAAAAAAAAAAAAAAGAGAGAAAGTTTTACATGTCATTTATTTAAATGTTGTTTTTTCTTGAAACAAAAACCAAATAAAAAATAATAAAATAAATAAACAATCAAACAAATAAAAAGTATTCAAAAACAGGAAAATGTACCTATGTTACAACAAGCAAGTAAGCTTACTCGATCATCCCAATGACTTCATTAATTCTAAGCAACCCCATTTTAATTTACGGCATTATTTACCGCATCACATTAAATCCCCCCTATTTATCAAAATGGAATCGCCCACTTTGGAAAATCGGGCGTGAGTCGTATACGCAAAATTGGACTGTTCCATTATTATGATGGGAAATAATTTAAATGCCTAAAATGATGTTGTACATTTGCTTACTAAAATTTATCTTTAAATTTTACTTTTCATGTTTATTTCACATGAAATATCGTTAATACTTAGTTTAACGTTGTTCTTAATTATTTAAATACCGAAACAAAGAAATACAACTTGCCTTGATTGACGCTGGAATATTATCTGATGTCCGGTCTTCCGCGTCATTTTCATCCACGCCGGGCATCTTTGCAGCTCAATCTTTCTACCATGGACACTTTAAACACATCAGTGATTGATGTATCTAAGAAAAAAAAACTATGTTGTATGTTTTTTCAGGTTTCAAGCTACGTCGAGACCATCCTCTAACTCGTTTTTGATGTCGAAGTTGGCAACTAAAATTGACGCGATCGCTGAAAAAAATGCGGTTGTAAACAAGCCTGTAACTTTTGAAAGAACTTTCGTAATCGTGATTTTTTTTCGTAGACTTCAGCAATATTTATGAATGAAACCAAGATGGCCACCCACGCTGACAACCGGTTCACATATTACCGAGAACAAGATCAATCCGCTGAGACCCCCTCGGAAAGCTATCGGGAGTTACGGTACATATACAGGTCGCGTGGTTGCGAGCTCCCGGATGTGAAGTACTTGGGTCACAAATACGCTCGGCAAAATAGAGCATCGGAAAGCGCGCCGCCAGCGGCGACTTTCGTGATACTGCCTACTTGGAATAGATGGGCCTGATGCAAGGTCTTTATAATTAACCCTTTGCTGGTTTCTTAAAGATCGTGCCATCACTCATCAAACCTTGTGTGGACAAAGAACAAAAAAGTAATTTATTATTTAATTATAATTAATATATCTTTGCATCAATCAATCATCAATCACAAAAAGTTGCTAAGCACAACCAAATTATGCTTACCAGACTAAAGTTACCAGCCAAACTACTGTGTCACGTGTACAATTTGTGACTGGTATCCTGCTCATTTCTGCTAAGCAGAAAATTATAAGCAATATTTTCTGCTGTAAAGTAACTCTATGAAATTGGGCTAAAAGACGACTCACTGAGTGTTTGTGTAACTAAATTGTCAAGCTAGGTAGGGGCATAAATTATCTTCAATAACACAATTATTAATAAATGCCGATAATATCACTCATCATTCAAATGCTTCAGTATAACTACGTTTTTGGAAAAGCGAGCAGTATGTCGGAAATGGACGGACTACTGCTGGCATTGTACGTGAATCATGACAAGTCAACGTCATCGACGATAATTCTGACAAATCTTGAGGAACTAAACTAATGGTTTAGCTTATTTTTTGGACGATTTACAATTAATAAAGCAAAATAATAAACTTACCTCATCTTTGATCATGTCTTTATGGACGTTTAGTGGAGCAGAAAGCAGTGGAGTCTTGAAAAACAACACGAACTCATGGAGAATAATGCTTGTACGTAAATGAAATTTGGCGCGGTTGAAAAATGCATCTTTCTACCCTGCGACATTAATGGTACGATCCAGTAAATTAAAACAGTAAAATGGCTCTAATTTTAAAAGTTCTCTTTGAAAAATCCACAAAACTTCAGTGGTATCAAACAAAATAATGCTTTATTTTAATAAAATTTAAAAAAGATATATAAACATTGTTAAAGTGTAGCATTTTACGATAAAAGACGCCGATTTAGCTATGATGACGTCATAGTATCTGTTTACTTGCGCGTGCATCCGGGACTTCTAGGTCAAAAAGCCAATTCAGACGCTAAAGGGTATTGGTCAAACGGTTAAGTTTCCTTTATTCCGACAACAATATACAACCAATCAAAACAAGTTTTATACCAGAAGAAAGCTAATGATCAGTATACTCATTAGCTGCTCACCCCAAAGCTGCCTGACCACAACGAAACAAGTGAGGGCTTGCGAGAGCGGCCGATGTGCAATTGAAACTCGCTTTTTGGTCTCCTCCAACGCAAAAAGAGACGACATTGTGCAGCATTACTATATTTTTTTCCGACAAAAGTAGAGAGAAGGTGCTATATATTTTTTTGCTATTATAATTGTTGAAAGGTTTCCCAAGTGACTCCCGGGCACCCCAATGTTGGAAAGGAACGCACTTATTTAGAAATCTGACTTTTGCGTGTAAAAATGCTCATTTGGTCTATGCACGCAAGTCAGATTGAGCGGAAGAGACAACGTTTTCATATACTTCCCGTTTAACATATAGATTTTTTGCTGTAACTGTTTTCCATCTACCGTGTTGCATAATAAGTTCTTCTGAAGCACCTTTGTTGGCCAGGTGCGAAGCTCCTCCAGATCTTAAACTGTGAAGTCCATACAATTTTGGATTTTGTACACCTATTTCTTCAAGTGCCTCTAAAAACAACTCCCTACATCTGCTGTAGCTTAGCGGTTTGTTTAGCATGGGTGAATATTCATTTGTACTGGAATGGTAAGACAGTGCTGTGAATATGAAGGCATCTTGCCCTATAACTATGCCACATCTCTGCAAATACTGTTTTAGAATGAAAACCGGAGAATATTTTTTGCCAGTATCGGAGACAAAAGCCGTACTTCCGTCTCTGAAAATGTCTGTTTTAGACCGAGGAATAAAAATACTGAGACCGTTTCCTTCTGATAGCTCAGAAATATGGCAAGCTTTTAGCTGCGCCATCTCATCGTGTCTGAAAAGCAGTGCAAAATTCATAGAAAAATAACAGGCTGTACGAAACTCAATCAAGTTGTTATTAGAAGATCCAAATTTATCTATAATGCTTTTCACTTGCTGAAAAGAAATCGGCTGTTTTTGTATAGGTGGTTTATGGAGATTCCTTCTACCGCTTAATATAATTTGCTGAACTATTGGTGAGTCAACTGGATTTGGTTTGGCATTTATTAGGGAATGTAGCCATTTAATAGCGGCTGAAGTAGAAACAATCATACTATCCGATTTTGCTTTCGACTGCTTGCTGACTAGAAAGGCTGCTATAATCTCATCCTGAATGGGTAGATTAATTCTAAAACCACTCTCTGTAAGCCACGTAAAAAATGTTCTGCATTTGTATAAATAGCTATTTAAAGTGCCATCTGCCTTAGCTAGTAATGCATCGCTGAAAATACTTTTCTTGATCTCTTCTAGACTGCTGGGAAATTCTGCCCAAAAGCGTTGTGCATAAATGATCTATTATAATCAGACAAATGATAAAAGTAAAAAAAAACATTAGAATGGCAAATATAATCATTTTGAGCAATCAATGTTAACAGCACATAATACACCTCTGAAAGCTGGGGATCCTAGCAGAGAATTGTTATTTCTTCCCTGTTGCAAAACTTTCGCACCTTCCGCAGAAACCATACCTTTAATCCAAGGTCTGAAAATAGACCATAAAACTGGCCAGAAGACTGAAGATGGCCACCAAGGGAAAACTATTGTTCCTTTACTTTTACAGAGGTGCAGATGATTAAGTACACTGGGTATTAATACTACTGGTGGGACCAGCAAACAGTTTTCTCCTGACCAACTTTGTGCAAATGCGTCAACCCCAGAAGTCCCGGGGTTCCAAAATCTTGAGAAAAAACGATCAAGTTGTTTGATATATTTTGGTAAAAAGAAGAGGAGCAGACGAAAGCCCAAATGGAAGAACAGTAAACTCGAAATATCTAACACGACCTTTGATCTCCCAGGAAAAAAACAGATATTTTTGATCTACCGCTGAAATGTCAATATGGTGGTACCCTGACTTCAAATCGAAAGAGAAAAGAAGTGCATTTTCTGTAATATATTGCAAACCAATTTTCCAGTCTTCCAGCTTAAATTTTGCCTTTTGTACGAATTTGTTCAATCTGCTCAAATCCAAAATCAACCTCTTTTTCCCAGATTCTTGATAAGCTACTGACAGGGGACTCACCACGTAAGAAGGGCCTGACATTTCATTAATCCTATTGGAACTAAGCAATTCTTGGATAGATTGAGTTACAAACAATTGCTCATTTATAGCCGAATTGTTGTTACGATGATGCATGGGAGGTGGGTTCTCGATAAATGGAATTCTGTATCCTTCATTTATTACTGACATAATCATTGGTGAAGTGCCAGTATTATTCCAAAATCTAGAGTGGTGTTTTAATCTCCCTTTGACTGACAGATTGTAAGATTTTAGATCTTTCGTCTCACATAACTCTTAGCCACACCGTACCTTCAGCACATCTCCGAACTTTTGCTCCAGATTTGAGAACTTAAGGCAAAGTGGAGGGTCCTGCAGCGAGGGATGTAGATGTTGCATTGGTGGTTGGATTGACTGGGAAACTTGACATTGTGCTCGGGAGGGTGATGGCCGCGGTTCGCTGTGAGAGGGCACTTTCCATGGGGTGACTATTGTGGAAATTGGTGTACCCATTAGACGGTGCTGCCCTAGCCCAATTGGCTTAACCCTGGAATAAATGGTGTCGATGTTATATGTGCACTCATTTGACCAGTGGCCGGGTTGTCTGCAGTTTAGCATATGTCAGAAGTTGGCATGCCTATTGATATTCAAGAAAAAAAACCAAAGAAAACAACAGCAGGAGACGGCAGGAGGAAAACAAACAAAAACCTTTGAAATTGAAAAGTATCTTGTGTAAACTTGAGTGAAACCAAACAAGTATAAGCTAGAAGTACGTAAGCAGAAACACTCAGCGCATCAGCAGAACGGCCTGAACGAATTCCTTCTATGCTACAGCGCTACTTAAATAGGATCACCCTATCACGTGATAAACGTAGCGGGGACGTGGAGCGCCCTAGTTATAAGTTATCCAACCGAATAAAACCACATTTATAATGATCCTATTCCTAGTCAGATTGTGGTTTACAACACTAAATATACTTATAGGCAGCTTAAAACATGCAACTGGAGTGGATTCACTGAAACGAGCGGAAGAACAAGTGAGGACGGTACATTCAGCAGTCAGTAGTCGGAATAGGGAAAAACGTGTGTGACACCCGCGTTTTTGGCGGGAACGCGCAAAGCATTATGGGATTCTAGGTCTACTACAGGGTTTTAAATTTTATAGATAATTTAACATGTTTTTATAATTGCAGAGACGGTAATATTTATGTTGACACTTATGGTACAATAAAAGAAATAATTATACGTCCAAGGAGAAGAGATTCGTCCAAAATGTTTATAACTTGCGCATGCGTAAACTTGAATTATAACTAGTCTGGCTCCTGGACCCAATGATCTCTGATTATTGCGAGTCGTTTATGAGACACACGACCCGTATTTTTGCCTGAGTAATGCTGGTTGTCGTATTGTGTAGTGATGTGATGGAACCATGTGATGTAGTGAGTGTGATGTGCTAGTCAACTCGACCCCCACCAGCGGTGTATATAAACAACTATCCGTATCAGTGACATGGAGGACGGCGAGCCACCTTCAATCGACAAAAAACGTGGAAGATGCAAGCTATACAAACTGATCCGAAGGCAAAAATTCCACAGCAGACATGGCATTTTTGGCATCAGGTACGACCGCATGTTACAATTTTCCCAATTTTTATCTAACAGTTTCTTTGTCAAAATGCGCCTTATGATGCCATCCTTATGGGAATACAAATTAAGATTGCATGTTTTTTTACTACTATACAGTACTACTAGTCAGTACGTTGGACGCTCAGACATGTCAGAAGCGGAGGCCAGAGTCCAGCGTAATTGGCACTATTTTGGGGGCTAGGCTAAAGAAAACGGAGTTGGTCATAAATAGGATTATAAATGTCGATTTTCACTTTCAAAATAAGTTTTAACAATCATGTTAAATTTTAAAAAAAATTATTTCAGTGATCGGCACCGATGGCGGTGACAATAATAAAACTAATTTAAAATATGTAAAACTACATTTCCAATTCTGATGATATTTATGAGTGAACATTTCGAGATATTTACTAATTTAGGTAGGGCCTAGGCCGTTGTGGTATTAACATTTATAAGTGCTCCTTTGACGGATTTTCCTTATAATACTTTTTATCATTAAAGAAAGAATTTTCTTCTTTTATCAAAAACTGACTCCTACCATTTTATTTTATGGATGTAGCCTACTAATTATTCTTTTTGAAATCGTGGCTGTCAAAGATTTTTTTAAAGGGAAATAAAGCCACAGATTAAATAATAAACCCTAAAGAAAACGTGTTTCGATCCCCCAAAACTTTTTTTTTTTACATGTTTCTTTGCTAAGAAATAAGTATTGATTATATTTGTTAATAGTGGGGTGATTCAGAGGACAGTGATGATGGTGATCAGGCTGCTGCCGGAAATGATGTGCAACGTGAAGATGGCATGCATGATAATTTCCTGGCCAGTAGGGATGCAAACTCGACTTATGAGGTATGTTATTGTAGCAAATAGTACCTTTTTAAATAGTTTGGGTGATAAAGGGAATTGCGTAATTAAACTAGGTTTTTTTATTACGATTTTTGCAGAGAGATGGTGATGAGGTTGTTGCAGTTGAATCACAAGAAAATCCAAGTCAGACCCAAACAATGAGGTACATTATATTATCTTGTATTTGGCACATACTAAGGTCTAGATGTCATGATCTTATATCTTGGATTTCATTGATTAATAATGTGCAGTTACCTATAATCCTACAATGAGGCAAATATGAGGGTGGTAAAACTGAAGTGCGGTTTTCTTACTCTGTTATTCAATCTTTCCATAAAAAAATGCACCTGCAAAAATGTTATATGTGCACTCATTTGACCAGTGGCCGGGTTGTCTGCAGTTTAGCATATGTCAGAAGTTGGCATGCCTATTGATATTCAAGAAAAAAACCCAAAGAAAACAACAGCAGGAGACGGCAGGAGGAAAACAAACAAAAACCTTTGAAATTGAAAAGTATCTTGTGTAAACTTGAGTGAAACCAAACAAGTATAAGCTAGAAGTACGTAAGCAGAAACACTCAGCGCATCAGCAGAACGGCCTGAACGAATTCCTTCTATGCTACAGCGCTACTTAAATAGGATCACCCTATCACGTGATAAACGTAGCGGGGACGTGGAGCGCCCTAGTTATAAGTTATCCAACCGAATAAAACCACATTTATAATGATCCTATTCCTAGTCAGATTGTGGTTTACAACACTAAATATACTTATAGGCAGCTTAAAACATGCAACTGGAGTGGATTCACTGAAACGAGCGGAAGAACAAGTGAGGACGGTACATTCAGCAGTCAGTAGTCGGAATAGGGAAAAACGTGTGTGACACCCGCGTTTTTGGCGGGAACGCGCAAAGCATTATGGGATTCTAGGTCTACTACAGGGTTTTAAATTTTATAGATAATTTAACATGTTTTTATAATTGCAGAGACGGTAATATTTATGTTGACACTTATGGTACAATAAAAGAAATAATTATACGTCCAAGGAGAAGAGATTCGTCCAAAATGTTTATAACTTGCGCATGCGTAAACTTGAATTATAACTAGTCTGGCTCCTGGACCCAATGATCTCTGATTATTGCGAGTCGTTTATGAGACACACGACCCGTATTTTTGCCTGAGTAATGCTGGTTGTCGTATTGTGTAGTGATGTGATGGAACCATGTGATGTAGTGAGTGTGATGTGCTAGTCAACTCGACCCCCACCAGCGGTGTATATAAACAACTATCCGTATCAGTGACATGGAGGACGGCGAGCCACCTTCAATCGACAAAAAACGTGGAAGATGCAAGCTATACAAACTGATCCGAAGGCAAAAATTCCACAGCAGACATGGCATTTTTGGCATCAGGTACGACCGCATGTTACAATTTTCCCAATTTTTATCTAACAGTTACTTTGTCAAAATGCGCCTTATGATGCCATCCTTATGGGAATACAAATTAAGATTGCATGTTTTTTTACATTCTAATTAAATTAAGATTGCCGTTGTGGTATTAACATTTATAAGTGCTCCTTTGACGGATTTTCTTATAATACTTTTTATCATTAAAGAAAGAATTTTCTTCTTTTATCAAAAACTGACTCCTACCATTTTATTTTATGGATGTAGCCTACTAATTATTCTTTTTGAAATCGTGGCTGTCAAAGATTTTTTTAAAGGGAAATAAAGCCACAGATTAAATAATAAACCCTAAAGAAAACGTGTTTCGATCCCCCAAAACTTTTTTTTTTTACATGTTTCTTTGCTAAGAAATAAGTATTGATTATATTTGTTAATAGTGGGGTGATTCAGAGGACAGTGATGATGGTGATCAGGCTGCTGCCGGAAATGATGTGCAACGTGAAGATGGCATGCATGATAATTTCCTGGCCAGTAGGGATGCAGACTCGACTTATGAGGTATGTTATTGTAGCAAATAGTACCTTTTTAAATAGTTTGGGTGATAAAGGGAATTGCGTAATTAAACTAGGTTTTTTTATTACGATTTTTGCAGAGAGATGGTGATGAGGTTGTTGCAGTTGAATCACAAGAAAATCCAAGTCAGACCCAAACAATGAGGTACATTATATTATCTTGTATTTGGCACATACTAAGGTCTAGATGTCATGATCTTATATCTTGGATTTCATTGATTAATAATGTGCAGTTACCTATAATCCTACAATGAGGCAAATATGAGGGTGGTAAAACTGAAGTGCGGTTTTCTTACTCTGTTATTCAATCTTTCCATAAAAAAATGCACCTGCAAAAATTTGGCCTCAATCCATTGCAAAAATAGTGAACAATCGTGCATTTTTTCCAGCATAATCTTAATTGTTACTTTTACAATCAACATTTAAATGGGGATGTAAAATGCCTTTTTCTTGAGTTCTGCAGTATTTTAGACAGAAATATTTATATGAAAGATTGGCCATACTGTTCAAAACTACCTATCCTGTGTTGTTACTTTAATTTTTTAATACTGACTTAATAATAATAACCAAGAAATATATGGACTTGCATACTTGAGCACACATTACATGTATATACACCTGATTAATAGGTGCCTAAAAGCTTTATTGAAACCCGACATTGAACTTTGCTTTCAAAGGGTATGTAGATTTTCCTGCACAAGGGGCACTTGCATGAGTAACACATAAATTTGTATTTGAACTTTGCAAAGGGCACCACAGCAAAAACAACTGTTGTGGATGCTGTTTCATCTATCTGGGAGTATATAACTCAACTGCTGCCATTTTGGCAAAAATAAGGAATAAGAACACAACTCGGCTTTCACATGTAGCTCTTTACTCGGCCATCAGATTACAAATCCGTTGTACAAAAACTACTAAACTGTGACACCACATATAATTATTCAAATGAATTGGCCAAATTTCCTCATTGAATATGATATATTTGTTGTATTTACAGGACAACCCAATGCCTGTAATTGCTGGAGCAAACATCAATCAACAGCAAGCCATCCTGATGATAATGACCTTCATTATGCGGTACAACTTAACCGGTGAGGAGCTACAAGATTTACTTTCTTTGTTAAAGGAGCTTATCCCAGGGGTAGCACCAGTTACCAAATTTCTATTCCACCGATCATTTTCAACTGTTAAGAGCAAGATAGAGTTTCACTACTATTGTCAAACTTGTAATGGATACATTGGTACTAATGAACACCTGCAGAATTGCCCTGACACAAAATGCAAGGCAGAATTCCAACCAGATGTCAATAGAAATAATGGGAAATTTCTTTTATATATCCCCCTCGAATCTCAATTGAGGGATCTTCTCGAGAATGGAGATATTTCTAACCATCTCATTGATAAAACTCAAAGAGAAAACTCTGATGTTTTGCAAGACATTTTTGATGGCAATGAAATGAAAAGAATTATTAGAGAAGGCAATCTGGGATCCAAGGATTTGACCTTGCTTTGGAATTGTGATGGGGTGCCAGTTTCCAATTCTTCAGGGTTTTTAATTTGGCCAATGAGCTCCCCCTGCAATGCGGAAGAAGCATGTCCTTTTCAATGCTCTTTGGTTTGGTCCTAAAAAACAGATGGATACTCTGTTTACTCCTGTTGTAGAGGAGGCTCAGAAGCTGGCCAATGAAGGGTTTGCCTGGACAAATTCTGTAATGAGAGAATTAACTCATTCTCGAGCTGTATTTCTAACAGGTGCATGTGATTCTGTTAAATTTGTGTTGGACAGGCCATCGGATGGGAGTTCCAATGAGACGATGTTTCACACGCTGAACAGTATCCTCCCGTCCAATGCACAGTACCCAAGGCACCCCACCCAGTGTTCTGTGATTTCACTGGCTGATTAAACACTAATATAAACAAACTTGCGGTTTGCGGTTTGGAGTGAGTCTGGTCTGACCATTTGGAGGTCACTGTAGTGTGGTGGAGTTTTTAACACATTGTTTTTTGCAATAGACGAAATTACTAGCCCAGTTCCTGTAAACCGTTGCTTGTGTCCGTGTCTAATGAGCCATTTCTGTCGGAGTGCACTGCAAATTTGTTGGTCAAAAAATGTGTTGGGTAATTGCATTACTAATTTGTTGGTTACAAATAATGGCAGAGTGGTTAAACAAATCCGTTGCCCAACACGCTTGGCCAGAGTTGACCAAATTATTGGTTAACTGGATGGTCCAATTTAGAATTATTGTAGTTGGGCAAAGATTTGCCCGAGAAGTTGGTCAAAATTATCACAATAACCAATAGTGTTGGGCACAAAGCTTCCTGGCTGTTGGGCAAAGTTCCCGGGATTCACATTAATATCGTTTTGCCCGAGAAGTTGGTCAAAATCTAAAGTGTTGGGCACCAAGCTTCTGGCAGTGTTGGGCAAAGTTCCCGGGATTCACATTGTCAGGATATTTCTCAGATTTTACTAAAGAGCGTTGCCTAATACCCCGCACTGTTTAGTGTCTCTCAATATCCACTGCTTAAAGTAACAACGAAAGGAAATAACACGGACAATTCAATTGATTTCACAGTATTCTTATTTACCAACTTCCTCAGTGGGCATTATATTTACATTCAATTATTCACTGGCTCGCAGCGCGCTTATAATTATTTACAAACTTTCATTATATTCAACTCATTGGATCATTCATTTAAAGTCGTCCAATATGCACGATCACAATAATTATTAATTGCCGAACTTCTATGCAATTTTAATTCAGTGGCTAATAGTCAAATACATTTTAAGCCACCACAATTACTACATGTTTTAAACAATCTTAAGTTCACCGAGTCTCGGGTGATGGTTCTGGACTGGTTGGCCTAGGTGTAGATGACGGTGGTCGTTGGCAACATCGGCAACGCCGTTGGCCTGCAGAGCTTTACATTCAGTTTAGTAATCTCTACATAAATAGCCTATCTCGGATCAGTGTCCGGACCAGAACTCGGTTTGGAAGAACCTCTTAGCTCGGAACCATCTATAATATTAAAACAATCAAGGATTCCAGGAATAGTATACAATCGCATTTGCTCAAATAACTTTCTTAGTTTCAATATTTAACAAAATCACGTAAGACATGTGGTCTTCTAATTGAAACAAGTCAAAATATCAGTGATCATCATCTGTGGCATAATTCATTCTTATTTACAAGCCAGTTTCAGGTAATACATCTTTCCTTTAAATCAAACAATCTACTATTCGTTTTTTAGATAATTAGTACAATCAATGACTCTTAATTCAACACTGTGATTCTTAAAATTAAACAATTATAACTTACGGTTGTTCTATCGTGGTGTGTCTCATATAGTGGCAACACTGGCCCTGAAAATCATCTCAAAATAGACAAATACATAACATAGTATTGTCTTCAACAAGAATTCGCTGCCTGACTCTGTCTGCATTAGCTCTGTGTTTGCTATGCCTGGTGACAATATTTTGAGGCACGATCACTCCTCACACCATCTAATTCAAACTTGATTCGAAAATCATCTGATCACCTTCTCTCTCTCTCTCTTGGTATACTCAAACTTAATTCACCTGTTCGCGACTGTTGTCAATGCAGGTCCCTAGCAACTATTGTGAATTTGAATTGTTTCTTTATGATGCAAAGTACATCTTTCTTCAAGCACGACAACCATGGTTTAAGCAATTGCTGGCTAAAAATAAAGTTAGATCTAAAGTAAAAAGCTGCATGCTGCATGCATCGCTAAACGCTGCTACTGTGGTTTCCTGGGAAACACAATCGAGGGATTAAGATTTCAGAGAACTACGGAATTGCATAATAGGATTACATGACTACTGGGAACAACTGGGTTACACAATGGAAGTACACAGCTACTGGGTAACACAATGGAAATAAAGTTTCACAGACTCTTCTATTAATCCAATAGGGGTGTTCGGATAATATTCTGACACACATTATTAATAATATTTTGTAACAAAACTTCACGAGCGCGCGTCGTGAACACATCTTCTGATAGTGCATAACCTATGCGACGACGCGATTTGCATGCACACACACACCACACTCACACAAGCACAACGGCAGGCGGCGGCGAGGAAGTTGACAAGATTCTGTTAGATTGGGGGATGGAGGACCTCCTTGAAACCTTTGCGGGTAAGACATTATTAGTAACAACAACCACAAATTGTAGGCCTACCCATAGAAGACACTGATCCTTGTGTAGTGAGACTCAGTTTAGTTTTCAGTAGTAAAGTAGGCAGGTCCCGCCGTGCATAGTTTGATGAAAGTTTCAGCATTGATTGTTGTGCATAGGCCTACTGCTGCTCAGAAACTGGTATGAAAGTTAACGATCGATCGGCAACGGATTGCAGATTATAAATAATCCTTTGCCAAAAAAGGTAAAATTTTTTATCATTTAACTTCACGTAGGAGAGTAAAACAAAGAGGTACAGTAAAGTTTTTCACAGTGTTTTTGATGAAATAACTTCGTTTTATGGATCCATCTCTACGCTTTTGAGCAGTAGGGCCTATTTACATTGTTTAAAAAAAATTATTGTAACTAGACATTGAGGTGTTTGTGAACAAACACAAAGCTGTTCCGATTTGTTGGGCTTTAAATAAACCCAAGTTCAATATTCAATGCACAAGGGGTCTAAAACTGAAAAAAGTTTGAAATTCGGCTGTGTAGTTCTTGAGATATGGTCCTACTTCCGGTTGACCCAGAAGTAAAGGTCAACATGGGGTCACAGTAACCCAAGTTCAATCTTCAATGTTCAAAGGATCTAATAACTGGAAAGAAATAGAATATGGGTTGTGTAGTTCTTGAGATATGGTCCCACTTCCGGTTGACCCGCAAGTAAAGGTTAACATGGGGTCACGGTAACCCAAGTTCAATCTTCAATGCTCAATGAGTCTATAACTGAAAAGAAGTTGAAATGCACATAATTATCGTTTCGAATGAGGCTCGTAGTCTTTGTTATTTGAAAACTGTGCTTGAGGTAATAACTGCAAGAAACATCGAACGCTAGAGGGCGTTCTACAACAATTCGATTGCACATGGTCGTTTATTTTGCAGGGTGATAGCGATTGCGCAGAAGCAAAATCAGCAAGCTAGCCATAGTGTACGATTTGCTATTTAATCGCTAATTAGTGTGGGAATACATTGTTCTATTATTAGTTTGAATGGCCTGAAATGACTCTTAACTCAAAACATTTGTTTTTAAAAAGGTTTGTGCATCAAGGGTAACTAAAATTGAACTTTATTTGAAAACTTGTTTTTTAACAGCCAATAGTTCCAGTTTTCAGAACCTTGGGTTTTGTACACTGATACAAAACGCGCTTTAAATGACGTCATGGTGACGTCGTCCGGCATTTTAGGCTGGCAAACGCATCTACAGCATCCCATGAGTGAAAAACTGAAGACATTTCATGGCTATGGTTACTGGCAAAATCCATGCTTACGGTCACTATTCTCTGTTTTTTTTGCAAGCGTCAAATTTCTGCGCTAGCTGTGTAAGCGAAGAATGTCTAGTTACGTAAAGTACACATGCGCACAAGCCAAAATTCTTTGCTAATCCCTGAAATTTGCTTGATGTAAGCACTGAATTCTCTGCTTCCGTAAGCGTTGAATCTTTGGTTTTGGTAAGCGGAGCCATGTATTTGGGCTGGGTCTCACAACTTAGCGTATAAAGTGACTACCCTTCATTTTAAACAGATGAGCCCGATTACATGGCTTTGGTTACTGCCGAAATCCATGCTTACATTTTAGAAGCTAATGCCTTATTTATAGCCAACATGAAAGCGTCAACATCTGTTCCATACTTATTTGTTGACCAAGTTATTTATGAAACGGAAGAACTTATAAAAACCACTGTAAATCATTTGGAAGAAAAGGTCTCCATACTCTTAAATGGTATACAAGCAGGTGAAGTGCCAGATGATGCTAGATGTGAACAAGTACTTCAGTGCTTCACTGAGTTGAAGGCACCGTTTAGAGGAATGCGAACTCAAAAACAACAAGATGAGTACTTAAAAAGGGGGTTTTCATTGCTCCAGAGTCCAAGGTTGTAGGCAGAAACTTTGTAACTGTTTCAACTTCAACTGGTGGAGTTAAGCAAGTTGTAAAAGATGACTGTTTTCAGTATGTACCCATTGAGAAAACATTAAAGAACCCTGTTTTCAGTATGTACCCATTGAGAAAACATTAAAGAACCATCTCGAACAGCCAGGTGTGATGGCCGCCATACTTGCTGAAAAGTCATCTGAAGATAAGAATTTGATTGAATCATATCGTGATGGAACCTACTTTGACAGAAAATATGGAAAGACTGCAGACATTGTAATTCCAATCTTGCTGTATAATGATGACTTTGAGACCGGGAACCCATTGGGGTAAAAAAAGGGTAGAAATAAGCTTTCTGGGTTTTACATCAGTATATTGTGTTTACCCATGAAATATCAAAGCAAGTTGAGTAACATACTATTAGCTGCATGTGCCAAGAGTTCATCTATATCCAAATATGGTGTTGATTCAGTGCTTGCCGTCCTTGTAAAGGATATACAGAAGCTAGATACTACAGGCCTTACCATTTCTTGCAGTGGATTTGAAGGAACTGTTAGACCGATACTATTTCAGGTAATTGGAGACAACCTTGGATTGCATCAAATTCTGGGATTTGTTTGCTCTTTTAGTGCCAATTTTCCTTGTCGTTTTTGTAAAGCACCAAGACAATTGAGTAGGTGTCAACTTGAAGAAGACACATCGTTGATACATGATGAGTAAAACTTTGCCGAGGATCTACTAGTTGACAATGTTTCCCTAACCGGAATAAATAGATCTTCAAAACTAAATGAGCTTGATAATTTTCACGTAACAGAGAATGCGGCACCTGATGTGATGCACGATTTCTCGGAGGGTTTGTTTCCTCTAGAAGTAAAACTGACAATTTCTATCCTGATTGAAAACGGCTACTTTACTCTAAGAGAACTGAATACTCGATTAGCCACATTCAACTATGGGTTTGTTGAGAAGAAAAATAAACCCAGTCCAATCCAGCCCTCAGCTCTCCTAAACCCCAGTGGACCAAGTGGACAAACGGCTGCACAGACCAATTGCCTGGCCACATATCTGCCCTTGATGATTGGTGACCTGGTGAATGAGGATTCAGAAGAATGGGAACTTTTTCTTCTGCTGCTTGATATTTACAAACTGGTTGTTGCCCCAAGTATTAGTAAGGGAGGCACTATAGTTTTGAAAGGCCTGATAAGAGAGCATCACAGTCTTTACTTGCAGCTCTATGATCACTTAATACCGAAGCATCACCATGTAATTCATTACCCCCGACTGATACGGCTCCTTGGACCATTGTTGCAGTACTCCTGCATGCGTAAAGAAGGAAAACACAAGCCCTTCTAACAGTGGGCGAAGGCTAGCAACAACTACAAGGATGTAGCAAAAACAGTATCTATAAGGCATCAACAACAACAAAGCTGTTACTTCCTAATGAGGAAACCCCTGAGTTTGGAAATGGACATCAAAGGACCTATACCCATGGTGGTTTCCATGATGGACGATGCAGAGGAACTCTGTGCAGCACTTAATTGCTCGGCAGATACTGTTATCATTGTGGCTGGCAGTGTTGACATCCACAGCTATAAGTTTGTACCAGAGTGCATGGTGCTCACAGATTGGAGTGAGTCAGGACCTCAATATGCAAAACTGCAACACATACTTGTGGTGGCAAGCAAAGTCTACTTTGTTCTGCATCCATGGCAAACAACTTATCTCAACAGATACATGCATGCACACTGTCCAATCAGTGGATGGACTCACCCTCATCAAAGAGCCTCAAGATCTGCTTGTTTGTCGGCCATTTCACGCAACCAGATGCTTCAACATTAATGACCAGTGTTGGTACATCGTAGCACCATTTCATTTGATTTAAACAAGTATGTATTCATTAGCGTCTACATTGCAACAGCGCATTATAATACCCTCAATGTTGATAACTTTTACTCTATTGAACCTATAATTGGTCAAAATATTTAAATAGGCATTGATGTCTTGTTGCAATGACATGATTGTTCACTTTTGCCCCTATCAGTCCACCATACTGCAACTGCAGAATTACTAGCATTAGTCCAACTGTTTTTTGTGTAAAAGGGTAATTTGCATTTTAAAAATGCATTCATAAATACCCCAGACAGTTTCTCTACTCCTATTGGTGGAGAGCGCGTCACGTGGGGGTGTTTAAACGGTTGATAATGACCAGCTGGAGCTGTTTATAACCGGCTGGCTTCCGAGTGTCAGGCGCGCAAGATTATCATGCGGAACGCAATTCATAGCTATTAGTAACAGCGCGTAATCTATTTCTAAGCGCGCGCGCGTACACACAACCCACGCGCAACAGATTCTTCACAATGTTTTTGAAAAAAATATTTCAAACCTCGAATTTTCAATTGTCAAAGTGTCTATAATTGTATCTTTTTAACGTTTTTTTAACAAAAGAGCATTTATGAATGGGAATAAAAGAGTAGTGACTCGTTCTTAAACGTCCGTTTAAAACCTTGCAGGGTCGTTGCCGTGCGATAAAGGCCCGAGCCTTCGGCTCGGGCCTTTATCGGGCCTTCGGCTCGGGCCTTTATCACACGGCAACGACCCTGCCGGTTTTAAACAGCCGTTTAAGAACTCGTCGCTACCCTTTTATTCCCTTATTATTATTCAGACAGGTGCACATTTGGATGATGAAGCTTCACCTGACTGCAAATTAATACTTACCTCTCCCTTCATTTGTACAAATTAAAAGAAACATGTTTACAATCAGGAAAGGAAAGTTTCACTCTTAACTCGAACAGTCAAGAATGAGACTAAATTTCTAACAGTGAAGACTTGAGTCTTTGTGGTCAAGTATGTCAAGATTTTAAAACTTCATAAAGATCAGAAATATTAGCATTTTAAAACCAATTTTCCCTTTTAAATTCTTATTGAATTTTGACTTTGCACACAGTTCGAAGAGCCTGTCCAAGTACTGCACGTTGACTTGTTGCCAGCAACTGCTGATGCAACTGTTGCATTGACATCAGTGCCATCAACCTCTGCTTCAAGTAGTAATAATGCATTCTTTCCAAGGCTAGATTCATCTTTACCACCTGCGAAGAAATTCAAGATTGGCAGGGACTCTTTGTGAGTACAAGTGAATCAGGGTATTACCTTAGCTGTTTAACAAATTGCTAAATGTTTAAATGAAAACCAATGTGTGTTTGTTGCCTGGAAATTTTTCACAACTTAAAGTTTGTTACAAACAGGTTTTTATGCACAGCTTACGAAATCACAATCAGAAATGGTTTAAACAGAGCTTACCGTTAACACAATTGCAGTCTAATGTAATTGTTGCAGTATAGGGCCTATGTACATATTTCTTTAACTAATTTGATTATGTATTGACAGGAAACACCAAATTGACAACCTGGGCCCAATTTTGTAAAGCCTGTAAGCACAAAAAGTTGCTAAGCACAGAAAAGTATTGCTTAGCAGAAACAGGTTACCAGCCAAAATTACATAAAACTTTGCATTGTTGTGACTGGTGCCCCACTCAATTTTTGCTTAGCATATAATTTGTCAAGCAGTATTTTTTGTTAAACATCTTTATGAAATCGGGCCCTGGTTGGCAGTTTGTCCATTGGTCATTTTATGTTAAGTACCTGAAACTATTCATAAGTATTTCAACAGGCATTACAGATGAGGCTTTTCAGTTACCCTTAAATTTTAATTAATAAATGAATGAGGGAAAAAGGGGAATGTTGTACATCCATTTTTGATGAAAGCTTAAGGGTGTTTAATTTTTGTATTCAACAATGAGTCAACTTATTTCCCAAGCTATTTTACATGATGCCATATCATGTTTGAGTTGATTATTTTCTTGTTTTTTCTTTATAAATGAATAATTTCACCAAATCTGTATAATTTGCTTTACAGGATTGCAAGATGATATTGAGTGAGTCTGTCGACGGAAGAAATGCCATCAAACAAATTGAGCAAAATGGTATTCCTCACTCGAAAAACAAGGCAAATCATTGTCCATATTTTAGTTGGACACATCATCAATAAGTGTGGAAAAAAGTGAGTATAGTTTTTGTCATGTAAGCACCAGTTTTGTAATTATGTTTACGTGATGGTATAATTACAGTTTCCTTAAAAGGATCAAAGTCCTTAGTCCTTTTGTAGAGCTGCCCAATCACAAAAAGTAGCTGAAATGAATAGCACAAAAGTATTATGCTTACAAGACTAAGGTCACCATTTCCAAATGCCATGTAACATGGAAATCAAAAACAGATTCTTGGTTACTTTGAAGAAAAGCTAGAAAGTTTATATGATTCTCGCAATTTGATAAGGTCTTTGCTAAGGTCATTTTTTTAAGGCTTATAATGTTTTTCACAACAAATAAAGTTTTTTTACATGTGTACATACTTTTTCTAATGTTTCATTTTATTTTTTTATCTACAATGTCTGTGTTAACGTTTCTCTTGCTCTTTAAGTTACTAATTAAGTTTGCTTTTGGGCATCCCTAGGCTGCTGTTTGTTTTTGTATTTCTGTAAATCCCCCTTTTTATATTTCGTTAGACTGTGTTTATTTTATTATTATTTTTAATTTTTTTAAAACAATTCAGAATACATCCAGCATCTTTTAACTTATTTTGAAATATTATTTCCATACAGCCCAAGTGCCTATGAAAAGGCATCACTGGCCCAGAGCATCATAACTGCTTTTCCTTGTTTGGAGGATTGTGATGGGATAACAGGCTATGTAAGTGAGAAACTGATGTCATTGTATATGTACTCATGAGAAAAACCTTCCAAAGTGATAACCAGTTGAAATTATTTTGTTGTGGATTGGGGGGGGGGCCTGGAATTTTCAATCACCTTAGTTATTCTTTGGCAGTTTCAGTGATTAAACAAATATATTGTCATGCTCGTCTTTTATCAGACATGCCACTCTTTTGGCATCTAGTTGGTATCGCAATTAAGGATGATTGCTGAAGGGATGATTATTAAGATAATCCAGATGTGTCGAAATCTTTTCAGAAAGCCTTGTTTTTTAGCTATTCTTTGCCCCCAAAAGAAATAAAGAATCTGCCAGCGATTTGAAAGGAGTGAAATTTCGGGCCAAGTCTTGTAGTGATGGTGTTGTTTAATCTAAACAATTTTCAAGTTCCCCTATGGTTTTCACAAACCCCACCCCAACCCTAAAATGTGTGTGTGGGTTTGTGGGTGTGCTTAAATTTATTCAATGATATTTAAATGTACTGTGCGAAACAGTCCAATGGTGTAATTGTGTGCAAGTAGATTTTGATTGTGCTTTTGAGGGTTTTAAACTGTAATGTCTGCTATTTACTATTTCAGGAAGTTTTCTACATGAAAGGATCAGTGAAGCGCCTTGCAACAGGCTGCCTTGAGAGGCACCTTCGCTATGTCCAGAAGAAAATGGGCAAACAAGAGACTGCCAAGTGCAAAGAACCAAAGAATGGTAAGTTGTAATTAAAAGCTTTGGTCGCCTTAATGATCATTTGTCATTCCTCAGTGAAATTACTGGCACTCACTGACAGTAACTGACATTTGTTTTTAGAACTATTCACAAATACTTACTTAAATACCAACCAAAAAGGTGGGAATCAACCAAATTTGAGTACAAAGGAAGGGGGGTGGACAAAACTGAAGTGTTTAATTTGTACGCATGAGACCTCAATTTTTTTAATTAAGGTCACATTTTGTGTGTGGGGTGAGGTCGAAAGTAGGGGGTGATGACAAAGCATTTCTGTCCAATGGAAGAAAGGGGGGGGGGGTCAAACAAGTTTTGACTATGGAGTTTCAAGTTGCCCAGACCCCCCCCCCCCCCAACTGAAAAACAGCTCTAACAAAACTTATAAATGTATTATTCTATTTTTAAAATAATACAGTCTAATAATTCTTCATATTACAGCAGACAATGATGAATCGCATGATGAAGACATTGAGCTAACACCTGATTTGACTGCAAAACTGGAGTGGTTGAAAACAACGACAAACCAAAGCACATCGTAGCTGATTACATGGCAGCTACTTCAAAATATCGCCAAAAGTGGATTAGGGAAAGTAAACCAAGTGTGTCAGAAATTCTGGAAGAGTTCCCTCATCTCTTGGATCCGAATATGGTAAGAATATTGCTGTTAGTTGCCTGAAACAGTTCATTATTGCAAATCTTATGTCTTGTTTTATGAACATTGCATTGTAGTAAAAAGAAGTTCATGGAATTCCCTGCTCACAGGTTCTTGCAGTTGAATTTGTAGTTAACAGTCCTATAGATTGTATGTTTTACTTTAACACACAGCAGCAAGAACTCGTATATTTTTGGTGATTGGTGACTCTTTTGCCAGGTTTCTTTGACATGATAACTTGATTTACCTCATCAGATTGAACAAGACTACGCTGCCCAATTCCCTGCTGTAACATCAAACTTCAAGCAGAAGTGGGGAGGAATGGCTGAAAGTGTAATAGCCTACTCAAACAAGATGAACACAGTGTGGCTAAAGTGCCTTGAATTAGATCTTCATGTACAAGCAGATGCCCTTACGGAAGGTATTTTACATTTTTAACACTGTTTGCCAAATAAAAGGCTACTATGTTCAAAACTTTATTATAAATCTAACAAAGACATTCGAACAAAAAATATGGTTATTCGTAATACCCCCACAATCATAATTGGCACACATTTTCATCTTAACATTGATTTGTATTTTCTTTCTTGTGTTTCTATCCCTTGTGGTGCTACATAAAACAGCATAATTTTTGGTTTGAATTTCCATAGTCTTGTTATTTTTTTTAAAGACTGATTAAGAATGATAATACAAGTATTGTTCCTAGTCCTGGCTGTGTTGTATTGTCTCACTCTCATGTATCACATAGGAGATGCATTCTTTCTTTTTCCAGTTGAACAATTCGAAGGGTGGCTTCATTGTATTCACTGAAACAATTCGAATCTCCTCTATGTAAGACAATAACACAGTCGGGACTGAAACATGCTGCTATTATTATCTAATTAAAACTGCACGTGACCCTCTGAAGTTCAAGTGCCATTACAGTACACCCTAATGCCCAAGTTTAAAACTACCTAAGTTTAAAAAAAAAACATTTGAGTACCATGCAGTTGAACTCTGCATGTTCAATACTTGCATCATATTTTGGAAACCACTACTTTCCCACTAAACAATTGACTCAATTGTTTTGTTTTTTTTTGCTTTTTTTCAACAGAAGAAAAGAAGAACCTAGCAATGCTGCTACTACCATTTTCATTTGAAACAAGGAGCAAAGGGAAGGGAAAAGGGCGAGGCACACTCCAGGACTCTTTGATGTCTTTCATTGACATGCAACCGGTGTGTGATGTCAGTTTGTTTGCTAAATAATAGGTACTGTAAGGAAGATTTTCCACTAGCTTTAGATTTCCCCTATAGTTGTATATATCTCAACAAGTGGTCCATATTCTTTATAGGCTCACTCCCATTTCAGTACACACACACCACACCACACACACATTTTTAGGCCTGACCACACACTGACCATGACTCCCCTGTTGACCACTATAGGTCATCCAACCTATCTATTAAATCATCTATTAAATCATCCAACATTGTTCTTGGAAATGACATCACCGTTATAAAACACTGCACGACAATACTTTCATGGTGGCAACCAAATGGGGGCGTATTTAAATGCTGTGATTCTCTTTTGTAGTAAGCAAAAATAAATAATTGAGTTCCACATTTTTGCAATTGTTTTGTCATTAATATTTTGTACCCTATTTTGTACCCCCCTGCTGTTTAAAAAAAAGAAGTTTTTGATGTCTCCCGAGCCCCCTTCTTAAAACACTTATCGTGGAAGTGTTGGGATGAATCCCCTGTGTTTCTAGTTAACATAGTGAATAAAAACAACAAAGTTAATACATTAATTACAGTCAATAAATAGCAAGAAGGACAAGTATGGCTGGTTCAAACTGGCAGTAGAAACTTTTGGCAAACATTTACCAACTTGAAAATTGTATAGTTGCTATTCAATGAAATGCCAAGTTACTGTTGAGACAAAACCGACTCCCTTGCTTTCATTAGCCCAGCAGGCCCTTTTAATGGCAACGAGCTGACATCTACCCCATCTTCCTAAGCCAAGGTCCACAGCCCTTGGCAGGTACCCTGGTGCTTGGGCTACAACTTTCGGCCGCATTTATGTACATGTGATTCCTTTTGTTGTTGTAAATAAGCTGTCATGAAAGTCAATTAATCTACCTTTGCTTTTTTCATGTGCTAATTTTAATTGCAGGAGATGACTCACATGGCAACACATTTGTCAGAGATTAGAAAAGAAAAGCGACCTCAACCCTTCCTGCTTTGTTTGTACCGGCATTCAAAACTCAACTCCACTCAGTGCTTTGTAATCTTAGAGAGACAGGCCATTGAGGTCAGCAACCTTATTGATGGAGTCGACATCTGCTATAAGCTGGTGTACATTATGTACCTGAACTACCAAGTTCTGTGTAGTGGAGTATGGAAGTTCATTGAATATATTTTTGAACAGCCTGGCCAAAAGAGCAACCTTTTACACCCAAGCATTAGAGCATACAGAGCCTATACACACAGCCAAGTTGGAAAACCTAAAGAAGCTTGTGTTACTGATGAAGAGTTAAGTGACTAAAATTTTATCGATACCACTACATAGTATCACTCACGACAACTCAAATTCTCAAGACAACTCAAGGTTAAAGCATCAACAAAACTCAAAATTATTAAGTGCTCAACGAACGTACAAATTGTTGATAATTAATAGTGTTTTCTCACTCTTTTGAGAACTTTTTAAAGTTTTTGATGTTGCGGCCATTATTAACGTTCCAAAGCACACAAAAAGAGTTCATGGTAAATAATTGTCTGAGTTTACAGTGGCCCTATAGGCTCACAAAAAGCACATTTTAGAGACTTTTTTAATCCTTAATTTTTTTTAAAAATAAACCACAAGTGAAACTGACTGGGTAAAGTTTTAAATGATTTTTGGTTGAACAAAGACAAATTTGCTAGAGCGGGATTTGAACCATCGACCTCTGCCGGCGCTCTACCAACTGAGCTATCTAGCCCCATGTTTGCGGTCTCCCTATTACAATTTTGTTGTAAATATCCTTGTTGGGGTGGGGGTGGGTGCCACGCAGAGGTCATTCAACTGTGAAAATGGCTACAGTTAAATGGCTTCTGACCCCCCCCCCCCGAACAGCAAGGATATTTACGAAATAGGGACACCGCAAACATACACGTAAAGCTAGATAGCTCAGTTAGTAGACCGCCGGCACATTAATCCAGAGGTCGTTGGTTCAAATCCCGCTCTAGTCGTTTTTTCAACCCAAAGTCAAGTTTTTTAAATATATAAAAAGGGAAAATATGTTTTGAAATGTAAAAAAACCCTTGCAACAGGGTCATCACTTGCATACTGAACAATTTAAAGACACTGGACACTATGATAATTGTCAAAGACCAGTCTTCTAACTTGGTGTATCTCAACATATGCATAAAATAACAAACCTGTGAAAATTTGAGCTCAATTGGTCGTCGAAGTTGTGAGATAGTAATGAAAGAAAAAACACCCTTGTCACACGAAGTTGTGTGCTTTCAGATGCTTGATTTCGAGACCTCAAAATCTAATTCGTGGAAAATTACTTCGTTCTTGAAAACTACGTCACTTCAGAGAGAGCCGTTTCTCACAATGTTTTATACTATCAATTTCTCCCCATTACTCGTTACCAAGTAAGGTTTTATGCTAATAATTATTTTGAGTAATTACCAATAATGTTCACTGCCCCACTGCCTTTAAGTAAAATGTCGAATATTGGTGTGCTGAAAATTAGTTACAAGAAAAGCTGATTCCTAAAATCTCTTATCTCTACATTTTTTGTTCTGGTGCACATCATTTTGAAGTGTTTTAATGAGTATTTGAATGTGCTGCTGTTGATATTTCCCAGCCAAGCTGTATGCTTAATGAAGGTTTCCCCATGGTCTGTAGAATTAAGTGACCTTCAAAATTAGTTGAGAACCTTTTATTACTTTAAGAAGGTCTTCTTTAAAGTGTTTTTGGAAAACAGCAATTAACATTTTTGAACTATTGCAGCTGTCTTTAGCTCAGCTGCAAGCATGACGAATGTGAGAAGAATTAATAAAGATGTCTTTGTTTTTTTTAATGCCTTAAATTAAGAATGCACAACTTTATTTATGATGTACGCTCAACAAAAAGAATTTTGCCCAGCAAAAGCCAGATTAAGTGCAATGTGTCTTTTTATTGTGCATAAAATGTGTTCTTTGTTTTTTTTCCAATGCCCAAATTTATTTATAGAAATGAAATAGAATTTTAACCCTGCACTCATTAGGTCTAAAAAGACTCTGATAATGATGTACGCTCAACAAAAAAATTTTGCCCAGCAAAAGCCAGATTAAGTGCAATGTGTCTTTTTATTGTGCATAAAATGTGTTCTTTGTTTTTTTTCCAATGCACAAATTTATTTATAGAAATGAAATATAATTTTAATGCAATTTGTTCTCGGATACTATTCTTATTTATTGGTGTCTACTTAAAATAAATATTACAATACAAGTAACTCTATATAGAAGTACACAAATGTTCTAACAAGATTTTACAGATCAAAATTGTTTACCCCTGTACAAACCAACAATACAGATTTCCCTCTCTCTTTTTGTGTGTGGCCAATTTACTCTAAAATCCAAAACAGTACAGACATGTCAAAAAACTTCATTGTGAATCCTTATGCCAAGACAGACAAAAAAATATGCTTTCTTATTGTCAAAAATGTTCACCTTTGACCCTAATCCTTTTATAAGCACCCTGTAGTTGACAAAAACCGTTTCTCATGTCTGTGGACCACTCTGTAGACCCTAATCATTGTAAGGCTTTTTAAGGAACTTGCTCTCAGTAAGGATTCACAGCAAAGACTTTTGCTGTATCTGTACTGTTGTAGAAAAACGAGTATTTTAGTATTTTAGGGGTAACAAAATTGATGTCTTCTCCAATCATGTTAACACATAAAACTAATTTCCTCCATGAAATGTCAATATTTAAAAAAAAATTTATTCATTTGTTTTCAATAAATATAAGGGAATCAAACGTAAAATATTGTTAAGTTGTGAATATGTAGTTTTAATCGTTGCATATTATCTAGAGTTACTTGTATTGCATTGTGTGGTATTGCATTGTGTTGTGTTGTAATCTTCAGATGTTGAATTTATGCTGAATAAATTTAATTTACAAACTTATTATTAACACATAATTGGTTAAATTATACCCAACAATTGAGTAAGGGAGTAACCAACAAATAATCCATCATTGCCATTTTTGTTGGGTAACAAACTTTGCCCAACACGGTTGCCCAACGTTGGTTCAAATATCAACTGACTACATTTAGGCCGTGGGCCAAAACCTGTAACATGCACTTTCGTCTTAACTTTCGAGGGGCAACTTTATTTTTCGTTTATAAGTAGTTTGGAATGTATAATTTATTATTTTACTTGTTCCCATTTGATCTGCTTGCACGTTAATGAGAAATTAAGCAAGAAAAATCGCCTGTTTTGCAGCGCCGTTGCTATGCCGACGTTATGCCGCGGATGGCGCCGTTCTTCGACCTCGAACCATTATTACCATTGCGTACTACAGTAGATATTAATGTAACCTGGAATAGAGGTGTCAAATCAAGATGGCTGTGCCCGAGGAAATGTGTGTGTGTCATTTTATTGAGAGTCAAAGGGGACAAATAACCCAATTTACGGCAGTTAGTTGGCAGAAATTTCATGACCGCAATAACAGATGGAAACGTCTTGATGGGAAACACTAAGAACTGGCTGAAACAAATACAAGTTTGGTGGAAAAACATGTGCCCAACGCCAGACTCGGCTGACAGCTACCATCGGCTCTGTGTGTGTGTGTCCTGTAGGTGTGACACTGTACACATGCTGTACCTATTCTTTCTAAGTAAGTCTTAAGTTAAGTGTTAGTGTTTTGTTAAAATTAAAAAGGTAGGCACGCATTATATAAAAATAACCGTACAACGTTACACCTGTGACATTTGAACTTAGTTTGATAGACTGCAAAAACGGGCAATTTTTATAGTGTAGGGCTCAAAAAGCAACCATTTTTAAGTTGTTAATTACTGACAGTGACAATGTGTTTATATTCTAAAAAGCTTTTTTAATACTATTAATAATAGTTTAGTAGGCCTGCACAAGGAAAATAAAGAGTGAGAATGTCTAAAATCAGACAAATCTTTTACAGAAGGTTTTAACAGAAGGCCCTGCCACTTAATGCTTTGGCATTAATTAATTGTTTCATTTTTATTATGGTGAGAGGGTGGGTTCTAGCATGGACAATTTGTGTGATGTGAATTTGTAATCTCTTAACCTGCATTTAGTCTAAAAAATAATCAGTTTTTACACAAATGAGGAAAACATTTTGGTTTTGTTTTTCAAATTGTTTTCAAACTGAAGACTGTGTGTTAACCCTAACCATGCTAATAATAGACCTGAATCTTCTAATGTTGATATGGTTTTACACACAACCCTGGTGTCTTTCAAACTTGGCATGACTTGTGTTGATTATTAATATTATTATTTCATAATCTCATTTAATATTTCAAATACTTTAGCATGATGTCTTTCCACCCAGGGAAACAGTTCACAAAAATACCTATATAAAATATTTAAAGGTAATTTTTAAACGAGTTAAAACAATTTAAAATACAATTAAGCAACGTTGTATAACAATCAGCAACCCACCCATATTTCCAGATAAGGTGCTGTAATTTCTGTCTCTTCTACAATATCTTCATGCTAGTAACATTGTCAATGTTGTTCCAATCTGTCCCAATATTCATTTAGATTTTATTGCAGAGTTGTTTACAGTGTAGTAGTTTTTCTACTGCTTGCCAGTATTGTGCATAAGTCAGTATCCCCCACTTAGGACCAACATACTTTTTGAAAATGTAATGTTTACAGGTTTTGAGATTAGACGCATTAGCAAGAGCTGAAAACGTTTGGCTAAAAGGGCTACTGATGTTCAAAGCAGTTCCACTGCAGTTGAAGGGACACTGGAGTCAACCCTTGAACCATCAAGAAATTCTAGTCAGCTAGCATCAGCAGATTCACAGACACAGCAGTAGCGCAACCCACATGTCCTGCCATCCAGATGTATTATATGTTAAAAGAAACAAGAGGATAACCAACAAACAGTCACGGAAGCGGTCAAGGGAAAGACTGTCAAACTATGAACACCAGTCAGGTTGGTATACATTTTCTTATTTCACATTGCCCCTTAAGTTTTCCTGGGTTCTAAGTTAGTGAGGAACATGGTGTGCCTGTATTTCCCCATTGATTAAACTACATGTAAATATACCCCTTTTATTACAGGAGGTTTGCTGCTCAGAGCTACAGAGATTCTCGACGACGAACAGATTTTGATTGACATCAGAGAGAAGACATTGTCGCAATTGAAGTCAGATACCACTGAAGTTGTTACAAGGACTGCATTGAGTTCCATGCAAGGAGCAAGCAATTATAGATGATGTCTTGTTCCGTAGATCTCTGCACCAAGCCCACTCGGTCATGGCTGGGAGCTACTTGATAAAAACCTAACATTCAAATAGATGACCATGCCTGCAGCTCCTGCGAAAGCACCGCAGCATGTGCACTGTGTGTGCAGGAAAACTCACTTCAACACTTCAAGCTGCTCTTGTCAAAAAGCAAACCTTGCACTGAACTCTGCAATTGCAGTGATTGCAAGAACTCACTCACAGACTTTGATGCTGATGCAGAAGAAGATGAGGTTGAAGGCAATTGATAAATGATCACAGCCATCTAGGTTTTGTTCCACTTATTTTAGTTTTCAAAGTCTATTAAACAATTCTGGCATCTCAAAATGTAATGGTACATCTGTAATAATCTGGTCCATCTGAAATAATCTGGTCCTTTATAATTTTTCTCACATAACATTGTTATAATTAAAAGACACTCAAGACATGTGCACCCTTTAATCGAACAAAAGAATATGCCTTTAAGGCTTTAAATCATGAGCAGTACAAGTATTGTATTGTTTTTAAATTGTAAACTTTGTAGCAAGTTAGCCCCAGGGCTACAAATGCATTGTTTTAATAAACCAGACATAACAGTACTGTATAACTATCTGTAGTCACTTGGTTTTATTGCCCTTAACTTGCGTCAGTTCAGCATAAACTCTTTCGCATACATGCATATTTGCATAATTAATGACTAGCTTAATTTTTTGCTAGTGCAATTTGTATTACATATTTATGTATTTTATTATTATTTTTAAATTATCGAAACCAATCGTACATGGCCAAGATCTTGAGATAAAAAGACTGAAAAATAAAAAATTTTGAAAAAATTAACCCCAAAAAGTGTGGTTTTTTTTTACAAAAACTTGGTTTAGCACCATGGGGATTAATTTTGAAGACTGAGTAATGATTTATTCCATGTACAAGGACCTCAAAGCTATTTTGATCAAATTTGAAATCATTTACCTGGGAAAAGTAGAGATTATACACAAAATACTGTTTTTGACCAAAAATGAGCAAAAATAGTCCGCATAGGCTTAACATGCATTCTGAGCCCATGGGAACAGTCAGATTTGGAATCAGCACCATCGAATTAGTGAAGTTGACTGAAATGAGGTTTTCAATGCAAAGTTGAGTGGAAAATGTAGAAGTTATACACAAAATACTGTTTTTGACCAAAAATGAGCAAAAATAGTCCGCATAGGCTTAACGTGCAATCTGCGCCCATGGGAACAGTCAAATTTGGAATCAGCACCATCGAATTAGTAAAGTTGACTAAATTGCAAGTTGCCCCTAAAAAGTTAAGACGAACTTCAATTTCTGGGTCTTCTACAGATTTTGGCCCACGGCCTAATTATTGGGTAACATTTTACCCAACAAGTTGGTAAACAAACTTGCCCAACTCTTGGTCAAATGTTATTACCCAAACGTTGGGTAACTGATTTGACGAATTTATTTTGTCAAACTGTTTACCCAACTATTTGATACAATTTATTGCCCAACCACTGTTGGTTAAACTGATTTGACCAACTTGTTTTGTCAAACTGTTTACCCAACTATTGGATACAAGTTATTGCCCAACCATTGGTTAAGACATGCCCAATAATGTAGTCAGTTGATATTTGAACCAACGTTGGGCAAAAAAGTTGGGCAAACTTTGACCAACGAGATTTGAAGTGTGTCCATATTTGCAAGATTTTCAAAATTGTTTTTAACAAAAACTCAATAAAAAGAGCATAGAAATTGTCTCCATCAGTCAGTCCGCACTCCACACAATATCCGTTCCTTGTATCTGCAACGTATGCACGGATTTCGGAGCTTGACCTCTCCATTAATATTTAATTAGTGTGGCATAGTCTCAGGATATTCATCAATTTCTTGTGATCAAAGTAATTTTCTGTCTAAATATTTACAGATTTATAGAGATGAATAACCTTTCAATCCAGTTGTACAATTTTATTATTTCGTTGTCAATTATTAGTGCAAAAATTGACTCAAACATTTTGTTTCAAAACGAAAGTTTGCTTCGTAAAACATGGTGCTCACTATTAATTTTCAATGTTACCACAACGTATCTTTGGGCTTACCGAATAGATAAGGTTATATTCTATCCAAATTGCTGTACTTTTTACATTTGATTTCATTTAGCTCGTTTTGCCAACACTTCTCACAATTTAACATTAACGTCTGTTGGTGAATATGCCGCCATGATCGCTTACAGATTTCCTGATCGCTGATTGGTCAACCGCGAAACATCACGCTCGTCCACTGTGCATACCCGGATGAACTTGTAAACAAAGTGCGTGATTGCCCTCGTTACCAATTGTTTTGTCGGGGGCGGGAGGGTCGTTGGGGAAATATTCAAGCTGAAGGATTGGTGGCTAAATTTGTTTAGACGATTTGGGGTACTTGGAGAACAAAGGATATAAATTGAAATGGGTGATGGTCTGAATAATTATTAAATTATTAAATTGGGGAACAAAATATTAAATTTTGAAGGCGAGTTGCAAATTTCAAGTTAAATTTTGTTACTACTGGTTTATTCAGATATTGAAATACTTAGAAGAATTTTTAAAATCATGGTCAGGAATTACTTGGGTAGTTGGATGGTTGAGCAAGATAAGATTTCAACAATTCCTTTATTTCAAGTCACATTCACTGCATAAACATGTAACACTATATAATTATCAAAGTTAAGGCAAAGTTCAAAACAGTTCAGCCGCTTCCATTAAAATTAAACAAATAAAAATATACAAAACAAATAACCTGCTCCATCTAATGGGACATTACACAGCGACATGAGCTGCGCGCTCATGTACATGTACAAGTATTGCACTAGGCTACTACGCATGCGCGCAGGTGCTTTGTGGGTAAAGCGTATGATTAAAAGATGGCCGTTCATGCAACATGTAATTCCAATCGTTTGCTAATCAAAATAATAAACTGGTGATCATCAGAATCATTGTGCTGGAAATTCCTCTTAAATTGCAGTTTAAAGAACCTTTATTGTGTAACTAACCATTACACATCGTTAGGTAATTTTTAAAAATCAAACACGAGAGTAAAATCACAGATGTAATAAAAAATATAAATATAAAAGGTATTTGGCAAGTTGTAACGCCTAGGTTGGCAATGTTTAAATGGACTTTTTATGAGACAGTTTATTGCTGAATGGACTTAACAGTTGCTTATTTACACGTTTGGTACATGTAACTGAACTAGTTCACTTGTTGACATTAATGAAATAGCTACCAAACAAGTTTTAGTAAACTTCATACCCGCATACTTTTACAAGACAAACTGTTTAATGGCAAGCTAGCTTAACTTAATTTTAAAAGACAAAGTAAACAATCACAAATTTAATACAAGATATCATTGCAAGGTGTCTTTGGTAAGTTCTAACTCGTAGGTTGGCAATGTTTAAATGAACCTTTTATGTAAAAAAAATAATAACAAATACCCATGGCAAGTTAACTTAAAATTACACTTTGTATAACGTGTCAAGGGAATGTTGGTCACTTCGTACCCAAGTCACTTCGTACCCATGCCAAATCATACGTATATGATATGGCGTACTTAGGTACAACTGTGTTGGTGGAGTTGTGATCAGAAAAGATTCCTTTTTTAAAGCTGAGTTGTGGGAAATTTTAGAATTTTGTAATTTTTTTTTTTTAAGCTGGAAAATTCTTGAAGAGCTGGAAAAATTCTTGAGTCTTGACTTGAGTTTTAAAACAGAATAACATCAATGTCTTCGGAGAGGCTTTTTATAGACATTGGAAGGATGCAGCGTATATTTTTGTCACCCAATCATCAACCAAAAAATTAATATCTCTTCGATCATAGACGCCACCGAATGACGGTGATTTGGTTTAATCAGTTCCATTGTCAAGACTGCCAACAGACAATGGAGGTACGAAGTGACTCGAGTACGAAGTGACCGACAACGGTGTCAAGGCACTAACAAAAATGTAAATTGTACTTTGTTTCGATTTTTTTGGAAATGTAAATTGTGGAAAATTCAAGTCCAAACTAGCGGCCTCAGCTCATTCTTCGAGTCCAGAAGGTGCCAAGGCCAAGGCCAAGACCGAGCCATTACATAGCGAGGTCCAGGTTGAGACCAATGCCGTCCGAAGTCGGCCTCGAGGCCTCAAACGCTGACAGAGGGATCAGGATTCTCGGAACTACGTTCAAATCAGACTAATCACATGTAATTCATCTCATGTAGGTTAAATAATATACATGACATGTTGTGTAATTTCACACAATGACAGTTATTGAGTTCTCCCCAAATCTACTGGCTGGTGGTAGAGACTAGAGGTAGAGCCAGAGTGCATGAAAACAAAAAATTATAATAATTATAATAATTGAAACCAAGGTATTGTACTTGTATGTAGGCCTACAAATGGAGAACGACGAAACCACCCACCCCCCTAGAGGCTGAGTAAGATTAATTAAAAATAAATAAAAACAAATAAAAAACATGGCAAAAATACTTTACTTAGTTCTGTAGTAACAACGACTGGTCTATGATTGAAAAGCCGGTCAAGAGAATAAAAAAAAAACCTGAAGCAGTCGACAACAGCCATGCGTGTGAATAAACTGCACTGTGAAATCGGTGAAAAACAAGAAATCTCGGGAAAAGCAGAAGTGCATCACATTTCTACATTGTCATTGCCACACGTCAAAAAATATACTAAATGATAGCTTACACTTTAATCTTTCGATTTTTAGTGGTGTTATTTCCTCTTTTTATTTAGCTGGGTCAGGGCGCTGCAAACCAAAAACTATCCCAAATCAATCCTAACAATATCCAAAATGTTCATTGGTTAAAAAAAGGCCTTACAGTCTTTCAAACTTAACAATTTGATATCATTCGACTCGGGAAAATTATTCTACCTGCACTTACCATGCCATCTTGGATGCTACCTGAAGCATGTGAGCATCGTGCCGTGTGCAAAAGGGGTCGTCGAAATCTCGCAGTTTATCGCGCTAATTGGGCTGTGCAGATAAAAATCGGGATTTGACCTTATTAACGCACGCATTGCGGACTGACTGCCATGAGTTGGGAATTAATTATAGCACCGAATAAATTATTTAATTCCTCAACAGATCGACAAACAAATTCAACAGATACTGCCGAGCCGCATATTTTTGGGCTGCCAGTTTGAAATAAATTGCTTGTAGTTACTTGCATAAAAGGCTTCCTTAAAAATGGTTCCCACCTTTGTTTTTTGCTTTTTTAACTGTTTTGCTTGTTTTTGTTTAAAAAGTGTTATCGTTTACATTTTAGAAAAATCATTGGTGCCAAAAGTATTAATTAAAGAGGGACTTAATTTGTTTGCGTATTGTTTTTCCCAAAAGAGGGAACCTTATCATCTGCTCATAATTTTTGCCATGAAACTCGGTATTCAAATGCTTTTTACAGCCAAAATCGCACATTCCACATTTAATCATGAATAATGTGTGTACAACCCTGCATCCCCCCCCCCCAAAAAAAAAGTGAAAAAAGTTGAAATAAATAAATAAAATAAAATACACGTAATCGACTTATATATGTGCATGGTTGGGTGCAATGGTGGCTGTTGGGCTCTTGTCTGTTTTGAAAAAGGGGGGAGCAGGTGATACTGATGGCTACATGTACAAGAGAGTTTTTATCTTAGTAGTTCTAGTTCTGTTTTGAAAAAAGGGGGAGCAGGTGATACTGATGGCTACATGTACAAGATAATTTGTATCTTAATAGTTCTAGTACGTGTACATGTACTATGTAACTACGCATTCTCAAAACTGTTCGGGCATGCTCGGAACTAGCAATGGTGTCCAATGCCGTCAGCATGTAAATAAGTATTGGTGTTTATATGACTGACATTTTTTTCTGCAAACTCGAAATTATGTCATATTCTTTGTTTCGTTTATTTTCTCACATTAGTTTAAAGGCCGACTTCTTCATTTTTTGGAAAATTATATTTCATGGATTGATAGAACATTCTGTTTGTTAGATCAAAACTATGTACATGTACATGGACAATTTATTTTAAATGGTTCATTCTTTAAATTTGCAGTGCATGTGACAGGACTATCAATTTAAAGCTGTTTCTTTTTAGAACCACATTAATAAGAACAATAATAACTAGACATTAAGTGTTTGAGAACAAACACAAAGCTGTTCCGTTTTGTTGTGCTTTGATGATCCAGACATTTAAAGTGAGCCAAAGTTTAAGATTAAACAATATGGTTCCACTTCCGGTTGACCCGGAAGTAAAGGTCAACATGGGGTTACGGTAACCCAAGGCTTATCTTCAATGCTCATAGGGTTTATAACTGAAGAGGCAATGTTTTTGATCACAACCGCAGATGTGTTATCGTTTTTTTTACTCGAAATTTTGTTGTCGAGGAACATGTCTCACAAGTTAGCATGTATACTAAGCCTGTGACGGCTACACGGTTAACCAACCGATCAACCAGTTAAACATTTACATTTTTACAGTTCGGATAAGCGTAAAACAATTCAATCAAAAAGTGCCGCGAAACATTGACTATAATATTTGCCTAGTTACGTCAAGTACACACGCGCACAAGCCAAAATTCTCTGCTAACCCCTGAAATACGCTTGACGTAAGCACGGAATTCTCTGCTTCCGTAAGCGTCGACTCTTTGCTTTTGGTAAGCAGAGCCATGTATTTGGGCCTGGGTCTCACAACTTAGTGTATAAAGTGAACTACCCCTCATTTAAACAAATGAGCCCAATTACATGGCTCTGGTTACTGCTGAAATCCATGCTTACGGTCACCATTCTCCGCTTATTTTGCAAGTGTCGAATTTCTGCGCTAGCTGTGCAAGCAAAGAATGCCTAGTTACGTGAAGTACACACGAGAAAAAGCCGAAATTCTCTGCTAACCCCTGAAATACGCTTGACGTAAGCACGGAATTCTCTGCTTTTGTAAGCGTCGTTTTTTTGCTTACGGTAAGCAGAGTCATGAAATTGGGTCCAGGTCTCACAAGTTAGTAGGCAAACCACACAAGACTATATCATGGAATTCGTTTCACAATTTAGTACGTAAAGCAATCACACCACAGGTCTCACAATTTAGTAAGTAAAGCAATCACACCACAGGTCTCACAAGTTAGTGAGTAAAGATTGGTCTATGCTGTTGTATTAAAATCATAGTTATAAAAAGTTAATAAGTTAGTACGTAACACGAACTGCCACTCTTATCAAAGAATTATGAATTCAAAACGAATTATTAATTCAAAACGAATCATTAATCTGTTACTACGCCTGCTTTCCGCTGATAACATCTCAGTGCATGCCACAATTGCACTTTAGTAGCACATAATAATTTTGGGTAGACGATTTAAATTTTGGTCTATGCTGTACAAACATTTGTTGTGTCTTTTTAATACTGAATGTTTTTATTGGGCTAAAATAGTAAATATTGGATATGACTTTATTGTTCATTTTGGCTCTTCATGCACACCCATGAAAAATGTATTTTTTCTTTTCTACACCTTTCCCCATTCAGCTAAAAATCGAGCCTCATTGCAACCCCCAACAGGTTTGTTGTTTGCTACATTGTGATTTCCCGAAGTAATGCATTCGCACAAGAACCTTACAAACGTGGTTTCAGGCGAATGGGTAGCCTTGTTTCCTTCACAATTCAGCTTCAAGTAATGCCTTTGCATAAGAAACCTAAAAGATCGTTTTCCGGTGAACGGGACCCAAGCGCAGACAAGTCTGACACGCGGGCAACATCGTCCCAACACCTTCGTTCAACGTTCACGCTGAATAACAAGATCTGAGCGGACACGTCGCTCTGCGCTGAGAGCAAGAAAATTCTTCTCGATTCTTGTGAATGAACATAGACTTGTGTCAGTCGGCGCAGGAATGACTCTTTATAATATACTCTACATACAAAAAACGCAAAAACACAGATCATATGAGTTTAAGACTTGGATCGAGTTGAAAAAAAAGCAAGCAAGAGCACCGTTAAACTCGTATAGCGCCCTCAATCGTTTAACATTTTTAAAGCTTGAGTCCGTTTACAGATTATAGGCAAAGTACCCATGGCGTTAAATTTGCCTGAGAATTTTTTTTTTTTTTTTTTCTACTGACAATGTTTTCATAAGTTTTGAAGCTTTTAAACTGAAAGTCAATAAAACCTTATTTGTTTTAAGAAACATTCGTGTAATCTAGGATGTTAAATTTGAGCTTAATTGAAAAATTATTTTTCAAGAAGTCGGATTTGTTTTCACTTTATCCTGTGTGTTTGCACATAGATACAAAACGCGCAATAAATGACGTCATTGTGACGTTTCATTAATTTTTTGCCACGCTGCACAGCTACATAATAAGACGAGTCTATATTTGAAAACAGTTTGAGGATCAGACATATTTCTTGAGATATGGTGGGAACAAGATTGCCTAATTAAATTTTCATGTCATTATAACTCAGCTAATTAATGAAGAATTTGAACAATATTACTCTTAGCATAATTTCATGTACTAAGCTTCAGTTTGATATAAGAATTAAATCTCCCATTTTTATTATTTTAGAGATTAGGTTCGTACAAAATCGTGTACAAAAGTTTTGGCAATTTTGACAGAATCAAAGAATAATAATAATAATAAAAATAACTAGACATTAGGTGTTTGTCTAGGACAAACACAAAGCTGTTCCGTTTCTAATTACATTGATTAAACGCTCCAGATGTAGTTCTTGAGATATGGTGTCACTTCCAGTTTACCCGGAAGTAAAGGTCAACATGGGGTTACGGTTAACCATGGCAAATTTGTAATGCCCAACGAGTGTATAACGGAAAAAAATTAATCGGTTTTGTAGTTCTTGAGATATGGTCCCACGTCCGGTTGACTCGGAAGTAAAGGTCAACATGGGGTCATGGTTATCAAGGCCAATCTCCAATGCCAAATAACAGCGCTGGTTGGCATGGTCCGCCAAATGTTTGTTGTAAAATATTCTATCGTGTTAACAGATATTTTAACCATATTCAACATTTTCTGCAAACTTTCACTATATCCAATGTTGTATGATTGATTGCTTTGTTTCCAACAACTTCAATACTATTTTTGACTTCTTGTGTATCATTGTTTACAAACTGTGGCTTTCTGTTTTTGTCTGCATTGATTCCTGGGTTGGTAATAACTCAGTGTGACGTTGCAAACGAAAGGTCTATTGAAGGGTTGTTGCACCACACTTAAGCCAACATTCATGCGCCAAACTGATTATCATTATCTTTTTAGGTCCTCAAGATCCTTTGAATAATAACGTTTTTGGGGTCATTCAACTGATAGATTGTGTAATTATAACAATATATCAGCATTTGGGAGTTCTGTGGTTCAATTTCTGAGGAGACTTTATATACATTGGCTTAAAAGTTGGTCCTATTTGGTTTTGGGATTGGGGGAGTGCCTCGTGTACACTGGCAGCATGTCGGTTTGGTACAAGCACATTTTTCCTTGGGTATTTAGCTAAAATTCCAAGCGGCTGTCCTGCTAAAAATTGAAAAGATATCTGAAGTTTAGTTGCCTCAATATATATATAATTGTTTGGTTTTCAAGAGGCTGGGAGATTTTAAAATATTTGTTGAGTATTTTTGAATGTTTAGCAATTGCATTGCATGCTATGATGGGGGTAGTGATGTACGAGTCATAACTATAGATGGCATAGTGCGCCCTCTCGGTCCCGTCGTCGTGTAGTGTGTCATGCATGCGCACATGACGCCATTGCATGTTAATGTTAAACACATGTGAACCAATGCATTCAGTTTGGTCTCGTGCACGTGTTTTAGTGTTTTGGGAAGTTCAGTTGGGTACCAGATACATGTATAAATTTTGAAGAAAGGTAGGAGGATTTATGATAAATGTTTATCTAAAAAAGTTTCGAACTTGTTTGTTTTGGTGATTGGTAGTGTTTTTCTAATATTATTTTCAAGTGGTAATTTGTTGTTAGTCTTTAGCGTGCTCCTTGTTGGCATGTTTATTTATGTGTGGTGCAGGCCCTATGTTTTGGTCGTGGATCACACTACATCATCATTCATATATGATCAGACATCATGTGGTAGCCTGTTCTGTTGTTATTTATGTAAAGGCACACAGTGTTACTGTTATGAGTGCTTACTTGTTGAACTATATTATGAGACTCATTTATTGAATTAATCAGCATTGTGCACCATGTGCACAGAGCCCTTTGTTCTTGGACTTGGGAGTATTTAATTATATAATATATGGTAATCGGTCACATTTTCATCAGCACCTTGGAAACTTGTGTTTTTGTTTTTCGCCACTTTGTAATGCTGTCATGCACAAGTTGGGAATCTTGCAAACTTGGTACTCATATTCATTTTGGCACATATACATTACTTTGGCAACTTGTTCAGATTGGCAGATTGTTTTCTTTGTTTATTGAATATTGTTTTTTGCGTATTGTATTCTTAATCATATTTTCATATTTACATTTGCATGTGCTTATGTGGGGTTTAGTTTTAATAATTAGTGAGTGTTTTGACAGAAATTTCTGATTGATCCGATGGTGTCTTAAAACTCAGAATCTTTGTTGTGCTTAAATTTAAAACTTAAGCATGTTAAGTGTGAAGTACATTATTGAATTTTGTGAATCTCAAGGTAAGTCTATATAGGCATTGGTTTTTGGATATGAGGGACAGTTGTCATCGATGTTCATGTTATATAAGTGCTGTTTCTAATAACTTGAATGTGATAATTATATTTAAAATACATCTTGTTTTGGGACGGACATGTTGATTAAGAAATGATTGGGCACAATGTATGTGTTTTTTTTAATGACAATTTATATGGGTATTGAATTAACTGGTCATTGGACATTCTTGGATTTGTTGAGTAATTTATTTTCACATGATCTATCATTTGAGATGGTGAGAGGGTTTATCTGCGTAATGTTTGCTGAAAGTTGCACGGGATGTATCTCCATGCCTATTGTTGGCCTGGTATTACATGTGATATTCCCATTTGTTATTGTGAATGAAAAATATGTAACAGTTGTGGATTATAATGTAATACATGTGGGCATTAACTCTTGTTGGATGTTGCATTTTAGTTAGGTCTTAATACTGGGATCCCTTGTATTGACAATTATTGGTGTGGTCATATACATGTAATGGTTCTGTGCAGCTGTGGCTCGTTGCACACAATTCTCATGGAATGACAGGTCTTCATTGTCCTTAGTGGGGGGCAGTGTGTTTGGTATGTGATGTAATAAATGGTAGCGCCATTAGATGTGTATAGGCCTACTGAATGCTGCAGTAGTTGTAGCACTGTTTTGTTATTGGTTATGTAAAAGTATGGGAATGTTTAGGGGTTTTTTTTTTGGGGGGGGGGGTATCATTATGTTTTTGTGTCTGATAGTGGTAATTCAATGTACGATTTTAGTCATAGTGTTGTGTTGATTCTGTGTGTGTTTTTTGGTAGGGATGTACTTTGAAGTTCTTGTTGTTCCTAAAGTGTTATGTGACAGAGGTTGTACAGCCTTGATGTTTTGTTGACAGATATACTCCCTGAATATGTTTTTAAGATTTCCATAAGAAGATATAATTAGTGATGGATGGTTATCACACCACATTGTCATGGTTTGTAATGCTGTGGTTGTATTTTATGAGTTAACCTGTTTTTGAGTATGTGTTTTTGATTTGGTTTTCTGTTTATTTTTATCTTTTTAGATGGCTACAGTGTTTTTGAGGACGTTGGGGGATTTGGAGGAAAGGGGGCCTTCACATTGTATTGATGTTGTGACCAGAGAGCTTGTAGTCCGACAGCTGTATACAAGCATTGCATCCCATTTGAAGTTTCTTGTGAAAGGGAAGTTTCTAAAGGTTACACATGCAACGTTGACATGTTCATCCAGCAATCAAGATATCATAAGGTTGACAGAGAAAACAAAGGTGAGAATTAGAAAGATTGGGAGGTATGTAGTTTTTTTTTTCTTATTGATATATGCGAGTTCTTTAATGATCAATTTTTTGCAATATGTACATGTATGAACATCATAAATGCTGTTGTCAATTTTTTGTTAACACAATGATTTGAAAATTATGATAATAAACATATAAAATATTGTTATGAAAATATATAATGCAAGTAGATGTGTATATTTTTTCTAATGCCATATTGATATACTTTATGCAGTTGTGTTGAACAGAACTTGGGGCCACCTTCATTGAGGTTGTTAAGATGACACTATTGCTTTCATCATCTTTGTTTTGAGGGGATTTAAATATTCAATTATCAATATGTGTTTATGTTATTGTATTGATGATGTCACGGTGGTGAGATATTACCAACTGGTCTTTGGTTTGTCATTACACCAACTTTTCACATATCATTTTTAATTTTAATATCCTATTATCCTTACAGGCAATGTATATCTTTGGTGTTTATGCCAATAATGCTCAGGTTTAGGATCGTGATTTGTGATATTTTTGTTTAGCTACAATGTTTATGGGCTGTAGGGTTTCAACAGCATCTTTGTTATTTTTGTGTTATGACTTTTTTATTTGTAGTGGCCTATTGCATCTGGATTCAGCAGATAATGTGGAATACATAGTTGAGCCAGGTTTGCTTCTTGACAGATTCGAGTTGGATTCTCTTGATGATTTGCAGGCAGCTATGCCTTTTTACATTGATGTCATGTACAGATCTGTTGATAGAACTATCAACAAATTCAACACAAAGTAAGTTGTGTGATATAGATAAGTTTGGTCATTCCATGTCAAATGAACTTATCACTTTTGAAATTGGAACGGGTCACTCTCAGATTGGCTGAAATTGGTTTGTTTCATGTATGTATTTAATGAACAAATATAATACAGGAATGCCCGCCACAAACCTAAAAGTCATTTTGGAATTATAGGTTCATTAAAGTGGGTACATGTTTGCCACCCCCTTTATGAGATTGCAATTTGCCTTGCTGAATATTTGCACTTTGTACTGTTTTAGGAATTGCTTTTGAAAGAAGATACAAAATATGATACATATTGGAATGTAGTTTACTTAACCCAATAATCTCACATTTTTCTCCATAACAATGGTATTTATACCCTTTTTTGTCTTGAGGCTGCTGAAAACATTCATATAATTTGTACAAAACAATTGTTGAAAGTTCTGACCCCCCTGTACATTCAAAACTGACAATCAGAATAGTGTGTATAGGCATTTTTATGAATATATAGGTGCATTTGATTTGGTACATACAATTTTTCACAAACATGTATAGATTCTTTTGTCATGAAATGAAATATTGGCAAGGCTCTATAGTTGGGTCTATTTAAAATTTGAGAAACACAAAAATGTTTGGTGATGTTTGACCTTGTCAACATGTACCCATCACTATTAAAAGTACATGTCTAATTTATTTGTGGACCAAATGTCACTTTGGAGATTGATCATCTTGTTTATGGTGAGGCAATAATTTGAAATTGGAGTATTTTTCACATTATAGGGACTCATAATTACGTATAAGGATTATGTGGACAATGTACATAATGTCTTATATGTACATTTATATTGTTTGTTTTAATCTCAATAAGTGTTGACAAATGATAATTAATTTACTATTGTTTGAAAAGTTTGATTTATTCTGATCTTACAGAAATGTGTATCCGTTGGGTTTAATGACATGAGCATGATGCATGATTATTGAAATAGATAATATCTTGGACAGTTTTTGTGCTCTGATTGGTCTCAAATGAAGGTTAATATGTGATATAGATTGATCTTGTGAACAAGTGAATAAATTGCCCCTTAACATGGATATTGTTGTCCATAGATCTTTTTGGAAATGATATGCTTGTCTCGGTTATGCTTGTCTCGGTTATTCAACATTCGTTCACAGAGGTGTTCTATAGCGCAAGTTGATATTTCTTGTGCATCAGTGTTTGACAGTGCATTACCTTTTTAAGGTATTATGTACAGTTTTATAAATCACATTATTTTGACATTTGTATAGCTCATGTATAATACACAGTTCTGTAAGATTAGAATAAAATTTAATTGGTCATATAAATTGTTGTGGATTAATAGGAACAGTATATGTGGGCAAAATATCTCAATTTCAAAATGTTGTCTCACCACAAATTAGATGAGTTCCCCAAACAATAATTGGTATGGAGATTCGACTTGTATATATTAATGGGTTCAGTTTAACATTAGTGGATAAATGTTGCCAGGGTCAAAGGTCACCAAAACTTTTGGTGTCTCCATATTTTTGCCTTTTTCCAAGCATCTTTGGAGTTAGGCCAACAATTGTGTTTTTTGTAGATGAAATAGGGATTTTTATACACTTGTTTTGAGTGATAGTATCTTCCAGGTACTTATGGTTTGTATCTATTTGTTACGCATATTAATGTCATATTCACATTGAAATAAGTTATTGAAAGTATTGAAAATATTATGTTTTTGGAAATTTGCATAATGTTCATTATATCAATAAGTATATATCATCAGTGATGAATTTCAGCCAAATGTGTGACGTGACCTGTACCCTGGTTGGTTTTATTTGACATGGCATGAGAAAAGTTACATTACTGTCAGGTTATGTTTGGAGAACATTTTGTTTGATTTTAGTTTTTATGTTGTGTGTTTGCTATTGGTTTTATCAGTTTGTTTTATGTGATGTTGCACAAGTTGGTGTCTTCTTGTTTTTTTGTAGTATTATACGTGTTTTCAGAATCAATGCAATTTGTTAAGGTGCAGTTTGTAGTTATCTGTTAAAGCGGGTTTACAGTAACTCCAGATTTCAACAAATTTCAACTTTTTTTGTGTTGGCAGTTGTTTGTTACATCAAAATAAAACGTTGATTAAAAAAAAATCTGACCTGCAACTCGCAAAAATGCACGTTTTTGTGGGGCTCACACCACGCGCGATTTGTAAAACGAAGGTCACGGGCCGGTACTACTATGAAGCGCGATGACGTCATGTTTGGGAGTAAAAAAACCAGGAAATGCATTCGCGACACAGTCGGGTCGTGTACCTGGACTAACACATGATTTGCACTGCACGTTATAGATTGGGTCAACGCGCATAGTCGGTGCACGGTGTATTTACATGTCAATTATACTACTACATGTACTGTACATGTACTGTTACCTGTATTCGATCTCTCGACGCGTACTTTTCGATATGGCAGCAACTGATAATCGCAATTCCGACGGATCCTTGGAAGAGAATAGTATTCTTTCTGAAGGATTTTCTGCTTATTCTTCGTCATCTGGTAGTAGGAGCAGCAGCAACATAAGTGATGATGAAGAGGTGGAAACCGTCCGCGGGGCTGAGCCCTATCGCTTTGAGCCCTTGGCGGCGAACACTCGACTGGTATGTAGATTATAGTTTACAGTTTAATACGAATGGGCTGTTGAAAATTACCAACCAGTAAAACCTGTAGTATAAAAGTTTGAAACTTCATAGGCCTTATGTTTGGATCATATTGCAGGATCTTAAAGTTGGCAAAGAAAAAATACAAAATCCTGCCGGGCCAGGCATGCTAGGGTCTACTTTTTTACTGTAAACTAAAGGAAAGGCCCCCATACTAGGATAGGCTCACACGTTTCGGATACAGGAACGCTGATATTTGCTGTTGAATAAGTTTGCCTGTTTTTTTAATAATAAGAATGTGAGCATCTGCTTTTTTTGCAGGTGTTCTTGTGGCAAATGTGTGCCTATGGAGGATATTGTCAACTGCTACTGTTGCAAGGAGTCGCCAGAAATCCAAGCCAAGGTGGACGAGACCAGGGAGTTTGTTGAGTTTGAAGATGAAGGTCGCTGTTTCACAGACCACCCCTACTACCATGGGACATGCCTGAATCCAGGAACCCTTCAAACAGTATACTACTTGTATCGTCAACACTACAGACGAAGGGCTGTTGAAGGGACCAGGAGAGCAGTAAGTGTCAGTTTAAAATTTCCACTTCAAAAATTAAAGTCCCCTTGTTGCTAGAACATGAATAATGGGAAGTTTAAACATGTACACAGTAGACACTCCATCTGTTTGCAATTGTTGCAGATTTCTTTATTTCAAGTAAATACCCTAAGTAATAAACACATTGCTGTGGCTTCAGCATGTCAATGAGATACATGTATTCATGTTCAGATCTTCCCCACACGATAGACCTTCCTTTCCTTTCTCCCTCCCAATACATATTTAAATATTATCGCCTATTGTTGGAGAGTAAAACAAAGGAGACCTATAACCCTTGCCCCTTGCAACAGTTCAGCTAGTCCGAGCACAAAATGTACTGTACAGTACACATTATTTTCATGTACGTTGTACGTGTGGTACTTTTCCACTATAAACCTGGTACCCATATGTTGTACATGGACTGTATTGTAGCTTTAGTGCATAACGGTACAGGTGATGACTATGAATGACACACCATTGTTTTGCTGCATTCATCATGATCCTATAGACAGATAGTACGCTGGTGTTGGGGATTCCTGGGGAAATACAACAGAGTCCCACTTCCTTCGTGCATCATGAATATGGCCAGGACGACATACCCCAATCCACAGGGAGAATATGTTGGTTTCAAATATCCTCCTATTGATGAATAATATTGAATAAATTTATGAACTTCAGAACTTGGCAAAACATTAGACAGTTGGCGTTTTACTGAGTCGGCCTCCTTTTTGTAAATGAAAAAAATTATGCTATTTTTGTGGAAAACCATATCTTTTACTCAAGCATCAAAGAAATCCCTCCAAAACATGAGCCATGGCATAGGCACCTCTAGGCTGTCATTAAAATACATCCAAACAGTGAAATTTTGTATGACATTCTGACTTCAGTTTCCGAGTCATTACTTTGCCTTCTTTTTCCTTGTAGACGCTCCATCATCCTGTCTTCCATCTATTTTTCGCTTTGTTCTCTTCTTGCTCTTTCTACCCTTAGAAGTCTTGTCAACTTGACTTCTTTCTGTGTCTGTTTTTGCTCTCTTCTTGCTCTTCTTCTTTTTCTTTTTCTTTTTCTTCTGTAGGGCATCTGGCACCACTACATCTTCACATCCCTCTGGCCTACCTACTGGTTCCACAGATTTACTAAACCGTGAAACAGAATTTTCAATGGCAGCTTGTTTCTCTGGTTGTTTCACTCCCTTGGTCAATGGTCCAGGATTTGCTGTAAACCTTGGGTAGTTTTTCCTTGTGCTTTCTCCCGATTTGCACAGAGTCAGCACTCTGTCCATGATGCGCTTGTTGAAATCTATAGCAGTAAAATGAAAGAAGCAGGGAATTACAAATTATGTCATTTTAAATACAAAATGCTCCATTTCCACTGATTCTTAACCTTGTCTTAAGAAATGTACAGAAGTACATGTACCATACAAAAACTGTATTTGACTCACTGAATGAACAGCCAACCGGAACCTTCCTAACACTGTATCCTCCAGTGTCCTGCTTCGCTCTTGGAAATTCAATGGTGAAAGCTGGTTTTCCATCTCTACCTGTAGTTTGTTCTCTGCCAGAATTCTCGTTGAAGTGGAGTGCTGCGAGATAGATCCTGTTCCCAAATAGAGTGAGCAGTGCATACATGATAAGTCAGACACGATAAACTACATTGAAAATGAGTTCAGATGAACATGTCTGTATAAGCATGCATTATTATTGGTGATACTCCTTGAAACAAGAGGCTTCAATTGAGCCGGGGATGGGTGAGGATGTATGTGTAATCATGTCCTAAGCATTAAGGTCTGGATTGTAATACAGGACACAAAGCAGGAATCTTACCGACTTAGCATGCCTTCATAGGAGAATGCATACATCTTGGGTGCGTACTGGTTGATAACTGAATGGAACGTCTCGACAGAAGATGTCTGCATGGAAGGCGAAAGCTTCTTTACATCCTTTCTCAACCAGGTGCTCTCAAGGATGGTCCTGACACTGTGCTGATTTGGAACCTGCAAGAGAAGTTTTAAAAATTAAGAAAATTATGCTGGTAATGTCTGTTCCTTCACTTTTATCTTGATTTGTTTGTTTAGAGAAAAGCTTCAAATGTATGGTAGACAAAATACCCACAATGTGGGGAAATCGTTTATACCTTTCCATTTCTTTCGTGTAATCTGACGAATTGCAAGGAAAGAAAATAAGACTTTCAACCTCTAACAGCTGCATGTTGTGGGGTTTCCCCAATATAGCTAGTTGTATTTTTCTCCCACACCTAAAATTGACATTTCCTTCTACATTATCCCTTAAACGGATTTTAGGCTACAATGTAGTACAGTACTCTAAATGACACGAAATGAAATAACTAATAAAACTACAAACACAATAAGATAATCAATGCACAAACCAAGTACATGGATGATTTTTTTGTTCATAAAACTATACTGCATAAAAAAGGACCACTACCATCAAGTAACCATTCTCTTGCTTCCAGAGTTCCATGGACACATTTTGGGAACAGTTGGTTGTTGTGAACATGGATGCCAAGGACATGGTTCCTTATGCTTTCGAACTTGGCCAGCATCAAGTCCCCATCCCCATCAGGTGTAGATGAAGCAACCCAGTATAGATTGTTGATTATCCCATGGATCCAGTCTTTGATTGGGGTGCATCCAGAGGACTTTGCTGCTGTGGCTAGCTTCTTCAGACCTGAAATATCAAGCACATGCTATTCATGTAAGAAATTTGCATGCAGGAAACATTTCAGATTGGAATTATTTCTCCAAATTTATCCAGCGTTTAAAAGATGTGATATTTCCATTTCATGATCACCAAATTTGTGCGAAGGGCAAGAAATGCATAATTTATGTTGTATAATTCCTGCATTTCAGCTATCAGGGAGAAGATCAGGGGGGGGGGGGATGTGGTTTTACCTTTGGCTACATGCCAGATGTCATAGCAGTGTTTGATATCAGGAAGGTTCTCCCTGATGTACTTCGTTATTTGTCGATGTCTGTCCGTCACAATTGTTCCAACTTGTATATTCTTGTCCTCCAGCCACTTCATTGTTCGTACCAGTCCCTCCTTCTCCATGAGGTTTGACTTGAACTGTGTTTCATTTTTCTGTTAATCCAAATGCATGTGCATGTACATGTACATGTACATGTTTAAACAATTTTGAAAGATTTCTCATACACAAAAACATATCCTATGAACTCTGTTATGTTAATTCATTGATAGTATTGGACAATTTTCAAAGGGTCAAAGTATCTGCATCTGTGATGACTTTCGAAAAAGGTGCTAAAATAGTTGGTTAAGGCAGATCATGGGCTAGAATGCATCACACTCTGGACATTTCAATCAAATCACCAGTTATCCATACAAAAACATACAAAACCCAAAACGTCAGGGTAACCACAGCTACTTTACCTGAACAAGTTCAATGTGCAGAACCTTGCCATGGTTAAGCTCAAGTACGCTGTAACAGCCATACTTGGCTGAGTGGCCCATAGAATCCGCCCGCATGTCCATTCCCAGAAATGCGCCCTCTCTTGCAGCCTGGATGGACGACCTTAATGCTTCTTGGTCACTTTCCCAGATGTGGACAATTGCCGGCTGCAAGTATCTGAAAAATAGGTTGGATGTGTTAAAATTTTCATGGAATCGTTAAGCACAGAATTCTGCGCCAATGTCGCAATTCTGTGCTTACGGCTTAACACAGAAATTCTGGGCTTACGCTTATAATAAGCGCGGAATTTCCTGCTGCCATTACCGCCAATTCTTCCCTTATGGTAAGCAGAGCCATGAAATTGGGCCCTGACATGTTGAAGTGAATATAATTGAACAGACTGAACACATAACAACTTAGAAATGTGACTACCACATCTCCGGAAACTAACCTGCGCTGATGATTGAAGAAAGTGGAATAAGAAATCATTGCCACATTTATTGATGTCAGTGCATTGATGAACTTCCGGATACATGCCCCAGACATCAGCATCGCAGCAGATAGCATGATGTTCCCAGCAGGAACATTGCCAACCATTGGTTGGCTGAGCCACTTTCGGGTGAAGCCACATGATCGGATCTTGCAAGCCTGGGAGACTTGAATCATCATGCCACCATGCGGACGAGTGACCTTCTTACTGGATGGCCTAGCGCACCGTGGGCATGTTGTAAATAGCTGCAAGAGGTTTTGGCGGAACACCAAATACTTTTTGGCCTCCAAAGTGTTATTTTCATCATCCTCATCTGTGCTGTAACAAATAAGAAAACAGAACAATTTATCAAAAATGTTTCATTGCAATTGAGCATATTTGATTATTTTGGGCAAATGTAGAAAAATCTGAATGAGTTTATAATATGAACATGGATTTCAATGTTACATACACTTTCAATTCAAGTTACAAGTCAATAGTGTGGGCGTGGTGGACAGCGAAAACATGTTCATAACTAACGTAATTTCAAAGCTGGAGTCCGAGCTCCGCCCACTAGAAGGCTGGTAGCTGTCGCTTGCACTTGGCCTGCCATCTGAGTCAGTCACTCTTGTCATCGCTGATGTATGCCTTGTAAACCATCACAGGTGGCTGAGGCTGTTGCATAGCACTGAGGAGTTTCAGCTTTGGGGCCTTGACCAGCTTACACTGTACATCCTTCGGGCGATGGGACAAGTGACATGCTTGTATACCTGTCATGAATAAATGCACTTTAATGACAATTGATGTAATTCACAAATTTGGCCATAGTAGTAGTACATTTTCAATTTTTCAACTGATATGTTGTGATTGACATAATATCGGATCAAATTTTACTAATTAATATGTTTTGCTTTTCTGATATGAAGCCACATTGATATGGGAATTCTTGAATGTATAAATAGCATATTCTGAACAAGGAACATTCTTTAGCATACAATAACTACATGTATGAAATTACCTTTATTCATGACGGAGAACTTCTTAGGATCTGTCTGAGTACGTTTGGAGCGGACAAAGCACTGCTTTGGGGGTTTTGAGGGGTAGATGTTGACTTTCCCGACATCTAGCTGTATGGTGAGTTGTCGCCGTCTGCATTCTGTTTGTGTGGCAATGCTCTGATGCTCAATATTCTCATCATCAATGCTCTGTGACAAAATAAACAGCACCGTATAAAAATACAGCAACACAAGTGTTTTTTGAAAACTTTGTTAGTGTAATTTAGAGAAAGAGTTAAATGAGAGCTTATGCATGCGTACATTTCATATAGACAAGTATTGATAGACAATTTCTAACAAAACTTCCTTTATCATTAACATGTAGAAGCACTGCCCAAATCTGTAAAAGTACAATGTTGTTTAAATGAAGTGGTCACTGAAATGAGCTGCGATGTATTTTGCATGCTTTTGCACACAGAGTATACTGGGCAGTAATATGTAGTTTAAAATGTTCACCAAGCAACATAAATGTTACACAGCCAAATTCTCAATTATTAAGTACAAGTATTTTATTTAGAGGTCTTGACATACCAAGGTTGTGGCACATGGTGGTTCCTCTTGGCCTCTGAAGTAGTCTTCTGCTTCCTGAAGTATCTTTAAAATACAATTTCAACATGTTTTTGCTTTGGAATGTGGAAACAAATGGCTTCAAGTTCAATGGATCAGGATATTTAACTTAAAACAATACCGTACATGTAAATGTTGAAGCATTGCCCCCACTTGAAGCAGGCAAAAATATGTATCCCCTCAGATTTTTAGGAAATTTTCCTTTGTGTTGTGTTATAACTTGGAACACTTAGTAAAACCAAGACACGACCAAGACAAAATACATGTAGGCTCTCAATTTTGGATGAATTCATAAAAAGAGTTACATGTACCATGGACATGGTGTGCTGTGTCCCTGAAACCCCAATTAAATATCAACAATTGATTAAAAATGGTCCTAAATTCTAAAAACCTAATTTACTTACACTCCATCCCATAATATGTTTTATAGCCTATTTATTTTAAGAGATGCATTGTGAGTCACTTTGTATTGAAAATTTACTCTGCCTACCCCATCCATTGTTAATGTGACGTTTAATGCACAAACACTAAATTAAAACAAAAGTAAAAACAGCTTTGGGTGAAACACAAAGCCAACATGACAATGAGCTGGGGCCTACTCATCTGAAATAATTTTAGGCCTATTCTACTTACCCTAGCAGCTCCTCTCTTCTTGAATGCCCCCCCAGATCGGCGTTGGTTGGACTGTGTGCCCTTTGGCAGCCCCTGACACACTTGGTCTTGGGTAGCCCTAGCTGACTCTGACGAAGTCGCCAACGAAGTTGACGGCGTGGCGGCCGTTGACGTGGAACCTAAGGTTGCCGAACTTGATGCCTTGATTGTGGGCACGGCTCCAGGTTTCAGGCAAAAGTTAGCTTTCAAGCTCAGACTTTTTTTTTAGGTAATATGTCCACACAATCCGCCGTAAAGTGCTCAGAACATACTTTCGACCACTCTGTCAAAACGAAGTCACACCGTGTGTTATTAACGAACCGGATCCATTCTCTTCATGTTGAGGTAGCCTTCGGAAAGGACAGGAAGCACACTCCCGGATTTTTGGGTCACATTATTATTTTAGAAGACACAGTGAGCGATTGAAGTTATGTAACTCCAAGGTGTTACACTGTTAATAAACCATATATAAACCAAGCAAAGTGCAGTGTGCATATTGGAATGCATATATGTTACTGCTGTGACACTTGTGTCATTGTGTGAGTCAACTCCTGAACTTGTATTATGGCGTGCTGATTGGCAAAGTGGTGCATTTGCATATAAACAGATAGACCATGTTTGAATTGGCAACTACGGCTATGGCCTAAACTGTTGCTACAAGTAAGGGTGTTATTATGGACATTTTGCATTGCATGATAACGTGTCATTCCAGCAGTAGATGTAGCCAGAGTTCTTGTTGCGAATTTGAACACAGCCTCATTGTGATGGTGAAAGTGATTGCATTTACATCACTTTAATATAAATGTTTGGGGTTACTTGAGTTTGGTTTTGTTGTCAACACAATTTGTATTGCTTTTAGTTTTTACAATTTGTTTTAAGTGATGGTGCTCAAGCTGATGTCTTTTCTTTTTTATCAGTAAAGCTAATGTTTTATTGGAAATGATAAAGTTGTATTGGATTTTCTCGACGTATGTACTTTTTTTCTATTTATGGATCAAAATGGTGTGATGGTTGAAATATTTGGTCTTTTTGTGTTGTTATATCACAATAGATCTTTCTTTTGCAATGACATTGATATGGGTTTTGTCAATCTTGGTTGGCAAATGTGTGGTTGGCCTTTACTTAAAATGTATTTATTTGTATTATTTGAATAGAAATGGTGGAAAATTTATTTCCATATTACTGTTAACAAATTTGTTTCCAAGAAAGGGTTAAGTTATATTTCCTAAAACAAATAGTTGAATGCTTTGCCCCAAAAGGATATTTGAGACACATATAATTTTAGCTATTCAAGGCCTTCCACACAAAATGGTAATCAATGTTTATTAACAAAAGAAAGGTGTTTTGGATAAAAGTAAATTTGGTGATTATGTTCCCCAATGATTATTTATGACATGTGCTTTGGTGGATATAAGAAACAAAATTTGTGTTAAATCCACATTGAAAGAAAAATGTATGGATAAATATGAAGTATAAAATAGATATGAAAATAATAAATATTTAAATTAATAAATAACAAATTTTAGAAATAACTCGAAATAAGCAATACGCAGCGTATCAGTGAATGCAAATTGTTCAATGTTTTATAGTTTTTTCTGTCGCAGGATGGGATTTAGCTATGTTCCGTGCACACTTCAAGTTACAATTTGTTTACATTCTGATATGCACTGTGAGTAATGTGACTGTGGTGACTGATTGTGTGTATTTGGTTTGATTTTGTAATGGTTGCAAAACTCGTTGTTTTTTTGTAAGACGAAGTATATAGTATTAGCTTATTTTGTTGTAAGGGTAGTTGTGTTTTAGTTAATGTTAATTTACTGTTGGAAAGGTTTTTGCCATGATGTTTGAACGTTTGCATGTGGAGTTAAAAGACATCGGTTTTTATTCAAAACAATATAATTTCATATTGTTTTTATTCTTATATTATATTTGATATTTTTTATAAAAGTTATGTTTGAAGTTTATTAAGGTTATATTTAGTATTTTTGAAATAAAAATTTAATTAAAACAATTACAATGTGTCAATATAACTGTTATTGTTTCACGAGTGTGTGTGCATGGAAGCAAGGCAATGTGATTTTGTTTTGTGTTTGCCAATGGTTTAATGATTAGTCAATTGGATGTGAATTATTTTGTAGTGTTTTTTGTGTGTCTTTGATGGTGTCCCCAGTCATCAGGTTGTTTTGATCGACCCCCCCAAGATATTTGTGTAATGTGTAGTAAAATACTAAAGAGAACTATTGAAAGATAATGGAAAACATGTGAAAAAGCAAAAGAATATGAATATTTAGTGTATTTGTCTTCCCTCCCTGATAACGATTCTTCTTGCTGATGTGTTTTCAGATGGCAGCTTGGTTATTGCAACAAACAATCAACAATGTCAATTGAAGGAAGCACATAAGATAATTTAATAATATGACATTCAATAAAAGCCATTACATCATTTTGTGCCATGATATGCGCTCCAAACGGTTTTATTTCTGATTAGTCACATTTGCTTCGTTATACATCTGTTTTTGATTAAGACATTTTTTGTTAAATGTATATTGGTGTGTTATGTTGTGGTCAGAAATTCTTTTTTGGTTCAAATCATAATTTTGCGTACTTTTTGTCACTTCACCGATGTTGATATTGTAACTTTAAATGTTGGTGGTGGTGTGGAGACATAGCACAGTTTGTGTGATTGCAAGTGGCTGAACATCCGGCGTGACCATGGCCCAATTTCGAAATTTTGCTTAAGCAAAAAATCCTTGCTTAGTAAAATCAGATTACCGGCCAAGACTCCACTCAATTGTTATGCTAAGTAAACAGCAGTTAAATACCAGTCACAAGAAATGTATATGGCATGGAATTTTGGCCTGTATTATGTGTAAAATAAGCTAGCTATTTTCGTGCTTAAGCAAATTTTGTGCTTAAGCAGCTCTATGAAATTGGCCCCATATCAATCGGCCGAATATATGTACGATCGAATACGAGCTCGATGTGTGTCAACCCAACAAGTCTAGTCCCGCGCGAAACCGTCACGCAATGTATCATTGTAGTCTACGGGTATTTGGGGATGCGGCATCTTTGGAACCAGATCTATGATTCCTGTGTACCGTAGGGATATTATGAAAAATTGTTATCCTAAGAAAATTAGATTTCGTTCTTTTTATTGAAATGTTTCAGTATTATTTTGTAATGTTTGTAAAAAAGGGTGGTTTTTGTCATTGGTTAAGTTTAGACATGGAGCAATCTCTGTACGTGGTTTTGGTTTGCATGGTATTTTAGTGAGGCATTTGGTCATATAATACTTATACTAGTTATAGATTACTCACTCAGGTAGCGCCGTATGGTTCGTGGCGTTGGAACGCGTTAGTCCTGTGTGTAGTATTTGAGACATGTAATTATTTCACACAGTATTCCCCTGTTATCCCCCCCTTCTCCTGTTGATGCATGCCAATGATGCCCATCATTGCAGGCGGTGGTCGCAATTTTAAATAGTATTTCAGTGACCATCAAACTTCTCATATACATGTAGTTCACAATGAATAATATGTATAAATTCATTGTGAACTATGAGAAGTTGTACGGTACTAGTTCACACATTGTAAACGGCGCTTTCTACATGCAGATAGGAAACATGAATCCCATGGCTAGTGTAGAATAATGATAGATTAGAATTGTTTTTGTATATTTGTAATGTTCTAATGATGTTAATAACATGTTATTTCAATGAATCAGTACTCATGTCATATGCGAATTAGAGAAATAGAAACATGGTGCCGGATGCCAGTTTCATGTTATTAAATGGGTCTATTCACCATGTTCACACTGGATGCCATTTTAGGTTTTGGTTTTTCCTAGACATATTATGTTGATATTTTATTGGCCCACCTTGTTGGGCTGTTATGGCTCTTACATCGGTCTTATGATTGTAATAAGACCGATGTTAAAAGAGCCATTAACAGCCCAACAAGGTGGGCTAATATTTTATGTACAAGTACATGTATGAATGATAAGAAAATCATTCTGCTTCCATCTCGACGGCATGGAGATGAGAGCCGAATGCCATTATTGTTCCAGGAGTAGGTTTTGTGGGCATGTATGTATGACCCTGAGCAGGACTTCCAGTTGTGGTGTGGGTTAAATATTTGATTGCATGTTGTTTTTAAAAATTGTGAATATGAATTATTTGTTTTACTACGAACCACTACTAGTTAGTTAAGATGAAGTTTATAGTAAAGGTCAATTGCCTAAAATGCAATATTCAATATATTAATATTTCATTATTAATTATAATTTAAGAAAGTGTACGTTAGATATGGCATTTTTCTTTCTATGTAGTTAGTGTGGGCCAGCCGGAATCAAGTATTGGATTATATAAGCAAGAAACAAAGACTCTATAGGGGTGTGAAAAGGGGGAAAGTAGAGGAATTTACTGACAGTGTGATTCACATTGCTTTCCTGTAGTGTTCCCCTTTAAATATGTGCTTGCATGATCTTTTAGATGTAATTTTTTTTAAAAGAATGTTGGTGTGTGTAGAGGACAGAGTGAAATCATATATGTATATGTACATATAGCCGTGTGTAAGTTAGTCATGAGATGAGACGAAGTGTGTCTACGAAAACATTTTGATGGTATGTTCGATTTATGCATCTCATATAGAAAGTTTTTAAAAGGACAGCAAAGAAAAATGTAGGATTGGAATGCACCCAAAGCTAAAGCTTTTGTCCTGAAGCTTCTCCTCGTGTCGAGTGAGTATCATGTGTTGATAAGCAAGCTTTAAAAAAAACATATGAGGCGTCATGTAAGTTCTTTATACACGTAGAAGGGGTTTGGAAAACAAATTGTTTAGGGTTGAGCCACAATAAGAACAGGGCCCAATTTCATGGCTCTGGTTACCACCGAATTCTCCGCTTACTCTGCAAGCGCCCAATTTCTGCGCTAGCTGTGTAAGCGCAGAATGCCTAGTAACGTGGAGTACGCACCCGCAGAAGCAAAAATTCCATGCTAACCAATGAAATACGCTTGACGTATGCGCGGAATTCCCTGCTTACAGTAAGCAGAGCCATGAAATTGGGCCCTGGTGTGTGTGTGTTTGGGGGGGGGGGGACCAGGACGGATAGGAGGGAGGGTGTGAGATAGAAGAAGACTCAGACCGAGTGCCTAGTTTTTGTTCTGCCCAATTAGTCTTTAGTTAAATAGCAATGTGTTAACAGCAGTGCAGGAAATTTGAAACTATTTGCAGCAGTATCCAGCAAAAGATTAATGGGCAGAGAAGCGTTGTGATTTGTTAAGCACATGGTTTGGATATTGTCTCTGGTAATAAATCATCCTATGAGTTATGACAGTTTGGATGTTTTTTTTGGTGGGAGAGAATGGTCTCTGTCTTTTGAAAAGTCAATAGTCGATGGTTAAAAAGATCTTATAATATAGTGTACATGTATTACTTTTCTACCATCATGTTAGGAATATTTCTAATGGTTGTCCGTGAAAGCATCCAAAAGTTTTTCAACTTGTTTTAAATGAAAATAATTTGTGTTGATTTAAATTATCAATGTTTAATTAATCTCAAATTTAAAGAACAAAATGGACGGAAAAGGCAGGTAATTTTTTGTTTTATAAGAAAATTTGTTTGTGATTTAAAAAACAGAAATATGTAAACAAATGAATCAACTCAATTTTTTCAAGTATAAGCCTGCATATCCATTCACATGCCGAAATATTTTTGAGTGGATTGAGGTATTTCAATAGAAGTTAGAACCATTAAAAAAACTGCTTATGTGATGTATGCAAACTGGTTCACTTTCTTGTGTTTGCTGTCATCTATTTATTGTTTACATTATTGTTTTTCTTTTATTGTTTACAGAACATGCCACGATTCAACAAGATACCGAAGTCAACGGTGGATCACCGCCATTATATGTTTTCCTCGTCTGTTTCTGTTCAGTCTCATTTCACCATCCCTTCCTTCATGTTGGCATCTCATTCCTTCCCTTCTGTGTGTACCCGTGTCATCCCTTGTTCATGCAGCATTCCATTTCCTTCTCATCCCAATGCCTTGAGAGAAGCACTCTCTTGGGGAAGTCTGGCACCCATGCCTAAAGAATTTGGCAAGGCCCAGGCGAACATAAAGCCCTGTTCTAAACAATTTGGACATGGGAATGCTCTGGGGTTGGCACCTCCCTGGAGAAGTCTGTCTTCAAGGCTATTTAAAGATGGTCTGAAGCAGGCGTTGTCAATGACCGAGTTGTCATACAAAAGTGATGACAACAATGGCCGTTGGCTTTCTGCTATCAAAGATGCATCAAATTCTGTTATTTATACACAGCAACTGAATTATTCACCAAATCCTGCTATTTATGCTCACGACACTATGTTTGATATAAAACATGAAATCAAGCACGTAAGTCAATTGATGTACATTGCCAACAGTGGTTGTCATGAACAGAGAAGAAAAGTGATCAAGCTGAGGAAGTTCAATTTGAAGAAGCTGTCCAGAAAGAGAGTAAGTAATTGTAAGTAACTTGAAGGCACGTGAACAAACATGTTGTAGCAGGAGTCATGTTCTGGAATATGTGATAGAGTACTTTCATGAGAAGAAGGTATCAAAACCAAATAGAAAGAAGGTCAGAAGAAATGAAAGGAAGAAGTTACTGCAAAGGCGTAAGAATGGTAAGGTGGTGGAGTTATGTATGAGTAAAGAAGAGAAAAGGAATCGTGAGAAGGCACAGAAGAATATTGAAAGCCATACAAGAAGAAGTTTGAGCTGTGTTCTGAGCAGCATGCATTCAAAGACAATATTGCATACAAACAATCACAGAGAGAGAAAGAGCTCATGTAAGACAAATGTAAAGTCCATAAAGCAGAATGAAAGAGGAAGGACACTGAAAGCAAAGGAAAGCATTAGCAGAACTGGAAACGATTGTAAGGAAAAAGAAACGAGACAATGTTGGATGTGTGATCACAAAACAGGTCCAATGGAAAGGGTCGTAGCATGTGATAGTTGTAGTATATTGTATCATGTACACTGTATGGGTTTTTCCAAGGTGCAATATTCTATAGTGAACAAGCCGGTGTCATGGATGTGTTGCAAATGTGGACGATGTAATTACACTAACTCTTTGATGTATGATTTTGGAATTCCTGCAGGTCAGAACATTTGAAATTCCAGTTCTCAATGGTAATATTGAAGAAAATGCAGTTATGTCACATACTGATGGAGTTCCTTATACTGAAGATTTAAATGTCAAAGCAGTTGAAGGTGAGGATTTTGCTATTGTAGATGATCTGAGTTGTAAATATGCATGTCTTTGTGCAGCCAGCAACAAGAGTTTGGTTCAGCAAACTGGAGTTTATTTTTTGCGTAGGGAAGTGATGTAGAGGAGAATCAAGAACAAATAGATAAAAGTAAGAAAGTGGAATTGGAAACAAAGTGCAAGACACAGTTTACTAATCAAAGTAAAAAGGCACAACCATCTGTAGCTAAAGAAGCAGACAGTGTTGACAATAAAATGGCAAAGAGAAAAGCTGATACAGAGAGAATTTCTGAATTACCAAACCAAGAAGAACCAAGATTGCTTGGTATAGACATTGAGGAGAGTTGGAAACATGCATGAAAGTGAAAAGTTGAATAGAATAGAAACTTCTGAAAGAAGATGCTCGGTGGATTACTTCAAAAACAAAATGGGAAATAAAGATAGTCATGATGACGATGTGCTTGTTGATAACAACTTTGTGAAAATACAAAATGAGGACAGTTTGAAGGTTGAAACAATTAATCTAACAACATTGGATGAATCAATAGTACTTGCACAAGGTAGTTTTCATCAAGGAGATAAACGATTTGGAGCAAATTCTGGTAAACAGTGTTGCAAATTGTCTAGTGTCAATGATGTACAGCAAGAAAAAAGAAGTGAAAGATTGGAAGTGTTGTGATATGGATAATATTCTCAGGACTGGGAATGAATTGTATGGTTTATTACAAGAGAGCTCAACAATGAACAATGATTACTTGTTGATTAAAGAATTGCCAACAGATTTAGATGTATTTGACACACATTATAGCATGGAGTATCATGACTCGGTATCAGGTACATTTGATGAAAGTGCTCATAACTTGATTGAATTAAATATGCTACCTTTGAAAGCTACACTTCAACAACATCTCCAAGAATATCATGGGTGCTTTATAAGTTTCAACGGAAATACTTTTGCAGTCATTGCTCAAGATGGAACTTTTTATGTGTTTGATTCACATTCCAGAAGTATTCAAGGCTGTATGGTTCAAGATGGAACGAGTATTGTCATGAGAGCAAAAACCTGGCAAGGTGTGTACAGGTATTGTACTAAATTAGCTCAATCTATGAATCTGTCAAATGATGAACAGTATGAATTAACCGGTATAAGCCTCAGTGTTAATGGTGAAGCTATTACAGGTACATGTACAGATGGAGCAAATAGAAGTGAGGCACAGGGAACATCAGAAACTGTGGAATTATGTTTTGATATGGATGACTTTGGCTTACCCTGTGTACCAGGAAAATATAACAGAGAGAAGAAAATAATGAACACTATTGATCAAGATGCATACAGTGCAGAATCGGGCAAATGTGATGTTGGCATGATTAGCAGCAACTTTGCAGGAATAGAAGATGATAATGGCAGCACATATGATGACTGTAGTGAAGTGGAAATAGTTCAAGTATCAGGACCTGGTGTTATGAAATTCTGTCCATTGAATGAAGAAGCTAAGAAGGCTATTTGTAGAAAATTTGTGCTGGAATCACCACATTTGAGGTCTATCGTATTAAGTTCAGAATGTCAAGCTATGGGTAAACCAAGGATTATCAGAGATATTACAGGTGATGGTAATTGTTTCTTCAGAGCTGTTTCATTTGCAATATCAGGAACTGAAGATAATCATTCACAGATAAGATATGCTTGTGTCAGTCACTTGTTGCAGAATGAAGATAAATTTGTAGCTTTTTTGAGACGTGGATTTTGTAACAAGACAAATAATGTTTGATAGTGGTACTTGGGCTACAGAGATTGAAATTATGCAATGGCACATATGCTTTGTATTGATATATACACATGATGAATCGTCTAAGTGGTATAGATTTTCTGCAGAGAATGTTGAGAGGAGTGCTGTAGTTTCTGAAATGGGTTTATATCTGAATCATAAACGTAGAGTTCGTTATGTGGTTGTATCTGTTGAAGAGTTATCACCTCAGGCACGTCATGTTGATGAAGAACAAGGAGCTTGTTTTACCAAATCTGATGTGTGTTGTGAACACTTTACAGAGGGTGATACTAAGCATGTTAAGCAGTCAAAACAAAGTAGAAAGCAGATGAAAAGTAATGCTAACTAGACGTAAGTGATTGTAACTTACAATCACACAGCTGTTCCGTTCTGCTGACCTAAAAAGTTCTGTTTTGTTGCCCAAAATATGAACTGATTCTGTATTTTGTGTATGTGACGTAATGTTGTTCGAAATGAATGCTTGATTTCCGGAGTGAAAATCACAGTGTAAACTAGGTTTATTAAGTTCGGATCTTGTTTAAGACCGGAAGTTAACGTCAAAGTGAGGTCATCTTTTTTGTTTAAAATGTTTCAAGTGTGGTAAGCTACAAAACAACTCAGACATTACGACTCTATGACATGTGGTTCAGGATATGATTTATTTAAGTTTGAACTTCCTGTTTGGACCGGAAGTAAAGGTCAATGTCAGGTCACGATTACACAAAATATTGCAAGAGTTGTAAGCCACTATACAACACAAACATTACGACTTTATGACATGTGGTTTAGGAGATATGATTTTGTAAAGATTTGAGCTTCCTGTTTGGACCGGAAGTAAAGGTCAATGTGAGGTCATCACTAAAAATAACATTTTGCAAATGTAAGCTACAATACAACACAAACATTACGACTTAATGACATATGGTTCAGGAGATATGATTTGTTAAAGTTTTGAGCTTCCTGTTTGGACCGGAAGTAAAGGTCAAAGTGAGGTCATCACTGTACATGAAATGTCGCAAGTGTTATAAGCTATAATACAACACAAACGTTACGCCTTTCTGACTTTTGGTTCAGGAGATATGATTTTATAAAGATTTGAGCTTCCTGTTTGGACCGGAAGTAAAGGTCAAAGTGAGGTCATCATTAAAAATAATTTTTTGCAATTGTACGCTACAAAGCAACACAAACATTACGACTCTACGACATTTGGTTCAGGAGATATGATTTTTTAAAGGAATAAGCTTTGAATTAGCGTAATTCGACACCTGATGACGTCACAGCAAACAAATTGTGTTTTTCGTACTAATAAATTTTACAAAGAACATGATGGTAAAAAAAAAAATTCCGATCGATGCAATCTAAAAAAAAAACCTTAACCTACATTGGGATTACATGTGCTGCGTGTACTAATCGATTGGGCTGCGCACAAAGCTATGGATGCATGGCCCATAGAAAACTTGTGACTGGGTGTAGACTATGAAGGCCTACCTTTTTACCCACGGTTGCAAGTTTTACCAATTAAATATTAATTATATAGGTCCTTTGATTAGATTTTTGGGCATGTAACCTCTCCTATCAAAAGCACTTAATTTTTCTAAACAAATTATGTCAATTAGGAAACTAATTAGTGCATTTAATTGAAAATAATGTGTTTTTGACTGTCAAAACTTTTACACTTTCAGCACCATGTGTTTTGTACACAGAACGAAAACGCGCCAACAATTGACGTCATGATGACGTGACAGTGAAAAATATGCGGACTTCCCCATCCACAATGTGGAACGAGCCCATAACTGAAAACAAATTGAGAATCGGATGTATACTTCTTGAGATATGATGGGCACAAGATTGACTAATTAAATGTTCATACTGCTGTCAAGTGAATAATTAATTAAGAATTTTAGTTTAATGACATCTAAAATTTAATTCAAGGCATAAACTTTAATATGATATATGATTTGTCTACTTGTAGTGATTGAAACAGGGGCATATGACAGGTAGAAAAGTCATGTGTTAAGTCAATAGGGTTTTGGGGAAAGAAAGAATAATAATAATAATAATAATAATAATAATAATAATAATAATAATAATTTAAAAAAATAAAAATCTGGACAGAAACAATAGCTGTTCCGACTGAAAGTTCGGAACAGCTAATGATAAGCCTACACCAAGAAAACAACCTGTGAAAAGACGTACTCCAAAGAAAAGAAAACGAGTAACTGTAGAGAGGAAGAGAAAAATGCAAAAAGAATATATGAGAAGCAGACGTAATAAAAGTGGAAATATGATGTTGGGTGATATGAATAAAAGTGAAAAAAGGGAACAACAACTATATGAGAAGTACAAGAATGATGCTGAGTACAGAGAGATGAAGAAAGCTAAAAATAGAGAAAATAAGAAGAGGAAATATTGGAATGATAAAATGTACAGAGAAGAAGTAATTGATTCAAATAAACACACCAACAAAGTAAGCTATTGGGCAAGTGAAGAAAAGAGGGCGATTAAAATTGATGCAAGCAAAGTCAAATACAAGACTAATGTTAAGTTTCAAGAAGAAATGAAGAATGCAAGTAGAAGGAAATATAAACAAAATGATGAATTCAAGTCTGATGTTAAGAATGCAAGCAAAATGAAGTATAAGGAAAATGATGAATTCAGGTCTGATGTTAAGAATGCAAGCAAAATTAAGTATATGGAAAATAATGAATTCAGGTCTGATGTTAAGAATGCAAGCCAAATTAAGTATATGGAAAATGATGAATTCAGGTCTGATGTGAAGAATGCAAGCAAAATTAAGTATATGGAAAATGATGAATTCAGGTCTGATGTGAAGAATGCAAGCAAATCTATATATAAGGAAAATGACGAATTCAGGTCTGATGTTAAGAATGCAAGCAAAATTAAGTATAAGGAAAATGATAAATTCAGGTCTGATGTGAAAAAAGCTAGTAAGGTGAAATATTACAACAATGAGATGTTCAGAAAGAATGTTTTAATGTTGACAAATTGAAATACCAGAATAATCCAGCCTACAGAAGTGCAATGATTGATAGAAATGCTCATAAATACTGTTGTGACATTTATTATAGAAATAAAGTATTGAAAGCTTCAGCATCCAAGTATCACAACAATGAACAGTTTAGGAGGAATGTTATTGAAATGACAAAAACAGGTACCACGATGATGCAAATTTTAGGCAGAATCTTAAAAGGAAGAATAGCAGTCGCGTAGCTATGAAGAAAGGGAAGAAACATAACATAAATAATGTGATTTCAGATTTTAAGAAGGAAATATCAAAAGGACCAGAGTATGTTTGTGCTGTGTGTATGAGACTTTTATTTTGTAAACAAGTTGTCAAATGTAACAAAAGTAAATACAGAAATACAGATTGTATCAATGAGAACTATCTACACATATGTGATGACAATTGTAGACTTGTGTGCTGTGTCAGAATCGAGCAGGTCTTGTCTCTGGATATGCTACACCTGTGATCGCAAATTACTGAGTGGAAAAATACCAGCAGAAGCTTTGTACACTAATTTACAACTGGCTGAAATTCCTGAAGAATTGGCAAGTTTAAACAGGTTAGAAGAGAATCTAATTGCACTTAATATTCCATTTGTGAAATTGATAGCATTGCCTAAAGGTGGACAGCATGGTGTGCGTGGTCCAGTAGTATGTGTACCATCAAATACTTCAGAAACAGTAAAATCCTTACCAAGACCACAAAACGATGATCAGATGATCCGTGTCAAGCTCAAGAGGAAACTAGCGTGTACAGACTGGAATAACTCTTTGTGTGAGCAGGAAGATGAGGAAGATGATAATGAAGTAATAGAGAAAGCTGAAAATGAGATTGATATTGAAAAGAATGAAACAGATGTAGAAAGATTAAGAGGAATACCATTAGACACATGCTTGCAGCCTGCCAATATTGGACAAGAAGTTCTTGATCAGTATTTTGATGATGTATATTGTGTTCCACCATGTGAGGGAAATAGTCCAATCAGAGTGCTTATGGAAGAAAGTAATGAAGGCAAATGTTTCCCAGTACTGTTTCCAAGAGGTGAACCAGTGTTTAGTGATAAGCGTGATGTTAGATTAACACTGTCTAGATATTTCAACAATAGATTGATGAATGTTGATAACAGACTTGCCAAAAGTACACAGTATATATTTTATGCTCAATGTATGTCTGAAATTCAGCAAGTTATCTCCAGTGTCTCTATTGCACTAAGGAAAGGCTCAGGCAAAACAAATGATGGTAGTAAGGTCACTGCTAGAATGCTTAATGACAAAGACAAGTTGAAAGATATGCTGAAATCAGACCAGGGATACAAGTTCTTAAAGCCTATCCGAGGAACACCACCTTTTTGGAGTGCTTGTCAGAAGAATATTTTAGCAATGGTTAGACAGCTTGGTATACCTACATGGTTTTGTTCATTTTCTGCAGCAGATATGAGATGGCCTGAATTACTCAATACACTACTCAGACAACAAGGTGAGACAAGTATTGATGAGTTGGACTGGAATGACAAATGTCTGTTATTGAGGAGTAATCCTGTGACTGTTGCTAGAATGTTTGACAAACGATTTCAATTCTTTTTGAAAGATGTGATAATGTCGAGTGCAGCACCAATAGGTAAAGTGAAAGACTATTTCTACAGAGTAGAATTTCAGCAAAGAGGCTCACCTCATACTCATTGTCTATTTTGGATTGAAGTAGCAGAGTTTGTTGATAAGTATGTAAGTTGTGCATTGCCATCAAAGCAATCAGATGAGGAGTTGAATGACATAGTAACAAGTGTACAACAACATTCTAAGAGACATTCCAAGTCGTGCAAAAAGAAAAACACAGACTGTCGGTTTAATTTTCCAAGGCCACCATCAATGAGAACATTTGTTGCTAATCCAGGTCCAATGGATATTGATGATCAAGATGATAAGGTAGATAATACACCAACTGAAGATGATGCTAAGGAATTGTTGAAATCAGTATGGACTGCTCTTTATGATGAAGCGAATGAACACATGACAACTGATGAACTGTTCACAAAGATTGGAATTACACAGGTTGAATTTGAGGAAGCCAATGATGCGCTTACTAAAAAAGTAAACATTGTCTTGAAAAGAGATCCCCAAGATGCGTGGATTAATCACTACAATCCTGATTTACTAAGATGTTGGAATGCGAACATGGACATTCAATACGTTACTGATGTATATGCATGTGTATGCTACTTAGTGGGTTACTTGTCTAAGGCAGAAAATGAAATGGGACAACTACTGAAGCATGCACAGAATGAGGCTGAACAGGGCAGTCCTGATGCTAAGCAGAGTATGAAACAAATTGGAAGTGTTTATTTGCAAAATCGAGAAGTGTCAGCTCAAGAAGCAGTTTATCGTTGCTGTACATTAAGACTTCAAGAGTGTTCTAGAAAGGTCGAGTTCATACCCTTAGGAGAGAATTCTGTACGAATGAGTTTGCCTTTGAGTGTCATTCAGAACAAATCACATGATGATTCATGTAGTGATGACAATGAAGACAGTGTGTGGATGATTAGTAAGAATGACCGTTACAAAGCAAGACCAGACACAAACACATTTGAGTCAATGTGTCTAGCATCTTTTTATTCAGAGTACAGAGTAATTTATAATGGAGAGGCTTGTAGTGTGCCATCTGTGAACAGAATGTCTGTTTATGCATTGAAGAATGCCTTAGGACATGTGCAGAAACGCTCCAGAACTGATCCTGCTGTTGTAAGGTATCCCAGATTTTCAGCCACCAAATCTGCAGAGAAATACTATCAAAGTATTTTACAACTTTTTCTTCCATACCGCATTGATGCCCAATTGAAACCATCACAATTTGAAACCTATCAGGAATTCTTCGAGAAAGGTTTTGTTACTATACTTAGAAGTTTACAATCTGTTAAATGTGTAGTGGAAGGCAATCGTTCAAGGTTTGAAGTAGATATTGAGTCACTGGAGGCAGCAGAATTACATCTTGAGAATTTTGGTGTACAGGAAGATGCATGGGCCTTAATTAGTCCAGAAACTGAACAGGAACGAGACGAATGTAATGAGCAACAGCAACCGGATATAGATGAAAGTGAACATGAGTTTAACATTCCAGACTTTAAACCTGATAAGAAAGAGGAAAGGGTATGTGGTATTGAAGTTCATTCATAAAGAACTTTAAAAGTCAATGGATTCAAAATGCTGAGATCATTAAATAGTAAACAGAAGCAGGTATTCTATAAAATAAGACAGTGGTGCATGGACAAGGCTAATGGTAAAAACCCAGATGCATTTCAAGTATTTCTCACTGGTGGCGCAGGAACAGGGAAAGTCTTTGTTAGTAAAGTGTGTAGAATATGAAGCAACACGAATACTGGGATCAATGATGCAAAACCCTGATGATGTATCTGTTCAAAGTGGATTGTCAATTCCAACAGAAATGAGATTACCTTATCAACCACTTGGTGAAGAAAAGATAAGTACACTTCGCAGTAAACTTGGTCAGTTGCAAATATTGATTATAGATGAGGTTTCAATGGTTAGTCAGAAATTACTGTGTTATATCCATGGACGTTTGCGACAGATCAAGCAATGCCGGAATCAAACCCCTTTTGGAAATGTCAGCATTTTAGCTGTTGGAGACTTCTATCAGTTACCTCCAGTGAAAGCAAAGTCTCTGTACCACAGTAATGTCATTTGTGATCTATGGAGAGACAATTTCAAGATTGTTGAACTGAATGAAATAATGAGACAGAAGGAAGATGTCAACTTTGCAGAGACATTGAACAGATTAAGAGTCAGAAAGAAGCATGAAGCCTTGAGGGAGGAGGATATAAAAATGTTGAAAGAACGTGAGACAGGTGAAGAGTGGAATGAGGCTCTTCATATATACCCATGTAATAAACAAGTAGATAAACAAAATCTAAAGTTTCTGCATTCAAAGTGTTCTGATTGTGTGTATATTGAAGCAAAGGATTATGAGACAGATACAAGAAATGCTAAGATAAGACGAGGAAAACCACTGAAGAACATTTCTGGAAGCTTACCACATTCACTGTTACTGGGTGTTGGTGCCAGAGTCATGCTGACTAAAAATATTGATGTATCTGATGGTCTTGTCAATGGAGTGTTTGGAACTGTATCACAGATAATAATGTCACAGGATAAACCTAATGAAGCAAAGTGTATTAAAGTAAAGTTTGATAATGCCAAAGTAGGAATGAAATTGAAAAGAAAATCTACTGCATGTTCAAGTGATGAAGAAAGTGTGTCTATTGAGACTGTGGAAGAACAAGTTGGGAAAAAATGTGTACGGCATCAATTTCCGCTCAAGTTATCTTTTGCATGCACAGCACACAAAGTACAAGGAATGACAACAGACAGAGCTATTGTTTCTCTTGATAAAACATTTGCATCTGGACAAGCTTATGTGAGTCTGAGTCGTGTTACATCACTGGAAGGTCTGGTTATAGAAGGCTTTGATGAGAAGTACATATATTGTAATGAAGCTGTTGCTGATGCATTGAATACAATGCCAAGGTTCATTGATGAAGAATATATAGGTAGTACACCAGGTAATATGACCATAATGATGCATAACATTCAGGGATTGCAACCTCATTATATGGATTTAAAATGTAACAATGACATGATGAAAGCAGAATTTATTTGTCTGACAGAAACTTGGACTGAAGATCTAATACAGTATGACATGCAGTTAAATGATTTGAAAAGCTACCACCAACCAAGATGTCTTTCATATAATGATTCTAGTGAACTAACTCAGTTGTTACAGCAACAGTGTCATGGAGGTGTAGCTGCGTACAGTAAAACAAATCAAGCAACAAGTAGACTTATGCTGCCTGTCCAAAACATTGAACATATTGCTTTTCAGATCATTTCTAGTGTATCATTAGTAGTTGTTGTTATCTATCGACCTGTATCATATGTGATTCGGGAATTTGTATCTAATATGACAATCCTTCTAAATGAGCTGCACAAGGTTACCAATAGGTGTATAATAATGAGAGACTTTAATGAAGATATTCTGAGTGTCAAGAGTAACTGTAAATCAAGCATTGTGAATATGATGTGTGAGCATGGTTATAAGCAGTGTGTTGAAGATGCTACAACTGAGAAGGGAACATTGATTGATCATGTCTATGTGAGAGGTTTAGAATCTGTTCAAACTAAGGTCAATGCTACATATTATAGCTACCATGAAGCTGTTAAAATTATATTTTGAAATGACAAAGAAAACAAGCCATCACAAACATTACTTTACAGGTAAAATTAAAACAGCTGTTATTTAAAGTATAAATAAGACTGACACATTACTACTAGAGTACAGGAATACTAAAAGTGTGAACAAATCTCAAAAATAAAAATTACACAATATCAAATAAAACTTTCAAATAACTAATATAGCTTCTGTAATTGACACTAATCAATTAAACAGCTGAAAATAGTATGATTTTGGGATTTTTTGTTTTTCTTCTACAAGACAGTAGGAAACTTATTCAAAATACAAGGTGATAATGAATGGACTCATACATCAGGAAAAAAAGGTCAAACAAGATCATCTTCATTGTAGGAAAGCAGAAGATGGATGTTAAAGTTTTGTTAATGAAAAATTGGCAGAAGTCTACATGATGACTGATTTCAGATTGGAGGTTATAGCATCAATAAGAACTTAGCCCCAAGAACTCAAAGACACACAAACAACAAGAAAAGAATGTCAAAAAGAAATAAAGCAGCATAAAAAGAGCACCAATAAATATCACATCATGATCAAGTTAGAATTTTATTTCAGTGAGAAAGTTATGTGAATGTTATGAAAAAGTTTGCAAAGTTATCAATGTATTAATTCGTGAAAAGATCTGGACTTAAAATCTGTACAATTATTGAGCAGGAAATTAATTGCTTCTAAAAGTGGATAATAAAGTGTTGGTATTAACTTGATGTATTATTACCTATTTTACAAAGAAAATAAATAATTGAAGGTTTTTATTGTGAATTTTAAATACAGAGATGGATATAGAGTAGCACCAAGAACAATTGACTGCTTTAGTCAAGACACCATGCTCCGTCTACTGTACAACAGTGAGGTGACACCATGCCCCCTACTTATCTGGGAGTCTCCATCACACACTCTGTCTACTGTGTTGCAGTGAGGGGACACCATGCCCCCTACTTACCTGGGAGTCTTCATCATACACTCTGTGTACTGTGTTGCAGTGAGGTGACACCATGCCCCCTCTTTACCTGGTAGTCTCCATCATACACTCTGTCTACTGTGTTGCAGTGAGGTGACACCATGCCCCCTCTTTACCTGGGAGTCTCCATCATACACTCTGTCTACTGTGTTGCAGTGAGGTGACACCATGCCCCCTCTTTACCTGGGAGTCTCCATCATACACTCTGTCTACTGTGTTGCAGTGAGGTGACACCATGCCCCCTACTTACCTGGGAGTCTTCATCACACACTCTGTCTACTGTGTTACAGTGAGGGGACACCATGCCCCCTTTTTACCTGGGAGTCTTCATCACACACTCTGTCTATTGTGTTGCAGTGAGGGGACACCATGCCCCCTCTTTACCTGGGAGTCTCCATCATACACTCTGTCTACTGTGTTGCAGTGAGGGGACACCATGCCCCCTACTTACCTGGGAGTCTCCATCACACACTCTGTTTACTGTGTTGCAGTGAGGTGACACCATGCCCCCTACTTACCTGGGAGTCTTCATCACACACTCTGTCTACTGTGTTGCAGTGAGGGGACACCATGCCCCCTCTTTACCTGGGAATCTCCATCACACACTCTGTCTACTGTGTTGCAGTGAGGGGACACCATGCCCCCCTACTTACCTGGGAGTCTTCATCACACACTCTGTCTACTGTGTTGCAGTGAGGGGACACCATGCCCCCTCTTTACCTGGGAGTCTCCATCACACACTCTGTCTACTGTGTTGCAGTGAGGGGACACCATGCCCCCTACTTACCTGGGAGTCTCCATCACACACTCTGTTTACTGTGTTGCAGTGAGGTGACACCATGCCCCCTACTTACCTGGGAGTCTTCATCACACACTCTGTGTACTGTGTTGCAGTGAGGGGACACCATGCCCCCTACTTACCTGGGAGTCTCCATCACACACTGTGTCTACTGTGTTGCAGTGAGGGGACACCATGCTCCTACTTATCTGGGAGTCTGGATAATCATCCATCTTCACCCAGTGAGTCACCATGTGCCCTCTACCCTCTTGTTGCTTCTCAGGACAACTGTATTGTTAAGCCATGTTACATTTTCTAAATTTTAAACAATTTAGTTAAAGTTACTTGAAGAGACATGACATGTTTTCTGCACCACTAAAATTAATAATCAGAATGTTAACAATGCATTTCTGTATTAGTTCAAACTTACTATATAGTTGTTAATGTGATAATAGTATTTGACAGCCCTTGAAGTGAAGGCAGTGTGCTATTAATGGGCTGACTGTGATTTAACCAGGGACATGCATCATTGTATAGATATTATAGAATGTTTTTTGTTTTCTTAGATGTTTGGCCAATCTGTTGCCATGGCGTTAATAAAAGAATTTACCAACATTGAACTTTACACTGAGCAATTTAATGTCAATGGTTAAAACAACAAAGATATGTACAAAACTGAAGATTAACTGTAATTCCTGACATTTCCTTGGGTACATTTTAAATGTTAAAATGATTATTTGTAAAGTGAGCTGTGAAAGAACCTGCACAAATCAATGTTTTTGTAAAAAATTAAATTAAAAATACAAATATATTGAGTGCATTGATTTCAGAGAAACTATGCATTTTCGTGTTGAATAAACACAATTAATGCTCTTGTGTATCTTCAGTTTGAGAAATGTGAGAAATAATTTTAATTGAAGTGTGTTTATAGTTTACACTAAGCACTTTAAAACCAGGAGTAAAAATGCCCTAAAATGTGTTTTTGAAATGATAAGTACCAGGTTAAAGCTTCACAGAGACAGTTTCCTAATTGAACACCTTTTAAGAGGAGTAACATTTTTTGTATCTACAAACCTGTTGTGTATCAGCAATATGATTTTATCATGTACTTGATGCCTTGCTTTTTAGAGCACCAGTAACGCTAGTGATATGTATGTAAACATGTTGGGAAACATGAGATATTAATGAATGTAATAGAGGCATGTGTAATACGCTGCCAACTCACCTTGATTGTTCAGAAAGTTCACTGAAAACCCACAATTGTTTGCATGTTCTGATAAATGAATTAGAAAATCTCCCCGATTATGGATACTTCCCCTATCTTGTTTAAAAGCAATTCTAATTAATGTTCCTAATTGTTGGACAGAATATCCATGAATACAAGATGCAAGTGTTGGCAGCTTTTGTTATGTAATTGTGTAATGCAATAGCACAAAAACAGGCCTTTATGTAAATCATTGTGTTAAATCAACGGCAGGCAGCATGTGAGTTGTAATTTCAAACCGCTTGTCTTGGTACCTGTACTAATTGTAAACAAACGATGATTGGGATGGCCTATTAAAAATGTTGACTCCAAGTATCAGAAGTGCATTACTTACACAACATGTTAAATGATTTCTTTGTATTGCAAATCCATTATCTATGTTCAAAACAAAAGCGAAAAAATATGATGGTGAACATTTATCATTCATGGTGACACTTTGAACGAATTTGTTTATAAAAACACTTAAAGGTCCATGAAATGTAGTTTTTAATGCAATTGTGATAGAGATGCACAATTCTGTCCCATTTCACAAAATATTTCAAATTTTCGTAGTGCCATTTTTAAGGGTATTTTGAATGCTTTTGGTATCGTATGCTTCAATATTTCTATATTCATAAAAATGTGATGTCATGTCGCACACAAACCTTAAGGGTGTTATTCGCAGTAATCAACATTCTTTGCTGTAGTGATTTGTTAGTTCATGGCAGCAAGCCAAAGTGCAAACTTGCTCGCAAATTCTGTTAAGCAAATATGGGGTCCACAATTCATTTATTTAAATAAAAATAAAACACATGGCTCCCTAGCTGAGATGACACCGCGACAGCGCCCTCTGTTAGACATGTACATGTTAATAGGGGTGTAACGATACATTTCAATTAACATCATAAAGAATGCTGTTAAGCAGCATTGCGATAACTTTATTTTATCATGACATGTGTTTGTTTCACACACATTTTAAAAAGAAAAACACATGAAATTTCTGTGCTTATGTTGATGCCATTTTCTGAACTTACTTAATTCATCATGAATTGAACCATGGTGCGCTAAGCCTGTGCGACTAGTGTCGAAGTCACGACCATTGAGTTGCGACTATACTGTTATTCAACCACACGGTTTAAAATCATGCCGCCTCGACTACTATAAAAGTAGTCGCGACTTCCTGCTCGGTGAACCAATCGTGTTGCTCACGACTATTAATCAATGACACAATCCTTAAATCACAATTTTTCCTACATTGATATTGCGCCTGCGCCAAACAATAAGCCGCAATGCATCTTGGTAATTAAAAATTAGTTGCTACTATAGTGTTGAAGTCGCAACTATTAAAGGCATGAGTGGTCGAGTATTAAATTTCACTAGTCACCCAGGCTTAGTTGTAATTAGGGTGATCATATCGTTAAACACCTACTTTTGGAATGAAAGCGTATTGATACATGTATTTCCGGAGGTTGAAATTTACTTGAATATTATGGTAGCCCACAGAGCTAGTCATGCCAATTGTAACTATTCCTCATTTAAAGAATATGGGATGTTGTACTTGTACAATTTTAACACCTATGGCAAACTGATTTCAGAGTGTTGCTTGTTGTGATCAGCATTAAATTTTGAACTGTATATTAAACCACCAAACCTTTAAAGAGTAAATAAACATTTGCATTGGGTAACAAAATATCTTTGTTTCATAATTAATTTACAGATTATTCCTTAGGCTTGTCACACTAAACCCCATGGAGTTGAGAAGTTTTTTAATCCTAAATTGAAATCCTAAATACTAAAAGAAGAACCGTTTGTGCAGTTGGTATATATAGAGCCTAGAGGGTTCAATTGATGGTCCAGCTGTTGCAGTCCAGCTGTTGGGGGATCAATCCTTCATCCGCTCATTCCTTATAGTAAGCAGAGCCAAAGTGCAGAAGGAACATGTAATATGGGCCCATTACATAGAACTGCTTCTTAAACACAAAAAGTAGCTAAACACAGCAATTTCTTCTGTAACCAGTATGCCTCATCTGCAATTTGTGACTGCAGGTATCCTGCTCATTTCTGCAATTATTTAAAAGCAACAGTATTAAGCTCTATGGAAATGAGCCACTCAACCACCCGAGAAATGTTTTTCCATCATAATAAAATCTTTGCTTTTGTATTCCCGTCAAAGAGCTTTTGTTTGACATGGTAATTTCCCGAAGTAAAGCGAAATACTGGGGTTTGTTAAGGCAACTGGCGCAAACAAGACGAATATATTAACTCCTAAGATCATTCCAAATCCCAGGCGGTCTATTGAAATACTGGGATTTGTAAAGGCAACTGGCGCAAACAAGACGACTTCTGTCGCCTGAAACAAACCCGGTCCACGACGACGCCCACTGAGAGCCGCCTCAAATCTTGGGAGTAAGTTTAGACTTGTGTTAGTCGGTGACCTTGAGAAATCTATGTATTTTGAACAAAAAAAAGCAACAACACCGGTCATAAATGGGATTAGGACTTGATCAAGTTAAGAATTTTACAATTTTCGACAATTCAAATCAAACTTTACGCCGTACCCATCATCTGCAAAATTTCCCCGGGAATACAGGGTTTTTTTTCCTTAGACTGTTTCAATAAGTTTTGATGCTTTTAAAATGACCGTCAATAAAATATATCTTGATCTAAGAAAGTTTTTTGCAGTATAGAACATGTAATTTAATTTTAATCAAATAATGATGTTTCCGGAAGTTGGGTTTGCTTACACTTAAAGAGCCATTGTGTTTGTGCACAGACACAAAACGTGCAATACATGACGTCATGGTGACGTCGTCCGGAATTTAAGGCCATTGAATAGTTATACAGTACCCCAAAAGTATAAAATCGAAAAAAAATTGACGATCGGACGTATAGTTTTTGAGATATGGCGGTCTAAAGATTGGGTAATTAAATATTCATGCCATTATAACTAAGTAAATTAATTAATTAATTTAAGCCAATTACACTTTTCTATAACTTCAAAACCTAAGCATTAATATGATTGTGTAGTTCTTGAGATATGGTCCCACTTCCGGTTGACCCGGAAGTAAAGGTTAACATGGGGTCACCGTAAACCCAAGTTCAATCTTCAATGCTCAATGAGTGTCTATATCTGAAAAGAACTTGAAATGCACATAATTATCTATCCAATCAGGCTCGTAGTCTTTGTTATATGAAAACTGTGCTTGAGGTAATAAATGCAAGAAACATTGAACGCTAGAGGGCGTTCCACAACAATTCGATTGTGCAGAGCCAAACAATGATGCACTGAAGAGGCAATGTTTTTGATCACAACCGCAGATGTGTTAACGTTTTTTTTACTCGAAATTTTGTTATCGAGGAACATGTCTCACAAGTTAGCATGTATACTAAGCCTGTGACGGTTACACGGTTAACCAACCGATCAACCGGTTAAACGTTTACATTTTTACAGTTCGGATAAACGTAAAACAATTCAATCAAAAAGTGCCGCGAAACATTGACTATAATAATTGCCTAGTTACGTCAAGTACACACGCGCACATGCCAAAATTCTCTGCTAACCCATGAAATATGTTTGACGTAAGCACGGAACTTGCTGCCGTAAGCGTTGATTATTTGCTTTTGGTAAGCAGAGCCATGTATTTGGGCCTTGGTCTCACAACTTAGCGTATAAAGTGAACTATCCCTAATTTAAACGAGTGAGCCCAATTACATGGCTCTGGTTACTGCTGAATTCCATGCTTACGGTCAACATTCTCCGCTTATTTTGCAAGCGTTGAATTTCTGCGCTAGCTGTGTAAGCGAAGAATGCCTAGTTACGTGAAGTACACACGAGAAAAAGACGTAATTCTCTGCTAACCCCTGAAATACGCTTGACGTAAGCACGGAATTCTCTGCTTCCGTAAGCGTTGTTTTTTTGCTTACGGTAAGCAGAGTCATGAAATTGGGTCCAGGTCTCACAAGTTAGTACGCAAACCACACAAGACTGTATATCACTGAATAGGTTTCACAATTTAGTACGTAAAGCAATCACACCACAGGTCTCACAAGTTAGTAAGTAAAGATTGGTCTATTAAAATCATCATTGTAAAAAAAAAAACTTTTTAAGATCGTGTATGTTATTTTTGTTGCGATAAAATATTAAATGCGGTATAAGTTAATAAGTAAGTACGTAACACGAACTGCCACTCTTATCAAAGAATTATGGATTTGAAACGAATTATTAATTCAAAACGAATCATTAATCTGTTACTACGCCTGCTTTCTGCTCTCAGTGCATGCCACAATTGCGCTTTAGTAGCACATAATAATTTTGGGTAGACGATTTAAATTTTGTACTAACATTTGTTGTGTCTTTTTAATACTGAATGTTTTTGTTGGGCTAAAATAGTAAATATTGGATATGACTATTATTCATTTTGGCTCTTCATGCACACCCATGAAAAATGTATTTTTTCTTTTCCACACCTTTCCTCATTCAGCTACAGTTCGAGCCTCATTGCAACCCCCAACAGGTTTGTTGTTTGCTACATAGTGATTTCCCGAAGTAATGCATTCGCACAAGAACCTTAAAAACGTGGTTTCAGGCGAATGGGTTGCCTCGTTTCCTTCATGATTCAGCTTCAAGCAATGCCTTTGCATAAGAAACCTAAAAAATCGTTTTCCGGTGAACGGGATCCAAGCGCAGACAAGTCTGACACGCGGGCAACATCGTCCCAACATACGGCGTTCAATTTTCAACGTTCATGCTGAATAACAACAAGATCTGAGCGGACACGTCGCTCTGCGCTGAGAGCATGAAAATTCTTCTCGATTCTTGTGAATGAACGTAGACTTGTGTCAGTCGGCGCAGGAATGACTCTTTATACTCTACATACAAAAATCGCAAAAACACAGATCATATGGGTTTAAGACTTGATCGAGTTGAAAAAAAAGCAAGCAAGAGCACCGTTAAACTCGTATAGCGCCCTCAATCGTTTAAAATGTTTTAAAGCTTGAGTCCGTTTTTATTTATAAACTCACAGATTATAGGCAAAGTACCCATGGCGTTAAATTTGCCTGAGAATTTTGGTTTTTTCTACTGACAATGTTTTAATAAGTTTTGAAGCTTTTAAACTGAAAGTCAATAAAATTTTATTTGTTTTAAGAAACGTTTGTGTAATCTATGACGTTAAATTTCAGCTTAATTGAAAAATTATTTTTCTAGAAGTCGGATTTGTGTTCACTTTTTAAAAAAACGCGCAATAAATGACGTCATTGTGACGTCGTCCGGAATTTTATGCCGCGATGCACATCTACAGTATTCCAGAAGTCTAAAATCAAAACAAGTTTGACGATCGGACGTACTTTTTGAGATATGGCAGTCTAAAGATTGGCTAATTAAATATTCATGCCATTATAACTAAGTAAATTAATTAATTAATTTAAGCTAATTACACTTTTCTATAACTTCAAAACCTAAACTTTAATATGATATAGGATTTGACTCTTTCATACTAAGCCAAGTATGACTTGGCTTTAACAAAATGCCCTGGTTAAACCTATGGGCTTTTGAGATACAAAGAATAATAATAATAATAATAATAATAATAATAATAATAAAAACAAATACAAATTTTAACAAAAACAATAGCTGTTCCGACCACTACGTCGGAACAGCTAATAATTCCAACAAAAACAAAACCTGTTCCGACTGCTAAGTCGGAACAGCTAATAATAATTACTATACATTATTTGTCTTTGACTTATGCTCAAATTGTAAGCCTGATCTGAGATAGAAGACACCTGACCTTTCACAAGCGTTGAATTTGACTTAAAATGTGCCTCAAAACGGTTCACCAGGAAGTTAAGGTCAATTTAGGGTCACGATAGCCCTTGAAAAATTTTCAAAGCCGAAGGAGTCTATAGCTGAAAAAATGGGTATGTACTTTTTGAGATACGGTTTAACTTCCGGTTGAACCGGAGAATACGGTCAACTTAAGGTCACGATGACCCAAGGCTAATCTTCAATGCCCTATGAGTCTGTAACTGAAAAAAAGTTTGAAAATTGGATGTTTACTTCTTGAGACACGCTTCATTTTCCGGTCAATCCGGAAGTTAAGGTCACCTCGGGGTCACAATATCTCAAACCTAATCTTCATTACCCAAGGAGTCTATAGCTGAAAAAAGTTCGAAAACTGGGTTTATACTTTTTGAGATATAGTCCGTGTTCGGTTGACCCTGAGGTTAAAGTCAAGATGGGGTCATGATAATCCAAGGCTTCAATGCTAAGGAGTCTTATTCATAACGATTTCGCTCATTCGTAACCATTGCGCTTGTTGATGTAAATTGTGAAACACTTAACACTGCATTATTCAATGATTCACCACAAGAGCACGAATAATAGTACCATTTCGATGTTCACTCATAAAATGTGAATGAATCAATACGCTTATTCAGAATCACTTCGCTGATTTGGAATCAATACGCTCATTCGGAATTCGCTTATTCGAAATAAATTAGCTTATTCTGATTTTGCTGATTCGTAACCATTTTCCTTATTCGTAACGATTTCGCTCATTCATAACCATTACGCTTGTTGATAAAGATTGTGAAGTTTCTTTAATTACACTTAACACTACATCATCATGATTCACCACAAGACGCATACATTGATAGTACCATTTCGATGTTCATTCATAAAATGTGTATGCCGTGTAAACTTCCAAATCTCCGTAAGGTGTATTCGTCCGTGCACGGTCCGCTTTTACAAACACGGAGTATTAGGATGCCTAGATCGGGCCAAATAAATAAGTAAAGAAACAAGTTTGTATGTTCCACACAGGTTTGTCTTCTCTGATGATAAGTTTCAGAAAGAAAATGCTGGCACTCTGTGGTGATTGACAACACATGTAAAGCGAAAAACTGCAAAAATAGCGCTACTCAAAGAAGTTTTTGTCGCCTGTGTCTGCCTAAGGCAATGAGAATGAAAGTTATAGATTTGCGTCCGGGCATTTTTGAAATGACATGAGGCTTTTTTTCATTGTTCATTATTCATTATTTTCTCGTAGTTGCAGGTTTGCACATTGTACTTTTCTTGCTATATTGGGTACACAAACTCCTGAGATTTCCCTACATCTGTCTCACATACAGCGTACATACCATGCGTACTAAAAAAACAGCATCCGTCCAAAATTCTCAAAATACCAAATGCGCCCGTTCAAAAAATGTAGCGCCCGGACAAAATCGTCGAGCGCCCGGGCAACAGAATCACGACGTACATGTACACATGCACAAGCCACCGTTTCAATAGATCGATCTTTTTGTATAAATAGTGTGCAGCAACTGGTACCTAGAAGTCGGCTATTTCGTAACGGCATTTAGCGTGCATTTTTCTGTGTCGCAGGGCATCCTGACTACATTTAGTCGACGAACGGAACCTTGTCTCTAAGACTCAATAATTAAGTCACTAAATAATTCTCGTTTTATTTTCCGGGAAAACGAAGTTCTGAGGAGCCAAAAATTAGATAAAGAATATGTGGTACTGTTCGTTTTAATGTAGGTGCAAGTTTTTTATTGTTAAAAAAAAGTAAAATGTATGTTTTAATTATATTGAAATCGTTGGGATCCCCGAGGGCCCGAACCGCGGCCCTTAGCTTGGGAAGTAAACGCGGTAAACCGCGGTGCCATCAGACCAGCATGGCAGTTTGGATGATTTAATACCTTATATTATTACTGTATACATTGAATAGACTTGTTCAAAGTCTGCCATTGTTGCAGTCCCATGTCAACAGTACACAGAATACGATAGCATCGGGTGCACACGGCCTCAGGACTTAGTACAAGTTTACACTGTTCTTCATTACTTTGTACACGGAACAAAAATGCGCCAATAAATTACGTCATGACGTTTCATGAATTTGTTGCCACGCCGCACAGCTACATAATAAGACGAGTCTATATTTGAAAACAGTTTGTGGATCAGACATATACTTCTTAAGATATGGTGGGAACAAGATTGCCTAATTAAATATTCATGTCATTGTAACTCAGCTAATTAATTAAGAATTTTAACAACTTTATTTTTATGACAAGTTCATGTACTAAGCTTCAGTTTGATATAAGAATTAAGTCGCCCATTTTTATTATTTTAGAGATTAGGTTCTAACAAATCGTGTTCAAATGCTATGGTGATTTTGACAAACAAAGAATAACTAGACATTAAGCGTTTGTGAACAAACGCTAAGCTGTTCCGATTTTATTTGGTTTTGACTAATGCTCAAAATGTAAGCCTGATCTGAGATAGAAGACACCTGACCTTTCACAAGCGTTGAATTTGTGTACTTCTTGAGATATGGTCCCACTTCCGGTTGACCCCTAACAAGGTCAACATTGGGTTACGATTTCCCAAAGCTAATCTCCAATGCCCAAGGAGTCTATAACTGAAAAAAGTTTGAAAATCGGTTGTGTAGTTCTTGAGATATGGTCCCACTTCCGGTTGACCCCTAGTAAAGGTCAATATTGGGTCACGATTTCCTAAAGCTAATCTCCAATGCCCAAGGAGTCTATAACTGAAAAAGTTTGAAAATCGGCTGTGTACTTCTTGAGATATGGTGCTGCAAAGATTAACTAGTTAAATATTCAAATGAATCAATTAAGAATTTTTTTTTTAAATTTACATTTAGAGTTAAGCTTATGTTAAAAAAATGTAGCGCCCAGGACAAAATCGTCGAGCCCACCGGGCAACAGAAACAAAGAAACAAGCAAGCAAGCAAGCAAGCAAGCAAAGAAACAAACAAAGAAACAAACAAAGAAACAAACAAACAAGCAAAGAAACAAACAAAGAAACAAACAAAGAAACAAACAAAGAAACAAACAAAGAAACAAACAAAGAAACAAAGAAACAAAGAAACAAAGAAACAAAGAAACAACAAAGAAACAAACAGACACACACACACACACACAAGTGTGTAAACACCTCCAATCGGGGACCTCCTATTGTCCCTCTTTTGTTTGGACTCTAACTTTTTGGCAACAGCTCCCATTGGTTTCGTACACAATTTCTAACTGGGGACCTTTACCCAACCGGGGACCCTATTGTCCTCTTTTGTTATAGGTCCCCGGTTTGAATGTGAAAACAAACTCACACACACACTAAACACACACACGCACGCACGCACGCACGCACGCACGCACGCACGCACGCACGTACGTTAATTAAGATTAACACTTTAAGAAATTGGCTGTCCTTTTATCCGGACAAGCGTAATGCTAGTTTGTTAAGTGCAGGGTTTTCTGAGGGGTTTCATCTTGGCTATCGTGGCCCACGCTTGTGTCGGGACTCGGTTTGCCTCAGTTCAGCCACTGAGCAGCCAAACGTAGTTTTGGCTAAGTTACACAAAGAGATTAAATTGGGTAGGATTGCCGGCCCATTCAAGCATAGACCTTTTGCTAATTTACAGTGTTCGCCAATCGGACTGGTTCCCAAGCACGACCCAGGCGAGTTTCGCCTTATTCACAATCTGTCGTTCCCGTCTGGTGGCTCAATTAATGATTTTATTGATAAGGATATTTGTACAGTGCATTATAATTCGTTCGACACGGCTGTTGACTTAGTTGCGTCTTCAGGCCAACGCTCATGGGTAGCAAAATCTGATATTAAATCTGCATTTCGACTTCTTCCAGTGGCCCCCTCCGATTATGAGCTTCTTGGGTTCGTATTTCAGGGTGAATTTTACTATGATAAATGCTTACCAATGGGTTGTTCTGTATCGTGTTCCTTATTTGAAGCATTCAGTACTTTCCTCGAATTTCAAGTTAAACGTGTTTCCCAGTCTGTTTATGTTACCCATTATTTAGATGAATTTTTGTTTGTGGGCGAGTCTCAGTCGGATTGTGCTGCTTTGTTGCAGACTTTTCGGAGTGTTTGCAATCAGTTAGGTGTTCCGATTGCGGAAGAAAAGACCATGGGACCAAGCCAGGTGATAACTTATTTAGGGCTTGAAATAGACACTATCCAGCAGCTAGTAAGGGTGCCTGCCGTTAAAGTACTGGCACTCACCCAGCAAATTAATAGGTTTTTAGGGAAGAGTAAACTGTCACTGAGGGAAATCCAGTCCCTGGTCGGGTCCCTTAACTTCGTATGCAGGGCGGTTGCACCCGGTAGGGCTTTTACACGTCGTTTAATCGGCCTTACGCTGGGTTTGCGTAAACCACATCACAAAGTCCGCATCTCTGCTGGTGCAAACATGGACCTAGTCATGTGGCTGGAATTTTTGGGCAATTTTAATGGCGTCTCCCCATTTCTACACCGTCAGTGGCATAGCAATGAGGGTATTGACTTGTTCACCGATGCAGCTGCCAGCATTGGTTTTGGGGGCTACTTTAATGGTAAATGGTTTCATGCTAAGTGGGCCCCAGAATTGTTAGCACTGTCACCATCCATCGCTTTCTTAGAGTTTTATCCGTTAGTTGTTGCTGTGTATTGTTGGGGCGATTTACTGGCGAACCACAAGGTTCGATTTCGATGTGACAACAGTGCTGTCGTACACATCATTAATAAGCAGACTTCACGTTGTGATATGATAATGCATTTGGTTCGGTTATTTGTGTGTCGATGTTTGCGGTGCAATATCGCGTTCAAGGCAATTCATGTACCTGGGGTGCGAAATGATATTGCTGATTCCCTTTCACGTTTCCAGGTCGACCGTTTTCGGATGGCAGCGCCGCGAGCAGATTTAACCATGACACCTCTTCCAAACCTGCCGCCAATGTGATAGAAGGTGAGATTTCCCGCTTGTTAACTGCCGCTTTGGCGCCCAATACTCATAAGACATATCAGGTTGGCTGGCGTGCGTTTTGTCAATTTAAACAACTGAGCGGCGCATACGAGTTTGTTTCCCCTGCGTCAGTGCAGGACGTTCGTGAGTTTGTGGCCTCGTTGTCAATACAGAATTTGGCTGAAGCTACCATTGCCACGTATGTTTCTGGGGTGGGCTATGTTCACAAGTTGCGTGGTTGGCCGGATCCTACCAGAGATTTTTTAGTGTCTAAGTTACTGGAGGGTTGTCGGAGGCTTTCTGGGGCGGCAGATCAACGTTTGCCAATAACGTTGCCTCTGTTGTCAATTGTATTGCAGGCCCTCCCTCATAACTGCTCCTCATCTTTCGAGGCTTTACTTTTCAGGGCAGTAATGTTAAGTGCATTTTTTGGTTTTATGCGCATTGGCGAGTTTGCTGCAGTCTCCCGTACCCGCTTACAGCAATCGCTGCTCTTGTTTTCTGATATTTGTTTTTGTGATGTGGGCAAGGCGTCCGCTTCAGTGCTTATCTCTTTCCGTTACACTAAGACCAACAAGTCCGGTATTCCTCAGCAGATTCGTCTGGTGTGTTACGATGAGAAGCCGCTTTGCCCTGTAAAGGCATTATCGGAATTTGCGGCAATTCGACCGTTGTCACATGGTGGTTTTTTCTGCCATTTTAATGGCGACCCCCTTACGCAATTTCAATTTAATGTCATGCTTCGAAAGCTATTACATTTTTCCGGTTTGGGTGGGGTAAAGTTTACAGCGCATTCTTTTCGTATTGGGGCGGCTACCACTGCTGCGGCAGCTGGTATCCCCCGGGCGGACATTCAATCCATGGGTCGTTGGCGGTCGGATGCCGTGAATAGTTATATTCGCCCTGCGGCAATATGCCATTTTCCGGTTGTGTAATCGACGAAAACAAATAGTCTGGCTTGCTTGTTTTTATATATACCGTTTCCCATGTGTTTCGACAGGTGGTGTTTGGATTGTGGGCGACTCTATCGTGCGCAGAGCGTCCCAGGGGCTAGGTTGCCGGCCGGAGGTTCATTGGAATGGTTTTGGAGGCGCCCGTTATCCTGATGTCCATAAGCTGTTGGACACTCAATTCTCGGTGGCTGTCTCCCCGGTTAATAATAGTGCATTTGGGCACCAATGATTTAGTTGTAACAGATTCTTTCTGCATGCGGCAGGGAATTTCCATTTTTATGCAAGATTGCCGTGATCGGTTTCCGGCCGCCGTATTAGTCTGGTCAGATATACTACCCCGAGCTTGTTATTTTGGCGCATTCTCTCAGCGCAATTTGGAAATGAAGCGACGGGCAATCAATCGGTGGGCGCGATCTTTTATTGGGGCTGCTGTCCTCCACCATCCGCAATTTAAGTGGTCAGATTTCTCCTTATTCAGGTTTGATGGTGTTCATTTATCCCATGTTGGGAACAGGTTTTTTCTAGACAACCTCCGCTCTTGCATAGAGGAGGTGTTTACATGCCTAGGGCATTCCGCCTCCCAGTAGTTCACATTTAGCAAAGTATGTTGATTTGTCCCCCCCCCGCTGTGGCTGCTCTTCCTTATGGGGCGCGCTTCACGCGTTTGGCAATATTTTCTAAGGAAGTGGACTGCCACTGCTTTGGGTCAAACAAATTAATGGGGGTTTGTCTGAAATGTTAACGTTGTAATGTTTATTTGGTAACACTAGCACCCTCTTGTTCAGGTGGGGCTAGTTCATGTAATCCAACCGCATGTGCCAGCGGTGGAATCACTTTAAACATTGTATGATTATGTTTTTATAGCATTGATTTTAGAAACACTGCTGTTAGTGTTTTAGAGGGGCGGGCAAGCTGCCACCTCTGTTATCGACAATAAGTCTGGTAGGCTTTTATCTCATTATTTTAAAACACTGTTGTTTAATTAGTGTTATATATAGAGGCTGGGCAAGCTGCCCCCTCATTGTATCTATGGCAAGCTGCCAAGTACACTGCTGTTTAGTTAGAGGCAACGTTATTGGCAAACGTTGATCTGCCGCCCCAGAAAGCCTCCCACAACCCTTCAGTAACTTAGACACCAAAAAATCTCTGGTAGGATCCGGCCAACCACGCAACTTGTGAACATAGCCCACCCCAGAAACAAACGTGGCAATGGTAGCTGGAGCCAAATTCTGTATTGACAACGAGGCCACAAACTCACGAACGTCCTGCACCGACGCAGGGGAAACAAACTCGTATGCGCCGCTCAGTTGTTTAAATTGACAAAACGCACGCCAGCCAACCTGATATGTCTTATGAGTATTGGGCGCCAAAGCGGCAGTTAACAAGCGGGAAATCTCACCTTCTACCACATTGGCGGCAGGTTTGGAAGAGGTGTCATGGTTAAATCTGCTCGCGGCGCTGCCATCCGAAAACGGTCGACCTGGAAACGTGAAAGGGAATCAGCAATATCATTTCGCACCCCAGGTACATGAATTGCCTTGAACGCGATATTGCACCGCAAACATCGACACACAAATAACCGAACCAAATGCATTATCATCATATCACAACGTGAAGTCTGCTTATTAATGATGTGTACGACAGCACTGTTGTCACATCGAAATCGAACCTTGTGGTTCGCCAGTAAATCGCCCCAACAATACACAGCAACAACTAACGGATAAAACTCTAAGAAAGCGATGGATGGTGACAGTGCTAACAATTCTGGGGCCCACTTAGCATGAAACCATTTACCATTAAAGTAGCCCCCAAAACCAATGCTGGCAGCTGCATCGGTGAACAAGTCAATACCCTCATTGCTCTGCCACTGACGGTGTAGAAATGGGGAGACGCCATTAAAATTGCCCAAAAATTCCAGCCACATGACTAGGTCCATGTTTGCACCAGCAGAGATGCGGACTTTGTGATGTGGTTTACGCAAACCCAGCGTAAGGCCGATTAAACGACGTGTAAAAGCCCTACCGGGTGCAACCGCCCTGCATACGAAGTTAAGGGACCCGACCAGGGACTGGATTTCCCTCAGTGACAGTTTACTCTTCCCTAAAAACCTATTAATTTGCTGGCGGAGTGCCAGTACTTTAACGGCAGGCACCCTTACTAGCTGCTGGATAGTGTCTATTTCAAGCCCTAAATAAGTTATCACCTGGCTTGGCCCCATGGTCTTTTCTTCCGCAATTGGAACACCTAACTGATTGCAAACACTCCGAAAAGTCTGCAACAAAGCAGCACAATCCGACTGAGACTCGCCCACAAACAAAAATTCATCTAAATAATGGGTAACATAAACAGACTGGGAAACACGTTTAACTTGAAATTCGAGGAAAGTACTGAATGCTTCAAATAAGGAACACGATACAGAACAACCCATTGGTAAGCATTTATCATAGTAAAATTCACCCTGAAATGCGAACCCAAGAAGCTCATAATCGGAGGGGGCCACTGGAAGAAGTCGAAATGCAGATTTAATATCAGATTTTGCTACCCATGAGCGTTGGCCTGAAGACGCAACTAAGTCAACAGCCGTGTCGAACGAATTATAATGCACTGTACAAATATCCTTATCAATAAAATCATTAATTGAGCCACCAGACGGGAACGACAGATTGTGAATAAGGCGAAACTCGCCTGGGTCGTGCTTGGGAACCAGTCCGATTGGCGAACACTGTAATTTAGCAAAAGGTCTATGCTTGAATGGGCCGGCAATCCTACCCAATTTAATCTCTTTGTGTAACTTAGCTAAAACTACGTTTGGCTGCTCAGAAGCTGAACTGAGGCAAACCGAGTCCCGATACAAGCGTGGGCCACGATAGCCAAGATGAAACCCCTCAGAAAACCCCGCACTTAACAAACTAGCATTACGCTTGTCCGGATAAAAGGACAGCCAATTTCTTAAAGTGGTAATCTTAATTGGTGTTGGAGGGACGAAAATTACGTGCATAATTAACGGCCTTGTTGGACACAGGCTGAACCGCAGGTAAAGATGCGGTTGTTGCGCTAGCTACGCTAGCGCGAACAGTAGGCGCACCCCCCGGTTTTCGGGCCGCTGGGACACTCTGCTGAGCCGTTCTATAACCCCTGCTGCTGCCAAAGCCACCGGCTGGCAAGCCACCCTGCCTGCCCTTACCTATGCGACAAGTAGCTGCCCCATGCCCAAAGCGGGAGCAACCAGAGCAACGATGGGGATACTTGCAAGGGTTCCACCTACAACCCCCTGCATTAAACGCATCACAGGCCAAGGTGCCACCCTTTGACATGGGCGAGGAAAAATGTTTGCCCGTGTAAGTAGCCGCAGCGACTGGCATATAACCAGTAGCGGTAGCAGCAGCAACAGTTACCCAAAGCTCGGTGTCAAGCATTGCCCAAGAGCGGGAGGGCTGCGCTTCCTGACGCAAGCGAAATTGCTCATCATAGCTACGCCAGCCCAACCCGGGGAACTGCGCAGCAGCTAGGCGAATGGTCTCCGCATACTTTAATAACTCACCAAAACGCATGGGATGGCGTACAGAGTAAACAGCCATAAATGTATGAAATGCACTTGTCCAATGATCGATGGTCTGCAATTTCCGCGGTGGTGCTGAGGCCGGGCGAAAGACCACCCGACCTTGCTCATCCACCATCATCGACAACCCAGTGCCACTGTCGGCCGAGGCCAACGAAAACACTGCGTTGTCACGGAACAACAAAGCCATGTCAACATACTGGGAATTCCAATTTTTTTCCTTCAAGGCTTGAGTGACATGGAACCCTAGCCAACAACTATCTTGTACAGATGGAATAGGGGTGGGTTTCCTATACCCCTCTAGTAAATTAGAAAAAGGAGGAACGACAACCCCAGATAAGGCAGGTAAAACCCCTGCACCCTGTTGGTTATTAAACCCAATATCGGTGAACGTACCAGCATGCCCAACTGGATAGAGTGGCGATGGTCCCGCTACTGACGGTCCGGCTACTGTTGGTCCTCCTGCTGTTGGTCCTCCTGCTGACGGATCTCCTATCGGCAACGGTCCAGCCAGCAAAGGTCCGGCTGAAGACGCTGACGACGGTGCGGATGTCCTCTCAATGATGCCCACAGATGGCTGTCCTGAGGTGCTGTCGTCAGCAGCAATGGCCGAGGAGGTGCTCTTATCCACCGGAACCTCCGCCGACGTCTGCTGGCCTATGGGCGGCTGCTGGTTCATCCGCGGCCGACCCTTTGATCCACGGCCACGGCCACGGCCACGGCCACGGCCACGGCCACGGCCACGGCCACGGCCACGGCCACGGCCACGGCCACGGCCACGGCCACGGCCACGGCCACGGCCACGGCCACGGCCACGGCCACGGCCACGGCCACGGCCACGGCCACGGCCACGGCCACGGCCACGGCCACGGCCACGGCCACGGCCACGGCCACGGCCACGGCCACGGCCACGGCCACGGCCACGGCCACGGCCACGGCCACGGCCACGGCCACGGCCACGGCCACGGCCACGGCCACGGCCACGGCCACGGCCACGGCCACGGCCACGGCCACGGCCACGGCCACGGCCACGGCCACGGCCACGGCCACGGCCACGGCCACGGCCACGGCCACGGCCACGGCCACGGCCACGGCCACGGCCACGGCCACGGCCACGGCCACGGCCACGGCCACGGCCACGGCCACGGCCACGGCCACGGCCACGGCCACGGCCACGGCCACGGCCACGGCCACGGCCACGGCCACGGCCACGGCCACGGCCACGGCCACGGCCACGGCCACGGCCACGGCCACGGCCACGGCCACGGCCACGGCCACGGCCACGGCCACGGCCACGGCCACGGCCACGGCCAGGGCCAGGGCCACGGCCACGGCCACGGCCACGGCCACGGCCACGGCCACGGCCACGGCCACGGCCACGGCCACGGCCACGGCCACGGCCACGGCCACGGCCACGGCCACGGCCACGGCCACGCATTGGCAGTATCGGCGAGTCCATTCTCCCCGGACGCGTCTTCTTCCGTACTGGACGAGGCATTCCTCCTCCAGAAAAACCCGCGAGTTAAAAAGTTTAAACTGGCCCGCAAATGATTGCGAAAAATTCAACAAATCCTTACGATTGAAAATTTAAAGTTGTCGAAGTAAATGTTACTCTCAGTGAAAGCTGAGCCGAAGTGATTAGCTTTCCCGCTACTCAGAAGTACCATGCTTTTGTTACGCAATCTAAAATAAAGGTCCATTTGACCACACACACTTTGCATAAAGGTCAGCCTTGCTACCCCGGGAAAGTTAGGTTACCTTTATGGCTTACGTCCAAACCACTACAAGGAACGTCACCAAGGCAAGCCTAACAAAATTATTACCCAACAACCATGCAGCAGAGGACGCCAATATCCAAACTGTCAGCACCATGTATTGCAGCGTGGCCTGGTACACTGCGGGGGTCTTCTGCGGCGAATAATGTATTTAATGTATTTTATCGTTTAAAATTGCGATAAAATGAATTAAAAATGACCCCAAAAATATTTGCATAAGTGTTGTCTGAGCTGCTAATTATGGATTGCGGTCCTCTTTATCGTCATGAACTGTTGCAACGGTATTGTCAATTGGTGGTGTAACTGTATGGTTGGTCATCAAGAATTCAAACATGGATAGATATAATCACTTCTTTGGAGATGGTGTTTTGTTTTTCAGGGTTGTGAAAATTATAGTACACCTATTTCGAATAGGGGAGTTGCTTAGATTATTTGTGGATAAAAATTCTTCTTCAACACTATGTGCTATAAATATTGTTACTATTAAATAGGACAAGTTTGTTATTTGTAATAAGTCATCACTAATGGTTTTTGGCTAATAGAAAAAGGTGAAAGAGAAAGAACTGGAATTTTTTTTTTTTTTTTTTTTTTTTTTTTTAATAAAGTAATTTTAAGAATACAAACATGGATGAGTCGGAGTTCGGTTGGTGGTGCCGTTTACTGGTGAAAGTTGTCAGAGTTATCTTCAGAGCTGTATGAAAACAGTGTAATGACAGAAAGGTCAATGAAATGGCTGAAGTGAAGATTGGAGTTTCCTTTGTAGTGGGTGGTTATAGGAATTTGACGAATTATTTTAAAACTTATTGTCTTTGTCACAGTGATGGTAACTATCAGAGGCAACAGAGGAACAACATATTTGATAGTAGGGCAGTTGATGCAGTCAGAGATGATGTCTAGTGTAGTCCGATACTCTCTGTCTTGTTCATCAAAGAAGGTGACATCGCCACTACAGAAAAATAATCAGGATATAAGGTTTAGGGGTATTCTCAGACATTTTTTTGTTGATGTAAGAAACAGAAGTCAATGATATGTATTGCTGGTATTTTGTGGATGCATGTGGTGTTTTGGAGGCGGGTATTTTATAAATGGTTGAATTTATGATATGTTGGGGGTTTCTTTGAAATAATGGGCACATAATAAATAGGACTTGGTAATATGTTGTGTGTCAGAGGTACATGATGTTAAGAGTATGAGATGGAGGAAACTAAGATGGAGATGTGAGAAAAGAGCTGAAGATTAATTAGTGTTTGGAGAGTTGTATACCTGTCTTCGCTGATTGACACTATGGTAACAGTGTCAATTGTACTTGGCACTTGAGATTCCTGTATTGAAGAAGAAAATAGAAAACTGTGCAAGGAAGTGGGGAACGTTGTAGTTATCTGTTTGTCTAGTTGCAGAGTACATGGGTATACCTATAGATGCAACAGTAGTATAGAAGCAGAGTAGTAGGAGTCGAGTCCTTGACTTGACTCGAGTCCGTTTGAAGTCACATTTTTGGTCACTCGGACTTGACTCAAGTCCAAAAGACTCAGGTTTGGACTCAACTACTGTGACTCAGACTTGACCCCAAGGACTCATGACTTGCGAGTCACATATTTTCACCAACATTACCTTCTTTTGTTAAATACTAAAAGCAGCTGTGGTGATCTGAACGTTGTGCACATGGATGATTATTTACATTTAGCACAAAAAGTGAGTACACTGTCGTAAGATTATTATTGTGTAGATGTGGCCATGTACAGTACATGTGTGTTCAATTTGCATAATAACACTGGGACATATTTCTGTAAGTACATTATTGTGCATGACACCTATTTTTTGAAATTGTGGCATTCTAAGTTGATAAATCATACAGGTAATACTATCATTCGGTTAATGACAACAATATACATGTAGGTACATAGGTATTAAATAATTATCATTTCTACATTGGTTATAAATTTAAAAAAGTTGTATTCATAAAAATAAATTTAAGCAAAGGGGCAAAGGGTATTATTGGTAAAAGAAAAACCAGAACTGATCCTAAAATAACATTTAACTGCATATAAAAATATACTTTGTTGAAATAAATGTTTTTTGGGTTTTTTTCATTTTCAATTCCTATTTTACAATATTTGGGTAGTAATCAATAATCATCCAGTCATCTAGGTGAACTGGTTTAAATATTTTAACTACTTAGTGGCTTAAAAAATTAACTTGTGACACAAACTCGAACCAATTGTGACTCATGATTCTCACCAAGTGACTTGGGACTTGGATCCAGTCTCAACCTCAGCAACTTAAGACTTGGTCTTGGACTTAACACAGGTGTTTAGAAGTAATAATGATTAGGGCCTATGCTGTCACGCCTTTCAGTGATGGGTGATGTTGGCTAGGAGGTATATGTGGAAATACAGAAATACTGTAGAAATACATCACCATTTACGAAAGGTTGCATTTGAACAATATTGCATTGTTGAAGTATTTGGAAGAACTATGGATATCGGATCATATAAGGAAAATGTTTGAAATGAGATGTTTTTTTAATTTTGGCTGGATAGAGTTGTTTGAAGTAGTGTATAATGTCAATGTGTAGTTGCAGGAAGTTCACACCTTGAGAAGTATCTTACCGAAAAGGTGGTTTCTGGTGTTGCAGTGAGGACCACGTTGTCTTGGAATATAGTTGTTACAACATTCAGGATCAGGGATGTTGTGTTCGCAGTCATCCCCCCACAGGTTTACTTGCACTTTTCTGTTGGTGTCATCTTGTATGTCGAAAGATTGTAGCTGATATGAGGCACCTTGTTTGACAGGAGACACCTGGGTTGGAAATTAATGAGTAGAAAATGTAGAGTGACTGACTCAAAGGCATTGTTTCAGAATGAAATAATTGTTGACAATAGTTATACAACGGTAAGTCTATCATCTGGTAAACTTACTGCTTGAATAGTGCCCTTGACACTGATTCTTGTGTTTTTTGGGAAGGGTACTTGCTTCTTGCAGTGTGCGGACTTCTGCATGAAAGGAGTTTTCCATTTCTTGTGATACTTTAAATGGAGCATTGTGAAGGATCTGGAAAGAAACGATAAAATAGCTGTATTCTAATTTGGAGGATGCAGACAGGCCCCCATAACCAGGTAATGGGTCAGGATGCAGCAGTAGTTACCAAGAAGGGTACACATTAATTATTGTATGTTAGAAAGTCATGAAATAATATGGTTGTCAGCAGTTGGGTATAAAATAATGTTTGTGTTTTATTAATAGGATTTGTAGTTTGTATTGTTGTTTACATACCCGAGATTTATGCGTGACCTTCAGGGCATTCTTGTTTGTTGTGATGACGAAAGAGTTGCAACCCATAATCTTGTAGTACATGCCTTGTCCAAATTTTGAGGCAAGGTCCTTAGGGAGGAACATTTCCATTATGTTGTCTTTGTCAGTAATGATCTGCAGCGCAGTCACATTTTTTGGAGTAGGCTTCTCTCGAAAGCACTTTAAGAAAAACTGTAGACATCTGTAGGAAAAAAGCATACTTAGTACTTACAAATAGTTCTTACAGGCAAACAGGTTAGTCTGTTTGCTTGTTGGTTAACATTATTGTGTTATTTGTAAGAAATACAGATACAACTATCCTTGTAAAAAGTACCAGTAGGTGGATGTTCACAATGTTGTCATATTTCATTAATTAATATAATTTAATGTGTTATTTCCGTGTTCATACAGTTTAAGGTAAGTGTAAATGACTAGGAAAGGTGGACTCAACAGAACAACAATGCACTTTATGTTAGGACTGAGAAAAGCCCACATGCACATCCATAAATAATAAGGCCAAAAAAACGGAACTAGGAGTAGGACTGAGAGTGGGTGAGAGTGAACAGTAAAAAAAATTAAGCAATTGTTATCTAACGAATGGCATTTTATTCAAAATCTGATTAAAGGTAGTTGGCATGGAAACGTTTTTACCTCCATGGTTTAACACGGCACTGTAGACCTATTGTTAATTCTGCAGTATGAAATTGAAAGTTTTTGCTTAATCTTGACCTCTCGAGTCTAGCAGACGACGCACATGCTGTACACTGACACATTGAACGGAATCTGTCAGTTGTCAAACAGAATACTCTAGACGCTAAACGTGCGCCTTTTTAGAGATAGTAAGGTATCATGGTAATGTAATGTAATATGTCATTGGTAAATGTGTGAAATTTGGTAACATAACATGGTAGCCAGACATAGGCATGAGGCGGTCTGACTTACGGCTTGGGGTTGCGGCTTCGGCTAGGTTGCCGCGTCGACAATCGACGTAGGCGGTGAACGGGTGGGGTGACACCATAGACCTGTTGTTTTCTTTGAAAACTTTATTAGTTGAGACTTAAAAGTTTTGACTGATGATTCCATACCCAAACACTCTATTTATTTATTTGAATTGGCTCTAGACTTGTGATATAAAAATATGATTTTGGGAATTTTTGACCTGAAGAAAAAGTGAATGTGGGATTATGGTTTTGAATAAAGTTATAAAATTACGTTGGCTCTCATCAAATTTGTTTCGCATAATTATTCGAATAAAAAAATATGTGTGTTGTTGGTGTTGTTGGTGTTTTTGTGTGGTTTTTTTCTTCGCGCGAAAATGAGATGAGCGGCTAAAAAAGTTTCAAGCGGTTCTCTCGCAGATATACCTGCCATAAGCAATGGGATCTACATGTAGCTCACTAGGCCGCACAAATCCCCATTACGTGGATAGAGCGAACCGGAGCGTCCGATCCTATCTTTGAGTACAAGGTTGGAGAAGTTATGAACAAGTCTCGTTACCGTATACAGACGTCGTTTGCAACGTTGCCACTTCTTGGGAATTTTCCCAAGATCTTTGGAATTTCATACCCAGCTTGGGATCTTGGGGAAAAAAACGAAAAAGAGGCAAAATCTTGGGAATTTTCGTTTAAGTGCCACAATAAATTGTTTAAGCATATTTTTTAATAATGTTTTATTGAATTATTATTTAAATACTAAAAAAATCTTTTCAAATGGGGCGCTCCATCCATACCACAAAGTAGCATTAATTTAGTGTCAAGATCGTAGGCGGATCAAGCTACAAAATCCTGCAACTTTTAAGCGGTATGTAATACTAAATATTAGGAGGGTCATTTGGTCATTTGTTGGTATAAATATGAACTGATGAATTAATGTTTGAAATAAGATAATTGGTGTAAGTTTTTTTTATGTAACGTTTATAATCATTGAATTGGACGGATGATTGTATGTTCACAAATTCAGGTATCACCTGATCATGCCACTCATCAGGCTGGCGGAGGCTGCCACTCATGGGAAAGATATTCCAGGCATCTTCATTCTTGGATGCATTTGTCATTCTTTTGCATTATGTGCAAATTTTGCAAGTAACTGCCTCCCATCGTGGCTAGAAGTATTCTTAAAAGATGTCTGCTGCTACTTTGCTCGAAGTAGCAAGCGTCAACATGCAATTCCGTGCAATCCAAGAAGCAATACAAGCACCAGCACACCAAATGCTTAAACTCTCACAAACCCGTCGGTTGTTTCGAGGAAAAGTAATTGCCAGAGTCTTAGAACAATGGGATGTATTGAGACTGTTCTTCCAGAGCCAAATTACAGAAAACAAAATTGATGGAGCTGCAAGCATCTACCAAACAATGACAACCCCTGGAACAAAGCACATGTTGTTATTTCTCAACTATGTTCTAGGGAAAGTAGATGCCATGAATGTGAAATTTCAATCTGAGCAATTCAGACTAAGCAAAGTGCACAGTAGAATCGCTGGAGAATATCGACACATCCTTGCAATGTTCATTAAGGATGATGTTATTGACAACAAAGAACTATCTGATATCGACCCATCAAACCCAAGACTCCAGAAACAATGGAAAGACATCAATCTGGGTGGCAGATGTGAAGCTCTCTTGAAAAGGCAGACACTTGGGGACAAAGAGCAACGGTTCCGATTGGACTGCATGATGTTCTCAGTAGTGCTTTGTCAACAAATGCAGAAGAGGTTCCCTTTGAACAAATAAAGTGTCATTGCACAGCTATGCATCCTAGATCCATCTGAGGCTATCTCTACTGGAAGGCAGAAATTCTTTCATAAACATTGCAGTTCACTTCCCAACCCTTGTTGATGAGGAACACTTGGATGAGCTTCAAGATCAATGGATGGCACTTTTCTATGCCAAGGAAGTGCTAAGCAAAATGGATAATCATACTCCATCATCATTCTGGTATGAACTCAGACTGATAAAGGGTGGAAATAATCAGTCTAGGTTTAGTCTGCTGTTGCAATTCATGTGTGGACCTCTCGTACTGCCACATTTATCAGCATGCGTGGAAAGGGTGTTTTCACAACTGAATCTTGTGAAAACAAAGCAAACAAACAGATTGCACACTAGAACTGTTGCAAACAGGCTTCTTGCTAAACAGGCCATTTCTCGTCAAAGTGCAAAATGCTACACATGGACCCCATCCAAGTGTCTGATCAATGATGTGAAGTATGGGCGTTGCCACCAACGGTATGTAGATACAGCAGTTAAGGATGGGATAGACCCTGTCTCCTTGACTCATGATTTAGCAGTCCATGAAGAAATGGGTGCCCCTTCCACATCTATTTAGGTAAGTTATCTTCGATGAATATATGCTAATGACTGAGCTTGGGAAATCTTGGGAATTTTCAAGTGGTCATCTTGGGAAAAAAAATTCAGAGTGGCAACACTGGTTGTTTGTACTGTGCGGACACCCATGTGATTCACATGTGTCATCCTTTGCAGTGACCTAAAGAGGTGAGTGAACAGGGTTGAGTAGCAGGTGTATTAAAATAAATTTACTTTTTGGGGGATTGCAGTGTTTTATAATTAATATATTTTCAGGTTATGTTGATGGTGAGAATAGTGTGGTTTTTTTTTTTTTGTGACGGAGAAAGTGTTTGTCAATGATTTCCATCAAGTTATAAATTATGTTTCTTCGTACACTGACCAAAAGCAAATCATGCCCTTGCTCTGTATACGTGCACTGACTACTTAGTAAAGTTAGCCATGGACGGATGGAGCTCCATGGTGGTGTAGTTGCGTGGGCGTAGTAATTAGGTAGACAGGTACGGTAGTACTTTTAGTTTTAGTAGTAACGTAGACCCAGTATAAGTATGGGTCTTACTACCTATTTACTAATTACTACTAATATCTGACCATTGACTTGATTTCTAGTGGCCTAGTATTTATTTTAGTAATACTAAATTATAATATTAGTACTATAGTAGTATTTAGTATATACCCTATCTATTCTACATTTCTCTATTCTACACATAACCATTGTGGTCTACCTCCATGACATAACATACATTCCATGTACAATATTCTTCTACTTAAGGATTGGAAGGAAGTCACGTGTACATAGAACAATACATACAATTAATTCAGAGTGTTAACATCATATTACATAATGTGCGAGAATATTATCTTTCATGGTCCTGTTTTATGTGGTAGTTCGAGGGTGAATTTGTATCAATTTTCAGTATTGGGACATGTTTATTTAGTAAATTTAATTAGTAATTACAATTATATAAAAATATTGAATACTAAATATTATAATAACATAGGCCTACTTCTCTCTTAGTTTTGATGTATTTTTATGAAATGTTACAGAATGTGAAGGTATTTTTTGGGGCGCCTGTAGTCGTGTCAGTAATTTATTTACTAAAATGTAATAAATAATAAATGTTTCCTTGAAAGGTTTTACTTTCACATATGGGCTGATGAGTACTGCAGTAAAAGTACAAGCTTATGCCTCAGCAACCATGAAAAGGTCAGTCATGAGGTTGTCATTGCATGACCAACTATAAACAAGTTTTAATGTGGTCACTACATTGTATGTGAATCTGTTAAGGTTATGAATGTCTGCACTCATATTCTACTTAAAGTTTAAGTGAACATTTTTGGGGGTTATGAAGGTATTTCATAACTCTACCTCATGCTGTGCTATTTTAGCAAGCTTAGTGGTGTAGTGGTTAAGATGTCTGTTGAACAATGCCGAATGTGGAAAGTCATGGGTTGGAACACACTGATGGAATTCTTCTTGCACAGCACTTTTAAAGTTCTTGATAAACATGAAGTGTGTATGTAATAGAGGTGAATGGTAAAATTTAATTGTTCAACATTGCGGGATGCAACAAAAACATTCTACCTAAGTGTGTAACACATGAATGAACGATGGTCTATTTGTTTAATAAATAATAGTGTTTTGAACTTCTTTGGTTATTGTACAGAAAATGACAAAAAACTACAGATCTGCAGCCAGGAAGAAACGGGATGAGATGCGGGAGCGGAGGAGGAAGAAGAAAGAGGGTTGCATTGATGTCGTCCAGCCAGGTTCCCCATACGGGGCTCACCAAGCCGTTAATCTTGGCAGAATTAATGAAAACGGGGCTCACCAAGCCGTTAATCTTGGCAGAATAAATGAAAATGGGGCTCACCAAGCCGTTAATCTTGGCAGAATCAATAATGATAATGATAATGGGGCTCACCAAGCCGTTAATCTTGGCAGAATCGATGATAATGATAACGGGGCTCACCAAGCCGTTAATCTTGGCAGAATCAATGAAAGTGATAACGGGGCTCACCAAGCCGTTAATCTTGGCAGAATCAATAATAATAATAATAACGGGGCTCACCAAGCCGTTAATCTTGGCAGAATCAATGATAATGATAACGGGGCTCACCAAGCCGTTAATCTTGGCAGAATCAATGAAAGTGATAACGGGGCTCACCAAGCCGTTAATCTTGGCAGAATCAATAATAATAATAACTAGACATTAGGTGTTTGTGAACAAACACAAAGCTGTTCCGTTAAGTTGTGCTTTGATTAAACTCAAGTTCAATCTTCAATGCACAAGGGGTCTAAAACTGAAAAAAAAGATCGGTTGTGTAGTTCTTGAGATATGGTCCCACTTCCGGTTGACCCAGAAGTAAAGGTTAACATTGGGTCACGTTAACCCAAGTTCAATCTTCAATGTTCAAAGGATCTAATAACTGAAAAGAAATGGAACATGGGTTGTGTAGTTCTTGAGATATGGTCCCACTTCTGGTTGACCCGGAAGTAAAGGTTAACATGGGGTCACGCTAACCCAAGTTCAATCTTCAATGTTCAAAGGATTTAATAACTGAAAAGAAATGGAACATGGGTTGTGTAGTTCTTGAGATAATGGTCCCACTTCTGGTTGACCCAGAAGTAAAGGTTAACATGGGGTCACGGTAACCCAAGTTCAATCTTCAATGCTCAATGAGTCTATAACTGAAACGAACTTGAAATGCACATAATTATCGTTTCCAATCAGGCTCGTAGTCTTTGTTATATTAAAACTGTGCTGGAGGTAATAAATACAAGAAACATTGAACGCTAGAGGGTGTTACACAACAATTCGATTGCACATGCTCTTTTTTTTTGCAGGGTGATTGTGCAGAGCAAATGTTGCACTGAAGAGGCAATGTTTTTGATCACAAACGAAGTTGTGTTAACGTTTTTTTTACTCGAAATTTTGTTATCGAGGAACATGTCTCACAAGTTAGTATGCATACTAAGCCTGTGACGGTTACATGGTTAACCAACCGATCAACCAGTTAAACGTTTACGTTTTTACGGTTTGGATAAGCGTAAAACAATTCAATCAAAAAGTGCCGCGAAATATTGACTATAATAGTTGCCTAGTTACATGAAGTACAAAACACGCCCACAAGTCAAAATTCTCTGCTAACCCCTGAAATATGCTTAATATAAGCACGGAAGTCTCTGCTGCCGTAAGCGTTGATTCTTTGCTTTTGGTAAGCAGAGCCATGTATTTGGGCCTGGGTCTCACAACTTTGTGGATAAAGTGAACTACCCCTCATTTAAACGAATGAGCCCAATTACATGGCTCTGGTTACTGCCGAAATCCATGCTTACGGTCATCATTCTCCGCTTATTTTGCAAGCGTCGAATTTCTGCGCTAGCTGTGTAAGCGAAGAATGCCTAGTTACGTGAAGTACACACAAGAAAAAGCCGAAATTCTCTGCTAACTCCTGAAATACACTTGACGTAAGCACGGAATTCTCTGCTTCTGTTTCCGTAAGCGTTGATTCTTTGCTTACGGTAAGCAGAGTCATGAAATTGGGTCCAGGTCACACAAGTTAGTACGCAAACCACACAAGACTGTATATCATGGAATAGGTCCCACAATTTAGTACGTAGAGCAATCACACCACAGGTCTCACAATTTAGTAAGTAAAGCGACAAATCAGTGGTCTCACAAGTCAGTAAGTAAAGATTGGTCTATGCTGTTGTATTAAAATTGTAATTGTAAAAAAAAATATTTTTAATATCGTGTATGTAATTGTTGTTACGATAAAAAATTAAATGCGGTATAACTTAATAAGTTGGTACATCACACGAACTACCACTCTTATCAAGGAATTATGAATTGGAAACGAATTATGAATTCGAAACGAATGATTAATTCAAAACGAATTATAAATCTGTTACTACGCCTGCTTTCCACTGATAACATCTCAGTGCATGCCACAACAGGGCTTTTGGTAGACGATTTAAATTTTGGTCTATGCTATTGTACTAACATTTGTTGTGTCTTTTTAATACTGAATGTTTTTGTTGGGCTAAAATAGTAAATATTGGATATGACTTTATTGTTAATTTTGGCTCTTCATGCACACCCATGAAAAATGTATTTTTTCTTGTATTTAACTTTCCCCATTCAGCTACAATTCGAGCCTCATTGCAACCCCCAACAGGTTTGTTGTTTGCTACATAGAGTGATTTCCCGAAGTAATGCATTCGCACAAGAACCTTAAAAACGTAGCCTTGTTTCCTTCACGATTGAGCTTCAAGTAATGCGTTTGATCGTTTTCCGGTGAACGGGACCCAAGCGCGGACAACATCGTCCCACACACGGCGTTTTTTTTTTTCTACGTTCACGCTGAGCGGACACACGACGCTCTGCGCTGAGAGCAAGACAAATTCTTCTCGATTCTTGTGAATGAAAGTAGACTTGTGTTAGTCGGCGCAGGAATGACTCTTTATAATACACTTTACATACAAACAACGCAAAAACACGGGTCACAAATGGGTAGGACTTGAGCAAGTTTTTAAAAAAGCAAGCAAGAGCACCGTTAAACTCGTATAGCGCCCTCAATTGTTAAAAAATTTAAGAGCTTGACTCCTTTTTTATTTATAAACTCACAGATTATAGGCAAAGTACCCGTAGCGTTAAATTTGCCTGAGAATTTGCTTTTTTTTTACTGACAATGTTTTGACAAGTTTTAATGCTTTTAAACTGAAGGTCAATAAAAGCTTACTTGTTTTTTAAGAGACGTTTGTGTAATCTAGGACGTTAAATTTGAGCTTAATTGAAAAATGATATTTCTAGAAGTCGGATTTGATTTCCCTATCTCTGTGTTTTGTACACGGGCGAAAATGCGCAATAAATGACGTCATTGTGACGTCGTTCGTGATTTTAGGCCGGAAAGTACATCTACAGCATCTCATAAGTCTAAAACTAAAAAAAGTTTGACGATCGGCGGTACACTTTTTGAGATATGGTCTTAACAAGGTTGGCTAATTAAATACTCACCTCGCTGTAAAGTGGCTAATTAATTAAGAATTTTAACAATTATCACAATAAATGTTAAGTTTATGTACTAAGCTTCAATTTAATATAGGATCTAACTCTTTCACATTTAAACATTAAGATATTAGGTGTATACATAAAACGTGTACAAATGCTATGGGATTTAGGTAGAAACAAAGAATAATAATAAAAAAAATAATAAAAATCTCGACAGAAAACAAAACCTGTTCCGAAAGTAAGTCGGAACAGCTAATAAACCATTATTATATAGCGCATATCACTGTGAGGTCCCTATGCGCTGTAAAGGGAAATCAACAATTGTACAAAGTAAACAGATATGTTTTCATCCAGGTTTTGAATTGTTCTGATGTCTGAGCTTGTTTAACAACCTCTGGAAGACTGTTCCATAACTGAACTACTGCATACTGGAAAGAGCGGGAACCATACGACTTGGTTTTTATAACTGGGGGAGTCAGAAGGGATTTATGCGAAGATCGCAGATTTCTAGTAGTTTTGTACTCCTGAACAAAACTTTGAAGATAAACAGGGGCAGTGCCATGGATACACTGATAAGTCAGAACCAAAATTTTGAAATCTATTCTAGCCCATATTGGTAGCCAATGTAAATCCTTCAGAAGTGGTGTTATGGATTCCCGAGTGCGAGTTCTGGTGACAAGTCTAGCAGCGGAATTTTGTAAACGCTGCAATCTAGTAATTGAGTGTCAGGAAGTCCGTAAAGTAGACTATTGCAAGTATCTATGCGGCACATGACCAAGGAATGAACCAATTTTTCAGTAGATTTCATATCCAGATAATGTCTGATGGAGCCAATTCTATGAAGAGCAAAGGAGGCAGCACGACAAACATTGCTGACATGATTGTTTAGCGAAAGATTGGTATCAAACAGAACTCCGAGGTTGCGAGCACTTGACACTGGGCATATGGAAGTATCGTTCAATGTGATACTAGAGATAGTACTAACAGGTCTGTGACGACTGGAAAAATGAATGACCTCAGTTTTGTTCTCGTTTAATTTAAGAAAGTTATTAGTAGACTTGATGTCTTTCAAGCATTGTTGAAGCTGGAATATGCCTGACGTTCTTTCATCTTTTTTGAGAATGATATAAAGCTGGGTGTCATCAGCATAAATCATGTTGGAGATACCATGGTGATTAATGACGTCTTCAAGCGGTGAAGAATAAAGAGTAAAGGCTAAAGGGCCAACTACTGAGCCCTGTAGTACTCCATGAGGACCCTGGAAGTAGGGTGATGATTTGTCTTTGCCAATGAGAACGGACTGAGACCGGCCTGTATTAAGGTAAGTATTAAACCACTTCAGCGCTCTGCTACGAATACCATATCTTTCACCAAGGCATTTCATCAATATATCGTGGCTGATGGTGTCAAAAGCGGCTGAGTAATCTAAGAGCACCAAGATGGCCTCCTGTGTAGTCGCATACAAAAAGTGGTGAGAAAGATGGTCCTGGATTTGGAGGGCCACAACCCGTTTCCTAAGAACTTCAGATTAGCTATTGGTCTGTAGCTATTGAGCTCCTTAGTGTTGAGCTTGGGATGTTTCAAAATAGGACGAATATGACAGTTTTCAATGGATCTGGAAAACATCCTTTCTCCAAAGACAGATTTATTATGCGAGTAAATATTGGAGCGAGTTCTTTGGCACAGAGCTTTACCAGCGAGGTCGGAACAGGATCGAGACTACAAGTTGTAGCTTTTGATTTTGCAATAAGTCTCACAACCTGGTCTTCCTCAACTGGCAGAAAATCATTGAGGGTTTCCTGCGATGTTCGGAATATAATGTCCGGGGTGTCACAGTTGGAAGTTTGTTGTAGATCAATTACCAGCTTTTTAATCTTTTCTGAGAAATAATTAGCGAATCGTTCTGTGAGCGGGGATAGCCTGGCTGTTATCAGATGGAAAGGTCTTTGTTGTTGGATGAAACAGCCGACTGATTCTTTGGAAGAATTGACGAGACTCAACCTTGTAGAGCCTGAGAATGATACTTCACTTTGTATTCATGTAGACGGTGATTATATCTCCGACTCTCATCTCTAAACAACTGACTATCAATTTCAGACTTAGATAATCGCCATCTTCTCTCAAGTCGTCTAAGCCCGTTTCATTTTATGCAAGTTCTCACCAAACCACAGCGCAATAGGGCGACATGTGATTAATCTTGTCATTAATGGGGCATGATTATCCAATATTTTGCACATTTCCGTCTCATATTGTAGAACAAGTTGATTTGCATCAGAACTGGATGTCGAGCAAAGATCTGACTTAAGAATATCATTGCGAAATGCTTCAATGTCAATATTGCAGATTTTGCGGAATTGGATCTCCGTTTTAACAGCTTTTGGTTTGCCAATGTCAAGTGCACATATCAGTGCTGCATGATCTGATGATAAGTAGTGTGTGGAGGAAACATCATAGACAAAATCCTCTGTTGCACGTGTAAGCATGATATCAAGTGTATGGCCATGTTGATGAGTGGGCACATTGATATGCTGTTTCAGATTGAAGGAGTTGACTAAGTCTAAGAAAGCCATTGCTTCCCGATCTGTATCATCATCAATATGAAAATTGGAGTCGCCTGCAATGAGGAGATAGCTGTGCTCTGCTAATAGAAGCTCCAGAAGCGTGGCAAATTCATGAAGGAAGATTGGACCAGTTAATTGATGAGTCTGTTTTCTGAGGCCTGTATACGATAACCAACCGAAGTGTTTTATGTAGACCAGCTGTAATTAGGAGATTGACGTTTTCAAATGACTCTTGTATTCCCAACTCCTTTTCACATAGAGCATAGTTTTTGTGGATGCAAACCCCGACACCTCCACCCGATCTATCTTTTCGGGGGACATGAATGAACTGGTGTGTAGGCAAAGTTGCACTAAGATCTGCAAGAGGTCTGTTGTCACGCTCATCTCCACACAACCATGTCTCTGTTATGGCAAGGATGTCAAGACGTTTTGAAATAATCAGGTCACAGATCATATGGGTAGTAGACGGATGCGTCTGTTCAGGACACACAAAGGAAACTAATCCGATTAAAAAAGTTAATCCGAGTAGTAAATATTGATATGATGTGAATATATAATGAGGACACACAATGAAAGGGGCGGGACGATGAGTTGAATATATAATGAGGACACACAATGGAAGAGGGCGGGGGAGGAAAGATGGAAGATGTGAGAAGGACATAAAACAAAAGGGCGGGAAGGAAAGGTGAAAGATGTAAGGAGGACATAAAACAAAAGGGCGGGAAGGAAAGGTGAAAGATGTAAGGACATAAAACAAAAGGGCGGAAAGGAAAAGTGAAAGATGTAAGGGAGGACACAAAACAAAATGGCGGAAAGGGCGGAAAGGTGCAACATGTCGGGACACAAAACAATATGGTAGAAAAGATGGGTGGAAGATGTGATGAGGACACAGAGTAGATGTGGAGAACGTGGAGACATTTTTTAAAAAATGGAGATTTACAACGCGCGCGAAATCGTGTTTTTTCTTTAAAATAATTTAACTAACGAGAACATAATAATATAATTTAAAAAAAAAAAATAAATAAAAAAATAATAATAATAATAACTAGACATTAGGTGTTTGTGAACAGACACAAAGCTGTTCCGTTTTGTTTTGCTTTGATTAAACGATCCAGACATTTAAAATGAGCCTAAGTTCAAGATTGAACGATATGGTCCCACTTCCGGTTGACTCAGAAGTAAAGGTCAACATGGGGTCACGGTAACCCAAGGCTTATCTTCAATGCTCAAAAGGTTTATAACTGAAAAGAAATTGAACATGGGTTGTGTAGTTCTTGAGATATGGTCCCACTTTCGGTTGACCCGGAAGTAAAGGTTAACATGGAGTCACGGTATCCTAAGTTCAGTCTTCAATGCTTGAAGGGTCTATAACTGAAAAGAACATGTACATGGGTTGTGTAGTTCTTGAGATGTTGCACTGCAGAGGCAATGTTTTTTATCACAAGCGCAGTTGTGTTAACGTTTTTTTTTACTCTAAATTTTGTTATCGAGGAACAGGTCTCACAAGCTAGCATGTATACCAATCCTGTGACGGTTACACAGTTAACCAGCCGATTAACGGGTTAAACGTTTACATTTTTACGGTTCGGATAAGCATAAAACAATTCAATCGAAAATTGCTAAACATTGACTATGAATTTGCTTATTCAAAATCAAATCGCTTATTCGGAATCAATTCGCTTATTCAAACTCAAATCACTTATTTGGAATCAATTCGCTTATTCTGAATAAATTCGCTTATTCAGAATCAAAACGCTTTTTCACAATCAATTTGCTTACTCGGAATAATTTCGCTCATTCAAAATCAATTTGCTTATTCAGAATCATTGCTGATTCATAACCATTTTGCCTATTCATAACCATTTCGCCAAGTCGTAAGCATTATGCTTGTTGATAAAGATTGTGAAGTTTCTTTAAATACACTTAACACTACATCATTCAATGATTCATCACAAGACGCATGAATGATAGTACCATTTCGATGTTCATTCATAAAATGTGTATGCCGTGTAAACTTCCAAAATCTCAGGCAGGTGTATTCATCCGTGCACTGTTGCTTTTACGGAATGGCTTATTCGGAATCAATTCGCTTATTCAAAATCAATTCGCTTATTGGTATCAATTCGCTTATTCGAAATCAATTCGCTTATTCAGAATTAAAACGCTTATTCAGAATCAATTCGCTTACTCGGATTAATTTCGCTCATTCTAAATCAATTTGCTTATTCAGAATCAATTCGCATATTCAGAATTAAAACGCTTATTCAGAATCAATTTGCTTACTCAGAATAAATTCGCTCATTTGAAATCAGTTTGCTTATTTAAAATCTAATGGCTTATTCGGTATCAATTCGCTTTTTTGGAATCAATTCGCTTATTCAAAATCGAATGAATGATAGTACCATTTCGGTACTTATGAATGATAGTACCATTTCGATGTTCATTCATAAAACGTTTATGCCGTGTAAACTTCCAAATCTCAGGCAGGTGTATTCATCCGTGCACGGTCGTTTTTTGTAAATTTTATGCACAGGCTTAATTTAAAGCTAAATGCTGTTGTATTAAAATCGTAATTGTAAAACTTTGTGTGCCCTTTATTACCGATCGAGTATGTTATTTTCGTATGGCATGAATAGTAAAAAATTTATGGGACATGAGTTATTGTTAATTTTGGCTTTTGACCCCAAATCCAACACTGACCCTATAGCCATGGAAAAGGTAATTTCACGTTTTTATACATTATTTCCCCACTCAGCTCTAATTCTTGCCCTATTGCATCCCCACCAAGTGTTTTGTCTGCTAGACGGTGATTTCCCAAAGTAATGCGTTCGCACAAGAACCTTAAAAACGTGGTTTCAGGCGAATGGGTAGCCTTGTTTCCTTCACGATTGAGCTTCAAGTAATGCGTTTGCATAAGAAACCTAAAAGATCGTTTTCCGGTGAACGGGACCCAAGCGCGGACAAGTCTGCTACGCGGGCAACATCGTCCCACACACGGCGTTCTATTTTTCTACGTTCACGCTGCTGATACCTGAGTAACGATAAGATCTGAGCGGACACACGACGCTCTGCGCTGAGAGCAAGACAACTCGATTCTTGTGAATGAAAGTAGACTTGCGTTAGTCGGCGCAGGAATGACTCTTTATAATACACTCTACATACAAACAACGCAAAAACACGGGTCACAAATGGGTAGGACTTGATCAAGTTTTTAAAAAAGCAAGCAAGAGCGCCGTTTAACTGGTATAGCGCCCTCATTTGTTAAAAAAAATTAGAGCTTGACTCTTTTTTATTTATAAACTCACAGATTATAGGCAAAGTACCCGTGGCGTTAAATTTGCCTGAGAATTTGGGGGTTTTTTTTACTGACAATGTTTTGGTAAGTTTTGATGCTTTTAAACTGAAGTTCAATAAAATCTTTCTTGTTTTAAGAAACATTTGTGTAATCTAGGACGTTAAATTTGAGCTTAATTGAAAAAATATGTTTCTAGAAGTCGGATTTGATTCCACTATCTCCATGTGTTTTGTGCACGGGCGAAAATGCGCAATAAATGACGTCATTATGACGTCGTTCGTTGTTTTAGGCCGGAAAGCACATCTACAGTATCTCATAAGTCTAAAACTAAAAAAAGTTTGACGATCGGCGGTATACTTTTTGAGATATGGTGCTTACAAGGCTGGCTAATTAAATATTCACCTCGCTCTAAAGTGGCTAATTAATTAAGAATTTTAACAACTATCACAATAAATGTTAAGTTTATGTACTAAGCTTCAATTTGATATATGACCAAACCCCTTCATATTTAAACATTGGGATATTTGGTGTATACAAAAAACGTTTACAAATGTTATGGGATTTAGGTGGAAACAAAGAATAATAATAATAATAATAATAAAAATAATAAAAATCTCGACGAAAACAAAACCTGTTCCGACAGTAAGTCGGAACAGCTAATAGTAAAATAAGACGTAATAGTTATCAATATAACAGACAATGATATCATCTCTCTTTTGAATATGTGGTGGCTCTGAAAGAGCCGGTTGGTGTTATTTCGTCGACATTTACTGATGTAGGCGCCCCTCCTCGTTTCTCAAATATCTTGGCCACAGCCTGGGTGGCACCCCGGAACGGCTCTGTCCGAAAGTATATCATAGACATAGTTGAGGCTATGCCTATGACCCAATTCGGGCAGAATGTCCCCGGGGTGCCGACGGTGGATGTCTACCAAGACATCTAGAAATTGAGAAAAGTACTCATGCGGGAGTACGTCCACCCTGTCACCTCATGGCCGATACGGCGAAAGTATCGCGCATCGGCAAATAAAAGTGACAGGGGGTGCCAATACTCCCGCTGCCGCCTCATCAGATGCAGTGTGTAATCGTGCCTGCCTGCACGTCCTGCGCAGGCCCACGCTGCCTCCTCCGAGATGAGGTCTTGTCGATGATTTCCCACCAACCTCCATTCCTCAAGCTGAGCGGTGGAGGCGTTGCTGATATGCCTGTAAAAGTTGTTCTCGTCCAGGTTACCCATCTTGAAATGACGCCTAGAAGGAAGAGGGGGCCTTATTTAATTGTATGTTGACGTGTTTAGGACGTTGCTACGACACCATAGTTTTAGACGATCACCAACCCCCCAAGAATAGGACACACACACACACACAGTCAAGTGTGTAAACACCTCCAATCGGGGACCTCCTATTGTCCCTCTTTTGTTTGGACTCTAACTTTTTGGCAACAGCTCCCATTGGTTTTGTACACAATTTCTAACTGGGGACCTTTACCCAACCGGGGACCCTATTGTCCTCTTTTGTTATAGGTCCCCGGTTTGAATGTGAAAACAAACTCACACACACACAAGTGTGTAAACACCTCCAATCGGGGACCTCCTATTGTCCCTCTTTTGTTTGGACTTTAACTTTTTGGCAACAGCTCCCATTGGTTTTGTACACAATTTCCAACTGGGGACCTTTACCCAACCGGGGACCCTATTGTCCTCTTTTGTTATAGGTCCCCGGTTTGAATGTGAAAACAAACTCACACACACCCACACCAGTGTGTAAACACCTCCAATCGGGGACCTCCTATTGTCCCTCTTTTGTTTGGACTAACTTTTTGGCAACAGCTCCCATTGGTTTTGTACACAATTTCTAACTGGGGACCTTTACCCAACCGGGGACCCTATTGTCCTCTTTTGTTATAGGTCCCCGGTTTGAATGTGAAAACAAACTCACACACACACAGTCTTGTTTTGAAGTCGTTGTGTGGACATTCCTTTGTTCTGTACACTTAAGGAAAATCCTATTCCTCAACACTGCAAATAACGTTGTGTGGACGTGTGTAAGTCCACATAGTGCTTCAGATCCCTACATTATGTGGACCTCTTTTGTTCTCAAGTCCACACTGCGTATGTAGCGCTTGCCCACCCACACACACACACATAATGATAGTAAAAAATAAACAAACACAGGGTATACTCATCTCACAGATAAATATGTTACCTGACACCATTCTTGTTTTTTACCCAAATACAGAGAGTCAATAATAAGGTCTTATGAATCGAACTGAGGGGCGAGAGTAATTAACATTAAACCGTTAATGGTCCCTCGTTCGAACCCTCTGGTACAAGTCTTAAGATTCGAATTGTACAAATGATGGCGAGAGAAACGATAAGTAGGTTATTGTTCTTTGTTTGAACCACCTGGTAGAAGCCAATAACAAGGTCTTAAGAATCAAACTGGGGGGGGGGGGCAAGGGTAACATTAAGCTGTTATTGGTCCTTCGTTTTGAACCATCTTGTATAAGTCAATAGCAATGTCTTACGATTTAAATTGTACAAAGGATGGCGAGAGAAACGATAAGCCGGTTACTGTCCTTCGCATCTCCCTAGCAAGTGTTTGTAAGATGAATTAGAGAAGAGGCTCACCCGGTGAAGCTTCCTATCCCAGAGAATGCAACACACAGATTAACAGGTTGTTTGTTGTTGATTTGTTGTTGAACCGTGACCACGGTAGAAGCGTCCACGTCGCGGTCCTGGGAATCTTTTATGATTGCTAATTCTACCAACACCTATACTGCTCGTCTGTAGTGCCCCGACTAGCGCTCACACTGCAGACATAATGCCTATACTGTTGACTAATCAGCTGCCTCCAGCCATTAAAGTCATCTCACTCAACGTTGAAGGCTTTTCGACATAAAAAAGAGACATCCTTTTGAAGACCTGCCAAGACCAGAACTGTCATGTTCTCTGTCTCCAAGAAACCCACAGAGGGCCAACAAATATCAGGCCCAGTGACCCCGGCATGAAACTTGCTGTTGAAAGACCTCACCAACAGTATGGAAGTGCCATTTTTGTCAATAATAACATTACCGTTGACTCAACTCTGTCAAGCAGCACAAACAACATTGAGGTCCTCAGTGTTAACCTGAACGGAGCCACAATCACGTCAGTTTACAAACCGCCTGCACAACCATTTGACATTAACAACAACCTCTGGCATAATGACACCTGGGTGGTGGTTGGCGATTTCAACAGCCATAGTACAAACTGGGGTTACAGCACCAACAACAATGACGGAGTTCTCGTTGAAACATGGGCGGACACTAATTCCTTGTGTCTTATCCACGACCCGAAGCTCCCCCACTCGTTCAGGAGTGGACGTTGGAGAAGAGGCTACAACCCTGACATTGGTTTTGTGAGCCAAACCATCGCAGCACTGACCACTAAAGACGTCCTGGATCCCATTCCGCACACACAACACCGCCCTATCGCTCTCCAAGTGAATGTTTTGTGGTAAGTGTTAATTAATTTTGAAAACCTTACCAAAATTTAAGTTAAGTCAGCCTGCATTTGCCGAGGCCTACAAATATATAAATTGCCTGCAACTGCCTAGGCTAAATAAAGTTTATTTTACTTACAACTTTAACCAATGAGCAGGTTCTTTCCTGTAAGGGGAAAACACCACCAAGCCAGTTCCAAACCCGCCACATTGGCTAAAGTAAATTGTCGTCACGGAAAACGGTCTGCGTTAAAGATACAGTTGAACCTTGTCGGACAAGAGCTGAGCGTAAAGTGATTGTGAAGTAAGCTGCTCTTACTTTGCGTCAATCGTTGTCGTCACGCATCAGTGATTATCAAAGAAGTTGGGAACAAAAACGTGCGTCTTCTGCGCACCAGGAAGTCTTTAATATTAAACACCTGGCCACATACTTGGGCCTAATTTATTCTTGTAGCAAGGAATTCACTACAAATGCATCCATCAGACCCCATACAATACCCTTCCGACGGCGCTTTAACTTCCGGAAAGCAAACTGGGAGAAATTCACAGCTGAACTTGATCTGGCAGTCTCGAATATTGAAACCACTCCAGCTGGATGCACAGAATTTGCCACCACCCTCGCCCATATCTCAAGAAAGAACATTCCACGTGGCTGCAGAACATCTTATGTACCTGGCCTTACTGGTGACCTCTCCCTTATGTACAGCAACTACGTCAAGCTGTACAAGGTCGACCCGTTCTCTTCTGACACTATTGCTGCTGGGGAAGATCTCGCTGCTAACCTGTCACAAGTTCGCCGTAAATCATGGGAAGATCTCATCAGTAATGTCAACATGACCCATAACAGCAAGAAAGCCTGGTCCACCATCAAGAGGCTGTCTGGCGACCCAACGAAGCCCAAACAGCACAACAACGTTTCTCCTGATCAAGTTGCCCACCAGCTGCTTCTAAACGGTAAACCCCCAACAAGCAACGTAAGACCAAGCTGCAGCGTCATAGCGAAGAGACCTCAAACTTTGCACAACCATTCAGTAGTATGGAGCTCACTGCTGCCATCAGATCCATGAAGCCTGGAAAAGCAGCTGGCCAAGATGATATCCGCACGGAACAGATAGTCCACTTTGGCCCCACTACACGTTCTTGGCTACTGCAAATGTTCAACGTCTGTATGGCATCTAATACCATACCCAAGGTCTGGAGACAGGCCAAAGTTGTAGTAATCCCAAAACCAGGTAAAGATCCATCCAACCCAAAGAGCTACAAACCCATCTCCTGCTATGTCACCTGTATAAACTGTATGAACGTCTCATCCTCAACCGCCTCCAGCCTCTTATTGATCACCAGCTGATTCCGGAGCAGGCTGGTTTCCGCCCTGGTAAGTCCTGCACTGGCCAGGTGCTGAACCTGACTCAACACATTGAGGATGGCTTCGAGAGAGGATTTGTCACTGGTGCAGTGTTCGTAGATCTGTCTGCGGCCTACGATACTGTGAACCACAGACAGCTTCTTGCCAAGACTTTTGAGCTAACCAGAGACTATCATCTCGTCACAGTCATCCAGACACTACTTCAGAACCGGCGTTTCTTTGTCTTTGTGGAACTGGGTGGAAAGCGTAGCCGTTGGCGCATACAGAAGAATGGCCTACCGCAAGGCAGTGTACTTTCCCCTCTTCTATTCAACATCTACACAAATGATCAGCCAATCCATACTGGCACCAGAAGCTTCGTCTACGCCGATGACCTCGCCATAACGGCCCAATTCAGAGATTTCAGTGACGTGGAAGATACCCTGATTTCCTCATTAAGAGGCCTCACCACATACTACCACACAAACCAACTCCGCCCGAACCCTGCCAAGACCCAAGTCACTGCCTTCCACCTGCGGAACAGGGATGCGGGTAGACATCTCACCATCAGATGGGATGGTGTACTCCTGAACCACTGCGATAACCCAGTCTACCTTGGTGTGACTCTTGACCGCACACTGAGATACAAGGCCCACATTCTGAACACCAAGGCCAAAGTTAACACCAGGAATGCCATCATCAGGAGACTCACCCATTCCAAGTGGGGAGCAGACCCATCTACCGTCCGCACCACTTCACTCGCACTGTGCTACTCTGCTGCCGAGTATGCGTGCCCTGTCTGGGAACGTTCCGTCCACGCATCAAAACTGGATTGTTCTCTCAACGAAAGTTGCCGCATCATCACTGGGTGTCTCAAACCAACCAGGACAGACCAACTGTTTCTACTCGCTGGCACCCGACATCAGGAGAGCTGTTGCCAGTCAGGCAGAACGGTTAAGGCAGTGTACTGATGATCGCCATCCTCTGTTTGACCACCTACCAGTAACCCCCCGTCTGCAATCAAGGAGGAGTTTCATCACTTCGACACTACCACTTGAAGATAGCGCAACCAACACTCGAACCCGACTCTGGCAAGAACGCCTTGATGCCCCACAAAACACATCGGACTTCAAGATTCCAGCGACAGAGTCTCCTTGGTGGCGCTCATACTGGATGGACCACTTGGAAGACTCTTAACCGGTTGCGCACAAGTGTCGGAAGGTGCAAAGCGAACCTGGTGAAGTGGGGATACACTGCAGGTTCCGACACCTGTGAATGCGGAGAGCGGCAGACCATGGATCATCTCCTTACCTGCCCCCTACTGCCATCAGCAACCACTACTGATGACCTGGCTGAGGCTACCGACACTGCCCTTCAGTGTGCCAACTACTGGAGGGATAGCATTTGAGCAGCATGGACACGAGAAGAAGTTGAACCGTGTCGGCAATATCCTAGCAACCTCCAATAGCACGATCTTGCCTTAAGATTAACCACGCCATAAGTTTAGCAAGCCCACATCGACAGCCAGTTTTGTATTTCGTCGAGACCAACTAATTATCATTGAATGAATTTTACTCGAGTGTGAAGGGGAAATGTCCACGAATCAACGAACATAATGAACTTCACCCCGGACAACCTCTGGCATAATGACACCTGGGTGGTGGTTGGCGATTTCAACAGCCATAGTACAAACTGGGGTTACAGCACCAACAACAATGACGGAGTTCTCGTTGAAACATGGGCGGACACTAATTCCTTGTGTCTTATCCACGACCCGAAGCTCCCCCACTCGTTCAGGAGTGGACGTTGGAGAAGAGGCTACAACCCTGACATTGGTTTTGTGAGCCAAACCATCGCAGCACTGACCACTAAAGACGTCCTGGATCCCATTCCGCACACACAACACCGCCCTATCGCTCTCCAAGTGAATGTTTTGTGGTAAGTGTTAATTAATTTTGAAAACCTTACCAAAATTTAAGTTAAGTCAGCCTGCATTTGCCGAGGCCTACAAATATATAAATTGCCTGCAACTGCCTAGGCTAAATAAAGTTTATTTTACTTACAACTTTAACCAATGAGCAGGTTCTTTCCTGTAAGGGGAAAACACCACCAAGCCAGTTCCAAACCCGCCACATTGGCTAAAGTAAATTGTCGTCACGGAAAACGGTCTGCGTTAAAGATACAGTTGAACCTTGTCGGACAAGAGCTGAGCGTAAAGTGATTGTGAAGTAAGCTGCTCTTACTTTGCGTCAATCGTTGTCGTCACGCATCAGTGATTATCAAAGAAGTTGGGAACAAAAACGTGCGTCTTCTGCGCACCAGGAAGTCTTTAATATTAAACACCTGGCCACATACTTGGGCCTAATTTATTCTTGTAGCAAGGAATTCACTACAAATGCATCCATCAGACCCCATACAATACCCTTCCGACGGCGCTTTAACTTCCGGAAAGCAAACTGGGAGAAATTCACAGCTGAACTTGATCTGGCAGTCTCGAATATTGAAACCACTCCAGCTGGATGCACAGAATTTGCCACCACCCTCGCCCATATCTCAAGAAAGAACATTCCACGTGGCTGCAGAACATCTTATGTACCTGGCCTTACTGGTGACCTCTCCCTTATGTACAGCAACTACGTCAAGCTGTACAAGGTCGACCCGTTCTCTTCTGACACTATTGCTGCTGGGGAAGATCTCGCTGCTAACCTGTCACAAGTTCGCCGTAAATCATGGGAAGATCTCATCAGTAATGTCAACATGACCCATAACAGCAAGAAAGCCTGGTCCACCATCAAGAGGCTGTCTGGCGACCCAACGAAGCCCAAACAGCACAACAACGTTTCTCCTGATCAAGTTGCCCACCAGCTGCTTCTAAACGGTAAACCCCCAACAAGCAACGTAAGACCAAGCTGCAGCGTCATAGCGAAGAGACCTCAAACTTTGCACAACCATTCAGTAGTATGGAGCTCACTGCTGCCATCAGATCCATGAAGCCTGGAAAAGCAGCTGGCCAAGATGATATCCGCACGGAACAGATAGTCCACTTTGGCCCCACTACACGTTCTTGGCTACTGCAAATGTTCAACGTCTGTATGGCATCTAATACCATACCCAAGGTCTGGAGACAGGCCAAAGTTGTAGTAATCCCAAAACCAGGTAAAGATCCATCCAACCCAAAGAGCTACAAACCCATCTCCTGCTATGTCACCTGTATAAACTGTATGAACGTCTCATCCTCAACCGCCTCCAGCCTCTTATTGATCACCAGCTGATTCCGGAGCAGGCTGGTTTCCGCCCTGGTAAGTCCTGCACTGGCCAGGTGCTGAACCTGACTCAACACATTGAGGATGGCTTCGAGAGAGGATTTGTCACTGGTGCAGTGTTCGTAGATCTGTCTGCGGCCTACGATACTGTGAACCACAGACAGCTTCTTGCCAAGACTTTTGAGCTAACCAGAGACTATCATCTCGTCACAGTCATCCAGACACTACTTCAGAACCGGCGTTTCTTTGTCTTTGTGGAACTGGGTGGAAAGCGTAGCCGTTGGCGCATACAGAAGAATGGCCTACCGCAAGGCAGTGTACTTTCCCCTCTTCTATTCAACATCTACACAAATGATCAGCCAATCCATACTGGCACCAGAAGCTTCGTCTACGCCGATGACCTCGCCATAACGGCCCAATTCAGAGATTTCAGTGACGTGGAAGATACCCTGATTTCCTCATTAAGAGGCCTCACCACATACTACCACACAAACCAACTCCGCCCGAACCCTGCCAAGACCCAAGTCACTGCCTTCCACCTGCGGAACAGGGATGCGGGTAGACATCTCACCATCAGATGGGATGGTGTACTCCTGAACCACTGCGATAACCCAGTCTACCTTGGTGTGACTCTTGACCGCACACTGAGATACAAGGCCCACATTCTGAACACCAAGGCCAAAGTTAACACCAGGAATGCCATCATCAGGAGACTCACCCATTCCAAGTGGGGAGCAGACCCATCTACCGTCCGCACCACTTCACTCGCACTGTGCTACTCTGCTGCCGAGTATGCGTGCCCTGTCTGGGAACGTTCCGTCCACGCATCAAAACTGGATTGTTCTCTCAACGAAAGTTGCCGCATCATCACTGGGTGTCTCAAACCAACCAGGACAGACCAACTGTTTCTACTCGCTGGCACCCGACATCAGGAGAGCTGTTGCCAGTCAGGCAGAACGGTTAAGGCAGTGTACTGATGATCGCCATCCTCTGTTTGACCACCTACCAGTAACCCCCCGTCTGCAATCAAGGAGGAGTTTCATCACTTCGACACTACCACTTGAAGATAGCGCAACCAACACTCGAACCCGACTCTGGCAAGAACGCCTTGATGCCCCACAAAACACATCGGACTTCAAGATTCCAGCGACAGAGTCTCCTTGGTGGCGCTCATACTGGATGGACCACTTGGAAGACTCTTAACCGGTTGCGCACAAGTGTCGGAAGGTGCAAAGCGAACCTGGTGAAGTGGGGATACACTGCAGGTTCCGACACCTGTGAATGCGGAGAGCGGCAGACCATGGATCATCTCCTTACCTGCCCCCTACTGCCATCAGCAACCACTACTGATGACCTGGCTGAGGCTACCGACACTGCCCTTCAGTGTGCCAACTACTGGAGGGATAGCATTTGAGCAGCATGGACACGAGAAGAAGTTGAACCGTGTCGGCAATATCCTAGCAACCTCCAATAGCACGATCTTGCCTTAAGATTAACCACGCCATAAGTTTAGCAAGCCCACATCGACAGCCAGTTTTGTATTTCGTCGAGACCAACTAATTATCATTGAATGAATTTTACTCGAGTGTGAAGGGGAAATGTCCACGAATCAACGAACATAATGAACTTCACCCCGGAATTCGCCAGCACCTTGGGAATAGCTGACATACAATTCGTCCTTGAATATTGGTGTCTGTCTTCGGAGGAGGTTGAAAACTTAAACGAAAGATTATATCAGCTCATTTACGTGGAGGGAACCAACATTTCTGAACGGAATATACTACCAGAACATACTGACCATGATGGGCACCCTAATCAGAATCCCGGACCTAGTAGTCATGATGGCGTTCAGCACGGTATGGGCCATGGAATCAGCGAAATGGTCGGCGGACAGTTTCATACACATGACGATGTTCCGCAAAACATGGAAACTGGTAACGATGAGATGTCCGGTGAATGGTTCGATGTTGATGATGATGAGGAAGCACCACGAAAGAGACGAAGGGAGGAGACGGCCGAGGACTATTATAAAGTAGTAAGTGTCAGACAGAAACAGATTAAAAAGTTTCAAGCTTCCACTTACGATTATGAGATTGAATTCCGTAACTTAGAAGATTTAACCTTAACGGAAGTTATACCTCGTTTAGGGTCTATTTTTAGAATTCAACAAGAAGTGTTGGCTAATCAATTGCATGTCAAGGCCAGAGTGAGACAGGGTCCGTGTGGAATCAAAGAGATTCAAAAGTTTCAAGAAGTGATCGACAATTATCAAATCGTCGTACTTTCACGCGATCATTTTTATGCGTCTATTTTTAAAGGACCACCGAAAGATCGTGTAATATATTTACACTTGGCCGAAAATCACTATGACCTTATCACCACTATGTCAGGATTTCTAAATAAAAGCAAATTTTGTAATGCGTGTCAGAAGGGTTATGACATAGCCAAAGTAGATCACATTTGTAATAAACAATGTAAAATTTGTTATTCCAAGGGTTGCGAAGAAGGGACAACGAGTTCTGAGTTTCACTGTAACGATTGTAACAGAGATTTCAAAAATCAGAAGTGTTTCAAGATTCATAAATCTAGAATGATTAGGGGTAAAACCATATGTCAGCTGTATTTTAGATGTGGGTATTGCGATAAATTCATAAGCGCAGGTATGACGTTCAAATACGGGAAACACGATTGTAACAAATCGTATTTAGTCTATGTAAACAGATGGTATCCTTTGACCATGAATGTTTCATAAAAGTTGTACAGAAGGATTTTGAAAAAGAATCGGCGGAAGAAGATCCATTACACATTCAGGCGCTTGAGCAAATTCCTCAGATAAGCAAATCTGAAGAGGAAGATATATTAAAGTATATCTTTTTTTATTTTGAATGCACGCAAGATGGAGGTATTCACAAACCTAATTTATGCGTTGCTCAATGGTCTGTGAACGTTGTAGTGACAGATAAATTGGATACATAAGCGACTATTGTACGGGTCAGATGGTATTCAGGGGTGAGCAGTGCGCCAATGAGTTTTGCGAGTGGCTGTTTCAATCTCCGTACACTAAAAATAGTGTCAGTATAGCCCATAACATGAAAGCGTACGATGGTTACTTCATTCTGGAGTATTTGTATAATCATGCTGTTATTCCTGAAGTGATTTATACGGGTGCTAAGATCATGAGTATTACATTACCTCAATTAGAAAGGAAAATAATAGACTCTCTCAATTTCCTTCCAATGGCTCTAGCAAAATTACCCGGTACGTTCGGTTTGACTGAACTTAAAAAGGGATATTTCCCACACTTCTTCAACACAAAAGCAATGCGTATCAAGGGGCTCTTCCTGAAGCTAAATACTATGGTCCTGATAGTATGAGTCCAAAAAGGACAGAGTTTTATGCATGATACGAAATAGAAAAGATGAATGATCGTCCATTTAATCTTCAGGATGAATTATTGGCATATTGCGTGAGTGACGTTGATGTATTGAGGCAATGCTGTATTCAGTTCAAACTGTTATTTCAGAGGGTAACATCTACTGAACCTATGGATGAACCTGGTTGATCATTTTAAGAAATGTATCACGATAGCTTCTGCATGTAATCTAGTTTTCAGACGAAATTTCCTGACCCCCAAAACCATTGCGGTACTTCCGCCGAATGGTTACAATTGTTCTGATAAACAATCCCAAAAGACCATACGCTGGTTAAGATACGTAAGTAGGACGAAGGGAATTCACATTCAGCATGCGTACAATGGTGGAGAGAAGAAGATTGGAAATTATAAGTTGGATGGCTTTAGTAGAGAGGGTCGAACGCTGTTTGAGTTTCATGGATGTTTTTTTCACGGTTGCCCACTCTGTTACACGAATCGAGATACCATAAATCCTGTAAATTTGACACCCATGTCCGAACTGTACGCAAGAACCTTGCAAAAAGCGTTGTTTCTTCAAACACACACTGATTTTGATCATGTAGAAATGTGGGAGAGTGAGTTTGATACAGTCTGGAAAAACTTACCCAAAGACGTAAGAGACGCTCTGGATCGAGGAGTACCAGATTTTGAGAAAATGAGATTTAATCCAAGAGATGCATTTTATGGGGGAAGGACAAACGCTGCGCGCCTTTTTTATGAAGTAGTTGATCAAGAAAGGGTCCTTTTCTGTCGGTGATTTGGTTAAGAATAACCGACAGGACTCAGTCATTACAGTCACAGACCCACATAAGATAGTTCGAGATACAAAGAAGAAAACTGTTCATACAAAAGAAATGAAAAAGACTATCGTATGGTTTATGATAAAAGGGTGATCTTGGATAATTTTAACACGGTACCTTATGGTTATGAAAGAACTTAAGCGGGAGGTTAAATCTTTACTCGTATCATTCGACCAAAGGGTACAATGGAGAACGCACGACCAAATGTTCTGCGTCGAATAATTATTATTCTAATTATTTTAGTGATAGCCTCAATTATTTCTGCGTTATTTGGTATATAATTAACGACAGTTTTAGGTGCAGTTTAAAGTGTGGGAAGTTTTGTATACCTAACCAATGCAACACACTCAGTAATTTTTTTATTAATTGTTTTATGAATAGTTGAGTTTATAACGTAGATTCATCCAAATCAATGACTACTAAGTTACCCCATCCGGCCACCTTTTGTATAGCCACACCTAGTAATTCCGGAAAAACCTGGTGGGTTATTAAATTGATAAAAAAGAAGAAGATGTACTTGTTGATGCACCTGAGAGAATTTTGTGGTGTTATGGTCAATATCAGCCGGCTTACGATGAACTTTCTCGGGATTTACCTCTTGTGGAGTTTCACGAAGGTCTCCCGTCGGATTGGACAACCATCATCAACCCGGGAGTCAGAAATCTAGTCATCTTGGACGATCTAATGACTGAATGTGGGAGTGATCCCGAAGTGACTGAATTATTTACCAGAGGATCCCACCATCGAAATTTATCGGTAATATACATCGTACAGAACTTATTTCATCAGTCAAAGGAAAGTAGAACTATCAGCTTAAACTGTCACTGCATTGTACTCTTTAAGAATCGTAGAGACCGTTCGCAAATTATGCATCTGGCTAAGCAGATGTATCCCGGACAAACTCAATTCATGGTAGAGGCCTATACTGATGCAACGAGAGAACCTTATTCTTACCTCTTTATCGATCTGAAACCCAATTGGCCAGAGGAGCTCCGATTACCAACTAATATATTTCCAGGGGAAGTAAGTTACACGTATACTCCTAAATAAGACTGTTTATCAGTGCCTACCTTCATTTGGCACCATGACACGCAGGCTGAAGGATAACGTTCACGCATCGCACGCTGAGTAACTCGTCTATAAAGAAAAGGAAAGAAATTCTCCGTCACGCCGATAAGGAACTTATCACGTGCATCTGTGAATGTGCTCTGAATATTTTAAAAGGGAGAGTACCTCTGTCGCTCAGTCAGAAGAAAAAACTGTCGAGACACAAGACGCATCTAAGAACCCTGGCCAATAGAAAGACATCCCATACCAGACGTAAGAACTTAATCGTTCAGAAAGGTGGATTTATAGGAGCCCTTCTTCCTCCGATTTTGATTACATTGGGTGGACTTTTGTTAAAGTAAATGCGCTACGCCAAGAAAACTATGATTAGTGCTCCCACGGATCACATCATTAAAGCCATTCCGAATGTACTTTTGGCCCGGAACGCCATTCAGAGTAAACTACAAGGACTGGAGAACGACATGAAAAACATTATTGAAAGGACCGATTTACAAGATGATGTCAAGATCAACTTATATAGACAATCATTGCAGAAGTATTTACAATACGATCATGCTCGGAAAACTGAACCCGTTTCCGTTAAGATATCCACACCAGAACTGACAGTGTCTGGGACAAGTGGTGTACCTGGGGCCGATTTCACTAAAGTCACCATTTGCGATCATCGCTATCACGCTTGCGATGAGATCGCAAACCCCAAATCCATCGCACTTGCGACGTCGCTGATTTTGCGTTTCTCTAAAGTCATCGCAGTTGCGATGACATGACAAGGAAACTAAACGTTTTGTACGAGGCTAAAAGTAGTGACCTTTGACACAAACCCCAAGAAAACCGTCGGTCTTCGCATGTGGGCGTCGTACATGTCAAAATGTTGTTGCAGGCTGCGGTTCGATTAAAAACGAACGGCATATATTGCAGGTTAAATGTAAACGTTGTCATGCTGGTGCATCAAAAGTAACAAGAGGACCATATTAATGCTTAAATTCTAGGCATTCACTTAAAAAAAGGTGTACATGAAATCAAATTCAACATGTTTCATTTGTAGACCTATAGCCCCCCCCCCCCCCAGTATACTTACTTTTATAAAATCTTGTAAATAATTGTAACGTTGAGGTGGATGAAAATTGACAAAATGAGAATAACGATTTTGGTTTTTGGTAATTAATGTCTGACACCCTTTATATAAGCTTCAGCACATATACGAACGTCTAAAGGGGAATTTTTTTTTTAAAAACTTTCCCGAAGGAATAGAGCCTAATCACCATTAGGCCTTATTGGCAAAAAAGAATTCGTTTCTAGATACCCGAAATTTTCGTCAAAGTGTTGTCATCGAAAATGTGTACATGATATAACATCGGAAAGGAAAATTGTGGATGCTATGAGGCCTACATTAACTTTAGGCCAAATTGCTGGTTGAAATAACTGAACCCAATAGATGACGATCTCCCTTCTTTTTTTTATAACCGATTTTAAGCTTTTTCGGCAACAACCACATTCAAGGTGTCATCGGCCAACTGCGTTGTGTATCCCGAGTCTCCCAGTAAAAGACCACGAAGAGTAAACGTAACGCCATTTTACCCTAAACTATACTAGGCGTACGTCGAGACGTACACCGCTAATAAAATCTAAGCACAAAATGGCGCAATCTATCATAATTTGCGATGAACTTACACTTTGCGGCCACTAACGAGTCATCGCAAGATTGTCATCGCTAATAATTGTTTTGCGATGAGTAAGTTTGTCGCAAAGTTTTAGTGAAATCGTTCTCCAAAATCCATCGCTAAGTTGAGATGGATTTGGGATTTAGCGATCGATTTCGGCGTTTGCGATGATCAAAACGCGTTAGTGAAATCGGTCCCTGGAGCTGAAAATGTCGATTTGGTACAACATGAAAAAGCGCTTCCTACAGACGATGTCGACTTGACACCACAAATTCTCAAAAGTGTACCAAAAACATTTCATAGACGAGCTAGATTGCTGTTAGATAAACTAAAAGATAGCGATATGATGTCTTGGAATAAAAATGACGAACTTGTTTACGACGGTAACATAGTGAAAGGGTCTAATATCGTGGATTTACTTAACGACACTGAGGGGTAAAACGGGGTTTAATCCACACGGGTGGCAGTATTTCATGAGGGGTTTGACTAAATCAAATGCACCAGAAAGTATGATTGGAAATGAATCTGGAAGAGATGTTGTCAGACAAATTAAACAAAGTGGTGTTCTAGAAAAACGGACGTTACTATTAACACCTCAATTATCTGAGAATAAAGCAACATCCTCGGTAAAACGAAAGAGCGTAACAACCACTCCTAGGAAATTCAAAAAACGTATACAGTGGGAAACTTTGTAATTCATTTTCTTAATATATAAAGTGTAGTGTTTTTTTTTGTTTTTTTAGTATTTAGTGTATTTGAAAATGTTTTAACTTAAATAATAATAACAAAAATGCATTGTACGTTTAAAAGACAAAGGAACTACAGTAAAGTTGATATTTTATTAAATCAGTACAATATATATTTGTAAATGAAACCTTTTCTCAATTTTCGTTTTCTTTCGGTATTTGACACTAAACATTCACTACTTTTTAAAATTAACTTATCTGTCGTATATTTTTAAAATTTCATCTATTACAATTACTACTTTTTTTTGTTTAAATAACTTACAATCGCTACCATTTAAATAAATTACATACAATACTTTTTTTCTAAAGTGTTGTCTTTTTATACAAATCTGGTTACATATAAATTGAAATTGGTTCCGCTTGAGAGGTCGGGTGACATGTCAAAGGCGTAGAGGGTGTATCCGGATTCGTAATCCTCGCGAGTTATACAATTTCCGGTGTCATCATACAGTGTGTTAGTACCGGAAAATAAAGATTGATAAGCGAGTATAAAAGCGTCATTCTTCCCCGAAAACTTGGGTTGTAATGGCCTCCCCGGCGTCTGTTCGTTATCTACACAGAGTCCTAGAAAATTTAAACCGAAGTGTTTAAAATTGAACGGATTCTTATTATAATTACCGTTAAACGAAGAATTTTCAACAAACCCAATATTCAATCTTTTAGGAATCTGACCTAGAAACAGATGTTCTCTCGTAAAGGATTGATTACCCTGAGGAATAGAAAATGTTTTGATCTCTACTCTACGCATTGGATATTTTGCACTTGTAGTCTGTAAAGTTTTAGCGTGAGCGAGTGCCACTGAGGGACTAATCACCACCTTCCTTACATAGTGAGAAGCCTCGACGATTTTTACCTTCTTACTACGGTGAAACTTAAGTTTAAGGTCCACCCCATTTAGTAGAAATCTATCTTGAAAAAATATATCCCCGTGAATAGGGCCGCTGAGCTCAACTACTCGGCTCTCTTTGGTTAGTCTATATATATGTTTGAGACCTTCGTTGACATCTTCTGAACTTGTAGGGTCGAATTGTCCTATTTGTGCAGCTGTGTCTTTATAAAACAATGTATAAAACAATGCCGAAGTCAGCTGAGATTCTTTTGCTGCCGGTCCGTACGTCAGTAATGTTTCCAGTAGAGCTCTGTACGGGTATGTATTCGATGGTGACGATATCATTTTATCGTTCAACGAAACGTCTACCTCGGAGAACAGCATGAGGTTTACGGGGCTAACTGGAGAATCGGCGTTAAGGTCACTTCCATCTTCGGCTGTTATTTTTGCTTTCACTTTTAAAATGGTGTGAGCTAAATCCAAATGATGTTCTGTCGATCCACTGATGTTGAACTCAATCGAATCAGAATCTATGATATTTGTCAAAGGATTGTACTAAATCCATTGTCCTTTTGATATCGAAATTTGCGTAGAAGGAACAGAAAATAAATCTAGTTCTGACTTTGTGCATTCGCACGAGTGCTTATTTATGAATGCCATTATAAATTAAAAGTCAAATATGTCCAAGGTCCTCTTCTTTTCTCTGTCTGCAGCCTTTATGCGAGAAGTACTCCTTGCTCTCCTTTTTAAACCTTTATTTCTTCGTGTAGATTTTTTCTTTCGTGACAGGTGATCAGCGGCCTGATTAGTAATCTGTCGTCCCGCTTGTCTCAGACGTTCCTTGGCATCTGACTGTACGTGTTGGCCATTAAGTGCGTCTGAAGCAATGTTTACACCCGTTCTAAAGGCCTGTTCACCGAGTGTTGTTGCACCTTGTGTTAAGACGGATAAGGCCGCTCTGAATAACCCTCCGATATTATTTCCCAGCCCATATCCTCTCTGAATAGGGGCCCCCCTTAAAAAATTTACCACCACCACCCGCCTGATTTCTGTAATATCTCTCGTAATCAACTATGGTGTTTTAAAAGAGATTAGGACGACTTCTTTTAAAACTAGAAATGGAGTTTGTGAACAAAATCACGGTGCTCGGTTGAACGTAAATTGAAGGTAAATTCTGTGTACAAGTTTTTGCTTTCCTCGTGCTTTGCTGTAGATGCAAATGTTGTAGCTTTTGTTAATCCTCGTTTACAATTTTTTCAAATTTGAAACTTCAACTTCCGATTTTTACCGGAAGTAAGGTGAAATTTGGTCAAATGTTGTCAAAGACGAATGGCTTTCGTCGAATGGCTTTAAAATGATGTGATGATATTAAAATACCAATTGACGTATTTTAATCATTGTTATTCCCAAGGTTACTATGTGAAGCCTTTCTGCTGTATGTGATTTGTTCACCTTAGTCATTTCATGTGGAACCCAGCTACTGGAATAAACTCATTATAGTTCATAGCTCTATTGTTAGCTCAAGTGTTATTTCGGCGGCGTGCTGATAAAACAAAATAGTGGGGAACCTCCTTATTCTAAATGTACTCATTGAATATTTCCTAGCTTAGTTTTAAATAAGTGTAATATTAGTGGATCCCTCGATGTGTCCGCAGTTCCATGTAAGTAAACAAAAGCTTTAAAAGGAAGAACATTGTGAACAACCTCTTTGTTGATGGCCGTTCACACGATTTAAGCCAAATGATTTTAGTGAGAGTTTGATCCCAGCGGGATTGAGTGTCAAAAGCAACGTAACACAAACGGACCTATTAAATAATAATAATCAGTGACCCGTTGCAGGTTTGCACGGAACGTACTAACATCCATTCTCCATTTCACAAACCTTTGTAAAAGCGCAAGCTAGTATTAGTAACAAAAGGACGCCGTCGCACACAACATTGGTACCATACCAACATTGATGGCGTTCTTTAATATTCTAGTGGAATGAAAACGGAATGGTGCATACAGCCCGATGCTCCGCCTGCGCAGAGCATCAGAGCCACGTGTACACACCCTCTACATCGTATTATGCATGTATGCACGTAATGTAATGCAAATGGACTTTTCTTTACGCGCTATGAATGGAGGTCAACACAAACGCACGCTTTTATGACCAGAGGACAAGGTCAAACTGGTGTCATATCTGTGCAAAAAATTGAGCAGGGTAAACGAGCTTCAAACTAATATTTAAATATTTGAGAAAAAACAAGAAGTTCTTGAGATATCAATTTTTGAAATTTTCAATTTCCGGTTTCAACCGGAAGTACAGGTCAAATGAGGTCACGTTTTGCACGACATTTGTAAGTCATTACAAAAGCTGTCATGTTATGCAAGTATCTTGTACGTAGCATTTTCGGTTCTCAAGGTATGATTTTTAAAATTATTTAACGTTTATTTAACGTAATTACGTCATCGATGACGTCACCATTCCCAAAAGGTTGCGGCTTCCGCTACTCACCAAGCTTGATCTTCATGATAAGCTTCAAGTTTATACAAGCTTTACTTTTGTTCAAAAATGCTCGAGAAGTTTCATTAAGAAGACGAGGGAAAAAAAACCCACAGAACAATAACAATAGGTCTTCGGCTGTTTGCCGAACACCTAACGATAGCGACCGCAAACACGTTTTCTGCGCATCTTCTGCGCATATTGATCTCGTTTACTTCGCGCTGTACAGAAAGTTGGATCCAACAGAAGCTGCACGCGTTGTAACTACGATAGCTCTTTTGCGCAGTGTGCGAAATGCATTGTGGGATCGATTGAAGCGTCTCCACGCTAGTTACAAGCTTTGGTACCGAATCTACAACGCAAAAAAACCCCGATCGAAATCGACCAATATTTTGCTGAACTACGTCATCTTGAAAGGTAAGCAAAATTCTTCATATGTAGAACTGTGTAACTTAAATGCCTTTATCACGTTTTTAGTTCCGTTTATGTTGATAAAATCGTTTAGAAATCAGAGGGGTGGGGCTTACATGAAAACACAGCCATGTTGTAACTGGGTAATTCGGCCAACGTCTTTAGTTTGGCTGTTCTATCAATTGAACTGTATCCCTTTGGAATTAGCTTGGCTTGTGCAATGTTGCAAGATAGGTGGAATTATGATGTTAATTTATTATCTTATGTCTATAATTTATTTTTAAAACACTGTTTAACCCTACCTTATCCTTTTGCACTTTTTAACTAAAGGTCCTTCCTTGATTTTTTCAAATTTTTAGTAAGTAAGAAAGAAAATTATTCAAATTCTTCTTGTCCATTTAAAAAAATAGGGTCTCCTTTTTAGAATTAAATTCTTTTTTGATTTTGTCGGTCTTTTTTTTTTGGGGGGGGGTGGTTTTCTTCCATGGACTTTTTAAAACCTACATAATTGCCTTCAGGCAATAATAATATTTTGTTAATAGTTTATTTTTCTACAGGGATGAAGTTGTTAATTTCTTCTTATCTATTTCTAATTTTACTTTTGCAGGCAAGATAACTTCTAACTTTCTAGAGACACCATGGGATTTTCCCCTCGAAGTCTGGCGCCAACGGATTGGTTCATTTCATCCACCAAGATCTAATGCATCAAGAACACTGTGGCAGAGCGAGGTTTTATTTGCCTCATCTAGCTGGAGACTGGATCCTGGGGGGTCAACCTGTATTATCATCTTACTGGCTGCTACAATAGGTGAGGATTTTGGGGGATCAGGTTGTGAGTAAAGTTTAATGGCCTGTAGGTTAGTTGGGTCAAGAACAAATGACATGGTACAAACTACATTCGTGTTTTAAAGTAACGCCCAAGGAAACGTTTCTATTTTTGCATTTGTGTGACAAAAAATTTCCTTTTTTCTTTTTCTTTTGCAGGAAAGTTGATACTGCAAACACAACTACCGCATCGTTATGATGTCTTGGCAACATGTGGTGATGTTGAGTCAAACCCTGGTCCATCGGTGCTCCTAAGTGATGAGTTACTGCAGAGTCTGTCAAGTGGCAACCATTCAGCTATCCAGCCAGTTGAAGGATTGAAAAACAAGCATGTGATACAACTGTTCCAACTAAAGGAAAAGCACAAGTGCACTTGGGACGCAGCGGTTACGTGGCTTAAGCTCCTCATCAAGGACTTCCCTGGGCCTTCTGATGTCAACACAACCTGGACGCGAAATATTGGATAGTTGGAAAAGCCTCAAGGCTGCACGGCGGCGCCTTCATAGTGACAAAAACAAAAGTGACAAGGGCAAAGAACAGTTTGATGCTTGGGAGGAAGCCACATATCAACTACCATCTGTGCGTGGTCCGAGAATTCCAATAGTGACGCCACCAGGTATTTCAAAGTTTGAGTTAGAATGTCTCACAGCCAAAAGTAAGAAACTCGAGGAAGAAAAAAAAGAAGCATTGAAAGAAGTCAACAACCTCGCCCTCAAGGTTGAAGCACTGAAACAGCGTCAATCTCCTCATTCACAAGCAAACCAAGATAGGCGTGAACAACGAAAAAAACACTCAAATAAAGAATTTCCAAACGATGAGAAGACACAACTTACGGAATTGGACAAACTGAACACAAAGGTTGATAAAAAGAAAAAGACAAAGAGGAAGTTGTCTTCCGAGTTTAAGAATTCATTGGCAAAAATTTCACGTCTTGAGGAAGACACCAATTTCGAAAAGGATGCCTACATTCTCGGAATCGAGGATGATATTGTTACAGCAGAGCGGAAGATAGATGACCTAAAGGAAGAGCTACTTCAGTGTAAAGAGGTTAATGCTGTTTTAATGGATGCCGCTTTAATGTGGAGAACAAAATTAGCTGAAGAACAGAATCAGGAACTGTTACTTTTAGTCAATGGCTCTTTCACAGACAATTTGCGAAAGTGTGTTTACGAGCTGTTGGGGTGCCATGTGGCACAAGACAAAGTTCCCAAAGTAATAGAAAGTGTTCTGAACCTTGCCAAAGCAAAAATAGACAAACTACCTAGTATTACGACAATCAGAAACATAAATAAAGAAATGGTAGCTGTCTCACAACTACACCTGGAAAACTTGGCCAAAGCAGGCAACCCATTCATTACAAAGCGATGAAACGCCTAAGTTTGGCGAAAGCTATGAAGCTTTTATTGCTGATGATGACAGCGGTAACTCATTCATTCTTGGAATGAGACACATGGCTGACAAGTCTGCACAGAGTTGTCTTGACACACTTAAAGAATTTTTAAGTGACATAAATAGTACTTGTGAGCGCATGGGGTCAGATCATGTTGGCTTAAAAATTTTAACTAAAATAACTTCAACTATGTCAGACCGGGCTGCAACTGAAACAAAATTCCACAATACCATGATAAGTGGAATGAAATGGGTGAAGAAGCTCAAACAAAGCTTCAAACACTATCAATTTTTTTGCGGTCTGCACCTCATGATATGGATGGCAGATACGGTAAATGCAGCACTTGCCAAGTATGAAAAATTGCATGCATCAGACAGATGAAGATTCAGAAACAGTGGAGAAGAAAACAACAGAATCCATAATTGTAAGATTTGTGCGTACTGTTTGTAAAGCCCTGGCAAGAGGTGCAGACCCCAAAAGCGGAAAACACAAAGAATGGCGAGTACATTGTACCTCAATTAATCACACTGAATATATAAGTGTGTTACAAACTTTCAATGGGAACAGGTTTAATATTATTTTCCTTATAATTTGTAACCTATTTTATTTGTACGAAGAAGTTATGAAATGCCTTAAGGAGGTCCCAGAGCCAAAAAATAAACTTGTAAGGGTGTGTATAAATGTATTGCAGAATAAACTCAATTTAGCAGGGTGCAAAGTTGTCGGACTTCTACGTAAATTTCTAATGATGCCCTGTGGCGAGTAACAGAAGAGAAAGGACACATCCTAGACATGAACAAACAGTATGACAAAATCACAACATTTATTGATAATTGCGTTGGTGAAGATAACATCGATAACATGATGAAGTTTATAAGAGGTGAATATTACCCCTTTGCACCCAATCTCATAGAACATGACGATATTGTAAAAGCTTTAATTTCTGAAGATGAAAACGATGTACTGGTGTGCGGAATGCTGCAATCTTGTTTTCATGCACTTAATTTGTATTTGAGAAAGACGTTAGTAGAACCTTTGCCAGGAGGTAAATACTGGGATTCAACTACTGTAAGGGAAGCAACCACAAGCTGTCCAAGGCATATCAAAAACCCAGAGCAAGTTTTTGGACTTTTAGATTTTTTGTGTCGAATTAGACCGAATGCCTCTACACTGTCCAATGAGGCAAAATCACAAACTGAATCAAAATCACAAACTGAACTTAACCAGCTTCTCTCTGCTGTAAGATCACGCACTCCAGATATTGTGAAGCAATATAAAGCACGGAACAAGCAATACTTGAAAAACATCTTGAACAGAAAAAAAGTCGTGCTAAACAGGAACAAGTAAGACGTACAAATGCACTCAACAAAAAAAAACAAAAATCACTGAAAATATAATAAATGAAGGTTTGTGGCAGACTAAAGAGCAAGTTGACAATAAATTATATAGACAAGATGTCACTCTCAGTGAGGGGGATAAAAGAAAGGCCCTGACCTGGCAACTCCAGTTCAGGCAGCATGTTCTTGGACAATATCATGAGGACAACCAAGTATTTACAGTGTCAAAGAAAGGAGTCCTAAAATCATCTGAAGAACTTTACAATCAGCTCATCATACTGATAGACACCGCAGCTTCCGCTAAAGAAACAGTAATTTCAAAAAATCACAAGGAAAAAGAAAAATCACTTCTAAACTTCTAGCTGGTAAACGAATTAAACATAGATTTAGTGATGATAAAGACTATTTGGGTGATGTCATTGGACCCGTGCCAGGGTTTCCTGAATGGTTTAATGTCAAGTACGATGAGGATGAGCATATTTATATTTTCCGTCTTATAGACGATATGAAAGAAGGCAACATTTGGATTGTTGTCTAAGCAGGACAATTATTACGTTTATTGCATTGTTATTCAAATGTACTTATTATGAATGCATTTTGTTTCCATAGCAACATCCTGCTTACTGATGACTTTGTTGCACTTGCATTTGCTTGTTAGATTCACAACTTATATGAGGTCAATACACATGTAAATGATTATGATGTAAGTAACTTTTGACCCCCAAAATGATTTCTAAAAATTATCACAAATTGCACTTTTGGTTAAAAAGCAAATTAAAGCACAATTTGTATACATCATGTTGCTATGGTAATTAATAATTTTTCACTACTCTTAATACAAGCATGTTGTTTGTTATGTATGGTAACTATGTAAATAATGTATTGTTGCTAAGAAAGTCCAACATTTGTGTACTTATAACCATTTGTTTATTATGTTGTTATTTTGCTGTTGCCATGGTTACGGGTTATTAACAGCAGACACATTTGAAAATAAACTTGCTTGAATCATCAAGTCTTCAAGTACCTGTAAATAAAAAATGGAGTACATAGTTTATTTCATAATGATTTTACATGCGTTTGATATTGTTTACTTTTTTATGCATATATAATTAGGCTCCAAATGCTGTAAACAAAGGTAACATTTGACTAAGCTTTGCCATTGTCTTTTAGTACCGAAATCCATGTAAGTCATCGACCTTAAAAATAGTTTTAACTCCGCAACCCATTGACCAATTTTAATGAGGCAAGTACCAGTTTATTCCTATAAACATAGGCTATGTAATGGAGATACAATTGAGCACACACAGAACATTTGAAATTTTCATGTGCAGTCCCTACTAATGAAGTGCAACTGGAGCTTACCACGTTGAAATGGTACCTTTTCTCCGGTGTCAGTCCTTATATCTATATGAATGACTTCAAAATTATTCAATTTTACGGGAACGTAGTGTGGTATATTAAAGATATGAGCAATCGTATCCTCTTGCGTAACCATCGATTTCTGAATGGGAACGATTCTTAGTAACGGTGCACTAACGTCTCCAACTAACTGATTTTCTACCAAATCACAATATACATTATAGTCCATAGAAACCGTTATTGATGTCAATGGGTTGATGTCCCACTGTGTTTTCATTCACAGCTTTATACTTCAGACCTAACATTCTGTACAATTCATCGTCGAAATAGATGAAGGCACTTTCTTTTAGTTCTGTATGTACACGCCGTGTAGTTATTTAACATGACTTTAACAGGATCTCTTGCAGTATCCGTCATTTCCTGTTTGATTGCGTCCACAATTTCATGTCTAGACTTGTAATACCCGGGGTAATCCTTGCATGGGTTTGCGTACGACCAAACTCACTGTATGTAAACGAATTGTTCTTACTGGTAATATTATACCAAGAGAAAGGGTAGTGAATCTCCGTGATAGCAACCTCCCATTTACCCTTTAAATTGATCTGATTAACTAATCGGGTAGTGTAACTACTCAAAGTATTATTTGGATAAACTTTCATCGATGAATTACTTGGTAATGTCACGTAAAACTGAGTAGGTGCCGTCAAGATGATCTTTATCGTACAAAATCAGTACCCAACTGTTGAATTAAGATGGATAACCTAACCATTTAACTAAATATTCGGTTTTGCCATTTTCCTACGTTTTCGAATCACCTTCTCCACTCTATAGATGTCGTCAGACTTTTTAATTTTCTGTAGTTCTTGTTCATAAAATGAACCCTGTATTTGCTCGTTATTATAATCGATCAGTTTATACCACGGTCTATGCTGTCGATTACTCCGTTTTTCTACCGTAAATATTTCTTCCGACCATCCGGGGAGATTTTTCTAAAGTTAATCTCTGTTAGCTTATTCTTACTTTATCACCCAACTCAAATTTAAATTTGCTGGAAGGTCCTGATTGGGCATACAATGTTTTCCACACAGCACTTTCAGTTTCCCCATTCACTTCAACGGGTTTCATTCTAATCGATCAATGATAAGATCGATTATACACCTTTACTAGCGATTGTAATATGTCTAAGTATTTAAGACTATTCTTATGTGTAAAGTATTTCCACATCCTAGTTTTTAATGATCTGTTGAACCTTTCCACGATCGAAGCTTTCACTTCGCTATTGGTTGTGTAAAACTTAATATTTTTATCTTTAAGATAACGTTGAAATAATTTATTTGTAAATTCACTACCCTTGTCTGAATGAATCATAATAGGTTTTCTATTCCCTTTACTTAACACCTTTTTGTAAGCTGCAACTAGAGTTTGTCCCGTCTTATTCTTAAGTGGAACCACCCAAGCAAATTTGGAAAATACATAAATACACGTTAATAGAAATCTATTACCGTTATATACTCTGATATATTACATACATCCACCAGATCTAACTGATGAACTGCATCCATACCAATGGCTAGAACATTATTCCTAGGATAATTATTACGTACAGGTTTATGCAACGTATAAGTATCCTCACCACGAAGAAAGTTTTTGATTTGCTGACGAGTTATTTTAAACTTTCCTTCTTGTTTAACAGCGCGGTATAATTTATCAATGCTACTTAAACCGCTCTCCCTATTGACATCGTAGTATAGAGTTCTTAAATAATCGTTAAGGTTTGACATGTTCCCAGTGATTCAATGTTTCAAATAAAGTAATTACCTAGAGACAAAATCATTTATAACATCCATGACGACGTATAATAACTGTAACCTCTACCAATCTTCTTCTTCGTCATTTTATTTCATTTTTTTTTACATTTTTTATTTTTTTTTCAAACACATACACACTGAAGGAGGTAAACAACACCATAACTGCTGGTTTACACATTCAAAAGTTAAATTTAAACAAATGTTCCAAATGATATGTCTTATTTTAGCAAAAAAGAAAACAAAGTATAAAACCATAACTTACGCGAACGTATACTTAAAACTATTACAATTTTTGATGTGTTTTTATTTTATTTTATTTTAATATTATTATTTTTTATTTATTTATTTATTTTTTTTTTTATTTTTTTTTTTAAATTTATTATTAGTAGTAATTATACTGTTATCAGGTTTTGTTCTGATGCCGGAATCGCTATTAGTGGATTTTTGTTTGATAGATGTTTTTTTTTTTTATCTTGTCAAAATTAAAAAATAAAATAAAAAGTTATTATTATTATTATTATTCTATTACAAACTTCACTGCAAACATTAAGCAAAATTTTATTCCGTACATTTTACCAGTAGTTTTCCTTGGAGATAATCGTATTATAAAAATTTACTGTACGCATGAATTAAATTGTTATTCCTGACAACACGCATGGTACAGTTTACCTCTGGTAGAGCGGAATTGATTTTTTATGAACAGGTCCACGTAATCATTGAAAACATTGGACCTGTCACTTTCTTTAAAGTAAACGGCCAGCACTTTAGGGTTGTCGATCGCTATGATCATCCAATTCATACGACACATTTCTATCTTACTATCGAGTGCTTCCTCTAGAGCCTCCTCAAAATAAACATTACATTGCTCTTCTAAATCCATCACGGTACACTTATCGTGCTGTATCTGAGACCCGTGCCAATTGTTACACCCATAACATTCCCGTTTTACCATCGCTTGAATCACACCCCCTATACAAGTCACAAAAAGAGATTGTATTACTGAAAAGGCCAGTTTCTCACATCTGCGTTTAGCGTCCTGATCCTTTGCATCTACCCCTTCGTCTACGATCTTTAAAACATCTCCAGGATCAGCCGAAATTAATAAAAATAATAAACGATACATAAGAGTTTTGACAAAACAGAATCTGAAATAGCGGTAGGTACTGGGGAATTACATCTTCAGTAGGATATGAATTGGATAAAAGGAGATAACTTACCCTCGTTTGCCTGTGCATTCTCTGTGTCTTTTCCCTTCGGTTGCTCTGTCTCCCGTTTGAGTTCTTGAACTACGTCGTTCCTTCCAATTTTCTGAAGAGCCACGAACAGCTGATCCCTATGATCCTGACGATTCTGCCCCTGGAATAAAAGTAGCATTCGAAAGATCTGATCCTCGGTCCTTTTATGATCACGTTTCAGTTTCCCCACCGTACTAGAAGAAATGTCTAAGTAGGTTGCCAGTGTTTCCCAACCTGACGCCAACTGTTTGGAGAGTCCCCGCAGTGTTTTCTCCGTCAGCCAGTTATCGCTAAAAGCTGCATCATCGTCCTGAAGTTTTCTCTTCTTTCGCTCCATCATCTATTTAAAAGTATCACATAATACAGATTAAAATTTGTATAAAACGAAAAAAGATGCGCGCACATTTATATTGAATGTTTTCCTTTCTGTCTACATCAAAAAAAAAAAATATAAAAAAAAAATGATAAGAATAATAAACTCACCTCAACATCATTAACCGCATGATTAATAACATGCATCACTGCTACCAGCGCCCTCCAATCCTCAACCGTCAATAAATTTCAAGCAGTATCGGATGATGATAATGGAGATGGAGTTTTTTTGTTGATCATCATGTGGTACTGTTTGTCTATATGGGGGTTGAAATGTGGTCGCCCTAAGATTTTTTTTTTGTTGGTCATCATATGGTAGTGTTTGTCTGTATGAGGGTTGAAATGTGGTCGCCCTTAAATGGATTTTTTTTCTTTGGTCTTCATATGGTAGTGTTTGTTTGTATGGCATGTATGGGGGGGGGGGGTTGAAATGTGGTCGCCCTAAGATGGATTTTTTTGTTGGTCATCATATGGTAGTGTTTGTATGGGGAATGAAATGTGGTCGCCCTAAGATGGAGTTTTTTTTGGTCATCATATGGTAGTGTTTGTTTGTATGGGGGGTTGAAATGTGGTCGCGCTAAGATGGAGTTTTTTTTGGTCATCATGTGGTAGTGTTTGTATGGGGGTTGAAATGTGGTCGCCCTAAGATGTTTTTTTTTTTTTTGGTCTTCATATGTTAGTGTTTGTTTGTATGGCATGTGTGTGTGGGGGGGGGGGGGTTGAAATGTGGTCGCTTTAAGATGGAGTTTTTTGTTGGTCATCATATGGTAGTGTTTGTTTGTATGGGGGGTTGAAATGTGGTCGCCCTAAGACGGAGGTTTTTTGTTTATCATGTGGTACTGTTTGTCTGTATGAGGGTTGAAATGTGGTCGCCCTTAAATGGATTTTTTGTTGTTGATCATCATGTGGTACTGTTTGTCTATATGGGGGTTGAAATGTGGTCGCTTTAAGATGGAGTTTTTTGTTGGTTCATCATATGGTAGTGTTTGTTTGTATGGGGGGTTGAAATGTGGTCGCCCTAAGATGGAGTTTTTTGTTGGTCAGCACATGGTAGTGTTTGTCTGTATGGGGTTGAAATGTGGTCGCCCTTAAATGGATTTTTTTTGTTGGTCTTCATATGGTAGTGTTTGTTTGTATGGCATGTATGGGGGGGTTGAAATGTGGTCGCTTTAAGATGGAGTTTTTTTGGGGGTTTATCATATGGTAGTGTTTGTTTGTATGGGGGGTTGAAATGTGGTCACCCTAAGATGGAGTTTTTTTTGGTCATCATATGGTAGTGTTTGTTTGTATGGGGGTTGAAATGTGGTCGCCCTAAGATGGTTTTTTTTTGTTGGTGTTCATAGGGTAGTGTTTGTTTGTATGGCATGTATGGGGGGGGTTGAAATGTGGTCGCTTTAAGATGGAGTTTTTTGTTGGTCATCATAAGGTAGTGTTTGTTTGTATGGGGGGTTGAAATGTGGTCGCCCTAAGATGGAGTTTTTTGTTTATCATCATGTGGTAGTGTTTGTTTGTATGGGGGGTTGAAATGTGGTCGCCCTTAGATAGAGTTTTTTTGTTGATCATCATGTGGTACTGTTTGTCTATATGGGGGTTGAAATGTGGTCGCCCTAAGATGGAGTTTTTTTGGTCACCATGTGGTAGTGTTTGTTTGTATGGGGGTTGAAATGTGGTCGCTTTAAGATGGAGTTTTTTGTTGGTCATCATATGGTAGTGTTTGTTTGTATGGGGGGTTGAAATGTGGTCGCCCTAAGATGGAGTTTTTTGTTGGTTCATCATATGGTAGTGTTTGTTTGTATGGGGGTTGAAATGTGGTCGCCCTAAGATGGAGTTTTTTTGTTGATCATCATGTGGTACTGTTTGTCTACATGGGGGTTGAAATGTGGTCGCCCTAAGATGGAGTTTTTTTTTTGGTCATCATATGGTAGTGCTTGTATGGGGAATGAAATGTGGTCGCCCTAAGATGGAGTTTTTTTTGGTCATCATATGGTAGTGTTTGTATGAGGGTTGAAATGTGGTCGCCCTTAAATGGATTTTTTTTGTTGGTCTTCATATGGTAGTGTTTGTTTGTATAGCATGTATGGGGGGGTTGAAATGTGGTCGCTTTAAGATGGAGTTTTTTGTTGGTTCATCATATGGTAGTGTTTGTTTGTATGGGGGTTGAAATGTGGTCGCCCTAAGATGTTTTTTTTTGTTGGTCTTCATATGGTAGTGTTTGTTTGTATGGCATGTATGGGGGGGGGTTGAAATGTGGTCGCTTTAAGATGGAGTTTTTTGTTGGTCATCATATGGTAGTGTTTGTTTGTATGGGGGTTGAAATGTGGTCGCCCTAAGATGGTTTTTTTTGTTGGTCTTCATATGGTAGTGTTTGTTTGTATGGCATGTATGGGGGGGTTGAAATGTGGTCGCCCTAAGATGAAGTTTTTTTTGGTCATCATATGGTAGTGTTTGTTTGTATGGGGGTTGAAATGTGGTCGCCCTTAAATGGATTTTTTTTGTTGGTCTTCACATGGTAGTGTTTTTTTGTATGGCATGTATGGGGGGGTTGAAATGTGGTCGCTTTAAGATCGAGTTTTTTATTGATCATCATGTGGTTGTGTTTGTTTGTATAGGGGGTTGAAATGTGGTCGCCCTAAGATGGAGTTTTTTTTGGTCATCATGTGGTAGTGTTTGTTTGTATGGGGGTTGAAATGTGGTCGCCCTAAGATAGAGTTTTTTTGTTGATCATCATGTGGTACTGTTTGTCTATATGGGGGTTGAAATGTGGTCGCCCTAAGATGGAGTTTTTTTTTGTCATCATGTGGTAGTGTTTGTTTGTATGGGGGTTGAAATGTGGTCGCCCTAAGATAGAGTTTTTTTGTTGATCATCATGTGGTACTGTTTGTCTATATGGGGGTTGAAATGTGGTCGCCCTAAGATGGAGTTTTTTTTGGTCATCATGTGGTAGTGTTTGTTTGTATGGGGGTTGAAATGTGGTCGCCCTAAGATGGTTTTTTTTTGTTGGTCTTCACATAGTTGTGTTTGTCTGTATGAGGGTTCAAATGTGGTCGCCCTAAGATGGAGTTTTTTGTTGGTCATCATAACTAGTGTTTGTTTCAGAATGAAATGTGGTCGCCCTAAGGTGGAGTTTTTTGTTGGTCATCATATGGTAGTGTTTGTCTGTATGGGGGTTGAAATGTGGTCGCCCTAAGATGGAGTTTTTTGTTGGTCAGCACATGGTAGTGTTTGTCTGTATGGGGTTGAAATGTGGTCACCCTTAAATGGATTTTTTTTGTTGGTCTTCATATGGTAGTGTTTGTTTGTATGGCATGTATGGGGGGGTTGAAATGTGGTCGCTTTAAGATGGAGTTTTTTGGGGGGTTTATCATATGGTAGTGTTTGTTTGTATGGGGGTTGAAATGTGGTCGCCCTAAGATGTTAGTTTTTTGTTGGTCTTCATATGGTAGTGTTTGTATGGCATGTATGGGGGGGGGGGGGGGGGGTTGAAACGTGGTCGCTTTAAGATGGAGTTTTTTTTGGTCATCATGTGGTACTGTTTGTTTGTATGGGGGTTTAAATGTGGTCGCCCAAAGATGTTTTTTTTTTGTTGGTCTTCACATAGTTGTGTTTGTCTGTATGAGGGTTCAAATGTGGTCGCCCTAAGATGGAGTTTTTTGTTGGTTATCATGTGGTACTGTTTGTCTATATGGGGGTTGAAATGTGGTCGCCCTAAGATGGAGTTTTTTTTGGTCATCATGTGGTAGTGTTTGTTTGTATGGGGGTTGAAATGTGGTCGCCCTAAGATGGTTTTTTTTTGTTGGTCTTCACATAGTTGTGTTTGTCTGTATGAGGGTTCAAATGTGGTCGCCCTAAGATGGAGTTTTTTGTTGGTCATCATAACTAGTGTTTGTTTCAGAATGAAATGTGGTCGCCCTAAGGTGGAGTTTTTTGACGGTTCATCGTAAGGTAGTGTTTGTATGGGGGGTTGAAATGTGGTCGCCCTAAGATGGAGTTTTTTATTGATCATCATGTGGTAGTGTTTGTTTGTATGGGGGGTTGAAATGTGGTCGCCCTAAGATGGAGTTTTTTTGTTGATCATCATGTGGTACTGTTTGTGTGATGGGGGTTGAAATGTGGTCGCCCTAAGATGGAGTTTTTTTGTTGGTTCATCATATGGTAGTGTTTGTTTGTATGGCATGTATGGAGGGGGGTTGAAATGTGGTCGCTTTAAGATGGAGTTTTTTGTTGGTTCATCATATGGTAGTGTTTTTTTGTATGGGGGGTTGAAATGTGGTCGCCCTAAGATGGAGGTTTTTTGTTTATCATGTGGTACTGTTTGTCTGTATGAGGGTTGAAATGTGGTCGCCCTTAAATGGATTTTTTTTTGTTGATCATCATGTGGTACTGTTTGTCTATATGGGGGTTTAAATGTGGTCGCTTTAAGATGGAGTTTTTTTGTTGGTTCATCATATGGTAGTGTTTGTTTGTATGGGGGGTTGAAATGTGGTCGCCCTAAGATGGAGTTTTTTGTTGGTCAGCACATGGTAGTGTTTGTCTGTATGGGGTTGAAATGTGGTCGCCCTTAAATGGATTTTTTGTGTTGGTCTTCATATGGTAGTGTTTGTTTGTATGGCATATATGGGGGGGTTGAAATGTGGTCGCTTTAAGATGGAGTTTTTTGGGGGGTTTATCATATGGTAGTGTTTGTTTGTATGGGGGGTTGAAATGTGGTCACCCTAAGATGGAGTTTTTTTTGTCATCATATGGTAGTGTTTGTTTGTAGGGGGGTTGAAATGTGGTCGCCCTAAGATGTTTTTTTTTTGTTGGTCTTCATATGGTAGTGTTTGTATGGCATGTATGGGGGGGGGGGTTGAAACGTGGTCGCTTTAAGATGGAGTTTTTTTTGGTCATCATGTGGTACTGTTTGTTTGTATGGGGGTTGAAATGTGGTCGCCCAAAGATGTTTTTTTTTTGTTGGTCTTCACATAGTTGTGTTTGTCTGTATGAGGGTTCAAATGTGGTCGCCCTAAGATGGAGTTTTTTGTTGGTCATCATAACTAGTGTTTGTTTCAGAATGAAATGTGGTGGCCCTAAGGTGGAGTTTTTTGACGGTTCATCGTAAGGTAGTGTTTGTATGGGGGGTTGAAATGTGGTCGCCCTAAGATGGAGTTTTTTATTGATCATCATGTGGTAGTGTTTGTTTGTATGGGGGGTTGAAATGTGGTCGCCCTAAGATGGAGTTTTTTTGTTGATCATCATGTGGTACTGTTTGTGTGATGGGGGTTGAAATGTGGTCGCCCTAAGATGGAGTTTTTTTGTTCATCATATGGTAGTGTTTGTTTGTATGGGGGTTAAATTGTGGTCGCCCTAAGATGTTTTTTTTTTGTTGGTCCTCATATGGCAGTGTTTGTTTGTATGGCATGTATGGAGGGGGGTTGAAATGTGGTCGCTTTAAGATGGAGTTTTTTGTTGGTTCATCATATGGTAGTGTTTTTTTGTATGGGGGGTTGAAATGTGGTCGCCCTAAGATGGAGGTTTTTTGTTTATCATGTGGTACTGTTTGTCTGTATGAGGGTTGAAATGTGGTCGCCCTTAAATGGATTTTTTGTTGTTGATCATCATGTGGTACTGTTTGTCTATATGGGGGTTTAAATGTGGTCGCTTTAAGATGGAGTTTTTTGTTGGTTCATCATATGGTAGTGTTTGTTTGTATGGGGGTTGAAATGTGGTCGCCCTAAGATGGAGTTTTTTGTTGGTCAGCACATGGTAGTGTTTGTCTGTATGGGGTTGAAATGTGGTCGCCCTTAAATGGATTTTTTGTGTTGGTCTTCATATGGTAGTGTTTGTTTGTATGGCATATATGGGGGGGTTGAAATGTGGTCGCTTTAAGATGGAGTTTTTTGGGGGGTTTATCATATGGTAGTGTTTGTTTGTATGGGGGGTTGAAATGTGGTCACCCTAAGATGGAGTTTTTTTTTGTCATCATATGGTAGTGTTTGTTTGTATGGGGGTTGAAATGTGGTCGCCCTAAGATGTTTTTTTTTTGTTGGTCTTCATATGGTAGTGTTTGTATGGCATGTATGGGGGGGGTTGAAACGTGGTCGCTTTAAGATGGAGTTTTTTTTGGTCATCATGTGGTACTGTTTGTTTGTATGGGGGTTGAAATGTGGTCGCCCAAAGATGTTTTTTTTTTGTTGGTCTTCACATAGTTGTGTTTGTCTGTATGAGGGTTCAAATGTGGTCGCCCTAAGATGGAGTTTTTTGTTGGTTATCATGTGGTACTGTTTGTCTATATGGGGGTTGAAATGTGGTCGCCCTAAGATGGAGTTTTTTTTGGTCATCATGTGGTAGTGTTTGTTTGTATGGGGGTTGAAATGTGGTCGCCCTAAGATGGTTTTTTTTTGTTGGTCTTCACATAGTTGTGTTTGTCTGTATGAGGGTTCAAATGTGGTCGCCCTAAGATGGAGTTTTTTGTTGGTCATCATAACTAGTGTTTGTTTCAGAATGAAATGTGGTCGCCCTAAGGTGGAGTTTTTTGTTGGTCATCATATGGTAGTGTTTGTCTGTATGGGGGTTGAAATGTGGTCGCCCTAAGATGGAGTTTTTTATTGATCATCATGTAGTAGTGTTTGTATGTATGGGGGGTTGAAATGTGGTCACCCTTAAATGGATTTTTTTTGTTGGTCTTCATATGGTAGTGTTTGTTTGTATGGCATGTATGGGGGGGGGGTTGAAATGTGGTCGCTTTAAGATGGAGTTTTTTGACGGTTCATCATATAAGGTAGTGTTTGTTTGTATGGGGGGTTGAAATGTGGTCGCCCTAAGATGGAGTTTTTTATTGATCATCATGTGGTAGTGTTTGTTTGTATGGGGGGTTGAAATGTGGTCGCCCTAAGATGGAGTTTTTTTGTTGATCATCATGTGGTACTGTTTGTCTGTATGGGGGTTGAAATGTGGTCGCCCTAAGATGGAGTTTTTTTGACGGTTCATCATAAGGTAGTGTTTGTATGGGGGGTTGAAATGTGGTCGCCCTAGGATGGAGTTTTTTATTGATCATCATGTGGTAGTGTTTGTTTGTATGGGGGGTTGAAATGTGGTCGCCCTAAGATGGAGTTTTTTTGTTGATCATCATGTGGTACTGTTTGTCTGTATGGGGGTTGAAATGTGGTCGCCCTAAGATGGAGTTTTTTTGTTCATCATCATATGGTAGTGTTTGTTTGTATGGCATGTATGGGGGGGGGGGTTGAAATGTGGTCGCTTTAAGATGGAGTTTTTTGTTGGTTCATCATAAGGTAGTGTTTGTTTGTATGGGGGGTTGAAATGTGGTCGCCCTAAGATGGAGTTTTTTATTGATCATCATGTGGTAGTGTTTGTTTGTATGGGGGGTTGAAATGTGGTCGCCCTAAGATGGAGTTTTTTTGTTGATCATCATGTGGTACTGTTTGTCTGGGGGTTGAAATGTGGTCGCCCTAAGATGGAGTTTTTTTGTTGATCATCATATGGTAGTGTTTGTTTGTATGGGGGTTGAAATGTGGTCGCCCTAAGATGGGTTTTTTTGTTGGTCTTCATATGGTAGTGTTTGTTTGTATGGCATTTAGGGGGGGGTTGAAATGTGGTCGCTTTAAGATGGAGTTTTTTGTTGGTCATATGGTAGTGTTTGTTTGTATGGGGGGTTGAAATGTGGTCGCTTTAAGATGGAGTTTTTTTGTTGATCATCATGAGGTACTGTTTGTCTGTATGAGGGTTGAAATATGGTCGCCCTAAGATGGATTTTTTAGGGGGTCTTTATATGGTAGTGTTTGTTTGTTTGGCATGTATGGGGGGGGGTTGAAATGTGGTCGCTTTAAGATGGAGTTTTTTGTTGGTTCTTCATAAGGTAGTGTTTGTATGGGGGGTTGAAATGTGGTCGCCCTAAGATGGAGTTTTTTTTGGTCATCATATGGTAGTGTTTGTATGGGGGTTGAAATGTGGTCGCCCTAAGATGGAGTTTTTTTTTGGTCATCATATGGTAGTGTTTGTTTGTATTGGGGTTGAAATGTGGTCGCCCTAAGATGGAGTTTTTTGTTTATCATATGGTAGTGTTTGTCTGTATGAGGGTTGAAATGTGGTCGCCCTAAGATGGCGTTTCAATTCATTGGTCGACAAAAAGCTTACAAATTATGTTACAAAACCTATCATATTTTGATCTAAATTCATAGTATTTTTTCTTTCAGGGTCCACCCACTACAGACGAGAGGAAGACGCTGTATCTAGGTTATGATTGCAATCATCATTACTTCACTTGTCTATATGGTTGCACTCCTATAGACCAATCCATACAAGCAAGTGCTACATGCCGTGCCACCATTACTGGGGTTATGGCAGCACAAGGTGTTGTACACAAAAACATTCAAAAACCATGGTCTTTTTTATCTTTCTTTACATAATTTACATATTCATGGCCAATATGTAAATTAGGCGTTGTTTCCAACGATATACACAATTTCCCATGCAGGACAGCATGTCAAACGGTGTAAAATATTGGCCATGATTATTTGCAACTCAAAAACTTAACCTGAATCATGAAAACAGTGCGGACAATACATGTAGGTGAGTTTAAGTGTGCATACAAGATAGACATTGTGGGGCGATTTTTAGGTAGGAACTTTACTTGTGGTTGTTTTGACATTGTGGGGTGCACCCACAATGCTTTTAACAGGAAAGATTAAAGAAAAGGGATCATAGACAGCACATGGGGAAACCTAAACTAAACATGGAACCAGCACAATCAGGTTTTAAATGCGCCACATCAGCAAGGTTTTTTTTATCAGAATTTTAGTATTCACTTTCTGTTTAATTGTAAATATTTATTAATATGTTCTACATCATTATGTCATGCAGTCCCATCAGTGAAATGGTGGGGCACATCGTGTCTCCCCTCCCCAAAAATTAATGTTTGTGCCCCCCCTTTGAAATCTGGACTTTTGGGATTAAAAATTTCCCAAATAAAGTTACATTTTCTGAGCTTTTGTAGTAATTTCGGGTTCATTAAAACTACATTTTTATATTTACAGGCACTGTAGTTTGTTTTTACCTCCACCATAGATTATCTTATAACAAAGTGGCACACAAGTGCAGAAAAAGGAGTATTTAAATACAATACAAAATAGAAGATGAAAAAATAAAAACAAAAATAAATAAGGAATTCAATGTACATCAAATCTTTTTGTCTAATGTTATTAATTGGTTCATGTTGAATAATTATGTATATAATTTGTTTACTCTTTTAAAAATATTTGACATAATGGTTAAATTCTCATAATTAATACACAGTGCAAGTCTCAAGCTTAGGAAAACATTTGGAACATAAAAGCTTGCATTTTAAGCTTCCACTGCAAAAAAAAAAGTCAAAAGAATACTAGAAATTTAAAAACAACGATTCGTTCGAATAGCCCTCAAAATTGTGCGGTTTACCCATTTACTTAATAAACTAACACAGTCGCCATTTTGTAGAGCCAAATTACCTAGTTTCGAGGGATATTTGTGTGATTCTTTATATTCTGCATCTAAAAACATTTTTCTAACCATTTTCATTTCACAACAAACGTTGTTTTGTATACTTTCTGTATTGGCAAAGATGACAAATAAATGCCGTTATCTCTTGTGTTAGCATTAAACCAGTAAAATCATGTTTGGGTAAATGTTTGAAAGCTTTATAAGTTTAAAGAGGGGATCCAAGGTCAAATTCAGTTTTGCGATGCGTACATTTAACAATAGATGGAATTTTCATGAAAATGGGGAAAAAATACAAGTCTCTAATCGCAAGTTAAAACGGTTTAAAATGCCATTTTATTTGATACTCGTTTCAGAGTGAATTTGAAACATGACATCATCGGACATCAAAAACAAATCGGTCTGTACATTCCAAAGAGGGAATTTGGGCAACATTCAAAAGGTTTAGATTATTTCTTTTTTGATTTAATATCAGACCAAATTCAGGAATCAACTAAAAATTCTCTCATTGTTAACAAATGCACAGGACGTACATTTAAAGGGTATCAAACACAGCGGCATTTTACAACGTTTCAACCCAATATTGGAAACTAATAATGTTTAGTTATTTCATAAGGGCTCTATCGGAAAATGTTTGGACCACAAAACTGAATTTGACTTGAGCCCCTCTATAACAAAAGTTAACAAATTTGTGGGGAAATGGCTGTCTTCCCATAAAAATGTATGTGCCAACTCACCTAGGGGTTGACCGTGACCCACTCGGATTTGTTTCTCAATTTTCTTTAAAAATCCTGTATAGGTGTTATGAACACGCAGACTTTTTTTCTACCAAATCCTTGTGATTTTTTAAATACGACCATTTAGCATCACTCCCTTATGTCACCTTTATGTTGCATCAGTGAATTTTTGGCAAATTCAGAGGTTCATATCTCCAAAGCGAGATGTGATACCCCTGATAATTGATATTTATACTATATTTGGTACCAAAGTATTCAGAATTTGTTGTCAAAATTGGTGCAAGAGATTTACTTTTTGTGTAACAGGTCCCCCAAAACCTACAAGTGTACTGACATAAAGGACTTTTTAAATAAATTTTGAACCATACTTGTGCCCATATGGAATGTCAGTTTGCCTTTTTATGATGGGTAATGTATAGAAAATGTGGCCCACTACTCAGTGACTTGACCATTTTTTATCTGCAAACAGTATCTAGGCTGTGTCTGTAAGAAAATTCAGCTTCGCTTCTAACATTCTTCATGCTTTTGGTTCATAAAATATGAAAGTATGAAAATTTAACTTCCGATTTCGGCTAGAAGTAAATGTCAAATGAGATTGCACAATAAGAAAACCAGATGGGAAAATTGTTAAACAGTTTTGGGTTGAACAAAGAACAATTGACTAGAGTGGGACTTCAAGATTCACCCAGCCAGTTTCTCTTGTTTTGTTCCCCTTGATATTTGAGTTAAAAAGTTGCATCCCCTTGATGGTGATCCCTCTGCTTGGGTAAGATCCCTGACTATACAGTATAAGTTGCAGGTTAAATGGCTTCCGACTGACACCCCAAAAGATACATAGGGCTAGACAGCTCGGATGGTAAACCGCTGACACGATAATTCAAGGTGGCAGGTTCAAGTCCCACTTGAGTCAATTTTTCTCAACCCCAAATTATTTACAAATTTACAAAGCCACTTTCCCTTGTGGTTTATTACTTGACGTTTACTTTTTGCAAAAACTGCGAGTGAAGTTTCAGGGATAAGAAGACACGGAAAAAACAAACACCCCACAACTATACAAAAACAATAGGTTTTTTGGCTGAACACCTCAAAAACAGTACACTAACAATGCGTTTTTGGCTTGACCGACATTCTAATTAAGACAAAAATCCGAGGTGGTCACTGTTAATTTTTCAACATTTTAGGTGAGTTGGCACAAAAGAAAACAAAGTACTATTAATAACAATCCATACTGTGTGCTCTGACAAGTTAAATAAATTAAACCCTGAGCGTATGGTAGAAATCATTTGCAACCACAGTTAAATAACAGACAAAAAAAGAATGAACCCTGGTTCACTATGAAAAAAAAAGTCAAATTTAAGTCCAAAGTCGAATTTCATAGAGTTGCTGTATAAAAAAAAATGGTACTTAATATTTGTGCTAAGCAATATTTAACAGGAAACCAGTTACAAATGGTACAGGTGAAATGGCATTTTGGTTGGTACCCTTATCCTGGTAAGCATAATTTTTTTTGGCGTGGTGTGTCGTGGCCGAACAGATAAGAGCATCGGACTCAAGTTCTGGTGGTTAAGTCATTGGGATGTGGGTTCGAATCCCGGTCGTGACACTTGTGTCCTTGAGCAAGACACTTAACCATAATTGCTTCTCTCCACCCAGGGGTAAAATGGGTACCTGTGAGGGCAGGGATGGTATATGTGATTAGCTTGGAGCGCGGTAACTCGCACACCGGCAGTAAACTCCCCAGGGAGCTGAGATGGTATAAGGAATGAAATATATGGCCCAGTGACCAGGGTTAATAAGGTTAGAATGTGCAGTAGAGTATATTTATATAGGTATTGGGCAATATAAATGTCCGTTATTATTATTTTTTGCTGAGCAGCATGTTGTGCTTCAAAGGAAGTCTTGAATATTTGCAAATTGTTCATTTCAAAGTTTAAATTGTCTATACATATAGATAATTCATGCTGAATGCTGCAGTCTCATTGGCTTCTACCAAGTCAATAGATGAGCTCCGTAGGCTGTGCACAAATCTGTGGCAGACACCCCCCAAGTAAATTTTTGCGATCCACAACTCACTGGATTGGCACTAGATTGACACAAGAGGGCGCGTGTTACAAAAGCGTATACATTACCGAGGGGGTGTGTGGTCATGATCAAAGCAGGCTCTTGGCTGTACATGTACCCAGTTACTGCACACGCATGCCCTCCCTCTTTATCACATTATAGAGAGCACCTAATTGGCTGAGAGTTCATAATTCCACGTACATGTCCAGCCACAGGCCTGCTAAGATCATGACAACACAGCCTCTTTGACAATTTAACACATAAATTAAATCACTTAAAATAAATCATTTTATTTCACTTACTTGGCAAAGGACCCTTTGCACCCTCAAATGTCTTGTCCATAATGAATTGTTTGAACTCTCTTTTTATGTAGAAATTGTCTCTTGCATTCCACTGATGATAGCTTCGCACTGTAAAAAAAAAAAGATTCATATATGTTTAAAGTTATTTCTGAATACAGATTAGTTTTGACAAACAAGTTCCAAGTTTTTCATGTAAAGACAACCGAACCCCAACTCCCTTCATTCAGTCTAAAGACCCTGGATCAGCAATTGAACATTTTTTTGACCGCATGAGGGCGTTTTCAATGATTAATTTCCTTGCATCACAATGATAGTTTTATCTTTTTTTGACTGACTGTATGTTGTTTTCTTGTACCAACATTGTCAAACAAATAATTATAACAAAAATAATGAACCAACAAAACTTGTTTTACTTGTTAAGCATCACCTATAAATTTGGTTCACATACACCCTCAGGTGGTAAAAAAATGCTGCAAATTTAGTGTATTTTAAGTACTTGAATGCCAGTACAACCGTGCAAGTCTGCTATATGTTTGTACTTATTAACATGTGCAATGTAGGGTTGTATGGTAAAAAACATTGTGGGCATGAGCTTACAGGTTTCTGTTCTTTTTGTGTGTGTGTAGTCTTGGAAAGAGTACCATACAATGCATGAACACTTTTGGAAGTGTGGTGGACTTGATCAGACAGGGCTTCTTTTTACAAACAAAAATTTACACTAAAATCAAACAATCCATTAGATAAATTTACTGGCCCACTGAATTATGTAACATTAAAAACAATACTTAATACATCCAAACTAAATCCAAAACGCTTAAGTGACCTCAGCATGAAAAGTTTCCTGTTGGCTTTAGTTAAGATATGGTTAATCTGCGTGTCCCATCTAAGGTTATTCTGAATCCAAAGGCCCAGAATTTTGGCCTCTGTAACAAAAGAAACAGGCTTATCACCATTTGTTAAAATACCGGGATGTTGATGGGATTTATTGAAACACAACTGGAGGGCCTGGCATTTGGAGGGATTTAGCTGCAAGTGATTAGCATCAGACCACTCCTTAAAATTATCTAAATCGTCTTGCATGTGGCCACGGCTACCAATCTTACAGTTCTCAGCAATTGACAAGTCATCAACATATTTCCAATACTTTGATAGTGAGTTTTGTGCTGCATCGTTAATGAGTTTTTGAAAACCAATTGGGCCGAACTTTGTACCTTGGGGAATTCCCAACATAATCCGAAAGAACGTCATTATAGCGAACACATTGACGTCTGTTACAAAGAAAGTCACAAATCCAGGGAACAATAGACTCACGGACCCCAATGGAGATGACCTTGATTATTTCACAGCTGATGGTACGTTGAGTATGATAACATTATTTACTGTTTTAATTTTACATATAGGATGGTAAACCTGCTGGTTGGTTTTTTGGTTTTTTTTAAGCCCCTGAAGTGTCTGCAAGTGCTTTCATACTCACAAGAATCAAGAACTTTGTAATAAAACCGACCTATGACAGTTTCAGCTCGTTTGGTTTTTTCCTTCACAAGGAAAAAAAATAAAACATCATTCAACATTTTTGTATTCAACCTAATGGCCAGGATTTTTATCTCCGAAAACAAGAACTCATTTTGTGGTCTTTAGTTTACACCACTTGCATGAAAATGATAACACACTGGGCAGAAACATAAGAAAAGCTTGCTACCACGCATAGTTTATACCGTGTAAGTTTTGTGTAAATATGTGAACATTTCTGCTTTGTCACCAATCCTGTGTCCTACCTTGAAGTTTATTCTACAGAAACTTTGCTTTCACAACATTTTCTTAACTGTGCTAATTTATCATAGGAGGTAAGGCTTACGATATACTGCAAGATATTGTCTCAAGGCTTGTGCAAAGTGGAAAAGGCAACAGTTTGGGAAGGAAGCAAAATGATTTGCTGAGATCATCAAAGCGATATATGAAGACGGATTACAAGGTATTTTGTATTTTTATTTAGATTATAAGCCCCACGGCACTATTTTTTGTTGTACTGGTGAAGGTGGTGGTCATGGTGGTGATATGCTGTCAATGGAAATGGCAATTACGATGACAATGATGACAACAATGACGAAGGGTTATAATGGTGATTGCAATGACAATGGATGACGATTGTGATAGTGAATGATGGTAAAGATGATGGTGGTGCTGGTAACAGTGACAGCAATCACATTGAACATTACGGGATGCTGATAATGGTGATGATCATCATCATTCATTGTCATCATGATGAAAATGGTTTTGATGACAATGAATGAACAGTTTGGAGAACTAGATTGTTTAGATTAAAATAAATCATTTGTCACATCAATATACTGTTTCTTCTACAGATACACACATGTGATTCTTCAAATGTACCTGATCATTGCCGCATCTATGCACTTTGTGACCCAAGAGACACCGATTTCCAAATTATGTGTGACCACCAACACATCGAAGTTTGCAGCCAATGCCAGATTTTGGATGATGTCAACGAAATCAAAGGTGCACTTCAGCATTGTGAGATAAGTAAAGACGATAAAGCAGAAATTCAGTTCTTGGTTACCAAGAGTCTTGAAGATATCCACTTATGGAAAGCACACCAATTGCGCAGTGTGAACCAAGAAAGATGCCGAACTGACATTCTGGACATGTTAGATGATAAATCAGTATTAATCACACAAGATTGGGCAATGAAATTCATTCCTCGTAAGTACCGAGAAAGCCAGAGTGACTGGTTTGGAAAGAGTGGAATTTCGTGGCACGATTCAGTTGTACTCACCAGATCACTAAATGATGAGTTTCAATCTCTCACACTGGTCCATATCACAACAGCCCAACAAGATAGTCACACGGTTACTGCCATAATGCATCACGTCGTCAAGCAAATTAAGCAAGTAATGCCTGAATTGAAAAATGTATACTATAGACAGGACAATGCAGGATGCTACCACTCTGTGAATACCATACTGATCCTGAAAGTCATCTAAGAGGAAATGGGGGAAAAAGTGAGAAGAATTGACTTTTCTGATCCACAAGGGGGAAAGGGAAGCTGTGACAGAAAAGCGGCCAGCATCAAGTCCCACATCAGAATACATATCAACAAAGGGAATGATGTAGAAAATACCAAACAGTTGAAGGCGGCAGTTGAATCAAATGGGGGACTAAGTGGGGTTGCCACTTACATCATATCAGTACCAAGACAGCCACAGGAAACACAAAAACCGAAGCTTGGTGATGAAAAGATAAGTCTTCTGAGCGACTTTCAAGTCAGTGACTCTGGTGTTAGATTCTGGAGGGCGTACAATGTTGGGCCTGGAAGGTGCATAGAATTCACAGAGCATGTAAGTGTTGGAGAATATGACATACTTGAGAGTCCTACACATCCAGTTCAGTTTGCTAAAATCAAGCCGAGGAGAGTAACTGCTAAGAAAAGCAATGAGGAAAACTTGTTTTGCTGTCCAGAGGATTGCTGTGTTATGTCGTATCCCACACTATCTGAGCTAGATCATCATGTTAATTCTGAGAAAGATAACTTTGCCACTCCTTGTGAAACACTCCTTGATAAAGCCTGCATTGACTACTCCACTAAGCTTATTCAGGCTGACACTACTGTTCCTTGGCAGAAATCAACAGCAACCATCCAAACCCAAAAACGCAGATTGAAATGGGATGGGCACTGAAAATCACCAAGAAGTCACGGAGATTCACAAACAAGCAAACCAACTACTTGCAAAGAAATTTCAATATGGAGAAGAGACAGGAAACAAGGTCGACCCAACTGATGTTTCAAAATATATGAGAATAGCCAACGACAATAATGGACAGAAACTTTTCACTTCAGATGAGTATTTAACAACCAGACGAATTTCCAGCTACTTTTCCCGAGAAGCAGCTCGCAGGAGAGTAAAAGGTACAACAGCTGTTGCTGAAGCAGAATATCATGATGCTGTTCCAAGTCCCGCAGAAGAAGAAATGAACATTGAAATGATGCACGAAATTGTTAAAGATTCTCTCTCCCTCAGGCATCCTCTGTGTTGATGACATTAATTTGTGTGTGATTGTAAGAAAGAAGCAACTGGCTACAATTAACCTTAAAAAACTGAAAGAGATTTGTGAACACCTCAGCATTGGTACATCTAGGTTGAAGAACAAGAAATCACCATATATTGCTAAAATTTAACAATTTGTTTTGGAATGTACCTGTTTCAAGTAGAAAAGGAAACTACATGCACAGTATAACTTCGGAGTTGATGCAGGATTCCATAGCAAATTGAAATTTGCATTACTGTTCATCACATTGGAAAGTCTGAAATTTGAGCTACAACTGGATTATGTGTGCGTTACTGAACATGGGCATACTGTACCTTTCTCATTGGCGGCAAAAGTTTATTGACCTTGCGCATTGGGTTTTAAATACAATTAAAACACTTTAAAACCACTGTTATCAAGTGGTTGCCATAGCAACAACAAATGTTGACATGTTATACAAATTTGACCCTAATGTTGGGGTAAAATAGCAAATATGTTGCCGCAAGTTTAAGAAATTATTTAGGGCAGTAAAAACATTGAATCTCCTAAGCCACCCCCTACTTGTTCAGGTTACGCCCAAGTTATGGCAAAGCTCTAGTGGTTTTTTTTTAGTAACTGACCGTTACAATTGATCTAACTTGATATAAAATTGATTTTCTTTTCAATAAATATTACTTACAAAGTTTTAATTTCGTTTTCATAGAATTAAACGTGGGGTTTGCTTTGCAGTGAATTTCGAAAAAATGGGGAAGTTTCTGCCAAACACTGCGAAGAAAATAGTATTTTCCCCAGACAATTTTTTTTTCTCCACAAGACCAATATATCATCTCAACAATATGTGGTCGACATTCAAATTGGAACACTACCATAGGGGTTATAAGCTGTCAAAAAATGGTATATTTTCATACTTTGAAAAAGTAAAAAAAACACCCCTCTTTGAAATGAATGGTATAACCCACCCACATACCTGGTGATTATTTTTATACATTCAATGCAGCCTCTAGGGACCCACCTACCCATGACTTTTAAAGAAAACATTTTCTATATCCAGTTTATGGTAACGAGGCCTTGAAAATGGGCAAATTTCACTATTCAAAACATTAAAAATATGACCAAAAAAACCTAAAATTTTAATTTGGCTGTTGCCATGCAAACAAAGTTTTGTAAAAGTTTTTTTTCCATATTTGCTACTTTCGGGCAAAGGTCCATCAAATATAAAGATATGAAGGAAATCTATTTTTCGGCCGTGGCCAACATTTTCCAAAAATCTTTGATATTTACAGTCCCTTACTCATAAGCACCTTCAAAACATGGTTTATAAACCATGAAAATTTATGCACCTTCAAAACATGGTTTATAAACCATAAACATTCTAGCATCATGGTTTACAAACCATGGTTTATAGACCATGAAAACTGAGACATCATAAAACATGGTTTATAAACCATGAAACGTTAAACACCTTCAAAACATGGTTTATAAACCATGAACACTTAAGCACCTTCAAAACATGGTTTATTAACCATGAACATTCTAGCATCATGGTTTACAAACCATGGTTTATAAACCATGAAAACTGAGGTATCATAAAACATGGTTTATAAACCATGAAAATTTAAGCACATTCAAAACATGGTTTATAAACCATGAACATTCTAGCATCATAAAACGGTGTTTACAAACCATGGTTTATAAACCATGAAAAGTGAAGCTTCTTAAAACATAGTTTAGAAACCACGAAAAGTATTGCATCATAAAACATGGGTTAACAAATCATGGTTTATAAACCATGAAAAGTGAAGCGTCCTAATACATGGCTTGTAAACCATAAAAACTAAAGCATCGTAAAAATTGAGGCATCGTAATTCCTGGTTTATAAACTACGAAAACTGCGTGTTCACAAATCATAGTTTATAAACCATAAAAACTGAAAGTGGGTTTCATTCAACCTCGTGCAGCGACGCATTCGGAAGTGTGCTTCACTTCTACACCTATTGATAAATCAACAGTTACACCCTCCACATTGCCCACCTACATCAAGCCAAAGTGAACAAGATAAAACCACACCTTTGGCCTTCTCCATCGCAACACCTAATATCCAGTCGCACCCCAAATTACTGGACAGTGCTCTTCTACTGACTCAACTGCACCAAAACCGCAACCTGATGCCAGCACCCCAGTTGTATGTACCTCCACCGGGGTCGGCCCTGTAAAGGTGGCCTTACCCATAGTCCCAGTTAAGGTGCGAGGACATGGAGAGCAACCTTTTGTCAATACATACGCTCTGCTTGATACTGGTTCAACACAGAGCTTCTGTTCAGAACACCTCATGAGAAACCTAGGTATCCGGGGCAGGGGCAGAAAGGACACAATCAGCCTCACTACACTGGACCAGCGGGAAGTTCAAGTAGACACCCTGATAGTTGCAAACTTGGCTGTTGAACACGTCTTTCTACTTCACACGCCCAGAACTGAACGTTGGTCTTCAAGGTTTTGTTACACAAGAGGATCTCAGTTTTTGGACGCAACTACGTGACATCAACATCCCAGTTGTCAACATAGACGATGTTCATCTGCTCATAGGGCAGGATGCTCCGGAAATTCTGTTACCCAAGAAGTGCGGGCTGGCTCAACTGGCGAGCCTTACGCCACAAAGACCGCTCTGGGCTGGACCCTAAACGGCCCAGTAAGTCACCATAAGAAACCAAGGTCACCATCATCCCATTTTCCAAAAGCTGATCTAGCTCTCCAACACCAGGTTGAAAAATTCTGGAACCTTGACGATAATGGCGGACACAATGAAACACTCTCCATCAGTCAAAGGAAGGTTATCTCCATGTGGGAGAAATCGCTACACCAAGATGGAGTGAACTACACCATGGATATTCCATTTAAGGAAAGCCCACCACATCTGCCAGACGATAGACCCATGGCAGAACACCGGTTGAGGCTGTTAGGTAAACGCCTCGCCAAGGACCCGGCACTCAAAGAGAAGTACACCAATGGTATTCACGACCTCATCGAGAAGGGATATGCAGAAAAGGTTCCCGTTAAGGACATGTACAAGAAAGACGGTTGCATTTGGTACCTGCCGCACCATCCAGTGATAAACCCACACAAGCCAGGCAAGATCCGTATAGTTTTTGACTGCGCCGCTCGTTTTAAGGGAACCTCACTCAATGTCAATGTTCATCAAGGACCTGACTTGACAAACAAGCTGATTGGAGTTCTTCTTCGCTTCCGGCAAGAACGCATAGCCTTGAAGGCTGACATTGTGGGAATGTTTCACCAGGTTTGTGTAACCGAAGCGGACCGAGATGCCCTTCGTTTCCTTTGGTGGGAGGACGGCGATACTGGAAGCCAACTGCTCCCATCTGAGCGTGCTTTGGGAGTACTGTGAAAGGTTGAGACGAACACCTTTGGATTTGTTACCAGCTTGAAAGATAAGCCAGACACCCGGAGAGGATTGCTGAGTGTGACGAGTTCTATCTACAACCCCCTTGGATTTGTCAGTCCTTTTGTCTTAAAGGCAAAAATGTTTTTTCAGACGCTCTGCCGACTGAAGATAGGGTGGGACGATCCTATACCCAGCACCGTAGCCGACCAGTGGAAACTGTGGCTAACAGACCTATCGCTGATCGAGAAGATGGAGCTACCTTGGACAGGTTTCACACATCTCGGTGAGGCCATTAATGCCAAGGCACAGCTGCATCACTTTGCTGATGCATCCGAACGAGGTTACGGTGCCGTAAGTTACATACGTCTTGTTGACGCAGAAGGACGTAAACACTGCTCCTTCGTAATGGCCAAGGCAAAGCTTGCACCCGTAAAGATGACGACTATACCTAGGCTGGAGCTCGCCGCTGCAGTCGTGTCCGTTAAACTAGACAGGATGATCAAGCACCACATGCAAATAACATTTGCACAGTCTGTCTTCTGGTCCGACAGCATGATTGTCCTTCAGTACCTGACCAATGAGGATAAACAATTCAAAACCTTTGTTGCCAATCGAATCGCCATGTTCCACGATCAATCCTCCCCAACCCAGTGGAGGCATGTAGATTCAGCTTCAAACCCAGCAGATGGCGTCTCAAGGGGCATGACTGCCCAACAACTCGTCGACTGCGATCGCTGATTAAATGGGCCATCCTTTCTACTTAAAAAGGAAGATGCCTGGCCGACTCAACCAGACTTCAAGTCTCTTCAGCTCCAAGAGGATGCTGAAGTTAAGAAGGAACCACAGGTATACGCCACAAATGCCAACACCACGGCAATGACAAGCCCCGTTGACAACTTGATTGCCCACTACTCATCGTGGTACGCACTGAAGAGAGCAGTTGCGTGGATCCTCCGTGCAACACAGCTGTTGCGCATGAGGGCTCTCGAGTTGACTGACGCGAACAACCCGTCCGTCAAATCCCTGTCAGTTAAGGAACTCCTGGATGCCGAAGATGCAATTGTCCGCCACACCCAGAAGACTTCATTCCATGAGGAGCAACTGAAATCAGATTGCTTTCGAAAGTTGTCCCTCATATACTCGGACAACGGAGTATTGTGTGTCGGTGGACGCCTAACAAATGCTGACATATTGCACCAAGCTAAACACCCATGGATTATGCCAAGTAAACACCAAGTGACTGACCTCATCATTGAACGATACCATCGTCAGTATGGACATTCTGGATCATAAAGGGGCGTGTTGCTGTCAAGTGTGTGCTTCGCCACTGCGTACCCTGTAAGAAAAGGAAAGCAACCCCTGAAACTCAGATGATGGCAGACCTACCGAAGGATTGAGTAACCCATGGAGCAGCACCATTCACCAATGTTGGCGTTGATTTTTTTGGACCCTTCATGGTAAGGAGAGCTCGTAGTGAGGTGAAGCGATATGGATGCCTATTCACCTGCCTTACCACCAGAGCAGTCCACATAGAAAATTGCCATAGCCTAGAAACCAGTTCCTTCATAAATGCACTCCAGCGTTTTGTAAGTCGTCGCGGAAAACCCATTGAGATCCGCTCGGATAATGGCACTAGCTTTGTAGGAGCTCAGCGCGAACTTCGTCATGCATTACAACACTGGAACCAGCACCGAATCGAAGACTTTCTACACCAGCGTGAAATCCAGTGGATTTTTAATCCGCCGGCCGCTTCTCACATGGGTGGAGTTTGGGAGCGTCAGATAAGGACCGTTCACTCCATTCTTAAAAGTCTCCTTCACCAGCAGCTTATCGACGATGAAGGATTAAACACCTTGATGTGTATAGTAGAGGGAATCGTAAATGGACGTCCTATCACCAAGCTGTCCGATGATCCTCAAGATTCCTCGCCACTCACACCGAACCACTTACTACTACCTGCCATCTGGTCCAACTCTACCACCTGGAAACTTCGACAAAAAGGATCTCTACAAGAGACGTTGGCGCCAGGTCCAATACCTTGCTGATATTTGCTGGTCTCGTTGGTTGAAGGAATATCTCCCATCACTGCAGCATCGTCAGAAATGGCAGCACCCTCGAAGAAATCTTCAGGTTGGAGACCTTGTTGTGGTCCTTTATGAGAACACCCCTCGCAACAAGTGGCCGTTGGGTCTCATTGTAGCCACGTACCCAGGGAAAGATGGATGTGTCCGTTCCGTGCGAGTCAAAACCCAACCGACAAGATCTGTCTTCTCGAAGCCCATGTGACACCTGTGACTACTGATGATCCCAGCCAGGAGGATGACGATGATAATAACACTTAAGTGGACACTAATCAGTTTAATTTTCCTTAAGTTTAAGGATTCAGTCTTCTTCATTCTGCACTTATTATTCTTATTGAGTGATTTAGAGCACAACTGTCCTTAACTTTCGTTGAGGACACATTTTTGATGTCATCGGGGTCGGTGTAGTGGACAGTGTGCATTTTAGTTAATTAATACCACTTTTTTCTTATTATTTTAGAGAATTATTATCCCTAACCATTATCTAAGACCCCATAGATTTTATCATATGACCCATGCAGTATATTTTAGATTCAATCCTTGGGCGACCTTGTGCGTCTCCTACACCAGTCTCCCCTGCTTTTCCCACAAGCTTTCCACTTCTCCCTGATTTACGACCCTTTGGGGCATTTCTCTGGTCAGCCGGTACCATGGTTACTCAAGGTCTTATACCCCATGTATACCTTCCCACTGATACTTATTCTTTGTTTCCTATAGTAATTATGAGTAGGTAAAGGACCTTCATTTTGTTTTGCAACTATCCTTAGCACAGTGTTAACAGTTATTATTCCTAGAGTTTTACCATCTTTTACAGAACCCCCAGCGTAGTAAATACACAATTTGTTTCATTTTGATTGTTAATAACCATAGAATTCTACTTCCTTTGATTTGTTTTACCATCATGTAGGATATTCCCTTGATAGGCGATTTAATTTCTCAACTTAAGGGCTGACCAGACTAGTCTTGCCTTTGCATGTATATTGCCCAATACGTACAGTGCTCACTGCTTCTTTAGAGTTGGCACAGCTACCATAGGGTGTGGCCAATTATATTTACTGTGATCGATCACATACTTTTCTTGCTTAGCCCTTTATACATGCAGGCCCTAATTTATACAATCATGTAGCCTGGTTGAATTGAGTTAGATTGTTTATATTTTATTCGTTTATGCATTTTATTGCTACGTATCTTACTTTACTAAACCATATTTTATTGTCGTTGTTTTCCAGCAAAACCTTCCGGTTTTAACTTCAATACAGAATAAATAAACCTCACTTCTATACATGATGAGTATAAAGGAAGCGTATTTGTACAAGGGACCGTATCATTAAATATCGCGAGTCTATTGCTGTAGTCGGCTATACAAGTGATATTTTCGCTATTGTTAATGTTAAACTATACCGGCGAGACATCGTTGTCGGATCTTGTACGGCGCAGACGGGAGGACAAGCTAGGTCAGACCTGGCGCCTGCGTTAGTGATTGGTTAATTGCAGCTTGCGCGGTTATCGAGAATGGAAAGGAGTTTGAATAAAACCCTTGTTCATTTTTTATGGTTTATAAACCATGATTTGTGAACACACTGTTTTCATGGTTTATAAAACCATGAATTACGATGCCTCAATTTCATGGTTTAAAAACCATGTTTTATGAAACTTTAATTTTCATGGGTTATCAACCATGTTTTAAGACGCTTCACTTTTCATGGTTTATAAACCATGATTTGTAAACCATGTTTTATGGTGCAACAAGTTTCATGGTTTACAAACCATGTTTAGGAGCTTCAATTTTCATGGGTTATCAACCATGTTTTAAGACGCTTCACTTTTCATGGTTTATAAACCATGATTTGTAAACCATGTTTTATGGTGCAACAAGTTTCATGGTTTACAAACCATGTTTAAAGGAGCTTCACTTTTCATGGTTTATAAACCATGTTTTAAGAAGCTTCACTTTTAATGGTTTATAAACCATGATTTATATACCACGTTTTATGGTGTTTTAATTTTCTTGGTTATAAACCATGTTTTATGATGCTTCACTTTTCATGGTTTATATAAACCATGATTTGTAAACCATGTTTTATGATGCTAGAATGTTCATGGTTTATAAACCATGTTTTGAAGGTGCTTCAATTTTCATGGTTTACAAACCATGTTTTGAAGGTGCTTGAAATTTTCATGGTTTATAAACTATGATTTATATACCACGTTTTATGGTGTTATAATTTTCATGGTTATAAACCATGTTTTAAGACGCTTCATTTTTCATGGTTTATAAGCTATGATTTGTAAACCATGATGCTAGAATGTTCATGGTTTATAAACCATGTTTTGAAGGTGCTTAAATTTTCGTGGTTTATAAACCATGTTTTGAAGGTGCTTAAAAATTCATGGTTTAATAAACTATGATTTATATACCACGTTTTATGGTGTTATAATTTTCATGGTTATAAACCATGTTTTAAGACGCTTCATTTTTCATGCTTTATGAACCATGATTTGTAAACCATGCTTTATGGTGCAACAAGTTTCATGGTTTATAAACCATGTTTTAAGAAGCATTACTTTTCATGGTTTATAAACCATGATTTATATACCACGTTTTATGGTGTTATAATTTTCTTGGTTATAAACCACGTTTTATGATGCTTCACTTTTCATGGTTTATGAACCATGATTTGTAAACCAAGATTTATGGTGCAAAGAGTTTCATGGTTTACAAACCATGTTTTAAGAAGCTTCACTTTTCATGGCTTATAAACCATGTTTTAAGAAGCTTTACTTTTCATGGTTTATAAACCATGATTTATATACCACGTTTTATGGTGTTATAATTTTATTGGTTATAAACCATGTTTTGTGATGCTTCACTTTTCATGGTTTATAAACCATGATTTGTAAACCATGTTTTATGATGCTAGAATGTTCATGGTTTATAAACCATGTTTTGAAGGTCCTTAAATTTTCATGGTTTACAAACCATGTTTTGAAGGTGCTTGAAGTTTTCATGGTTTATAAAATAATAATTTATGATGCCTCAGTTTTCATGGTTTATAAACCATGATTTGTAAACCATGTTTTATGATTCTAGAATGTTCATGGTTTATAAACCATGTTTTGAAGGTGCTTCAATTTTCATGGTTTACAAACCATGTTTTGAAGGTGCTTAAATTTACATGGTTTACAAACCATGTTTTGAAGGTGCTTGAAATTTTCATGGTTTATAAACCATGTTTTATGATGCCTCAGTTTTCATGGTGTATAAACCATGATTTGTAAACCATGTTTTATGATGCTAGAATGTTCATGGTTTATAAACCATGTTTTAAAGGTGCTTAAATTTTCATGGTTTACTAGCCATGTTTTGAAGGTGCTTGAAATTTTCATGGTTTATAAACCATGTTTTATGAGGTCTCAGTTTTCATGGTTTAGAAAACCATGATTTGTAAACCATGTTTTATGATGCTAGAATGTTCATGGTTTATAAACCATGTTTTGAAGGTGCTTGAAATTTTCATGGTTTATAAACCATGTTTTATGATGCCTCAGTTTTCATGGTTTACAAACCATGATTTGTAAACCATGATGCTAGAATGTTCATGGTTTATAAACCATGTTTTGAAGGTGCTTAAAATTTCATGGTTTATAAACCTTGTTTTGAAGGTGCTTAAATTTCCATGGTTTACAAACCAAGGTTTATAAACCATGTTTTATGATGAATTCAATTTTCATCGTTTATTAACCATAATTTCTAAGCTTTGATTGTATATTCATGGTATGGAAACCACCAAAAAAATGACAGCAATTTCTATGGTTTACATCTAATTGTTACAAACCATGGTAAAAGTTATGGTTTATAAACGATGAAAATTGAATTCATCATAATACCATGATTTGTAAACCATGAAAATTTAAGCACCTTCAAAACATGGTTTATAAACTATGAACATTCTAGCATCATGGTTTACAAATCATGGTTTATAAACCATGACAACTGAGGCATCATAAAACATGGCAATTTCTATGGTTTACATCTAATTGTTACAAACCATGGTAAAAACATGTCCAAAAAACGCTTAACAAATAATTGACAAACGGCGCCCCATAAGAATCCCGCGGCAAGCAAACACATGATACTGGGCCATGGTGCATTAATGATCTACTATGGTTATGTATTTATGATGCAGATGGACAGGGGATCAGTACCCCCATTAGGCCTACCAGTAGGCTATTATTTTAATGTTTTATTTGCGTGAATGTCATGGGTAATTTCTAGTGGCTTACAAAAAAATACAAGAAATACATTCCATGGAGCACAAATTAATGTTGGTGAGACTTCGATTTAAAAAACACAAAGTTAAACTGCTCTTTTGCACGCACAATTTGCAAGAGAAGAAAAATTACAGTTGGATGGATATAACATTGTGTGTGTTTATATTATATTAAAAAAAATAAAAAATTATTAATTTTGCCTCGATTTTGTGCCCGAAACCAAACAAAATAAAGATATAAATTGAAATGTCTTTCTGCTCTTCTGAATTAACATAAAAATGTTCTATTGAAGGAAACTTATTTTAAACCAAAACAACAAATTAAAGTTTTGGGACGAGGCAGCCCCCGACCACAAACTGCCAAAAAGAGAGCCCTCTATTGACGAATTATGGTCCAGGAGCAGGAATAAGTTTTTATCGTTTATCTCTTTATGTTTTTTAATGATCCATGCCGAAATTCCATAGAAATAATTAGAAAACGATAAAAAGTTACTGAAAATGTATACGCTGATAACAGATATTGTGAAGAATCGGCTACTAATATTGAAGTAAACCACAGAATGACAACTTTTGGGTCTTAATTTAGCTTCTAAACAAATTATAAAGTATAACAATTTACAGTTTTTTAGAAGAAACAAATTGTGATTGAAATCTTTAAGTAAACAGCTCAAATATCGGCTGTAATATTTTATTTTTTTAAGTTACTTTAAAATCATTTCGAGTGAGCCACATACTGACACAAAATTGTTGCAAAGTTGGCTTCAAGAGTGGCCTCCAGAAAAACACCATAATTTGTAAAAAAAAGTTTGTTATTTCACTGATTATTGCTTTATTTTATAAAATATATATATTTTAACCTTTTCGTGGCATTTGTTTTAATTTGGACGCACTCTGTATTATGATTGCTTCACGTGTAGCATTGAGATTGCTGACCGCTTCTGTACAACAGACGGGGTGCGTTACCCAAGGGTTTGACAAGACCTTTCTGCGGCTGTAACTTTTCAACGAAAGAGAAAATTCAGAATTTTAAGTCGGTAAATAGAATGGAATATCATATTCCCCACTTCTTTTTAACAATTTAGCCCCTAACACTTTAATTGGGTTTTTAAGAGACCAAACCACAAATCTAATCAGACCCAAAAATAATCTGACTGTCATCATGGATCAGGGACTTGTATTTTTGTGTTCTGTCTTGTTGTAGTAGTACATACAGGCTATCTTGTAGTTGTATTCCTCTTCTCCGAAATTAAAATAGTATTGCTGCTATCCTGGAGAGGGATTTATGTAGCACCTTATAAGGATATACTAGGTGGTTTGGTGCATTCAGCAGCCACTGCCAGAAACACCGGGGCAAACCCCTTCTCCATAGGGGTATCCCTCCATAGTCTTACTCTTAGTCTTAGTCTTAGTCTGACTCTTCTTAATCTTAGTCAGTTATTTAGCACTTAGTCTTACTCTTATAGTCTTAGTCTACTTTGTTATTGTAAGTTTTTTGTAGGATAGCTCAACATTTTTACGTGACCAGAATTATTTTGTTACTACAATTTCGGAGGAAGAAATAAAGGAGTTCTAACAGCCCACCAAATCGCAACAGGGTACTTACAAGCCAGCTGACCACAATAGAAAAGGCAATCAGACAACCACCTGTTTAAGTTTTAACAACCAACTATCGCGATAGCCGTGTTTGTGCTCGGGGTCTGGTAACCACGCTCAAATCATCAACAAAAAGCCAAATAAAATTGTAATACTTTTAGCAGTTCTTTGGTTCAAATGAATTAGTAGATCATGATTCGTATGCACAGTTATAGCTATGCAGGTACAGCGTTTAACTCCATTATTAACAAGCAAAAAAAACGTACATGCAATAATTGTTTTTCAAAACTGTATAATACGATTTGATATGAAGAGAAAAAGATTCAATTTTTGTCATGGAGGGTAGTTTCCTTTTTCCATTTATAGTATTTTGGATTTGGTGGAGTGGTGTGGTCCGCTGATCATTATAAGGCAATTTTAAACCAACACTGAGCACTGAGCATGCGCAATTGTTCCAAAAATGCAACGTGGCATTGTGACAGGCTCTGGTCTGTCATGTATTTAGAATAATGTTAATCAGGTGCTTCAGCATCCACGGTACCACAGCTTTGGGGATTTGATGTGCATCTTTATCAAAAACCTTCTATTCCTTCCTCCATGCTACAAAACATTAACGTAAGGCCTACTTGTACTACTACTTGTACTACTTCGGTTCAGTGTTTAGGTACACTTTTGTCTATCCTTGCCGGCTTAAATTTGTTGTTTTTTCTTGATTCTTATTTTACTGATTCTGTTGTTTTTCTCATGGTTCTTGTTTACTAACAATTTTTCTTGTGCTGTTCTTGTGTTTGTTTCTTGTGTTATTTTTGTTGTTGATGTTGTTGTTGTTGTTGTTGCTTGCTCAACCACCCCCTCCCCTTCCAACCCATTCCCTCCAACTTTGTTTTGTCTTAATAGTTTTTGTACGAGCATACTTATTTATTTTAATAACTTTATATATATTAACATGTATTTTTGTTTCCTCTGTTTACCGATTTACTTGTACACACTGTATTTTTGTGAACTTTATTGTCATTGAATCTTGGCCCAATAAATGATAATAATAATAATTACTACTAGATCGTCCCAAATCAATTAACAATAACAAACTTCAAAGTCCAGCCTTTAAAGACGCTAGAAACAAGTTAAACTAGGCCTAGTCAGCTAGCTGTCTGGGCATATTTGTCATGCCTGACAGCATGTATACACACATGTACATGTACACACTGTATGTAGGCCCTATGAATGAATATATTAAGAATAAGATGAACTCAACTGGTTTTTTTAAAGCACTGACTGAGGACATGACTGAAAGACACGAATGAGGACTTATCTCATTTGTAAATGTATAAAACTTGTTTGACCAGTTCAAGATCACTGCATGAGCTCAGGTTGCATTCATTGCAATTTTTTTTAAATGTGTCAATTATCTTACTTAAACATGTCATAAAACTCAAAGTATCCATTGACAACAAAACTTCAAGAATGTTGGAAGAGCCTTTGATATTCTGGACCAGTAACGCTATCTATTGCATAGTTGCAATAATCATAACCCTCCATTCTCTCGACAGTTGGAGACCAGAGGGTTACGAGCCAAGACTGACCACAAGTGAGGCATTGGCCAATTTTGACCCTTTTTGTCAGACTCTTTATCAGATTTGTCCAATTTCACTTTCACTTTCACTTTCCAAAATCAGGACAGTAATGACACACATTCTAAGAACACAGTTGTAATCTTCATTATCAATCTAGAACACTTAGATCATAAAAAAAATTGCATAAAAAACGACAGAAACTTACCAACGAGTGAGCGAAATATCTAGATCCACAGAGGGCCTCAACTTCTAATTTTTAACGTCGCACTGGCAAGATCTCAACCAATCAGCATGAACCAACCGAATGCGGACACAGAGAGCAATAGTTGTAGTGTGCGGGTTGGCTGTTCCGGCTTGCGAAATCATCGCCCAGGTTGCTTACTGTACAGTA